>BSYR01000046.1:1274000-2548000 GCA_030270665.1 Hibiscus trionum
GAGAACTTCAAGATGGATCCGGAAGAAAACATCGAGAAGATGTTTGATAGGTTCTCCACTATCACAAATGGACTTAAATGTTATAGAGAAGCCATCCCGGAAGAGAAGCTTGTCCGAAAGCTCATCTACTCCCTTCCCGAGTCATGGGACTCAAAGAGGACCGCCATCATCGAAGCCCAGAATCTCAAAACCTTGAAGCTTGATAAACTCATGGGGTCTCTTCTCACTCACCAAATAATGAAGAAAAACAAAGAAGAGGAGAAGAAGAAGGAAGAGATTAGAGCGATGGGGAAGAAGAAGATCATGGAGCTAGGCATCAATGCTAGTGCCGTAGCTCTCAAATCCTCCACATGCCATCATGTAGATTCAAGTGAGGAGGAAAGTGAAGATGAAGAGATGGCCTATCTCTTCAACAAATTTGCCCAGTTCATGAAGAGCAAAATGGAAAAATCCAAGCATGAATCGATGAAAAAGATGAAGGACTCCCACAAATCCAAAAAGAAGGGATCATCTTCAAAACAAGCATATGTGGCCACATGGAGTGATGAAGACTCCACCGATGATGAAGTAGCCCACATATGCTTGATAGCCCTCAATGAGGGGGAGGTAACTTCTAACTCATCTATTTCAAATTCTTATACATTTGATGAGTTACAAGATGCCTATGATGATTTGCTTTTGGAATTCAAGGCATCATTTTCTAAAAACAAAAAGTTGATTTCAAAAATAAAAATTGAAAATGATTTGCTTTCCAAAACAAATCTTGAACTTGAAGCAAGATTAAAAGATTTTGAACAAAAATGTTTTGATTTACAAAATTTGCTTCTCAAAGTTCAAAAAGAAAAAGATTTGATTTCCAATGAACTTGAAAAGAAAAATAGTTTTGGAAAATAAAACTTTTATGTAAGACAATCTAGTGCCCCTAGATTTGTGAATGGAAAATGTTTTAGAAGTGTTTGGGTCCCAAAAGGACTAACCACTTCAACTAAAAAGGATGAAATTGAAAATTGGATTCCTAAGGGGACTAAATTTTGTGCTACTAATGTCTATGGATCCAAAGCAATTTGGATACCAAAAATTACTTGATTGTCTTTTGCTAGGTGTGATGGAGAGTGATCAACAAGTCAAAAATTGAGGGGGAGCTCCATGCACACAAAGGAAGAACACTTGAAGAAGGAAGGCTTCACATCCTCCCTTGAGTTCAAGTGTGGTAAAATCTAATTGCTTTAGTGTTTATTTGATTTATTTTCTTTTATGTCAACTAGATATTCATATATGTTGAACTAACATTCTCATGATGCTTTGAGTAAGGGGGAGCCAATTTTTAAAACCAAAATTTTAAGTGTGTCAAAATTTTTTTTGCCTCCTATGTTATCTTGAACTTAAATGTCATTCTAAATTCTTTTTGATATAACAAAAAGGGGGAGAAATGGTTTGAAAAATTGAATTTTCAAATTGAATTTTCAAATGAATAAGGGGGAGCTTTATTTGATTTTATATCTTAATCTCTTATTCACAATTTTAAAGTTAAAGGGGGAGAATCCCAAACAATTTTTCAAGTTGGTTTTATCATATCAAAAAGGGGGAGATTGTAGAACTAAGGTTTTGATATAATATTTGAAAAATGTTTTGGAATAAATTGAAAAGAATTTAAAATATGTTTAAAATGTTTTGACTTTGCACCTATATCGAATATACATTTTAAAGTAAAAAATTAGCCAAAATTGGGTTTTTTAGTGGAAGTTTCGAAACCATCATATAAGGTTTCGAAACCTCTCTGGGCAGTAAGCTATTGTTTTTGAAACCTTAACAAAGGTTTCCAAACCTCTATTAAGGTTTGGAAACCTTGGCACAAAGGTTTCGAAACCTCTATGAAGGTTTCGAAACTTTGGCCCTGTAATGGCTCCAAAACATCCCCAAACGGCTATAAACGACTAGTTTTTACAAATCCCCTCTTAAGGTTTCGAAACCTCTTCAATGGTTACGAAACCATTGTGCAGGTGAGCATTTAAAGCTCGACTTTAATGGCTTCCAACGGCTCCAAAACATCCCCAACGGCCATAAACGGCTAGAAACTCAATTGGGAGTATAAAAGGGACCTCCTAGCATCTTGTAATTATTAATGCTTCAATTGTTACAACATTATGATGTCAAAATTTGTCTAGAGCTTTAATTGTACATTTCTTGCTTAGACAACACTTGTGAGCTTACATTGTTAAATTTGCTCAAGTGTTTAGGTTTTGGGTGAGTGCTTAGAATTGCAAACAAACACCTTTTAGAGGGATTTCTAGTTTGCTAAGTCTTTCTTTGTAAAGAGAGTGTTCCTTCAAGCTTTGGGTAGAAAGCTTTGAGGGTTGTAACGGTTTCCTCCTAATCTGAGAAAAGGGGACGAAATTCTTAGTGAATTTGTTGGAAATCCTTAGTGGGGAGCTAAGGTAGTGGATGTAGACCTTGGTTAGAAGGTTGAACCACTATAAATCCTTGTGTCAAATTGTCAATTTTTCACCTCCCACTAAAACACCCAATTATCCAACTTCTCCACACTTGGCGAGCAAGAACGGTTGATCGAATCGAGCACCTCAAATCTCAACAAAACTTGTTTCAAGTTAGCATATTGAAAAGGAAATGGTTTTGGAAATGATTTGTGAAAGAGATTTCAAGAAACAGTTTTGATTTCCTAAATGATGATTGTTTTAAAACTGCATTGTTGTAGTTGGTTTTGAGCTCCGCTCACTATGCTTTATAGCTTACGCTCTCTTTTTTCCAACAATGCAGACCCGTAGATCGTTTGGAAGGCAACAGTGCAAGGGAGGTGATCCAAATGTCCGCTTTAGCTCATGCATGACCTTGCTTAGATAATAGTGTGTGTGGCAATGAGGGTGAACCTTGTTTATGTTTTAGGAGTGTTTCTAAACTCCTTGTGTTGAGATCATGTTGTTGGTTACCTTGTTGGCTTGTTCTTACCTTAAGTCTTGTGGTTATGGTTTTGAACCTTATTTTACCTTTTTGTTGGATCTTGAAGCTTTCCTTGTAACCACCTTAGCCCGGCCTAGACGGTTGACCCGAACTACAAAGATTACACGGGGAAAACCAAAGTCAACCCGAAAGTCAACCTTGATTAACGACCCTTTTTTTCTTTTTAAACTTGTCTAGATTCATATTAACCCTAAGCGTAGCCTCGAGGAAAACATACATGAAAAGCACGGCGATCGGAAAGCAATAAGGGACTCAATTGCACAGCTTACAACAATTAGGGACCAAAATGTAAATTCTGTAAATTAAGAGGATTAAATTGATTATTAAGTTACCATTATGAAATTAGTCATATTACATGCTTCTCTGTCAAATTTCACCTCAAACGGGCATCTCAAACTCAAGCAATTGCATATACAAAATTCAGGACTAAAACGTAAAGCTCGCAAACCTTAAACCATTCAAATCAATGCCCAACGGTCAAGTGTTTCGGAACAGGGGTTGACCGTTCCTAAACGCGGGTTCATTTCGAGACTTGTTTCGAAACAAGGCTTGACAGTGGCAAATCCGTTCCGAAACGCCCTCTACCCGTTTCGATACACGAAGGCCATTACAGGCCCCCGTTTCGAAACGGTAGTACCCGTTCCGATACGGACTGCCCAGAAAATGCAGATTTTTCTGGTTTAACAAACAATTAACCACTCATATGCATCCCTATGACCTCCTAATCATGCCAACAAATCATCATGCATACAAGGAACATATTTGCATCATCAAATCACATTCATGGCAACAATTAGGAAGAACCACAATCTATAGGCATGCATCATACTATTGAAAACCATCCAAGCATCAAACCATCATAGCAAACACCAAAATGGCCAATTACAATTCCAAAACACCATAGGCATCATGCCAAACTCAGGGAGTCCAAAACATCTCCCAACAATCACAACCTAGGTCCTCATTGCCAAATACCAAAAGCTAATAATGTTGTAAAAATAGTCACCATACATGAGCTTTGCCTTCCCTTGGATTCTTAGCCTTCTTGCTGCCCTTAAAGCACTTCAATTCTCTGCATTGTTGGTTCAAGGAAGAGAGCGTAAGCACAAATGCTTAGTGAGGCATGCTCTAATGAAACAACACAATAATGCACTTTTACTAAACACCTTTCATAAGGCCTTTTCATTCATAAGAAATCATTTTCATGCAACAATGCATTAACAACAAGCATCTCATACTTTATAATCATCAACATGTCTTAAACAACAAGCATCTCATGCTTCGTAAACATTAACATGTCATATTGGCTTCCAAGTGATACCATAACCATTTTCAACATAAAAAAAACACAATCGGATACGCGGATTACAAGCGTTGTCCCATACGCTTCATACACACTACCAAACACACAAGGTGAAATTTACCAGTACAATCTCAACCCCTCAACACCCGTGATGGAGTTTAACGGTGCAATCACAACCCCTCCACATCACTCATTGGTAGTGGTATAACATCACTAACGAGAACACGGGACACACAACACAAGATTCACACATGGACTTTTAACCACCATTGTGATCTTAGACATCTCGTTAGTGTACTTGGATGGAGTTTACGGTACCATTACAACCCCTCGACATCCAAGGCGACTTTATTCACCGTGCACCCAATCCTATAGCTGGCTAACTATATTCGATTCAAGTACTTTAAAACCAACACATCACTTGCCAATATACATCAATTATCAACATCAATCCACTGTTTTAAAGCATTAATCAAAGCCATTAAACCATCATACATCACTATGCATCAAAACCACATTTATCAATGTCAAACCAAGGATCCCTTACCTTGAGCATCCTTCAACGCATGGCTTTCAAAACCAGCATTAATCATGCTAAAACATGCTTTCAAAATAGAATTTAAAACATGAAACATACATATTGCATCCAACCATCTCATGGTTCATCAAAGAGAGAGTTTCTCCGAAAACTTACTCTTGAGCTTAGTTATGTTGCTTAGACTTAAACTAAGCTCCCAAAACCTTCAAACATTGGTTTCAAAGCTGAAAACCAAACTTCACTCACTGATTCCGTTTCGCAAGCTTGCCGAAACGCCAATCAAGCCTCCGGATCAACACCACAAGGATCCGAATGTGCCTCCCCTGTTTTAAACACATCAAAGCAGAGGATTAATGCATCATCATGCATTAAAATCTTCAGCCACAACACCTAAACTCGTTGCTCTCAACAAATCTAACATTTCGGCTACAAAACACAACCGAAAACACTACCAAACTCATCCACAACACTACCCAGCCATGATCCATCACTTCTAAACATTCTTAAACATCAATTAACATCCAAAAAGTATCTAAACTCGTCCTTATACCTCCAGCAACAACAGAACACCAAGATCACCCCAAAAACCACCATTTTCACATGTAAAAACTTAGGAAAATCAACCTATTCGGGATTGCATTGATTAGATCTCATTTACACATCATTAAACATCCAAAATACTTTAAAAAGACATCTCAAAACAGAGCTCAAACATTCATTACGAATTTCTTCAAAATTTAATCCAAATCTTGAGTTTTAAGCCAAAATCAAGATCACAACATCAAAACCTTTTATAAAACTTAATTTAAGGATTGAGAACTTGGGAATTTCAATAAAGAACTGAATATTTAGAGGAGAAGAACATCCTTACCTCTAAATGTAGATTTCTCCTTGATTTGAGCAAAAATCCTTGAAAATCCAATGAGCAAATGAAGAGGATTTGATGTAGAAAGGATTAGGAATCTTTTGATGATTGAAAACTCATCATTTAGTGTGAAAATCAAAAGAAAAGATGCTGTGGAAAAATGTTTGGCTGAGGGAATTTTGAGAGAAAATGAAATGGGAAAATTTTAGAGAAAGTTAGTTATGAAAACTAAAAATGGTTTTCCCTCACTTCTTTTAATTAATTAAACATTAACAAAATCATTAAAATTAAGAAAAATCTGGAGAAATCCTTCCTTGGGTAAATTAGCTCCTTAAAGATTCAAAGTTTCAATCCTTACAAAACAGTCACCACTGAACTTTTCAAAAATTACATTTTAGTCACTATTTCGAAATGTCATACTTCCAAACCTTATTTTGAAAAATTGATTTCACCACTCTCTTATATATATTAAAATACGATTTTTAGATATTTTTCCATATTTTTAATGCATCCCGAACTAGGCTTTCCTTAAAATCACCTTTTATATTCGAACAAAAAATTAGACTGGTCCGGTTCAGACCCTAAACTTCCAAGCCCGAAATTGGGGTGTTACAACTCTCCCCCCTTAAGAAATTTCGTCCTCGAAATTTACCTAGAGGAAAAAGGTATGGAAACTGTTTCAACATGTCATCCTTCCTTTCCCACGTGGCTTCCTCAGCACCACGATGCTTCCACAACACCTTTACCAACTCAATG
The DNA here is from genome assembly GCA_030270665.1 of Hibiscus trionum. NCBI lineage: Eukaryota > Viridiplantae > Streptophyta > Magnoliopsida > Malvales > Malvaceae > Hibiscus > Hibiscus trionum. Next base: position 1,280,439 of record BSYR01000046.1, read on the forward strand.
GTTTTACCTCGAAGCACTTTACTATCCGAATCCAGAATTTTCATCGACTCCTCATCATAGGTCAAATCCGGATTCAACTCCACTTCTTCCACATGCATAACAAGCGAAGGATCATATCTATACCTTCGAAGCATAGAGACATGAAACACATCATGAATCTTTTCCAACTCCTGCGGCAATCTCAACTTCTACGCAACAGGACCCACACGTTCAATCACCTCGTATGGTCCAATGTACCTAGGGCTCAGCTTACCCTTTCGACCAAACCTCATCACCTTCTTCCAAGGCGAAACTTTCAAAAACACGCGGTCACCTACCGCATACTCAATCTCCTTACGCTTCAGATCCGCGTAAGACTTCTGTCGATCAAAAGCTGCCTTCAAGGGCTCACAAATGAGTTTCACCTTCTTGGTGGTTCTTTTCAACAAAGCTGGCATTGAAACCAACTTCTGACCTGTTTCAGCCCAACAAAGAGGAGTCCTACACTTCCTCCCGTACAAGGCTTCATAAGGTGCCATTTGAATACTTTCCTGGTAGCTATTGTTATAAGCAAACTCCACCAAAGGCAAATGCTTCTCCCAAGAGCCCTGAAACTCAATCACACAACACCTCAACATATCCTCCAGCACTTGGATAACACGCTCAGACTGTCCATCCGACTATGGATGATAAGAAGTACTGAAATTCAGCCATGTACCCAAAGCTTGATGCAAACAATGCCAGAAACGCGATGTAAACCTCGGATCTCTATCCGACACAATCGACTTTGGCACACCATGCAGCCGTACAATCTCAGCAATGTACAGCTCCGCAAGGTTGTCCAAAGTATACGTAGTATGCACAGGCAAGAAATGTGCACACTTCGTCAGGCGATCCACAATCACCCACACCGAATTCTTCTTCGATGGCGACAAAGGTAAACCAGACACAAAGTTCATGGTAATCCTTTCCCACTTCCACTCAGGAATCCTCAACGGTTGCAACAACCCAGAAGGAAACTGATGCTCAACTTTAACACGCTGACAAACCATGCACTTGCTTACACACTCAGCAACATCTTTCTTTAAACCCACCCAATAGTTCTCATCACGAAGATCATGATACATCTTAGTACTACCAGGGTGCATAGCAAAAGGACTACTATGAGCTTCAATCAGAATAGTACGCCTCAACTTAGCATCACTGGGCACGACTATCCGACTCCCAAAACATAACACTCCATCATCATTAAAGCAGAAATCCGATGGCCTACCCTCAGCAATATCCTGAACATGTGGCACCAAGGAATCATCCAACAGCTGCTTATCCTTTATCAACTGAACCAAGGACGGTTTCACCTGCAACTCAGCCACAAGACCACCATCACGCGAAATGCTCAAACTGGCAAACATAGCCCTCAACTCTACTGCCACCTTCCTACTCAAGGCATCCGCCACAACATTGGCTTTTCCTGGATGATATTCGATCGTCAGATCGTAATCTTTAAGCAACTGCACCCAACGTCGTTGCCTAAGACTCAACTCCTTCTTAGACATCAGATACTTCAAACTCTTGTGATCCATGTACACAGTACACTTCTCACCATACAGGTAATGTCTCCAAATTTTCAAGGCAAAAACCACCGCAGCCAACTCAATGTCATGCGTAGGATAATTGCGCTCATGCACCTTCAACTGGCGCGATGCATAAGCCACCACCTTACCCTCTTGCATCAACACACATCCCAAACCAACATAGGACGCGTCACTATACACCACAAACTCTTTCCCTGATTCAGGCTGAACCAAGATAGGAGCTTGCGTCAAAGCTGCCTTCAGCTTCTCAAAAGCCTGTTGTCTCGCTTCCGTCCACTCATACTTAACATCCTTCTGCAACAACTTCGTCAAAGGTGCAGCAATCTTTGAAAATCCATCCACGAACCTCCGGTAGTATCCCGCCAAACCAAGGAAACTACGGACTTCATGAACAGACTTAGGAGGCTTCCAATTCATCACTGCCTCTATCTTCTGAGGATCAACACGAATCCCCTCAGCAGAAACCACATGACCAAGGAACACCACTTCCCTGAGCCAGAACTCACACTTGATTAACTTAGCATAAAGCTAGTTCTCCAACAAAGCCTGCAACACAATCCTCAAATGCCCCTCATGCTCCTCCTCAGTACGAGAGTACACGAGGATATCATCAATGAACACCACAACAAATTTGTCCAAATATTCATGGAACACTCTATTCATCATATCCATAAAAGCTGCAGGAGCATTCGTCAAACAAAATGGCATCACAAGGAACTCATAATGCCCATACCTCGTTCTGAAGGCTGTCTTTGGCACATCCACATCCTTCACCTTCAACTGATAATACCATGACCTTAAGTCAATTTTAGAGAACACAGCCGCTCCCAGAAATTAATCAAAAAGATCATCAATCATCGGCAATGGATACCGATTCTTGATAGTCAACTTGTTCAGGTGACGGTAATCGATGCACATTCTCATAGTGCCATCCTTTTTCTTCACAAACAAGACCGGTGCACCCCAAGGTGACACACTCGGCCGAATGAAACCACGATCAAGCAACTCCTAAAGTTGCGTCTTCAGCTCTTTCAACTCCTTAGGAGCCATTCGATAAGGAGTAATGGAAACTGGAGTTGTATTCTCATATAGCTCAATTCCAAACTCCACCTCTCGATTAGGAGGCAATCCAGGCAACTCCTCCGGAAACACACCAGGAAACTCTCACACAGTCCTGATATCTTGCACTCGCAACTCCTTAGAGCTTAGATTCATCAAAAAGGCTAGGTAGGCTTCACAACCTTGCCTCAACATCCGACTCGCGTCCAAGGAAGACACCACATTGGCAAGAAACTTCACATTCTCACCAACCACCACCACCTCATAATCATCCGCAACCTTCAACGAAACTCGCTTGTTCTTAAAATCCACCACAGCTCGATGTTCAACAAGCCAATCCATACCAAGGATTACATCAAAACCATAGAAAGGCAATTCCATAAGATCAACATGAAAAACATGGTTTTGCACAGCCAAAGGACATCTTCTATACAACTTTCGTGTCACAACGGTCTCACCAAAAGAGCTAGTTACACGTATACCAACATCCAAAGACTCGACAGGCAAACCAAGCAATTGAGCATGTTCACACAATATGTATGAGTGTGTAGATCCAGAATCAATCAAGGAAAGTAATGACAAGGATTGCAAAGTGAAAGTACCTGCGATCACATCCGTGTCATTCCTCCCCTCTCGCTGCGCATACACTCGAGCCTGGCCTCCACCCTCAGGTTGAACAGCCACCACATACGCCACATTCCTTCCACCATCCTCTCTACACTGGAAGTTACCACGGCCGCGCCCACTCCCTCTCTGTGGTGCAACAACTCCAGGAGCACGTCCCTGACCACCACCGGCCAACAAAGGACACTCCCTCCTCATGTGGTCTGCCGAACTACAATTCCAACATGAATTACCACCTACAACAACAAGAGCCTGTACCTCCCTTGCAACTCGAGGACAATCATGCCTCAAATGGCCACGTGATCCACACGCCCAGCATGTGTTCTGATCCGCTCTCGCCCTATCTGTAACACCTTGATTTTTCTTGGATAAAAAAAAGAAAATGGGGTCACTGTGGTTTGAACCCGTGACCCTTGAATGGAATGTTGGGTTTACCACTGAGCCAAAGAGTTCTCTTGGTTTAGCTTTACACCAAGTTAATTATAAGTGTGTCTGATAATTATTATATCATATAATAAAAATCTGACTTTTCCCCTACCATTCATTTTCTTTTGTCTGTTCGAGAACCGTGAGAGCCAGAAGGTTCTAAACTTTTCCCTCAACCACCACCGTTCACCGTTCCGATCTAGGCCACCGTCAAGCTGTGGCGTGCACCGCCTCCGCTGAACGAGGCACCGTTTCTGGCCAAATCCAACGTCGTCGAACACGGGCTCATCCATGCCCCCATTCACCGTGGAGAGCCGGTTAAATGTTCGACGGAAACCCAAACGGTGCTCGTCCGTTTCCGACCAACACAGCCGTCTTTTTGTCTCGCCGCCACCGTCAGCAGACTCCACGTGTCTAGGCGAGGAAAACCTAGGTTTTCGACCACCGGTCCGTCAACGTTTAACGCCTCGCCGGAGCTACGTATCTTTTGGTTGTTTTGGGTCCGTTTTGGTGAGTTCCGATCTATTTTTCGGTGAAAAATCAGTTATATGTAGTTTGGATAAATTGAGTAGTATCAGATCTGTATTTTTCAGGTAAAAAGGGGTAGTTTTCGATTCTCCGGCGATGTTCCGGTGACCGTCCGGCGACCCCTCCGGCGTTTCCTTTCCGGCGAACAAATATGTATATATTGGTAAGTGGGCCGGTTCAGTTGCCCCAAAGGCCTGAACCGGTTAACTCGGTCCAAACCCATTTTGATTTGAGTCCAAACCCGGTCTAGGCCCAACCAAACAAAGCCCAGTTTGCTGTCCGACCTGGACCCAGACCCGAACCGACCCGTCTCTGACCCGACCCGTTGACCCGACCCATTGACCGACCCGACCCGACCCGTTGACTGAGTCAACTCGCCTGAGTCAACTCAGTGAGTTAACCCAGTGAGTCAAACCGGTCAACCAGTGACGTCAGCATGACGTCAGCGTTGACTTTGATCGCTGACGTCAGCGTTGACCGTTGACCGTTGACTTTGACCAAAAAGTCAAATTTTCCGAAAACTCCTATTTTATGTTTTTCGACGTCCTGAGTCCGATTTTGAAGCCCGTTTTGCAAAATTCTGACCCGAAGGCCTCCGAATCTGACCTTGAACCCAAAAGTGTTTAATTTTATTAAGAGCTCTATGGATAAGAACTGAAATGTTAATTTGTGTATTTGAAGGTATGCAAGTATCTTGGTATTCGAAATGTCATGGGACATCAAGTCCGGATTCGAATGCGATCGAATGTAGTATCATGAGTCAACCGGTATAACTCGGAACTAAGGTAATACACTACTACCTCTTGTATGCTTTATGAGCATGTTGGTATTTGTTAATGCATGCATAAAAATGATGATAAGTACTGTTAATTTTGCTCAAGTCAAACCGAATATGGAAACGAGTATGATATTCTAGATAAGATTGCAATGCTCGAATAAGAAGATCAATAAATTAGAAGGATCTGGAGTTCAATAAGTAATTAATAAGACAATAAATCTCCAAATTCGACTATTAGTGTCAAATGATAAAATGTAAAGAATATTTGGATATGAGATTACGAAAATGCCCTCAAGGTATGAGAATGACTAAAATACCATTGAAATCAGAAGCGATTTAGAAATCTACGCTAAATATGGTAAAACAACATGATTCATCTGAAAATCTCGAACTACTTGGAAAGCTATGGAAAGGTGTTAGGTCTTCTTGGATATGGAATGAATCTTCGACTATAGATTTAGGGGAATCTATACATACCCCTGAATTAAGCGAGTGGCTCAAAATACAGAATAGATCGGAATGACTAAAAGTATTGAAAATACCGTTATGGTTAAAATAATTGGAAGGATGGTATTGACTAAAAAGAGTTGAAGTATCCTCGGACACCGAGGTTTACAAATGAACTGGAAGAATGGATAAACCCTTAAGTTCTGAAATGAATGGAGTGGTTGGAAGTACCGAAATTTCTTGAATGGCTGATACACCCATTGACTAGAATAAGTAAATTGTCTTGATAAAATTCTGGAAATGTCGATAAAGCTGAAAATGACCGAAATGCCCTCAAGGGTTGAAGCATGACTTACGTACGTCAAACACTCTTGATATTAATATAAGGGTGGAAGTCTTCCCGCACAGAGTATTAGTTCGACTACTCCGTGGCAAGTCCTGTGATGAGATATGAAAGTAACCGTTCAGATATACGATACAGTTTAGATGCATCAGAAGCGTTGGTTAGTACTGCAAGGTTGGAATATGTTAGTTCGAATGGTTTTGGAGACTCGATAAACTCCTGGGAATCTTAAATTTTGAAAATCGTCATTTCATCATTATTGGGCTAAATTACAAATCACCCATAATTGTTAAAAGACCAAAATGCCCTCGTTGGCCAAAGTAATCAGAATAACCCCGAATATATCTGATTTCGTGAAAGATCTTGACTTAGAAATCTCTGAACGCCTGTTTGGATACCTGATGGGCAAATAGAATTTCTGAGCCACCGTTTACGCCTTGTTGGTATAAATTACCAAAATGTCCGTGTATGATAAAATGACCCTAATGTCCTTGTAAGCCTAAATGGCTGAATCACTCAGGATATGTCAGAGCTCTCAAAGATATTGATGTATCATCTCCTGAATATATGGGTTAAACCGTTAGTATGAATCCCCTTTTTATAGGGGCCACGTTTCAGAACTCCGTTCAAGTTCTCAAAAGTTTAATATGTCCCCTTCTGTAAATGCCAAATATCTCCAAGAAATGATCTGTCCCACCTAGTGTGTTCCATGTGTGTGCTATATTCTGTTGAATGAACTGCATAATGACATTCTCTGCCTACCTGATAGTATGATATGTTAGCTTGATATATGATGGCACAATCTGTTTGCATGATGAATAACTAGTGTCTGCTTTGCACAATAGTATGCCCATTTATCTGTCAAAAGCATGAACTTTTGTTTTTGATACTCTGAATAGAATATGACTGTTACATGTATTATGTTACTCATGTCTGAAATCTGATTACCGATTGTCATCTGGGGTATACTGTTGGGTTATGATATGAAGTCTCTGCCGGTACAGCCCTGATCAAGCTGGTAAATCCTTATGGACTCAAGGTCTCCCCTTGAGTGGCACCTACGCCCATCGGGCCTAGGGTAAGTCCTTATGGACCTAAGGCATCCCCTTAGGTGGCACCTACGCCCATCGGGCCTAGGGTAAGTCCTTATGGACTCAAGGTCTCCCCTTGAGTGGCACCTACGCCCATCGGGCCTAGGGTAAGTCCTTATGGACCTAAGGCATCCCCTTAGGTGGCACCTACGCCCATCGGGCCTAGGGTAAGTCCTTATGGACTCAAGGTCTCCCCTTGAGTGGCACCTATGCCCATCGGGCCTAGGGTAAGTCCTTATGGACCTAAGGCAGCCCCTTAGGTGGCACCTATGCCCATCGGGCCTAGGGTAAGTCCTTATGGATGCAGTTCTGGGGGACTGCATTTTGGTGTAAGGTTGGAGGGTAGTTCTTGTAAACTTCTGTATGAACATTGAACATTTGCATTTAATCTGTTATGTGCTCACATGATATGATTTGTATGCATTTATGTCTATTTGATATGCACCCATTTGGAACACACTAGGCGTTAAACTCCTTGTTTCCATCCTCGTAATCTATTAGCTTGAATAATTCATGTTTGTTACTCGATGAATGAATAAAGAGTCAGTACCGTTATTCTCAAGTATATCATTACCCTTAAATATCGGAAAGGAAATGAAGACTGTTACTGCTTGGAACATCATGAAAATGTTATGCCTACCATGTATCTGCATGAGCTTATAGCATCTTTTGGTAGTTCTGTATTACTGAGCTTTCCCAAGCTCATGTTGTTTTTACCATCTCAGGATAAAAGATCAGACAAGTTGCACCTATCAACGTCGGTATGAGAGTTTCTTCGGCTCGTCAAGGAGTATGGTATCTGTGTAACTAGGGGGCATGTGTGTCGTGTTTGTATTATACAAATGAGTCTGAAACTTATTTCCGCAACTGGTATTATGATTGTTTTATCATTTTGAATGATTTCTGAAACTGTATTTTAAATCATATATTTGATTTATGATTTTAAAGGTTTAACCTTATGTTTATTTGAAATCTTACTGTGGGTCGCTCTTGTGACCCTAATGTGACTTCCTAGGATCCATAGTAACGCATAGACGGGTCTAGGGGGTTACATTTAGTGGTATCAGAGCTTAGAGTTGCGTCTTTCTGGGTAGATCGGCCGATCTTCTGTCGTAGGATGTCTGGTCTGTGCATGCCCCTAGATCATAACCGTACTCCTCCGAGCCAAAACTCTTATGTCGAATCATTTCTTCTGAAATAACCAAATCTGAGTATTCTGCCTTCCATAGCTCAACATATGCTTACAGAAAATGTCTATAACGTTCGTCTGTGTTTTGAATTAAATGGTTGAATTTGAATCTGGATAAAGAACTTGAGATGGTTTATACTTATGAATCAGATTAATAGTAATTGTTTGATCATGCGGGATAACCGATGTAAGATTTCATGAAAGGCTATCCGATGATGACGATCGTGTTTGAGAATACCCTAACGGAAATGCGATAAAAACCCTATGAACTTCAGAGAGAAGTGTTTGCGATTGTGCCGAAAGTGTATAATCTGTGGTGCCTATGTTAAACACGAAAGAAATAGTTGTCTGAATATTACGTTGAAGGTAAGTGAGACCTTAGTTATGTTCGATCAGTATGAAGAAAGGCATCTCCTCCAAGGTGCGGCTTGGTATATCCTTAAATATCATCCCTGACTGAAATTTGATGTTTACATCCTGATTTTTGGAGTCGCTGTTGGAGTCATAGAGTGCTTGTCTGAATTGTAGCTGCAGTTTTTCATCTGAAAATTTATGGTCAACCTAGAAAAGTAATTCGGACTCTGGAAAATATACCTTTGGGTGGAATGATTAACTTATGTAGTAGATCAGAATGTCTCTTATCCTTGATTAAGACCGTTTATGACAAAAGTTATGAGACAAGTGTTCGCTTAGCACCATGTGGAGTTCGATAAGAATCCAAATGTTTATTTTGATTAGTTGTCAGAGATGTTAAATGGGATAACTTTGGGTCTAAGGATAGTTTGAGTGACTGAGGAAACTGCTATATTGATATATGACCGTATGAGAAAGTCTTGAGAAACAAGGATACTCTGATGAGCATACTACAATACGAGTGTGCATGAAAGAATGGCTTCTGCATTTCTCTGACTATGGTAAATTTCGAGGACGAAATTTCTTTTAGAGGGGGAGAATTGTAACACCTTGATTTTTCTTGGATAAAAACAAGAAATTGGGGTCACTGGGGTTTGAACCCGTGACCCTTGAATGGAATGTTGGGTTTACCACTGAGCCAAAGAGTTCTCTTGGTTTAGCTTTACACCAAGTTAATTATAAGTGTGTCTGATAATTATTATATCAGATAATAAAAATCTGACTTTTCCCCTACCATTCATTTTCTTTTGTCTGTTCGAGAACCGTGAGAGCCAGAAGGTTCTAAACTTTTCCCTCAACCACCACCGTTCACCGTTCCGATCTAGGCCACCGTCAAGCTGTGGCGTGCACCGCCTCCGCTGAACGAGGCACCGTTTCTGGCAAAATCCAACGCCGTCGAACACGCGCTCATCCATGCCCCCATTCACCGTGGAGAGCCGGTTAAATGTTTGACGGAAACCCAAACGGTGCTCGTCCGTTTCCGACCAACACAGCCGTCTTTTTGTCTCGCCGCCACCGTCAGCAGACTCCACGTGTCTAGGCGAGGAAAACCTAGGTTTTCGACCACCGGTCCGTCAACGTTTAACGCCTCGCCGGAGCTACGTATCTTTTGGTTGTTTTGGGTCCGTTTTGGTGAGTTCCGATCTATTTTTCGGTGAAAAATCGGTTATATGTAGTTTGGGTAAATTGAGTAGTATCAGATCTGTATTTTTCAGGTAAAAGGGGTAGTTTTCGATTCTCCGGCGATGTTCCGGTGACCGTCCGGCGACCCCTCCGGCGTTTCCTTTCCGGCGAACAAATATGTATATATTGGTAAGTGGGCCGGTTCAGTTGCCCCAAAGGCCTGAACCGGTTAACTCGGTCCAAACCCATTTCGATTTGAGTCCAAACCCAGTCTAGGCCCAACCAAACAAAGCCCAGTTTGGTGTCCGACCTGGACCCAGACCCGAACCGACCCGTCTCTGACCCGACCCGTTGACCCGACCCATTGACCGACCCTACCCGACCCGTTAACTGAGTCAACTCGCCTGAGTCAACTCAGTGAGTTAACCCAGTGAGTCAAACCGGTCAACCAGTGACGTCAGCGTTGACTTTGATCGCTGACGTCAGCGTTGACCGTTGACCGTTAACTTTGACCAAAAAGTCAAATTTTCCGAAAACTCCTATTTTATGTTTTTCGACGTCCTGAGTCCGATTTTGAAGCCCGTTTTGCAAAATTCTGACCCGAAGGCCTCCGAATCTGACCTTGAATCCGAAAGTGTTTAATTTTATTAAGAGCTCTATGGATAAGAACTGAAATGTTAATTTGTGTATTTGAAGGTATGCAAGTATCTTGGTATTCGAAATGTCATGGGACATCCAGTCCGGATTCGAATGCGATCGAATGTAGTATCATGAGTCAACCGGTATAACTCGGAACTAAGGTAATACACTACTACCTCTTGTATGCTTTATGAGCATGTTGGTATTTGTTAATGCATGCATAAAAATGATGATAAGTACTGTTAATTTTGCTCAAGTCAAACCGAATATGGAAACGAGTATGATATTCTAGATAAGATTGCAATGCTCGAATAAGAAGATCAATAAATCAGAAGGATCTGGAGTTCAATAAGTAATTAATAAGACAATAAATCTCCAAATTCGACTATTAGTGTCAAATGATAAAATGTAAAGAATATTTGGATATGAGATTACGAAAATGCCCTCAAGGTATGAGAATGACTAAAATACCATTGAAATCAGAAGCGATTTAGAAATCTACGCTAAATATGGTAAAACAACATGATTCATCTGAAAATCGCGAACTACTTGGAAAGCTATGGAAAGGTGTTAGGTCTTCTTGGATATGGAATGAATCTTCGACTATAGATTTAGGGGAATCTATACATACCCCTGAATTAAGCGAGTGGCTCAAAATACAGAATAGATCGGAATGACTAAAAGTATTGAAAATACCGTTATGGTTAAAATAATTGGAAGGATGGTATTGACTAAAAAGAGTTGAAGTATCCTCGGACACCGAGGTTTACAAATGAACTGGAAGAATGGATAAACCCTTAAGTTCTGAAATGAATGGAGTGGTTGGAAGTACCGAAATTTCTTGAATGGCTGATACACCCATTGACTAGAATAAGTAAATTGTCTTGATAAAATTCTGGAAATGTCGATAAAGCTGAAAATGACCGAAATGCCCTCAAGGGTTGAAGCATGACTTACGTACGTCAAACACTCTTGATATTAATATAAGGGTGGAAGTCTTCCCGCACAGAGTATTAGTTCGACTACTCCGTGGCAGGTCTTGTGATGAGATATGAAAGTAACCGTTCAGATATACGATACAGTTTAGATGCATCAGAAGCGTTGGTTAGTACTGCAAGGTTGGAATATGTTAGTTCGAATGGTTTTGGAGACTCGATAAACTCCTGGGAATCTTAAATTTTGCAAATCGTCATTTCATCATTATTGGGCTAAATTACAAATCACCCATAATTGTTAAAAGACCAAAATGCCCTCGTTGGCCAAAGTAATCAGAATAACCCCGAATATATCTGATTTCGTGAAAGATCTTGACTTAGAAATCTCTGAACGCCTGTTTGGATACCTGATGGGCAAATAGAATTTCTGAGCCACCGTTTACGCCTTGTTGGTATAAATTACCAAAATGTCCGTGTATGATAAAATGACCCTAATGTCCTTGTAAGCCTAAATGGCTGAATCACTAAGGATATGTCAAAGCTCTCAAAGATATTGATGTATCATCTCCTGAATATATGGGTTAAACCGTTAATATGAATCCCCTTTTTATAGGGGCCACGTTTCAGAACTCCGTTCAAGTTGTCAAAAGTTTAATATGTCCCCTTCTGTAAATGCCAAATATCTCCAAGAAATGATCTGTCCCACCTAGTGTGTTCCATGTGTGTGCTATATTCTGTTGAATGAACTGCATAATGACATTCTCTGCCTACCTGATAGTATGATATGTTAGCTTGATATATGATGGCACAGTCTGTTTGCATGATGAATAACTAGTGTCTGCTTTGCACAATAGTATGCCCATTTATCTGTCAAAAGCATGAACTTTTGTTTTTGATACTCTGAATAGAATATGACTGTTACATGTATTATGTTACTCATGTCTGAAATCTGATTACCGATTGTCATCTGGGGTATACTGTTGGGTTATGATATGAAGTCTCTGCCGGTACAGCCCTGATCAAGCTGGTAAATCCTTATGGACTCAAGGTCTCCCCTTGAGTGGCACCTACGCCCATCGGGCCTAGGGTAAGTCCTTATGGACCTAAGGCATCCCCTTAGGTGGCACCTACGCCCATCGGGCCTAGGGTAAGTCCTTATGGACTCAAGGTCTCCCCTTGAGTGGCACCTACGCCCATCGGGCCTAGGGTAAGTCCTTATGGACCTAAGGCATCCCCTTAGGTGGCACCTACGCCCATCGGGCCTAGGGTAAGTCCTTATGGACTCAAGGTCTCCCCTTGAGTGGCACCTATGCCCATCGGGCCTAGGGTAAGTCCTTATGGACCTAAGGCAGCCCCTTAGGTTGCACCTATGCCCATCGGGCCTAGGGTAAGTCCTTATGGATGCAGTTCTGGGGGACTGCATTTTGGTGTAAGGTTGGAGGGTAGTTCTTGTAAACTTCTGTATGAACATTGAACATTTGCATTTAATCTGTTATGTGCTCACATGATATGATTTGTATGCATTTATGTCTATTTGATATGCACCCATTTGGAACACACTAGGCGTTAAACTCCTTGTTTCCATCCTCGTAATCTATTAGCTTGAATAATTCCTGTTTGTTACTCGATGAATGAATAAAGAGTCAGTACCGTTATTCTCAAGTATATCATTACCCTTAAATATTGGAAAGGAAATGAAGACTGTTACTGCTTGGAACATCATGAAAATGTTATGCCTACCATGTATCTGCATTAGCTTATAGCATCTTTTGGTAGTTCTGTATTACTGAGCTTTCCCAAGCTCATGTTGTTTTTACCATCTCAGGATAAAAGATCAGACAAGTTGCACCTATCAACGTCGGTATGAGAGTTTCTTCGGCTCGTCAAGGAGTATGGTATCTGTGTAACTAGGGGGCATGTGTGTCGTGTTTGTATTATACAAATGAGTCTGAAACTTATTTCCGCAACTGGTATTATGATTGTTTTATCATTTTGAATGATTTCTGAAACTGTATTTTAAATCATATATTTGATTTATGATTTTAAAGGTTTAACCTTATGTTTATTTGAAATCTTACTGTGGGTCGCTCTTGTGACCCTAATGTGACTTCCTAGGATCCATAGTAACGCATAGACGGGTCTAGGGGGTTACACTATCTCCCTGAACAGGCGCATCATGCCTTCCACCACCACGCCTAGCAGAAGACTGATACCTCCGATCTCGTCCTCTCTTGTTCCATCCTCCACCGGAACTATACTCAGCAGCTCTCTTGCCCGAGCCAGAACCAACACTCCTGGAAGACAAACCCAGGTTCTGCTCAATATCCTTCGCTCTTCCCACCAGTACATCAAAATCAGTGTACTCAGCTACAAGCTTGTAGGTCTTTACATCCGTCACTAAACCATATCGGAAACGTTCACACCTTTCCCTTTCATCAGGGACAAGCTCAGGTGCGTATTGACTGAGACGAACAAACTGAATCTCGTACTCAGCTACTTTCATGCTCCCTTGCGTAAGAGACATGAACTCTCTTTTCTTTTCATCCACGTATCTCACACCTAGATACCTCCGCTTGAACGCGTTCAGAAAGAACGACCAAGTCACATCAACTTCCTCCATTCCGGAGATAGCGGTCGTCCACCAGGTATACGCATCATCATGTAGCAGCGATACCACACATCCCAGCTTCTGCACATCATTGCAGTTCATTTGTCCCAATATCCTCTTGGTACTTTCCAGCCAAGACTCGGAACCTTCAGCAGACAAACCTCTGAACTCAGTCGCTCCCAGACTGCACAGACGTTCCAAGGGTAGTCTAGCATTAGCATCTCCCTGATGCCCAGCTCCATGAGCTCCAACTACTGCCGCCTGAAAGGCTCCCGCAATAGCTTGTATCAAAACTGTCATATCAGGAGCAGCTTGCCCCTGTCCAGCTTCAGGTCCAGCGACCCCAGCACCAGCATCAACGCCAGCTCCATCACCTCCAGCACCACCACCACCAGCTGGTCCACCACCAGGAGGAGGAGGTAAATCCACTACATTATCAGCATTCTCTTCATTCTCGTTCTGAGCCATAGCTCGAGTATTAATCCTCATCTCTCTATGAGGTCCCATTCGCTAAACAATGCACTAACACAAATGCAACAAAAATAATCAGGCCCAGCAAGGTAAGTAATCCAAGTACTCAAGCTCATTTTTCAAAAACAAACCATTTCATTAGTTTTGATATGGCAATGGGTCCTCTAACATGCTTCAACATAGCATAACATCATAATTGCAACATACTTTTCAATTCACACATCACACTTTCATTCAAAAAGGCACATCATGCAATCATGCATACATCACCCACATAACAATTCCCACTTACTCGAGAACTCAGCTCTGATACCACCAAATGTAACTACCTTAGCCCGGCCTAGACGGTTTACCCGAACTACGAAGATTATACGGGGAAAACCAAAGTCAACCCGAAAGTCAACCTTGATTAACGACCCTTTTTTTTCTTTTTAAACTTGTCTAGATGCATATTAACCCTAAGCGTAGCCTCGAGGAAAACATACATGAAAAGCACGACGATCGAAAAGCAATAAGGGACTCAATTGCACAGCTTACAATAATTAGGGACCAAAATGTAAATTCTATAAATTAAGAGGATTAAATTGATTATTAAGTTACCATTATGAAATTAGTCATATCACATGCTTCTCTATCAAATTTGACCTCAAACGGGCATCTCAAACTCAAGCAATTGCATATACAAAATTCAGGACTAAAACGTAAAGCTCGCAAACCTTAAACCATTCAAATCAGTGGCCAACGGTCAAGTGTTTCGGAACAGGGGTTGACCGTTCCGAAACGCGGGTTCGTTTCGAGACCTGTTTCGAAACAAGGCTTGACAGTGGCAAATCCGTTCCGAAACGCCCTCTACCCGTTTCGATACACGAAGGCCATTACAGGCCCCCGTTTCGAAACGGTAGTACCCGTTCCGATACGGACTGCCCAGAAAATGCAGATTTTTCTGGTTTAACAAACAATTAACCACTCATATGCATCCCTATGACCTCCTAATCATGCCAACAAATCATCATGCATACAAGGAACATATTTGCATCATCAAATCACATTAATGGAAACAATTAGGAAGAACCACAATCTATAGGCATGCATCCTACTATTGAAAACCATCCAAGCATCAAACCATCATAGAAAACACCAAAATGGCCAATTACAAGTCCAAAACACCATAGGCATCATGCCAAACTCAAGGAGTCCAAAACATCTCCCAACAATCACAACCTAGGTCCCCATTGCCAAATACCAAAAGCTAATAATGTTGTAAAAATAGTCACCATACATGAGCTTTCCCTTCCCTTGGATTCTTAGCCTTCTTGCTGCCCTTAAAGCACTTCAATTCTCTGCATTGTTGGTTCAAGGAAGAGAGCGTAAGCACAAATGCTTAGTGAGGCATGCTCTAATGAAACAACACAATAATGCACTTTTACTAAACACCTTTCATAAGGCCTTCTCATTCATAAGAAATCATTTTCATGCAACAATGCATTAACAACAAGCATCTCATGCTTTATAATCATCAACATGTCTTAAACAACAAGCATCTCATGCTTCGTAAACATTAACATGTCATATTGGCTTCCAAGCGATACCATAACCATTTTCAACATAAAAAAAAACACAATCGGATACGCGGCTTACAAGCGTTGTCCCATACGCTTCATACACACTACCAAACACACAAGGTGGAGTTTACCGGTACAATCTCAACCCCTCAACACCCATGATGGAGTTTAACGGTACAATCACAACCCCTCCACATCACTCATTGGTAGTGGTATAACATCACTAACGAGAACACGGGACACACAACACAAGATTCACACATGGACTTTTAACCACCATTGTGATCTTAGACATCTCGTTAGTGTACTTGGATGGAGTTTACGGTACCATTACAACCCCTCGACATCCAAGGCGAATTTATTCACGGTGCACCCAATCCTATAGCCGGCTAACTATATCCGATTCAAGTACTTTAAAACCAACACATCACTTGCCAATATACATCAATTATCAACATCAATCCACTGTTTTAAAGCATTAATCAAAGCCATTAAACCATCATGCATCACTATGCATCAAAACCACATTTATCAATGTCAAACCAAGGATCCCTTACCTTGAGCATCCTTCAACACATGGCTTTCAAAATCAGCATTAATCATGCTAAAACATGCTTTCAAAGCAGAATTTAAAACATGCAAACATACATATTGCATCCAACCATCTCATGGTTCATCAAAGAGAGAGTTTCTCCGAAAACTTACTCTTGAGCTTAGCTAAGTTGCTTAGACCTAAACTAAGCTCCCAAAACCTTCAAACATTGGTTTCAAAGCTGAAAATCAAACTTCACTCACCGATTCCGTTTCGCAAGCTTGCCGAAACGCCAATCAAGCCTTCGGATCAACACCACAAGGATCCGAATGTGCCTCCCCTATTTTAAACACATCAAAGCAGAGGATTAATGCATCATCATGCATTAAAATCTTCAGCCACAACACCTAAACTCGCTGCTCTCAACAAATCTAACATTTCGGCTACCAAACACAACCGAAAACACTACCAAACTCATCCACAACATTACCCAGCCATGATCCATCACTTCTAAACATTCTTAAACATCAATTAACATCCAAAAAGGATCTAAACTCGTCCTTATACCTCCAGCAACAACAGAACACCAAGATCACCCCAAAAAACCACCATTTTCACATGTAAAAACTTAGGAAAATCAACCTATTCGGGATTGCATTGATTAGATCTCATTTACACATCATTAAACATCCAAAATACTTTAAAAAGACATCTCAAAACAGAGCCCAAACATTCATTACGAATTTCTTCAAAATTTAATCCAAATCTTGAGTTTTAAGCCAAAATCAAGATCACAACATCAAAACCTTTTATAAAACTTAATTTAAGGATTGAGAACTTGGGAATTTCAATAAAGAACTGACTATTTAGAGGAGAAGAACATCCTTACCTCTAAATGTAGATTTCTCCTTGATTTGAGCAAAAATCCTTGAAAATCCAATGAGCAAATGAAGAGGATTTGATGTAGAAAGGATTAGGAATCTTTTGATGATTGAAAACTCATCATTTAGTGTGAAAATCAAAAGAAAAGCTGTTGTGGAAAAGTGTTTAGCTGAGGGAATTTTGAGAGAAAATGAAATGGGAAAATTTTAGAGAAAGTTAGTTATGAAAACTAAAAATGGTTTTCCCTCACTTCTTTTAATTAATTAAACATTAAGAAAATCATTAAAATTAAGAAAAATCTGGAGGAATCCTTCCTTGGGTAAATTAGCTCCTTAAAGATTCAAAGTTTCAATCCTTACAAAACAGTCACCACTGAACTTTTCAAAAATTACATTTTAGTCACTATTTCGAAATGTCACACTTCCAAACCTTATTTTTAAAAATTGATTTCACCACTCTCTTATATATATTAAAAGAGGATTTTTAGATATTTTTCCATATTTTTAATGCTTCCCGAACTAGGCTTTCCTTAAAATCACCTTTATTATTCGAACCAAAAATTAGATCGGTCCGGTTCAAACCCTAAAATTCCAAGCCTAAAATTGGGGTGTTACAACTCTCCCCCCCTTAAGAAATTTCATCCTCGAAATTTACCTCGAGGAAAAAGGTATGGAAATTGTTTCAACATGTCATCCTTCCTTTCCCACGTGGCTTCCTCAGCACCACGATGCTTCCACAACACCTTTACCAACTCAATGGTTTTACCTCGAAGCACTTTACTATCCGAATCCAGAATTTTCATCGGCTCCTCATCATAGGTCAAATCTGGATTCAACTCCACTTCTTCCACAGGCATAACATGCGAAGGATCATATCTATACCTTCGAAGCATAGAGACAAGAAACACATCATGAATCTTTTCCAACTCCTGCGGCAATCTCAACTTGTACGCAACAGGACCCACACGTTCAATCACCTCGTATGGTCCAATGTACCTAGGGCTCAGCTTACCCTTTCGACCAAACCTCATCACCTTCTTCCAAGGCAAAACTTTCAAAAACACACGGTCACCTACCGCATACTCAATCTCCTTACGCTTCAGATCCGCGTAAGACTTCTGTCGATCAAAAGCTGCCTTCAAGCGCTCACAAATGAGTTTCACCTTCTCGGTGGTTCCTTTCAACAAAGCTGGCATTGAAACCAACTTCTAACATGTTTCAGCCCAACAAAGAGGAGTCATACACTTCCTCCCGTACAAGGCTTCATAAGGTGCCATTTGAATACTTGCCTGATAGCTATTGTTATAAGCAAACTCCACCAAAGGCAAATGCTTCTCCCAAGAGCGCTGAAACTCAATCACACAACACCACAACATATCCTCCAGCACTTGGATAACACGCTCAGACTGTCCATCCGACTGTGGATGATAAGAAGTACTGAAATTCAGCCGTGTACCCAAAGCTTGATGCAAACACTGCCAGAAACGCGATGTAAACCTTGGATCTCTATCCGACACAATCGACTTTGGCACACCATGCAGCCGCACAATCTCAACAATGTACAGCTCCGCAAGCTTGTCCAAAGTATACGTAGTATGCACAGGCAAGAAATGTGCACACTTCTTCAGGCGATCCACAATCACCCACACCGAATTCTTCTTCGATGGCGACAAAGGTAAACCATACACAAAGTCCATGGTAATCCTTTCCCACTTCCACTCAGGAATCCTCAACGGTTGCAACAACCCAGAAGGAAACTGATGCTCAGCTTTAACTCGCTGACAAACCATGCACTTGCTTACATACTCAGCAACATCTTTCTTTAAACCCACCCAATAGTACTCATCACGAAGATCATGATACATCTTAGTACTACTAGGGTGCATAGCAAAAGGAATACTATGAGCTTTAGTCAGAATAGTACGCCTCAACTCAGCATCATTGGGCACGACTATCCGAATCCCAAAACATAACACTCCATCATCATTAAAGCAGAAATCCGATGGCCTACCCTCAGCAATATCCTGAACATGTGGCACCAAGGAATCATCCAACAGCTGCTTATCCTTTATCAACTGAACCAAGGACGGTTTCACCTGCAACTCAGCCACAAGACCACCATCACGCGAAATGCTCAAACTGGCAAACATAGCCCTCAACTCTACTGCCACCTTCCTACTCAAGGCATCCGCCACCACATTGGCTTTTCCTGGATGATATTCGATCGTCAGATCGTAATCTTTAAGCAACTCCACCCAACGTCGTTGCCTAAGATTCAACTCCTTCTGAGACATCAGATACTTCAAACTCTTGTGATCCGTGTACACAGTACACTTCTCACCATACAGGTAATGTCTCCAAATTTTCAAGGCAAAAACCACTGCAGCCAACTCAATGTCATGCGTAGGATAATTGCGCTCATGCACCTTCAACTGGCGCGATGCATAAGCCACCACCTTACCCTCTTGCATCAACACACATCCCAAACCAACATAGGACGTGTCACTATACACCACAAACTCTTTCCCTGATTCAGGCTGAACCAAGATAGGAGCTTGCGTCAAAGCTGCCTTCAGCTTCTCAAAAGCCTGCTGTCTCGCTTCCGTCCACTCATACTTAACATCCTTCTGCAACAACTTCGTCAAAGGTGCAGCAATCTTTGAAAATCCATCCACGAACCTCCGGTAGTATTCCGAAAAACCAAGGAAACTACGGACTTCGTGAACAGACTTAGGAGGCTTCCAATTCATCATTGCCTCTATCTTCTGAGGATCAACACGAATCCCCTCAGCAGAAACCACATGACCAAGGAACACCACTTCCCTGAGCCAGAACTCACACTTGCTTAACTTAGCATAAAGCTGGTTCTCCAACAAAGCCTGCAATAGAATCCTCAAATGCCCCTCATGCTCCTCCTCAGTACGAGAGTACACGAGGATATCATCAATGAACACCACAACAAACTTGTCCAAATATTCATGGAACACTCTATTCATCATGTCCATAAAAGCTGCAGGAGCATTCGTCAAACCAAACGGCATCACAAGGAACTCATAATGCCCATACCTCGTTCTGAAGGCTGTCTTTGGCACATCCACATCCTTCACCTTCAACTGATAATACCCTGACCTTAAGTCAATTTTAGGGAACACAGCCGCTCCCCGAAATTGATCAAAAAGATCATCAATCCTCGGCAATGGATACCGATTCTTGATAGTCAACTTGTTCAGGTGACGGTAATCGATGTACATTCTCATAGTGCCATCCTTTTTCTTCACAAACAAGACCGGTGCACCCCAAGGTGACACACTCGACCGAATGAAACCACGATCAAGCAACTCCTAAAGTTGTGTCTTCAGCTCTTTCAACTCCTTAGGAGCCCTTCGATAAGGAGTAATGGAAACTGGAGTTGTATTCTCATACAGCTCAATTCCAAACTCCACCTCTCGATTAGGAGGCAACTCCTCCGGAAACACACCAGGAAACTCTCACACAGTCCTGATATCTTGCACTCGCAACTCCTTAGAGCTAGGATTCATCACAAAGGCTAGGTAGGCTTCACAACCTTGCCTCAACATCCGACTCGCCTCCAAGGAAGACACCACATTGGCAAGAAACTTCACATTCTCACCAACCACCACCACCTTGCCGCAAGCTTCAACGAAACTCGCTTGTTCTCAAAATCCACCACAGCTCGATGTTCAACAAGCCAATCCATACCAAGGATTACATCAAAACCATAGAAAGGCAATTCCATAAGATCAACATGAAAAACATGGTTTTGCACAGCCAAAGGACATCTCCTATACAACTTCCGTGTCACAACGGTCTCACCAAAAGAGCTAGTTACACGCATACCAACATCCAAAGACTCAACAGGAAAACCAAGCAATTGAGCATGTTCACGCAATATGTATGAGTGTATAGATCCAGAATCAATCAAGGAAAGTAATGACAAGGATTGCAAAGTGAAAGTACCTGCGATCACATCCGTGTCATTCCTCCCCTCTCGCTGCGCATACACTCGAGCCTGACCTCCACCCTCAGGTTGAACAGCCACCACATGCGCCACATTCCTTCCACCATCCTCTCTACGCTGGAAGTTACCACGGCCGCGCCCACGACCTCTCTGTGGTGCAACAACTCCAGGAGCACGTCCCTGACCACCACCGGCCAACAATGGACACTCTCTCCTCATGTGGTCTGCCGAACCACAATTCCAACATGAATTACCAGCTACAACAACAGGAGCATGTACCTCCCTCGTAGCTCGAGGACAATCCCGCCTCAAATGGCCACGTGATCCACACGCCCAGCATGTGTTCTGATCCGCTCTCGCCCTATCTCCCTGAACAAGCGCACCATGCCCTCCACCACCACGCCTAGCAGAAGACTGATACCTCTGATCTCGTTCTCTCTTGTTCCATCCTCCACCGGAACTATACTCAGCAGCTCTCTTGCCCGAGCCAGAACCAACACTCCTGGAAGACAAACCCAGGTTCTGCTCAATATCCTTCGCTCTTCCCACCAGTACATCAAAATCAGTGTACTCAGCTGCAAGCATGTAGGTCTTTACATCCGTCACTAAACCATATCGGAAATGTTCACACCTTTCTCGTTCATCAGGGACAAGCTCAGGTGCGTACTGACTGAGACGAACAAACTGAATCTCGTACTCAGCTACTTTCATGCTCCCTTGCGTAAGAGACATGAACTCTCTTTTCTTTTCATCCAGGTATCTCACACCTAGATACCTCCGCTTGAACACGTTCAGAAAGAACGTCCAAGTCACATCAACTTCCTCCATTCCGGAGATAGCGGTCGTCCACCAGGTATACGCATCATCATGTAGCAGCGATACCACACATCCCAGCTTCTGCACATCACTGCAGTTCATTTGTCCCAATATCCTCTTGGTACTTTCCAGCCAAGACTCGGAACCTTCAGCAGACAAACCTCTGAACCCAGTCCCTCCCAGACTGCGCAGACGTTCCAAGGGTAGTCTAGCATTAGCATCTCCCTGATGCCCAGCTCCATGAGCTCCAGCTACTGCCGCCTGAAAGGCTCCCGCAATAGCTTGTATCAAAACTGTCATATCATGAGCAGCTTGCCCCTGTCCAGCTTCAGGTCCAGCGACCCCAGCACCAGCATCAACGCCAGCTCCATCACCTCCAGCACCACCACCACCAGGTGGTCCACCACCAGGAGGAGGAGGTAAATCCACTACATTATCAGCATTCTCTTCATTCTCGTTCTGAGCCATAGCTCGCGTATTAATCCTCGTCTCTCTATGAGGTCTCATTCGCTAAACAATGCACTAACACAAATGCAACAAACATAATCAGGCCCAGCAAGGTAAGTAATCCAAGTACTCAAGCTCATTTTTCGAAAACAAACCATTTCATTAGTTTTGATATGGCAATGGGTCCTCTAACATGCTTCAACATAGCATAATATCATAATTGCAACATACTTTTCAATTCACACATCACACTTTCATTCAAAAAGGCACATCATGCAATCATGCATACATCACCCACATAACAATTCCCACTTACTCGAGAACTCAGCTCTGATACCACCAAATGTAACCACCTTAGCCTTGCCTAGACGGTTGACCCGAACTACGAAGATTACACGGGGAAAACCAAAATCAACCCGGAAGTCAACCTTGATTAACGACCCTTTTTTATTTTTAAACTTGTCTAGATGCATATTAACCCTAAGCGTAGCCTCGAGGAAAACATACATGAAAAGCACGGCGATCGGAAAGCAATAAGGGACTCAATTGCACAGCTTACAACAATTAGGGACCAAAATGTAAATTCTGTAAATTAAGAGGATTAAATTGATTATTAAGTTACCATTATGAAATTAGTCATATCACATGCTTCTCTATCAAATTTCACCTCAAACGGGCATCTCAAACTCAAGCAATTGGATATACAAAATTCAGGACTAAAACGTAAAGCTCGCAAACTTTAAACCATTCAAATCAGTGCCCAACGGTCAAGTGTTTCGGAACAGGGGTTGACCGTTCCGAAACGCGGGTTCATTTCGAGACCTGTTTCGAAACAAGGCTTGACAGTGGCAAATCCGTTCCGAAACGCCCTTTACCCATTTCGATACACGAAGGCCATTACAGGCCCCCGTTTCGAAACGGTAGTACCCGTTCCGATACGGACTGCCCAGAAAATGCAGATTTTTCTGGTTTAACAAACAATTAACCACTCATATGCATCCCTATGACCTCCTAATCATGCCAACAAATCATCATGCATACAAGGAACATATTTGCATCATCAAATCACATTCATGGCAACAATTAGGAAGAACCACAATCTATAGGCATGCATCCTACTATTGAAAACCATCCAAGCATCAAACCATCATAGCAAACACCAAAATGGCCAATTACAAGTCCAAAACACCATAGGCATCATGCCAAACTCAGGGAGTCCAAAACATCTCCCAACAATCACAACCTAGGTCCCCATTGCCAAATACCAAAAGCTAATAATGTTGTAAAAATAATCACCATACATGAGCTTTGCCTTCCCTTGGATTCTTAGCCTTCTTGCTGCCCTTAAAGCACTTCAATTCTCTGCATTGTTGGTTCAAGAAAGAGAGCGTAAGCACAAATGCTTAGTGAGGCATGCTCTAATGAAACAACACAATAATGCACTTTTACTAAACACCTTTCATAAGGCCTTTTCATTCATAAGAAATCATTATCATGCAACAATGCATTAACAACAAGCATCTCAAGCTTTATAATCATCAACATGTCTTAAACAACAAGCATCTCATGCTTCGTAAACATTAACATATCATATTGGCTTCCAAGTGATACCATAACCATTTTCAACATAAAAAAAAACACAATCGGATACGCGGATTACAAGCGTTGTCCCATACACTTCATACACACTACCAAACACACAAGGTGGAGTTTACCGGTACAATCTCAACCCCTCAACACCCGTGATGGAGTTTAACGGTACAATCACAACCTCTCCACATCACTCATTGGTAGTGGTATAACATCACTAACGAGAACACGGGACACACAACACAAGATTCACACATGGACTTTTAACCACCATTGTGATCTTAGACATCTCGTTAGTGTACTTGGATGGAGTTTACGGTACCATTACAACCCCTCGACATCCAAGGTGACTTTATTCACGGTGCACCCAATCCTATAGTCGGCTAACTATATCCGATTCAAGTACTTTAAAACCAACACATCACTTACCAATATACATCAATTATCAACATCAATCCACTGTTTTAAAGCATTAATCAAAGGCATTAAACGATCATGCATCACTATGCATCAAAACCACATTTATCAAAGTCAAACTAAGGATCCCTTAACTTGAGCATCCTTCAACACATGGCTTTCAAAACCAGCATTAATCATGCTAAAACATGCTTTCAAAACAGAATTTAAAACATGCAAACATACATATTGCATCCAACCATCTCATGGTTCATCAAAGAGAGAGTTTCTCCGAAAACTTACTCTTGAGCTTAGTTAAGTTGCTTAGACTTAAACTAAGCTCCCAAAACCTTCAAACATTGGTTTCAAAGCTGAAAATCAAACTTCACTCACCGTTTCCGTTTCGCAAGCTTGCCGAAACGCCAATCAAGCCTTCGGATCAACACCACAAGGATCCGAATGTGCCTCCCCTGTTTTAAACACATCAAAGCAGAGGATTAATGCATCATCATGCATTAAAATCTTCAGCCACAACACCTAAACTCGCTGCTCTCAACAAATCTAACATTTCGGCTACCAAACACAACCGAAAACACTACCAAACTCATCCACAACATTACCCAGCCATGATCCATCACTTCTAAACATTCTTAAACATCAATTAACATCCAAAAAGGATCTAAACTCGTCCTTATACCTCCAGCAACAACAGAACACCAAGATCGCCCCAAAAACCACCATTTTCACATGTAAAAACTTAGGAAAATCAACCTATTCGGGATTGCATTGATTAGATCTCATTTACACATCATTAAACATCCAAAATAATTTAAAAAGACATCTCAAAACAGAGCCCAAACATTCATTACGAATTTCTTGAAAATTTAATCTAAATCTTGAGTTTTAAGCCAAAATCAAGATCACGACATCAAAAGCTTTTATAAAACTTAATTTAAGGATTGAGAACTTGGGAATTTCAATAAAGAACTGAATATTTAGAGGAGAAGAACATCCTTACCTCTAAATGTAGATTTCTCCTTGATTTGAGCAAAAATCCTTGAAAATCCAATGAGCAAATGAAGAGGATTTGATGTAGAAAGGATTAGGAATCTTTTGATGATTGAAAACTCATCATTTAGTGTGAAAATCAAAAGAAAAACTGCTGTGGAAAAGTGTTTGGCTGAGGGAATTTTGAGAGAAAATGAAATGGGAAAATTTTAGAGAAAGTTAGTTATGAAAACTAAAAATGGTTTTCCCTCACTTCTTTTAATTAATTAAACATTAACAAAATCATTAAAATTAAGAAAAATCTGGAGAAATCCTTCCTTGGGTAAATTAGCTCCTTAAAGATTCAAAGTTTCAATCCTTACAAAACAGTCACCACTGAACTTTTCAAAAATTACATTTTAGTCACTATTTCGAAATGTCACACTTCCAAACCTTATTTTGAAAAATTGATTTCACCACTCTCTTATATATATTAAAAGAGGATTTTTAGATATGTTTCCATATTTTTAATGCATCCCGAACTAGGCTTTCCTTAAAATCACCTTTTATATTCGAACCAAAAATTAGACCGGTCCGGTTCAGACCCTAAACTTCCAAGCCCAAAATTGGGGTGTTACATTCCTTTAATCGTGTGTTGAGCATGCTTTGTTTCTTTTGGATCTTGATCATGTGTAATGTTTGGTTGTGGTGAATGTATGTTGATCTTGTTGTTTCCTTGATGTGTGTGAGGATTGGAACCAAGGAAAACAACCTTGGAGATGCTTGTGCTGCAGTTCTGCTGTTACTGCAGCAGGGTGTTTTGAAACGGGCTCGAACGTTTCGGAACGACCCTCCTTTTTGCTTTGGCGTTCCAAAACGAGTATCGAAACGGGCTAAGCAGGGCCAAAATGTTCTCAAGCTGTTTCGGAACGTTTTGCCACTTTGAATCTCTGTTCCGATACGGACCTCTAGTGTTCCGGAACGAGGGCTGTTGGTAGTTAGTTGAAGGCATCTTTAAAGTTATTTTTCTTGCATTTTGGTCCTGGTTTGAGCTGTTTTCAATTGTGACTGATTTTCTGCATGTTTTATGTTGCATTTCATCATGGAAGTATGCAATAGGTTTAATTATACAAAGATCACCTTAATTGCACCTTAGGTCCTTATATTATGCTAGTTTTTCATTTTGGTCCCCAGTTGCTCTTTTGTTCGAATCGATGCTCGTTTCGTTGTTCTTTCTTCTGCTGCGTGTTCCTAAACATAAGGTTAACTTGAGCATCTAGAAAAGATAAAAATCAACGCGTTTAGGGTTGCTAGTTGGAGGGAAATCTTCGGATTTTTCTTTGATTAGTCCCATGTGACCTACTCGATACGGTCTGGTGGCTAGGCTGGGTTGCGTTGGTTTTCTTTAGAAAGGCTTGCGTTGGTTGTCGTGCAACTGGAAAAGTAAGTGAGGTAAGTGTATTGTTGTGGTGTTTGCTTGTTTATTGAGACTGCTTGATGTGTAAGGTACCCATTGCCACATATTATTATCGGGAAAACATATATATGATACTTGAGCACCTTGGACCCTTGACGTTGCTGACCCAAATCGTTTCCTTTTGTCTTATCTGTTGTTGTAGCATTGCATTTGTTGTTATGGCTAGACCTAGAAGAGGTCAGACGGGTGGTGAGCCGCGTGATGATCCGGTTGAGAGTTCTGGGCATCCGCAAGAGGGAGGGTTAACTCCTCCTCCTCCTCCAGGTGGTGAGGCTATTGTGCGAGGTGAGGAACCTCGTGGTGGCCAGGGACAGGCCGGAGCTGATATGAGCCCGCTGATTCAGGCTATTGCTCAGGCTTTCAGTCTACTTTGGCTGGGTTGCAGACGGCTGCACCGCAGCATGGTCAAATGGAAGGGTTACCCCTTGAGAGACTTCATAGTCTGGGTGGAGTAGAGTTTCGTGGGTTATCGCCCGAGGGAGCTGAGGCATGGTTAGCTAGTACTACAAGGATTCTGGGTAAGATGGAGTCCAGTGATGCACATAAGCTTGGTTATGTGGAGTCTCTACTTCAGGGTGACGCGTATGTCTGGTGGACTAAGATCACCGTGAGTATGGCTACTGCCGATATCACTTGGGATTTCTTCTGTTATGCCTTCCGGAAGAAGTATTTGGGGCTGAGGTATCAAGATAAGAAGAAACGTGAGTTCATGGCCTTGGTTCAGGGGAGCATGACTGTTTCGGAGTACGAGGTTCAGTTTGTTAGACTGAGTCAGTATGCTTCTGAGCTAGTTCCCACTGAGAAGGAACGTTGTGAGAGGTTTCGGTATGGTTTGACCGAGGGAGTGAAGACCTATATGTCGGTTGCTGATTATACAGATTTTGATGTGCTAGTAGCTCGAGCCAAAGATATAGAGCTTAACCTTGGTTTATCTGCTAGAAGAGGCGGGTCTAGTTCAGGGAAACGACCTACGGAGTGGAATCGCGATCGTGCAAAGGGGCACAAGGACAAGAGACAACATTTTGATCATAGACGTGGGGGTGGTAACCCCGGACGGGGCCATCAAGGCCATGGTTTTGCTCATCGTGCACCCGAATGCACCAAGTGTGGTAGGTCTCATCTAGGAGAGTGTTAGGGAACCTATGGTACGTGTTGGCAGTGTGGATTGAAGGATCATCTCAAGCGAGATTGTCCTCAGCTAGCTAGAGGTGCTCAGGCACCGGCACTAGCTGTCGAGTACCAGCGAGGTCGTGGGCACGACCGAGGGAACTTTTAGCCATAAAACGACAGCCAGAGGAATGTGGCACATGTAGTTGCAGTTCAGCCTGAGGGAGGCAGACCAGCGAGAGTCTATGCACACAGAGAGGGCAGGAACGACACCGATGTTATCGCAGGTAATTTCATGTTACAGTCTTTAACATTGCTTTCATTGATTGATTCTAGCTCTACGCATTCTTATATTCTGAGTGAGCATGCTAAGAAGTTGGATGTACCGTGTGAAATTCTTGATGTGGGTATGAGTGTGACTAGTTCGTTTGGTGAGACAGTTGTGGTCAGAAAGATGTATCGCAGATGTCTGTTGATGGTTCAGGGTCACGTATTTCCAACTGACATGATGGAATTGTCATTCTTCGGGTTTGATGTGATTTTGGGAATGGATTGGTTAGTAGAACACAAGGCAAAGGTAGATTTTGAGACTAAGCGAGTTAGTTTGAGACTTTCAGATGATTATGAAGTAGTAGTGGTTGGTGAGAATGTAAAATTCTTATCCAACATAGTTTCTGCTTTAGAGGCTTAGAAGATGTTAGATCAGGGATGTCAAGCATACCTAGCTTATGTGATGAATCCGGATATGTGTAAGGTCCGGCCGAAAGACATTAGATAAGCTTGTGACTTTCCTGAGGTGTTTCCAGAAGAGTTGTCTGGTTTGCCACCGGATAGAGAAGTCGAGTTTGCTATTGATCTGTATTCTGATTCAGCTCCTGTATCGATTGCTCCGTATCGGATGGCTCCAAAAGAGTTGAAATAACTGAAGACTCAGCTTCAGGAATTATTAGATTGTGGTTTTATCCGTCTGAGTATATCACCTTGGGGTGCACCAATGTTGTTTGTCAAGAATAAAGACGGAACTATGCGTATGTGTATTGATTACCGTCAGTTGAATAAGCTAACTGTGAAGAATAAATATCCGTTATCGAGAATAGATGATTTGTTTGATCAGTTGCAGGATGCATCAGTGTTTTCGAAGATAGACTTGAGATCAGGGTACTATCAGTTGAAAGTGAAGGATCAAGACATACCGAAGACAGCCTTCCGTACACATTATGGCCATTATGAGTTTCTGGTAATGCTGTTTGGGTTGACTAATGCACCAGCTGTGTTTATGGACATGATGAACCGTGTGTTTCATGAGTTCCTAGATCAGTTTCTTGTAGTGTTTATTGATGATATATTGATTTATTCGTGCACTGAGAAAGACCATGATAGACATTTGCGACTCGTGTTGAAGACTTTGCTAGATAATCAGTTGTATGCGAAGTTGAGCAAATACGAGTTTTGGATTAGAGAGATAGTCTTTCTAGGGCATTGTATCAGCGGATGGCATTAGAGTTGATCCTAAGAAAGTGGAAGCTGTTGTGAGTTGGAAGCAATCAAAGTCTGTGACTGAGTTTCGTAGTTTCCTAGGCTTAGCGGGCTAATATCGTCGGTTTGTAGAAGGATTTTCTAAGATAACTACTCCGTTGACGAAATTGTTGCAAAAGGATGTTAGATACGAGTGGACAGAAGCGAGACAGATGGCTTTTGATCGTTTGAAAGATGTTTTGACTAGAGCACTTGTGTTAGTGCAACCGGTAACAGGGAAGGATTATGTGATTTACAGTGATACTTTGTATATAGGCCTAGGTTGCGTATTGATGCAAGATGGGAGAGTTGTTGCATATGCATCGAGACATTTGAAGACTCATGATAAGAACTACCCCATGCATGACATTGAGTTAGCCGCTATTGTGTTTGCTTTGAAAGTGTGGAGGCACTATTTGTATGGTGAGAAATGCACATTGTATATCGATCACAAGAGTTTGAAGTATCTGATGTCTCAGAAAGAGTTGAATCTCCGACGGCGTAGATGGGTTGAGATACTGAAGGATTATGATCTCACTATTGAGTACCATCCAGGTAAAGCCAATGTGGTAGCCGATGCGTTGATTAGGAAAGTGGTAGTGGAACTTCGAGCGATGTTTGCTAGGTTGAGTTTGTCGCGTGATGGTGGATTGATCACAGAATTGCAGGTGAAACCTTCTCTTGAGCAGTTGATCCGTGAGAAACAGTTGCAAGATAGTTCTTTAGCTTCACATGTTCAGGATATTGCGGAAGGTAAACCGACTGAGTGCAGTTTCAGTGATAGTAATGTTTTTTGTTTCAAAGATAGAGTTGTTGTGCCTGAAGATGCTGATTTGGGACGCACCATTTTGAATGAAGCACATACTAGTCTGTTTGCTATGCATCCAGGTAGCACGAAGATGTACCGAGATTTGAAGAATGATTATTTCTGGGTTGGTTTGAAAAGGGATGTGGCTGAATTCGTAAGTAAATGTATGGTTTGTCAGCGAGTGAAAGCCGAACACTAGTTCCCGTCAGGATTATTACAGCCTTTGTAGATTCTGAAATGGAAATGGGAGAGGATAACTATGGATTTCGAATCAGGTTTACCGTTGACTCCTTCGCAAAAGAATTCGGTTTGGGTGATAGTTGATCGAATCACCAAGTGTGCACATTTCCTAGCTGTTAACACGACTGTTTCCTTGGATAAATTGGTTGATTTGTATATCCGCGAGATGGTGAGATTACACGGTGTACCAAAATTGATTGTATCGAATAGAGATCCGAGGTTCACATCGAGGTTTTGGGATTGCTTGTATAGTGCTTTAGGTAGCCGGTTGAATTTCAGTACCTCGTATCATCCTCAGTCAGACGGTCAATCAGAACGAGTAATACAAGTGCTTGAGGATATGTTGCGTTGTTGTATTATTGATTTTCAGGGCTCGTGGGAGAAACACTTGTCGTTAGTTGAGTTTGCTTATAACAATAGCTATCAGGCTAGTATTTAGATGGCACCGTTTGAGGCTTTGTATGGTAGGAGGTGTAGAACTCCTGTTTGCTGGGCTGAAGCTGGTCAGAAATTGGTATCTTTACCTGCTATGCTTAAGGGCACTACTGAGAAGGTGAAATTTATATGTGACCGCTTGAAAGCAGCAACCGATCGACAGAAATCTTATGCAGATTTGAAGCATCGTGAGATTGAGTATGTTGTGGGTGAGAAAGTCTTCTTGAAAGTATCGCCATGGAAGAAAGTGATGAGATTCAGTAGTAAAGGTAAACTGAATCCGAGATTCATTGGTCTGTATGAGATCGTTGGACGAGTTGCCCTTGTGGCTTATAGATTGAGTTTGCCTCCGGAATTAGAGAAGATACATGATGTATTCCATGTTTCTATGCTTCGGAAGTATAGGTCAGATCCATCGCATGTAATGCATGTCGAGGAAATCAAGTTGAATCCAGATTTGTCGTATGATGAGGAACCGATTGAGATCTTAGCTATGGACAGCAAGGTTTTGCATAGTAGATCTATTGAGCTGGTCAAAATGAAGTGGCGACACTGAGGTGTTAAAGAAGCCACTTGGGAGAGGAAAGACGACATGGAGCGACAGTTTTCGCATCTTTTTCCATTAGGTAAATTTCGAGGACAAAATTTATTAAGTGGGGGAGAGTTGTAACACCCCGGTTTAGGGTCTAGAAGATCCGGTGAAGTTTCAAGGTCCAAAAGACCGGTGTTGGGAGTTGTGAGTGAATTTAGGGAAAATTGTTCTCGGAGGTCACGAAAATATGAAATAAATCTCTAAAATCCTTGATAAATATGTTTAAGGTTTTGGTAAAAACAATTTTAGAAAAACGCTTTCTGAACCGTGACATTTTGGTTTAGTGACCAAATTGTAAAGTTTGTAAAATCTATTTTTAGTGACCATTTTGTAAAAGAGTCAAAACATTGAATCTTTAAGGAGCTAATTTGGCTGGGCCAATATGGTTATTATCCCCTTTATTTTGACTATCCAAATATTTCAAAATAGATTTTATGATTTAATTAAAAGAAGGTTTTATCTATTTTTCTCATTTTACGTCAAAAACCATTTTCAAGCTTTCTCATCTTCTCTCTTCAGCCAAACAGCTCTTGAGCTTGACTTTCACAAGGTAAAAGTCTTTTCTTATTAATATAATATTGCTAAATGGTTCTCCTACTTTGATTTCCTAAAACCCAAGTCTATTTCATTATTTTTCTCAAGGAATTTTGCCAAACAAGGGGAATTAACTAGCATTGGGGGTGAGCAACAAGATTATCCTCTAATGTAAGGTTCTTTAATGAAATGCGCATGCTTTGATTCTTTTAAATGCTAAGGTTTTGTTTCCTTGTCTTAATCCTAATGAAATTTGTTTAAAATTGATGAAAATGAGCTTTTGGTAAGATTTTCTAGTAGGATCTATTATTGTTGGGTTTGATGATGTTATTACCTTTGTTTTGATGTGGTTTTTGAGTTGGAATGTTGGGTGAATGATGGGAATCCCGAAATTGGGTTGGGTCTTGAAGTTTGAAGTGGAAAAGTGGGTTTTTGGGTGGATTTTGAGGTAAATCGATACCTGGTGTTAATCTGATGTTGGGTTGATGTTTTTAGATGTTTATCTATGCGTTTTGATGTTATATAATGCTGGGCTTTGTTGGAGATTGTCCGAATTGAGTTTTTCGATGTTTACAACTTGTATTAGATATGCTCTATAGGTTTTTTGATTGAGTATTTGAATCTCTGCTTTACAATAAGTTAGAGTGTTGAAAATATCTCTAAATCCTCTGTTTTGGGTTGGTTAGAGGCAAGGATTGAAGATCTGGATTTGTTGAACTCCATTGTGGGCGAACAGGAAAGCTAGAAAGGGGTTTCGGCTTGATTTTGGTAATCGCTGGTGAGTGGAATTGATTTTAATGTTTTACCAAGGTTGAAGAAGTGTTTTAAGGGTTTGGGTTGAGCCGTTAGGCCAATTCAAGCTCAAGGGTAAGGTTTATGTTGTTTTCGGCTTTTTCGCCATTTTATATTTGATCTTGTTTGATCATGAGCATACTTTTCTAAATGATGTTTATTATGTTGTTATGCATTAAATGCATGATGTTTTGTCCCATGATAATGCCAAGTGTTTTATTAAGATGTTGGTTGAGCTCATGATATGCTTGAGCTTGTGGTTATGGCTTTTGGGATGTGTTTGGGGAGGTGTTTATCCCCGGTGAAAAACAGTGGTTTGTGATCTTGCGATGAGTATATTGACACATGGGTTATATCGGATAGATTGATCGATCAATAGGATGTGAAGTGCACTATAATTATGAAATTCGCGCGTGAGAAATTCTTCGGTTTCACAATAGGGGTTGTGCTATTGTGATGCGAGTGGTAGGGGTTGTGCTATCACCAACGGGCAATGAGGGTAGTGGCATCCCGGCCGAAGTGTGTTTGTGGTGAGGGTTGTTTCAGCATGTGACTTGATGAGGGTTGTGCCATCAAGGTGTCCGCTTATCCGAGCAACGTGTCAATGATGTCGGTATACTCATTCGCTATGGTTTCGTATGAGCTTGGTAAACTCATATGGTTATGTATTTGTGCTTGAAGTATGTGAAGACTTGGTTTGCATATATGGTTTATGCATGGTTGATGCATGTTCATTGCCTAGGGCATGTGTGGTTGCACTGCTTAAACTTGTTTCAAGTTAGCATGTTGAAAAGGAAATGGTTTTGGAAATGATTTGTGAAAGAGATTTCAAGAAACGGTTTTGATTTCCTAAATGATGATTGTTTTAAAACTGCATTGTTGTAGTTGGTTTTGAGCTCTGCTCACTAAGATTTATAGCTTACGCTCTCTTTTTTCCAACAATGCAGATCCGTAGATCGTTTGGAAGGCAACGGTGCAAGGGAGGTGATCCAAGTGTCCGCTTTAGCTCAAGTGTGACCTTGCTTAGATAATAGTGTGTGTGGCAATGAGGGTGAACCTTGTTTATGTTTTAGGAGTGTTTGTAAACTCCTTGTGTTGAGATCATGTTGTTGGTTACCTTGTTGGCTTGTTCTTACCTTAAGTCTTGGGGTTATGGTTTTGAACCTTGTTTTACCTTTTTGTTGGATATTGAAGCTTTCCTTTAATCGTATGTTGAGCATGCTTTGTTTCTTTTGGATCTTGATCATGTGTAATGTTTGGTTGTGGTGAATGTATGTTGATCTTGATGTTTCCTTGATGTGTGTGAGGATTGGAACCAAGAAAAACAACCTTGGAGATGCTTGTGCTGCAGTTCTGCTATTACTACAGCAGGGTGTTTCGAAACGGGCTCGAACGTTTCGTAACGACCCTCCTTTTTGCTTTGGCATTCCGGAACGCGTATCGAAACAGGCTAAGCAGGGCCAGAACGGTCTCAAGCCGTTTCAGAACGTTTTGCCACTGTGAAGCTCTGTTCCGATACGGGCCTCTAGTGTTCCGAAACGGGGGTCGTTGGTAGTTTGTTGAAGGTGTCTTTAAAGTTATTTTTCTTGCGTTTTTGTCCTGGTTTGAGCTATTTTCAATTGTGAATGAATTTTGTGCATGTTTTATTGTTGCATTTAATCATGGAAGTATGAAATGGGTTTAATTATACAAAGATCACCTTAATTGCACCTTAGGTCCTTATATTATGCTAGTTTTTCATTTTGGTCCCCGGTTGCTCTTTTGTTCGAATCGATGCTCATTTCGTTGTTCTTTCTTCCGTTGCGTGTTTCTAAACATAAGGTTAACTTGAGCATCTAGAACAGATAAAAATCAACGTGTTTAGGGTTGCTAGTTGGAGGGAAATCTTCGGATTTTTCTTTGATTAGTCCCGTGTGACCTACTCGATACGGTCTGGTGGCTAGGCCGGGTCGAGGGGGTTACAAATCCAATATAGAATCCTATAATCAAGGTATTAATAAAAACTATACAATATAATTTTCAAAATATATATAAACATAAAAAGAAATTTTGGTGAAAAGAAATTGTAAAAAATAGATTAAAAATTATACGGCATAAATATATATATTCGAATCAAAAATTTAGATTTGAAAAGTTTTTACAAAAACTTGAAAAACTATACTATATGTATATGTTTTATACAAAAAGGAATTAAAAACAACCTATAAATTGAAACGAAAATTGAAAATAAAAAGAAAAAGAAAAAGGTTTTATACCTTGATATGGGATAAGGATGAATGAAGGATGATTGATGCACCAAATTGCTTGCAAAGTACTAGCCTTGATATGTAGATTGAAAACCCTCAAAAAAATTTAGTTTTTGATGTGAAAAATCAAGTGATTTGAAGGGTTTTTATAAGGGTTTTGCGGCTAGGGTTTTGATGGGAAAAGAGTTGGTGTTTTAATTAAAGTTTGATGCCTATTTAAAGCGTTCTGCGTGATCGTGTTTTGATATACCACTTGGCGTATCGGAACGCCTGTTTTGAAACGTTATCTAGCCGTTTCGGTACTAGACTCGTTTCGATATAGGTTGACTATGTTTCGGAATGACACCACGAACCCGTATCGAAACGCGAAGAGCCTATTTCGATACGATTCACTACTGGAATCATCCTAAATTAAGCCTGTATCGAAACAAATTTAGCTGTTTCGATACACCCTTACCGGAAACTGCAGTTTGGGCAGTTTCATTTTCAAAGAGCCAACTTAGATCAAGCCTAAATGCATGTGAGTGATATATGTGCAAGATTTAATGGCTAAAATTGATGCATACTCCCCCTAACAACATGCATAGAAGCAAAATAATGCAAATTAACATAAACATGAATATCAACCAAGTTCAAGCAAAATTTTGACCATTTGGGACCTAAAAGGGTCAAGAAAGGCTAGTTAAACTTAACTCTCTCCTAAGGGTCCAAAAACGTTCTTTATCTAAAGATTTGGTAAATATATCCGCTAATTGGTTCAAGGTGTCAACATATTCTAGAACAACATCATTTTTCAAAACATGGTCTCTAATAAAATGATGTCTAATTTCTATATGTTTGGTTCTAGAGTGTTGGATGGGATTCTTAGTGAGACAAATGGCACTAGTGTTGTCACACCTAAGGGGTATAACATCTTCTTAAACATCATAATCTAAGAGTTGTTGCTTCATCCAAAGGACTTGAGCACAACAACTCCCTAAGGATATGTACTCCGATTCGGTGGAAGAAAGGGCTACGCTATTTTGTTTCTTAGAGAACCAAGATACGAGCATACTACCTAAGAATTGACATGTTCTAAGGTACTTTTCCTATCTATCTTGCATCCCCCATAATCTGCATCTGAATAAGCATGAAGGCTAAAGGAAGAATCCTTAGGATATCAAAGACCTAGGTTAGGTGTGTCTCTAAGGTATCTAAAAATTCTCTTAATGGCTACTAAATGTGATTCTCTAGGACTAGCTTGGAACCTAGCACACAAGAAAACACTAAACATAATATTCGGTCTGCTTGCGATAAGGTAAAGCAAAGAACCTATCATAGATCTATAAAGCTTAGAATCGACACACTTACCTCCTTCATCTTTGTCAAGCTTTATGGAAGAGCTCATAGGAGTGGCTTGAGGCTTCACATTCTCCAAGCCAAACTTCTTGAGCATATCATTCACGTACTTTGCTTGATTGATGAAGGTGTCATCCTTCCTTTGTTTGATTTGGAGCCCCAAAAAGAATGAGAGCTCCCCCATCATGCTCATCTCGAACTCACCTTGCATTAGCTTAGAAAATTCTTTGCAATAACATTCATTAGTAGAACCAAAAATGATATCATCAACATAAATTTGCACTACTAAAATGTCATTACAATATCTTTTTATGAAAAGTGTAGTGTCCACCTTGCCTTTTTCAAAACCTTTTTCAATCAAAAAGTTTGAAAGCCTTTCATACCAAGCTCTAGGAGCTTGTTTTAAATCATAAAGAGCTTTGGTTAATTTAAAAACATGATTTAGAAATTGAGGATCCTCAAAACTCGGTGGTTGTTCAACATACACTTCTTCATTTGTAAAACCATTTAGACAAGCACTTTTTACATCCATTTGAAAAGACTTGAAATCATGGTAACATGCAAATGTTATAAGCATCCTAATAGCTTCCATTCTAACTACGGGTGCATATGTTTCATCAAAATCAATTCCCTCTTCTTGAGTGTAACCTTGAGCAACAAGCCTAGCCTTGTTTCTCACTATATTACCACTCTCATCTAGTTTATTCCTAAAGACCCATTTAGTTCATATAGTAGATTGATTACTAGGCCTTTCAACTAATGTCCATACTTTACATCTCTCAAATTGATTAAGTTCTTCTTGCATGGCCAAAATCCAAAAATCATCTTTTAATGCTTCTTTGATATTTTTAGGCTCAATGCATGAAATAAATGTAACATGGTTCATTAATTTGAGAGAGGATCTAGTAGTTACCCCCTTGGATGGATCACCCAAGATTTTACCACCTTTGATATAGTTGAACTCCCTTGGGTATGTTACCTCATTTTCCTCAAGAGCCAAGTCCTTCAAGGCTTCAAGAGGTGGATCTTATGCATCTTCTTCTTTGGTTGGAATCTCATCCACCTTTGATGTTTGTCCTCAATCAATGGCTTCAATGATCACTACATCATCATCATCACAAGAATCCTTCCTCAGAAGGAGGTTATCATCGAAAACAACATGTATAGACTCTTCAACAACCAAAGTTCTTTTATTAAATACACGGTAGGCTTTAGAGTTTAGGGAATAACCCAAAAATATTGCTTCATCACTTTTAGCATCAAATTTACCTAAGTTGTCTTTTATATTATTTAAAATAAAACATTTACAACCAAATGGGTGAAAATAGCTAATGTTAGGCTTTTTGGATTTTAAAATCTCATAAGGTGTTTTCTTTAAAATATGACTAATCATTACTCTATTAATAATATAACAAGCCGTATTAGTGGCTTCCGCCCAAAAATACTTAGGTAAGTTGTTTTCACAAAGCATAGTCCTAGCCATTTCTTCTAAAGTTCTATTTTTCCTCTCAACTACCCCCAATTTTGTTGAGGAGTGCGAGGAGCCGAAAAATTATGGCTAATATCATTTTCATTACAAAAATCTTCAAAACCCATATTTTGAAATTTGGTTCCATGATCACTTCTAATGTGTGAAATTTTATGGTCAAGATCATTTTGGGTAATGTTTTTAAATTTCATAAAATTTTATGGTTAAAAATAGAACCCAAGTGTATCTAGAAAAGTCATCTACCAATACAAATGCATATGAATTACCACCCAAGCTCATAGTTCTAATAGGCCCAAATAAATCCATGGGTATTAGTTGTAATATCCTACTAGTTGAAACATCATTAATGGGTTTAAATGAAGTTCTTTTTTGTTTACCCTTAGCACATGCATCACAAATTTTATCTAATGAAAATTTTAGTTTGGGTAAACCTCTAACTAGATTTTGGGAAGCTAATTTTTCTAAAACACTTATGCTATCATGCCCAAGTTTTCTATGCCACAACCATTCATCATTCTCATCATGTACAACTAAACATGCATGGGATGAATGTATGTTGTTGCGTTCGTGCAGTGACTATAAATGTTATGCAAATGGTGCAAGTATACACGTCGAACGAGTAATAAAGTGATGAGTGAGTATCGTCTCCACATGGATTGGAGGTATTCACGGTTACTGTAACAATAAAGCTTGAACTTTTTGCAGGTGACAATGCTATAGTAAAAGAGATGGTGTATAATAATGCTGAAGCAAAATAGTGCAGAGAAAGATGAGATAACAATATGATAGATAGGTCCCCTTTCGTATGCGAAACTCACTACGAAATGACTGGCTGGGAATGATGGACAACCTAACTCAAGCTTCTTAACGATACTAAGGCTTTTCAGCTATCTTCTATGCTAGGCGGGATTTACTAAGAGTGCTCTTAAACTATCTCTAGCTAGGAAACTGGGAGTCATAAATGCTACAGCCATACCTCTCGGCGTAAACTCATAACACTCCCCTACCCTTCATGTACTATCCTTTTTAGCCCTTGAAACCTATCACTTATCTCTAAGGTAGGTTAGAGTCTGCCTCTCAACAGTCACTCCATTGCTTATGAGGGTTCTAGGGCTAGCTCTCTCGATTACTAACCCCAACATACACCTAAAGAACGACCAACTCTCGAAGGCGCTTAAGGTAGGGCTTAACTCTCGAAGCACTTACAACCCTAAGATCTTACAACTTTAAGGAAATGATAAATGCATAAGCAAAGCATAGAATCATGATAAACACTGAAAAAGCCATAGCATGCATTAAAAAGTACTCAAAATAACACCATCCATCAAACCCAAGCCACCTAAAACAGTTCGTGGCTGGGCAATATCATCCAACGTATCATTGCGATAACATCACCAAATATAAAGATATAACAAGAAATTGTTATAGCGACAGAAAGAAAGGTGAACTCCCTCTCCGCCATGGACTGCCCGACTGTCTTAGGCCCACCGCCTCTCTCGAGGCTGGTGAGGCCACTCCTTGGAGCTTCAACGATGGAGGACACCAAGCTAGAGAAGATGAAGGTGGAAACTTCTCTCTCTTTTTCTCTCTCTTTCGCCTCTCTTTTTGCAACGCTCAAAATACCACACTTTGCTCCAAGCTTCTCTCCCCTTTATATAG
This sequence comes from Hibiscus trionum, assembly GCA_030270665.1. Lineage (NCBI taxonomy): Eukaryota > Viridiplantae > Streptophyta > Magnoliopsida > Malvales > Malvaceae > Hibiscus > Hibiscus trionum. The sequence continues at coordinate 1,320,109 of BSYR01000046.1, forward strand.
TGGAGGCTTCTAGGGTTTGTTGCCTTAAAGATGCCTTGATATTCCCAAGGAATATCCACCGACAAGGTTTGCTACGAGGGGACAAGGAAGACAGTCTACAGGCGGGCACCGGCTGCTGCACATGTCAGATCGTCCTTTTCTGCATGTTCACATGTTTCTGCAGCTCACGTGTATCTCACGTGCTGGCCAATGTCCGCTTCCATCATGCTATAGCAATTCCCGACACCGGCTTTCTCTTAACTCCTTTCCTGCGCACCACAAAACTAAAAACCAACCTTCCAAGTAGTACCCCTCGATATAGACCAACAACCAACAAAGACAAATATGCACCCAGAAGAAGAAAATACAACCTAAATGCAGTCTAAATGCTATGGTATGAACTCAAGAACAGGAAAATGCTATAGCAAAAAGGTAAGAAAACAAGGATATTTATGCAGTTATCATATGTCATCCAAATGCACCATATAAATATTTCCTATGTGATAACCAATGAGCATTATTTTATTTGTTTTAATGTTCACAATTTTACACCCATTTTTATCAAAATGAACATTAAAGCCTTTATCACAAAGTTGACTAATGCTCAAAAGATTATGTTTTATATCATTGACATATAACATATTTTCAATGAATGTAGATGAGAGATTACCAATGGAGCCTATGCCTTCAATGTGCCCTTTGGAGTTGTCACCAAATGCCACACATCCTCCACTTTTTGGTTTAAGCTCCAAGAATCTACTCTTGTCTCCAGTCATGTGTCTCGAGCATCCACTATCAAGGTACCATGTGGTTTGACTTGAAGCTTTGGCCTTGTAGCAATGATCCACCTACAAACAAAGATTAGTTTCTTGATTTTGGTACCCAAATCATTTTGGGTCCATGAGTGTTAGCTCCCAAAAGCTTGGTTCCCTTAGGAATCCAAGAAGCAATATCATTCACATTATTAGAAACAATGAGTTCCTTAAGAACCCATACACTCCTAATTATTTTAACTTTGGATTGCTTTTGAAAACCTCTTTGTTTGGGGTAAAATGATTTTCTCTTAACATATTGGGTTTTTGAAGAACTTCCTTTTTCAAAAACATGTTTCCCAATAGTAAGAGAAGTTTTGAGATTATCCACCTTCTTGGTGTGATAATCTTGAAAACCGGAAAGAAGTTTTTCTAAATCAAGATTTTTCTTTTTGAGATCATTTGAAAGAAAATCAAATACAAAACCTTCTTTTCCAATTCTGAATTGGTTTTTGAAAGAAAATCATTTTGATTTTTCAAATCGAAAATATTTTTCTTATTTTTCAAAATAGACTCTTTGTATTTTTCAACCAACTCATCATAAACATCTTGTAACTCATCATAGGCATCATATAATTCATTGTAAGTAAGAGATGATGAGTTAGGGTTTACTATTGGTTCCTTCTCAAATGCCATGAGACAAAGGTTGGCCATTTCCTCCTCCTCTTCGGATGACTCCTCGTCACTCCAAGTTGCCACTTGAGCTTTGAGCTTGTTCTTCTTCCCAAAGCTTTTCTTTCTCAATTGAGGGCACTCAGATCGGATATGGCTGGTCTTCTTACACTCATAACAAATGATTTGGTCCTTCTCTTCTTCTTTCCTCCAATTCTTGAAGTCCCCTTTTCTATTGAATTTTCTTCCTCTATTAGACTTCATGAATCGTGTGAATCTTTTGGCCAACATGGCCATCTCCTCATCTTCCTCTTCACTCGAATCGCTATCATTGTATGAAGCTTTAAGTGAGATTACAATCTTCTTCTTCTCAACCTCCTTCTTCTTCACTTTCTTTTCTTCTTTCTTCTTTCTTCTTTTCTTCTTCCCTTCCTTGTTTCATGATCTCATGAGTGAGTAGAGATCCAACAAGGGCATCAAGCTTAAGAGTCCTCAAATCTCTTGCTTCAATGATGGTTGTTCTTTTTCCATCCCAAGATTTCGGAAGGGAAAATAGAAGTTTCTAAACTAGCTTGTCTTCGGGAATGACTTCACCGAAGCCCTTTAATTCGTTGATGATGACCAATAACCGATCAAACATCTTGGAGACACTTTCGTCGGGGTCCATCTTGAAATTTTCATAGCTTAAGTTGAGCATCCTGATCTTCGTCTTTTTGATATCCCTAGTTCTCTCATATGTCATCTCGAGGGTATCCCAAACTTCCTTGGCACTTTCGATAGAAGACACCTTTGAATAGATATCGGGACCGAGAGCACGATAGATCATATGCAAGGCTTTAACATTGACTTGCAATCATCTTCTATCTTCATCTGACATCTCGGCTTTGATCTTTGGGACTAATCTTCCTTCACCATCTCTCTTCAGAGGAATGCTTGGTCCATCTTCTACCACGTCTCATACCATGTAATCGTTAGATTTGATGAAGAGATGCATCTGATTCTTCCAATATGGGTAGTTATCCCCATTGAAGAATGGTGGTTTGGAGGTGGATTGAGACTAATAATGGTTGGGGCTGGAGGTGGATGCCATTGCTTCAATTTGTAGTTGATCAAACTCTCCTAGAATCGACTCAAGAGGGTTGTAATCCTTCCAATCAGTGTAGCTCTGATACCAATTGTTGAGTTGATCAAACGGTTGCAATTGGCCAAGAGGGGGTGAATTGGCGATTAAAAATTTGAAGGGAGAAATTAGATGAATGAAAATTTAACACAAAGCAATTTATAGTGGTTCAAGTTCCTAAATGAACTCTACATCCACTACCGTAGCTCCCACTAAGGATTTTTAACCAATCCACTAATTGATTCTTCCCCTTTTCTTGGATGAGGAGGAAACCTTACAAGATCGATTAAGCTTTTTACCCAAAGCTTAATCCAACACACTCTTTACAAAGAATGAATTTGGTAAACCTTACAAATACCTCTCAAAGGTTGATGTTTACCCAAATACAATCAAGCACTCCTCAAACTCTCAATAAAAATTACAATGAAAACACAATTGAGTTGGGTACAAAGATTTGACTCTAAATGATCAAGGTTTGGATTTGAATGCTTTGATGTTGCTTGAAGGCTCAATAGTTGTTGTTGCAGCTTTAGAGACTTGTTTTTATACCTTCTCATTGATTTCTAGCCGTTTGGGTGGTTGAGATCATCAATAAAGTCGTTGGGGCTCTCTCTTCCCTCCATAAATGCAGTTCTGCAACTACCCATATCAGAACACGGGACCCCTATATCGAAACGGACACTCAAAAAAGAAAGAGTCGTTATGTGTAAAATAGGGCCCTTATCGAAACGGTTATAGGTCGTATCGAAACAGTAAGTGTAAAAAGAAGGTTGTATCGAAACGGGTAAGGGTTGTATCGAAATGTTTTGAAACTGTAATTTGGTGTTTCGAAATAGCTTATGGGTGTATCGAAACACTTAACCAAATCTTTAAAATTCAGTTTCTAACAAGTAACAGCTAGTTCATTTAATGCCCAATTTTAAAATTACTTAACCCATGTATCGAAACGGTTGTAAGCCGTTTCGAAACGATGCCTAAAAATCAAAATCCCAGATGAAGGTCGTATCGAAACGAATGTGAGCCATTTCAAAATAGACGTTTCCAGTGGCAAAACGTATCGAAAAACTTTAAGAGTGTTTCGAAACGCCTGGGTGATTTTGATATTTTGGCCTTGAAACACTTAAAAAATTTTATGAGGTTTAAGTTTGGACTTGAAAACATTTTAAGTATAATTTGTTCTTGTCAAAATCGAGTATTTTGATTACTTAAAAATTTATTTACTTTGCAAATTAATCCTTGAATTACTTGTTATATCAAAATCAAATATTAGTTTTACAAAGAGTTTTGAAACTCTTTGAGTAGTTTCGAAACTTATATGCATGTGAACATTGAATGCTCTGTTTTAAAGTTTCCCAACGGCTCCAAACCATCCCCAACGGATATAAATGGCTAGTAGCTCATTCCACATTATTAAAGAAGGTTTGGGACACTTGAAGAACAAGAGGATGGACATCCAAGCTTAAAATCAAGAGAGTAAAGTTTTTCATTGTTTATTTCTTTGTAATCTCTTGTAATTCTTTAGTCCAATCCTAGTGAGCCAAAAAGTGTAAAAACCCACCTAGAGAGGCATATTGTTTACAAATGTCAATACCTCGTAATTGAGGGATATGTTCTAGTTGATCCTTATAAAAAATAGGGAGAGGGTTCTAACTTAGCCCGTGAAAAGATAGGGATGTAAGGTTACCCCTTGAACCCGTAAAAAGGAAGATTCCATTGTTAGTGAATTGAGAAATCCTTACTGTTGATGCTAAGGTAGTGGATGTGGATCTTTGTTAGAAGGTCGAACCACTCTAAAATCGACCCTTTCAAATTGTCATTTATTTTTCGGTTTTTGTTTTCCCAATTTTAAAAGAAACCTCTACACCCTTCATCGGAGCTATTTTCAGTTGAAGATATCAAACCTTTCACTATGGCTAATATATTTTTTAAAATAAATATAATTAATTTCAATAACATATTAATTTTAAATTATTTTTTTCAAACATAAAACACATTTTCTAAGTGTTTCGTTGGTCATACATTGAACACCTTAGCAAGGGTTCGGGTTTGATTCTCATTCTCAACACAAAAAAAATGCCTCATTAGTGGTTTAAAAATAGAGTGCTAAAATGAAGTAATTTTTTATGATAACTAGGGATGTCAATCGGGAAGGTGGATACGAAGGGTATTCTTCTTACATTATCTCCGTCAAGAATTTTTATTTTTATCCTCGTCTCGCGACTCATTACAGGTACAAAATCCAAACCATTCCCGTCCTGCGACCCGAAAGATAAGAACCATCTTCGCTCCACTACCTACTTGGGTCATAAGATCTATCTAATCCCCACTATACCGTCTCGTGATTCAATTCATATAATACATTTATAAGTAACAATTAAATAAATATAAACTATTTTTTATGAAAAAAATAAGAAATATCTTTATTTCGGACTCTCATCACACATGAGACGTTATTCGACTGTCACCATTTGAAAATGATAATAATATGTCACAACCATTTAAATGAGTGAGAATCGAGAGACTGTGACACTTAAAGTGATATAGAGATATATACTAAAGACGTGAATGAATATGAGTCGAGTATTATGAAAATTATTATTTAAATATTTTTTTAAATATATTTATTATGTATATTGGCGGACGGGAACGAGGCAAAGCAGGTGGGGATGAGTTAGGTACAAGGTCATATTCATGTCTTCCCCAGCACCCACGTTAGGTCTAATTTTTATCCCTTGTTTCTATTCTATCCCACCACAAACAAAATTTATACTCATCATCGTCCAATTGGGTGCGAAGTGGGGCGAATTCCCACTACATCCCTTATGACGGTTAATTAATTTTTTTTATTTTGGTAATTAAGTGCAAACGTTCTAAAAGTTGGGTGACCTTTGATGTAGTTTACCATAATGTAGGATAATTTTATCAATTTTAAAAATTTAAAGGATATTTTGTAATACACTCTTAGTAATTATTTGAAGTTTAGACCTTTGTTTATAGATGATATAGTAACTTAACTATTTGCTAAGTACATGGTGGATGTTAGTCAAAGACCTATATCGACGGTATGCCTATATAACTAGGGATGTACATTGGTTGGGTAGAGTTATGTTTTCGGCTTACTTAAACTCGATTCTAAAATATAAAATTTTTACTTGAGGGATGAAACCCTTCTGCCGTCAGCCGGAGGAATGGTGGGCAGACCGCCTGATGGTAAAGCCAGAGCAATGTTGTCTCCTGTGGTTGAGGGTGTGTCTGTTGTTTCATCGAAGGAGATTGAGTCTGGGCCGCTCGGGGCTGTGCTACCGTTGGATTGTGAACCGTTGTTGGAGAAGAAATCGAGAGAGGTCCCAGGGTTGGACAATATTGACGATGTGATGGTTTGTGATGTGGATACCCCTGTTGGGGGAGGGGTTGAGTCGCAAAGGGGGAGTGCACCGGCAGGGGGGATTCCCACACCTTCTGCTGTGGTTGATATACCTAGCACAAAATTCACTTTTCGTGATATGGTTCTTGGGCGAAGCACGGGGAAGCCAGTGGCGAACGTGATCCCAGACTTGGATGTGGAGTTGAACCCTGAGGATGTTAAGGTAAGTTTTGTGGAGGGAACTCTGACTATTGATTTTTCAGAACAGTTACATTTCGAGATCGATTCTAAGTTGGCTAATTCGGTAATAGTTAGGCTTTTGGGACGTTCGGTAGGGTATGCAGCCTTGCTTTCATGGATTGAGTTTGTGGAATCTTAGTGGGGAGATATCTTTGATTGACATGGATAATGAGTACTTCCTTGTCCGTTTTGCTAATGCGGAAGATTGCTCGAAGGTGTTAACCGGTGGTCCTTGGCAAATTTATGGATCATACCTCACGGTACAACCATGGAGCAGGACCTTTTCGACCTCGGTTGATCATCCGGATCAAATAGTGGTATGGGTGCGGCTCCCGGGTTTACCATATCGATATTATACAAAGAGTATATTTCGCTATATTGCGGGGACTTTGGGGAAGGTGGTGCGGATTGACTATAACACGGCGGAAGGAAAAAGGGGCCGGTTTGCGCGATTAGCAATAGTCGTCAACTTGAATAATCCGCTAGCCCCGTATATTGTTATCGATGGCCGAAAGCAGCGACTTGAGTATGAGGGGCTGCCGACAATTTGTTTCACTTGTGGAAAATATGGGCACACACTGGAGGCTTGTAAGCCTACTGTCGGAGTGGAGCAGCAAGTGAATAAAGAAGCTAGTGCTTTTGAGGAGCAGGTTGCGAAGGAAAAATTTGGCCCTTGGATACAAGTGACAAATAGACGGCAACGTCGGGGGGTGATGGCATTGCTGGGAATGGGTTGGGTGCTGAAATCCGCGTTGATCGGAGCCAAAAGGGTGGCCGTTTTGATGTTCTTCGGATAGCAGAATCAGAAGTTGCTGCTGGAACGACGACTAATCCAACTGCTTCTTCTTTGGTGGCGGGTGATAAAGACACGGGAGCTTTGGACTTGTCTAAGGGGAGTGTGCCGGTAAGTGGAAGTAATAAGCGTGCGAAAGGAAAGTTAGTAATGATGAACCCATTAGTGTCACCAGTAACAATGAAAGAGGTGGGTAGTTCTTCTAGAGCTGTCGTGGGGAGGTCGAAGAATTCCAATGCTTTGCCGGAAAGGATGGAAGGGGCGTCCACTGGGGTTGCCGATGGTTGCGAGCCACGACAGGAGAAAGAGGTGGTGTCTATGGATGTTGTTGTGCCGATATCAAGTAATTTGATTCCAAAGAACCATACAGCCGTTAAGGTGGTACCAAAAGGCTCGAGTGAAGAGGAGACTTCCACGCAGGGAAATAAGGAGGTTGGAGTTGTTGGTAGTGGGGTGGCATCCACGGAGCGGCGTTTATCGAAAATTAAGTCCGTGGCGAGGAAGAGTCTGTATTATGTGAAGAGGAATTTAGTTTTGAGACAGGAGAATAAAGATCCTAACAAGGATCAGGCTATCGATGTTGGTGAATGGATAAAGAAGATGTCGACGGAACTGAAAGAGAACGCATCCGGTAGTGTTGCAAATCTCCTACCGCCAACTTCTCCTTTGTTGGAATCTCGGGGGAAGGTTCAATGGCGTGATAATACAGTCTTCGATGACAAAGGAGGGACGGTTTGATTATCCCTGTACCCTTTTTCCCCCTTTTTAATTATGTTTAAAGCTCTTTTTTGGAACGTCCAGGGAGCGTCAGTCCCTGATTTTAACCGTTATTTGAAGTTAATTATTAGATCGCAGGAGCCGGATATCGTTGCTCTGATGGAACCTCACATTAGTGGGAGGAAGGCGGATGCTTTTATAGGTAGGCATGGGTTTTCTCATTCATATCGGATTAAAGCTTATGGTTTTTCGGGAGGGATTTGGCTTATGTGGAGGGATGCTATTAGCGTTGATGTGCTTGTTGTGTCTACACAATTTATTCATGCTACCTGTGTGAATAAGCTAAATGGTAAATCTTGTCTGTTGACTGTGGTCTATGGGAGTCCAGATATTAGACGACGGAATCATCTTTGGAATTCTTTGCTTGCTTTGCAACTGCCGACACCTATGCCTTGGATTTTATGAGGGGATTTCAATGCTATTCCTTGTGCCGCTGATCGTATGGGAGGCTCGAGTAAGCGCGATGGTATTTGTAAAAAGCTGGGAAATTTTTTGTCTAATGCTGGGCTGTATAGTTTGGGGTTTCATGGTCCGCGTTATAATTGGAAGCGAGGAACCTTACATCAAAGGCTTGATCGTTGTGTGGGAAATGATGATTGGTGTGATATTTGGCATGAGTCGTGTATGTATCATTTAGCACATATCGGTTCAGATCATCGCCCAGTGTTACTGGTGGGGTATCCGTCTAGTACTAAGCATTCTCAATCGTCGTTTAAGTTTCTTGTTGCATGGCAAGAGGACCCGAACTTTGTGGAGATGTTGAAAAATTCTTGGCGGCCTAAGGGCGATATTATGACGAACCTAAGTAATTTTATAAAGGTGGCTAGTGCTTGGAATCGGGAGGTCTTTGGCAACATTAATAGAAGAAAGTCCCGTTTGCTAGCACGGATACAAGGTATTGAAAAGAAGCTGGAATTTTCCCCGGATGATTACCTGATTGAGCTTGAGAAAAATTTAAAATGAGAGTTAGATGTTGTTCTTGCACAGGAGGAGAGCCTGTGGTTTCAGCGATCTCGGGCACAATGGATTAGGGATGGCGATCGTAATACCCGGTTTTACCACCGCGTTACTAAGGCGAGGCAGGCTTGTCGCAAAGTCACCATGATAAAACTTGATAATGGTAGTTGGTGTGATGATATTCATGAGATGAAGCAAGGTGCAGTTGATTTTTTCCGAAACCTCTTTACTGCTTCCCCTTCCGCCTTGCCACAGTGGTGTATCCGAGGGCTTTTTGCGCCCTTATCGAGCATGGACAAGTCGCGGTTGGTGGTGCCGGTTAGTGAAGATGAGGTACGCCATGCAATTTTCGATATTGAGCCTTTGAAAGCTCTGGGTTTCGATGGTATTCACGCTATGTTCTACCAAAAGAATTGGTCCGTTGTCAAGGGAAGTGTGGTTGGTTTTGTCCGGGATTGTTTTACCTCTTGGGAGTTATGTGATGGTTTAAATAAAACTATTCTGGTTTTAATCCCGAAAGTGGCGTCGCCTGAAACTTTTGCGCATTTTAGGCCTATAAATCTCTGCTCGGTGGTTTATAAGACTTTGACTAAGGTTATAGTCAATCGTCTCAAGCCGTTACTACCAAATTTGATTTCTAAATCCCAAGTGAGTTTTGTGCCAGGAAGGAATATTATGGACAACGTCATTCTTGCGCAGGAGGTGATTCATACGATGCGATCAAAACGTGGGCGAAGGGGCTGGATGGCTTTGATGATTGACCTTGAGAAAGCCTATGATCGGCTTGAATGGAATTTTATTGCAGATACTTTAGATGACGCCGGTTTGCCAGCAGATTTTGTCCATTTGATCATGTGATGTATAACGTCTGTTACAACCCAGATCAGTTAGAATGGTGAGCTGACGGACAGTTTTACTCCTACCCGTGGTATTCGTCAAGGAGACCCGATGTCACCTTATATTTTCGTGCTATGTATGGAGCGGCTCTCTCAAGCTATAGGGGTGGAGATTGCGAATGGAAGATGGTCCGAGGTTCGTTTGAGTCGGGGTGGGCCTGGTATCTCGCATCCGGTTTTTGCTGATGACATTGTGTTATTTTCGGAGGCATCTATATCGCAAATGTAGGTCATAAGCCGTGTTCTTGAGTCTTTCTGTGAGTCGTCGGGACACAAAGTGAGTAAGCCAAAGACAAACATCTACTTTTCAAAAAATACTCCAGCTAAATTACGGACTTCTATCGTCAATGGATTTGGCTTCTCTGAGGTTGCGAATTTGGGAAAGTATTTAGGAATTCCTTTGCTTCATAACAGAGTTTCTAAGGCGACTTATAGTTATCTGATTGATAAGGTTAGGGATCAATTGAATTCAAGATCGTTCCGGTCACTTGCTTTTGCTGGGCGTATAACTTTGGCCAAGTCTGTTTTACAGGTGATTCCTAACTACACAATGCAGGCTTCTTGGCTTCCGAAATGTGTCTGTAAAGAGATCGAGAAGCTGATTCGTGGTTTTATATGGGGAAGTTCAGGCTAACACAAAGGAATTAGTCTTGACGTTGGGATGACATACAGAATCCCGTGATGGAAGGCGGGCTTGGGTTGAGAAAGTTGGAGGTTGTTAACCAATCGTTTCTGATGAAAGTGGGGTTTCAGGTGCTTACGGAGGGTGACAAATTATGGGTTCGAGTGGTGCGAGCAAAATATAAAGTTGAAGGAGCTTTACTCAGGAGCATTGTGGCTCGCAATTGCAGCCGTTTGTGGGCTGGGATTAGTAACGTCTGGGACAATGTCATTGGTGGTATGGGATGGATTGTTCGTGATGGTTGTATTGTTGATTTTTGGTATGACGTTTGGTTGAGCGAATTGGGTCCGCTTGTGGGGTATTTTCGCCATGACGGTCAGCCTGACCCTTGCCCGGTGGTTGCTTATGCGACACATGATGGCTTGTGGGATGCTTCGGCCCTTAGAGAGGTTTTACCGGAGGGTGTTGTCCAACATATTTTAGCCGTCTATCCACCTTCGCATCGTTTTGGTCCGGATCAGCTTGGATGGCGAGATGATAGGAGGCATAGTTTTACTGTCAAGTCGGCGTATCATCGACTTTTGGGCGCTAGTGAAGGAACCGTTTCAGATGTGTGGAAGTTAATTTGGACGTTAGCATTACCCTATCGGATCCGCACATTTATTTGGCTTGTGGCACGGGGACGCTTGTTGACGAACTTGGAACGGGTGCGTAGACACCTTGCTGAAGATGCGCGCTGCGGTATTTGTGGAAACGGCAACGAAGATATTCTTCATGTACTCCGGGACTGCACAGTGGCGCGAGGAGTATGGCGGCAATTCTTCAGTGAAGATAGGCATAGCATGTTTTTAGCTTGAATTTGATGGAATGGCTTGTGGCGAATATTACAAAGGGAGCTATGCGCGATGGTTCTGCTCCGCATTGGCATATGTTGTTCCCCATTATATGTTGGAAGTTGTGGTTGCGAAGAAACCGGAAGATTTTCGATCCGGATTTCATTGAAAGGGAGGATTTGATTATTGCGTGTTTGCGGCACTTAGAGGAGGTAATGGCAGCAAAGGTGAATGTCGACGCTCTCGATAGAACCGTGGTTCGTGCGGTGTCGAGGGAGAACCGATGGGTTTGTTCTCCTTGTGAGTGGGTGAAGATTAATGTTGATGGCGTTGTGGATCTGATTTCTGGTGCAGCTTCGGTAGGGGGGTTTGTCGCGCTGATACGGGAAATTGGGTGTTTGGCTTTTGTCGGAAAGTTGGATGCTGCTCTATATTGTTTGCCGAGCTTTGGGCGATCTTGGAGGGGCTAACATATGGTTGGCGCTTTGGCTTTCGGAAGATTATAGTCGAGTCGGATAGTCGTGAGGCGATAGGCTATGTGATGCGAAGTTCTACACAACGAACGGCTAATGCCTTAGTGGTGGTGATAGCGGAACTTATGAAACGAAATTGGGAAGTGTCCTTTGAGCTTGTAAATCGTGAATCAAATCGTGTAGCGGATTGGTTGGCGAAGGATATACGGGGAGATACAATTAGCACAAGGTTATGGGAGGCTCCACCAGAGGCGGTGAAAGCTTTGCTTGAGGCGGATAGGTATCATAGACCGGAGTCTCAACCGGTTGGCATAGGTTGATGGTTGGTTGTGTTTCTTTTTTCGTGCTTTGTTTTTGTAATGTGTTATCGTCGTTTTTTCTTGTAGCTCTGATGCATGCACTCTTTTTCCTCCGTTAGGTTTAGGGAGGTTTTTTAACGAGGCATGTGTTAGACGCTTTTTCCCTCTTAATCGAAAAAAAAATTCACCTGAATTAACTTGATATGTGACTTTTATCCGACCCGTATTCTATCAAAATTTTAAGATTAAAACCAGTCTCGACTCGAAACAAATAAAAAAAATATATCTCATTTTATTAAAAAAAATAAGAGGATAATAGGAAAATATATAAGAAGGGGTATTTATAATAATTATCTTTATTCTCTCTTTTTTATTCGGTAAATTAAGTAGGTAATTGAAAAAATATATAAAGGAGAGACATTATAATAATTACTACTAAAAATATAGGGGAATTGAAGAATTATCTCGGACGGATATTTCTTACCATAAACTCAACTGAACTTGAATTTTTTTAACAAAACCTGACTCTAAAAGATCGGGTCAGATCAGAACCTGTCGTATTCGAGTACCATATCACCATAAAATAGTCGATGGCACTAGATTTATCATTATTGATTTCACTGTCGTGCTCCAAAGCAGATGAATGACGTTCAGCACCACTCATTTCAAACTTCTCAAAACTCATTGGGAAACTATTCTCGAAGAAAGATTACTAGGATTCGGGTAGGGTTAGATTTTTCTAACTTGTCTACAGATATTCATGAGAAATGAAAAGTCCGAGCAGCATAGACTCCGAACAAGGTGACTGACAAAATTGACAGGATAATTTGCAAAGGAAAGAAGAAGATGCAATTCACCAGCAAAATACAAAAGGATTTTCTTCCTGAAGGAAGGGCTAGACAGGCAAACCTGGAGTGGACATTCCTTAACTGTAGAATTGACACTGCCGCCGGAAATGCTGAAGAATATCGACCGAATGATATCTGCATTGGAGATTTCATCACAATGCTCATAGAAGGAACTGGAAAACATCTCGTATGTCAAGTCATTTGAAGCAGAATGGTTTGCTTTCGTTATTGGAATATTGCTTGTTTTGAACAATTCCATTAAAAAAACAAGGGAAAGAGATGAGGGTAAAAATCATACCTCAGTTGATGAAACAGCTTTTGCTTGAAAATATATTTTCTCAGTAAAAGTAGGAAAAAAACAAAGACAAAGTTACTGTGTAAAGCTAGCTGATAGAACTAGAAATTTCGGCAGATTCAATCCAATACATATCAATTCTTAACTCATTTCCAGTGAGGCAAAAGAAGTATTATACAAATTGCCTGTCAGTTTTTATATACTACCAATAATAACAGGTGAACACTGAAATTGGCAAAGATTGAGCAATACATTTTGCCCAACTACAAGATTTCAGGTCCACCTCAAGTCTAAATAGAACAAAAGATTTTAGCAAACAAGGGAGAAGAAGCAGTAAGTATGCCTATTTTGAAGCACTCTACCAATGCAGTATCTCTCATGCAATGTAATGTAATCACTTAAACACAGAGGAGTAGCATTCTGTCCGACTCGTCATACTATTCCGAGAGAGTTAGTTCTCATTTAACTCACAACCTGAAGCATACAGAAGAAAATTACAACAATCACCCACAAGGTTAAGTTCCACAAAGTTCACAAAAAGCCTCATCTTTTTTCGTTTAGTTCACAAAATAATGTCAAATGATGTTTCAAGAAATAATGACAAAGTTCAGCTAATATCCTGGCATCATCTCCACTTCGGCGGTATCCAAGAAAAAACAAATAACAAAAAGAATGAGATGTTAATTAATCTACTTACCATCTGCAAGATCCAACTTTCATAGCCTTGTCAACCCGCTTAGCATGCTATGAGTTTCCACATCAGGTGTCAATCCCTTTCGGAGCATTTCTTGAGCAAGCCTCACAGTCTCCTCTGTTATGAGTTAGCATTTGTTGTATAAATAAAGTGGTTGTGGCAGTTAACAGGTGGTTAGGATTTCTGTTAGTTTACCACTTTGTTAATAACTGACCACTGACTACTATTCTTTGTGTATATATAGACTGGTCTCTGTTTAGAGATATTACAGTCTTTTTAATAAAATCCTGAGAGTACCGTCTCTCATTCCCTCATATCTCTTCTTCCTTTTTACTCAGTTTCTTCATTGTTTCTAGCATGGTATCAGTCGCTCTTCGTCCTGGAGCTTTCGTTTCCGCGCTCTTCATCTTTTCTTGATCTGTGGCACTGCGGTTGTTCTTTCTCGTTTCTTGTTTCGGAAGAATCAGCTATCAATGCGAATCAAAGGTGACTCAAAAATCAATTCCTAAACTAATATGTTCCTGCTCAGGTTAGTTATGGTCAGATTCCTGTACTCATATTTTGATTCATGATGCATCGATTGTTTTAGATCTCTATTCAAGGTTATCATTTCTGGTCGCAAGGAAGTCTGTTTCTGTGGATTGGTTTAAGAACAGATCAGTGATCTTTTCGATACCTTTGGATCTGACGGTTGCATTTCATTTACTTGTTTGTTTGTGAGATGTGATAGCTTTTTTGATTCTTCCTGCTCTTTGGTGCTCTTTTTACTCAGTTTCTTCACTGTTTCTAGCATCCTCTTTTCTTCTGCTCTTCACATACCCATTGATCAACATCTTGAAAGCCGTTAAATCAGGTGCAAAACCCTCAGTTGCCATTGAATCAAAGACATCCTTTGCCTTATTCATATAACCAAGTGCACAATACATTCTGATCATTGACCTATAAGTAAATCCATTAAGCTTCACACCATGTTGATCCATTACCTTCAGTACTTCATGAGCTTTGCCGTTTGTTCCTTGTTTGCTAATAGTGTAAGCTATATAAGATTAGGATTCTATAATTTGAATGTAAATAGATTAGATTAATCCTATCCTAACTCTAAGAGATAAGAGATTAGAGTTGTAAATACTTAGAACTCCTAGTTATAGTTTAACTCTTGTATTGAAGTTTTTAAAAGATTATCACTGTAAGTTTTACGTATATGAGAAATATAATACACTAAGAAAACATATTGTTTTCATCAGTTTCTTCATGGTATCAGTTTAGGTTCGATCCTTCCTTTTTCTTGAGAAAACAAAAAGACTTTCAACCTTTTCTCAAATTAGGTTTTGATTTCTAAACTCTAGTCGATGACTCATACTTCTTCTTCCTCCGAAATTGATTCTATGACAGAACCTATTAATGGTTATGATGATGTTTCCGATTCCTCTTGTTCAGTAGTTACTTGTCATAGACTGGTTGCCAATAACTACTTGGAATGGTCACAGTCAGTGAAAATTTTTATTATTGGGCGAGGTAAATTAGGTTATATCTCAGGGGAGATTAAAAAACCTGATGCTAAAGATCCAGGTTATGCCAAATGGATGCAAGAGAATGGCAGAGTAATGTCTTGGCTGTTAAATTCTATGGCTCCTACAGTGGGGGAAATTTTCTTTTGTATGAGTCAGCCTCTGAAATTTGGCGTGCTGTCCAGGAAACTTATTCTAGCACTGATAATACTTTTGAACTCTTTGAAATTGAGAGTCAAGCATCAAATCTGAAACAGGAAAGCATGAGTGTTACTTTATATTATAACACTCTAACTGATTTGTGGCAGCAGATCGATCTCTATGAGGCAAACGAGTGGGAGACTCCGAATGATGCAGCCTTATACAAGAAGATTACTGCTCAAAGAAGGATTTTTCAGTTTCTTAATGGACTAAATAAAGACTTGGATGCGGTGAGGGGCAGAATACTTGGTAGCACGACTCTCTCATCCCTTCGAGAAGTGTTTTCTGATGTAAGAAGGGAAGAAAGTCGGAGGACTCTGATGCTTCCTGATCCTCCTTCACATGATGGATCTGTCCTAATCACCCAATCTTCCTCTTCCAGTAATAACAGAAAAGGGAAGCCGTGGTGTGATTATTGCAAGAAGGTTGGTCATTATCGAGATAAGTGTTGGAAGCTTCATGGAACACCAGCAGATTGGAAGCCCCCTCAACCAAAGGGCTCTCGGGATTCCCAATCCAATTTGGCAACTGCTGGTAGTGTTAGTAGTTTCACAAAAAAGCAAATTAAGGAATTGCAGCAGCTATTTGGCAAATTTGGTGCATCTAGTGAGGCTAATCTAGCCTTGACAGAATCAGAAGGTATAAAGAGCAATTCTTTTCATACTATCCTACTTTCTGCACAAACTTCTCCAGCATGGATCATAGACTCAGGAGCATCTGATCATATGACTGGGAATAGAGATTTGTTTCATAATTTTGTGCCTACCTCTCCCAAGAGATCAATAAAGACAGCAGATGGCTCTTTGTCTCCTATAACAGGAAGTGGTTTTGTGTTTATAAATGAGAATATGTTGTTACATGATGTTCTTTTTGTTCCCAAGTTGGACTGCAATCTTTTGTTCGTTAGTAAACTTTCTAGAGATTTGAAGTGTGTTTCAAAGTTTACTGATAATAAGTGTGTATTGCAGGCAATGGACTCGGAGAAGATGATTGGCAATGCTAGGCTGCATCATGGGCTCTACATTCTACATAGCCAACAACATTTGTTTCCTCAAGCTCTTTTTAGTAGTTCTATTTCTTCCTTATGACAGCTTGATGATGTTATGCTATGGCATTGTAGGGTAGGCCACCCAAGTTTCTTTTATCTTGCTAAACTTTTTCCTAAATTGTTTATTAATAAAAAGCCAAAGTTCTTTAAATGCCATGTCTGTCAACTTGCTAAACATACAAAGACAACATATTTACCATCTATATATAAACATTCGCAACCTTTTTCTCTTATTCATAGTGATATTTAGGGGCCTTCTAAATTAAAGAATATAAATGGTTGTCGATGGTTTATCTTGTTTATAGACGATCACGGTAGTTTTACTTGGACCTATTTAATGAGAGACAAATCTGAAACTGCTTCTATTTTTCAGAGATTCTATACTATGATTGAAACCCAATTTGCTAGTAAAATTCAAATTTTTAAATCTGATAATGAGGGAGAGTATTTTGCTAAGTCTTTAGGTGATTTTTTCAAAGAGAAAGGGATTGTGCAAATTAGTTCTTGTGTTGATACACCACAATAGAATGGGATTGCCGAGCGAAAAAAACAGACACTTGTTGGAAGTTACTAGGTCCTTACTGTTTTCAAATAATGTTCCTAAACATTTCTGGGGTGAGGCTTTACTAACTGCTACATATTTGATCAATCGAATGCCTAGTAAAGTCTTAAAATTCAGAACACCTAGGTCTGTGTTTTTGGAGAATTATCTTGATTTTAAACCTATGTCCTTTGTACTTCCCTTGAGAATTTTTTGTTGTGTAGTGTTTGTTCATAATAATAATCTTTCTCGGTCAAAACTTGATCCTAGATCCCTCAAGTGTGTTTTGTTGGGTTATTCTTCTCTTAAGAAGGGCTACAAATGTTACCATCCTCCCACTAAAAAGTTCTTTGTTTCCTTAGATGTGACTTTCTTTGAACAGGACCCTTACTTCACCAAGGCTGTCATTCAGGGGGAGACTTGGGATGAATTTCAGCCCTTAAATTGTTCAAGTTATAATCAGGTTTCACCTCTTATATCTTCTATTGAACCTTTACATACCTTTCCTTAGGGGTGGGAATTGTCGGGTACCCGGTTCATCCGGGTACCTCATTAGGCGGCCCGTGTCCCAGCCCATTATATCCGACATTTTAGGTTCGGGTCGTCGGGTTTTCGGGTCGGGTATTTTTTCCCACCCCTACCTTTCCTACAACTCCTAATAATCTGCCATCACCAGAACCTAAAACTCCTATAAATCCTTGTGTTCCATCACCTATTACTTCCCCTGCAGCCCCTCAAAACTCACATTTAATAGTTCCTTTACATACACAAAACTCCTACCAAAAACCTGAGTGTTTATACAAGAAGAAAGAAAATTATTCCTGAGGACATTTTGCAGTCTGACATTTGCCGAGAGTTGGAACTGAGTCCATGTGCTCCAGAAGGTAATGAAACTTCTCAAATTCATGTACCTACTTTGGATATTGATGATTTGCCCATTTCTAAAAGAAAGGGTGTGAGACAATGTACTAAGCACCCAATAGAGAGATTTGTTGCTTATGGACATCTAATGCCTTCATTTAAAGCTTTCACAGCCAATTTAGATAGCCATAAAATTCCAGCAACTATTGAGGAAGCTTTGCAAGATCCTAGATGGAGGAAGGCAATTGAAGAGGAGATCGAGGCACTAGAAAAAAATGGTACTTGAACTATAACAGATTTACCACAAGAAAAGAAGTTTGTTAGCTGTAAATGGGTGTTTGCCATTAAATATAACTCTGATGGCAACATTCAGAGGTACAAAGCAAGGCTTGTAGCTAAGGGCTTCACTCAAACATATGGGATTGATTACAAGGAAATATTTGCACCTGTGGCGAAGCTCAATACTGTTCGGGTCTTACTCAGCTTAGCAGTGAATAAAGATTGGGATCTTCACCAATTAGATATAAAAAATGCATTTCTGAATGGTCGGTTAAAAGAAGAGGTTTATATGAGAATGCCTCCTGGATTGAAGGGTGATTTGGGAGCTCAAAAGGTGTGCAAACTTGACAAATCACTTTACGGGTTGAAACAATCACCAAGAGCCTGGTTTGATAGATTCACTAAGGTCATCATTCAAGATGGTTATAAACAGTGCCAAGTAGATCATACACTTTTCATCAAGGTAACTTCTGAACAGAAAAGAGTTATTTTAATTGTGTATGTTGATGACATAGTGATTACGGGAGATGATTACAGCGAGATTAATAGGTTGAAAAGTTTATTGAATAGTGAATTTGAAACAAAGGACTTGGGAAAATTTAGGTATTTCCTGGGTATGGAAGTTGCGAGATCCAGTAAGGGACTTGTGATAAACCAGAGGAAGTATGTACTGGATTTATTAGCTGAAATTGGCATGCTGGGCTATAACCTGCAGACACACCTATGGAGACTAACTTGAAGTTTAATAAGAAAGAGATGGGTGCTCAAGTAAACAAAGAAAGTTTCCAAAGGTTAGTAGGGAAGCTGATATATTTGTCCTTAACCAGACCTGATATAGCTTATCCTGTTAATATTATTAGTCAGCACATGACAAACCCGAGAGAGGAACACCTTGAAGCAGCACATAGGATTCTGAGGTATTTAAAAAGAACTCCAGGTCACGGTTTGTTCTTTAAAAAATCAGAAGACAAGTCTGTTAAAGTCTACACAGATTCCAGTTGGGCAGGAGAACTCACTGAAAGGAAGTCAACTAGTGGTTACTGCACATTTGTGTGGGGAAATCTTGTAACTTGGAGAAGCAAGAAGCAAACAGTAGTGTCTAGGAGCAGTGCAGAAGCAGAGTACAAGGCTCTAGCGCTTGGGATGTGTGAAGGAATGTGGTTACTGAGATTACTAAAAGAGTTAGAGATTGAACAAGGAGGGAAATTTGAAGTTCTAAGTGATAACCAATCTGCTATTCAGATTGCCAAAAATCCAGCTCACCATGATCGAACTAAGCTTGTTGAAATAGACAGGCATTTCATTTCTGAAAAGGTGAATAGTGGTATAACAGATCTGTTTTATGTTCCTACTGAAGAGCAACTAGCTGATTTACTTACTAAAGCACTGCCTAAACAGATTTTCGATGAATTTATATCCAAGCTGGGATTATACAGTTTATATTCACCAGCTTGAGGGGGAGTGTAAGTTATATAAGATTAGGATTCTATAATTTGAATGTAAATAGATTAGATTAATCCTATCCTAACTCTAAGAGATAAGAGATTAGAGTTGTAAATACTTAGAACTCCTAGTTATAGTTTAACTCTTGTATTGAAGTCTTTAAAATACTATCACGGTAAGTTTTACGTATATGAGAAATATAATACATTGAGAAAACATACTGTTTTCATCAATTTCTTCAAATAGCATCCCACAAAATGTTAAAAGTTTTGATGTCAGGAACAATATTTTCAGTGACCATCTTACTGAGCAAGCTTGTTGCTTCTTCACATTGGCCTGATTTGCACAATCAATGTATTAAACAACTGTAGGTGACAGTGTCGGGTTTTACATTTCTCTGACTCATAAGTTCCAACATGCTAATGGCTTATACAGTCCTCTTTTCCTTGCATAAAGCATCGATTAAAGAATTGAAAGTCACAACATCAAGATGAACTCATTCATTCATCATCCTATCAATCATGCTTGTTGCTTCTGTCCATTTATTTGAATTGCACAATCCGTGTACTAAACAATTGTAGGTGACAATGTACTAAACTTTTTTTATGGGAACTTCTAGTAGGGACATGTAAAGCCAGAAGAAAGTGATGAAAATGAGATGGCTCATTTCTCATAAATGAATATCTGAGATCTTCCACTGTTAATCAAGTAGCTGACCCCCCCCCCCCTTGATCTTCACCGAAGCAGAAACAACCATTTTTAGCAACAAATCTTTTCACCAGTCTGCCAACAATGCAAAATTTTATAAATCAACAACACCAGAAAGAACTAACAGTTCATCCCAAATCAGATTTTCCAAGGCAGTTAGTTAGATTCCATGACTAACAGTGGCGAATTCAGGTGAGGAGATCCTGTCTGACGGCCTTAATCAATGGTAACGGTTTCAGTATAGATCCATCAAATGAACAAGAACAAGAGAAAATTAAAGGAAAATAAGAGCTTCAACACATGCAACAATCATCCACTACATAAATGACTTTTACACATCTTATAATTGGAGACGGTTATTATACTTCATACCACAATTTCTAGAGAGAAAATACATGAAGATATAATATTCGATCTTCCACTGTGTCTTTAATGGTGATCCGAGTTTTAGTAAGGAGACGAGTCTGATCGATTCTATGTTCTTGATCAATAGTCGCGTCTTCGGTTGTTTGATTCCACCAGGACTCCAGAAGAAT
Organism: Hibiscus trionum; assembly: GCA_030270665.1. Taxonomy (NCBI): domain Eukaryota; kingdom Viridiplantae; phylum Streptophyta; class Magnoliopsida; order Malvales; family Malvaceae; genus Hibiscus; species Hibiscus trionum. Next base: position 1,340,848 of record BSYR01000046.1, read on the forward strand.
AACATGGCAAGCAACAACCATATTCAAACCCAGGTTTCTGGCTTTTAATGACATCAACATCACGGCACCCTACAAGAAACACAATGGATGGGAGAAGTAAGAAACAGAATTACTCATGTTCTACATCATTGATTTACTAAAGTAAGACAGTCAAAGCACGCTCTTAGTGATTATTCAAGTGTGTACAGAATAAATGCACATATGCATGCATGTCCATGGAAAAATAACCAAAATGGTCTTGGGGGATTCACTTAAATTCAAGGAGTAGGAGCAAACCTCGGGTCAGTATTCAAATCTGACATTTCCGTCACGTACAACTAGAGTCATTGCTACATCAAGTCTCCAACAGTTTATACCATGTGCTCAACCAGGTCCAACATACTAGTCCATTCCGAGAAAACAATTGCTTTTATTGGTTCGTCAGCTTGCGAGCACGAATAAACTGTTGCACGCTTTACAGCTTTACTGCATGACTGGCCAGTTTCACTGCATCCAATAGAATTCCGTGTTTCAGGACCTAAAATCTTTAATAAGCATTTTGACTGAAGAAACTCAATGATTGCCTTGGTTCTTGATAAACTACTCTCCTCCTGCAAAATCATTGACTTTTCAAAGGACCGAGACTGCTTGGAACTACCATTAAGATCACCTGCTAGACAACTCCTGAGAGTAGCTTTAGAGAAACCTATATTACCAAGAGTTCTTTACATTCAGGTGCAGGGCAGGAATTATCATCACCAGTCAGATTTTTTGACACACTGATAGCAGAAAATATGACTGTGAATGGTAGCAACATGGTTATCAAGTATATCTTGTAAAAGACATTAAGCATAATAATAATTATATAGATTCCTTTGAAAAGATAAAGTTTTATAGCTCACTAGCCAGATCCTATGAGATTCGGAATTGAAAATATTCCGCATCTCCTGCCTATGCCAAAGAGAACTAGACATGAAAATGTATATATATATATATATAATAATTGAGTTGCAAAAACAAAAATAACACTTCCAGAAAGCCACAATGCTCACTCAACAATGTCAAAAGGTGTGTTGACCTTTCCGGATTAAACACATTGAATTGCAACTGCATTACCTTTGGTCATAAAATACCATCATACAGAAATTACGGAGAAGTCATTGCTACTGTAACAACATTGAGATGTTGTGCAATAGAGCCCTATTTCGAAAGAAATATTACATTCAAGAAAGCCTCCAACGGCATACAAGACAGATGGCACAGGAATTTTTCAAGAAGTTCAGTAGATTCATCAGAGCAATTCTTTAGGAAGTGTCATTGACGTTTCTACAAGTAATGATCAACCACGGCGTACGCACAAAAGCATCAAAAGAATATTTGCATAATATTAGTTCAGCATGCCCAAAGCTGCATATGCCTAGTGGAAATATATATTAAAGGATGAGTAACAATCAGATGATAGAGAATAATGAAAGGCTTCGGTCATCATCACATAACCATCAAACTTTATCGGAACTCAGAAGTTTCAGGTTATTCCATATTTACATAATGAAGTCAAGCTTATATGAAGATGAAATTAGAGTAAATTAATTATGACCAAGGTATTGTGAATGATATGTTAGCAAACCACCAACGAAATTGTAGATGATAGAAATTGCAGAAAGTTAGGGAATCTTATTCATAAATATCTAATTGCTAATATTCAGGATTTTATCAATAAATAGGAGCAGATTTGTAGTTGCTGATTTTTGTGTAATTATTCCTTAGATTAGCCTATCTTGTAAACTATAAATAGGAGCTGTTGTTATCAATAAAATATCAAGAAAAACATAGAAAAACATTATTCTCTGCCTCAAAATCATTATTGTTCACATGGTATCAGATTAGGTTTTAGATTCTCCACAGAAATCCTAAAGAGATGCATCTCATTTCTTCATCAGCAATCAGTTCTGGAACTGATTTGAATTCTTGTCCAGAAAATTCTGATGTTTCCTCCACAAGTCATAATGGTAATCTTTTGTTTCTTTCCACAACTACTAAGATACGTTGGATAGTAGATTCTGGTGCCACTGACCATATGACAGGAAACAAGAGTTTAATTTTATCTCTTACAAAACAGAATAATCAGAGACAAGTGAAAACTGATGATGGCTCCTTGGTTGAAGTAAAGGAGACTGGAACAGTTTTTATTAATAAGGATCTTGTGCTTCACTCTGTTCTATATGTCCCTAATCTCCAATGCAATCTCTTGTCAATTAGTAGATTGTGTATTGACCTTCAGTGTTATACTAAATTTAGTTCCCTTGGCTGTGTTTTTCAGGAAATGGATTCGGGGAAGGTGATTGGCAATGCTGAGCTGTGTAGTGGCCTCTATCTCATTGACGGTCAACCTCTTTCTAAGGGACAAGTCCTACCAAATTGCACCTTTAATTCTGTGTGCTTATCTTCCAACACTCCCAATTTCAATTCTAATGAGATTATGTTATGGCATTTTCGTCTTGGACATCCTAGTTTCTTTTATCTTCAGAAGTTGTTTCCAAAACTTTTTTCCAATAACAATCCAGCATTATTTTCTTGTGATATATGTCAACTTTCCAAGCATAAGCGAAATCCATATCCTCCATCTTGTTATAAACCATCTCAACCTTTTTCTCTCATCCATAGTGACATTTGGGGTCCTTCTAAGGTTAAGAATATTACTGGAGCTAGGTGGTTTATTTCTTTTATTGATGATCACACTCGAACTACTTGGACATATTTAATGAAGGAAAAGTCTGAAATAGAGAGAATCTTTAAGAAATTTTATTTGATGATTGAAACCCAATTTTGCTGCAAAATTCGAATCCTAAAGAGTGACAATGGGAGTGAATTCTTCACAAATACTTTGGGCAATTTTCTTAAGGAAAAAGGTGTTATACACATTAGCTCTTGTGTAGATACTCCTCGGCAAAATGGAGTGGCTGAAAGAAAAAATAAACATCTCTTAGAGGTTACTCGATCTTTGTTATTTTCTTCCAATGTTCCTAAAATGTTTTGGGGAGAAGCTTTACTTACGGCTACCTACCTTATCAATAGATTACCTAGTCGAGTTTTGGGATTTAAAACACCTAAGGAAGTCTTTCTTCAAACTTTTCCTTTCTTTAAACCCATGTCTTCTACACTGCCTATTAAAATATTTGGTTCTTGTGCCTTTGTTCATGATCACAAGCAGTTTCGAAGCAAATTAGATCCTAGGGCCATCAAATGTGTTTTCCTAGGATATTCTTCTCTAAAGAAGGGCTTTAAATGTTATTCCCCGGTCACTCGAAAGTTCTATATATTTATGGATGTTACCTTTCATGAATTACAACCTTTTTTCTCAAATTCTGAAATCCAGGGGGAGAGTTGGGAAGAATTTCAGCCTCAACCTCAATACATTAAACTTCCTCTTGATGACCCTAGTGTTATACCAGATTCGGTTTTCATTCCCATACCAACTTCAACTCTTTTGCTTTAGCCTGAACCTAGTGTTATACCAGATTTGGTTTCCATTCCCATACCAACTTCAACTCATTTGCTTCAGCCTGAGCCTATGTCGCCTATACCTGAATCACTACCTAAAACTCCGCAAAACCTTCCTTCAAAAACTCAAGTTGGAACAAAGGAACTTAATGTCTACACAAGGAAGAAAAGGAGATCTATTCCACAGGAAACTACACAGCCTAGGACTGTTCAAGAACTGGAACCAATTCTATTATCCTTAGAAGATGAAGAAGGTACGAAATCTTTGAATAATGACATTGTTCCTCTAATTGATACATCTGACTTACCTATTGCTCAAAGAAAATGTGTCAGAAAATGTACAAGTCATCCAATACAAAAATATGTGGCCTGTGGAAAGCTAATGCCTTCATTCAAAACCTTTACTGCTAAACTTGATAAGGTGTACATTCCTCAATCTGTGCATGAAGCCTTGAAAGATCCTAAGTGGAAGAAGGCTGTAGAAGATGAAATCAAGGCACTAGAAGCAAACAAGGTCTGGGTTATAACTGATTTACCTCCAGGAAAGAAGGCAGTGAGCTGTAAATGGGTATTTACAGTCAAATACAATGCAGATGGGAGCATCGAAAGGTTCAAGGCTAGGCTGGTGGCAAGAGGATTTACTCAATCCTATGGAATTGACTACCAGGAGACATTTGCTCCAGTAGCAAAGCTCAACTCAATAAGAATTATGTATCTCTTGCTGCAAATTTGGATTGGCCATTGCATCAACTTGACATCAAGAATGCATTCCTAAATGGAAACTTAGAAGAGGAGGTAAACATGCAAACACCACCTGGTCTAAATGGAAACTCAAATTCTGGTCAGGTATGCAAATTACTGAAACCTCTTTATGAACTTAAGCAATCGCCAAGAGCTTGGTTTGACAGGTTCACTAAGGCTATTCTGAAATTTGGCTATCATCAATGTCAAACTGACCATACTATGTTTATCAAGACCTCTTCCGAGAACAAAAAGGCTATCTTAATAGTCTATGTTGATGATATAATCATTACAGGTGATGATTCTCTTGAATCAAAAATTTGAAGTTCTTGGCAACTGAATTTGAGACCAAAGATCTCGGTTACTTGCGATACTTTCTAGGGATGGAAGTGGCGAGATCAAGCACGGGAATTGTGATCAATCAAAGAAAGTACATTCTAGACTTACTTTCAGAAACTGGAATGATGGGTTGTAGACCTGCCGAGACACCTATGGAGTATAACTTGAAATTCAGAACTGATAACAAAGGAACTCCCGTTGATAAGGAGCATTATCAACGGCTGGTAGGTAAGTTGATTTATTTATCACTTACAAGAACAGATATTGCCTTCTCAGTTAGCACCATAAGTCAGTTCATGAATGACCCGAGAGAGGAGCACCTAGAGGTAGTGACTAGAATCTTGAGATATTTGAAGATGACACCAGGCCATGGACTAATTTTTACCAAGAATGAGAGTAGAAAAGTGGAGGTTTTCACAGATGCAAGCTGGGCAAGAGAGCTCACACTCAGAAAATCCACTAGTGGATATTGTACTCGAGTTTGGGGTAATTTGGTAACCTAGAGAAGCAAGAAGCAATCTGTAGTGGCAAGAAGCAATGCAGAAGCTGAGTTTCGAGCATTAGCTCAAGGGATCTGTGAAGGAATTTGAGTTCAAAGATTCTTGACAGAACTAAAATTAAATCAGAGTGAGGATTTTGAACTTCAATGTGACAGTAAATCTGCAATCAGTATTGCAAAGAATCCTGTCCAACATGACAGAACAAAACATGTGGAGCTAGACCGACATTTCATCTCTGAAAAAATTACAAATAGGACAGTCAAGCTTAACTTTGTGCCTACTCACAAACAACTAGCCAATGTGCTCACCAAGGCACTTCCAAGAACTACCTTTGACGAGCTCACATCCAAGCTGGGACTTTACAATGTATACTTACCAGCTTGAGGGGAGTGTAGATTGTAGAAATTGCAGAAAGTTAGGGAATCTTATTCTTAAATATCTAATTGCTGATATTCAGGATTTTATCAATAAATATGAGCAGATTTGTAGTTGCTGATTTTTGTGTAATTATTCCTTATATTAGCCTATCTTATAAACTATAAATAGGAGTTGTTATAAATAAAATATCGAGAAAAACAGAGAAAAACATTATTCTCTGCCTCAAAATCAATATTGTTCACAGAAATTCGAATGCATGTAAATGGCAAAAAAAAACAATTTCCACCAACATACAAGAGTTAAATCTTGAAACCACAAAAATGAGTACAAGTGTAATATAAAGAATATACATTTGATTGACCTTAACAATCATTATGATTTTGTATAGAAAAAACATTTTGAGGAAAGATGTTCAAGAATCTAGTTTTCCCTATAAGGATTACAAAAACGAAGCTAAAAGAAGTATTATATGAGCTGCCTGTCAGTTTTTATCTCCCAATAATAACAGGTGACCCTTGAAATTCGCAAAGATTGAGCAATACTTTTTTTCCCAACAAGATTCTAGGTCCACCTCAAGTCTAAATAGAACAAAAGATTTTAGCTAACAAGGGAGAAGAGGCACTAAGTAATCCTAGTTTGGAGCATAAGATGTCAGAGATCCGAGATATGTTTCCTTAGTTATCTGTTTCCTTAATTAAGAGATTTGTAAATATTTTATTTGATTAGGATCCCTTTCTCTAAGGGTTTGTATTCTATTACTAGAATTAGTTACTTAAATAGTTTAGAAGTTACCTAAGATAGGCCCTAGGTTTGTATATTTATTTGTAAGCTTTTCATTGTTGAAACTAATAAGAAATTTAGTCTTTTCGACATGGTATCAGAGCCTCTCTTTTCTTAGGCCTTACTGTTCTTGTTGGACAGTATTTTTTACCCTTTTTTTCTCTTGAGAGAATATGGTCGATACGACTTATTCAAGCAGTACTGAAACTGCTCAAGGAGACACTATGAGTGAAGGAAGTCACTCCAATTCGACGAGTGACTTACAAAACATACAAGCCTCCTATAGATTGAATGGTAAAAATTACCTTAAGTGGTCTCAATTGGTGCGAACTTTCCTCAAAGGAAGGGGTAAACTCAGTCACCTTCTTGGAACTGGCCCTAAGGAAGGAGATCCCAGATTTGAAGCTTGGGATGAACAAGATTCATTAGTCATGACTTGATTGTGGAATTCAATGGTGCCCGAAATCAGTGACACTTGCATGTTCCTTAGTACAGCAAAGGAAATATGGGAGGCTGCCAAACAAACCTATTCAAAAGTTAGAGATGCTGCCCAGAATTATGAAATCAAGAGCAAGATTTCAGCCACCAAACAAGGAAGCAGATCCATTACAGAATATTCTAATCTGCTACAGAATCTCTGACAGAAAATGGATCACTACCAATGCATTCAGATAAAATGCAGTGAGGATGCAGCAACTCTAAAGAGGTTTGTCGAAAAAAGAGAATTTATGATTTCCTTGTTGGACTAAATATTGAATTTGATGCAGTGAGAGTACAGATTTTGGGGAAGGAAGATCTGCCCTCATTAAATGAGACTATTGCTACTATTCGTGCTGAAGAAGGAAGAAGAGGAGTGATGATGGTTGAAAATATTCAAGTTGAGAGCTCAGCCTTGGTTACCAAAACTGTCTCTAAGGGTCTGGAAAATATTGAAGACAGACCAAAACTGAAAAGGGCAGTGAACAAGGACTCCTTATGATGTACTTACTGCAAAAAGCCTCGTCACACCAAAGAGTAATGTTGGAAGCTACATGGGAAGCCTCCATCAACAAATAGAAATTTTACAGACAGAGGAGGCTCAGCAAGGGGACAGAACATGACTTTTGCAACCAAACAAGTGACTAAAGAGTCAGATGAACATTTTGTGGCAACATTGGGTGAAATTTCAAAAGAAATCATGTTTTCCAAGAATTTTATGGCCACGTTCCATTCACCAAACTTGCATAACGCAAGAATTAGCATATTATAAGAGGCAACATCTGGCTTTATGCCTCTTTGGGTCATTAAATCGAAAAGAGATATTGCTTCTTGGATCTTCCCATCCTTGCACAGAGGAGCAATGAGAGCATTTAAGGTATACATATCAGGAGAAATCCCCTTGGTAGCCATGGCAGCTAATAATCGTTTTGCTTCGTCCCATTGGCAAACGCCGCAAAACCCGTTAATTAACGAATTAAAAGTAACAACATTTGGCTCAATTCTCCGATCTAACATATCTTGAAAGATAATCAAAGCCTTGTCCATTTGTTTCTCTTTACAAAATCCATCAATAATTTTACTATAGCATATTACACCAGGTTCAAAGCTTCCATTTCCATTCATCTTTATCGGCAAAACAACTGCAAGACGAGTATTCCATGAGTTGCAAAGTCCCTTGATAATAATACCATAAGTGTATTGATCACACGGATAACCATTCTTCAATAATTTCCAAAACAACCCCATTGCCTCGACAATCTTGCCCTCATCGCACAGTCCAAGAAGCAGAGCAGTCATGGTATAAGGGTTAGGCTGAAGACCAAATTTTATAATCATAGCGAACACAGAGAAACCTAACTCCACTTTTTTTCAAATTGCACAAACAACGAAGCCAAATGGTCATTGAAACGATATCAGGTTGGAATTCAGTACAGCACATCATCTGTTTACACATAGAAGCAAGGAGTGCATAGTGTTTCATCTTGGAGACTGCTCCAAGCAGATGATTGAAAGCCAGAATTGAGGGAAAGGGTCTCATGGAATTGAAAAAACCCAGAGCTTCATCAAGCTCAAGGGATCTTGATTTACACTTATTTATGACCAATATCTCGAGATGGGTGGGTTCAGACGTACCCATATTCACATTTTCATCAGCAGCGGTAGAAAGGAAACACGGAATGAGCAGTTTAGAAAAGGAAAATGGAAGAGAAATACCTGGTAGAATCAATCCAGGAATTGTTGAGGTTATTCTCTTCATCTTATGTAAGCCTAAGCGCAGTGCCTTCATTGTCTTGCTTCCCAAGGGTAAAAATCTCCTGCCCCCTAACCATGCCTCCTTCTATGCTCCCTGCCTAAAAATACTTAAAAAATAAATTTTGCCCCATAACCCTAATTTTCATATCCTAAACCCCAAACCCTAAACCCTAAAAAAATACACCTGCCCCTAATTCCCTACACCCTAACCCTAAGCCCCAACCTTAAACCCCAAACTCTAAACCCTAAACCCACTATTTTAAAGTGGGGGCACAAATAAGGGCATACTTTGGGGGCAGATGATTTCCATCCGCTTCCCAATTGCTTACTTTGCGACGATATTTACGTATAAGGGGTCATAATGTCAATGTACTGCCACAACTAGCGCTGTTTTATAGTATTTATTTATTTTTTATTTTTTTGAATTGAAATTTTACAAATCTAGTAAACAAAAGGCATAATATCAAATAATGTCCATAATGTTAAAGTACATAGTCACTTTGGCTCTTTTTTTAAAGAACAATTTAACCTTTAACATTTCATTTTGGGTTAAAATGACCCTTATGCGGATGAAAACTATTAATCAATTGTCGATAAATAACTTGAAATGACTTGGCAAAATGACACGTCAGAAGAAAAAATATTTTATGTTTTATACAATTTTTTAAAATTATTTTTCACTGATGTGTCATTCTCTAATGTCAGTATGTTTGCTTATATGACATTGTTATCGCGGCATGCGTTGTCATATATGTATGTCACGTCATTTCAAGCCATTTATTGTTGGTTGACTAATAATTTTCATCCGCACATGAGCCATTTTGACCCATAATGAAACGTTAAGGGCTAAATTGCTTCAAAAAAAAAAGAATAGAATTCAAAATGACAATTCAGTCAAACGTTAAGGGCATTTTTTTGACATTATGCCTAATCAAAAGCACATAGATTCTAAGTGTGTATCCAAATTTAGTTTGACGGTTTAAAATAAAAGATGAGCATGATAATTAAAAGAGGGTTATCTTGATTAACCGTCTTGACGTCAAATTCAACCTTAATAAAAATAAATAAATAAAAGATTTAATATGCTGGTGTCTCTTCAATTTTCTTAATCCTTTAATAACACACACTTTGCACACGTGTTCGAATTTGGGTCTCCTAGACAAAATATATCATCTTTTATCACTGAGACCACTCAACAAGTTCAAAATATAACCCTATTTTTATTAAACGAGGGCGAGGCTATGCATTATTACAATATAGTAAGAGTAAGAAAATAGTTGATTAAATCAAATTATCAAATCGACTTAATCAAAAATTTATAAGGGGTTAACTACTGAGATGGTCACTTATATTTTCTCCCAGTACAAAGTTGGTTGGTCATCGATTTTAAAAGAACGATCAATAGGGTCACTTATGTTTTCGAGGTGTTAAATTTTGGTCACTCAGTTGTTTGTTGTCATCAAACTTTAACGGGAGGCTGATATGACACAATTAAAAGAATGATAAATTACCTAGATAGTCCTTAAATTATTACTTTACTCCTATTTTGACCACCAAAATAAAAATAATTTATATAATTACACATTTAATCCTCCACTATTTATTTTTTTTCCCCTCCACCATCTTTCATTTTTTTCTTCTCCATCTAACTTATAGTAAGAGCAGAAGATGAAATAATAATGATAGGCACAAACATCAATATAGTTTGGAGTTCTGGGTTTTCTAGAATACATGTTTTCCAGAATGCATCCTAGAATTGTGTAGTTTCTATATATGATGCATGGTGTTCATCAAAGCTTAAGGATAGACTGGGAAGATTTCCTTTCAAACTCTAAGAATCCTAACTCAAATTTAACCGATGCCCAACTCAACTGTTCATTTACGAAGAAAAAATAAAAGATTCAAAGCAAGCTAGTCTGGGTTCAGTTGAAGGAGGAGAATGAAATAGGAGGACATTTTCTATTTGAGTGATGTGGGTTTTGGAGGGCTTATTGCATTCATCTGCAACCTTCTAAAGCTTAGATTCCAATGAAACTGTTCAAGTTAAAGCAGCTTGGAACTGTGTTCCCCTTTCAACTCGCAAACTTAAGCTAATCAACATTTTAAACAACCTTCTGTATTGTTTCCAGATTAAAACTTTATTTCACTCTTCAAGTAGTAGTCCCAGAAAATGGAGGTATGGGAAAAGAAATAATTATATGATAAGAGATTTAAAATAGGACTTGCACAAAAAGCCATAACTTTCCCACGTCATGAGGAAGCTAAAAAGTAACTCAACAATAACAAAATCCAAGCCTACAACTGAAGGAATTATTTTCATTCTCCAATTTTGTATTTTTACTCGTGGTAAAATTACAGAGCAAAAGACAATTGGAGTCATACCAAATTTCCAGTGCATCATGTTAATTGCTGACACACCAACAACAATGTTTGTACCAAAATCAAAAATACATTACTAGGGAAATGACAAACAATATCAGCTTATGAAAAATTCTGAATCCAGACTTGTAAGAACTTCAACAACATCAACTCATTGCTTCCTATCTTGGAAACATAAAGAGAACAAAATGAAGTTTCTTACAGAGATTTTTGTAAAGTTCTACATTCCTTTTAGTTCAAAAAAATATACGGTGTGAATTGGGGTAGAAAACTAGGGATTGAGTTAGATGGAGAAGAAGAACATGAAAGATGATGGAAGGGAAAAGAAATAAATATTGTAAATGTGGAGGATTAAATATGTAATTATACAAATTGTTATTATTTCGGTAGTCAAAATAGGAGTAAAGTAATAGTTTAAGGGCTATCCAGGTAATTTATCCTTCCTTTTAATGTGCCAGATCAGTCTCCCGTTAAAGTTTAACGGCAACAAACGGCTGAGTGACGAAAAGTTTACACCGCGAAAACATAAACAACCTTACTGGTTGTTTTTGAAAATTAGTGACCAACTTTGTACTGGGAGGAAATATAAGTGATCATCCTAGTAGTTAACCCTTTTATAATTTATTCAGTTTTAGCAATTAATTTAGTTTGATTGTCATTTTACATATCAAAACGACATTTAATTAATTTAATCTGAATATAAAATTAAATAATCAAAGATAAAATAATTCAATCTAATTAGTTAATTAATTAGATATATATATATATATTTACAATGGTTATTTAATTAAATTTCATTAAGAATTTTCTCTCACAATTTTTTTAGTGTCACCAAGGTGGCTCTGCATAAAAAATTTAATGTCTTTTAAACAAGTCTGTAGACATTTTGGTAACATTGTAATTAACGGTCATTTTTTGTTTAAAATTTATTTTTGTTCGATGAAAATCGTTAGTCAACGCTTGAGGCTGGCGTGACATGTCTGCAGGGCGTGAGGAGATGATGTGGCAATGTCACGTAACATTTTTGCTGACGTGACATTTTTAAAAATTAAAAATTAATTATTTTTTAAAGAAAATATTTTTTAAATATTTTTAATCAATCGCCACATCAGTAAAGTGCCACGTGGCAGTGTCAGGTCATCTCCCCATGCCCTGCAGACATGCCATGTCAACCTCAGGCGTTGACTGTTAGTTGACTAACAGTTTTCATCCAAAAAATATAAAATTTAAACGAAAAATAAAACGTTAGGTGGTTGTTTGCACCAAAAAAATATAAGGCTAAAATGACCAAAAGGTAAAATATTGGGAGGATATTTTTGACCTTCCATCATGATTCATCTTCTTGATTGGAATATTGATTGTTTTAAACAATTCCATCAAAATATAAAGTGAAAACAAATCTCAATGGCGGAAGAAAACAACATGAAACAACAGCGAGTAAAAAATGACCACTCCATCGATGCGAAAATACAATTATCATTAAAAGCAGCAAAACAAAGACAAATGTACATCACTTCAACTTTTTTTTTCTAGCGATGTTTTTTCGTTGTCATCTTGCTCGAGGGGAAATCGAAGTTCCGTACAATTGGTTCGTACTTTAGGTATATGCTTAAAGTATTTTTCGATTCAAGTAGGTGCCAAACATATTTACCATTATCGATTTAGATGTCTTATCGTTGACGGCCGTTTCAAAAATTCAATTAGCCAATAAAAAATATGACATGTGTCATGCTTTATTTTCTTTTATTTTTTTTTTAAAAATTAAAATTTCAAAAATATCTTAAAATTCTCCAAATCAATAAATCCTCAAATCCCTAGGTCCTAAATTTCGATTTCAACCGTTGTAAACGCCAATCGTCGACAGCGTGCCCACGAATTTCGCCGCTAGACCCCACGATCATCTCTCTCATCCTTTCGTCGCCAAAAGTCGATGTACGACGCGTCTAACGTCGAAACAAAGTCGAACGACGAGTGGAAGAAAAAAGAAACGACGGATAACAAACGTCAACCGCTCAAACGACGAGAGGAAGAAAATAAACGATGGATGACAAACGTCAACGGACCAAACGACAAACCGCGTGCAGGTCTTACGACGACAACATGATGAACAACGACGACAGTGACAGAATTTGAGAATCTAGGAGTTTAGGGGTTATTTTGCAAATTTTAAGAAATTTAAGGATTTCTTTAAAATTAAAATAAATAAGAAAATAAAATCAAAGCTACATGTATAACCAAAAATATTTTAAACGGCTATTAACTGCAAAGCATTTAAAATATAACGAAGAAAACGCTAAGCACCTACTTGGACCGAAAAATACTTTTGGCAACTATCTGAAAAAAAATATTTTATAATTTCAGCACTTTTTTTTTTGCTATTAAGCTTTCTATAATCAACATAGTTGAAATAAATTGATAGTTGGGAATATACCTTGATTGAGTACAAGCCGAAGCCTGCAGCCTGCTTGCTTTCCATTGTCGGCCTCTTGGGTTTGGAAGGTGAAACAAGGAAAGCTTAGAGTCAAACACACAATTTGTAGATAACATTTATGTATTAAATTAAGAGCAAAAGAGGGCCAAAAGTTTGATTATAACATTTACAGGCACCCTAACTTTCCTATTTCTGCGCCTGCTGGACCCAAAAAATGGCTCCACTTTTTTAAAAATAAAAATAAAAAATCTCACAAACTCCGCATCTTAATTTGCAAAACATGAATGACAGCATTTAGCTGGCAACGGATATGAGCAATTCCCTGTTCTGATCGAAAATTTCAAAATCTGAAACATTCTTGATGGGAACTTCAAGTAGGAACACATATGGCCTGAAGAAAGCAATGAAATAAGATGGCTAATTTCCCATAAAGAGATATCTGAGATCTTCCACTGTTAATCGAGTTGCTGAGCCCCCACCTTGATCTTCACCGAAAGCAGAAGCCACCATTTTTCTTTTTTCGTCCTACATAGACACACACGTAAAGATAAATATTAGACAACAAATCTTTTCACCAATCTGCCAACAATGCAAAATTTTCATCTCCAAAGGCTAAATTATATGGCTGCTCTTGCAATTTCCGGAAAGACACTAAGGTCATTACTCTAACATTATTATACAGCAATCTGTGGTAATGACGGCCATATCCCAAATCAACATTGCTAAGGCAGTCAGCTTCCATGAGTAGAAGTGGCAATTTCAGGTGAGGAGATCCTATGACCTTAATTGGAGACAGTTATAAGTCAGCACAAATTCTAGAAAGAAAATACCTGAAGAGATAATATCCGATCTTCCACTGTGTCTTTAATGGTGATCCGAGTGACAGTAACAGGACGAGTCTGACCGATTCTATGTGCTCGATCAATAGCCTGGTCTTCAGTTGTTGGATTCCACCAGAGGTCCAGAAGGATAACATGACAAGCAGCAACCATATTCAAACCAAGGTTCCCAGCTTTTAATGACATCAGCATCACAGTAACCTGCAAGAAACACAATGGATAGGAAAGAAACAGAATTAATCATGTTCTACATCATCGATTTACTAAAGTAAGACAATCATCAAAGCACGCTCTTAGTGATTATTCAAGTGTGTACAGAATAAAAGCACATATGCATGCATGTCCGAGGAATAACCAACGGCGGCCTTGGGGGATTTACTTAAATGCAAGGGGTAGGAGCAAACCTCTGGGTCAGTATTGAAATCTTTGACATTCCGGTCTCGTGAAACTAAAGTCATTGTTCCATCAAGTCTCCTGTAGTTTATACCATGATGACGTAGTGAGTGCTCAACCAAGTCCAACATACCAGTCCATTGTGAGAAAACAATTGCTTTTATTGGTCCGTCAGCTAAAGAGTTTGAATAAACTGTTGTGCGCTTTACAGCTCTACTGCCTGAATGGCCCGTTTCTGTAAATGTCTGTTCAGAAGTAAAAGGAGTTTCACTGTTTCCAATAGAATTTGGTGATTCTGGACTTGAGTTCTTTAATAAACATTTTGATTGAATAATCTCAATGACGGTCTTGATTTTTGATGAACTGTAGTCGTCTTGTAAAATCACCGAGTTTTCAAAGGACTGGGGATGTGTGGGACTACCATTAACATCACCAGCAAGACAACTCCTAAGAGTAGGTCTAGAGAAAACTATATCATCGCCTAGTTGTTCTTTACATTCAGGTGCAGGACAGGTATGATCATCGCCGGTCAGATATTCCGAGACACACTGGTAGCAGAAAACATGACCGCACATGGTAACAACAGGGTCATCAGGTGTATCCTGTAAAAGCGTTAAGCTATTTAATAATTATACAGATTCCTTTAAAATGATAAACTTTTTCAGCTCGCTGGCCAGATACTATTTAGAGTTGGAATCAAAAAAATATTTTGCATCTAACTGACTATACCAAAGATGACTAAAATGAAGAAAAAAAAATCATAATTGAGTACAGAGAAGGGGAAAAACACTTCTAGAACACGAAACCTTTCCAGGTTAAACACATTGAATAGCAATTGTGTCACCTTTGGTCTTAAAATATTAGAAGTTATCATGACAAGGAACCTGGTTATATGATATGCAGACAAGTCATTGCCACTGTAAGAACATTCAGATGATGTGAAATAGCCATATTTAGATAAAATATTACGTTCAAGAAAAACTCACATGGCATACAAGACAGTTGGCAAAGGAAGTTTCCAAGCAGTTCAGTAGATTAATCAGCATTTCTCTAGGAAGTGCCTTTGCCATTTCTACAGAAACTTGCCCAACGGGGTCAGAGTTTTGAACGGAATCAGAGTTCCGAATGGAATCAGAGTTAAATCCTTTTACAAGGAGTGGATGATCACAAGCCTGACGTAGACGCAAAAGCATCAAAAGAATATTTGCATAATTTTGGTGCAGCGTGCCTGCAGCTGCATATTGCTGTAGGAAATATATATTAAAAGATGAGTAACAATCAGATGATAGAGAATACTGAAAAGCATGAGTCATTCTTCACATAAGCAAAAAAGTTATAGGAAAGTTTAGGTTATTCCATATTTACAGCATGAACTCAGACTGATATGAGCATTAAATTAGAGTAAATGAATTTGAATGCTTGTAAATGACAGCAAAAACACAATTTGCACTAACACACAGGAAATAAATCTTTAAATCACAAAACTAATCCCAGTAAAGAGTAATATCAAGCAATTATATTTTTACAAGCTTAGCCATCATTACAATTTTGTATAGCAAAAATATATTGTGGAGAAATTTGTACATTCTTCAAAATTGAACCAGACTACTAATATTATATTAGGGGAAAGATGTTCTAGAACCCAATTTTACCAATACGGGTTACAATAGAAGCTAGAAAAAACCAAAAAAAAAATGAATGGGTACCATTCAGTTGGGTGATCAATGAAATTTAGCATTATATTCCGCCCAACTTACCACAAGATTCCACAACACATCAAGTCTAAATAGAACAAAAGAATCTACCTAACAAAGGAGAAGGGGCAATTGCTTTTCATACATGCAATCAACTCAGTATCTCTTATGCAATATAAACACATGAACACAGAAAAATAAAATCATGTCTAACTCATCATATTATTATGAGAGAACAAGTTCTTGTTCACCTAACAATCTGCAGCATAATGGAGAAATTACAGCAATCACCCACAAGGTTAAGTTCCACAAAGTTCACAAAAGCCCCATATATTCTTGTGGTTCAGGAAATAATGTCAAATGATGGTCCAAGAAAAGGGAAGGGAACTTTATCATATCCCTCACAGCTGATGGTTTCATCATCTCATGTCTAAATCATGTAGCAACATTTTTCCACACAATAAGACTGCAAACTTTTAATTGCACTATAACATTATTCAAACCTTCCCACCCCGAAAAGTAAACAAAAAAAGAGTAAAAAAGAACCATATTTGGGAAGTGGAGCTTCATTGTTGAAGTAGACATACTAGAATCATTTGACTATCATTTCCCAAACTTTATTAATTTTTTGCAGAAATAGACCATAATGATTTTTGAAGTACAATAACAGTGATTTGAACCCAAGCAGGGATTTAAAAGAAGGCTTTTACTTGAAATATCCAAAAGGTGGAATATACCACCAATTGCAAATAAAACAGAAGGCTAATTCCATTTGAAATAGGATACCAGTCACAAGTGTTTCAAAAAAGCAACATGAAAGTGGCAACAAATATGCAGAATGAAAGGGGCACCTTAAATAGAGAACGCGAATCAGCTTCTAGTTGGGTATAGAAAGCTCGCTCCTCAGCTGTGAAGTCTACTTTGGACAAGTGAATTGACTTTGGCGGCAACTTGATTATTGGCTCCCCATCAATCAATGTTGCTGGATAGAAACCAATCAAATCAGACAAGACAACAATATGATACATAGCTTAAATTCAACTACAGCACACCTATATTAGATGATACGGTTACAGATGATTGCCATATCAAAAAGTTACTATACCATTTCTGTATGACATGAATGGATCTAGAAAAAAGGATTTAGGGGTCCCAAATTGCAAATACTATGGGAATGTATGAAGTATGTTTAGTGTTTATATGGGAAAACTGCAAACTTTTGACTTTCTCCTAATATACCAAAATCTCATCTCCTAATATTGTTAGAGGGCCTTTTTTTTACTTATTCAAAGAAAAAGAGAAGAGAACCACCTTTTGTGCGGCGCAACATTACTATCTTCAGAACAGCTTGCAGCTTCTTGTAACCTTTTACATGATCTCTAGCTATTGGAACTTTTATCCCAAAGCAAAATGATTTATATACATCATACGGTTCATGTTTCAGGAACCTAAAGTAGCTATATAAATCATCAATAGCATTTTGTATAGGTGTTCCAGATAAGCACCACCTCCTCTTGGCTCGAAGACCACAGCAGGCTCTAGCAACCTGTGTTCGATGATTTTTTATTGTTTGAGCTTCATCTAGTATCACCCTTAACCAATTTACTCTAGCAAGGGCACCGGCGCTAGAATCAATAAGGGAGCCGTCAATTCCTTTCCTACCTTTTTTTCCCTTCTTACCAGCACTAGATGCTTTCTTCCTCTTAATATTGGTTAAAAAGTCAGAAGACAATCCATATTTTTCCGCAGTTTTTTCATCAATTTCATCATCATCACCAATAGCTTGTTTAGGAACCTCATTGGTAACAATCGAATATGTTGTAAGAACCACATCATACTTGGCAAGTTCAGAAGGATCCTTGGTTCTGCTAGCCCCATGATAGATAAGGACAGAAAGTTTAGATTCATCTGCAACTTTATCATACAGCTCCCTCGCCCACTGTCGAAGAACAGTCGCTGGACACACAACCAATGTCCCCGCTGGTAACCTCTGTCTGCTGAATGCTCTGCTAGAAGTACTCACTTCTGGAATTGACTTGGTATCATCAGATTCTCTATTTTGCTTTACTTTGTCTGACCCACCAGTACCATTATCATCATCATCATCATCCAAATTCAGAGCTACAACTTCACATTTTTCTGGATCTTCTGGTTTTAATTTGGACTCTAAAAACTTCTGCATTTGTATGAGAGCAATCATTGAGATTGTTTTACCGAGGCCCTGTAAGATCAAGTATTGATAAGTCTCAGCAGAAAATTTACACTGCAAAATAAGCATCGAAGGTGCATTGATCATATATGAATAAAATAATAGTACTCCTAAGTTTTAAACAAGTAACCTGATCATCAGCTAATATTCCACCTGAGCAAATTCTAGTTCTTGTTTCTCTTTGAAGCATCCAATGTAATGCAATCTTCTGCAAAATTCAATGATTAAATAACCCATGTAACATGTACATAATAATAAAAATGGATAAAAACATGTAACCAACATGAACCCAAGAATCATCCATAACATAGAAAAAAAATATGACCTGATGTCTGAAAAGAGGAACAGACAGAAGACCATCAGGAAGACTAGCTTCAGCTTTTGGTTGGCTGAGGTCCTACATGAAACATAAACCCTTCATATATAAACTCTCCAAACACATCAAATATGAAATAGCTTTTAAGGAACTAGAAAAATAAAGAAGACCACAAAATATTATCGTCAACACAAATCACATGAAGAAAGAGGCAAGGACAAAACAGCAAGAAAAGAAACCCATTGGCAAATTCATACTCCATAAGTTTAGCATAAGAAAGTCATTAAATTCACAATAGAAAATTACCATAGTAGCATAAGTTTAGCATAAGAAAGTCATTAAATTCACAAATCAATGTTTACAAGATAGTATAAGTGCTTGCTTTAAACATCATCCAGAAAAGGTGAAAAAAAACATTGGAAAAAGAATAAATTATGCATATGAGGTAAAATTCAGAATTCCAGCAAGTTCGCTGTAAACAAACATTAAATACCTCCAGTGCTGCTTGATAAATCATTCTTTCATCATTTACAGGAACTCTTTCATCACTTACTCCAGCATGATAAACAGGATTTTCAGGACCAGCAAACTGCATAAAATTAACAGATTTTCCTTGCATAAAAGATGGAGGAAGGATCCTACTAGTGTTTCCATACGACACTCCATCAGTGTTGCCCCTGCTATGGTGTTCTCTCATATGGCCCTGGCTAATGGAAAAACTAGGTCCAGACAAATGGTTAGAGTTTCCAAGAGCAACATGAATCTGAATGCTGCCCACATTCTCCACTAAATTGCCTGGTTTACTACTTTGTCCAAAGTGTTGAAGGGACGGAGGAAGTGTCCTCTTTAGAGCTTGCTGGGATGTCAGTTTCTCAAAATCGGTACCAGGACCATTAGAAATTCGAGAATTAACAGTCCGAGGCTGACCAATATTCCCATTCATGGTTAAATATTCAGAACCATCATCTAAGGCACTATGATGAGATGAGGCTTTAACATTGTCACGGGGGTCATGTGTCAGAACTTTTTTTCCTGAATGATTATTTACACTGGAAGAGTTCAAATTAGAAAACTCTGCTTGATTGGAAATATTTTGAGACTGCCTAACAGCACCTGCATTATTTAAGTATGATTATACGGGTCAGTACGAGAAACATTGACCTATGAAATGGTAATTTATCAAAACACAGACTAACCAGTACTCCTTGAATTAGTGCCATTTGTAACTGCCCATTGAGGAAGAACCCTTGAAGATGAGGCATTTCTGGCTCCAACATCTTCTGTTTCAAACTCACTATCAGAAGAACTAATGTCTATTGGATTCACAGCAGCCATTAGAGTCGAAAAGGTTATTAGTTTCTCCTCAATTGACGTAGAAAGCAGATTCCTCAAAGGAAACCCAACCTGTGGTAAGAAATAATCAGTGTAGCAATGTTGCCTTTGGAACACTAACATTGACAGCCCAACCCTCCCCCCATTCACCAAAAAAAAAAATACCGAATGTTTCTGCTAGCCAGGATGAGAATATTGAAATTAAGTTGCAAATCCACCCATTTCCACTAACAATCTCAAGTTATTGAAATTATTCAGGAATTAGCTATCTAGGGTTTTGTTGCAGTGGCAAATGAAATAACAAACTATTGGAGCAGCACCAATATTTCAGGAAGTAAGCTCAATTCTAATCAGAGAAGAATACCTTTCCCAACAGCTCAACACGGAACCTTAAATTCTAGGAGAATTTATGAGGAAAGGGACTACTTTTCATCAAACCCCAAACAATTGCTCATCAAACAGAAGGCCAATTCCTTGAACTATTACTATTTTTGGACTTTGCATTTTTCCAAATTCCTCAACGAATTCCCCTCTACTAAAATGGGCATTTGTTATCTGATTCTCCAAGCAAATCAAATGCTTTAAATCAATCAAGAATCATAGAAAATTTTCAATTTCTTTTCAAAATTAAACAGCACCATTGCTACACCATGCAAGAACAAAATCCCACAGTAAAATAGGAACTAAGCCGGCAAGCAATCCCACTTCATTGTCAATTCAAAATTCAAAATTTCCAAACTTGATAAAACCAGTAAGATACATTCACATCAAATAACAGAATAAAACACAAAAAAGTAAAGGAAAGTAAATTAAAAACTTGATCAAGCCAATTAAATTTAGAAAATAAAAGACAGAAAAAAAACCCTACCTTTGGTTATAATTCTTCATTATACAAAGGTACAGTTGGTGGTACTGCTCTCACGAGTGGCGAAGTTTGCGAATCGTACAACTGAAGAATCTGAGCAGAAATAAAGGGAGAGGGAACGGCGGCGTTTCGGACACGGAAGAAAACCGGGGGAAGTGACAACTGCCAAAGCGTCAAATGTTTAGGATTTTTTGCTGATTTGTGTTTGCTTTAAACTGAATATTCATTGCGTAACCAAAAATTTTCCATTTGATTGGAGGTTACAACTTAATTTATAGCATATGCAAAACGGTATTTGAGAATCTATAATTAAAGAATCAAGGTTAACAAGTGTTTTTATTATGTAATTTATAATTAAAAGTGTAGTATTTAATGTAAATATTAAAAAAATTATTAGCGACAAATAATTGGTCTAGTAAGATGATGCACTTTATGCTTTCAACAAGATTAAATATCTGAATTATAGTGATGTGAATAAAGTAAGTTGGATTAAGAGGGTTGTCTCATTCACATAAAGAGCGTTTCCAATATTCGGTTCGAATTAATTAGTTAATTAATTAGATATCGATAATTTTATCAAAACGTTGTTAAATTTTTAATATTTAAAATTTTAATAATATAATCGTACGAGTATTGATTCAATTAGTATCAATGTTTTTGCAAGAACTCAAACGTGTTAGTTTGAGCACTAGTGTAGCTACACATAACATTGGAGTATCAGTTGACAGTGACACTACAAAACTTTAACATATATGTTATAAAAAAATATTTTAAAAAATAAATGAAATATTTATATCATTTTTTAGAAATTTGATACTGTAATTTACATTTGACACCACCTTTGAATGAATGTGTCAAAATATTAATAATGTATAATTACAAAATAAAAACATCTTTGAATAAAAGAGTTTAGCTAAAATTTGGATTTTTTTAAAAATTAATTTGAATTTAGATAAGTATAGTAAAAACTAACTTAATATGATAATTTATAGTTTAAAGAGTGGGGGTTTTGGACAGGCGCGACATGAGCGACCGCACAGGACCCCCAAGAGAGAGGGGCCCCGAAAATAAGGAACCTAAATTAAATTAAATATTTGTAAAAAATTATAAAATTATATATATAATTATGTTTATATAAAAAGTTATCTAAAACTTAAAACATGCAAAAAGAATGATAATTTTGAAGTGAAAATGTTTGATATTTAGATGTTTATAAGTCAATTTTTTTGTTCTCAAGAGGACGATTTAATAATATTTTTTGTATTAAAGTATTTTTTTTTAAAAAAAACACTTATATCTCTTACTGATTATAAATTAAGAGCCATGTTTTAATAAATTGCACAGGACCCCCAAAATCTTTGAACCGCCCTGAGTTTAAAATATAATCCATGATATATTAAAAATATTGTTAATTCTTTTATATTTAATAATATAATTAACTCAGTATTGACTTAAATGACACTCAAATTGATAATGAATAGAGTCAGAAGTAGTCTTGACACCCACAGAATTTTGGGAAAGTTGTATTATACTTTTAATATGTTTTTGAAATTTTATTTAGACCCTTTAAATTTTTTAAAATTTGCATTTTGTGCATCAAAGGCTTTGTGTTTGCATCTATGCGTTGCTGCATTTTAGATTTTTTAGTGTCTTATGGGTGTGTTCCGATAATGTAATTGGGGTAGTTCTTGGGTGTTTGTTTTGTGTTTTCGATTGCTCTTTTTTCGCACTAAAGTGGAGAGATTTTTTAGCGAGACACATTTCAATCGTGTATGACGTTTTCTTTTAATAAAATCATACGATTGCCGATAAAAAATAATATTATTAGAATCGGATCAACCAATCGAATTTGTTTGACTGAGATTGACTATTGTAACGGTCCAGATAATGTAACTGTTTTACAATTCAACTATTCAAATCAGATGAACCAAAAAAATATGATTTTGGGTTTTTAGACTTTATTTGTTGGCTATTGTTTAGTCCAAAATAGGTTTTTTATCTAATTAAACTCAAAATAGAAAAGCATAAAAAATTAAAAATGAATCTGAAAAAGAAAAATGAAGAATACCTGATTTTTTTTATTTCACTTCAGTCCTTCATCGTTCCTTTCTGAGTTACTTAGTTGTTAGAACTTTACTCGTCAATTGTGCTTCCTCTTTCCAAAACTAAAGAAATGACTCAACACTCAAGTATAGAAGCTCCCAAATTTAACTAGAGAAACGAGGAACTTACCGATCAACATAAAACCTGACGGATTGTGCAACGGTGGTCTCGTCGGTTGGACTTCTGGTTCAGTTCTGAAAACATTTCAATTAGGAGGTCATAGATTGGAACATGTTTGGGGGAGGAGAGTTATACCTAATTTGAATATTGTATCAACGAAGATATATCTAAATAGGCGAGTCTAAATAAAATTTGAAATTTATACTCTGAACTAAATTAATTTAAATGGATATGCATGCCAGCATTACCATATATAAGCGTAACCGACAACTGGCTTTAAAACATTTTTCTCGTGTTTAAGCTGATTGGTCATTTCAATGAAATTAATTTGTTTGAGACTTAGGGACTATGAGTAGGGAAAATTCTACGACGGGCGACGAACATTGCTAAACATCACTAACGATGAACACCGCTGAACATTATTAATTTAAAAAAAATTAAAAATCATGAGGACTATAATTGTAATTAAAATTTATTTAAAAAATAAAATTAGATTTAATAAATTTGTTATATTTCTTTATTGTATTTTTTATTTGGGGAAATTAAAAATTTAGTGTTTTTGATTTGGGGATTAGGGTTTATAATTGGTTAAATTAGGTTTATGAAATTGAGAAAAATCAAAAATTAGTGTTTCTAATTTGGGATTTGAGGTTGCCGGCGATGTGTTTGGTTCGTTGGGGCCAGGTCGCGGACGACAGGTGATTGCCGGACACAGCCGACGACGGATGCAATGGCCGACCAAGATCGACGGGAAATTAAAAGGCAAAAAATTAACCTTTCGATGCTGGAACGGTGCGCACAGGAGGGCGGCGGAGCGGCGGAACGACCTGTATTAATGCCGGCGAGACAAGTCGACCGATCACGGCAGCAGAGGAGGCAGCGCCGACAGCAGGAATTAGAATTTTAGGGTTTATAAAATTTGAGTATATTTGATTTAAAACTATCAATTTTTAATACAATAAAGAAATATAACAATTTTATTAAATCTAATTTTTATTTTTAAAAAATAAATTTTAATTACAATTATAGTCCTCATGAGTTTTAGTATTTTTTAAATAATAGTGTTCAGCGGTGTTCATCGTTAGTAGTGTTTAGCAATGTTCATCACACGTGGTAGACTCATCCCTATGAGTAGTTTAGTAGATAAAATTTAAAACTCATATTTTAATTCAAATCAAATTTATATAAATATACATGTTGGCATTACCATATATAAATGTAACCGACAAATAACTAAATTTATATAAATGTATCAAAAAATAAGTAATGTATAATTATAAATATAACATCAATGAATAAATGCGACTAGATTAAATTTGGAATTCATAATTTAAACTAAATTGTATAGAATATAGGTTGATATTACATATATAAGTGTAAACGACAAATAATTGTTCGTGAACCCTGAAAAAGTTCAAGGTCATGTCCTAGAATTTTCTCATTTTGTGATGTGCTTAAAAAGAGTGCACATTAATATATTTTTTTAATATAGTAGTGTGATTGAGTAATCAAAATTTTTATTTTTGAACGGAGGTTACAACTTAATTTATAGCATATTGTTACGTCTATAAGAGGCAAGGACATTAATCTTACATCGAAAAGAAAAAAAATAGATCTTGGGTTATATAAACGGTGGCGATGTACATCTTATCAGACATGTCCTTTGAAAAGAGGGTAATAGCCTAATGGCAAGTGGTATCGAACGACCCTTTGACTGCTCGATTTCACGCCGAGCGCCCATGAGTGGGATAGGCAGGGTGGACAACCGTGATAATGGCCCATCACGAGCGTGGTTAACTCATGACGAGGGCGTCACGAGGTTAAGTGGGTAGAATGTCACGCCTAAGAGTGGGCAAGACCGGGTACCCGATCAATTTGCCCATAATTGGTCCCGATCCCGGTAACCACCAGTTCTTGGAAACTAAAACCAGTCCTGGTCTCGGTCAAACCAAGTCCTAGATTCTAGGAATTGATCCCGGTACATAAAGAGAAAGAATAAACTAAAGAACTCTAAGTCTACATCCACCAAAACATCAGCTAAAGTGGTCATAACAGACCAATACAGAGTACCCACCGGGTATCAAGTCCAGAAAATCAGGATCCAGTCTCGGTCCTGATCGCAACCAGGACCTAAATTTTGGATATGGTCCCAGTCCCATCGAAACCATGTTCGAGTAAAGATCCACCGAGTAACCGAGATTTTTGCCCACCCTTAGTCACGCCTGAGAAAAGGTGGGGGCATTAATCCCACATCAAAAAAGAAAAGGGAAGTCTTGGGCTATATAAACGGTGGTGGTGCACATCCTATCAGATATATCTTTTCGAAAAAGCGTAATGACTCCGTGACAATATGCAAAATGGTAATTGAGAATCTATAATTAAAGAGTCAAGGTTAACAAGTGTTTCTATTATGTAATTTATAATTGAAAGTGCACTATTTAATGTAAATATTAAAAAATATTATCGGCAAAATATGGTCTAGTGAAAGTGAGACACTAGATACTTTCAGCAAGGTTGGGACTTGAATTCTAGTTATGTGAATAAAGCAAGTTGAACTAGGAGGGTTATCTAATAGCGTTTGCAGTATCCAGTCCGAAATAACCAGCTAATGAGTTGAATATCAATGATTATACCAAAAGATTGTTAAATTTTCATATTTAAAATTTGAATAATAAATGTAACCCCTAAACCCGGCCCAAAAGAAAAATTATACCAAAAGATTGTTAAATTTTCATATTTAAAATTTGAATAATAAATGTAACCCCTAAACTCGGCCCAAAAGAAAAGATCGAATTTAGTAAGTCACATTTGAAAACTTAATCATCAAGAAATTTAATTTTAAAAACTATACTTTAACTTAAAATAAAATAATAGTGATTTAATAAATATTTTATAGTAAATAAAAATATAAATATCATAATAAATATTAAAATGTTTAAATAATTCGAAAAACATAAATAATCTCTTAAGTATGAAATTACATCAATATCCTAATATAATAAAATGATAATTTGAATAATTAAAAATAGTTACGTACTGAATAATAAAATAACGGATAAAATATGAGATCCTCTAAGTACCACGTCGCCTAAAGTCTAAAGATATCTGTAAGATAAAACTATGAGGGAGTAAGCTAAAGAGTTTAGTGTGTCTCTAAAAGTGCGAGAAAAACCATAATCATAAAATATAATATTATTTTCTTGAAATTCTTTAAACTATAACACATAAATCACAAGCGCAATGCAATGCACCCAACTACGTCCGCCAAATAAGAGTAAGACTCTCCATAACCCCTCACTACAACGTCACCAATCGATGTGTGGTAAAAACCACTGCTTCCCCGTACAAATCCCAACCCATGCTCATACATACATGATGATTAAAAATCAAATTTCATAAACCCAGTTCTATAAATCCGATATTCCATAAACATACTTCATAAACCATAATCCATAAATCCATAAATCATAGATCCGTAAATCCGATGTTTCATAAATCAAATATTCCATAAGTCATAATTAAAACACGTTTTAAAAATCATATGCACCTGATGTCAACCATACAAACCATAATACATATAAATAATCAGGGCCGTCTCGGATATTTTCGGGGCCCTGAGCAAAAACACAAAATAGGCCCCCTATGAAATTAAAATATATTTTATTTATTTAAACTATTATAAAATTTCATTAATTAATCATAGATCCACGATTAAACTCTTTTAATACATTTTTATTGTTTTATTAAAAAATCGTCTTAAAAGTAACCACTAAGTTACAAAAATGTCACTTAAAAAAAATTCTTTTTTCGAGCTTTTTTTTTAATGCAAATTCATCAATCAAATCCTTATAAACAACTTCAATATAACAATGTTTGTTATATTCAATTAACAAAGACTAAATAGAAATTGAATGTCTTGGAATTTATTTTTTTAAAGGCTAGTCTTAAATTATGTTACTGTTTATTTATTTTACACAAGCCTGCATTTTTATCTTATAAAACCTAAATATTAATTTCCTAGCCTTAACACCTTACAACCTAAACCCTAAACACAAACCTTAAACCTTAAATTCTAAACCCTAAAACATAAATGCCTAAACTTTTAACTATAAACTATAACCCTAACCCCTAAAATTAAAAAAACTCGTATAAACTTTAACTTATACTTGTATATATAAAAAAATTCCTTTAAATATAACCACGTTTGTTAACCAGCAAGTTTCCCGATATAAGTAAAAAAATTGAAAACAATTGTTTTAGGCAACCCATTTGTATACAATCAATTTGTCTAACATAAATGCTTAATTTTCTGTTTATTTGTTTTTAATATAATAACGTTTAAAATTTTGTTTTAAGCATTGAATGTTGGCACTACTTAAGGACAAAGTGGGGCCCTGGAGCGTGGGAGAGTTAATTTTGTTAACCAGCAAATTTTGTTTAAAATTTCTCCCGTAAGTTAATTGCACGCTTTATGAGGCCCCGGGAGAGTGGGGCCCTGAGCAGGCGCTTAGGGTGCTCCTATTCTTAGTCGGGCCTGTAAATAATCACATAAGGGATAAAACACCAACACATAGAAAAATAATATATAATTTATTTATAACACCGAAAAAACACACCTTACAACGATCAAAAATATTAATTCAGCGATATTAGTGGAAGAGGCGATAAATCGTAAGACGTGAGAATAGGGGAAACGATGAACAACTAATCAAAGGGTAAAACTTGCAAAAAGCGACTGACAAAACCAATGGGAAAATGTTGACGTAAACAAAATAGGGAATTTTAGGGTAAGATGAATATATATATATATATAAAGGTTAAAATTGAATAGAATTTTAATAAAATAAATAAATAAATTCACGGATTTTGGTTGTAATAGAATTCAATTAAGAATTCAAGGGTTAATCATACAAAAAGTCCCTAAGATTCTTAGAATAATTTTCAATAGTTCTTGAATTTTGAAGACTTGTGATTTTAAACTTGATTATTGAATTTCTCAACATTTAGTCCTTTAAGAAATTATAGTTTTTGATTTAGGGATTTCAAAATTAAAATTTTAAATTAGGGAATTTTTCTGAATTTAGGATTTATAATTTGGGCGTAATTTTTGAGGTGTTACAATATAATCGGTCGAGTATTAGTTCGGCAAGTATTAATATTTTTGTAATAACTCAAACGTAGTTTGAGCACTGATGCAACTACACATTACAATGGGGTATTGGTTCACACTACAAAACTTTAATATATATATATATATTTTATATAAAAATATTTTTTTAAAAAAATAAATAAAATATTTATATCATTTTTTAGAAATTTGATACTGGAATTTCACCTATAGTATCTATTCATACATATTTTTAACCCATTGACAATACACACACCTTGCAGACAAATCAATTGAACTTAAGTCTCTTAGAATGAACATCATCCGCTTTTCTACTAGGACCATTTATTGGTTCTTTAATTTCTAATATCTTAATTTAATTTTGTTGACATTGTATTGAGTTTTAAATTCGTAATTGAAATTTGAAAGATTATAGATAATTTAATAGAAAAAATTGAAATTTATATTTTAAACTAAATGAAGATTTAGATAAATACACATGTTGGTATTGTTATATAATAATGTAACTCAGAAATAACTATTTTTTCAATATTGACCAATTCAAATGAATGTATCAAAATATTAATAATATTATAATTACAGAAAAAACATCTTTGAATAAAAGAGTTTAGATAAAATTTGAAATTTATTTTTTAAATTAAAATTGAATTGAGATAAGTATATATGATAATGGAGTAAGATCTAGTTACACAAATTAAAAACTAACAAATAACTCAATGTTACTTTATAGTTCAAAATATAATCTTATGGTATATTAAAAACATTGTTAATTTTTTCATATTTTAAAATTTAATAATATAACCAATTGAGTATCGACTCAAACGACACTCTACAGATGATGAATAAAGCCTGACGTAGTTTTGACACTCACAAAATTTTGGGAAATTCTTTTTAGGTACCTTTAATATATTTTTGAAATTTTATTTAGACCCTTCAAAATTTATAAAAAATATCTTAAAGTTTAAAAAATTAAATATTTTTATTCCTTCAAAAAATTATTTTCATTGAACTTCCAAAAATCCTTGAAAATTTTAACCGGACCCTCCCATTTTAAAATTTTTTTGTTAAGTCCGTCAAAATTTTTAATTTTTTTTTATAAAATTACTAAAAGTTTTAAGTAGACTCGCTCAAATTATACTATCAAGATCCGCCATGAATACATCATTACTATTACAACAATTAAAAGGATATGAATTTTATCATTAATTGGCATCGTTACTACTTACTATTGCAACAACCAAACAATGTTATTAGAATCGGACCAACCAATCTAATATATTTGACTGAGATTGACCATAGTAACAGTCTAGATAACGATAGTGGACTGTTTTACTATTCAACTATTTGAACCATATAAAAAATGATTTCGGTTTTAGACTTTACTTCCGGGCCCATTTTTAGTCCAAAATAGTTTTTTTAATCTGATTAAACTCAAAATAAAAAACATACAAAAAAAATTAAAAAATGAATCTTAAAAATAAAAATGAAGAATACCTGAATTGTTTTTTTTGTTTAGATTTAACTTCATTCCTTTCTGAGGTTCTTAACTGCTGCAGCTTTGCTCGTCAATTGTACTTCCTCTTTCCTTAACTATAGAAATGACTCAACTCTCAAGTATAAAAGCTCCCAAATTTAACTAAAGAAACGAGAAGCTCACCGATCAACACGAAACCGGACGAATTGTGCACTGATGGCCTTATCAGTTGGACTTTTGGTTCAGTTCTGAAAACATTTCAACTACGAGATCATAGAATCCAACATGTTTGGGGCGGAGGGTTATACCTAATTTGGATATTGTATCAATGAAAAAAATATCTCAAAATAAGCAAGCCTAAATAGAATTTGAAATTTATACTCTCAACTAAATCAAATTTAAATGGATATACATGCAAGTATATATTACCATATATAAGCGTAACCGACACCTGACTCAAAAACAATTTTCTCGTGATTAAGACCAAATTGATTGGTCAATTGAATAAAATTAATTAGTTTGAGATTCGAGGGATTACACGTAGTTTAGTAGATAAAATTTAAAATTTATATTTTAATCCAAATTAAATTTATATAAATATACATGTTGGCATTACCATATATAAATGTAACCGACAAATAACTAAATTTTCACGATCCGTATCGAAAAATAAATAATATATAATTATAAAAATAACATCTATGAATAAATGTGACTAGATTAAATTTGGAATTCATATTTTAAACTAAATCGTATTTAGAGAAGTATATATGTTAATATTAATGTATATAAATGCAAACTAAAAATAATTGTTTCGTGAACCCTGAAAAAAAAATACAAGGTCACGTCTTATAATATACTAGTATAATTACATGGTAGTATCATTTCATACTTTTTTTAATTATTTGACAAAACACACACATACTACGCATGCAAATGCTCAAATTTGAATCTCCTGAGATAAACATCATCATCTTTTCCACTAGAGTCACTCGTTGGGTTCTAGTGCACATTAACTTTAAACATTCTCAGTTATAAAATCCCCAAGTATATATACTACTTTTCTACCCTAAAGGAACCCTTTTGCGCAAGAAACCCTAACCCACTTCCCTTATTCTTGCATCAAGACCCAACACTTTAGGCATTTAAGACTACCTACCCAAGCCCAACATGAATCCCAAAGTCTAGTCCGCCAGGGCCTTAAGCCCAATCTTGAACTGACACGTAACCCAAACCAGACCTTTGACCCGTCTTACTATTAACCTTTGTTGTGCATTGATCGTTGATCGTAGACTTTAACTTTGATCCGCCTTGCACTTTGATTCGTAGCTCAATTGTTTTTTTTTTTTTTTGGATGTTCGTCGACGAAGTAATCGTCAATTTTTGACGATGAAATCATGAGACTTTCGGTTTGGGGGGCCGACGAAGGCAAGGTGGTCGGTGGAGGTTGAATCGGTGGTGGGAGGAGAGAAATTTAGGGATCTAAGGTTTGAATTTTGGGGTTTTAGAGAAATCAAAGATTTAGGGTTTTTTTTATAAAATAAAAAATTTTCTGATTTTTAGAAAAATAAAAATTAAAGAAAGTACCAGAATATGCCACGTGTTGTGTTTTTATTGGATAACGAAAAAATTTTAATGTCTGTCATGGAAAAACCCAATCTGAGTTACGGAGTGAAACGTTAGGCACCAGTAAAAAAAACGTTAGGCACCAAACTGAAACAAAAAGTATAGGTTGGGCACCTTTCTGACCATTAATCCTAATTTTATATAATGCATGCTCTTTGGTTAATTACCTTGTGCATCTAGAGACCATATTAAACTTTATAGTTCATTCTTCGCTTTTATTTTTCCTTCCAAATCGATTTTTAGAGTTCGATATCATTTGGAGGGTCTTGTTTTCAGCTTATTCATGTTTTATAAGTATTACTTTATCTTGTAAACATTTATTTTATGAACTATACCTTTCGATTTGTTTTAGACTTTATATTTTGTTTTAATAATATTTGAAAAGGCTCTAAAAATATTAAAAATAAAACAATTCAAACTTTGTGTTATAAATATACTTTAATTTATGTCATAATTAATTACAGTTACCATTTAATATAAAAATAACATTTGGTAGAAATATTAAATATAACAAGTTATTCTAGTGACTTGTGGTTAGGCGTTAATCTTCCTTCCTACCAAACTTAAGTTAAAACAAATCATCATATCAAACATAGTTTGGTCCATAAGGACTAAATTTCAAACAATACGAAACCTTAGGGGTAATCTGGTTATTTAGAAAAAAAATGTGAAGAATCTTATGGCAAAATATGTAAAACACAATTAAATACAGTATTGAAACTCGTTATATCTTGATATCCAAAACCAATACAAAATTCGAAGTTATTATGAGCCAAATTTAATCTTAGATATAAAATAGTCATTTTACAATAAATGGACTCTCATGAAACATTTTTACTAAATTTAAGTTTATACGACTTAATGGGTCTGGCAAGATTATCCTGAAAAAACTAGTTGTCCTTTAGTTCAATGGTAGCTTAGTGACGGAATACATTTGTTGTTATAATTACGTAAAAAAAATAAAACAAATATCAAGATTTACGTAAAAAAAAACTCTAGACGAAAACAACTATTAGCAGAGGAGGAGAAATTTTTTTACTATGTCGAAAAAGAGATTACAACTTGTGTCTAACCCAATTCATACTATCTATTTATATGAATAAGTTACTTGGTTACAAAAGGAACTTGCATAGAAAGTCATTTCACTCAAACCGAGTCTCTTACTAGGGGTGTTCACTGTTCGGTTAAAACCGAATTAACCTACCGAACCGAAATTTTGGTCGGTTAACTAGATGCTAGATCGGTTAACGCTTAATTTTTTTTGAAAGTTCAATTATCGGTTTATTTGGTTCGAAACATGTTAATAAACCAAATTAAATATAATATATATTATACATATATTAAGCAAAAATTAACTGAACATTATATATATATATATAAACCGAAAATTTAGGTGTTCTATAGTAATTTCGGTTAATTCGAAAATTAACCGAACAAAATCCGGTTCGATTAATTTTTTTTAAAAGTTCAGTTCGATTAACGGTTAAAGGGTTAAAAATTTCGGTTAATGATATTTAGTTAGTTCGGTTCGGTCGGATAACCGAATTAACCGATTGAATACCCCTATCTCTAACTCCTCAACGCATGTCGAAAGAGACAAGTAGAGCTCCACACGAATTTAAACAGTTCAATTACCACTGCTTCTTTATAAATATTTGGGCCAACCCAAATTAGAACTTGAGTCATAACTCTAACATTGATCGAATATTGATTCAGGGGCAGAGCAGAGTGAAGGCCCAAGGGAGCCTCGGCCCCTGCCCAACAATTTAAATTTTTTTAATAAGCTCTTTATTTTTTTCTGAAAATTTCAATTTAATCCTTTCAAAATTTTAAAAATTTATATTAATTTTTTTATAATTTTTTAATAAATGCTCTAAAATTTTAATTTGGCCCCTTCAGTTTTTTGGTCTAATGATAATTTAGGTCCCTATAAATTTAAATATTAGATAAATCAAGCATTGCCACTTAATTTTAAGTTTAAATACTTAATAAACTCTTAAAATTTTTAAGTTCAATAATTCGTCCCCTCCTAATATTCAATCCTAACTCAGTCCTGTATTAATTGAATGTGTTCGTTCGGAGCTTGTGTTTTTGGTTTTACCAAGGTTTTTGGGAAGAAACCGGTAGTTCGTTTGAATGTTTTATACGTGGTTAGGAGTGAGAGGTGAGAGTCGTCTATTTGGTTGAATTATGGGATGTAGGTGAGAAAATCTCTTAGTTACTTAATTTAGGTTTACTCGACCCGGTTCAATTTTTTTTATTTGACT
Organism: Hibiscus trionum; assembly: GCA_030270665.1. Taxonomy (NCBI): domain Eukaryota; kingdom Viridiplantae; phylum Streptophyta; class Magnoliopsida; order Malvales; family Malvaceae; genus Hibiscus; species Hibiscus trionum. The sequence goes on from BSYR01000046.1 coordinate 1,374,474, forward strand.
CAATCGACTAGTCATCTCAATTTAATTCATTTAGCATCCTATATAGTATTTAGTCTTCCTGTTCTTGTCCTTGTAGTACTACGAACTGTTACAAGTGAATCATGTAGGACTTGATACCAATAGAGGATTCAAAACAAAATAGATACAAACATCACTAAAGCTCAACAATTAAAGGTAAAAACCAACAACAAACAATATTGAAAAATGCATATTACAATAGGGCACGTTGACAACACGGTCATTACCACAACTCAATCGCGAACAAGAACGATAATTGTGAGCTTGTATCCAAATTCAGTTCAAAGTTCCAAAACAAGGAGATCGGCGAGATAGTTGAAAGAGTTCTTGATCAGTCGTGGCGACGTCAAATCCAACTTGATAAAAAACCAAATGAAAAAAATGGCCAAACAACCAATTGTAATAAAGGGTTTTATTTTTTTTGAAGAACAATGTTGAAAATGGGGAAGATAGGGAAAATGAGAGAAATGGGGAAATATGTTTTGGAGTCGCCACCGGCCACTATGGTAGGCCAGACACCGTTAAAAATTAACCAGAGATTCAAACATTTGAGTTCGGGAGTCGGTTACGCGTGGGGAAGGATTAGCACCCCCACAACGCTCAAAATTGGTACCGCGTTGATTAAGTGTTGTCTTTGCAAGAAAATAAAAATTCAAATTTAATTTAAAATTTAATTCCAAAAATAATAAAATCTAAAGAGAACATTTCTCCATTTACAACAACAACAAAAAATGACACCTGAATAAATCAGGATGCCACTTCCTAACCGGTTCCAAAAAAAAAATTAGAAATTGCCCTTTTAATATTAAAATAGATTTAAAAGTTTTAAAATACATTAAAAATATGTTCAAAAGGAATCATCATCATCATAATAATATGTATATATATGATAGCACAACATATAGAATAATTATAGTAACATATTACACATATGCAAAAACACATAACATATGATAATAATTAGTAATAATAATAATAGTAATAACGATATAAAATATAAAAGTAATATATAATATTAATATAATATATTATACGCACAATATAAGAAACTTATACATAAGTTATATAAAAACGATAATAATAATATAAATACTAAAAATAATAACAGTATAGAACAATAATTGTAACACCCGGGTTTAGGGGTTAGGTGAAAATAATATTTTAATACTATTTGGGCTCGGTTTTATAATTCAAATCATATTTCGGGTTTTGTTTTCAAATTAATTAATTTGGGTTGACCATGTTTTAAGATTAAACCCCGTTTAACCATGGATTTCATACTATTGAAATTTTCCTTATTCATTAAGGGCAAAAGGGTCATTGGGCTTTTAAACTAAAACAAAACAAAAACACCCATTATCTACTATTCATTATCTTCTTCACCAACGGGAAAACAAAGCTCTCTATCCAATCTACTATTCCATTCAAAAGCTCTCTCATTTCAACTCCGTTTTGAAAGGTAATGGTATTTTTGACTTCCCCTCATCTCCCTCTCCATGAAAGTACCTTTTATTTTCGTTTTCATGAAGTTTTTAGAAAATAGAAGTTTTGAATATTTTGATTAAAAATGAGATCTTTATGTTGATAAATGAGATGTTTTGATTTGGTATGCTTAGTTATGGTATATAGAGGTCAAATGGTATGTCATATGTGAATTTTAAATGATTTTGAGCAATTTTCGGAATTGGGTTTCAAGGGGGTTTTTGGAGGGTTTTAAAGTGGTCTTTGGGGTTGTTTAATGTTGGATTTTGGGGGCTGGTGCTAGTATGATATATGAGGGTTGCTTTGGGTGTGTTTGGTGGTTGTTTGGATGCTTGAAATTGAAGATTTCAGTGGGTTTTGGGGGCTGCTCGGAAATTCTGTTTTGGGGTTGGTTTTGAGTGTTGGATGCTTGCTAATGTTAATCTGAGTTAGTTCCGATGATGAGTTATTGATTTCGAATGTTTTGTTTGTGTTTGAGATTGATTAGAATCGAGTTTGGGCATCGGTGAAGCATCGGAAGTGAATCCGGGAAATTGAAGGTGGTTGCTTGCTTGGTCTTTGAGCTTGGAAGCTTAGGTGAGTGGTTAATTGTTTTAAATGGTTTTAAAATAGTTGGTTCGAGTATATGGACTAGGTTGGGCTTGGTAGACCCACCTAGAGTTAGGATTAGGGTGGTAGCCTAATCCTAAACTTGATCTAGAGCCTTTGGATGAACTCATTTATGTGGTTGTGTATGTCTCGTATGAAATGTAATATGATTGCTATGTATATTGTGTTATACATGTGAGGTGAGGCATGATTTGAGATGCTTGAGACATGCATCATGATGGTTCATGGTGAATACGTGCTAAGCACGGAATTGATTGAAATGAGTAATGTGAAATGAGTAAAATGTTGGCACTAGTATGCTTGAGTACAAATGATCGATCATTAGGATGTTAGTGTGTACACATGAGTCAAAAGTCGCGCGTGGCCTTGGTGGCGTTGAGTCACCAAGGAGGAGTACGGGTTCGCCTGGAAATTGTATTTAAATATAGTCGATGATGAGTGGAATCCCATCGACGGGGCGTGAGGATGAGTGGAATCCCCTCCGCGAGACCGGTGATGAGTGTAATCCCACCGTGAGGTAATGTGGTTGTTGGATGTGAGTTCCAACGTGTTTATCCGCGTATTCGGGTCATAGCTAGGTGCCAATGTTAATTGATATGTGTATCAATGTGTTGAGATATATGAGCTTTAATTGGATGTTTAAATGTGATTACACGTATTGTGGAATTGAGCTTATGATCATGGCATTTATATTGAATAGTGCTCATACATATTTATCTTGTGGATCCTTGGTATATATATATATGTGAATTGCCTTGGCTAGATCGTGCTCGGACCCTGCAATGTTGAGGTTTGTTTTAAGAGCTTACCCTCACTAAGCATAATTGCTTACGCTCTCTTTGTTCAACATTGCAGATCCTTAGCTCGTGGGTTGCTTGCGCAAGTGGAGGGCCTCCAAGTGTGGTTGTTGACTTGAGTACATCAAGTATGAACTTTTAAATGTTAAACATGTAATAGTTTAAGCAATGGGACATGTGTTATTTGATGGATGATTGTTGGTTGTTTAGGAGCTTGCTTAGACTCCATGTTATCTTGCTTTTGTATGGCTTGTGTTGCCATGTTTGAATTGTATCCCATGCCTAGATTGCTTAGTATGCATGTTGGCTATGTGCCTTTGAGTTTACCCTTATGTTGAATGTTGAAGTATGAGCTTTGAGTGCTTAAATGCCATCTTGGGTCTATTGCATGATTTCCTTGATGTTTATATATGTTGGGTGCTTGTATGGCTATATAGTGGTAGGTAAATGTTGTGTGAATGCTTGGTTGGGGCTAGGGAAGTCTTAAATTGCATTTAGATTCGAGTCTTAATCGTTTTTGCTGAGTTTGGGAGGTTTTGCTGTGCAGGGGTATCGATACGGTTGGAACGGTATCGATACCACCTTCTTGTTTCAGGCCTCGTGTATCGATACACTTAGGGGTGTATCGATACCATTTTGGTCACTGGAGCTACTGTCCATCTTGGTATCGATACGGGTCCCTGGCGTATCGATACGATCATCTTAGCGTTGACCGTGAGAAGTCAACAGTTGGGGAGGGTATCGATACCCTCCAAGGGCGTATCGATACGGTCTCCACTGGTTGACTCTGATCAGTTGACCTAGTTAAGGAGTATCGATACACCCCTTAGGTGTATCGATACCGCCTACAGTATAAGTCTAAAATCGGGCTGTATCATGTTAGTTTGAGTTCGTATGTTTGTTTCGTGAATGTTGTTCCACTGTATGACCACTTAGGATCTAATACTCATCTAGACAAGATTTAAAATGAAAAAAAATATAGGGTTGTTAACCGAGGGGGAACCTTAACGAGTTTCGCTTCGGTTTTCCCCGTGTGGCCCACTCGGACCGGTCATTCGGCCAGACCGGGACGAGGGGGTTACAATAATAATATAAAAATATATAGTAGTAGCATAGATAATGTATACATATAACCATATAATAGTGATAGTAATAAACTAATAATAACATGTCATATAGTAACAAAATTAAATGGCACCGGATATAGGACCGGATTGAACGAAAATAAAATAAACAAGAGAAATTAAATAAATATTCGGAAAGGACCGGATCGAACAAAAATTAAAGTGCAAGAAACGAAAAGCTGAAATTAAATGTTAGTAAGTCATGTTAGATGTTAGCAAGCGAACCGAGTCATAAATAATACGAGTCATACCCCAGCTCGGGTCACCGTAAGGCCGATAGCAAAACGTGATTGAACAACCAAAATTAAAAATATATATAACTAATGTATACATATAAACACACACACATATCTATAGTATACCATATACATAACATAAATACTATATAATAGAATAGTAATACACATACATATTAAATATAATAATATAACATATACCAAAAAGAAAAAATAGTATATATATGCATAGATACACGCACATATATAATAATAATAATAATAATAATAATAATAATAATAATAATAATAATAATAATAAGTTAGGGATTAAAAACGATTAGGATAATCAAATTAAAAGTAAAAAAGGGACCGGATTGAATGATTATAAAAACTACTGGGGACCGAGGAGATGATTATTTAAGGGTGAAAGGGACTTATGTCGTGATTTTCCATTTTTATTTAGCTATTTGGACCTAAATTGAAAGAAAAACAACACGTACAAATCAAATTAAAAGAAAATAAGGATGCGATTGAAATTTAAGGAAACTTAAGAGGGACCACTACAATGATTAGACCATGAGGCAGAGACAAAATGAAAATTGGCTAGGGAAGGAAGGACTCATAGCGTGATTTTCCCATTTATTACTAACCTAAAACTTACATTCTTTCATTTTTTTTCTTTCAGCCGTCTCCCCCCTTTTACATACTTTCTCTGTTTTTTTTAGGGCTATCAAACCCTTAGACTCAAAACCAATTGTTTTATGCTTGGATCAACAAAACTTCTGGATCTGATTGACACGACGACTCGACCCCGACCATTAACGGCGACCACCACGCGTTCGAAGCAAAGTAAGGCTTAAATTCTATTTTTTTTTACTTTTGTGTTCATATTCGAATAAAAATAGGGAGTATACCTTTTTGAAGCTTTAGAACTTTGGATCTGAATTTTTCTCTTTTTCTTATTTGAAAAAAGTTTTTATTTATTTCGAATCTGCTTACTGTAACGCCCCGGTTTAGGGCCAGGAGTTTATCGGTTATAATCTAGGATTAGTCCTGGTTAAAATTAGATTTAAAATGATGATTTTATAAAAGATGCCAATATTTACAGAAATGCCATTAATGAAATTGAAGATAGGATTTTTTTAGTAAAAAGAAAGAAAAGAAGTTTGAAAAAGGTCTATCATCTTCTTCAAAAAGAAAAACCCATTTTCTCTAAAATCACCCTTAAACCTTAAACCATTGTTCCATCATCTTCCTCATCGATTTCAAGAGATTTTATCAAGGTAATAACCTTTTTGACTTCTCCTCTTCATCCTCAACATTTTCATGGTCTTGGATTTCCATAAAACCCATTTTGAGTTGTTTCAAGTGTTCAAAGCTTTAAATTAAAAAGGGAAAACTTTGTTGGTTTTTTGTTGGGTTCTTAATTTGTAAAGTTCATGTATGTTATAAACTTGCTTTTAAGCTTAACATATGTTAAAATTGTGAGGTTTTAATGAAATCCCGAAATGGGTTTTGGTGGGTGAGTTTAGAAGTGAAAACCTTGAGTTTTTGAGGTAGTTATGTAAGAGAAAGTTGGGTTGGTGGTATGGTTACTCTTGGGGGCTGTTTTGAACATGTTTAGTGATGATTTGGATGATGAAATTTATGGGTAACTGCTGGGTTGTGTCCGGGTCCGAAAATGAAGAGTTTGGGTTAGTTCTTGGCTTGGTAATGTAGCGGAATTTGTATTGGGTTGTAATATGATTTGTGACACTGATTTTGTGGATGTTTTGATGTGTAATACACTGTTTTTGGTTGATTAGAAGCAAGGGAAAACGCGGGAGAAGCTTCGGGCTCAATTCCGGGGAACTTGGAGGCTTGATCGACATTTTCGGCTTGTATTGGGTTCATCGATGAGTGGAAATTGTTTTGAGACTTAACATGCGTTCTATGAAGGCTTTGGGGTTTGGGTGGAGTCTTAGAGACTAACCTAGACTCGAGTGTAAGTGTATCTATTCTCGTTTGTTTGCTTGATTATGGGCATTCTTGATTATGTGTGTTTTAGTGTGCTTTGGATTGTTTTTACTCTCCGTTTAATGTTGTTGTGTAGTCGTTGTTGGTGTCGAGCCTCGCGTGATGGTTGTCGTTACTACGGTGATGTGTAGTCCCATCGGAAAACTACTAGTTGAACGGTGATGTGTAGTCCCACCGGGTTTTGGTTATGCATGCGCATACCATGTATTGTGATGATTGTGTTTCATTACGTCTTTCCTTAAATGGTTTTGCTTTAAATCCAAGTTTTACGTTTTTAAAAAAACTGCATTGTTGTTGTGTTTTAGAGCTCCGCTCACTAAGCTTTAAGCTTACGCTCTCTTTTGTTCCAACAATGCAGATCGTTAGTGGCTTGGAAGGCAAGTGGGCAAGGGAGGAGTTTCTCGGAGTTCTCAGATAGGTCAAAGTATGGTTTATGTTTGTAATAACACTTAAACAATGGGATTGCTAGTTTATATGTTGAGGAGTTGATGATCAAACCCCTATGTTTTGGCTATCTTATGTTTCTAGAATGTTTTAAAAGCTGATACTATGTTAAATTAAGACTTGATGTGGCCTTGTATGGATTGCTAAGCATATTGACTTGTTAGTGTTTTATAACCTAAGTGTTCATGTGAGCTTAAGGCTTGAAATCCAATTTGTTGTTTGAATGCATGTCTAATGTTGTGATTATGACCCCATCTAGAATGTATGTATGATATGTTGCTTAATGGCTTTTGATGATTCGGGACAAGTTTGGGGACGTTTAGGGGTGTCAAAGTATGATCTCGGGGCTATATGTATGCTTACGTTTCACAACGATCGATACGGTTTCGGAACGGTTGTGGCTCCAGGGATAATCGTATCGGAATGGGGGTGGTGTTGTTTCGATACGATTTGACACTGTGAGCCCCCATTTCGGAATTCGTTTCGATATGTTTCGACACTGTGAGCCCCCGTTTCGGAACATGTTCTGATACATTTTGTTACTGTAGACCCCCGTTCCGGAACAAGGTGGGATTGTTTCGGAACGACTTGGTCTAGCTTTTAAAATGAAGCCCGCGTTTCGGAACGGGCAAGCCTGTTCTGAAACGCAAGTAGTTAAAACACTTGAATGGCACCCTTGAAGGTTTTCGAATGTTGTATTTTAGTCCATATGGCTTGTATGTTTCTCAATTGAGCTTATATGTATCATTTTGATGTTTTTGCCCCGTATGCAAGCGATTTGACTAACATCTATATGGTAAGTTTAAATTAATGTGTGCCCTCTGCTCGTTCGTATCTTTGTTCGCTTATCCGATGTTGTCAACTCATCTAGGGTTAATTGTGATATCTAGACAAGTTAAGAAATGAAAAAATAGGGTTGCTAATCAGAGTGAGACCTTAGCGGGTTTCGCCTCGGTTTTCCCCGTGTAACCCATTCGGACCGGTCTGTTGGCTAGACCAGGATGAGGGGGTTACATTTGGTGGTATCAAAGCCTCGGTTACGAGGTCTCCCGAGAAAGGTAAGTCAGGTAAGTTGGTTTGTATGGTTGTTTGCTATTGCACAATGTATGAAAGCATGCTTTAAATGTTGTTGTTGTTGGTTGAAGTCTAGTCAAGTGTTCCCATTGCTAGGTGTTGTTATTGGAAAATGATTTTTGGTTTAAAGAGCTGAGAACTTGGGTCCTTGCCCTTGCTAACCTAATATTTTTCTTGTGTGTGATGTGTTTATTGTTTAGATTCTATCTCGTTATGGTAAGACCGAGAGGACGGCCTAGAGTGGGTGACTAGGCTCCCGGGAATGAGCCTCCTGCTCCTCCTGCTCCCGATGGTAATGGAGTGCGTGGCGAAGGTAATATGCCTCAGGCTGTTGCGCAAGTCGGAGGTGATGGTAATGAACCTCAGGCCGGTGCGAATGTTGGGGGTAATTGAGCCCAGGCGGGTCAGGGTCAGGCAGGTGCAGACATGACTCAGTTAATTCAGACCATAGCTGGAGCTTTTCAGACAGCTTTGGCCGGTATGCAAGCTGCAGCACCACCTCAGGGTGCGGGGACTGGTTTACCACTTGAGAGGCTCCGTAGTTTGGGCGGAGTTGAGTTCCGTGGTTTGACTCCCGAGGGTTCAGAGGCTTGGCTCGAGAGTACCACACGCATCTTGGGTCAGATGGAGTGCTCAAACACTCCTAAGTTGGGTTGCATTGCCTCCTTGCTTCAAGGAGACGCATATACTTGGTGGACCACTGTTACTTCGGGTATGGCCGAAGCGGATGTCACTTGGGAATTCTTCAGAAATGCATTTAAGAGGAAGTATCTTGGAGTCTGATATCTGGATGAGAAGAAGAGCGAGTTTATGGCCTTGATTCAGAGTAGCAAGACAGTGTCTGAGTACGAGGTTCAGTTTGTGAGGTTGAGCCAGTATGCTTCCGAGTTGGTTCCTAGTGAGAGGGAACGATGTGAGCGGTTCTGATATGGGTTGACTAGAGACGTGAAGACTTATATGCTTGCCTCTGACTACACCGAGTTTGGTGTTTTGGTCTCTAGGGACAAGGATATTGAGCAGAGCTTAGGCTCCAGTGCTCGTGCTAGTGGGTCCAATTCCGGGAAGAGACACGTAGATTGAGATAGAGATCATGCCAAGAGGCATAGAGATAGGAGGTATCAGCCCGATTCGAGGAATAGGGGTGATAACCATGGACGGGGCCATCAAGGCCAAGGAGCTGTTGTACACACTTCGGAGTGCACTAGATGCGGGGGACGCCACCAAGGCGAGTGTATGGGTATCTTTGGGGTATGTTGGAACTGTGGTTCCCGAGACCATTTGAGGTGTAACTGTCCACACCCGGCTAGGGGCGGACCGGCTCCAGCTAGGGGTTTTAAGCATCAGAGAGGCCGTGGGCGCGGTCGTGGTAACTTTTAGCCGAGGAATGATGGTCAGAGGAACTTAGCTCATGTGGTGGCAGTTCAGCCCGAGGGTGGAAGACCGGCTTGGGTGTATGCACAGCGAGAGGCGGGGAATGATACATATGTCATTGTAGGTAATTTCTCGTTACAGTCTTTGACTTTGCTTTCTTTGATAGATTCAGGGTCGACACATTCGTATATCTTGGGTGAGTATGCAAGGTCTCTAGGTTTACCGTATGGGTGGTTAGAGGTAGGTGTAAATGTTACCAGTTCTTTCGGTGATACTGTGGTAGTTAGGAAAATGTATAGGAGGTGTCCCTTGATGATTCAGGGCCACGTGTTTCCGGTTGACATGATGGAGTTACCGTTCTATGGTTTTGATGTGATTTTGGGCATGGATTGGCTCGTGGAGCATAGAGCTAGGGTTGACTTTGAGACCAAGAGAGTCTCCTTGAAGCTTACAGATGGTTTTGAGGTTGTGGTAGTTGGCGAGAACGTTATGTTCTTGTCCAATGTTGTTTCTGCATTGGAGGCTCAGAGGTTGATGGATTCGAGTTGTTAGGCGTACTTGGCTTATGTGATGAATTTGAATATGAGTGAGGTTAGACTGCAAGACATCATGACAATTTGTGATTTTCCAAGTATTTTTCCGGAAGAGTTGTCGGGTTTGCCTCCAGATAGAGAAGTTGAGTTTGCTATTGAGATGTATTCTGATTCTGCACCCGTGTCTATTGCTCCGTATAAAATGGCACCGAAAGAGTTGAAAGAGTTGAAGACACAACTTCAAGATTTGTCAGATTCATTAGGCCTAGTATTTCTTCATGGGGTGCTCCGGTCTTGTTTGTGAAGAAAAAGGACGGTAGTATGAGGATGTGTATAGATTATAGGCAGTTGAACAAGGTAACAGTGAAGAACAAGTACCCTTTGCCTAAGATAGATGACTTGCTTGATCAGTTGAGAGGTGCTTCAATGTTTTCGAAGATTGATTTGAGATCCGGTTACTACCAGTTGAAGGTGAAAGATGTAGACATACCGAAGACAACTTTCCTTACACGTTATGGGCACTACGAGTTCTTGGCAATGCCTTTCGGTTTGACTAATGCTCTAGCTGCTTTTATGGATATGATGAACTGAGTGTTCCATGAGTTTTTGGATAGGTTTGTGGTAGTGTTCATAGATGATATCTTAGTGTACTCTAGGACCGAGGATGAGCATGATGAGCATTTGCAGTTAGTGCTTCAGACTTTGCTTGAGAATCAGTTGTATGCCAAGTTAAGTAAATATGAGTTTTGGATTAGGGAGGTAATCTTCCTAGGTCACGTGATCTCGGCCAATGGGATTAGTGTGGATCCCAAGAAGATAGAAGCCATAGTGAGTTGGAAACAACCGAAGTCGGTGACAGAAATCTGTAGTTTCCTAGGTTTGGCGGGGTATTATCGAATATTTGTCGAGGGATTTTTAAAGATAGCGGCTCTTTTGACTAAGTTGCTTCAGAAGAATGTTCCGTATGAGTGGTCAGATGCAAGACAACAAGCGTTCGAGAAGTTGAAGAAAGCTTTGACCGAAGCTCCTATCTTGATTCAGCCTGAACCGGGAAAAGAGTTTGTGATATACAGTGATGCATCGTATGTAGGTTTAGGTTGTGTGCTTATGCAAGAAGGTAAGGTTGTAGCTTATGCTTCGAGACAGTTGAAGGTTCACGAGAAGAACTAACCCACTCACGATATTGAATTAGCTGCGGTAGTGTTTGCTTTGAAGATTTGGAGACACCATCTTTATGGTGAGAAGTGCACCGTTTATACCAACCACAAGAGTTTGAAGTACTTGATGTCTCAAAGAGAGTTGAATCTTAGACAACGTAGGTGGATAGAGCTTTTTAAGGACTACAATCTTACGATAGAGTACCATCCGGGTAAGGCAAACGTAGTGGCCGATGCTTTGAGTAGAAATGTAGCAGTTGAGTTGCAAGCTATGTTTGCGAGATTGAGTGTGTCACGAGATGGTGGTTTGATAGCCGAGATACAAGTTAAACCTTTGTTGGCTCAGTTGATTCGAGAGAAATAGTTGCAAGATGAGTCTTTGGCACCTCACGTGCAAGATATAGCCGAGGATAGACCCACAGATTTTTGTTTTGGTGAGAATGGGATCCTATGTTACAAGGATAGGATAGTTGTTCCGGAAGATTCCGAGTTGAGACGTATTATCTTGAATGAAGCACATAACAGTCCTTTTGCTATGCATCCGGGTAGTACGAAGATGTACCGTGGTTTAAAAGAAGAGTATTACTGGGTTGGGTTGAAGAAGGATGTGACCGAGTTTGTGAGTAAGTGCATTGTATGTCAGAGAGTTAAAGCCGAGCATTCGTTTCCTTCAGGTTTGTTACAGCCGTTGAAGATTTTGGAATGGAAGTGGGAACGTATTACCATGGACTTTGTGTCGGGTTTACCGTTGACTCCTTCGAAGAAAAATTCAGTGTGGGTGATAGTCGATAGATTTACTAAGTGTGCTCACTTCATACCTGTTCATACTACCTACACCTTAGATAAGTTAGCCGATCTGTATATCAGTGAGATAGTGAGGTTGTATGGGGTACCAAAATCGATTGTATCAGACCGAGATCCGAGGTTTACTGCTAGATTTGGGAGTGTTTGCATCGTGCCTTGGGTACTTGGTTGAATTTCAGTACTTCGTATCATCCGCATTTAGATGGTTAGTCAAAGAGGGTGATTCAGGTGTTGGAGGACATGTTGAGGTGTTGTATTATCGACTTTCAGGGGTCTTGGGAGAAACACCTACCGTTAGTAGAGTTTGCATACAACAACAGTTATCAGGCTAATATTCAGATGGCACCGTATGAAGCTTTGTATGGTAGGAGGTGTATAACATCTATTTGTTGGGCCGATGCCGGACAAAAGCTTGTACCGATGCCCGACTTGCTTAAGGGCACTACCGAGAAGGTAAAATTGATCTGTGATCGCCTGAAGGCAGCTTCAGACCGACAGAAATCGTATGCCGATTTGAAGAGAAAAGAGATAGAGTATGCCGTGGGCGAGAAGGTGTTTCTGAAAGTCTCACCTTGGAAAAAGGTGATGAGGTTTGGTAGGAAAGGTAAGTTGAGTCCGAGATTCATTGGACCTTACGAGGTAGTTGAGAGGATCGGTCCCGTTGCGTATAGATTGAGACTCCCGACCGAGTTAGAGAAGATTCACGACGTGTTCCATGTTTCGATGCTCCGAAAGTATATATCAGATCCGTCTCATGTAATGCCAGTGGAAGAAATTTAGTTGAACCCCGACTTGTCGTATGATGAAGAGCCAGTTGAGATTCTTGCTACGGACAAGAAAGTGTTGCGTGGAAGGTCTATCGAGCTAGTTAAGGTTTTGTGGAGACACCGAGGTGTGGAAGAGGCTACTTGGGATAGGAAAGAGGACATGGAAAGACATTTTCCGTCAGGTAATTTTGGGGACGAAATTCCTTAAGTGGGGGAGAGTTGTAACGCCCCGGTTTTGGGCCTAGGAGTTTATCGGTTATAACCTAGGATTAGTCCGGGTTAAAATTAGATTTAAAATGATGATTTTATAAAAGATGCCAATATTTACAGAAATGGCATTAATGAAATTGAAGATAATATTTTTTTAGTAAAAAGAAAGAAAAGAAGTTTGAAAAAGGTGTGTCACCTTCTTCAAAAAGAAAAACCCTTTTTCTCCAAAATCACCCTTAAACCCTAAACCATTGTTCCATCATCTTCCTCATCGATTTCAAGAGATTTTATCAAGGTAATAACGTTTTTGACTTCTCCTCTTCATCCTCAACATTTTCATGGTCTTGGATTCCCATAAAACCTATTTTTAAGTTGTTTCAAGTGTTCAAAGCTTTAAATTAAAAAGGGATACTTTGTTGGTTTTTTGTTGGGTTCTTAATTTGTAAAGTTCATGTATGTTATAAACTTGCTTTTAAGCTTAACATATGTTAAAATGGTGAGGTTTTAATGAAATTCCGAAATGGGTTTTGGTGGGTGAGTTTAGAAGTGAAAACCTTGAGTTTTTGAGGTAGTTATGTAAGGGAAAGTTGGGTTGATGGTATGGTTACACTTGGGGGCTGTTTTGAACATGTTTAGTGATGATTTGGATGATGAAATTGATGGGTAACTACTGAGTTGTGTCCGAGTCCGAAAATAAAGAGTTTGGGTTAGTTCTTGGCTTGGTAATGTAGTGGAATTTGTCTTGGGTTGTAATCTGATCTGTGACAGTGATTTTGTGGATGTTTTTGTTGCGTGTCAAAAGTCCTATCGCAATGTAGTGCAAGTGTACACGATGCAAGTAGTAAAGTGATACTCAAAGTATCGGATGTCAAATCCACATGGATTGGTAATAGCTTTATCCTTGGATTGCTGCACAAGAGAGAAAGAAAAGAGTTTAATTTATTGAGAAATAAGATCGAAGAATAATGAATATAAGATAACGAAGTTTTCAGGGTTAAGAAATAGGTCGGTATTGATTTGCTTGGTAGTGCAGGTGTTGTACTGTATAAGAATACTTGTTCTGTCGTCGTCCCTGTCGCGGTAGAACCTGTCGCGGCAGCAGTCTGTTCTTGTCGCGGCAGCGATCACACAACTCTGTACTTCAAGCTTGGCAAGAATCCCTGCTGTGACTTGTCCTATCCCTAGGTCCAAGTACTGTTGATGACACTTCTCAGATGATACCTCCCGACGTTAATCAAAGGGCGAACACCAATGTTGTTGAATTCTTCCTTAGCCACTTAACCTCGTCCTATCCCTAGGTCCGAGATAGTTCGACCATAAACTGGAGAACCCCCACTTATTCCTTTCGTATACTTAACTCTCCCGATATTAAGTAAATAGATAATCTCACAATGCTCTCCCGATACTCTTGCAAGATGTTGAAACCAAAATAAGCAAACTTGAAGTTGTATTTATTGAACAGAAAATTCCTAAAACAGTACAATCCTTGCAATTACTTTACAGAATCAACCCTTAGCCCTAGGGGAAGTTTAGAACATGATGAGAAGGGGGAAAACGACAAGGGTTTTGGGGAAGACGGCTAGAGAATGAGATATCCTTCCCTAGGTCGAATTACATGCCTTTTTATAGGCCTTGGGTTCAAGTTTTCTAATAAGGTAAGAATACAAGTTTAAACTAAAGTACAACTCTAATTAAGATTAAATCTTCAGAGTAGATGCCTTTAATTCGTCCTCTTTTCTTGCTTTGGGTTTCTTCCTTGAACTTTGGGCCTGGCATTCATTCTGCTCTAGGGCTCAAGAAAAATATAGGAGTGGCCCACGACAGACTGACTTGAATTCCTCTATCTGTCGAGATCCACTTCACTTTTCCCTTCACCATTATTGTCGTCATGGCTGCCACGGCAGCGTCCTTCTTCTTGACTCCAGTCTTGTGTTCCAGCTCTGCTTCTTCGCTGTCCTGAGTCTGCCACAGCAGCTACCTGCAAAAGTAGCGAAAATCAGTAGCAACTGTGCCATTTTATCTAATTGTGATGTATATATGAAACTTTACCTAATTGCAATGAATTATGCTTGAATGCAGTATAAATATGGGTTAAATAAGGGGTAAAATATAGAACTTTTACACACTCAACACACCCCCAAACTCAAGTTCTTGCTTGCCCTCAAGCAAATATGACTTAACTAAAAAATTAAAATTTTTTGTTTGGCTTAATTCAGTGAACCTTTCATTACCTACCATACATGCCCTATCACGAACAACACCTTGTTGGACATTTCTAGATTTATTCGGAACCATGCTATAGGTCTCGTGTAGTGTGTGCATGCTTTGTGAACAAATATGTGCTTAGACTCCTTTAATTTACTAGAATAGTCACGCTACTTACTTGAATTTTTATGCCAACTTTCATTTTCTTGGAGGCAATTCTTAGGCTCATTTAGTTTTTCTTAAAATCGGTTTTCTTTTCTTATTTTAAGTTGACTAGAGCCTGTTTTTGGGCACCTCTAGCTAACTTCCTAGAGCCAGTTTTAGGCACCTCTAGGTGTATTAAGTCTAAATTTTCTCATCTTCTTTTCCTAGAGCCAGTGTTAGGCACCTCTAGGGGCAACTCAAGTGTTTAAGCTTTTCCTATTCTAGTTTACCAGTAGAAGTCTAGACATCATAAGAGTCACAAAAGGTGTTTTAAAGATCAGAACTATAGTAAGGTTCTAAACTGTTCCTAAAAATATCCTAAAGGCACTGCCATGACAGAGTCTGTCACGACAGGTAAGTTCAGTTCAAAGACTTAAGCCAAATGATTTTTTATAAAAAAATAAACTAAATAGTAGCTAACACTTAGACATAATTTTAAAACACAAAAGACACTTCATTACTGGAGGGATGCCACCCCCTAACTCGAGGGTTGCATTGCCGTCAATGCATGATGACATGGATAAAAAAACAAAAGAAAAGACAAAATACATCACAAGATAAATAAAACAGCAAAAATAAGATGGAACTTAATTTGAGAAGATGTCTTCGCTGCTGCTGCTGCTAATTTGTAGCTGCCGGCGGGCAGTGACCTTCATTGTGGGTGCCGGCAGAGTGCTAGGTGAGGCAAAGGTAGTCTTCTTTTTGGCTTCCCTTGGCGGCTGGATACGAGTGAGTAAGATTTTGGGTAGCTTGTCCAGTACTTGTACCTCATCTTCAGAGCTGCTGCTGCTGGCAGACTTGCCCTGGCCGGATGGTCCTTCGCTAGTTTGGTTGGGCTTCTGCTTTTTCATGGGAGTGAACTCCTTGGAAAGGTTTCGAGCAACAGAGGGCTCCCCGTCGGAGTCCTGCCAGACGGAGGAGGAGGAGAATCGTTCGAAGTAATCATCGTTGAGTTCTGGCAGTGGCTCCTTTCTTTTCTCGCCTCTAGCAGTGGCAGTGGCAGTGTGGCTGCCGCCTTCAGCTGTCGTGGCCAGAGTAGGAGTAGAGGCAACAGATGGAGTTCTCGGTGTGGCAGCAGGAGTAGGAGTAGGTGTAGGGGCAGCAAAGTGTTGTTTTGGGAAGGCAGGGAACGATACATTTGGAAATTTTAAATTGTTATGAATAAAAGTTACCGTGGCTGCCGTGAAGTCCCTTACAAAGCTTATCAGACCAAGCTGCCTTTCCTCCATCTTCTTGAGTGTGGCAAGAATCTGAGTGGAGGCATCTTATGGAAGGGCTGCTGTTGCTGGCTGTTGCTGCTCTGCTGTGGCATGTTCTAGCTAATTGGGGCCTGCCGGCTCCTCTGCTGTGGCAGACGAGTTGAAGTAGGAGAGTGGTGTGGCTGCTTTCAGCTCCATGAGGCTGAAGATGATGCGCTCCGTCCATCCTTTCCCTCGGACTTTGAAGTCTTCGGCAAGTTTTGGAACGTTGTGGCCTCGGCAGATTTCGGTGATAAGGTACGGGAAGACAAGAGGTCCTGATGGTCTTAGGGAACATTCCAAAATCCCCTCCCTTTTGTACCAGACGACATTTATGGGTCTTTCATTAAGAATTGAATGGACAAGTGCTAACCTGGATCGGTCGACCGTACTGTTATGGGAGGATGACATGATTCTCTTCTTTTCGAAGTGGTTCCATAGTTTGGCCTCAGGAGTTAGTTGAGTTCTTTTTACCGTCCACCGATGCTTTGGGTCAGTGTTCCACTCTGTCCCCTCCTCCGTTACTTCTGCCATCAAAGCATCATAGTCTGCCGGCGACAGACTCTCGACGAACCTCCTGTGGGCGTCTTCCCTTCTACTGACATGGAGTCCGTAGAGGGTGTTGATGTAGGAAGGCTCAAAAGTAAGTTCTTTACCTCGTACCGTCATCGTCGTGGTATCCTTGCTGTCGAAGGTAGCATAAAATTCCCGGATCAGCGTGACATTCATTTCTTCCGGCTGGACAGCAAAATGCTGCCACTTCAGGGCATGGATCTTCTTTGCGATGAACGGTTCAAGCCCTAGGTCTCTTGTGGGCTCGATGTAAAGAAAACCCCTTTCTTCCCACATCCCCCTCTTCTGGAAGGAGTGGTAATATCTGCTGGCAGAGTCGGTTAAGGCGAAACGGTTTGGGATGGCACTATGGCTGAGAGTGCTTACTGCTGCGGTAGAGCTAGAGGCAGCACTTCTGCGAGTTTGTCTGCTAGTCATGGTTGCAAGGCTGTGGAAAATAAAGAGAAATTTGAGATCCAGAGGAAGTAAGTTGAGAGAGTAAAAATGAGGTGAAAAATGAATAGTGAATGAAGGTTTATATAGATGAATGGTTTTCTGCCCGTTGGAGCTGTAACGGCAGACGCGAATAACATGGCCAGCTGTTACGCGGTTTCTGACGTGTCTGTCACGTGTTTCCGTGTCTGCTGCGCGTCTATTACGCGTTTACGTGTCTACTGCGACATCGTGGTGACAGGCTGTGTTTTCTGCGTCTGTCGCGACAGCTGATGACAGGCTGTGATGACAGACTCATCCTTTGTGATTTTTGGGCTGCTATTGATATGGTGGGCTGGTTCACTTCTGCTCCTCTCCTTGTTTCCCTTATTTCCTTAAAATAATTAAAATAAAACCTTAGTTCTTAAAAATAAAATAATTCTTAATTCCTAATAAATAAATAAAATACATAAATAATAAAAATAAATAAAAAAAATAAAATTAAGTTAAATTAGGGATGCCTTGAGGGGTATCTCCTAAAGTAACCACTTCCTGCATCCTTGGGGCTTCAGTCCCCTGATAATGCTTTAGTCTCTGTCCGTTGAATTTGAATTGGTGCTCGTCTTTTAAGGATTTGATCGTGATGACACCATGGGGAAAAACTTGCACAACTTGGAAGGGGCCGAACCATCTAGATTTAAGCTTTCTTGGGAAAAGTTTCAACCTAGAGTTAAACAACAACACAAGCTGCCCTGGGCAGAACTGTCGTGGCAGCAACTTCTTGTCGTGCCATCTCTTTGTTTTGTCTTTGTAAATCTTTGCGTTGTCGTAGGCCATTGCTCGAATTTCTTCAATTTCGTTCAAGTCAAGTAGCCTCTTTTGTCCTGCCTTATCTAAGTCCATGTTTACTGCCTTGATAGCCTAGTAAGCTCTGTGCTCTATCTCGACAGGTAAGTGGCATGTTTCCCCATATATAAGCCTGTAGGGTGACATTCCCAATGGTGTCTTGAATGCTGTTCTATAGGCCCATAGTGCATCATTGAGGTGTAAAGACAATTCTTTTCGAGTAGGTTTAACCATCTTCTCAAGAATGTTCTTTACTCCCCAGTTGGATATTTCGGCCTGTCCATTGGTTTGAGGGTGATATGCTGTTGCAATGCGGTGCTTTACGCCGTATTTTCTTAAGGCAGCAGCGATTACCCTATTGTCGAAATGTCCCCCTTCATCACTGATGACCGCCTTAGGTATGCCAAACCTGGAGAAAATGTTTTTGTGCAAAAATCTCTAAACAGTCTTGGCATCATTTTTTTGTGTGGCGATCGCTTCAACCCATTTGGATACATAATCCAATGCCAGTAAGATGTAGAGTTTCCCACATGATGCTGGGAACGGTCCCATGAAATCGATCCCCCATACATCGAATATTTCGACTTCTAGGATGTTCTGCAATGGCATCTCATGTCTTCTTGAGATGTTCCCAGTCCGTTGGCATTTGTCACAGCTCTTGTAGAAGGCTTGGGCATCCTTGAACAGTGAGGGCCAATAAAAACCAGATTGCAAAACCTTGGCAGCGATTTTGTTTCCACCTAAGTGTCCTCCATATGGGAAGCATGGCAGTGGTGAAGCACAACTTCCTGCTCATCATGTGGTACACATCTCCTGATAATTTGATCTGCACAATGTTTGAAGAGAAGAGGTTCGTCCCAATAATAATGTTTTGCATCATTTTGGAACCTCTTCCTTGCTTGGTAATTAAGCTCAGGAGGTAGTACTATGCTAACTATGCAATTAACAAAATCAGCGTACCAAGGAAGTTCAGAAAACTTACCTGCTGCCATGGCTGTCGCGGTAGTGCTTGTGGCAGCAAATAGCTACTCGTCAGGGAAGGTTTCCAGTATGTTGGTCTTGTCTGTCGGTAGGCTCTTTCCCATATCTAATCTTGATAAGTGGTCTGCGACTTGGTTTTTTGTCCCCTTTTTATCCCTGATTTCAATGTCGAATTCTTGCAGCAGCAGAATCCAACGTATCAATCTAGGTTTTGCATCTTTTTTAGCGAACAAATACTTCAGTGCTGAATGGTCTGTATGGACAACCACCTTTGTTCTAAGTATGCACGAACGTAACCTGTCAATTGAGAAAACCACTGCTAATAGTTCCTTTTCTGTTGTGATGTAATTCACTTGGGCATCGTTTAGTGTTTTGCTAGCGTAATAAATTACGTGGAAAAGCTTGTCCTTCCTCTGCCCAAGTGCTGCCCCTACAGCGTAGTCATTGGCATCACACATAATTTCAAATGGCAAACTCCAGTCTGGTGGCTGTACAATCGGGGCTGTTACCAGCTTTTCTTTCAGGATTCTGAATGCCTCAGTACATTCAGTATTGAAGTCATAAGGACGATTCTGCTCTAATAAGTGGCATAAAGGCTTGGTAATCTTCGAAAAATTTGCAATAAATCTTCGATAAAACCCAGCAAGCCCTAAGAAACTTCGAATTCCCTTGACTGTGGTGGGTGGCGGCAGCTTTTCAATGACTTCTATCTTTGCTCTGTCTACCTCTATGCCGCGTCAGCTTACCTTGTGGCCTAGGACTATCCCCTAATCCACCATGAAGTGACATTTCCCCAGTTTAAGACCATGTTTGCTTTCTCGCATCTTTCGAGCACCTTCTATAGGTTGCCTAAACATCCTTCAAAACTGTCTCCAAAGACGGAAAAATCGTCCATGAAAATTTCCAGGAAGTCCTCCACCATGTCAGAGAATATTGCCATCATACACCTCTGGAAGGTTACTGGTGCATTGCAGAGTCCAAATGGCATTCTCCGAAAAGCATAAGTGTCGTATGGGCAAGTGAAGGTCATTTTCTCTTGATCTTCCGGTGCAATAGCTATCTGGTTATAACCTGAGTAACCATCAAGAAAACAATAATAAGGTTTCCCCGCTAATCTATCAAGCATTTGATCAATAAAAGGTAGGGGAAAATGGTCTTTCCGGGTAGCTTTGTTAAGCTTCCGGTAATCCATACAAACCCTCCAACCGGTCATAGTCCTGGTTGGGATTAGTTCGTTCTCTTCATTGGTCACTACAGTTATTCCTCCCTTTTTAGGAACACACTGCACCGGGCTCATCCACTTACTATCCGAGATGGCATAAATTATCCCAGCGTCAAGCCATTTGATAATTTCTTTTCTAACCACTTCTCGTATAGCGTCGTTTAAGCGTCTCTGAGCATCAATGGTCGGCTTATGATCATCCTCTAGGAGAATTTTATGCATACATAATGCCGGACTGATGCCTTTGATATCATCTATCGTCCATCCAATAGCCTTTTTATGCTGCTGCTGCATCCCAATTAGCTATTGTTCATGTTTCTGCATTAACTTGGAAGAGATGATTACGGGCAACGTATCATTTAAACCAAGAAAACATATTTAAGCTGCCCTGGCAGGGGCTTAAGATCTAAAACAAGTGGTTCTACAGTTGAAGGCTTTTGGATTATGTATTCATTCGAGGTATAGTTTAGGGGCTCGAATAACTTACCTGGACGATTTCCTATCCAATTCACCTTCTTATGACCTTCAGTGTCGGATATGTCTGAATCTGAGGAGTTGCTGTCGTCGTTGCTGCCGTGACAGTCTTCCAAATGGCTGCTGTGGCAGTGACCAAATTTAATGTCATAGCAGCTCGACCTAATGCAGGGTTAGTCAAGGATTACTTCAATGATGGCCTTGCATTCTTCTTCTGCATCAGCATGTTTAATTGCTTGGAGAACATTGAGCTTGATCTCTTGATCATTTACTCTCATTGTCAGTTCTCCCTTTTCTACATCAATTAGTGATCTGCCTGTGGCTAGGAAGGGTCGCCCCAGGATGATTGGTGCGTTCTCATCTGCTTCACAGTCTAAAACAAGAAAGTCAGCAGGAAAAATGAACTTATCCACTCTTACCAGAATATCTTCAATCTTCCCTTCTGGTTGTACGTAAGAGCGGTCTGCCAGCTACAGCATGATTGTCGTGGGCTGTGCTCGTCCAATACCTAATTTCTGAAACACAGATTTTGGCATTAAATTTATACTAGCACCTAGATCACAAAGTGCCTTACTCACGAATTTGTCACCAATTATACATAGTATGATGAAGCTCCCAGGATCTTTCTTTTTCTAGGGTGGATGCCTATGCAAGATAGTCATGCATCCCTCTGTCATTTTTACCGTTTCGAATTCCCCAAGTCTGGATCTTTTCGACATAGCATCCTTGAGAAATTTCGCATAACTAGGCATCTGCTTGATGGCTTCTAACATCAGTATATTGATGTGAACCTGCTTAAAAATATCATAGACCTTCTCAATTCCGGTAAGCCTTCGTTTGTTTGTGCAAAGGTCCTTCAAGAATCTAGCATACCGTGGAACCTTTTTAATCACATCAAGGAGAGGTATGTTTACCTCCACTTTACGAAATATATCAAGAATTTCTTGTTCCTCGGCTTGCTTATCGCGCTTAACCAACCTCGAAGGAAAGGGAGGTGGTGTGGAATGGGAAAATGGCGTAGGAGGAATCTACGATTCATCCTTCTTCTTTTTCTGGGATCTTGCATCAACTTCTTCTTTCTCCTTTTGGGATCTCGATTCATCTTTTTCTAGGATTCTATGAAAACATCCTTTGGGACTGACGGTGCGATAACAGTGCCACTCTGAAGGGTGATTGCATTAACATTTTCTTGTGGGTTTGCCTCGATTTGAGATGTTAGCTTCCCTTTGGATTCTAAACGACTTACTGCTAACGTAAGTTGACTTATATGCTTGTCAATTTCTTGGAAGTGTGCTTCGGTCTTTAGTTGAAACTTTTCCTAGGATAGCGCCAACCTTTCAACAATCGATTCTAACGACGATTTTTGTGGTTGATACTATTGTGATGCAGGTGATTGATAAGCTTGATTTGGTCCGAGATTTGGTCCATAGTTGAAGTTTGGATGGTCTTTCCACCCCGGATTATAGGTGTTGGCGTGAGGGTTGTATGGCCTTTGGGGAGGTCCCGGAAAATTACCTACTACATTTACTTATGCGACAACATCTTCTTGTAACATTGGACAAAATTCTGTAGGGTGGTATGGCTTTGTGCATATCCCGCATAGTCTAGTTGTACCTATTTTGCATGCAACAAGTGATTGAACTATATCAGTTAACTTATCAATTTTATTTTCCAAAGAAACTGTACTTATCTCGTGAACTCGTCGAGAGGGTTCACTGGATAGGCAAAACTGTTGAGACTTAGAGGCCATAGTAGAAATTAAATTTCTAGTCGCAGTCGGAGTCATGTTTACAACTGCCCCTCCACTTGCCGCGTTGACCATATTCATCTCCATAGTGGTTAAGCCTTCTTAGAAGTATTGAAGAAGTGTTTGTTCCAACAGTCCATGTTGTGGACAATTTGCGCATAGCTTCTTGAACCTCTCCCAGTAGTCATATAATGACTCAGTATCTTTTTGTCGAATACTCAAGATGCTTTGCCTTAGTTCGCTCGCCTTGGCTGCAGAGAAGAACCTGTCAAGAAAAAGTCGAGCCATATCAGTCCATCTAGTAACCAAATTAGACGGTAAATAAAATAATCAATCTTTTGCCATATCGGCTAAGGAAAAATGGAAAGC
This sequence comes from Hibiscus trionum, assembly GCA_030270665.1. Taxonomy (NCBI): domain Eukaryota; kingdom Viridiplantae; phylum Streptophyta; class Magnoliopsida; order Malvales; family Malvaceae; genus Hibiscus; species Hibiscus trionum. Next base: position 1,397,368 of record BSYR01000046.1, read on the forward strand.
AAGGAGTTTGATTTGGTCTTCAGATACTTCCTGTGATTTTGTGCTTAAACAAAACATGTGAAATTCCTTGAGATGTTTGTGCAGGTTTTCATTGGGCAAACCATGATAGGTCGGTAGAATATGTATTAAGCCTGTCTTATGTGCGAAGGGTGTTTCTCCATTTGGGAATGTAATGCACAACGGTTGTTGATCGTCAGGCGCTGCAACAAGTTCGTGAACAGTTTGGTCATTTTCTGCCATCAGAATATGCTCTACGTTGTCATATTTGAAATGTGTTTTAGCGTCAGAAGGTGTTTCTAGATTTGATTTGGGTTGATTCTGTTGACGTTCTTACTATTGTTGTCTTTTTTCTATAAGTGTTTGTGCGTGTAGTCTTCGACCTAATGCTTCGATCTTCGGTACAAAATCTACTAGTTCGCTCGGATTCTTCCTAGTCATAAATTAAAACAAAACAATATCAGTAACTTTGCCGAAGTCCCTGACAACGACTATAATTTGACAAGCATCGTAATTGTCTAATATATAAAGCCTTAATCTCAAATAAATAGAAAATAAGCGTAGTAAGAGAACAAGCGTCAATCCACATGGACTAAGGAATTTCTAATATCGGTTTGAATTGGTCTTTAACCAAGAAATCTGTAAGAGAAAAAAGGGGTTTAGTAAAATAAGTTGAGTAAATTGAAGCAAATAAAAATAATAAAAGCAATAAAAGTAAATAATTGAAAATAATTGTGATGAGAGATAGCGTCCAGCTTTGCTTCGTCTCAATTCGTCTCGATCACTGAAATAGAATTTTACTTCGGATACTTGCCGATTACAGTCTACAAGGTCCAACCCTTGTAACTTACTCTTCTCTTTGGCGAACTAATTTTCCAAGGTCAATCCTTAGAATTTAGTCCTTGTTTGGATTAACAGCGGCTATCGATGTTAACGCCAATGGTGTCTTTAGTGCTAGAAAAGCATGTGCTCGGATTATAGTGTCTCAATGAGAATCGAACCCTATCTTGATTTCACTTAGCAGACCACTGCTAAGTGTGTTCTTAGGGAGTTGAATTTGCTACAAGTCGACTTTTCTTCCCAACGGTAGATCATAACGTCGATCAAACCAACGCACGCTTTTTGGATTGAAGGTGTTGAGATGTTAAAGGAAAGGCCGACTGCCAGTCCAATAATGCCGAAAATCAAGAAAGAAATTTGAAGGTATGAAGAGCTTTTTCAATTCTCACGATTCGAATTAAGTTTTCGCTTAGATATCAGCTAAATGGAAAATTAGCTAAGCATGATTATGGTGAAAATCATACTTAGCATTCTTAAAAGGAAATAAATAAAAGTCTAAAAATAAGAACGTAAAGAAAAGGGAATTTTATAGTACTTCAAAAGCAAAAACAAGCTAAGAATTGAGAGATGATCTTTTAGTTTACCCCGAAGGGTATTTATAGTGTTCTGAAACCTTAAAAATAACCTAGAAATGATAAAATGACAATTCTTGAAAATATTCAAATTAAATCCTAAAAAAAGATAATTCTAATCTGAAATTTAAAATGCAACTGATCCGCTCGTCCGTCCTTGCCGACTAGACCTTCTAGAAGCAGCTGACTGGACCTTCTAGAAGCTGCTGACTGGATGCCACGTCAGACGCTTCATGTCTAGAGTCATGCCCACTAGCCTAACCTTGATTCTAGAAAATAAAACTGCAAAATTTGTTTTTTAAGTGCAATTTCAAGATTTTTAGAAAACACACAAAAACATCCAGATCAACAACCTGAACTAACTATTAAATGCATTGTAATCACTAATTTTGTCCAGACCTCGAACCCCTTTAGTTTGTGTATCTTGGGCTTATTAGGGCTATAGGGTAATTAAGTAAAAAGAAAAGAAGAAAACGAAAAAGATTATTATATATATACACATATACTACCCTCATTACCTTGTGCTACAACTTATCATGTTTGAAAAAGAAAAAATGAAAAAACTCAAAACATTACTAATATAATATTATCTCTTTTCTTCATATACATTTGTACATATTTGTTTTGTACGGGTGTGATTTATTAATGGCTAGTATTATTATTTGTACATTACTATCTTACACATGTTAATTTTTATTATCTATTACCATTGTGATTTATACTTGTTATTATTATTATATTTATTATTATATTAATATAACAAGACAAAAAATGTAAATAAAACATGAATAAAGAAACAAAAGGGCCCAGATTTATTACATATTAAAGTCCATTTAACAAAACCCAAAAATACATTGATAATAAGGTCCATACTTAAATAAATTTACAAAGCCCACTTGGCCCGATTAAGCCCTAAGTTGTTAGAAACCCTAACACCCCTTATCCTTGTTGGTGCAGCCGCCGTCTTCATCCACAGCCGTCAGATCTGCTAAGATCTGACGGCCCTGATCGAATCTCAAAGAAAACCCTAGGGAGGCCCCCCTATCCCGCGCGCCGCTACACCACAGCCGTCAGATCTGCCTCGGATCTGACGGTCCACAAGAAGTCCAGAAAAACAAACCCTAATAAGGGTGTTGATCCGCGCCGCACTCCACCCTCACCGTTAGATCAAGATCTGATCTAACGGACCAGATTTGCGCGTGCAATGCACCCGACGCCCGTTCGTGCTCCACGCGCGCGCCCGAGACGATCCGGCTTCCTCCACGCGCGCGTTACTCGGTCCCGTGACCCCTCGACTGCATGCCCCGCCTTGCTGCCCCGCTGCACACCCTCGACCGCCCCTATGCTAACACCGTTTTGGGGCGGTTTTGTCATGTAAACAGAAAAAGCAAAAAGCACAATCAGAGACCAAAAATGGAAATGTGAAAAGAAAAGAGGGAGAGAGAGAGAGAGAGGATTCAGATTGTCTGGTCATTTCCTATGTAATTTGGGTATAAAGAAACCCGAACAACACTTTGTAATCCGACTGGGAAGCAGAAGAAAGAAGAGGATTTTTTTGATAGCAATAGAAAGACAAAATTTTCAGAGGTATCCAAATCTCAGTTTTTTCTTTGAATCCATCGCATGCATAAGAGTATAAAAAAGGTTTTTTTTGTTTCTTTTACCTGGTGTGAGTTCTTCTTCCCTCCCCCATCCGGTTTCTTTCAGTACCGTCGGCAATAAGCCCTAGGTTTCCGTTTCGGAAACCGTCGGGTGAGCCACCGAAGCCGTCGCGCTTCCCCTTTAATTCTTGCGCTTCCGGCGATAATCCTTGGGCCTCCGTCTCGGAAGCCGTCGGGTGAGCCGTCCAGATCTCAGCAAAGAGGGCTGTAGATTTTTGTTCGAGTTTTAAAAAGGGGATCAGGTTTTGGTTCCGGTAACATCAAGGCTTTGGTTTCGAAGTAAGTGTGTTTCGTTTGTCCGTCGCCGAAAACCGTTACCGGCCAGACGACGTCGAGGCTGCCGCCGATGAATGGCGCAAAGAGGGAAGTGAAGAGTCGGTTCTGGTTAGAGATTTCAGAGCGTTGAGTTTTTTAGTTTTAGAATCTGAAATGAATAGGTAAAATCAAAAGGTTTCCTTTTTTTTTTAGCTAATTAATGCTTGATTAAAGAGGTTCTCTTTTCAAGGCCCATAAATTTTGTCATCCTTTGTTTATATTCCCCTTCCCGTTTTACTCTACCTTAGTTCCCTTTTTAATCTTATTTCCATTTTATATTTTGATTCTTACCGTTGAATGATGTATATACGTAACACACGTATTTCATATGGTGCGTAATATGTGTCTTTTATTTTGGTTAAGCAATTATTTATATTTGATCAATTGTTAAAGTTTCTTTATATACCATATGGATATATATATACATATATAAATTGCCTTTTCACCTTATATGTCATTAAGCATTACGGTCATATTTCAGAAAGTATAGTAATAATATATTTACACGCATAAATACAGTTTTATATAGTATTATATATGCGTATGTTCCTTTTCCCCTCTTTTCATGATAATATTATATATATATATATATATTTATGTTTATTTAATTAACTTTATTTTGTCGGATTTATAATTACCACACCCGTACATGTGTGTTATGCATTTTCGTGCATGTTTTTTTTTTTAATAATCGTATATTTTATGTGGGATTTTAATTTTTTGCATGTTTATCTTTTTTATCGCTATTGTCGTTCATATTATAACATGCCATTTATTCTATGTCTCTTTCATATTTAATTCCATGTCTCATTTGTGTATTTATGAGTTGCATCTCGATTTATAAATTGCAATGCGAGCGTCTTTTTATTCGGGAACGAACGAGGCCAGTACCAGTCGTAGTGGTGGTGGTTCGGACGTTCCTTCTCGAATATTAAGACCTTTAAAATTTACTCGCTCGTATAACCAAATTAAGATATGATTCGTCACTTTAATTCACAAAATTTAATATTAATTAAGCGGTAATGTTTTTGGTACCGATTTTCGGGCACGACGGGGGTGCTCATCCTTCCTCGCGTGTAACCGACTCCCGAACCCATTTTCGAAAAGAATCTCTGGTTTTATTTCGGTGTCCGGTCTACCATTTTTAAATGGCCGGTGGCGACTCCTCTATTTTTTTATTAATCCGATTAAAATTTTCAAAACCAATTTAAAACCCGGTTCTTCTAAGTGACACCGAGGAGGAATTTTTTTTAGTCGCAACAGATGGCGACTCCGCTGGGGAAAATTTTTTGTTTTCAAAAAAAAGAGGGTCAAGCCAAAAAAAAAAAACTTTACCGCTCAATTAATATTAGAAGTTGCGAATTAAAGTGACCAAATCGATCGATATTTGTTTATAAGTGCGAGTTTATTTTAAACGCATTTAAAATTGGCATTTAAACCCGTTCGTTTAAGTGGGGGGAAAACGCTAGTGCTTTCGTGTGGATATTGTTCCTCCGTGTAGGCCTAGTAAGTACCTTCGGGGCTCGAATACCCTATATCTTCGTGAGAATATCGTTTCTCCGTGCAGATATAGCTAAAGGGTCCCCTCGAATTGAACTCGGTTGAGAGGAGCCTATAATGGGTGATGACCGGGGGCCTTGCTACCCTTAGTAGGGGACAGCGAGGACAGTTCGAGTACCTCCTAGAACCAAAATTGCATTTAGAGAACTAGAAAGCCCACCCCTTTTAGAGCCATGCGGATAACCTAGGTTTCCTAGATTAATAAGGTTGTTTATTTATTGCGTACTTTATTTCCTTTCCATTTAATATATAGAACTATGTTTATTCGATACTGACGTGCTCTCTTTGTCTTTCTTTTTCTTCCTTTTTTGCATTACTTTGGCATTTGCATTGCATATTCTAGGGGTGTTGAATCACAGTGGTTCTACTCAGTTCCAAGGCATTCATTATGGACAGGAGGTTACTAAAAAAGGAAGAGGTCAACTCGCAAGTCAGGCTATGGTCAGAGATGAATCAGAGGGTTCAGGGGGATAGCCCACCAAGCGAGCGTGTTGTTCCAGGATACACGTATGTAAGTCTCCAACAAAGCAATCTGTACGAGTTAAGAGAAATTTGGGAAAGTTGGGACGAGAGGTTGCAAGGATTGTTCCGAAGTAATTATGGTGATGTGGCGGACCTGATATATGTAAGGGTCAATGAACCTTTGTTCCGTGCTCTACTTGAATTCTGGAATCCCGCTTTCTGTTGCTTTACTTTTAATGGAGAAGATCTGATGCCCACGATCGAAGAATATACGGCCCTCATTCATCACAAGAAGGTAAACCGAGATTGGATTTATTCAAAACCTTCCAGATCTCAGAACTACTCAGCTAAGCTCCGGGAGGCGGCCGGAATGAGCCCAGATTGGGTTAAAGGCCTGATTCGGCAAAGAGGGGATGGTATGGTCTTCTCATGGGAATGTATTCGGGAGTTAATACCGTCGCACCCAGACGAAGTATTGAAGATAGATCTTTTTGCCATAGGAATATACGGTCTGATTATCTTTCCAAGAGCCCTGAATGGCATTGACGTGGCTGTCTTAGATATTTTCGAACGACTGAAGAAAAGAGCTAACCCTGCCGCAGCAATCCTAGCCGAAACTTTCATCTCATTAAATGCAATCCGGAGACATGAAGAAGGACGCTTTAAAGGTTGCGCTCAGTTACTCCAAGTTTGGATTCAAAGCCATTTCTGGGTAACACCAAAAAGGGTTTTACAAGGTGTGTTGTTCGAGGATTTCTCTCCGTTACAAGCATACTTGAGCAAGGAATGGCGAGAGGATATCGAAAAGACGAAGTGGGTCACGATCCTTAGGAACATCCAAGAAGGTGATATAGTTTGGAGAGCACCTTGGTTGGGTCGAGTTTCCTACTTTCTTTATCGCTGTGGAGATTATGATTGGCTTATGCTTCTGGGGCTCTACGGGGGAGTTGGCTGTGCTCCTCTCTTGATTTCAAGGCAATTTGGGTCCCGACAATTTGTACCTTTTACTTCTGGTTTGAGTCACAGCGAATTCCTTTTTAAAGGAGAATTCAGGGCGAAAATTGTGAACGCCACTCGCGCATGGGATCATTGCTACCGTATTCGGATTGAGGAAAATGCGACCAGTATGATTACCCCAGACTACGACTTTTGGAGGAAGTGGAGGACCAACAATGAAATTCCGAGGCCCGATCAAGGGCCAGCCATGACAATGGAGGAACATATGAGGGTTGTCCCCTCCGAGGCGGACATAGCAAGAAAAGAACTCGAAGAAATGAGAAAGAAGCTGGAAAGTCTGCAGACCAAGCATGCCGACGAACTTTTCCAATCAAGCTTGGACATTGACGTTAAAGAAGGTACAATCAAGGATTTGAGGAAGGAAAACGTTGAGTTAAAAGAAAAGATTACCTTTTATCAACGAGACGCTATCAAAATGCAAACCTCCTTAAAAAGGGCAAGTCAGAGAAAGCTCGTGGCGATCGAGAAGGAAAGAAGGTATGGTATGCGATTGGTGGAAGAAGAAAAGAAAAAGGGTAAGCGAGAAGTTGAAGAGGTGAGAGAGGGAAGTAAATTGGTGTTAGAGAAAGAAAGAAAAGCTCTAAACAGCGTGATTAGCCGGGAGAAGGGAAAGGCAAAACAAGAATTGGAAGCGGAAAGGGAGAACTCAATGGCATGGAAGAGAAAGGCACATGATCACAAGAATCGGGTACATGAGCTGCAAAGCTTGTATGAGTCAACCACCGAGAGCTTGGAGCATAGCCAAAATTACATCACTCAGCTAGAAACAAGAGTGGAGGAATTAGATGCCGCCTTCCACGAATACCGTGAACGCAATGGTTTCTTCGAGCTCCAGAACGCACGGCTAGAGAACGCTACTCTCCAAGAGCAAATCGAAACCTTGAGAGCCACGGTACAGGATTGCGAGGCTAAACTTTTGGTTCTCGAAGAAGCCGCTACGGGTGGAGATGATTATTGGAGGCGAAGACTCCGAGATGCGACCCGGATGATCCAAGATAGAGACGATTACTTTACTACCCTGATGGTGCAGGTACAAGAGGTGGCCCAGCACGTGAAAAACTTGTCCGCAGAAGCTGAAGCATTGCGTCCTTTCGTCACTCCCGATATGGCTGAAGCCTCGAAATTTACCCAGCTACTCCAGGCGGTAGGAGAGTTAGGAGTTAGGGCAGCAGCCTATCTTTAAATGACTATTCTAGCTATTTTGTAAGAAGGGTCTCCCCTTTGTCGACGTTGGTCCGCCTATCGGATAACGTCTTTTGTTAGTAAGCGGGGGGCCCGTTGGCAAAACTTTGATGTCATGACCTTTATTCCAAAGGGACTTCCCGGTTAATGAAATGTGGCCTATGAGGAGCCACCTTTATGATCAACACCTTAGCTTGCATACATGTTTGCGTACATTCGTTGCATCCCTCATTCCACAGCATTACATGCATTTGCTAATTAACATCAATAAGTTAATAATCGAAAAATATTTTCAGAGAGAGAAAGAAAGAGAAAACCTCAATCTACAATCATTCCGCGCTCGTACGATACCCGTTCACAATCCAGAGCAATGGAGGAGAGAATGGCAAGGGTCGAACAAGGCCAGAAAGACCTCGAAACTCGGTTAGACGGAATTGAAAACAACATCAAGGATCAAATTTCCCAGTCACAAACTAGCATCATCGCCCAATTAACCGAACTACTCACAAAGAAGTTTGGTAAGGAAGGGGGCTCAGGGGAAGGAGTTGAGGAAACCACGTCACATATTCCGCCAGAACTGCCTGCCAACGGAAAAAGAGTCCACATCAATCTCGGAGGGACCTCCAACCCTGTTGGCCCTCAAAATCGCCACCTGGGCTCCACAGTTCACCAACCATTGGACGTAGGTGAAGGCCCCGAACACGAGGTCCCAGACTTGAACATGATGAACGAGGTGGAAGAGCGAATTAGAGCCGAGATGGAAAGAAAATACGAGGAGAGGTTTCGTTTCTTTGAAGAAAGATTCAAAGCTTTGCAAGAAATCGATGAGCAAGGAGGTGACGCTAGCGATCTAAGCCTCGTGGCAGATCTAGTAATACCGCCAAAATTTAAGGTTCCCGACTTCACTAAGTACGACGGGACGACTTGTCCTTCTACCCACATCACCATGTACTGCCGAAAGATGGCGGCCTTCATTAAGGATGAAAAATTACTCATCCACTGCTTCCAGGACAGTCTGACAGGTTCAGCAACCCGTTGGTATACCCAACTCAGTCGAGCCAACATAAAATCATGGAAGGATCTCTCAAAGGCCTTCGTGGAGCAATACAAGCATGTGACGGATATGACCCCTAATCGCATCATGTTAGAAGGAATGGAGCAAAGGTCGAACGAAACTTTGCGCCAATATGCTCAAAGATGGCGTGATGTGGCCGCCCAGATTCAGCCTCCGATCCCCGAGTACGAGATTACTCCTATGTTCGTGAATACCTTGAGAGGAACTTTGTTTGACCGCCTAATAAACAACACCACTCAAAACTTTGCTGATATGGTAAGGACCGGCGAGTCAATCGAAGTAGCTATAAAGAGCGGCAGGATTGACAGTGGGGAGAATTCCCGGAGGAACTACAAGAAAAAAGATAGCGAAGTAAATACCGTGGGGACCTACAATACTTCGAAGAACTTCACTATCTCCCAGCCGAGAAACACGAGTGGAGGAGGATCAAGCTCAAACAATAAGGATTCGAGACCTCCGAGGAAGGAAAACGAGAAAATGTCATTTACTCCCCTACCAGTTTCGTATGCCGAATTATACTCGCAGTTGCACAAGGCCGACTTGGTTAGGCCTCATTATGTCCCTCCATTTGAACCCCCGTTTCCCGCATGGTACGATGGGAAGGCAAATTGCGAATATCATGCTGGTGTCCCTGGGCACACAATTGAGAATTGTATTGCGTTCAAAAAATTTGTGCAAAACCTGATCAAGACGGGAGTATTACAGTTAGACGAACCAAGCGCAACTAACAACCCCCTGCCCAACCACGGGGGACGAGGTGTTAATGCTGTTGAAGAAGATTGCGCTAGGAAGGAAAAACAAAGCGTGTCCGAAATCAAATCCCCGTTGAGATGGGTTTTTCAGCAACTATGCATGGCCCGACGAATTGATCGAGGCATGGTGATAGTACAGAAAGGTTGCGGCCCTTATTGCGAGTATCACCAAGATCAGGGTCATGACATTCAAGACTGTGAGGATTTCAAACAACAAATCCAGAAAATGATGGACAATAAGGAAATCGTTTTCTTTGAGAAAATTGAAGGAAAGAAAGAATGGGACATCTGTACCTCAGACAGCCCCAAGATTTCATATGGAGTCAAGAGACCATTTAGAATTTCGGTCAAACCAAAGGAAGAATCACTTCAAGAAACAGGTGTCAAGGAAACTCCCAAGATTGTAATAACGGCACCAGCGTCTTTCCCTTTTAAGGACACCCGGAGTGTCCCATGGAATTACGCCGCCCAAATCTCTATACCAGAAGCTCCCAAGTTGCAAGAGGGCGAAGAAACATCAAAAGGGAAGGAACCAATGCAAGAAGAATCAACAGAGCGTGACTCTAGACCGGTAAATGAAGTAGGAAATTTCACAAGGAGTGGTAGGTGCTATTCGCCGGAGACGGCTAAGGCTGCCGAAGAGCCGAAGCAAAAGGATGAGAAAGAAGGAGGTGAACCCGATAAGATTTTCGGAGAGGATCCACCGCCCAAGATCCATCAGCCCGTCACGGAAACACAGGCTCAGGAATTTTTGAAGTTCCTAAAGCATAGTGAATATAGCATCGTAGAACAACTCCGGAAACAACAGGCCAGAATTTCGATACTCGAGTTACTATTAAGCTCAGATAAGCACCGGGATGCGCTACTGAAGGTATTAAATCAAACCTTTGTCCCAGATAACATATCAGTGGGAAAGCTGGACCGAATAGTGGGGCACATCGCTGCCGACAATTATATTACTTTCAGTGATGACGAGATCCCAGATGGAGGTATGGGATCAACTAAAGCTCTAAACATCACTACCCACTGCAAAGGGCATATTTTACCCGGCGTGCTCATCGATAACGGATCAGCTCTGAATGTATTGCCTATGGCCACCTTGCAAAGGCTGCCAATAGACAGTTCACACATGAAGCCTTGTCATAGCTCCGTTAGGGCTTTTGACGGAACTCAACGAGAAGTGATTGGAAAGATTGAAGTGCCACTAGTGATTGGACCGACCGAATATGTTATTGATTTTGTAGTGATGGACATCCGGCCAACTTATAACTGTCTATTGGGTAGGCCCTGGATTCACTCAGCGGGCGCTGTACCCTCATCATTGCATCAGAAAGTCAAGTTCGTCATCGACGGAAAGTTGGTAAGCGTGGGAGCTGAGCAAGACATCATTGCATCCGTAACCACTGATGCGCCTTATGTGCAAACAGACGAGGAGGCCTTGGAATGTTCATTCAGAGCCTTAGAATTTATCAATGCCACCTCTGTGGCGGAAGGAAGTCAAATTCCGCGCTATCGATTATCCAACTGCACCAAGATGACAGTCCGAGAGACGTTGGGACGAGGAGCCAAGAAGGGAAAAGGTCTCGGAAGAAACCTCCAAGGGTGCCTGCGTGTAAGAAGTGTGATTAACAAGCGAGATAAGTTCGGATTGGGCTTCAAGCCCAATTTTCAGCAAAGGAAACAAGAATGGAAGAAGAGAGAGGAGCGCAGAAAGGCTAGGCTCAAGGGCACAGACATTTCGTGGGAGCCCATGACTTATGTTGATTTGAAAAAGATCTTTTTATCCGGAGGGATAGTCAATGTGGAGCAGAAGATAAATAAGAATGATCAAGGAGTCGCTCAGCTCCTCAAAGAAGAAAGACTCAATGAGGCTTTTGAAGAAATGGACATTAACGTCATAACCAGTGACAAACACAGTGGCCAACAGCTAGCCGGAATTCGCCCATGCCGCCCAGGAGAGACGCTCAATAATTGGACTAGCATGGACCTACCTTTAGTTTCTAGGTCAGCATCAAAGTAATGCTTGGAATCAGCCCTATCCGCTTTTGCCCGCGAGCGATAGGGATCTTTTGTAAAAGGCTCCTATCTTAGCTTGTTCAATGAAAGGGACGATTCCCAATGTTTTCACAAATGGCAAACATCTCATTCATTACATTCTTTCATTATTTACCTTGAAATCACTTTATTTCTTTCAATTCCCTATATAGGTTTTTTTTAAATTTTGTTTCAGGACTCCTATGATCAGTCACGTGAATGACCTTGAACCCGTGGCCAAGGTAGATTTTGATCATCCCTTGTATGCCGTCGAGTTCGATGAGGGGGAGGAAGATGAAGACTGTGAGGTCCCAGATGAATTGCTTAGATTAATGAAAAGTGAAGAAAAGCAAATTCTGCCCCATCAAGAGGACCTAGAGCTTATCAACCTAGGGACTGACGAAGAAAGAAGAGAAGTGAAGATTGGCACTGTGTTCTCACCCCAGAATAAACATGAGTTGATCAAGTTACTCGTAGAATTCAAGGATGTTTTCGCTTGGACTTACCAAGACATGCCAGGGTTAAACACGGACATTGTGGTGCACAAGTTACCAATAAAGCCCGAGTGTAGGCCGGTACAGCAGAAATTGCGACGAATGAGAGCGGATATGCTATTAAAAATCAGAGAAGAGGTGAAGAAGCAATACGAGGCGGGCTTTCTCCAAGTCGCCAAATACCCCGAATGGGTAGCTAATATAGTCCCAGTTCCGAAGAAAGATGGGAAGGTTCGTATGTGCGTCGATTATAGAGATCTCAATAGAGCAAGCCCTAAAGACAACTTCCCGTTACCCCACATTGACACTCTAGTAGACAATACCGCGGGGCACTCATGGTTCTCATTCATGGACGGTTTCGCAGGGTACAATCAAATAAAGATGCACCCCGAAGATATGGAAAGGACCACTTTTGTCACTATGTGGGGAACCTTTTGTTACAAGGTGATGCCTTTCGGATTAAAAAATGCCGGGGCCACGTATCAAAGAGCTATGGTGACCCTCTTCCATGACATGATGCACAAAGAAATCGAGGTGTATGTAGACGACATGATAGCCAAGTCACAAACCGAGGAGGAGCACATCGAAAACCTAAGGAAGCTCTTTCGAAGGTTAAGGAAATACCAATTAAAGCTCAACCCGGCCAAGTGCACTTTCGCCGTCACATCGGGGAAACTATTAGGTTTTGTGGTTAGCCGAAAGGGGATCGAGATTGACCCAGACAAAGTCAAGGTGATTCAAGACCTTCCTCCACCTCAGACACAAAAGGAAGTCCGAGGATTCTTGGGGAGATTAAATTATATATCTCGGTTTATTTCTCAATTAACCGACAAGTGTGACCCCGTTTTTAGGCTACTCCGAAAAAACAATCCTGGAGTATGGGACAAACAGTGCCAGGAAGCTCTAGACAAGATTAAGGAGTACTTAACTAAGGCACCAATCCTAGTGGCTCCGGCGCCAGGAAGGCCTTTGATTCTATACTTAACGGTGTTTGATAACTCAATGGGTTGTGTATTGGGGCAGCATGATGAATCCGGAAGAAAGGAGAGGGCCATTTATTATCTGAGCAAGAAATTCACTGATTGTGAGGCCCGATATCCACCCATCCAGAAATTATGTTGCGCTTTGGTATGGGCTACCAAAAGGCTACGACAATATATGTTGTACCACACCACATGGTTAATATCGAAGTTGGACCCTTTAAAATTTATGATGGAAGCGCCAGCCTTAACCGGGAAGATGGCACGATGGCAAATGCTCTTATCTGAATATGATATTGTGTATGTGAGTCAGAAGGCGATAAAGGGAAGTGCAGTAGCTGATTTCTTAGCCAGCCGAGCCTCCGAGAACTACGAACCTTTGAATTTTACATTCCCCGATGAAGATATAATGCATACCGCCACAATAGAAGAGGATGTCACAGAGGAGGGATCGTGGAAACTTTATTTCGATGGCGCCTCAAACGCTCTAGGGCATGGGGTAGGGGCAGTGCTAATCTCGCCCGAGAACGTCTACTATCCTTTCACAAGTCGATTAGAGTTCTTTTGTACCAACAATGTAGCCGAGTACGAAGCATGTGTCATGGGGCTTCGTGCAGCCATCGAAAGGAGGATCAAGGTCCTTCAAGTTTTTGGGGATTCGTCTTTAGTAATCTTTCAACTTAGGAAAGAATGGGAAACCAGAGATTCGAAGTTGGTCAAGTATTACGACCTGATCCAAAGACTAATCCAGAATTTCGAGAAAATCAGCTTCGCATACCTCCCTAGAGAAGACAACCAGATGGCGGATGCTTTGGCCACTTTGGCCGCCATGTTCAAGGCAAGCACCGAAGCAGAAATGAGACCAATCGAAATGCAGACTTTCGACTCACCAGCCCATTGTTGCGCCTTAGAAGAGGAGGCGGACGGAAATCCCTGGTTTTTCGACATCCTCCAATTCATCAAGCTCCAAGTTTATCCCAGAGGAGCCAATGAAAATGACAAAAGGACCATCAGGAGAATGGCAGCGGGATACGTGTTAGACGGGGAGGTTCTCTACAAAAAGAGCAAAGACCAGGTATTGCTAAGATGTGTCAATGCTCAGGAGGCCAGGAACATTTTAGCTGAAGTGCATGACGGATTGTGTGGGACCCATGCCAACGGTTTCTCTATGGCCCGCAAGATTATGAGATACGGGTATTTTTGGTCGACCATGGAAGGAGATTGTATTGACTATGCAAAGAAATGCCACAAATGTCAGGTGTACGCCGACAAAGTCCATTCTCCACCATTACCGCTGCACACCATGAATTCACCGTGGCCTTTCGCTGTCTGGGGCATGGACGTCATCGGGCAAATCCACCCAAAAGCCTCCAACGGGCATCGTTTTATCCTCGTGGCCATCGACTACTTCACTAAGTGGGTAGAGGCGGCCTCCTACGCCAACATCACAAAGGCGACTGTGTGTAAATTCGTGAAGAAGGAAATCATCTGTCGATACGGTTTGCCGGAAAGGATCATCACTGACAACGCTACTAACTTAAACAACAAAATGATGGATGAGGTGTGTAAACAATTCAAGATCACCCACCACAATTCCACCACCTACCGTCCCAAGATGAATGGAGCAGTGGAAGCGGCAAACAAGAACATCAAGAAAATCATTTCAAAAACAACGGATACCTTCAAGGATTGGCATGAGAAGTTACCATTCGCCCTCTTCGCTTACCGAACATCAATACGAACGTCCACGGGGGCTACGCCTTACTCCTTGGTGTACGGCTTTGAAGCGGTTTTGCCAATCGAGGTAGAAATCCCGTCGCTTCGAATCTTGAATGAAGTAAAATTAGAGGATGCAGAGTGGGTGCAAACACGGTTCGACCATTTGAACCTCATTGAAGAAAAAAGGCTGAAGGCCATCTGCCACGGTCAGATGTACCAGAGAAGAATGATACGAGCCCATGATAAAAAAGTTCGTCCAAGAGAATTTCGGGAAGGGGACCTAGTACTTCGAAGAATCCTACTTAATCAGAAGGACTCTCGAGGAAAATGGATGCCTAATTGGGAAGGTCCATTTGTTGTCAAGAAGGCCTTCTCTGGAGGGGCATTAATTTTAACAGAAATGGATGGAAATGAGCTGAAATACCCGGTGAATTCGGACGCAGTAAAGAAGTACTACGTATAGGAGGGAGCACTCCTTAAAGAAGAGAGTACTCAAGGCGAAAACCCTTAAAAGGGCGCCTCAAAACAAAAAAACAAAAAAAAAAAAAAAAAAAAAAAAGAAAGAAAGAAGGGGCTCACAAACAAACAAAAGGAGAAGAGGCTGGGGGAAAGATCAGGTTCAAGGCAAATCACGGACCCCGATACCTTTAAGCCAGAACTCTCGGTATAGTGCGAGGAATTTCAAGATCCAGCTTGGTCAATGGGTTCTCGGCCATTCACGCAACTAATGCTTGAAGTCTTGTCTTGTTTTCATTCTTTTTTGTTTTGCTTTTCGTTTTCTTCGTTTGCCATGACTTTTAAAATCATCCATGAATTATCAATAAAATTATGTCTTTTCTTATCTTTCACCCAAGTGTTCCATGAGTACACTAAGGTAGGGATTATAACATGCAAAAGATTTCCCAGCATTACTATGATCCAACCATTTAAAGAATAGGTAGTCCCAGGGCAAGCACCAATGTCAATTTCGTCCAAACAAGTAATCAAGAGAGCTCTAGCAAAAGTCAGTAAAACGTCTCCGGAAAGGTAGGGGCACCACGAAAGGCCAAACCGAGTGAAAACAAAAACCCCTAACGAAGATGGAAGAAAGGGGAGATGTAAAAAAAAAAAAAAAAAAAAAAAAAAAAAAAAAAAAGGGACCCAATGGAAACCCGAAAGGTACTTTGCGAGTAAAATAAAGATGAGAAGGACACCTCGAGACCACGACAAAGGAGATAGAAGCTTAATGCTAAGAGATTTTAGAGCAAAAGGGGCAGATACTCAAAGCTCGAGACAAGGACGTATGACATCTGCTCATATATTCGAACATCTAAAGAATAGAATTCACATATCCGTTCGGGTACCCGGAGAATTGAAATTCGCCTATCCATTCAGACCTCAAAAAAAAACAAACAAAAAAACAAAAAAACAAAAAAAAAAGGGTCCAAGGTGAAAACCCGAAGGAGCACTTTGAAGCAGATAATTTCGTAAAAAAGGGATCAAGGACGACGGGCCGAGAAAAACAAGAAGAGAGGCAATCAAAAAAAAAAAAGCAGCACCAAGGGGCAGGATGTCGACGGAATTAATATAACTAAACCCCAATCACGCATCACGAGTAGTTAGGCATCACTAGGATAGGGAACATACTAACTCATACCATCATAGCATTTTATCTCTTTTTACAGGTTTCTGAATGACAAATTGAGTACCTCTCGGGATGAAGAGAAAATGATAAAGCGAGAACTAAAAGGAATTCAGGCAAAGCCTTTCAAGCCGCCGCTCCAGAATGACAGGCAAAGTCTTCATATTCGCCACTCAAAGATTTCAAATGAAAGCTTTCAAGCTTACCGACATATTGTAAGATGAAGGATCCAGTAGAGAAAGGGTCCAAACAAGCTCTATATAGGAGGAACTTGCAACTTCAAGATCTCGAAAGTGGAAGGTCCTACGGAGAGGGGACTTGTAGATCCTTGATTTCAAGAACGAGGAGTTCCATAGAGAAGGAACGATTACTCAAAGAGAATGCAAAGGAAGAGGAGTTCTGTGGAGAAAGAACTCAGAATCTTAAAGCCTTAGGTCTCAAGCGGAGGGTCCTACGGAGAAAGGACTTAGAGACCCTTGAAACACAAGGACGGAAGTTCTATATAGAAAGAACTATCACTCGAGGGATAGGCCGAAAAAGGAGTTCCGCAGAAAGAGAATTCTTGAAGGCTTCGGAAAGAAAATTGCTCAGTCTAACGCGTGGTAGTCGGCAATAAGCCTACCAACAGGGAAGTAGGACAAAATTAGTGCTTATGGTCTTTGCTTTATTCTTGTTCCACAAGTATAAGCAAAGAGGGGCAGCTGTAATCACTAATTTTGTCCAGACCTCGAACCCCTTTAGTTTGTGTATCTTGGGCTTATTAGGGCTATAGGGTAATTAAGTAAAAAGAAAAGAAGAAAACGAAAAAGATTATTATATATATACACATATACTACCCTCATTACCTTGTGCTACAACTTATCATGTTTGAAAAAGAAAAAATGAAAAAACTCAAAACATTACTAATATAATATTATCTCTTTTCTTCATATACATTTGTACATATTTGTTTTGTACGGGTGTGATTTATTAATGGCTAGTATTATTATTTGTACATTACTATCTTACACATGTTAATTTTTATTATCTATTACCATTGTGATTTATACTTGTTATTATTATTATATTTATTATTATATTAATATAACAAGACAAAAAATGTAAATAAAACATGAATAAAGAAACAAAAGGGCCCAGATTTATTACATATTAAAGTCCATTTAACAAAACCCAAAAATACATTGATAATAAGGTCCATACTTAAATAAATTTACAAAGCCCACTTGGCCCGATTAAGCCCTAAGTTGTTAGAAACCCTAACACCCCTTATCCTTGTTGGTGCAGCCGCCGTCTTCATCCACAGCCGTCAGATCTGCTAAGATCTGACGGCCCTGATCGAATCTCAAAGAAAACCCTAGGGAGGCCCCCCTATCCCGCGCGCCGCTACACCACAGCCGTCAGATCTGCCTCGGATCTGACGGTCCACAAGAAGTCCAGAAAAACAAACCCTAATAAGGGTGTTGATCCGCGCCGCACTCCACCCTCACCGTTAGATCAAGATCTGATCTAACGGACCAGATTTGCGCGTGCAATGCACCCGACGCCCGTTCGTGCTCCACGCGCGCGCCCGAGACGATCCGGCTTCCTCCACGCGCGCGTTACTCGGTCCCGTGACCCCTCGACTGCATGCCCCGCCTTGCTGCCCCGCTGCACACCCTCGACCGCCCCTATGCTAACACCGTTTTGGGGCGGTTTTGTCATGTAAACAGAAAAAGCAAAAAGCACAATCAGAGACCAAAAATGGAAATGTGAAAAGAAAAGAGGGAGAGAGAGAGAGAGAGGATTCAGATTGTCTGGTCATTTCCTATGTAATTTGGGTATAAAGAAACCCGAACAACACTTTGTAATCCGACTGGGAAGCAGAAGAAAGAAGAGGATTTTTTTGATAGCAATAGAAAGACAAAATTTTCAGAGGTATCCAAATCTCAGTTTTTTCTTTGAATCCATCGCATGCATAAGAGTATAAAAAAGGTTTTTTTTGTTTCTTTTACCTGGTGTGAGTTCTTCTTCCCTCCCCCATCCGGTTTCTTTCAGTACCGTCGGCAATAAGCCCTAGGTTTCCGTTTCGGAAACCGTCGGGTGAGCCACCGAAGCCGTCGCGCTTCCCCTTTAATTCTTGCGCTTCCGGCGATAATCCTTGGGCCTCCGTCTCGGAAGCCGTCGGGTGAGCCGTCCAGATCTCAGCAAAGAGGGCTGTAGATTTTTGTTCGAGTTTTAAAAAGGGGATCAGGTTTTGGTTCCGGTAACATCAAGGCTTTGGTTTCGAAGTAAGTGTGTTTCGTTTGTCCGTCGCCGAAAACCGTTACCGGCCAGACGACGTCGAGGCTGCCGCCGATGAATGGCGCAAAGAGGGAAGTGAAGAGTCGGTTCTGGTTAGAGATTTCAGAGCGTTGAGTTTTTTAGTTTTAGAATCTGAAATGAATAGGTAAAATCAAAAGGTTTCCTTTTTTTTTTAGCTAATTAATGCTTGATTAAAGAGGTTCTCTTTTCAAGGCCCATAAATTTTGTCATCCTTTGTTTATATTCCCCTTCCCGTTTTACTCTACCTTAGTTCCCTTTTTAATCTTATTTCCATTTTATATTTTGATTCTTACCGTTGAATGATGTATATACGTAACACACGTATTTCATATGGTGCGTAATATGTGTCTTTTATTTTGGTTAAGCAATTATTTATATTTGATCAATTGTTAAAGTTTCTTTATATACCATATGGATATATATATACATATATAAATTGCCTTTTCACCTTATATGTCATTAAGCATTACGGTCATATTTCAGAAAGTATAGTAATAATATATTTACACGCATAAATACAGTTTTATATAGTATTATATATGCGTATGTTCCTTTTCCCCTCTTTTCATGATAATATTATATATATATATATATATTTATGTTTATTTAATTAACTTTATTTTGTCGGATTTATAATTACCACACCCGTACATGTGTGTTATGCATTTTCGTGCATGTTTTTTTTTTAATAATCGTATATTTTATGTGGGATTTTAATTTTTTGCATGTTTATCTTTTTTATCGCTATTGTCGTTCATATTATAACATGCCATTTATTCTATGTCTCTTTCATATTTAATTCCATGTCTCATTTGTGTATTTATGAGTTGCATCTCGATTTATAAATTGCAATGCGAGCGTCTTTTTATTCGGGAACGAACGAGGCCAGTACCAGTCGTAGTGGTGGTGGTTCGGACGTTCCTTCTCGAATATTAAGACCTTTAAAATTTACTCGCTCGTATAACCAAATTAAGATATGATTCGTCACTTTAATTCACAAAATTTAATATTAATTAAGCGGTAATGTTTTTGGTACCGATTTTCGGGCACGACGGGGGTGCTCATCCTTCCTCGCGTGTAACCGACTCCCGAACCCATTTTCGAAAAGAATCTCTGGTTTTATTTCGGTGTCCGGTCTACCATTTTTAAATGGCCGGTGGCGACTCCTCTATTTTTTTATTAATCCGATTAAAATTTTCAAAACCAATTTAAAACCCGGTTCTTCTAAGTGACACCGAGGAGGAATTTTTTTTAGTCGCAACATGCATAATTAAAGATAAAAAAGTAATCAAATAAACTACTTATCAGTTATCAAAGGGCTAAGAAAAATAAACAAATACTACTATGAGATCACATCATATGCTAAATTTCAAGATCAATATATTAATATTTTTAAGTTTTTTAATATATATATTTAAATTTTATAAATATATCAATTTTCATAATTTCTTAAACTTCTGTAAATATATTTGATTTAATTTTATAAAACTTAACATAATATACAACTTTTGTAAAATTTCAAATCGGAGCGAGATGGGATCTAAAAAATCATTTTGAGGTTTGGGTTGAAATCAAGTGCAAACATATTGAATAAAATTCAGGATTGTCAAGAACTTGTCTCGTCATGTTCTATTGTTATCCCTAATCACCTGACACCAATAATATAACCTTGAGAAACATGTGAATATTCAAAGTGTAGGAAAAATGTTTGGTTAAACCGAAAAAGGGTTGAAATTTGGCTTAATAGGATTAACAACGTCTGTTTCAACCTTATTAATATTTGGCTTAACATGATTAACGGCATCTGTTTCAACCAAATTAATATTTGGCTTAACATGATAATCATTTCTTATTGAAATTTCTGCACTAAGTTATATGGTGGCTCAATGTGTCATCATAATTGGAGATAAAAATCGTGGGTATAGTCAATGAATAATGCACCAGGTAGGTTCCTATAAAAGAGAGATGGTGTAAAAGACACTCTTAAATCCCAAGTCTTTGATAGGACCAATCCTAGACATAAAATAGTTTTCCTTTTCCTTCTTTTTTTCAAAATATTATTTTGAATTTGTAACCAACTTCAATCATGCTTAAAGCTCAACTCAAAAAATTTTATAAGAATAAATATTAAGCATAAGAATAATATTTTAACATTATAGCATATATAAATTAAAATTATTATTTAAAAGCATCTATAAAAATTCATAGATAATACATACCTATTTTAGTAGCATTGAGTTTGAACTATGAATGTACACACAACAACACGACAGTAAGGGGACGCATCAGAGTACTGCACGGACATCATAACAACAACAACATCACCAACGAAAATCTTCGTTAAGAGGTCATAGGTTTTTTTATTTAAAAGGGAAATGGGAAAATATCCTTAATATTGTAGGAAAATGTTTGGTTAAACCGAAAAAGGGTTGGAAAAAAGACTTGCTTGAGGCGTGCACTAGACACTATCCTTAAGGATATTTCGCGGTGAAGCGTACCCTCCAGGATTTAACAAGTATTTCTGCCGAAGTAGGCAACAGAAAGAGCAAAGAACCAATGAATACTCAGCTTTTTAAAGGTGTTTAAAATGAGAGAAAGAAGAAGAAAGTAAGTAGATGATTCTACTTTTAGATGAGTTATGAAGGCATATGTCCATGGTATTTATAGTACCATGCATGTCTAAAAAGGGCATCTAAAAATAGCAATTAGTCAAGGTCAAATCAGTCAAAAATAAAATGAAAGGTTAAGAATAAATATGCTTTTATTTAAAATGAATGATTAAAATTAATTAGAAAAATGGATGGTTAAAAATGATTATACTTTCATTTTAAAATGAATGGTTAAAACCCGTTTTAAAAATAATAATAATAATAATAATAATAATAATAATAATAATAATAATAATAATAATAATAATGGATTGAGCTTCTAGTTCATGCACATCAGGAAATCAGCCGATTTTAACTGGACTGGACTTCTTGGCCAAACCTCGTTTGTGCGCAACCACCATCATATTTTTCTCTTACAAGCTCAATACCAAATCTTTCTATTTAAACTCAAAACAAATAATATAAGAGAGATGTTAGATTCTTTTAAATGTACTAGGTAAACTTATATTTTTACAACAATCCCCCACATATTTCAAAGAATGATAAATAAAGGTTTAGCTGAGTATTCTGACATAACGTATTCATTCTAGTGTCTTTTTGGACTATGAAACAGAACTTAGAAAAATGAGACATAACCTACTGAGTAATTGGTGAAACACGTTTCTATGAACCAATGACTCATTATTGTAAGCTAACATTCTCATTAATTACATTATATCTATTATTGCTCTTTATCGCAGTTGTGCACTAAAAGGCCATGCGCGTGCATGGTTTTCATAAGTGCTCTAAAGACTTTTCCATAAATCTCATAGAAGCGGCCCCACTTCACAATTATATAGGACAAGACATCAAGTGTATTTTGTAGGTCAACACACCACCTATAAGGCTATGGACTTGATTAAGAGTTTTACTCACTCTCACCATCCTTGCAATTTTTAGCACTATGTACACCATAGGAAGGGATAAAAGAAAAATCATGTAGTACTTTCCCTACAAGATCAATCAATGATTTTTTATTACCCATATGAACATTCTTCAAGGGATCGCCAATCACAAAGGTTGAGTTACCATCATTGTTGATTTCTTATATTGGCATAAGTCCCTTTCCTCTCGATGTTTCACATATTAATTTTCTTCCCAGGGGTTTAGCTGAATAATTTGGCTAAAATCATTTCTAACTTCATATAATCAATTGATATCACTTTATCTTTTTGCACCTGCTTTATTACCTCATGTCATTAGACAAATATGTCTAGTTTAACCATTGAAAGTTTTTATTCTTTGCAACGTTTATTGCTAGTCGGCAATCATAATGCCTTAGCAATGAATTTATCAGTTTTGTGCCTAATGAAATACAGGCTAAGGGGTTTTTTCAACCACTCAACTTCAAATACATGCTAAGAGATTTTTCTATCACTTAACTTTATTGTTCAGACTAAGAAGTTTTTCCACCACTTAACTTTATTGCACAAGCTAAGAAATTTTCCTACCACTTAGCTTTATTACCAGGCTAAGAAGTTTTTCTACCACTTAGCTTAATTATAAAGGCTAAGAAGTGGAAGAATCCACTTAGCTTCATTATTAGCCAACTCTAATGCAATAAATGCAGACTTCATAGTAAATTTTCTATAAATGTCTATTTTGCTAGTTTTCGAGATAGTATTCTACCTCTAAGGGTGAATACATAACCACTAGTAGATCTAGCTAGTCTCACGTGAATAAGATATTTAATTATCATCATTGTATCCTTTTAATACAACGGGTACTCCACTAAGTAGAATATCATAACTAATGATATCCTTTTGATACCTCATTAACTTTGCTACATCAACTCAACAACAATGATTTGAGTTGTGCATATTAGCTCAATTGAAAAATAGCACGTGTCATCTCAGGTGTAGTAAAATTCATCAAGTGCATCAAAATTTAATAATTTTGTGCATACTTGGATTGAGAAACATGATCACATATATATTTTCTCATTTGAATCAATACAGCAAAACATGTTTTTAGCGACGTTTTTTTAGTCCTATAGCGGCATTTTTTAGTGCTACGAAAAACATTCCCGATGCTTAGAAAAGCGCCGCGAGAAGTGCCGCTTAAACCAACGCCGCAACAGTTCGCGACGTTTCTTAGCAAAAAAACGCCGCAAAAAGGGCAAGACCTTTAGCGACGTTTATGTTTACAAACGTCGTAAAAACTGTTCTTTAGTGGCGTTTGTTAAAAGAAACGTCGCGAAAAGCTGTTCTTTAGTACAAACGCCGCAAAAAACTGTTCTTTAGTGGCGTTTGCTTTACAAACGCCACGAATAGCAACATGCTTCCAAAAAAATTCAAATAAAAATAATATTAATATTATATAATAATCAATCAACCATGGTAGCTTACTTTAATTGTTTACAAATATTGCACCAAGCTAATTTATTTAAACATCCAAAGAAAAGAAATTGAAATGTGAAGGGATTACATCATGGTTCCTTACTTTAATCTATTTACATGACTAGAAGGGGCGTACTTCCCACTATCTAGACCGAGAAGAATAGTGCCAAAGCTGCTCCAAACCATTCGGTGTTAGCTGCAGCGCCACCGAATGGAGTGTGGACGGTAACACAGATTCTATGCTTCTGGAAAAAAATTACGAGACAATCTCGTTAGAAGTACGGATGTGTCTTGATCTGGTTTACAACAGGCTTCACTTTGGAGTAAGCTAGGCAATCTATGGTTAAAATGATGTCATAGTTGCTGCAAACACAAATTTTGTATCAGATATAAGTCAAATGATTTGTGGATAACTGAATAAGGGACAAAGATGAGCTAGGGCAAAAGCCACTCGTCTTTAGACAGGCTTCTCGGCTACACGCATCAGATACACTAAATAAAAATACACAAGAGCCCAAACAGATGATATTCTCTGGAAATTAGACAAGAAAAAGAAGATATTTTCTATTAAAGGGAGCATGAGTAATAATGATTTTAGCAAAGAAAGAACAAATGTAAGTAAAAAAGTGTGCATGTAAGACCACAATAAAAATGGTACAAAGTATAAAACCAATGTAAATAAACCAGACCAAACCAGTGTAAATAAACGCGAAAGAGAAAATATCATAATAAGCCGGTCTTAATTGGTCAGTTTGACAAAAATAAAATAAAAAGATTGATGGCCTAAATAAATATTAAGGGACTAAAATGATTAAACTGATAAAATTAAGCATTCAAATTAAATTTGTTCTATCCTCTTTTGAATAGATTTTGGGCATGTACTCAATCCCTTGAATCAAGTTCTTTTTGTACCTCATACACAGTGAAGGAGACCTCAACTATGGGAGCTCCAAAATCTTGATCAATGACCATGGACTGTGGAGTGGAGCTGAAAAGAACCATTCCACTACCGTCCTGCAAAGCAAAAGAACATACCATGACCAAGTCAATATCTAGACAGGGACAGAAACAAGCAAAAGGATCACCATTTATTTGTGTTAATTGCAGTCACTTTAATTCAAATACAAGTTTCTATTTATGCAAGTCTCCATTCCCACACCTCCAATTAATTCTATGCCTAATTATAACTACTATTTTCCCATTAATGGAAGCATAAACCCACACTGGAGTATCAAACAGAGAGAACACAAAGAGGTGGAAACTGTTGGAAAAATGTGAGAAATTGGAAACTTTGAGCCATATTTTCTAGTGGTAAAGGTGGATGTTCGAATGATAAATTTATTAATTTATAATCTGCTCCATGAGACCTTTACAACGGTATCTCAAATGCTCAAAACGGTTGAGAAATGAATGAGAAATTGATGCTCAAAGTGAGGTTGTTATGAATTGTGTTAAGGAAAAATATGAACCCCTTATCCCACATTGGTAGGATAACAAGCTTGGGAATGGTTTAAATACACCAACCCACTTGGAAGTCATTGAATGACTTGAATGAACATTGTGCCTCGCGCGCAGGCGCAGGGGAGGTGCAGATCGAAGCTCGTCGAACCCATTCGGGTTAGGGCGCGCTCGCACGTCGTGGGCGACGCGAATGTCCGGACCGGCGGATATTTTACCCACTTCGAATTAAATTTTTTCCTTATATACTACATATCTTTTTGAATATTCCGAATTTAATAAGAAAATTTGAGACTTTCATTAAATCGGATATTAAAAGGTATTAAAATCAATTCATAAGGAATATATCCGTTTAAATAAGGCATCAATTGATTATTTCCGATTTTGCTCGGATACAAAGTCAATGGCCTTAATTCGGAATATTTACCTTCCATGTTTTTCCTCCTCCACTCCCCTATATAAACCATGCTTCTCTTCAGTTTCAAATCACTCCAAAAAAAATTGTTTTCTCTCTCGTTTTCTTTTAACCGGTGATAGGCTAAGACAAGACTCTAGTTCGAGATCTCTTCAGTTTGTGCTTCTGTCAAAGATCTTCCTGTTGTTGTATCCTGGGAGACAAACGACCAACCAAACTCAAGCACCGCAGAGTGGTCAAAATTTGTCTTAAGGAAACTGCTCTTCGCAGGCCTCAACTTTAATCTGGTTTTATAATTCTTCTCTTCTCATTTATTTTGATTAAAGTTATTTCCTTTATTTTATTTTTATTATCGTCTTGGATTGATTACTTTGTAACAATCTTAAGACAAATTCTTCTTCTACCTTTCTTCTAATCCGAGACGATATAATCGTGATAGAGATAGAAAATAAATTGGTTTCAGGATTTATCCTGCCGTTTTAACGGATTTGCTAAAATCTCAAAGTTGGACAAATTTGTTTACAGAAATTGTTGGTAATAAACGAGAAATTAATTTTCTGTTTATTGGAATTTATTTTAATTCCTTTTTGTTTCTTTTGAACAGAAACGATGACTATTGGAGATTCTGTTGATTCTACTGCTAAGGTCCTTGTACCTGCACAGACTCCGAAACAACCGATACCGAATCTGAATGCAACGGCAGTGGCAATGAGCCACAATGAGAAGCCGTCGAAATTTTGCGGACAAAATTTTAAGACATGGCAACAGAAGATTTTGTTCTATCTGACCATGCTGAATCTGGCAAAGTATTTAAAAGAAGATCCCCCAGTTGTCGCCGTAGGGGATGGAGAAGGAGAGGTGGATGATCTCACATCCTTCAGTATCATAGAGTCTTGGAACAATGCTGATTTTCTGTGTCGAAACTACATCCTCAACGGACTACAAGACTCGTTGTATCCGGTATATGATGTGTACAAAACAGCAAAACAGTTGTGGGCAGCACTGGATAATAAGTACAAAGCAGAGGATGCTGGGGCTAAAAAGTTTTTAGTAGCCAAATTTTTGAACTTTACTATGGTTGATTCAAAACCAGTAGTAAATCAAGTTGAAGAATTCCAACTAATCATTCATGGAATTATTGCAGAAGGGATGACTATCAGTGAATCTTTTCAAGTAGCTGCCATCACGGAAAAGCTGCCTCCCGGATGGAATGACTTCAAAAATTATTTGAAGCACAAGAGGAAGGAAATGTCAGTGGAAGAACTGATCACCAGACTTCGAATTGAAGAGGACAACATAGGTAATGCCAGAAAACATGCTTTCAAAGAGGCCAAGGCAAATGTTTTCGAAGTCAAGAAGGGTAAGCAACCCCAACATCACCAGGCCAAGCCAAATCTGAGGCCTAATGACGGAGTCTCCAAAAAGGAGAAATTCAAAGGGTCGTGCTTCAATTGTGGCAAGGTGGGGCACAAGTCCTCTGAATGCAGACATCCGAAAAGAGCTAGAGCTAAGGAGGCCAATGCTATGGAGGATGAAGATCTATGCGCGGTGATTTCTGAAGTCAACCTGGTTGACTCTAACCCGTGGGAATGGTGGCTTGACACTGGAGCCACTCGCCATATATGTTGTGACGAAAACTTTTTCTCTGAGCTGATACCTTGCGACAATGGGGAGAAGCTCTACATGGGAAATGCTGCGACTTCCAAGATCAAAGGGAAGGGAACAATGGTCTTGAAGATGAATTTTGGAAAAGAACTCAAGCTGCAGAATGTATTGTACGTGCCTGACGTACGCAAAAACCTTGTTTCTGGAACACTTTTAAGTGTTCACGGTTTTAGAATGGTTTTTGAGTCCCAGAAGTTAATTCTGTCAAAAGGGGGGATGTTTGTGGGTAGGGGATATGTATTGAATGGAATGTGGAAACTCAATGCTATCTCTGTAAAATCTAAAATAATGAATAAGAATGCAGCTTCTTCTTATGTTTACATGCTCGAATCATTTAATTTATGGCATGGTAGACTTGGACATGTTAATTATGATACCTTACGAAGGTTAATTAACTTGGAACACATCCCTTCATTTCACATTAATTATAACCATAAATGTGAAACGTGTGTAGAAGCAAAATTAACAAGGTCTTCTTTTCAAACAATTGAAAGAAGTACAGAACCACTTGATCTAATACATAGCGATGTATGTGATTTGAAATTTGTTCAAACTAAAGGAGGAAATAAATATTTTATTACCTTCATCGATGATAGCACAAAGTATTGCTATGTATATTTGCTTAAAAGCAAAGACGAAGCTATAGAGAAATTTATACTCTATAAGAAAGAAGTCGAAAACCAACTTAATAAAAATATTAAGGTGGTAAGAAGTGATCGTGGTGGTGAATATGTTAATCCATTTGGTGAATATTGTTCACAACATGGAATTATTCATGAAGTAACACCACCATATTCTCCTCAATCTAATGGAGTAGCCGAACGCAAAAATCGGACTCTAAAAGAAATGATGAATGCTTTGTTAGGAAGCTCTGAGTTACCACAGAACATGTGGGGGGAAGCAGTTCTTTCGGCTAATTACCTTTTGAATAAGGTTCCTCGAAAGGAAAAGGATAAGACACCATATGAGTTGTGGAAAGGTCGAAAGCCTTTCTACAAACACTTGAAAATGTGGGGGTGTCTTGCCAAGGTAATGGCTCCATTACCAAAACAAATGAAAATAGGTCCAAAAATTGTGGATTGTATTTTTATTGGATATGCTGAACATAGCAATGCTTATCGATTTCTTGTGTATGAATCAAAAAATCCTGAGATTCACAAGAACACGATAATGGAATCAAAGAATGTATCATTATTTGAAAATACATTCCCTTATAAATCTAGGAAACTTGATCAAAGTTCAACAGAACAAACTTTAGATGAAATGATTCCAAGTAATCAACAAGAGGCTGAAAATGAAATAGAGCCAAGAAGGAGCAAACGAGCAAGGGTAGAAAAATCCTTTGGATCTGATTTCTTAACCTTTATGCTGGAGGCTGAACCTCTAACGTATAGTGATACTATACGCTCCTCTGAAGGCACCTTATGGAAAGATGCCATTAAGAGTGAAATTGATTCCATCATGCAAAACCATACATGGGAATTAGTGGACCTTCCTCTTGGAATTAAACCACTAAATTCAAAATGGATTTTTAAAAGGAAAATAAAAGCAGATGGAACAATTGATAAGTACAAGGCAAGGTTGGTAATCAAAGGATACCGACAAAAAGAAGGCCTTGATTACTTCGATACATTTTCCCCTGTATCAAGAATAACATCCATAAGGATGATACTCGCAATAGCTTCTCTGCGAAATCTAGAAGTACATCAAATGGATGTTAAAACAACTTTCCTAAATGGAGATCTTGATGAAGAAATTTACATGGAACAACCTGAGGGTTATGTAGTTTCAGGTCAAGAAAGGAAATTATGCAGATTGGTTAAGTCCCTGTATGGACTTAAACAAGTGCCAAAACAATGGCATGAGAAATTTGATAATGTCATGATGACTAACGGTTTCAAAATAAATGAGTGTGACAAATGTATATATGTCAAAACTATAGACATTGGATATGTCATCCTATGTTTATATGTTGATGACATACTTATTGTTGGAAGCAACAATGAAATGGTAAAACGTACCAAAAACATGTTAAATTCGAAATTTGACATGAAAGATATGGGACTGGCCGATACGATTCTGGGCATCCAAATCAAAAGGTCACCGGAGGGTCTCATATTAAGTCATTCACACTATGTGGATAAGATTCTTGAGAAATTTAATAAGGAGGATTCTGGCATAGCCTTAACTCCGTTAGATCCTTGTTCACATCTATCAAAGAATCGTGGGGAAAGTATCCACCAAGTGGAATATGCAAGAGTCATAGGCAGCTTAATGTATCTCATGAGCTGCACTAGACCATATATCGCTTTTACTGTGAGTAGTTTAAACAGATTCAAAAGCAATCCAGGGAAAGATCATTGGAAAGCAATTGTGAGAATACTGAGATATCTAAGATATACTCGGGACTACGTACTGCATTATTCCAGAGACCCTGCTGTCTTAGAAGGATACTCTGATGCCAGTTGGATATCTGATATTCAAGATACCAAAGGCACAAGTGGATATGTATTCACTTTGGGGGGAGGAGCCGTGTCATGGAAATCCTCAAGACAAACTATTATAACCAGATACACAATGGAATCTGAGTTTGTTGCTCTAGACAAATCTGGAGAAGAAGCAGAATGGCTTCGTCAATTCCTTGAGGATATCCCTAAATGGTCGAAACATGTGCCCACAGTATGTATACACTGTGACAATCGAGCAACAATTGCTAGGGCACGGAGTTTCATGTATAACGGTAAGTCAAGGCATATGCCCCGTCGACATAACACCGTCAGACAACTTATCTCAAATGGAGTTATCTCTATTGACTTTGTAAGATCAAAGGATAACATTGCCGATCCACTAACCAAAGGATTGAATCGAGATCAAGTTGAGAAAACATCTAAAGGAATGGGACTAAAACCCATGAGAATTAAAGGCACTATGTGAAGGAAAACCCTACCTAGTTGACTGGAGATCCCAAGATCTAGGTTCAAAGGGACAACCTAATTACATAGACTTGTGCGATCACTGTGGGGGATTTTTTCCCAAGTTCATTCCTATGATGCAAACAATGATAAAAAGCGTTATAGGTTAAGCAAAGCTTTTAATGACCATTGTATGCTTCGGTGAGCCGACCAACATAAGTCACCTATGTAAGAGTGAAGTGGGGCCGCTTCAAGGAGACTATTGGGCATAGTTCTTTCAAAATCTTGCAGAACCAGGCGATGTCCACGGCCACATGGACATAACCATGAGAACTAATAATCTTGTCAGAAAGGTAGTTGTGTGAAGTATATCACCGTTTACACAAACAGCTGAACAGTTCAAGGTCATCACGTCTACTGATTAGCTAGTAAAGTAAATATACTTTCACAAGGGAAGGTTCAAAGGAGGAAACCTACCTATCCTATGCAACTATCAATCGTAGATCCTATCACCACACCGAGTCAAAATATTTTGATAAAAACATCAATTTCATTCATGTGGGGGATTGTTGGAAAAATGTGAGAAATTGGAAACTTTGAGCCATATTTTCTAGTTGTAAAGGTGGATGTTCGAAAGATAAATTTATTAATTTAAATTCTACTCCATGAGACCTTTACAACGGTATCTCATATGCTCAAAACGGTTGAGAAATGAATGAGAAATTGATGCTCAAAGTGAGGTTGTTATGAATTGTGTTAAGGAAAAATATGAACCCCTTATCCCACATGGGTGGGATAACAAGCTTGGGAATGGTTTAAATACACCAACCTACTTGGAAGTCATTGAATGACTTGAATGAACACTATGCCTTGCGCGCAGGCGCAGGGGGTGTAGATCGAAGCTCGTCGAACCCATTCGGGTTGGGGCGCGCTCGCACGTCGTGGGCGACGCGAATGTTCGGACACAAAGTCAATGGCCTTAATTCAGAATATTTACCTTCCATGTTTTTCCTCCTCCACTCCCCTATATAAACCATGCTTCTCTTCAGTTTCAAATCACTCCAAAAAAAATGTTTTCTCTCTCGTTTTCTTTTAACCGGTGGTAGGCTAAGACAAGGCTCTAGTTCGAGATCTCTTCAGTTCGTGCTTTTGTCGAAGATCTTCCTGTTGTTGTATCTTGGGAGACGAACGATCAACCAAACTCAAGCACCGCGGAGTGGTCGAAATTTGTCTTAAGGAAACTGCTCTTCGCAGGCCTCAACTTTAATCTGGTTTTATAATTCTTCTCTTCTCATTTATTTTGATTAAAGTTATTTCCTTTATTTTATTTTTATTATCGTCTTGGATTGATTACTTTGTAACAGAAACTTAAGATATAAAAGCAACCGAGATGTGCAAACTTATAGACTCAATGTGCCATAAATGACATAGAAAAACAAAACATACCTCTCATTCTTGCCATACCCAAACCACGAATCACTGTGAACCGTAACAAATGATAGCCAGTCCTCCTGCATCCTATCTCTAGCAAAGTTTATTTCCAGTGCAGGTTCTGGAAGCTCAGGAGGCACCTCCTTAACAGGCAAGTTAACTTCCCATGTCTCATTTGGAAGTCCATACAAGCATAAGTTCTCCTTCTCTGCAAATGTAAATTCAAAATTTTCAAAGATATAAGTTTGCTTGAATGAATCACAACAGACATACAACATATTAACAAATTTTAAGTCTTTTAGAAGCATTTATTGCATATTTAAAATTTTCTAGTTAACATGTAAAATCTACGCATGTAGGAACTGAGATGTTAAATTAAACAAGTAGCCATAAACACCACATTATAGTGGTTTTTTTCATGAAAAATCAGAATCAAAGTCCTCCTAAACTGAACTTTAAGATAGAAAAATAACATTCAATATATATAATATATCTGAGCTTCAAATTTTCAAGATGCTGAGATAAACACTTGGCTGGAAAGGTTAATTTGAAAACAATCACTCTATCCAAAAAGAAATGCAGGTTCTTGTCCTGATTGATGAGACAATTCCTTACCCGATAGTCCTTCTTTCCCTCTACAACATGTAAGCAATTATTACAACATCAAAAACAAGTAGTATATCTGCATAGCACTAATCTGAACAGGTGTAATTATAATACCTCGCCTTCTCTTGAACTTAACTTGAAATCTCTTGAAGTATGCCTTACTCTTTTGAGCTTTAACGAAATGCTGCCAAACTCAAAACCCTAGAATAAACAAATAAAAAATCTACCAAAATTCAACAACAATAAAAAACCAAGAAACGAAAAGGGGAAATAAACGAAAAAAAGAAGATAATTACCTTGATCAAATGATATGCTTCATACTTAGCTATAAACAAAGAGGTTTTTGCTTCAACTTAATAACAATTCATTACAGCAATAAGACCTTTCAAAGCGCATAAATCACTCATGATCGGCCCACCACCCCCTTTCAAAGTTTAAAAAGTGCTCATGTCAGCTCAACTAAATGAAAAAAAAGAATGTTTTTCAAAACCAAGCATGCTACTAGTAAACAAGTATCAAAGATATATATCATCAAGACATAAAATGCCATCTTGCTTCTAACATAAACATGTTCCAATTATTACTCTATGAACAATGTAACACATAATTAACAAAAACCGAACTAAAGTACTAAACTTTATGAATGATTATCAGTAAGTGTTCACTTGAGCTACCAGAGTATGCCGGTTATGAATGATTCGATTTCGTTGTGTAATGAGAGAGTGCAGATTATGAGTTCATACATTGCTGTGTGATGGCATAGAATCTGTTTTCAAGTTCACTAGCTTTTTGTTTAGCAGGCTACAGATAAAAATCAAAGTACTAAACGATAGCATCCTCGGTAAAGAAAATTTTGGTTAACTACTTTTATCTTGGGTCTGGTTTTCAATATTATTTAACGATTTGATAATTCGTCGACTAAAAAAAAAGACGGAACATAATAGTATACTAATTAATTTTAATTTAAATAACTTTCTATAAACATATATAATACAATATACTATGTATACTAGATGGTCGGGATGGATGCGAAATGAAACGAAATCCCACGATACGTCCCACTACATTTGTTTTATGTCCAAATTACCGATTCTAATTGGAGCCTACTCTAACAACATCCATATACGTACGTCTGTAAATGAAGTCAGACATGCTAATCCAATAAGGTCCATAGACGTAAGATTGGGTTAAATTTCCTCAGCTTGAATCATGTAATCAGCTCTTGAGGGAAAAGCTATAACCACCATAAATTAAATTATTTCGGCTATCTGTGTGCTTCTGTCGATCTACATTTATAACGAATTCAACCTTTTTCTCTTTCTTTCTTATTGTATCTCTTAAGTAAAACCCTTTTTAAGGTTGCAGTCAATTTGTTTCTAACTTTTCGACAAGATAAGTGAAAAATAAAGTAAAGTCGTCATTTAATACAACACTGCTATCTAAATGTTGGAACAAAGTAAGGTTGGGGCATATCAGCACCAGGAATTACACACTCATCGTTATGATTTCAGCCATGTCTGTAAACGAAAATGGTAGAAAAAACAGACCAAATCACATGGCATTTAGAGTCATCTAAGGAACAAAAACAAAAGTCATAGCCCTATACCTACTTTTTTATTTAAATTTCATTCATGAAATTTTTATACTTTGAAAAAGAATTTTGAAGTGTCAGATTATTTGGGAACAAACCTGGAAAACACTTGCTTGCTGGTGCGACTGCGAGCCGAACGGCGATGTTTGCTCGCTGCTACGATGGCGAGTCGAACGACGCCTGCTTGTGGTGAGACGGCAAGGCGAATGACGCTTGCTTGAGATGCAACGACGAGGCGAGCGCTTGGTCGATGGGGGTGAGTAGCACGGTGAGGAGGGAGCAGTAGAGGTTAGGGATTCTTTAATTTGCACGATAGAATTGAGGGAAACGTGGAGTTTTAATTTTTTTCCTATTGTGGCGTTTTTGTTAACAAACGTAGCCAAAAGGGACTTATCGTAGCGCTTTACACAAAGCCGCCACTAAAACAAAACCACTTGCGGCGTTTATACTACCAAATGCCGCTAATTCTTTTACTACAGTGGCATTTTGTTTTAAAACTCCGCTAAATGTTCCATTTTGTGGCATTTGACTCCAAAACAACGACATTAGTTAAATATTAGCGGCGTTTGTTAAAAAAACACCACGAGAAGCGCCGCTGTAGAACGAGTCTGGTGTAGTGAATATTAGCATCATAATGAGTATTCACAGGTTTGGTACAATATATCCAAACTTCTTCAAAATTCAACGTTATGTTCTTGTGATAGGATTTTGCTATCACACTTCCTTATGATTTAAATATTCAATATGACATTTTCTTCATTCATAGCTTTCATTGAAGCAAGATACCTCTCAGTCTCACGTAATAATTACTAAGATAGGCATGTAATCAATACATAAATAAATAATCACACTACCATCGTCAATCAGTTTGGTATAAACAAATAACATTATTAAGATAAACATGCTATCAACACAAACAAATAATCACTAATGTTTTCACTAATCCCTTGAATGAATTTCTCATTCCAAAATTTTGGAAGTTTGTTTCAAGACATATAATGATTTGATAAATTTACAAACTTTAATTTCACGATCTGGTTCGATGCATTCTTCAGGTTGTTCACTATATACTTTTGAGTAACCAAAAACATGACTTTAACGTCTATTTGGCTGATAAAAAAATTGTGTTAAAACTAGAGCAAAAGATTCCAATGAAGAAATTCTTATAAATGGAGTAAAAATATCAAAACAATCTATATTGTTTTAAGTAAAACATTTTCAATATATATTTATAAAATCATTATTCTTAAAATTTCCTTGTAAAATGAATTTGTTTGTAATTGATAAGTTCTGTTGTATGAAGTAAAAAACTAATTTACAAACATTGTAAAAATGAGTTACATTCAATACTAACCACTTTTCAAAAGAAAAGCATCGTAAGAAGAAACCGTTTCAAAAAAATTGTATCATTTTCAACCAATTATAAATATAAAAAATAATACTTCCAAAGAATTTTACAGTTCTAGGTCGTTCAAATTTTCTCAAATCATTATGTTCACAATCAAGTTTCAAATCAGTTTGGCTCATAAATTAGAAGAAACAAGCGTGCAATTTAATGGTCTATTTTCTTTATACTACACCATTTTATAAGAGGAGTTAGATAACATATACTTTTTCGTTATAGTCATTAAACAAAATAAGCATCTCCTTTATCTTAGCCATCTTTTTATTCTTTTATTCCGGAAATAAAATATGATATAACTCGAAAACATAGACCACTAAAATTAACATAAATTATAGCCATTGTTTGTTCAACAATTTTATTTCAACCAAATATGTTATTATCCAAAGCATAAAGCATATATACAACATTATGAACATGAAATCAAATACTTTAAAGCTAATTATCTTTCCTTACGAACTAGAAGCATAAATTTGACAAAGTACTCCCACACTTAAAAATATTTTAAGAACATATAATTTTTATAAATTTAAGACATCTCTAACATTTTCACATAGAAAACAACATACACATTTTACAAGTTATATTATTATTAATATGTCATATTAACCATAATAACACAAATTCTCACATTAGCATGTCACATAACATGTCACATAGATCATCATGATATCTTAATCAGACAAGAAATATAATTAACATGCATAATAACTTTGAATAAACCTGTTACAAAATTCTTTCTCACAAAATATATTCTCGATTCGTCACATTTGAAGGAATCTTAGGCTAAGGTATTTTTTGGATTTAACTTTGAATAATACATTGCCTCTTCAAATACTTGTGCAGTTTCAAATGGTCTTTAAGATAGACAGTATCTTCTAATTCTTTCGTATGAAAGTATGACAAAAATATGTGCCTAGTAGCACCATTGTCTATCATCCACACTTTTATATTTGTAAAAATATCAACTTTGAGAAATGACCAAAAAAATTATCTCATATGCTTCAACCAAATTAAAATTTGGCTTAATAGGATTTTTCCCCTTTTTCATTATTTCATATGTTTCAACCAAATCAATATTTGACTTAACATGATTAACAACGTCTGTTTCAACCTTATTAATATTTGGCTTAACAAGATTAACGGCATATGTTTCAACCAAATTAATATTTGGCTTAATAGGATAATCATTTCTCATTGAAATTTTTGCACTAAGTTATATGGTGGCTCAATGTGTCATCATAATTGGAGATAAAAAATCGTGGGTATAGTCAATGAATAATGCACTAGGTAGGTTCCTATGAAATAAAGGTGGTGTAAAAGACACTCTTAAATACCAAGTCTTTGATAGGACCAATCCTAGACATAAAATAATTTTCCTTTTCCTTTCTTTTTTTTTTCAAAATATTATTTTGAGTTTGTAACCGACTTCAATCATGCTTAAAGCTCAACTCACAGAATTTTATAAGAATACATATTAAGCATAAGAATAATGATTTAATATTATAGCATAGATAAATTAAAATTATTATTTAAAAGCATCCACAAAAATTCATAGATAATACCTATTTTAGTAGCATTGAGTTTGAACTATGAATGTACACACAACAACACGACGGTAAGGGGGCGCATCAAAGTACTGCATGGACAACATAACAACAACATCAACACCAACACCAACGAAAATCTTTGTTAAGAGGTCGTAGGTTTTTTTTTTTATTTCAAAGGGAAACAAGAAAATATCCTTAAGATTGTAGGAAAATGTTTGGTTAAACCGAAAAAGAGATGAAAATAAGACTTGATTGAGGCGTGCACTAGACATTTTTCTTAAGGATATTTCGCGGTGAAGTGTACCCTACTACCCTCTAAGATTCAACAAGCACTTCTGCCGAAGTAGGCAACAGAAAGAGCAAAGAACCAATGAATACTCAGCTTTTAAAAGGAGTTTAAAATGAGAGAAAGAAGAAGTAAGTAGATGATTCTACTTTTAGATGAATAATGGAGGCATATGTGCATGGTATTTATAGTACCATGCATGTCTAAAAATGGCATCTAAAAATAGCAATTAGTCAAGGTTAAATCAGTCAAAAATAAAATGAATGGTTAAGAATAAAGATGCTTTCATTTAAAATGAATTGTTAAAATTAATTAGAAAAATGGATTGTTAAAAATAATTATACTTTCATTTTAAAATAATGGTTAAAACCCGTTTTAATAATAATAATAAGAAGAAGAAGAAGAAGAAGAAGAAGAAGAAAAAGAAGAAGAATAAGATAGATTGAGCTTCGAGTTCATGCACGTGAGGAAATCGGCCGATTTCAATTGGACTGGACTTCTTGGCCAAACCCCGTTTGTGCGCAACCATCATCATATTTTTCTCTTACAAACTCAATACCAAATATTTCTATTTAAATTCAAAACAAATAATATAAGAGAGATGTTAGATTCTTTGAAATATACTAAGTAAACTTATATATTTACAACACAAAGAAATAATTTCAATTATAACACATGATCTAGCGAATCGAGCCATAACATAATCGAATTATAAAAAGATTTTGCATCAAAAGAATTTTTATCTGAACACCAATAACTTGATGACATAATTAGCTCAATATCAGCGACATTTTTTAACATATAAAATAGATAAATGATTATATCTTGTTTGAGTTTCATTAACAATCAAGTGATTAAAGATAATTATATTGTTCTTTATTTTATGCGAGTTTCAATCTTGACATTTATCATTGAAATATAAAAATTTTATATTTAATAAAAAACATTCCTTATATTATTTTTTATCATATCATCTCCTTTTAACTAATTTTTTTATATCCAAAATTATGTATGACGAATAATATATTATGGGAAGAAGTATGGGATTAAAGCAACATTCAATGGAACTTTCGATCTTTTTCTTATACTGTCGGTAGAAAAAAAATTACAAGTGAATTTAGAATATTGTTATGTGTTCTTAAAAAAACAATAACAACTTGATAAATTTGTTTGAAATTTTTTTATTAACTCACAGTGTATAAAATATTTATCATTTTTATTTAAAAGAGAGAGTTCTTTTCGCATGTTGAGAGTAAGAATCATTTGGGTTAGATTATAAAGAAATTGTTAAAATTGAGGTTTGAGGCTGCAGTCCTGTATAGTTCTGTGACAAATTGGCCCGCGGTGAATTTTTTTTGGATATGTGATAATACACGAGAAAGAAAGCTAAAAGTACAATGGCATAAATTAATCTGGTACCCTCTTCAGATTCTTAAACACTCCATAATAGCGTGGATGGTTACGCTGGACCGTTTGGTCACAAAGGATCGATTACTCTACATGGGGATTACAACAGATGTTTGCCTAGAATCGAGGAATCATTTAATTTTTGTATGCCCTTTTTCTTGTTGTATTTGGAGTAAGATCTTGCATGATTGCAGGCTGGGATGATAAGATTCTGTGGGCATTGGAGAATTTAAAGGGAAATCTCTCATTGTCCTCATCCTCAAAATGGCTTGGAACGCATAAATTTATTATATTTGGGAGGAGCAAAATCATAAGCATTTTAGGGGTGTCATTCGGTATGTAGATAATATTGTTAAATGCATAAAAGATATAGTTCGATTCCGTATACATGGAAATGGTATAGACACTACTGATAGATTTAATGTACATTTGAGTATAGATTGAGAGATCCAAATTTGAGGATTTCCCGCCGCGATTGTAATGTTCTTTGCAGCGCCTCGCTGCTCCTTGGATAATAAACACACATTCATCCAAAAACAATATTTATCATGAATTAAATGTAATTGAAATTAAAAAAAAAAAAAAAACTCTTTTTTGATGAATGAAATAAAAATAACTTAATAAAACTTGCATTATATTTATGTATCTTTTATGTTCATTTTTAGTTTATGTTCGATATTCATGATTACTTCTTCAACCAATATCATTTTAAAAAATTTTAAATTTGAATTCTCTCCTTAAAAGTTGAGAGTATAAACATACATTTTAAAATGTTTGTGTTTGAAACTTTACAATAAGCTCAAACTGAATTTCGAATCTTGATTTTTAAGTTGAGCTCAAACCTCTTTCTAATTTATATAACTTTTAATATATATTTGAGAGATCATAAAATTTTTGGCTGCTCTCTTGATTCTCTAGAGTTTTACTCTGGCTAATCCAGACATATACATAAATAAGATAAAAATATTGCCAAAAATTCAGGTAACATGGACTACCACGTAACTTTAACGCAAACACATGCAGTTTCAAACAATCAAATTTCACTCAAGTGGAAGATGAACTGCATTAGTTTGTTTTTGCAACAAAAGATTGACAGATTGTATGATGAGTATTTTGTTCTTTTTAATTAATAAATAAATATTTTTTCAGTTTTCACAACGTAATAATCGTATCCGACTTATATGTATTATTTTCCTCTAATTAGGTTTAAGGAGGTTTGTAATGAGACACCTAAGTTGGTTTGGCTTTTATATTATCATTAATAAAATTATATTTTCCGAGCAAAAGAAATAGATTGAATGAATTAGGTTTAATTGCGTTGATTGCGCCATGGAGTATGAAACGACCCCACCTGTATCAATCAACATTGTTGACTGAAGCTCTTCCATTCCAAACATTCGTATTTGAATCCGACATTCATGTTTCATCTATATTTGGACATATTACTTTTTTTGTCTTCACGCTGTATCGTGTTATGTGACAAAATTTTAGAGTATCACGTCACCACAAGTATTAAAATGCAAGACTAAAAATTGCTTTATTCCAAAAATATATCCAATCTAATATTTTGGTGTCTGATAGTCCCTAGTCAAGTACAAAATCAATTCAGATTGGACTTTATTTCGGGACACAAGCTCATTCACCATTGTTCTAACATCCCCATGGCTCAAATCGAAGACATTTCATACGCAACATCAAATTTCTTATCACTTGATTCAAGATCAAACTCAGTCAGTACATTCTTTTATAGTATATATTCTGTTCATTTTATTGTCCATATTTAGGGTTTGTGTTTCCTCTCAACAATGTTATCTACAATATTCTAACACGAAATCTTTTATTAAGAATATAATACGCTTCACCAATATGGGTGTTCAAACTTTGGTTTTAACCGAATTAACCGATGAAACCAAATTTTTTTCGGTTAATCGGTTGATTAATTTTAGGTATAATCAGTTAGCGGTTAAGATATC
The DNA here is from genome assembly GCA_030270665.1 of Hibiscus trionum. Taxonomy (NCBI): domain Eukaryota; kingdom Viridiplantae; phylum Streptophyta; class Magnoliopsida; order Malvales; family Malvaceae; genus Hibiscus; species Hibiscus trionum. The sequence continues at coordinate 1,437,633 of BSYR01000046.1, forward strand.
TTTTTCAAACTCTGGTTATCAGTTAATTCAATTAGAAATTAGTTAATTAACCAAAATTATTATATATTAAATATTATATATATCGCACATATATGTTTTTTTGTCACTGAATTTATAAAAAGTTTCGATTAATTTAAAATCGACGAACTGTGTATAGTTCAGTTCAGTTTAAAATTTCAAAAAAAAAAATTGATTCAATTAACAGTTAAAAAGGAAAAACTCGGTTAAAGCCAACACTTATCTATAATAATTTAACACTATATTTTAGTTTGAATGACATACGCTATGAAGAGTGAATGGTGTGGATTTTGGAGTCGTTAAGGTGAAATTTTAGGACATATATTTGAGGGGTCCAACCAGCATGTTGAACAACCTACGATAAATTATGATTTGCTGTTTAGTTCGAAACATTTTTAAGATATGATACTGCAACCGTAACGGCAATTTCAAGTTTGAAAGTGAGTGCGAAGAAGTGCATTTCAACATCGGTGGTAAAATTATTAATTATCAGTTGGTTTAGTAGGATAAAACATTAGTTTTTTTAAATAAAGTTGGAGTTTGGATCTTGACATTATGAATGGAGCAAATTATATTGGAATAACCATTCTCCTAATGAGTATCTACAATATCCAATCTGAATTAGTCGGACAATAAATCATATACATGTGATTCTAAAATAAATATTGTAAAATTTACGTATATATAATAAAATCATTTTTAGATTTGAATTCAAGATTTTTTTGTTGCCTTCCTGGTTCCTTAAGGCTTTTCCTTGACTAATCCGGACCGACCTGCGTCTCACGCCTGACTTTGGTGGGTGAGTCTCCTAGCGGAGATTTTCTGCATACACACGGTTTCGAACTCGAGACTTGCTTAAGCGATATCAAACTGCTTAGATCTTAATTCAAGATTTTGAAAGTAAATACTCGAGTCTTATAGATTTAAGTTTTAAAATGATTGTTTTTAGGGTAAACTATGCCAGGTACCATGTAACCTCCTAGATTCCGCCTATGCATTAATACGGATCCTAGGAAGTCACATTAGGGTCACCGGAGCGACCCACGTTAAATTTTCAAATAAACAAATTGTTAAACCATTTAAAATCATAAATCAAGTTTTGAATTAAAATACAATTCCAGAAAACATTCAGACTACAAAATAGAAACTATGATACAAATTGCTAAAACAAGTTTCGGACTCGAATGTAAATCAAGATATGACATACATGCCCCCCAATTACACAGATACCATACACCGCGAGCAAGCCGAAGAAACTCCCACACCGACGTTGATGGCTGCAACATGTCAATCTATCAACCTGTGATGGTAAAAACAACGTGAGCTTCGAAAAGCTCAGTAATACAAACTACCAGGATATGCTAAAAGCACAAGCAGGTATATGGCAAGCTTTACATTGTCATGAAGAACTGGGTAACGGTAAGCTCAAATTACGATTTGATAATTCAGTGAAGCATTATATTAGGAGGTAACAGAGTTGTTCTTTATTTGATCACCCGAATCTTAGGGGATGAGTCTAAAGCCGCATATTCGGAAGAGATTCAAGTTCCAAAAGTTGAATCAAGGAGTTCAGAGTGGTTCATTAAGCGTGAATTGTAGTTTTACTGAGATTTTAACTTTGATACGTTAATTTAGTAGGGTATGTTTCAGAAGAGGTCACAAAGTTTTATTAATTTACTTAACTACCCTCCAACCAAACTTTAAAATGCAGTTTCCCCTAAACTGCATACAGAAGGTCTTACCCTAGGCCTGAGGCGTAGGAGCCTACCTAAGGGAATGCCTTAGGTCTAGAAAGACTTACCCTAGGATCCTTAGGCGTAGGAGCTTACCTAAGGGAATGCCTTAGGTCCAGAAAGACTTACCCTAGGCCCGTCAGGCGTAGAAGCTTACCTAAGGGAATGCCTTAGGTCTAGAAAGACTTACCCTAGGCCCGTCAGGCGTAAGAGCTTACCTAAGGGAATGCCTTAGGTCTAGAAAGACTTACTCTAGGCTCGTCAGACGTAAGAGCTTACCTAAAGGAATGCCTTAGGTCCAAAAAGACTTACCCTAGGCCCGTCAGACGTAGGAGCTTACAAAAAGGCTTACCATAGGCCTATTGGGCGTAAGAGTTTAGGTCTAGAAGGGCTTACCAGCGCAAAGCCTACAGATCTTCATTTATATCCCAGATAATTTACCCTAGATGAAATTTAGTTTATGTTCAGAAGATAGTAATATCAGAAAACAGATATCAGATATATTTTTATATCAGAAGACATATATTAGATTTTATTTTTGTATCAAAAGACGGATATCATATATATTTATGTATCAGAAGACAAAAGCCAAGAGTTGAGCTTTTAACAGAATCATACTTTTAATTCAGAGCAGATAATCTTAGTTTAAAGCACAGTGTATTCACGGGCATAGGGTACACACTTTATGGTTTAATATATTCCTCAACGAAACTTGATAATTATCAGAAAGGGAGCATAGAACGTCTGGCAATTTTGAACTGATTTGAAAACGAGGTCCCTAGGCGAGGGATCTCGGTACTAACAGCTCAAACCAATATTCAGAAGTTGACACATTGAGATCATTGAGATTTCAGATGTATTGAGAGTGATCCAATCAATTAAGCTTATGAGGGCACTTTGGTCATTTTAACCTTCATGGGTAATTTGGTAATTAGACTATCAGGTAAAAGTAGTGATGTACAGAGTTCAGAAGTTCTAGTTACTTATCAGATTTCTGAGTCCCTTTGAACTGATCGCAAACCATCATTTTAGTGTTTATTATTTAGCCGGATCGGTACCCTTAAGTACTCACTTCTTAAAATCGACTACCTTGTATAACAAAAGCTCTTTTTCACTAAGCAACCATTGAACGTACAACGAGGAAAATCGAACATGTATTCAATTGGTATTCTTCAAGTATTCGAACATGTGTATTGTACCTGAACTCGATTCGTAACATCGAATACACACGAAGAACAGACTGTTTTTACCATTGACTTAAGTACTTCCTCCAAATAATGTTGACAAGCTTTTATATGGTATTCTTCCAACATCACAATAGTTCCTGAAACGACCAACCAACATGGGTCGTGTATTACCACTTTCAGAGCCATCATCTTCGCTTGTCTTTATTATATTTCTCATTTCAAGTCATAGAGGTATTTTCAGTCACCTCGATGTCCGAAGGTGTTTCAATTATTCGGAGCCTTTCGGCTCTTTCAAATATTTATTCATTTCAGATCTCGAGAGTATATCCATCATTTCAGATAGTTTGACAATTAGTACCCGAGGATATTTCAGTCTCCTGGTCATTACGTTCATCCCGATCAACTCAACCTAATCGATGTTTTCAATCCTCTTTGGTCATGTCAATCAGTCCGGTATCTTACGCCACTTTAATTAGTTCAGATATACAAATATTTTTCCATAAATTATCTTCAGAGATTTATTCAGAATCTTAGAAAATCCGAGTACCTTACAAAACCGAATATTTAAGTCTTGATACTAGAACGTTCCAAGAAATTTCGAAATTTTCATATGAATCGATTGTTTTACCAGATCCATTGTAAGTTTCTATGTTACTTTCATTTCCATGGTTATTTTAGTCCTTTTTAAAAATTTAGGGCATTTTCGTAATTTTATACCAGAATATTTGACGCTGAATCCTTCTAACTCTATTAATCGAGTTTCAAGATTAACTACCTTATTAATCACCTACTGAACTCAACCCTTTTGGTCTACTAAACTTCTCTTCCAAATAACTCAGTCTTATTCAGATTGTCATCCTTTTGTTTCGTAAGCGAGTTGACTTAGCAGAGTTGGAAGTACACTTAATCAAAAGCATACATACTTTAACCGAATACCAGCATGTTTCATAAAGCATGCAAGAGGTAGAAATGTATTACCTTGAATCCTTTCTATATCGGTCGACCCTCGAATGACATCTGAACACTCTTAAACCCAGATTTGACGTCCCTCGACCATTTTTATTCAAGGAATTGTGAGTACCTTCAATCACACAATATCCCATTTCAGTCCTTATTCATAGTGCTCTTAACTGAATAAATAAATACATAAACAAGTTTGGGTTCAAGGTCAGATTCGGAGGCTTTCGGGTCAGAATTTCGCGAAACAGGCTTCAAAAACAGACTCGGGACGTCGAAAAACATAAAACGAGAGTTTTCGAAAAGTTGAATTTTAGGTCAACGGTCAAAGTTGATGCTGACGTTAACAGTCAAAGTCAACGTTGATGTCATACTAACGTCAACAGTCAACGGTCAACTGAGTTTGTTCGGACAAGTTGACTTGGCTGACTCGGATGAGTTGACTCGAGTTGACGGGTCGGGTCAGACTCGAGTTTGGGTCAAACCACTCAGGCCAGACTCAGATTTGGGCTTGGATTAGAGGGCTCGAACCAGGTTGGGCCGGTTCAGGCAATTGGGCCATGCGCGAACCGATCCACTCACCCTGAGGCTTGGGGATCACTGGACGGTCGTCGGGAAAGGTCATCGGAGACCCCAGACGCCACGATTCTACCGGAAAAAGAACCCATTAAACTAACTTCAAAACTCAGCCATCAAAACTCGAAACCAGCCGAGAAATCTCACCGAATCTTACCTAAAATGAACTAGAACGGTCGGAAAGGTGCGCTATTCTGATGAGGCCCTTGCCGGAGTCGAACAGATAAACGAATGGTAGGGTTTTGTACGGCTCGGCGCGGAGAGTTCAACGGTCGCACCTACGACTCGAACGGATTCCTCCATCGGCCGAAAACAGAGGGGGATGGTCGTGACAACTAAAATCGCCAGAACTTTGAACCGTTATATACAGTGAACGGCAACACAACAATGCACGTGTTCGGTGGCTGGGTGATCAGAGTGAGACGACCTACACGCCGGTAGCGGCGGTGTCGCGCACGGAGCGGCGGTGAAGACGGTTGCGGGTTCGCCAGAAACTGAGGGAAGAATGGTTCGGTGAGAGAGAACCACGGTTTGAAATTGAAGAGACAGCTGAAATTAATGAGGTAGGTGATAAGTCAGATGAGGCTTTAATTATTTTAGGTACACTACTAGAAAGGTTCAAAAGAATATTGGGGACCCTTAGACATTAAGAGCTGTTTAGCTCAGTTGGTTGGCTTACTAGCCTAAAACTATGAGGTCGTTGGTTCGAATCCCCCAACCTCTAACTAGGGGTGGGAGAAAATACCCGACCCGAACTACCCGACCCGACTACCCGACTACCCGAATACAAATAACCGGGTAATTACCCGGAAATTTTTTTTTACCCGGGTCGGGTACCCGGCCCGCCATTTTCCGGGTCGGGCCCGGGTCACAAAAGTAGAAAATTTCGGGTACCCGGTTAATTTCGGGTACCCGGTTCCTAATTTTTTTTATTTTTTATTTTAAATATAATTATATTTTTTAAACAAAATATCCTTATATTCACTATATTTTCAAATCAAACAACCTAATTTTTAAATCTCGATCCCTCAAATGTTCTCCCTTCACAATTCGTACTAGTCTTCTCTCTCAATTTCACCGCACTCCATATATATATAATTCGAATATTATATATATTACAGTATATGTATATACAATATATTTAATTTTATGTTGGAATATAAATTGTAATTATTGACTCTAATGTTATTTGGGTTTGATATTTCGAATATTAAACTTTATGTTGGATTATATAATTCGAATTTTTCTTTTTTTTAGGTATATTTAAATCATTCGAATTAAAAAAAAAAACTGGTGGGTACCCGGTACCCGATTAGACGGGTACCCGGGTGTGTCGGGTACCCGGAAAAGGCGGGCCGGGACACGGGCCTTTATTTGAGGTACCCGGATGAACCGGGTACCCGAAAAACCGGGTACCCGAAACCCGGGTACCCGACAATTCCCACCCCTACCTCTAACTAGGTCTTCATTTTCATTCCTCCGTCTTTTTCTTTTTTTTGTCTTATTAGTCAGGTGTTACATACCACCCAACTATAGGAGGTGACCCGTTTTTACCACAAACCTTTGAATTGGTCCAGTTATACAATCGAACTTTGACTTCATTTCTAATCATACAACCCTACTGTTAAAATATGGACGACGTGATGACATGTACACACAATTCGATTATGGTGCTGACTGTGTGTATTAAATATTTTTTCACGCAATAAAATTTTAAAATAAAGTATTATTATTAACGGGGCAACCATTGAAATACCATGTATTTTCTCTTCTTACTCTCCTTCTTCTTCCACTCAAACCTTTCTTCATTCTTGACCCAGTAAAACCCATCCTTTAATTTCTCGAATTTCCCATGGATTCCATCTCAAAATAAGTTTCTTGTCTAGAGAAACGGAGTCTTTGCTGTTGGGTTTAAGACAATTAGTTCTTCGACAAATCTCTACATTTTCTTTGTTTAGTTTCACGACATGTTTGGAAACAACACAGCCGTTTGGTCGGCTAATGATGACTCTACGGTGTCCGAGAATTCATCACTTGTCGTCGGCAATAACGGCGAGCTTCGTTTACTCAACTCTTCGGGTTAAAACTTGTTGCTGGGAGCGCCGTCTATGGCTGGTGATTCGAATTCAACGAGGCTGGAATTGGAAGACGGGAAATTTTGTTTATGGGAATTGGCAGAGTTTTGACTATCCAACCGATACGATGTTTCTCAACCAAACAATGAAAGCAAACGGGACGACGATTCATTCAAAGAACAATAAATTCATCTTCCATGACAACAAAAGCCCGATTTTCAATTCATCTAAATACTGGATTGTTGATAATGCGTTTCTGAGACTCGAATCAAGTGGAAGAGTGGTTCAAAATGACGGGGCATCTGTGGTTTCATCAGATTTCGCGAACCTAATCGTTTACGAAGATTGGAAGTGGATTCCTATGGAAATCTCAGGGTTTACAGCTATGACCCGAGTGCCGATGAAATTGTTTGGTTAGTTATTCAAGACATCTGGGTAAACTACAACCTTCTTCTTTTTCTTCTTCAAAATTCGATTCTCAAATCAACAAAATCTCGTTATTATCTAATAATAACCCGAAATCTCTCAAGCATTTCCTCCATAAAATCTCGAAATCTACTTCCTTGGCTTCTTCATTGAGTCTTCCATTGTTGGAAAACTCAGATTCGGAATCGATTTCGATATCTTCATCTAGATTATCCCTTTCGTCTTCTTCATCTTCAGGCCATGAACACGACGATCTCCCTAGGTTGTCACTCGATTCCGATAAGCCAAGTCTCATCCCTTTTGTATTTTCAGATTTTTAGCATTGTTTGTTTAGGGTTTGGGGGTGGATGAGACATGTGAATTAGGGGATGAGTTAAATTACGTCGTTTTATTATCACCATTTAATATTATTTTATTTTAAATGATAATTACATGGAAAAAATCATATTAAATAAATACAGTCAACACCGTAACCGGTTGTGTGTACATGTCATCACGCCGTCTATATTTTAATGGTGTGTGGTATGATTGAAATTGAAATCAAAGTTCGATGGTATAATTAGACCAATTCAAAGGTTGGTGGAAAAACAAGTCACCTCTTATAATTAGGTGGTACCTGGGATAGTTTACCCTTGTTTATATATTGTTTTTTTATGAAGAAATAAATAACCACTTACGACAGAACACTATCGATCATGTCCTGACAATTACAATCAACATTCGAAAGAGTTAAAATCATATTCGGTGACATTTGAAAAACATGATAGCGAAGTTTAGCCATGCCACCAGTTAGCTTGTTACTTTCACGATAAACATCGAAATTCCCCTGTTAAGTCAAAACGACGTCGTTTTAGTGCGACTATTTTGAAGCCTAATTTAGCCTAAAACGATGTCGTTTTGCTGGAGAAAAAATGTTAAAACCATGCGCTTGAGGGTTTTTGAACCCAGAACCTTAAAGAGAAAGAGCAAAGCCGTAACCATTGAACTAACATAACATTATACAATATTTTACCACAAATATCATATATCTCAAACTACTTCAGATTAATTCAAATTATTTTATGAAATAAATAATATTTAAATATAAAAATATAAATATATATTATTTGCATATATATATATAATATTTTTATATATTATTAATAATATAAATATATTATTTAAAAAACGCCAAAATATTTATAAAAATAATATATTTATATTACTAATAATATATAAAAACACTAAATTCTAAATTGTTTACCCACAAACTCCAACCCTCGAACTTAAATTCTAAACTTTATAGTTTAAGATTTAAGGTTTAAGGATTTTTTATATTTTTTAAAATAATATATTTATATTATAAATAATATAAAAATAAAATATTTTTATTTAAATTATATAAACTTATCGATTTGGTTCAACCTATTTTTTTTTATAAAAAATAATTCTATAAATAAAATAAAATATATTGTTTTTACATATATCGATAAAAATATATTATTTTTTAAAAACAAAAAATGTTCATAGAACAATATATTTATATTATAAATAATATATAAAAAACTATAAACCTCAAACCTCAAATCATAAAATTTAAGGTTTGAGGTTTTGGTTTTTTAGTTTAAGGTTTGAGGTTTTGGTTTTTTAGTTTAAGGTTTAGGATTTAGAGTTTAGAGTTTTTATACAATATTTATAATATAAATATATTATTTTTATAAATATTTTGGAGTTTTTTAAATAATATATTTATATTATAAATATTATATGCAAAATAAAAACAATACACTTTTATTTATATATATTATAAAAAATAATATATTTTAATATTATTTATTTTATAAAATAATTTAAATTAATCTGAAGTAGTTTGAGATATATAATATTTGTGGTAAAACATTACATAATGTTATGTGCGTTTAATGGTTAAGGCTTAGCTCTTTCTCCTAAAGGTCTTGGGTTTAAAACACCCTAAGCGTATGGTTTTAATTTTTTTCCTCCAGCAAAACGACATCGTTTTAGGCTAAATTAGGCTTCAAAACAGCCGCACCAAAATGATGTCGTTTTGACTTAACGAAGGAGTTAACGGTTAACGACAGAGTGACATTTTCGACACAAATATTAAAGTTCAGTGCTAGTTTTGAAGAGTTTTAAAGTTCGGTGGTATTTTTGACTCAGGAGACATAGTTTAGTGGTATGCGGTGTAGTTTACCCTTATTTTTATCAAATGTGATAATAATTATTAATTGTATTTTTGGAAATATTTGGGATTTCTATTCTCGTACTAATATTTCCTTTGAGAAATTTTATAGAGACGAATACAATATCCAGACGAAATCGTGATTTGTTTTGGAAACAAATATCTCGTAAATAATTCATTTCAGGAATTAATTTTCGTCGTTTTAACGAGTTTACTTGATCTTCCAAACAAGAATCAATGGAATTAAAATCAAAGGATTTTCCTTTTGATTTCTGTTGGTTAAACGGAATTAAGTTGGATTGATATATCTCTTGTTTAACAGAAGATATGATGGAAATAAATTACTAAATTTATTTTTTTCATTAGAATCTTGCGTTGATTTTAATTTTGAAAAAGAAGATAAATTATTGAATTTGTTTTCAAGAGAATCTTGTATTAATCTAACGTTGCAAGGAAAATAAATCATTAAATTTATTTCCGTAAGAATCTTGTATTATTCTATTTGCTATGGAAAACAAATCGTTGAATTTATTGGGAATCAAGTATGATTCAATTTTGTAAAAGGAAACAAATTATTAAATTTATTTCTATGCTAGAATCATGCGTTGATTCTAATTTGTTAAGGGAAATAAATCGTTGAATTTAATTTCGTGGGAGTTTAGAATAATTCAATCTTGAAATAAATTGGTGAATTTCTTTTGCAAAAAGAAATAACTCAAATTTATTATTTCTTAAGAATCAAGTATGATTCAATTTTGGAAATAAATTGGTGAATTTATTTCTTGAAGTAACATTGGTTATCAAATTCAAAGCACTGATTCTGACCGAGGTCTCGAATCAAAGCATAGAAGAACTTTGTTCTCTATGTCAAAATCAAATTCTTAAAGCCTATTCTGATGCATGCTATGAAGTGAACAATGTTTAAAAATAGCTAAAGAATCGTGAGGGTCGTTGGACCATAAATGAAAGATTCCAAATTGTTGTGAATCAAAGGCGGTGATTTTAATGCTTGGAATGATTTCAAGAATAGAATCCATAAACGGATGATTGAGAGATAATTTGAATGTGCATGTCTAGGATTGGTTCTTTGAGAGACCTGGTATTTAAGCGCGCCTAGTGCACCATGTCTCTTTCATAAGTTACCTACCTAGTGCACTATTTATTATTCTCTCTATTAAGACTGTGTAAACTTTTGTTTTGGGGTTTAGTTTACTAAATCTACGTCGTCTAACAAAAGTTATAAATTATGTTTCTGTTTCTAAATTTTAGTCCCTGGCTAAATTCCCGACGTTTAGTAGATTCATAATACTTTGGTTTTAGATTATGTCTATGTGACACAATGGAAAAATCAATGAAATTCATTGGAAAGAATTTCAAACGTGGCAAGAAAAGATGTTGCATATTTGACCATGATAAACCTGTTTAACTATCTGAAGGATGATCCTTCTATGATTAGAGAGGATAAGGTAAATATTGTTACCACCTTAAAATGTTAGTAAGGTAATATTGCTAAGACAAATATTACCATGGTAAACGTAGTGAAGTTAAAAAATGATTTCAAACTGCAAATTAGGTGGTGTGTTCAAGAAGCAAGATTTCATGGGAAATGCTTCAATTGTCATAAGATGGGGAACAAGTCTTCAGACTAAAGACTTCAAAACGAGGTCAATGTTATTGCCGTAACAATTAATATGACAACATATTGTTTGAAGGAATACAAATATTACCTTCATCGGCGATAACACAAAAAATAGTGTTATGTGTATTTATTTTCTTAAAGCTAAGATAAAGCTATAGAGAAAATTGTTTTCTATAAGCATGATGTTGAAACCTAAACTTAATTGAAGGATTAAGATGGGGAGAAACTCTATATGAGTAACGTTGGTACTATAATGTGCTTAACATGTGGGGGGAAGTTGTTAAATCAACTGACTACCTTTTAAATAAGGTTTCCCAAAACAAAAGAAACAAGACACCATATGAGTTGTGGAAGGTAATTAAACCTTCCTACAACAACTTGAAAATGTAGGGGGTGTCTTGCAAAGGTAATGACCTCATTACTGAAGCAAATGGAAATAGATCCCCATAAATGGTGGATTATATTTTCATTGGCTATACAGAACATAGCAACATATATTAATTTCTTGTGTATGAATCGAAGAACCCTAAGATTCACAAGAATACGATAATGGAATCAAAGAATGCCTCTTTCTTTGAAAATGTATTCCCTTGTAAAGCTAGGGAAGTTGGTCAAAATTTAATGAAACGAACTTCAGAGGCTATCGATAAAGATGACTCAAATGATCAACAAGGGGTTGAACTTGAAAGAGAGCCACAAAGAAGTAAACGAGCAAGGGTAGAAAAATTATTTGGATCAGATTTTCTTACCTTTATGCACTACACCAAACTTGGTATAAAACAACACTTTTAGCGGCGTTTTAGAGGCAAATGCCACTAATTTTCAACATATCGTGGCATTTACAGACAAAACGCCACAAAAGAAACACCGCAATAAACTTATTTTTAGTGGCATTTTTAGAAAAACGATACAACAGGCTTCTCTTTAGTGACATTTTTAGAAGAAACGTCGCAAATATAGTGGAGTTTTAGAGACAAACGCGACAATAAATCTTATTTTACTGCATTTTTAAAATCAAATGCCGCGATAGAAAATAAAAGTTTTATTTTGGAGAAATACCAGCATTGTCACTCCCCTGCCCTCATCCAATCCCCAAATTAAAACACACCCTTCATCTCAGTCGTCACTTTTCTTTTTCCTAATATCTCACGCTGCAATGATTTGTCCATGATTGAATCCTTCACAAGCGTTTTTTAGGGTTTTTTCACTTCCGTGTCAGTAAGCAATGGCGATGGCTTCTCTCAGACGCAAAGGGAGGCGTTTCGCCCCTCTGATCTCTCCCCTCCAAATCACCACTATACATTCCTCTCATATTGATCCCTCCCACGAGTACCGATCTCCTTTTCTCAATCTCTCCTCACCTCATTATATCTCATATAATCTCATCGTATTTATACTTATTTTACCTTGATTTCTGCTTCTTAAGCCAGCAGGATAGCCTTAACTTTTCTGGTGAGCCTTTTGGAAAATATTTTCTTTTTTTCTTTATAAATTATCTTTAACTGTAATTTTTCTTTTTTTATTTAGTTAGTGGGAAAATTGACGAATCAATGTTGTACAAGACTAGAAGTAGTTTAAGCTTTGACGGTAGTTTTAATGATTTCTCCATTAAGTCGTAGCTTTATAGTTGCCTTTAATCTACCGTCTTATTTGATAATCAGTGAACTCTATTAATTAGACTAAGCCGAATCGTTTTTCAAAACCTTAATTTGTGAAAGTTATATTGACTAGGATTCAAGTCCTTACTTTCTCTTGAATTTTTAATTCTTTAAATCAAGTTGAAACTTAGCTCTGTTTAGTTGACGATAACCAGATTTGTTTGATTAGAAGACTTAAGAACTTGTGTAACACCCGGGTTTGGGGGTCAGATAAAAATAATATTAAAATAATGTTTCAGTTTTGGTTTTATAATTAAAATAATAAATTAATATTTGGGCTTCGTATTTTCAAAACAAATATTTTATGTTGGACTTAAATTGTTTTGGAAATCAAATCCCATGGATTTTAGAATTAATGAGATTGCCATCTCATTAATGGAAAAGTTGTAATATTGGGGATTTTTGAAATAGCTCAATAAAATAAAACAAAAACAAAACCCCATTTCACCATCTTCTTCCCCTTTCTTTTCTTTTAAACGTGAACTCCTCCCCCTCCTCCCATTTTGCTTCTCCATCAAATCTTGCCTTCATTTTTGGAGCTCTTGCAAAGGTAACAACAAATTCTTTTTGTCCTCAACTTCCTCTTTCTTCCAATACCTTTAGTTTTCATTAAAAGTAATTATTTAGAGTTTTATGTTTTTGGATTTTGGAAGAAAAAGATGCAAACTTTACCATTCATTGTTTGAGATTTTGATTCTTTGTTAATAGACAAGTTAATATTAACCCAAGAAGTCCAACATACTAGATTTTTACATTGTTTTAAATTGAATTTCGGATTTGGGTTTTGAGGGGTTCTTGGAAGGGTTTTAGGGTTAGTTGTGGGTGTGTTTGATGTTGGAAATTGGGGGTTGATGGTTATACTAAGTTTGGGTAGTGTTTTGAACATGTTTGAGAGTGCTTTGGATGACCACATTGCTGATTTTTGATGGGTTTTTGTGGAAGTACGAAAATGAGAGTTTGTGGGTGTTCTTGGCTTTGAATTGTGAGAATTGTAGTGGATTTGTGTGTTGATGTTAAACCTTGGGTTTGTGGCTGATTTTGAGGCTAATGTATCGTTTTTGAATGGTTAGAAGCAAGAGGAAACAATGGAGAAGCTTCGAGCTCAAATCTGGAAACTTGGATGCTTGGTAGGCTAGTCGGCTTGTGCTAAATGGAGTGGTCGGTGAGTGGTTAAAATGTTTTAAATGGTTTTGAGCAATTGGTTCAAGCATGTGGACTAGGTTGGGATTGGTAGACCCACCTAGAGTTGGGATTAGAGTGGTAGCCTAATCCTAAGCTTTAGTTAGAGACTTTGGATGTACTCTATTTGATGTTTGTGTCTCATGTTTAATTGAGATTATGGTGGTTATGTATATGTTGTTATACATGTATGTTTAGGCATGGTTTGATGCATTTTCATATGCATGTTGATGATAGGTATGATGTGGATATACATATGTGTGAAATATGATGTGATAATTGTTTTATGGTATACATGTAGTGTTGACTTGTGAAATGATATTATGAGGTGGTTGCATGATTTCGAGGATCATGGTGAGTACGTGCTAAGCACGGAAGTTGTTGTGATATTACGTTGTGAAAGATTATGGATTGTGTTTAATATTGACACTAGTATGCTTGGGTACAATGATCGATCATTAGGATGTTAGTGTGCACACAAGAGTCAAATTTGCGCGTGGCCTTGGTGGTGTTAAGGCACCAAGGAGGAGTATGGTGATGTAATATTCCACCGGAAATGTTTATATATTAGTCGGTGATGAGTGCAATCCCATCGACGGGGCGTGAGGATGAGTGGAATCCCCTCCGCGAGAACCGGTGATGAGTGTAATCCCACCGAAGGTAATGGTTGTGTTGGAAGTGCGTTCCAACGTGTTATATGCTCGAGTCATAACTAGGTGCCAATATGAGATTATTCATGTGCCAATATGATATGAAATGTGATTCCAATATGGATCGATATATGTTGTTGTTAATACATTGATATATGTATCTTCATGTGTTGGGCTTATGAGTTGTTGATCATGGCATCGAGTTGATTATATGTTCATGCATCATGTATATTTTGGCTCACGTGGATCAGAGGTAAGATCATCCATTCTATCTTGGTTGTTGCTCGTGCTTGGACCCTGCATTGTCGAAGGTTTGTTTTATGAGCTTACCCTCACTAAGCTTTTATGCTTACGCTCCTTTTTGTTCGACAATGCAGATCAGTAGCTTGTGGGTGGCAATGGCAAGGAAAGGCCTCCAAGTGTCGCTTTTGGTTAGCTCAAGTATGAACTTTAATTTGAAAGATTGTAATAGTCAAGCAATGGGATAGGTGTTGGTGATTTGAACGCTTTGATGTATGTTGATGTTGGTTTGGATTTTGGATGCTTTGTTTGAATTGTAAACCTTGTTTATGTTGCATGTCTTCAATGCTTATATGTTTTGCTTCTAAGGCATAAACCTTTAAGTGCTAAGTATGTCTCCTTTTGAGTAAATGTATGAATCCTTTAGATGCATGATCCTTGTTCATTTTGAATGCCATGTATGTTGTTATATCGGTTGTTGAAGGTTGTATGCATGTTGTTTGTGGCTAGGGGAGTCGTAAATCGCATCTAGAGTCGAGTCTTAAGTCGTTTTGCTGCAAATTTGGGTATTGCAGTGCAGGGCGTATCGATAAGCCTGACGGCCGTATCGATACGGTCCTACACTTTGGGACTCAAATTTGGTTTATCGTATCGATACGCGAGAGTGTATCGATACGCCCAATCTTTTCTGGAATTCTGAGATTTTGGCGAGTTTTTAGCGTATCAATACAGGCTCTAGGTGTATCGGTACGGTATAATATCGTTGATCGCGAGATGTTGACCGAGGAGGGCGTATCGATACGCCCAAGGGCTGTATCGATACGGTCTCACTGGTTTGACTTGGGGCAGTTGACTTGGTCAAGGCGTATCGATACCCTCTATAGGTGTATCGATACGGGCTGCTTAAAAAGGAAAAATGAGCTGTTTTAAAGTGTTGTTTTGGATGGTCGTTGTTATATTGTTTGTGTTTCCGCTATCGTAATTCACATAGGACTTAATAATGCATTTAAACAAGATATAAATAAAAGAAATTTTCTAGGGTTGCTAACCGAGGTGGGACCTTAATGGGTTTCACATCGGTTTTCCCCGTGTAGCCTACTCGGACCGGTCAAACGTCCGGACCGGGATGAGGGGGTTACATTTGTTGGTATCAGAGCCTAAGGTTTCCGAGACCTTGGGCAGGTAAGTGAGGCAAGTTTAATTCTTGTATTGAAATTGCACGGTGTTTGCTTGCAATGTAAGCATGTTTGCTTGTTTATCAAGTATTCTTGGTGTATGTTGTTTGATCGTGCGTGTGTGTTGCTTGAAGCATGTTGAGTAGAGTCTCATTGCTTCTATTAAAGCAGAAAAAGAGATTTTAAGTGAGAGAATCATACTTGAGCCACTTGGACCATTTCCTTTGCTAACCCTGTTTGCATGATTAATTTGTTGTTGTTGTTGTTGATTTATTGCTTTTTGGTAAGTTTGAGGCCAAGGCGTGGGCCGTGAATAGGTAAGTAGAAGCTGTGGTTTCTGAAAGTGTGGATGATGTTGAGGGAGTTCATCGCTATAGTCAGGGAAGTATGGTTGTACCGGAGTTGAGGTACAATTTGTTTGTTTGGGCCAGTGTGCGTCTGAGTTGTCTTCCAGCAAGAAGGAGAGATGAAGTCACTTCCGATATAGTGGAGCCGAGAAGGAAGTCTTGAGCTTTAACTTCAGATTGTTTGGTAGTGGGATGTTTTGAGTCGTCAAGACCGATGTTATAGAACAAGTTCCAGCATGATTGGTTGTGTGTGATCAGAACTGAATTTTGAGGTTTCGAGATGCTCTAAGAACAGTTTTGAAGAGTTAGGTTATATTGAAGGACAAGCCTGAAAACAAGAGAACCGGGAACTATCATCTGTGTACATGTGAAGTTGCAATTTCTATGGATTCGTCCTTTTGTGTGAGCATACAAAGAAATTTGATATACCTGTTGAGATCTTAGACGTAGGGACGCATGTGACTAGACCTTTTGGTGAGATAGTAGTGGTCAGAAAGATGTTTGTTAATGGTTCAGAGTTATGTGATTCCAGTAGATGTGAAGTAATTGTCTTTTTACGGTTTTGATGTAACATTTGGCTTGTAAAACCCAGAGCTAGGGTATACGTTGAGACAAAGAGAGAGTTGCCTTGAAGTTGCAGATTACTGTGAGACTGTAGTGGTAGGTGAGAATGTGAACTTCTTATCGAATGTTGGTCCAGCTTTAGAGGTCAAAGATTGATTGAGTTTGGTTGACAGGCTTGCCTAGCAAATGTGATGGATTCGATTTTTGAATGAAAAATAGACCGCAGAATGTTAGAATAGTTTGTGTTTTCCTAAAAGTGTTTGGTAGAATTGCACGGTTAGTCTCTTGAATGGGAAGGAGAGTTTGTTATTGATACCGTCTCCGAGTTTGCTCCTGTTTTGATTGCTCTGTATCTTATGGTTCCCGAAAGAATTGAGAGTGGTGAAGAATCAACTACGAGATTTTGTTAGACCTTAGATTCATTAGGCCTAGTACATCATCTTAGAGTACGACAGTGAAATTTGTGAAGAAGAGAGATGGCAATGCGAGAATGTGTTTAGATTACAGGTAGTTGAAACAATTGAAAATAATTGAGTAGTATCTGTTTCCAAGCGCCAGTGATTTGTTGATCAGTTAGGGTGTGCTCCAGTCTTTTCGAAGATTAATTTGAGATCCGATTACTACCAGCTGAAAGTGTGAGAGGTTGATGTACTGAAGACAACTTTTGGGGGCAAGATATGGTCACTTTGAGTTCTGGGTTATGCCATTTTGTTTGACTAGTGTGTTAGTTACTTTTATGGAGATGTCGAGTAGAATATTTCCTGAACTCCTTGATCAGTTTGTAGTAGTTCTCAGAGATGATACATGGGTATATTCACGTGCCGAGGAAGATCATGACAAGCTTTGGAGTTAGTGTTGTAGACCCTATTAGAAAATCTTTTGTATGCCAAGTTGAGCAAACGTGAACTCCGAGTCAAGGAAGATGTTCTCCTAGGACATGTAGACCAGTCGAGCGTATTAGAGTAAATCCTAAGTAGGCAGAAGAAGATGTGAGTTGGAAGAAATCGAAGACAGTGACAAGTATCTATAGTTCCTAGGTCTAGCATTATTACTATCGGAGGTTTGTGAATGATCTTTTAAAGATAGCTGCTACATTGACAAGTTGCTACAAAAGAATGTTCAGTTTGTGTGGTCAGATGCGAGACAACGAGCCCTTGAGAAACCGAAAGAAAATTTGAAGAGAGCTTCGACCTTGATCCAGCCGATGTTAGAGGAAGAATTTGTGAACCATAGTGATGCGTTACATGTAGGGTTAGGTTGTGTGCTTATGCAAGACAGAAGATTTGTGGCCTAATTATCGAGGCAGTAGAGGTACATGAAAAGAATTATCCGTCACGAGACATAGAGTTAATTACGGTTGTATTTGCTTCGAAGATTTAGAGACAAAGCATGTATAGTAAGAAATGTACAATATATACTTATCATCAGAGCTTGAAAATATTTGACGACTTAGGAAGGGTTGAAACTTGAACATCATAAGTTGTTAGAATTGCCTGAAGATCGTAATCTCAAGATTGAGTACCATCCGAAGAGAGTCAATGTAGTAACCGATGCTTCGAGTTGTTTTTGTTGAACTATATTTGAGTTGCGAGCTATATTTGCCGGATTCAGTTTATCAAGTGATAGTGGTTCTGTGGCCGAGTTTCGGGTTAAGCCTACATTGAGTCAGAGTACTTGAAGAGAAACAGTTGCAAGACAAGTTCTTGGCACCTCACGTGCAAGACATAGCAGAAGGAAGACCTTCTGGATACAGTATCAGAGATGATAGAGTTTTGCATTTCAGAGACATAATAGTTGTGCCGAATGACATAGTGTTTTGAGACGTATTGTTTTGGCCGAAGCACACGGCAGTTCATTTGTATTGTATCTAAGTCGTATGAAGACGTATTGTGGGTCGAAGACGAATACTTCTGGATTGAGTTGATGGATGATGTGGTTCTGTATGAGTGTAAGTGTGTAATTTTCCAGCGTGTCAAGGCCGAGCATCAGTTTTCTTCTAGTTTGTTACATCCGTGGAAGATTCTTAATGGAAGTGGGTAATAGATTTGAGGGATCTTGTGACTGATTCGCCTTTGATTTCTTCCAGGAGAGCTTAGCCGAGTAAACAATGATAGTTGCTCTGAGTGTGCTCATTTTATTCATGTTCACGTTACTTGTACTTTGTATAAGATGGCGGAGTCTTGCATTAACAAGAGTGTGAGTTGCACAATTCCTTGAAATATGTAGTGACCGACAGGGATTCGAGATTTCAACTAGATTTTTGAAGACATCTGCATAGTGTTTGGTTACCTGTTGAAGTCAGATGGCTAGTCAGAAAAAGTTATCGGTCAAGTATTCAAACGGTGCCGTAAGAGATTGTGAATCGGGCTAGTTCTGTTGTTTATATGTTGCGTTTACCACCAGAGTTAGAAAGAGGTTTGTGATGTGTTCCATGTATCTATGATTCGGAAATGTGAGTCAGGTCTGTCCCATGCTATGTTTGCAAAGAGATTGAGTTGAGTTTAAAATTGACAAGCAATGGAGAGCCAGTTGAGATCTTAGCATCAGTTAGCTAATGTTGTGTGGTAAGTCTACCGAGTTGGTTAGTCTGTTGTGGTGAGAAGGAGAGTGTGGAGGGGCAGATTTCGTGGTTTTTCCTGTCCGATAAATTTCGGGGACGAAATTTCCTTAAGTGGGGGAGAGTTGTAACACCCGGGTTTTGGGGTCGTATGAAAATAATATTAAAATAATGTTTTGGGTTTCGGTTTTATAATTAAAATAATAAATTAATATTTGGGTTTCGTATTTTCAAAACAAATATTTAATGTTGGACTTAAATTGTTTTGGAAATCTAATCCCATGGATTTTAGAATTAATGAGATTGCCATCTCATTAATGGCAAAGTTGTAATATTGGGGATTTTTGAAATAGCCTAATAAAATAAAACAAAAACAAAACCCCATTTCACCATCTTCTTCCCCTTTCTTTTCTTTTAAACGTGAAATCCTCCCCCTCCTCCCATTTTGCTTCTCCATCAAATCTTGCCTTCATTTTTGGAGCTCTTGCAAAGGTAACAACAAATTCTTTTTGTCCTCAACTTCCTCTTTCTTCCCATACCTTTAGTTTTCATTAAAAGTCTGTGAAACCAAAATTGATTTTGATATAACATATAAACTTAAGAACCAATTTGCAAAACAATAAATTTTTAAGTACTCTTTAAAGTCTCACAATTGACAAGTATTTTAAACAAAATAATATCTCAAGACAAGCTCTTAAATATATGAAAATTTTCTAAGTCTTTTCCTATGATTTTCAAGCCAAACTATACAAAAACGCCCAGGCATATCGATACCCTTAGGCGTATCGATACCCTTAGGCGTATCGATACCCTCTTTTGCTACTGGAATTTTGATTTTCAAGCCAAAGTATACAAGAACGCCCAGGCGTATCGATGCCCTTATGCGTATCGATACAGGCTTTTGCCACTGGAATTTTAATGGACTTACCGTACCGATATGCTTTGCAACTGTATCGATACGATATTCATCTGGGAAACTCATTTAATGAAACCGTACCAATACGCTTTGCAACCGTATCGATATGATAAGCATATCTTTGAAAAATCTTGGCATTTAATTTTTCGATCGTTACTTGTCAGTTGGTTGGTTTCCCAATTTTTAAAAGACAGTTATACAGTACCGATACGCTTGGTATGCGTATCGATATGCTTTTTATGAAAACCAAACTTGGGATTCCAGTGAGTAAACATCGTATCGATACGACCATCCGTACCGATACGCCCCTTAAAACCGTACATGTACGCCTTCTATGCATATCGATACGCTCTGTTTTCAGACACAACGGCTCTTTCCTCTTTGATGCAGGTATCGATACGCCCTTCCTGAGTACCGATACGGTAGGCTGCAGAGCTGCATTTAATGCGGGAAAATTGCTCCCAACGGCTCTATTGATGATCCCAACTACCCAAACGGCTAGAATTCAATGCAAGGGTATAAAAACAAGCTTCAATTGACCAAGCAACAACTATTGAACCTACAAGCATCATCAAAGCAAAAAATCCAAACCCTAGTGCTCTTCATAGTCAAATTCTTGTACCCAACTCTAGTGATTTTATTGTTATCTTATATTGTGAGTTTGGGGTGTTTGAAATTGTATTTGGGTAAACATTTATCCTTTGAGAGGAATTGTTTGAGTTTACCAAATCCATATCTTTGTAAAAGTGAGAGGATTAAGCTTTGGGTAGAAAGCTTAATCAATTTGTAAGGTTACCTCCTCATCCAAGAAAAGAGGAAGAATTCAAGTAGTGAATTGGTTGAAAATCCTTAGTGGGAACTAAGGTAGTGGATGTAGAGTTCATTTGGAGAACTTGAACCACTCTAACCACTTGTGTCACTTTTATTTTTCACTCTTACCTCCTACCAAAATTTTAATTGCCAATTTACCCCCTCTTGGCCATTTGCAATTGTGTGATCAACTCAACAATTGGTATCGGAGCTACACTCATTGGAAGGATTACAACCCTCTTGAGTCGATTCTAGGAGAGTTTGATCAACAACTAGTCAAGCAATGGCATCCACCTCCAACTCCAACCTCTATGAGTCCCAATCTACAACCAAACCACCATTCTTCAATGGGGATAACTACCCATATTGGAAGAATAGAATGAGGCTCTTCATCAAGTCTACCAACTACATGTTGTGAGATGTGGTTGAAGAAGGTCCATACATTCCCATGAAGAGAGATAGTGAAGCAAGACTTGTCCCAAAGGTGAAAGCCGAGATGACGGAAGATGAACGAAGAAGGATGCAAGTGAATGATAAAGCTCTCCATGTCATATTTTGTGCACTTGGTCCGGATATCTACTCCAAGGTGTCTTCGATCGAAAATGCCAAGGAGGTTTGGGACACCCTCGAGACAACATATGAGGGAACTAATGATGTCAAGGAAACAAAAAATGGGTTGCTCAATCTAAGCTACAAAAATTTCAAGATGGATCCCGATGGGAGTGTTTCCAAGATGTTTGATCGATTCTCGGTCATTGTCAACGGATTAAAGGGGTTCGGTGAGATCATCCCCAAAGACAAGCTAGTGAGGAAGTTGTTGTACTCTCTTCCAGAATCATGGGATAGCAAGAGAACGGCTATTATTGAAGCTCGAGATTTGAAGACTCTCAAGCTTGATGCTCTTGTTGGATCTCTACTCACCCATGAGATCATGAGAAAGGGAAGAGAAGAAGAAAAGAAGATGGAAGAGAAGAAGGTTGAGAAGAAGGATGTTGAGAAGAAGAAGGTTGGAATCACTCTTAAAGCTTCATACCATGAAAGCGATTCGAGTGAAGATGAAGATGAGGAGATGGCCATGTTGGCCAAACGGTTCACTCGGTTCATGTAGTCCAATCGTGGGAGAAAGTTCATTAGAAAAGGAGACTTCAAGACCAAGAGTAAGGAAGAGGAGAAGGACCAAATCACTTGCTATGAATGCAAAAAGCTCGGCCATATCCGTTCCGAATGTCCTCAATTGAAGAGGAAGAACTTTGGGAAGAAGAACAAGCTCAAAGCTCAAGTAGCAACTTTGAGTGACGATGAGTCATCCGAGGAGGAGGAGGAAGTGGCCAATCTTTGTCTCATGGCCATTGATGATGAACCAAAGGTAAATCCTAACTCATCTAATTTTGATTTTACCTTTGATGAGCTTCAAGATGCTTATGATGAATTGCAAGAGGTTTACGATGAGTTAGTAGGAAAATATAAAGAATCCATTTTGAGAAACAAGAAAACTATCTCTGATTTGAAAAATCAAAATGAAACATTTTCAAAAACTAACTCCGAATTGGAAAAGAAAGTTATGTTTTTAGTGAATCTTTCAAATGATCTTAAAACGAAAAATCTTGAACTTGAAAAACTTCTTTCCGATTTTCAAGATTATCACACAAAGGAAGTGGATAATCTTAAAACATCAATTGCTATTGGGAAAAACCATTTTGAAAAAGGAAACTCTTCTAAATCCCAATATGTAAAAAGAAAACATTTTATTCCTAAAAAAAGAAATTTTTATAAGCAATCTAAAGGTCAAAAGGTTAGGAGTGTTTGGGTTCCTAAGGAACTTATTATTTCTATAATATGAATGCTATTGCTTCTTGGATTCCTAAGGGAACCAAAATTTTGAAGGCTAACACACATGGACCCAAAATGATTTGGGTACCAAAAATCGAGGCCTAATTTCTTTGTTTGTAGGGGGAGCATTGCTACAAGGCCAAAGCTTCAAGCCAAAACTCATGGTACCTTGATAGTGGATGCTCAAGACATATGACCGGTGCCAAGAGTAGATTCGTGGAACTAAAGCCAACGAGTGGTGGAGTGGTAACTTTCGGTGACAACTCCAAAGGCCACATTGAAGGAATAGGCTCCATTGGTAATCACTCTTCCATTTTCATTGAAAATGTTTTGTATGTCAACGGTCTTAAACATAATTTATTGAGCATTAGTCAATTATGTGATAAGGGTTTTAATTTTTTATTTGATAAAAGTGGTTGCAAAATTGTGAACATTAAAACAAATCAACTAATGCTCATAGGACATAGAATATGCAATATCTACATGGTGCATTTAGATGACATTCATTCATCCCATACATGCTTAGTTGCACATGATGAACATGACTCATGGCTTTGGCATAGAAAGTTAGGACATGCTAGCATGAGTGTCTTAGAGAAATTAATTTCCCTTAATCTAGTTAGAGGTTTACCCAAACTTAAATTTTCTAATGATAAAATTTGTGATGCATGTTCAAAGGGTAAACAACATAGAACTTCATTTAAATCCATTAATGATGTCTCTACTAGTAGATGTTTACAATTGATTCATATGGATCTTTTTGGGCCTATTAGAACAATGAGCTTGGGTGGTAAATCATATGCCTTTGTGCTTGTAAATGACTATTCTAGGTTTACTTGGGTTCTATTCTTAAGTACAAAAGATGAGGCTTTAGAAAAATTCATCACATTTTCTAAAATAACTCAAAATGATATTGAACTTAAAATTTCTCACATTAGAAGTGATCATGGAACCGAATTTCAAAATCTAAGTTTTGATGAGTTTTTAAATGAAAATGGAATTAGCCACAATTTTTCCGCACCTCGCACTCCTCAACAAAATGGGGTAGTTGAGAGGAAAAATCGAACTTTAGAAGAAATGGCTAGAACCATGCTTTGCGAAAATAATTTACCTAAATATTTTTGGGCGGAAGCCACAAATACCGCTTGCTATATTATAAATCGATTAACGATTAGGCCAATTTTGAAGAAAACACCTTATGAGATTTTAAAATCTAAGAAGCCTAACATTAGCTATTTTCATCCTTTTGGTTGCAATTGTTTTGTTTTGAATAATGGTAAAGAAAACTTAGGTAAATTTGATGCTAAAAGTGATAAAGCTATTTTCTTAGGGTACTCTTTAAACTCTAAATCCTATCGTGTATTTAACAAAAGAACTCTAGTAGTTCAAGAGTCTATACATGTTGATTTCGATGATAACCTCCTTCCGAGGAAGGAATCTTGTGATGATGATGATGTAGGAATTCTTGATGCCATTGATGGAGGACAAACGTCAAAGGTGGATGAGGTTCCAACTAAAGATGAGGATACACAAGATCCACCTCTTGAAGCCTTGAAGGACTTGGCTCTTGAGGAAAAGGAGGTATTTTACCCAAGGGAGTTCAACTATGACAAAGGTGGTGAAATCTTGGGTGATCCATCCAAGGGGGTAACTACTAGATCCTCTCTCAAATTAATGAACCATGTTGCATTTCTTTCATGCATTGAGCCTAAAAATATTAAAGAAGCTTTAAAAGATGATTTTTGGATTTTGGCTATGCAAGAAGAATTAAATCAATTTGAGAGAAGTAAACTTTGGACATTAGTTGAAAGGCCAAATAATCAATCTACTATAGGAACTAAATGGGTTTTTAGGAATAAATTAGGTGAAAGTGGTAATATAGTGAGAAACAAGGCTAGGCTTGTTGCTCAAGGTTATACCCAAGAAGAGGGAATTGATTTTGATGAGACATATGCACTCGTAGCTAGGATGGAAGCCATTAGGATGCTTTTAGCATTTGCATGTTATAATGATTTCAAGCTTTTTCAAATGGATGTGAAAAGTGCCTTTTTAAACGGTTTTATAAATGAAGAAGTGTATGTTGAACAACCACCGGGTTTTGAGGATTCAAAATTTCCAAAACATGTGTTTAAACTAACAAAAGCTCTTTATGGTTTAAAACAAGCTCCTAGAGCTTGGTATGAGAGACTTTCAAATTTCTTAATTGAAAAGGATTTTGAAAAAGGAAAGGTGGACACTACACTCTTCATAAAAAGATATAACAATGACATCTTAGTAGTACAGATCTATGTTGATGATATCATTTTTGGTTCTACTAATGAGTGTTATTGTAAAGAATTTTCTAAGCTAATGCAAGGTGAGTTCGAGATGAGCATGATGGGGGAGCTCTCATTCTTTTTGGGACTCCAAATCAAACAAAGGAAAGATGACACCTTCATAAATCAAGCTAAGTACGTGAAGGACATGCTCAAAAAGTTCGGCTTGGAGAATGCCAAACCTCAAGCCACACCTATGAGCTCTTCCATAAAGCTTGACAAGGATGAAAGAGGTAAGTGTGTTGATTCTAAGCTTTATAGATCCATGATAGGTTCTTTGATTTACCTTACCGCAAGTAGACCGGATATTATGTTTAGTGTTTGCTTGTGTGCTAGGTTTCATGTTAGTCCTAGAGAATCACACTTAGTTGCCATTAAGAGAATTTTTAGATATCTTAGAGACACACCTACCTTAGGCCTTTGGTATCCTAAAGATTCCTCCTTTAGCCTTCATGCTTATTCGGATGCAGATTATGGGGGATGTAAGATAGATAGGAAAAATACTTCCGGGACATGCCAATTCTTAGGTAGTATGCTCGTATCTTGGTTCTCTAAGAAACAACATAGCGTAGTCTTATCTACCACCGAAGCGGAGTACATATCCTTAGGGAGTTGTTGTGCTCAAGTCCTTTGGATGAAGCAACAACTCTTAGATTATGGTGTTGAAATAGAAACCATACCCCTTAGGTGTGACAACACTAGTGCCATTTGTCTCACTAAGAATCCCATCCAACACTCTAGAACTAAACACATAGAAATTATACATCATTTCATTAGAGATCATGTGTTGAAAAATGATGTTGTTATAGAATATGTTGATACCTTGAACCAATTAGTGGATATATTCACAAAGCCTTTAGATAAAGAGCGCTTTTGGACCCTTAGGAGAGAGTTAGGTTTAACTAGCCTTTCTTGACCCCTTCTAGGTCCCAAAATGTCAAAAATTTGCTTGAAATTGTTTGTGATTCATGCTTGTGTTAATTTTGTTCTTTTTGCTTCTATGCATGTTGCTAGGAGGAGTATGCATTAAGTTTAGCCATTAAAACTTGTTCATAGGACATGTACATGCATTTAGGGACGTTTAAAGTTAAATTTTTGCACTTAAACCTGTCAAAAATGCCTTATCTGGTAAAGGCGTATCGATACGGCTGAAGCGTATCGATACGGGTTCATAACTGGGAAAACTTTGAAGCTGAACAAGTATCGATATGGCCCCGCGTATCGATACGGTTAAAGTCAAGGGAAATAGTCAAAGCCAAGTCGTACCGATACGGTCCCGCGTATCGATACGGTAGTAATGACGAAAAAAAAAATTAGGGTTAAAGGGTATCGATATGCGTGTCTAGCGTATCGATACAGTCTCGACGGAAAGGCTATTTAGGGCTGCAATTGTTAAAAAGCTTTAAACACAAAAACCCCTTTTTCTGTCCAAAACCCTAGCCGCAATACCCTATAAAAACCTCCCTCAATCCTTCAATTTTTACCATCAAACTTAAAAATTCTTTGAGGGTTTTTAATCTCCACATCAAGGCTAAGCTTTGTCAACAAATCTTGTGCATTCACATCACCTCATTCATCCAATCTAAGATTCAAGGTATAAAACTCTTCTTTTTTTATTTTATTTGATTTTCGTTTGATTTTTATAATTGTTTCAATTGAATTTTTGTACAAAACATGTTTTTATTTTATGGGTTTCAACTTTTTCATAATTTTTTTTTTCAAAAATCAAAATTTTTCATTCGAATATATTTTCTATTCGAATTTTTTAATCTTTTTTTTGAATTATAGATGTCTTTTTAAAATTAAATTTCTTTTTACAATTACCTTGAATTATTAGAATTTATTGGAATGAATAGGATGTTAATTGCATCACTTTTGATGTGTTTTCAGGGTTATGGCACCATCGAAAAAGAGAACTAAGCGTCGTGCTACTTCCGATCCTAGTGAGGACCTCGAGGGTAACCCTACACATAATCTTCCTTATATTATCCAAGTAAGTTTTCCTGATGCCGGCGATATAGAACGATATAAACTTTTTCAAGGTATGAACCTTAGGGAAGAACATGTTGTGTCTGTCCCGTTTTTAAATTCTGCCCGGTTCAAATTTCAATACCCCCCTTTACTTAAGCAATGGAAATTTCTGAATTTTTTAAGCATTCCTCCTATTCTCTATAGGAATCTAGTCATCGTATTCTTTTCCAATGCCATATGTGTTCATGATGAAGCTAGGGAGAATGTCATTGCTATTGAATCCTCTGTTATGGGCAAAACCTTTACAATTGATCAAAATTTTTTATGTAATGTCTTTGGTTTTGAAAATATTGGTATTGATGATGAAAAATCCTTGGGTATGGGTCCTTTAGGCTCAACAAAAGGTTTAAATGCTCATGACCATATCCTTCGTCTTCTTGTCTCTTGGTTTTTTCGTCCACCGGGAGTGAAATTTTCAACTATTCGTCAAACCGATGATTTTTGGCTTAGGTGTTTTAGAGAAGGTCAACGTCCAAATATTTGTCAAATTATGTTTGTCGACCTTGTCTATTTAGTCCAACACCGTCACACCAAACAAGTCACATCCTTTTACTACTCTACGGCTTTGAGTTATCTCTTTCATTCCCTTGAAGTTGATTGTTCTCATGATTATCCCGAAACCCTTGGCCTACCCATAGATGAGTGTTCTCTAGCTCGTTTCGGTTTCTCTTATGTTGATAATGAATGGGTTCGTACCACTCAAGATCTTCCACAAGATGCTCCGGTCGATGCTTCTCGTGCTTCTTCAAGCTCTCACCGTGCTCCGATTGATTCCTCTTCCATGGGCACTCTTATGACTTTCCTCAATGAGAAGTTCACTTCCATGGAAGCCGGGTTTACCGCGATGGACACTAGATTCACATCTTTGGAAGATCGTGTCAAAGGTATGGAGAAGAAGATGGAAACCATGGCTTCTCGCCAAAACTCCATGGATATCTCTCTTACTGCCTTCCATGGTGCTTGGCTTAACCAAAACCGAAGGAATCAACCATCTCAAGATGATGAAGAAGAAGAGGACGAGGACGATGATGAAGATGACGCGTAGTTTATGCATCTCATCTTATGGCATTTAGTTTTTATATTCTGTTATTGCACTCTTATTTTTAGGATCTAAGTTTATACCTATTATCTATGTTTTAGGATTTTAAAGTTTGGATTATGATGTTTGCTCTAAAGTTTATGCATTTGCACTATATGTTTACCTTGAAGTTTATGCATTTGAACTCTTATGATTGCTTTAAGTTTAATGAATTATTATTGCTATTATGTTGCTATTATCCTTGTATTTATATTTGATCTAACAAAAAGAAGAGAAGGATCACAGAGTCAATTTTTTATTTTTGAAAATCTATCTTAAATTAAGGGGGAGAAAGCTTTTCAAAGTTTCAAAAACTTAAAAATTTATTTGTGGTTTTGTTATATCAAAAAAGGGGAGATTGTGAAACCAAAATTGATTTTGATATAACATATAAACTTAAGGACCAATTTGCAAAACAATAAATTTTTAAGTACTCTTTAAAGTCTCACAATTGACAAGTATTTTAAACAAAATAATATCTCAAGACAAGCTCTTAAATATATGAAAATTTTCTAAGTCTTTTCCTATGATTTTGAAGCCAAACTATACAAAAACGCCCAGGCGTATCGATACCCTTAGGCGTATCGATACCCTCTTTTGCTACTGGAATTTTGATTTTCAAGCCAAAGTATACAAGAACGCCCAGGCGTATCGATACCCTTATGCGTATCGATACGGCTTTTGCCACTAGAATTTTAATGGATTTACCGTACCGATACGCTTTGCAACCGTATCGATACGATATTCATCTGGGCAACTCTTTTAATGAAACCGTACCGATACGCTTTGCAACCATATCGATACGATAAGCATATCTTTGAAAAATCTTGGCATTTAATTTTTCGACCGTTACTTGTCAGTTGGTTGGTTTCCCAATTTTTAAAAGACCGTTATACTGTACTGATACGCTTGGTATGCGTATCGATACGCTTTTTATGAAAACCAAACTTAGGATTCCAGTGAGTAAACACCGTATCGATACGGCCATCCGTATCGATACACCCCTTAAAATCGTACCGGTACGCCTTCTATGCGTATCGATACGCTCTATTTTCAGACACAACGGCTCTTTCCTCTTTGATGCAGGTATCGATATGCCCTTTCCCGAGTACCGATACGGTAGGCTGCAGAGCTGCATTTAATGCGGGAAAATTGCTCCCAATGGCTCTATTGATGATCCCAACTACCCAAACGGCTAGAAATGCCGCTATAGGGTTAAAAACGCCGCTAAAGAATTGTTTTGTTGTAGTGATGCTAGAGGTTGAATCTCTAACGTATACGTTCATTTGAAGGCACCTTATGAAAGGATGCCATTAAGACATGAGAAGTTCGATAATGTCATGATGACAAACGACTTCAAGATAAATGGGTGTGACAAATGTGTATATGTCAAAACTATTAACATTGGATATATTATTCTATGTTTGAATATTGATAACATACTCATTGTTGGACACAACAATGAAATGGTAAACGTACGAAAGACTTGTCAAATTCAAGACTGACATGAAAAATATGAGATTGACAGATTTGATTTTGGGCATCCAAATCAAAAGGTCACTTGAAGGTCTCATATTGGCGTAGTCACACTACATGGACAAGAGAAGTTTGGCAAGGATGTTTTCACCATAGCTAGAACTCCAATAAATATATGCCAACATTTGTCCAAGAACAAAGACCAAAGTGTTGACCAAGTGGAATATGCAAGGGCCATAGGCAGTTTAATGTACATCATGAGCTGCACTAAACCAGATATTGCTTTTACTATGAGTAGTTTAAGCAGATTCACAAGCAATCCGAGTGAAAACCACTGGAAAAAGATTGTAAGGTTACTGAGATATCTTAGATATACTCGGAACTATAGATTGTATTATTCTAGAAATTCTACTGCTTAGAAGGATATTCCAATTCCAGTTGGATATCTGATATTCAAGATACCAAAGGCACAAGAGAATATGTATTTACTTTGGGAGGAGGAATCGTGTCATGGAAATCCTCAAGACAAACGGTTAAAACCAGATCCACAATGGAATTTGAGTTTGTAGCTCTAGACAAGTTTGGATAAGAAGTCGAATGGCTTCAGAAATTTCTTGGAGGATATGCTTTAACAGCCAATGTAACACCCTAAATCCTACACTAGTAGAATTAAGGTCAATTGCCTAAGCTAATAGTTCAATTGAACTAAAATCTAAGCTAAATAGACTACTCAAGGGCTTAATTGAAATATTAGATAAAATGAGTGATCAAATCATGAGTGACCAAATCGAAAAGCATCGCAAGATAAGTGAATGCATGTTAAATACATGGATTCCTAATTTACCCTTGCCACTATCTATAGTTAAAGGCTAATTAAAAAAGGGGTAAATTAGGTATCTCCATATCCAATTAAGATGAGAATTATCATCTCTTTCATTCCACCATGGTCGACTAGAGAGGAAAGAAAAAAAAGAGAGAGAGAGTTTGAGAGAAAGCCATGGGAAGCTGGATAATTCATGCATGGTGGATGAATTAACAAGATAATCACAAGCTAGGAAGCAATGTAAGTAAAATTATCTTGGCCAAATAGATTGATGTTTTAATCCTTGTGTTTCAGCATGAGATTCCTTGAATTGTTGCTGGAAATTATGTTAGGTTGATTCGTGAATTATAATCATATTAGATTCTGAAATTGATAGTGAAAATAGGATGAAATTTGGCTTGGTCGAATGGTAGGTAATCGTGTATGTGACCAATTGATTAAAGTTCATGTAATTGTGATATAAACTGAAATTTCTAATGATTTAAGACCGGAATTGGGTGATAAATATGCAGGAAATCATGTTAGTTAAATGCATTAGAATGCTAATCAAGTGAGAATTGAACTTGTAGTAAATTTGGCCACCTAGATTGTACAATTGGCTAACTAGGGATTAAATTGAAAGAATTGATAAATTCGGGACTGCACTGTATAAAATTGAGGACTGGAAACTTGGATTAAAATCAGGGTAAAAGTTAAATTAAAAGATTGTTAGATTGAATTGTTATATTAAAGACTAATGGATTGTTTTAGTGAACTTGGTAACATGTATGAACAATATGGACTGCAATAGGAATATATGATAGTTAATGGACTGAAATGAATGAACCAGGGACTAAAAATCAATATATTAGTACAGTGGAAAACATGAAAATTAAGGACTTAAAGTTCTAGAATGAAATGGATTGAATTAAGCATGTAGGTATATGGACTAGAAGCTTGACCTAATGAATCTACCCAGAAAACTCTGTTCTGGGCAGTAACTTTGAAAAACTATTATAAATTGTAGGAATTGAATTTAGAGCTAAAATTTATATGGAATGAACTTTAATATTTCTATTTTCATTACGAACAAACAGATTTTAATTCTAGATTATATAGTGAAATCTGGAAATGAAAATACATGGACAGTGCAAACTGTCCAGAAGTGTAAATACCATGTATTTAAGTTAAAATTGTATTAATTGACAAAGAGTTAAAATGCATGGATTATATGGTTAGAAAGATAATTAAGTTACATTTCTAATGTTGTAAACAAATTGAAATTCCAACATGTAGATTAAAAGATATAGGCAAAATAGTGACTAGTTTGCAAATTGCCTGGCAGTGACAGAAACTGTTTGTGATGTTTAGATGTATGCTTGAATGTATTGCTTATTTTGATTCCTTGTATTGGGTTGTATCTTAGACCAAGTAGAGGAAATTCTTGAGGAGGACAAAGCTGGACAAACAAGTGGGAAAGCTAAAGGGATTTACATCAAGGAGCAACACTAGCTTGCTTTTGTTTGGAGTTTTGTGAGTGTAAATCCACTTAGGGTTAGGACTTAGGTCCTAACTAATCACATTTCTTGTATTGTTGCCATGGAAAATGACTCATCTACATTTGGTAACTAAGGGAAGAATGAATTAATTGAAAACTTTCTTGATGCCACGATTACTTGATTTCTTGAATTGAATGTTTTGGTTGTACTAAGATAATGCATTGATTAAATACATGTTCACATTTGCATTGCTTATGCCAAAGGTATGTAATGGCATGCTAGCTTTGCTTGGATACGAGGTACGCTCAAACATGCATAAATGACTTTGTGATCAAATGCTTCCATGTATAGTTGATATGTTCGAATGGCTTGTTAGATTGAATGCTCTTGTGTGATGCTTGAGAATGCTTGATCATCTATGAAGTGAACTAAGGCTTACATGGCTTAAAGATCTAAAATGAATTTGGCCTTGATGTGTTCGATGCTTAATCATTTGATTTGTTATTGCTTGAAAATAAAAGATTCAACAAGACCTTGGTTGCTAGTTGGTATTAGGTAGAACGGCATGTCTTAGAGTCTAGAGCTCGACTTATTTAGGTACTTCGTGTACCATCTTGATTGGTGTTGTAGGCACCTCCTTGTTAGATACTTTGGGTATTATCTTGCTAGGTACTTTGTGTACCATCTTGTGTGGTGTTGTAGACACCTTCTTGTTTAGATACTTTGTGTATCATCTTGCCAGGTACTTTGTGTACCCACTTGAGACTTGATTACCTAGTCCTACTATCTACCAAGGCAAAACAAGATTAATTAAACTTGAAATAAAGACTTGTGAACATGAATGAAGATTGAGCAAACTTGACACTTGCTAGTGAACTTGTAATGTAACGAAATTACATGATCAAAATGATGTTTGCTTGGTTTATATATTATGAGTAATGAAATGAAGATTGAGTATTGAAATGAAACTTGTAATGTGCTAGTGAACTTGTTAATGGCAAATTGCTCTATTTATATGTTATGAGTATTGAAATGAATCTTGGATTACTTGATCTTTGCTATTCGAATGATGCTAGATGATATAGCTAGGTTAAACTTTAGTAAAATGAACAAGGATCCCTAATGCTAATAAACTTGATAACTTGTTAAGTAGTTGTTACCTCGCTAAGTACACTATGTACTTACTCCCGTTTCTCTTCTTCCCTAATCACAGGTCTAGATTGATCGAAGCTATCTTTCCTTGAACTGGAGTAGAACACAAGCAAAGACCTAATGTATGACTTGGTACTTTTTGTAATGCTCCTAGATGGCGGCCTTAGATTGTGTCTAGTCTTGATAGCCCATGCATTTGACTTATATGTATAAAGTGTGTATATTGAACTTGATAAAGTCTTGTAATGAAATAGTACCTTGGAATGTAAATACATGTATGTAAGTAATGGTCTTTTGTGAATTTTATGGTTAAGACTAATGAATGAATGAACTAGACCTTGTTTGCAAGCTTATATTGAGCATGTGTTGTAATGAATTTAAGTGAGTAAGCTTAATAGATTGAACATGTATATGGTCACCCTACAAGAGATTCTATTCGAATAAAACTATGTGTCTAACTTGATGGTTTATTTCACTTGGATGTTTTGAGTATGTAGGCTTGGTAAAGTGAATTGTAAAGATCACAAACCCTCCTATGTTTGTAATTCAAATGCTTAGGTAAGGATTGAAACTAGTTAAATGGTTATCTAAGTCATTTGGTTTTCATTATAGAATGAATAAGATTAAGTTGATTGGTGTAATGAATTTTCTTCCTTGCTAAGTTGTTTAAAGTGAACAAAATGACCCTAAAATTGTAAAGGATAACTTGATAACATTACTTCTTGTCCGGGTAACGCTCCTCGCTCCTAACCCGGGTGAGGGGTGTTACATAAAGTGGTATTCAAAGCTTAAGGTCTAGATCCTAGGACTAGATCGAGTATGCATGCATCATATAAGATTGAATTATGCCACCTAGGAATCGTATTCTTGATATGCTTGTGCTCTTGCTCATATAACTCAATTCTTTTGTCCAATCGTAGTATGTCCGAGACGAGACTAGCTCAGAATGACGAAAGTCCACAAGGGTCCTCTAATGAGGGCGGAAGTGTGAGGTTGGAATTGAATCCTACAAGACAAGCCGAAACTCGAGAACCCGTTCAACCTCGAGAGCAGGATGCTCCCGCTATCCAAGTTGTCCAAAGAGAATGTCTCCTTAGCATGAAGGAGATGTTCAATCAATTCGTATCAAACCTTAAAAAAGATCATCATGTTGCTCCTGATGTTGTTGCGCCAAACAGAGCTCTCATCGATAAACTTGCTCAACATCGAGCCTATACCTTCACCGGTGCCAACGATGAAAATCCTGAAGACGCAGAATACTGGCTAGAACGTACAACTCAAATTCTGACCAAACAATTGCAATGCTCAGACGAGCACAACTTGAATGTGCCATAGCACTTCTTGCTGATAAAGCCTTGAGTTGGTGGGAAACCACAGCCCTAACTGCTCCGGCTAAAGCTATTACCTGGAAATTCTTCGTAGATGAGTTCAAAAAGAAGTACATCAGGGAGCAATATTTAGCCGAGTGAAAGAAGCATTTCTTGTACCTCAAGCAAGCTAATAGGCCCATTGAACAATATGTTGCTGATTTTTGCAAATACGGCTCCCATCCATAATATTTTTGCAAATAATGTCATTCGGGCTAACCAATGCCCCAGCCGCATTCATGGATCTCATGAACCGAGTATTCAAGCCCTATATAGACAAATTTGTGGTCGTCTTTATCAGTGACATCTTGGTCTACTATCGTAACAAGGAGGAACATGTTGAACACCTCCGAATTGTCTTGCAAACTCTCTGAGAACGTCAGTTGTTTTCCAAATTCTCCAAATACGAGTTATGGCTATCGGAAGTTTCATTTCTTAGTCATGTAATCTCAGTAGAAGGGATTAAACTGGATCCAAAGAAAATGCAACCCATTCTTGATTGGAGACCTTCGAGGAATGTTGGTGAGACCCAGAGCTTTCTCGGTTTAGTTGGATACTATCAAAGATTTGTTAAGGGTTTTTCTACCATTGACTTGCCCATAACTAAACTCCTTTGAAAGGATCAACCATTTGAGTGGTCCGGGAATCAGCAACAAAGCTTTGATCAGCTCAAACAAGCCCTGACTCATGCCCCGGTTCATATCCAACCTGAATCAGGTAAATAATTCTCTGTGTATAGCGATGCTTCACATTCGGGATTAGGTTGCATATTGATGCAAGGAGATAATGTGGTAGCGTATGCATCAAGACAATTGAAACCTCACGAGCTTAACTATCCAACCCACGATCTCAAACTTGCTTCCATTGTTTTCGCTCTTAAAATTTGGAGGCACTACTTGTACGGTGAAAAAATCCACCTATTCACTAATCATAAAAGCCTTAAGTACCTTATAACTCAGAAGGATCTTAATTTGAGATAAAGAAGATGGATGGAACTCTTGAAAGACTACGATTTAGTCATCGACTATCATCCTGGAAAAGCCAACGTGGTTGTGGATGCTCTTAGTCGCAAACCGACCTTCAGTAAGCTAATCTAAGCATTGAATTTTCAAAAACTCTCCTTGAATTGTCTATAAACATTTGAATTGCTCCTTATTTGTCTTCTAAGTATCCATTCAAATACTTCTTATTTGATGAGCAACCATTCGAAAAAAATTTCTTGAGTTATAATCAACCAATTCGAATTGAATCTCTCATGTCTTGTAAATGAATTGTTTGAAAATTAGCCTTAGTAATCTTGTTTGTTTCTTCGTAGCTTCCTTGGCTATCAATGCTCATTTTCGTCTATCCAAAGAACGGAAATTCTTGTCTGAACTTCAAGTTCAATCCAGTCTAATCTCAAGAATTAAAGAACTCCAGCAAGTTGATCCAGATCTTTAGAAAATTATTTTGAAGCTTAATTCTGAGCCCAATTCTTACTTCTCCTTCAAGTCGAATGGGCTCCTCTATTTTAAAGATAGAGTATGTGTTCCTAACAATGAAGAACTAAAGCAAGAGATGTTGAAAGAAGCCCATCAAAGTTCTTTTTCGATCCACCCTGGATCGGTTAAGATGTACAAGGATCTAAAACCCTTGTATTGGTGGCCAGGAATGAAAGCGACCATCAATAACTACATATCAAAGTGCTTAACTTGTCAAAGGGTTAAAGCCGAGCATCGAGCTCCCACCAGATTGCTCCTACCTCTCGAATTCCCTCAGTGGAAGTGGGATCGAATTACTATGGATTTTGTAACCGGTCTTCCTTGTACTCCAAGAAAATGTGATGTCATGTGGGTAATAGTTGATCAATTCACTAAGTCGGCTCATTTCATCCCTATTCGAATGAACTATAGTCTAGAAACTCTAGCTGACTTGTACATTCTTGAAGTGATTCGTTTACACAGAGTCCCTAGTTCAATCATCTTCGATCGAGATCCTAGATTCACATCTTGATTCTGGAGAACCTTGCAACGAGCTCTCGGAACTAAGTCAAATCTAAGCACGACCTTCCATCCTCAAAGTGATGGCCAATCCGAAAGAGTGATTCAAGTCCTTGAAGACATGTTGAGAGCTTGTGTCATTGACTTTGGGAAGAATTGGGAGAAATATTTACCTCTTGTGGAGTTTGCCTACAATAATAGCCATCAATCTTCGATCCAAATAGCTCCATTCAAAGCTTTGTTTGGAAGGAAATGTAGAACTCCTCTATGTTGGTATGAACTTGGAGAAAACAAAGCGTTAGGACCTCAATTACTCCGGTAAACCAAAGAACAAGTCCGAATTATCCACGAGCGATTGAAGCAAGCCTTTAATAGGAAACAATCCTACACATACTTGAAACGAAGAGATATCCAGTATGATGTGGGAGATAAGGTCTTTCTCAAAGTCTCTCCTTGGAAGAAGGTTCTCAGATTTGGTAAAAAAGGAAAACTCAGCCCCGGGTTCATTGGACCATTCGATGTAGTTGAAAGAATTGGTCCAGTGGCTTATCGATTAGCACTCCCTAGTGAATTCGATAAGATCCACAATGTATTCTATGTTTCCATGCTCAGAAAGTACCGGTCTGATCCATCTCACAATTTAGAACCCAAAGAGGTTGAATTGAACCCTAACTTATCCTATGAAGAAGAACCAATCAAGATACTTGACAAAGAAGTCAAGAGGCTTAGGAACAAGAACATCTCCCTAGTGAAAGTATTGTGGAGGAATCACAAGGTAGAAGAAGCAACTTGGGAGCCTAAGGATACAATGAGAAAGCAATATCCTCACCTATTCGATTCAGGTAAAAATTCAAGGGCGGATTTTCCTTTTTAAGGGGGAGAATTGTAACACTCTAAATCCTAGACTAGTAGAATTAAGGCCAATTGCCTAAGTTGATAGTTCAATTTAACTAAAGTCTAAGCTAAATAGACTACTCAAGGGCTTAATTGAAAGATTAGATAAAATAAGTGACCAAATTGAAAAGCATGGCAAGATAAGTGAATGCATGCTAAATCTATGGATTCCTAATTTACCCTTTCCACTATCTATAGTTAAAGGCTAATTAAAAAAAGGTAAATTAGGTAACTCCATATCCAATTAAGTTGAGAATTATCATCTTTTTCATTCCACCATGGTCGGCTAGATAGGAAAGAAAAGAAAAGAGAGAGAGTTTGAGAGAAAGCCATGGGAAGCTTGAGAGTTCATGCATGTTAGATGAATTAACAAGATAATCACAAGCTACGAAGCAATGTAAGTAAAATTATCTTGGCCGAATAGATTGATGTTTTAATCCTTGTGTTTGAGCATGAAATTGCTGGAAATTATGTTAGGGTGATTCATGAATTATAATCATATTAGATTATGAAATTGATAGTGAAAATAGGATGAAATTTGGCTTGGCCGAATGGTAGGTAATCGTGTATGTCAGTATGTGACCAATTGATTGAAGTTCATGTAATTATAATATAAACTGAAATTTGTAATGATTTAGGATTGGAATTGGGTGATAAATATGCTGGAAATCGAGTAAGTGAAATGAATTAGAGTGCTAATCAAGTGAGAATTGAACTTGTAGTAAATTTGGTCACCTAGATTGTACAATTGGCTAACTAGTGACTAAATTGAAAGAATTGATAAATTCAGGACTGCTCTGTATAAAATTGAGGACTGGAACTTGGATTAAAATCAGGGTAAAAGTTAAATTAAAAGATTGTTATATTAAAGAGTAATGGACTGTTTTAGTGAACTTGGTAACATGTATGAGCAATAGTGACTGGAATTAGAATTTATGATATTTAATAGACCGAAATGAATGAACCATGGACTAAAAATCAATATATTAGTACAGTGGAAAACATGACAATTAAGGACTTAAAGTGCTAGAATGAAATTTATTGAATTAAGCATGTAGGTATATGAACTAGAAACTTGACCTAATGAATCTACCCAGAAAACTCTGTTCTAGGCAGTAACTTTGAAAAATTATTATAAATTGTAGTAATTGAATTTAGAGCTGAAATTTATATGGAATGAACTTTAATATGTCTATTTTCATTAGAAATAAACAGAGTTGAATTTGGATTATATACTGATATCTGGAAATGAAAATACAATGACAATGCAAATTGTCCAGAAGTGTAAATACCTTGTATTTATGTTAAAAACTGTATTAATTGACAAAGAGTTAAAATGCATGGGTTATATGGCTAGAAAGATAATTAAGTTATATTTCTAATGTTGTAAACAAATTGAAATTCCAACATGTAGATTAAAAGATATAGGCAAAATAGTGACTAGTTTGCAAATTGCATGGCAGTGACAGAAACTGTTTGTGATGTTTAGATGTATGCTTGAATGTATTGCTTATTTTGATTCCTTGTATTGGGTTGTATCTTAGACCAAGTAGAGGAACTTCTTGAGAAGGTCAAAGCTAGACAAACAAGTGGGAAAGCTAAAGGGATTTACATTAAGGAGCAACACTAGCTTGCTTTTGCTTGGAGTTTTGTGAGTGTAACTCCACTTAGGGTTAGGACTTAGGTTCTAACCAATCACATTTCTTGTATTGTTGCTATGGAAAATGACTAATCAATATTTGGCAACTAAGGGAAGAATAAGTTAATTGATAACTTGCTTGATGCCACAGTGACTTGATTTCTTGAATTGAATGCCTTGGTTGTACTAAGATAATGCATTGACTAAATACATGTTCATATTTGCATTGCTTTTGCCAAAGGTATGTAATGGCATGCTAGCTTGCTTGGATACGAGGTACGCTCAAACATGCATAAATGATTTTGTGATCAAATGCTTACATGTATAGTTGATATGTTCGAATGGGTTGTTAGATTGAAAGCTCTTGTGTGATGCTTGAGAATGCTTGATCATCTATGAATTGAATTAAAGCTTACATGGCTTAAAGATCTAAAATGAATTTGGCCTTGATGTGTTCGGTGCTTAATCACTTGATGTGTTATTGCTTGAAAATAAAAGATTCAACAAGTCCTTGGTTGCTAGTTGGTCTTAGGTAGAACGTCATGTCTTGGAGTCTAGAGCTTGACTTGTTTAGGTACTTCGTGTACCATCTTGATTGGTGTTGTAGGCACCTCCTTGTTAGATACCTTGGGTATCATCTTGCTAGGTACTTTGTGTACCATCTTGTGTGGTGTTGTAGACATCTTCTTGTTTAGATACTTTGTGTACCCACTTGAGACTTGATTATCTAGTCCTACTATCTACCAAGGCAAAACAAGATTAATTAAACTTGAAATAAAGACTTGTGAACATGAATGAAGATTGAGCAAACTTGACACTTGCAAGTGAACTTGTATGGATTGTAATTCACTTGGATGTTTTGAGTATCTAGGCTTGGTAAAATGAATTGTAAAGATCACAAACCCTCTTATGTTTGTAATTCGATTGCTTAGGTAAGGTTTGAAACTAGTTAAATGGTTATCTAAGTCATTTGGTTGTCATTATAGAATGAATAAGATTAAGTTGATTGGTGTAATGAATTTGCTTGCTTTCTAAGTTGTTTAAAGTGAACAAAATTTTCCCCAAAATTGTAAAGGATAACTTGATAACATTGCTTCTTGTCCCGGTAACGCTCATCGCTCCTAACTCGGGTGATATTGAAAGTTACCTTTAGTTCAGATAGTAATTTTGGAAATTGCTCTATAGAAGAATCAATTGGTTCTCAATATTAAATGCTACATTTGGTCAAAATTTCCACTTATACCCTCATAACACTCCTATAAATAGGGAGTAAACCTTCTATGTTTAAACACCACTCAAAACCACATAAAATTTTTATTGTTTTACTCTATGGATTTTATAAGTGGTTTTCGGTGGTAGGCGAAGGCAAGGGTCAATTCGAGAACTCCACAATAGTGCAACTATGGCTAATCAGTTGTTGTTGTATCCTGGGAGATAGACGACCAACGAGCTCGAGCACCATAGGAGTGGCAAAAAATTTGTCTTAAGGAAACTGCATTCGTACAGGCCTCAACATGTTTCCTTTCGGTTTTCGTTTCAAATCGGTTTGATTTACATATTGTTATATCGTCCGTAATTTTGTATTGTTTGTTTAAATAATAATAATTTATCTTATTATTTATTCTTTGATTAACGCCATATTTCTAACATAATCATTCTCATAATAGGTCTCTACAATATCAAATCTGAATTAGTCGGTCAATAAATCATATAGATGTTAGACTATGCCCAAAGATCAATCATGAGATGATTGTAAAAGACATACTTATGTTATCTTGTTTATTAATATAAAGCTATTATTTTTATTTCAGTCTTATTTTGTGCATTTATAAATAAACCAAATTTTAATAAAGTCCTTAGAATAATATAGTTTTTCTTGAATGTCCTTAGTCGAGTATTATTGTGGGCATGGACAACAATAATATATCAAGACTAATATGTAGTTGATTGATGACAAAGTGTTGTCATTGACATGGAGATATCAAAATCAATACATAAGTTTGTGTTAGAGAACGACATACTGGACTGACCTGCTATGAGTATGTTTCTTGGATTATTATGTGACAGCCAGGACATCGCTCATGGTGATAACTACATGTATGATCCTCAGACTTGAGATCATCATCATTTCAACATCGTGAGTGACATATTTTGATACGATCAAATGTGTGTCGTAACTAACTACACTATAAAGACTGACATTGGATATGTCACAATCTATGTAGTGGAATATGGTTGATCAAGATAGGATTTGTCCCTCCTACATAATATGAGTAATATCATAGGCCACTTGATTGGGTGAGACTAGAAAATGCATGTCCATGCTAGAATAAATTGATATGAGATATCATAATTATTTGTTTATAATAGTCTACTCATGATATCAAGAAACATTAGATGGACTATAGAAGTGTGACTAATCCATGACTTGTGTCTGATCTAGATATGAGGACAAAAGGATGTAATACATAAAAGAAGTTAATCACGGAAAAAAGGTAAAGTCGAACCATGATGTTGGGTTTTTCGACGCTCGATTCGATCAACCGATTATGCTCGCCAAGTGGTGGAGAGGTGGATTTTTGGGTGGAAGGGTTTAGGAAGCTAAAAGAATAAAGACACGATGATTTATAGTGGTTCAACCTTCTAACCAAGGTCTACATCCACTACCTTAGCTTCCTACTAAGGATTTCACAATCAATCCACTAATTGATTCGTCCCCTTTTCTAGGCTTAGGAGGAAACCCTTTACAACGATCAAGCTTCTACCCAAAGCCTTGATCAAAACCCTCGAAGCTTTCTACCCAAAGCTTGAAGGAACCCCTCTCTTACAAAGAGATAAACAAAGAAGCAAACTTGAACCCTCTAATAGGTATTTTGTTTGCACAATGAAGCACTCACCCAAAACCTAAGACACTTGAGCAAATTTAACAAAGTAAGCTCACAAGTGTTGTCTAAGCAAGAAATAAACGATTTAAGCTCTAGACAAGTTTTTCACTCATAATGTTGTAACAATTGAAGCTCCTATCATTCTTGATGCTTGGAGGTCTTATTTATAGTCCCAATTGAGTTTGTAGCCGTTTATGGCCGTTGGGATCAAAATATAGCCGTTTGAAGACTTTAATTTCCTCCAAAATGCAATTCAGCTGCTACCCGTTTCGGAACGCTTCAAGCCCGTTTCGGAACGCCTTCTTTATAGAGATAGCCGTTGCAGCCTGTCGGGGTACCCGTTTCGGAACACCCTATAGCCGTTTCGGAACGCGTATCGGAACGCCTTAACCCTGTTTCGAAACGCCTGCATTTTGAATA
This sequence comes from Hibiscus trionum, assembly GCA_030270665.1. Lineage (NCBI taxonomy): Eukaryota > Viridiplantae > Streptophyta > Magnoliopsida > Malvales > Malvaceae > Hibiscus > Hibiscus trionum. Next base: position 1,479,886 of record BSYR01000046.1, read on the forward strand.
TTAGTTGGGAAAGAGCCGTTGGGGTTTATAGCCGTTAGGGTCGTTGCCACGTAGGCGTATCGAAACGGCCTATACCGTTTCGGAACGCTTGGCCCGTTTCGATACGAGTATCGAAACGTTTTGCCACTGGAATCCCCCTGTTTCGAAACGCCCTATGGTGTTTCGAAACGCCCTTTGGTTTTTGAGAAATTTGGCCTTTGAAATATATTAAAAACCATTTAAAAAACTTCCTAAACATAATTTCAAGATGTTTGGACTTTAGAAATGTTTTTAAATTCTTTTTAAATTAGTCCAAAATATTTTTCAAATATTATATCAAAACATTAGTTCTACAATCTCCCCCTTTTTGATATAATAAAACCAACTTGAAAAATTGTTTGGGATTCTCCCCCTTTAACTTTAAAATTGTGAATAAGAGATTAAGATATGAAATAAAATAAAGCTCCCCCTTATTCGTTTGAAAATTCAATTTTTCAAACCATTTCTCCCCCTTTTTGTTATATCAAAAAGAATTTAAAATGACATTTAAGTTCAAGATAACATAGGAGGCAAAAAAAAATTTGAAAACTTTGAAGCTTGATGAACTCATGGGGTCTCTCCTTACTCATCAAATCATGAAGAAACATTTTGAATATTAGTTGGGAAAGAGCCGTTGGGGTTTATAGCCGTTAGGGTCGTTGCCACGTAGGCGTATCGAAACGGCCTATACCGTTTCGGAACGCTTGGCCCGTTTCGATACGAGTATCGAAACGTTTTGCCACTGGAATCCCCCTGTTTCGAAACGCCCTATGGTGTTTCGAAACGCCCTTTGGTTTTTGAGAAATTTGGCCTTTGAAATATATTAAAAACCATTTAAAAAACTTCCTAAACATAATTTCAAGATGTTTGGACTTTAGAAATGTTTTTAAATTCTTTTTAAATTAGTCCAAAATATTTTTCAAATATTATATCAAAACATTAGTTCTACACATGACTTCATGTAACTTAGGTAGCAATGATGTATTGCTAGATGCCACTCATTGCTTATAATATTAGAATTGTTATAGATATTACTACTAACGTTACATGAACCTACAAGGGTCACACCCTATGATTGAAACGAACAAATATCGACTAAATAGCGTGTGTACAAACTTGTTGTACACGTAATAATTATTAAAAAGAAATTATTATAATTATTGTAATTATAGATAACCTCGTTTATATATATATATATATATATATATATATATATATATATATATATATATATATTAATACTAGATAATTATTGTAATTATCAAATACTATTAATATATATATATATATATATATATATCTAAAGAAACCTAATTAAAGTAGAATCAGATTCTGCATATTTAATTATATTTGGTTAAATGTATTGTTTATTTAATGAATCCGAATTTAATTAGAATTAGGTTTTTGAGTGCTATATAAAGGCATAAGGTCTATCAGCCAATATGTGCTTTTTCGAAAAACTTCTCTAACAATTAGAGAAGAGAAAATATTGTTCATTTCGTTCGTGTGGACTGCGTAGAGTTCGGAACACGATTGTGACGACTCGGATTCGATTTGGATTCTCCTATACTCCATGTAGATTTCCAGATCTATTAAGGTAACGTTTCATCATTTTCACCCCGAAATTGCTCCTCGTACATGGATCTTTGGAGGTAATCGCCGGATAATTTTTTCGTTACGCCATGGGGTGTACCGGCGTTTCCCTACAGTGGTATCAGAGTCACTTGTACGATACGGATTCGGACATAAATACTTGGATGATGATTTGTATGAGATGCATGTTATTATATTAGAGTTTATTCGATTTTTTACAAATATATGATATCTTCATGCTTTAAATCATATCTTAATCTCTAAACCTTAAATTCTAGCCATAAACCCTAAATTCTAAATATTATCCCTAAATTATAAATCCCTACACCTAAACCCCTAAACCCTACACCCTATACTAAGCATCTAAACCCTAAAACTAAGGCGCTTGTGGAAACTTTTAGTTTCTACCGCTATTGTATTGGATAATAATCCTTACTAAAGGGTAATTATTTGATACACTAGAGGTGGAAACTAAAAGTTTCCACAAGTGCCTTAGTTTTAGGGTTTAGGGACTTAGTTTAGGGTGTATGATTTAAATGTTTAGGTGTATGAGTTTTGAATTTAGGGATAGTGATTGAAATTTATAGTTTATGGTTATAATTTAGGGATTATAGATTAAAACCAAAATCTTCATTATATTACCCAAAAAATTAAACCATAAATTCTAACCATAAACCCTAAATTCTAACTAGTATCCTTAAATTCTAAATCCCCACTGTTGAGATTTGAGGGGCTCGATTCGATCAACCGTTCTTGCCCGCCAAGTGTGGAGAAGTTGGATAATTGGGTGTTTTAGTGGGAGGAGAAAAATTGGCAATTTGACACAAGAATTTATAGTGGTTCAACCTTCTAACCAAGGTCTACATCCACTACCTTAGCTCCTCACTAAGGATTTCCAAACAAATTCACTAAGAATTTCATCCCTTTTTCTCGGCTTAGGAGGAAACCATTACAACGATCAAGCTTTCTACCCAAAGCTTGATCAACCACTCCCTTACAAGAGAAAGACTTAGCAAACTAGAAATCCCTCTAATAGGTAAGTGTTTGCAATACTAAGCTCTCACTCAAAACCTAAACACTTGAGCAAATTTAACAATGTTTAGCTCACAAGTGTTGTCTATGCAAGAAATAAACAATTTAAGCTCTAGACAAATTTTGACATCATAATGTTGTAACAATTGAAGCATTTACCATTACAAGATGCTTGGAGGTCCCTCTTATACTCCTTGATGAGTTTGTAGCCGTTACTAGCCGTTGGAATTGAATTGGAGCCGTTGGAGCCTTTATTTCCCACCATAAATGTTGTTCTGCAGCTTGGCGTATCGATACTCATCAAACCGTATCGATACGGTCTCAATGAGGAAAGAGTCGTTGGCTTCTTCAGCTGGTGCGTATCGATACGCTTACCTAGCGTATCAGTACGGTCCTGCAATTTAAAAGACCGTTGGGAAAATGACCGTTGGGGTAGTTAGGCGTATCGGTACGCAATACACTTGTATCGGTACGCGACTAGCCATTGGGCTATTTCAAAACACACTATATCGATACGGCTAAGCGTATCGATACGGGTTTTGGCTACTGGAAAGTTTAGGTGGTTGAAACCCTAAAGCGTATCGGTACGGTCCAAGACCGTATCGGTACGGTCACTTAAAAAGGCTGGTTTTGACCACTTTAAATGTACTTTAAACTCATTCCAAAGCCTTTAAAACCCTTAAACATATTTTCAAGTTGTTTTTGACTAAAAACACATTTTAAATTCTTTTCAATTTAGTCCAAAACATTTTTCAAATATTATATCAAAACTTAGTTCTACAATCTCCCCTTTTTGATATAATAAAACCAACTTGAAAAATTGTTTGGGATTCTCCCCCTTTAACTTTAAAATTGTGAATAAGAGATTAAAGATATGAAATCAATTAAAATTCCCCCTTATTCATAAAAAATCAATTTTTCAAACCATTTCTCCCCCTTTTTGTTATATCAAAAAGAATTTAAAATGACATTGAGCTCAAAATAACATAGGAGGCAAAAAAAATTGACACACTTAAAATTTTGGTTTAAAAATTGGCTCCCCCTTAATCAAAGCATCATAAGAATGTTTGTTCAACATATATGATTATCTAGTTGACATAAAAGAAAATAAATCAAATAAGAACAAAAACAACTAGATTTTACCACACTTGAACCCAAGGGAGGATGTGAAGCCTTCCTTCTTCAAGTGTTCTTCCTTTGTGTGCATGGAGCTCCCCCTCAATTTTTGACTTGTTGATCACTCTCCATCACACCTAGCAAAAGACAATCAAGTAATTTTTGGTATCCAAATTGCTTTGGATCCATAGACATTAGTAGCACAAAATTTAGTCCCCTTAGGAATCCATTTTTCAATTTCATCCTTTTTAGTTGAAGTGGTTAGTCCTTTTGGGACCCAAACACTTCTAAAACATTTTCCATTCACAAATCTAGGGGCACTAGATTGTCTTACATAAAAGTTTGATTTTCCAAAATTATTTTTCTTTTCAAGTTCATTGGAAATCAAATCTTTTTCTTTTTGAACTTTAAGAAGCAAATTTTGTAAATCAAAACATTTTTGTTCAAAATCTTTCAATTTTGCTTCAAGTTCAATATTTGTTTTGGAAAGCAAATCATTTTCAATTTTTATTTTTGAAATCAACTTTTTGTTTTTGGAAAATGATGCCTTGAATTCCTAAAGCAAATCATCATAGGCATCTTGTAACTCATCAAATGTATAAGAATTTGAAATGGATGAGTTAGAAGTTACCTCCCCCTCATTGAGGGCCATCAAGCATAGGTGGGCTACTTCATCATCGGTGGAGTCTTCATCACTCCATGTGGCCACATATGCTTGTTTTGAAGATGATCCCTTCTTTTTGGATTTGTGGGAGTCCTTCATCTTCTTCATCGATTCATGCTTGGATTTTTTTCCATTTTTCTCTTCATGAATCGGGCAAATTTGTTGAAGAAATAGGACATCTCTTCATCTTCACTTTCCTCCTCACTTGAATCTACATGATGGCATGTGGATGATTTGAGAGCTACGACACTAGCATTGATGCCTAGCTCCATGATCTTCTTCTTCCCCATCGCTCTAATCTCTTCCTTCTTCTTCTCATCTTCTTTGTTTTTCTTCATTATTTGGTGAGTGAGAAGAGACCTCATGAGTTCATCAAGCTTCAAGGTTTTGAGATTCTTGGCTTCGATGATGGCGGTCCTCTTTGAGTCCCATGACTCAGGAAGGGAGTAGATGAGCTTTTGGACAAGCTTCTCTTCTGGGATGGCTTCTCCATAACCTTTAAGTCCATTTGTGATAGTGGAGAACCTATCAAACATCTTCTCGATGTTCTCTTCTGGATTCATCTTGAAGTTCTCATACTCTAAGGTGAGGAGCCCAATCTTGGTCTCCTTGACTTCATCGGTTCCCTCGTATGTGACTTCAAGCTTGTCCCATACCTCCTTGGAACTCTCACAAGAAGACATCTTCTCATAGATGGTTGGGCCAAATGCACAAAAGAGCATGTGCAAGGCTTTGTAATTAAGCTCCATCTTCTTGCGATCGTCAGCACTCCATTCCGCTTTGCTTCCTTGAGGCACGAACGGACCATCTTCAACTATGTCTCATAGCTTGTAGTCTCTTGACTTTAAGAAGAATCTCATCTTAGTCTTCCAATGGGCATAGTGATTTACGTTGAAGAAGGGCGGTTTGTCGATGGATTGCGCCATTTGAGCCGGTTGGTGAAATGTTGATTGAGCTTGCCGGATCTTCTCAATAGGATGTGAATCCCCTTCGATTGAGCCAAGCTCTAATACCAATTGTTGAGATTTGAGGGGCTCGATTTGATCAACCGTTCTTGCTCGCCAAGTGTGGAGAAGTTGGATAATTGGGTGTTTTAGTAGGAGGAGAAAAATTCGCAATTTGACACAAGGATTTACAGTGGTTCAGCCTTCTAACCAAGGTCTACATCCACTACCTTAGCTCCCCACTAAGGATTTCCAAACAAATTCACTAAGAATTTCGTCCCCTTTTCTCAGCTTAGGAGGAAACCGTTACAACGATCAAGCTTTCTACCCAAAGCTTGATCAACCACTCTCTTACAAGAGAAAGACTTAGCAAACTAGAAATCCCCCTAATAGGTAAGTGTTTGCAATACTAAGCTCTCACCCAAAACCTAAACACTTGAGCAAATTTAACAATGTTTAGCTCACAAATGTTGTCTAAGCAAGAAATAAAAAATTTAAGCTCTAGACAAATTTTGACATCATAATGTTGTAACAATTGAAGCATTTACCATTACAAGATGCTTGGAGGTCCCTTTTATACTCCTTGATGAGTTTGTAGCCGTTACTAGCCGTTGGGATTGAATTGGAGCCGTTGGAGCCTTTATTTCCCATCATAAATGCAGTTCTGCAGCTTGGCGTATCGATACTCGTCAAACCGTATCGATACGGTCTCAATGAGGAAAGAGTCGTTGGCTTCTTCAGCTGATGCGTATCGATACGCTTACCTAGCGTATCGGTACGGTCCTGCAATTTAAAAGACTGTTGGGAAAATGACCGTTGAGGTAGTTAGGCGTATCGGTATGTGACTAGCCGTTGGGCTATTTCAAAACACTGTATCGATACGGCTAAGCGTATCGGTACGGGTTTTGGCTACTGAAAAATTCAGGTGGTTGAAACCCTAAAGCATATCGGTACGGTCCAAGACCGTATCGGTACGGTCACTTAAAAAGGCTGGTTTTGACCACTTTAAATGTACTTTAAACTCATTCCAAAGCCTTTAAAACCCTTAAACATATTTTCAAGTTGTTTTTGACTAAAACACTTTAAATTCTTTTCAATTTAGTCCAAAACATTTTTCAAATATTATATCAAAACTTAGTTCTACACCAACAACTAAACCCTTAAACCCTAAACCCTAAACTAAGCCCCTAAACCCTAAAACTAAGCCACTTGTGGAAACTTTTAGTTTCCACCGCCAGTGTATAGGACAATAATCCTTACTAAAGGGTAATTATTTGATACACTGGCAGTGGAAACTAAAAGTTTCCACAAGCGTCTTAGTTTTAAGGTTTAGAAACTTAGTTTAGGGTGTATGGTTTAGGGGGTATAGATGTATGAGTTTTTAATTTATGGATAGTGGTTGAAATTTATAGTTTAATGCGATAATTTAGGGTTGATACATTAAAACCTAAATCCTCGCTATATTAGCCTAAAAACTAAACTCTAACCTTTAAACTCGAAATTCTCACCATTTTCCCTAAATTCTAAATCCCTACACGTAAACTCTTAAATCCTACACCCTAAACTAAGCCCCTAAACCCTAAAACTAAGGCAATTTTGGAACTTTTTAGTTTCCACCACCGCCAGTGTATAGGATAATAACCCTTACTAAAGGGTAGTTATTTGATAAACTAGCGGTAGAAACTAAAAGTTTCCACAAATGCCTTAGTTTTAAGGTTTAAGGACTTAGTTTATGGTGTATAGGTTAAGGGTTTATGTGTATGAGTTTTGAATTTAGGGATAGTGGTTGAAATTTATAGTTTAGGGTTATAATTTAGGGTTTATAGATTAAAACCTAAATCATCTCCATATTACCCTAACAGCCAAACCTTAAACTCTAAACCTTAAATTCTAACCACTATCTCTAAATTCTAAATTCCTACACCTAAACCCTTAAACCATTCACCTAAACAAATCCCCTTAAACCCTAAATCTAAGGCGCTTGTGGAAATATTTAGTTTCCATTGCCAGTGTAAAGGATAATAATTCTTACTAAAGGGTAATTATTTGATACACTTGCGGTGGAAACTAATAGTTTCTACAAGTGCCTTAGTTTTAGGGTTTAGGGGCTTAGTTTAGGGTGTATGGTATAGAGGTTTAGGTGTATGAGTTTTGAATTTTAGGATAGTGGTTGAAATTTATTGTTTATGGCTATAATTTAATGTTTATAGATTAAAACCTAAATCCTTAACATATTACCCTAAAAACTAAACCCTAACCTTTAAACCTTAAATTATATACCTAGTCCTTAAATTCTAACCATTATCCCTAAATTCTAAATTCTTAAACCTAAACCCCTAAACCTTACACCCTAAACTAAACCTTAAACCCAAAAACTAAGGCGCTTGTGGAAACTTTTAGTCTCCACCACTTGTGTAAAGGATAATAATCCTTACAAAAGGGTAATTATTTGATACACTAGTGGTGGAAACTAAAAGTTTGCACAAGAGCCTTAGTTTTAGAGTTTAGGGACTTTGATTATGGTGTACGGTTTAGGGGTTTAGGTGTATGAGTTTTAAATTTAGGGATAGTGGTTGAAATTTATAGTTTAAGGTTATAAGTTAGGGTTTATAGATTAAAACCTAAATACTCACCATATTATCCTAAAAACTAAACTCTAACCTTTAAACCCTAAATTCTAACCACTATCCCTAAATTCTAAATCCCTACACATAAACCCTTAAACCCAACACCCCAAACTAAGCTCCTAAACCCTAAAACAAAGGCACTTGTGTAAACTTTTAATTTCCACTGCCAGTGTATAGGATAATAATCCTTACTAAAGGTTAATTATTTGATACACTGGCGGTGGAAACTAAAAGTTTCCACAAGCGCCTTAGTTTTAAGGTTTAGGGACTTAGTTTAGGGTTTATGGATTATGGGGTTTAGGTGTATATGTTTTGAATTTTGGGATAGTGGTTGAAAATTTAGTTTAGGGTTATAATTTAGAGTTTATAGATTAAAACCTAAATCCTCACCATATTACCCTAAAAACTAAAATCTAACCTCTAAACCCTAAATTCTAAATCCCTGCACCTAAACCCCTTAAACCCTACACCCTAATCTAACCCCTAAACCCTAAAACTAAGGCACTTGTGGAAACTTTTAGTTTTCACCTCTAGTGTATAGGATAATAATCCTTATTAAAGGGTAATTATTAGATACACCGGCGGTGGAAACTAAACATTTCCACAAGTGCCTTAGTTTTAGGGTTTATGGACTTATTTTAGGGTGTATGGTTTAAGGGTTTAGGTGTATGAGTTTTGAATTTAGGGATAATGGTTGAAATTTATAGTGTATGGTTATAATTTAGGGTTTATAGATTAAAACCTAAATCCTCACAAAATTACCCTAAAAACTAAACCCTAAATTCTAACCATAAACATTAATTTTAAATCTCTACACCTAAATCCCTAAGCTCTATACCCTAAACTAAGCCCCTAAACCCTAAAACTAAGGCGCTTATAGAAACTTTTAGTTTCTACCGCCAGTGTATACGATAATAATCCTTACTAAAGGGTAATTATTTGATACACTAGCGGGTATATTTTAGGGTTTAGGAACTTAGTTTAGGGTGTATGGTTTAGGGGTTTAGGTGTATATTTTTTAAAAATTATATATATCCAATCTAATATGAGTAAAATTTTAATATACATGTTGTGTAAAATTAAACTCCTAAATTCTTATCTCTAACCGTAAAATTCTACATAAGCCTGCATATTTACATAATAAAACCTAAATCCTAAACTCTTAACTCTAACCCTAAAAAACTAAACCGTAAACCTTATACCTTATACTCTAAATTCTTAACACTAACCTTAAATTCTAAACCTTACAACCTAAACTCCTAAACTTTAAATCCTAAAACTAAAAGGCACATATAAACTTTAGTTTATACGACCTGTGTATCAAAAAAAATTCATCTAATATTTTAGTGTCCGATAGTGCCCTAGTCAAGTAAAAATCAATTCAGATTGGACTCTATTTCGGGAGACAAGCTCTTTCACCATTGTTCTGACATCCCCATGGCTCAAATAGAAGACATATCGCAACATCAATTTTTTATCAATTGATTCAACATCAAACTCAGTACATATATTTTCAGTATATTTCATATTTATTTTACTGTCTATATTTAGTGTTTGCGTTTCATCTCAATAATATTATCTGCAATGTTTTAACACAAAATCTTTTCTTAAGAATATAATATGCTTCACTAATAAACTTAATACTTATTGATAATTTTAACACTCTTTTTTTAGTTTGAATAACATACATTGTGATGAGTAATAAAGTACAAAATTCGCTGATTTTTTTTTTGCCCCTTTATGTGTCTCATCAATAATGATTTGTTGTTTAGTTCGAAACATCTGTTTTGTTGTTCTCTTATTTCTCCAAGACTTTTCCTTGACTAATCCGGACCGACCCGCACCACACACCCGATTTTCTTGAGTGAGTCTCTCAACGGAGATTTTCTGCATACACAATGCCTCGAACTCGAAACATGCTTAAACGATACAAAGTTACCTACCACTTGGACCAACCTTAGTTCGAAACATCTTTAGGATACGATAGTGCAACCATAACGGCAATATCATGTTTGAAAGTGAGTGCGAAGAAGGGCATTTCAAGATTGGTGGTAAAATAATTAATTATTAGTTGGTTTTGTAAGACGAAATATTAGATTTTTAAATAAAGTTGGAGTTTGAATCTTGACGTTATGAATGAAGTAAATTGAATTGCAATAATTATTCTCATAATAGGTCTCTACAATATCAAATCTGAATTAGTAAATCATATAGATTATAAAAAAAATTGTTGCCAAATTTATGTACAATATAACATCATTCTGAGATTTGAAATCAATATTTTGAAGCTAAATATTCGAGTCTTATAGATTGAAATGTTAAAAATGATCGTTTTTATTATTTTGTTGATGAAGAAATAAATAACAACTTAGGACAGAACACTATCAAACATATCCTGACAATTACAATCAACATTCAAAAGGGTGAAAATCATATCTAGTGACATTTGAAAAGCTTGATAGCGAAAAAGAAAATTTTAAGCTAGTTTAACCATGCCATCAGCCAGCTTGTGACTTTCACGTTAAAGATGGTCGATGATTATCTTCCGGTCTCGACTCACTATATGATCTTTAAATTGTCCCTCGTTTATTACCAACTAACAAACCTGACTTTGTACTAAAATATCATTCATGTTTGATACTATTTTAGATAATAAAAAAATATTATGTATTAATCTGTTAAGTTCTAACATCACAATCTAAATGTTCTGATTCTACTCGTATTTACTAAACATAAATGAGTTTCTTACAAAAATAAAAACCCGAATAATATGAATATTGTCCTAAATTTGGTTTGTTGATAGTGCATGTCGTGATTGGTGGTAGAATTGGGGGTTGGGTAGTTGGCACAATCAAAAATCTGTGAAGATTGTTATTCAATTTTGAAAGTGAAATCCATCGACTATTGCATTGATTACTGCTCACTCACATATATTTTCAGAGGAGCAGAAATCAAAGGATAATTTGGCATTGTCTTGAGAAAATGTTAGTAAATAATTAGATGTGGTGTGATTTTTTAAAGGTGGAAATTGTACGATTTTATACATGGGAATCGTACAATACAAGGACGTGCATTAAAAAACTTTTCTAATCCTAATCGGAAGAAAAAGAGTGTACCGTATACATGCCATTACAATATAAAACATTGCCTTTTGCGCGCACAAAACAAAACAATAACCCAATCACACTACACATCCGAAGCAAGGTCACCTGCTCTCTAAGCCAGATAGATTGTTTTCATGGACCTCCTAACATAAATTCGAATGAGCCTATGGAGCGCATCCATGAAGCAAGAACAAACCTAATCTAGAACAAGATCATGGACAATGGTAAGAGAAGGTGAATATTGAGTCATTTAGATGGCAAATAGGGGATGGTCAATCGACATTATTGTGGGAGGATTTGTGGTGTGGGGAGAGGCCAATGCGGTATTAGAAGAATTGAAGACGTTGGGTTGTTATTTGGTTGTTGCATCCCAGCTAATGGGTTGTTAAAATCCAACTGTTGGCCCGTTATTGTAACAGATTGAGAGCTCTCTACTTTTATTCTGTTATGATAAAGGTTGGGCTATAAAAACCTCTAATGAGGGAACTGGCCCATTAAGTTGGTTGTATAACCAAAATACCAGCCTACATTGTAGACTAAATTTTTCCCCCTTTCAGTTTTTCCTTTCTTCTTCCCGTTTCTCTTTTCCCTTTTTTGGTTTGCCCTAGTTTTTCATCGCCGCACTCTTCCGTTCATCGGAGCTTTCTCATCACTACCGGAGTATTGTCAATATGGTATCAGAGCTTTCCGATCCGGTCTCCGATTCGTTTCCTTGAATTTGTGTTGTCTCTTTTCTCTTTCGTGCTTTCTAGAGGGTTCGTTCGTTTTCTCTTTAATGGCGATAGCTGAAGAAAATCAATCCGATACGTCTACAGAGCCGAATTCAGGCCAAGCATCGGAGATTTCCACTGTGCAGTTTTTTCGCCAACAAACAAGTAAATGTTCGTCTCGATGATACGAATTTTTTGTTGTGGAAACAGCAAGTGACGTTCATGATTCGTGGATATGAGCTGGAGCACTATCTTGATCTCACCACTCCCGTTCCGGCCAAGATTGTGGCTGGTTCCGTCGGTCGTCCCACTCTCAATCCTGCATATCGAAAATTTAAGAAGCAAGACAACTCTTTAGCTTCTTGGCTGTTGTCAACGATCAGTTCAAATATTCTTCCTCAGTTGGTGGGCGCAGAGTCTTCTGCTCAGATTTGGAATGAGGTGCTCAAGATGTATTCAAATCTGTCGACAACCAAGATAATGCATCTCCACTGTCGATTGCGTGCTCTCAAGAAAGGATCATTGACCGTTCGCGAGTATACAACCCAGGTGAAGGAAATCTGTGATCTCCTTGCCACCAGTGGTAGTCCGGTCTCTGAGGTAGAACAAGTTGCAACTGTGCTCAACGGTTTACCAGTTGAGTTTGAGCCGTTTGTGGCAGCTATCATAGTCAGCCGTGCACCGTACTCCTTTGATGATGTTGTGTCCATGATGATAGATGCTGAGGCAAGGATTTTCGATCCAATGCGTGTACCGGTTGGGATCAATGTGACTCGTTATGAAACATCACTTGCCTATGATTCAACTAGTTCAGAAGGTGTGCAAGGGTTTTCTGGTGGTTCTAGACAACAGTCGACATACTTTGGTGGTAGGGGCAGAGGACGTTCGCGTCCACGGTGTCAACTCTGTGGAAAACTTGGTCACCTTGTGGATCGGTGCTGGTACAGGTTTGACCAGAGTTTTAAAAGCATCTCTTCTCAGCCTCCTCAGTTGCAGCAGTCTCAGCCACAACGTCCACCACAACATTTGTCCCAACACCCACCTGTTTCTCATGCCAACATCTGTCAATTTACTCCTCCCTCTGTTAATGCCACTTATGATCCTTTTGTGAGTTCCCCTGCAGGCACAGTTGAGGATGATTCTGAGAACACGGTCAACACAGCTCACATCAAGTCTTTGATTTCCTCCGGTGCAGTGTCTGTGGACAACAAGTGGTACTTGGACTCTGGGGCCACGCATCACATTACCTTTGAGTCTCCTACTGACAAGGCTGGCACTTTGTACTCAGGTAATGGTCGAGTTTATTTAGGTGATGGTTCCACTCTTAGTATTGCTTGTGTTAGTAAAGTTGTTGTTAACACGTCTGCTAAGCCTTTGGTTGTTAATCATCTTCTACATGTGCCTCAAATCAAACGAAATTTGTTGTATGTTTCTCGATTTATACATGATAATAATGTTTATCTGGAATTTCATGCGAGTCGGTGTTTTGTGAAGGACAAGAGCACTGGAACCGTCTTACTTGAAGGTAGATTTGAGGAAGGATTATACTGTTTTCAGCTTTCACGATCTTCAGCTGGTTTTTGTTCTGATTCTCATACTGTTAAAGCTTCAGCTTTCACTCATACGTCTGATGATGTCTATTGGCTTTGGCATTGGCATTGTCGTTTAGGGCACCCTTCTTCTAGTATTGTTAGTATGGTGTTGAATAAAATTGTTTCTGTTAGTACAAATATTGTATGTACTTCCTGTCAACTTGGCAAGAGCCATAGATTGCATTTACCTTGTTCAAATACAGTTTATACTAAGCCTTTTGAGCTTGTTGAGGCGGATGTTTGGGGACCCTCACCCATTAGGTCATCTGGTTATAGATATTATGTGACCTTTATTGATATTCATACTCGTAACTGCTGGATTTATTTGCTAAGAAATAAAGCTGAAGTTTTGAATGCCTTTAGATTATTTTCTGATCTTGTTCGTACTCAATTTTCCAGTACTATTATGGCTCTACAAACTGATGGTGGGGGTGAGTTTTGTGCTCTTGATTCTGAGTTAGCTTCGATGGGTGTCCAACATAGGGTTTTGTGTCTTCACACCTCTCAACAAAATGGTGTTGTTGAGAGGAAGCACCGACATATAGTTGAAACCACCTTAGCTTTTCTTGCTCAGTCTTCTTTACCATTTCAATATTGGTCGTTTGCTGCTTTGAGTGTTGTTTACTTGATAAATAGACTTCCAACTCCAGTCTTAGGTGGTTTGTCTCCTCATGAGAAACTTTATCATCGTAAGCCTGATTATAGATTTCTTTGTGTCTTTGGGTGTCAGTGCTTTCCTTGGCTTCGCCCTTATAATAGAAATAAGTTTGAGTTTCGATCTAAGCCTTATGCGTTCTTGGGGTATTCACCTAATCACCATGGTTATCAATGCATGGACAACATTGGTAGGATATTTGTATCTCGGTTTGTTAAGTTTAATGAGTCGTGCTTTCCGTTTAAAGCTGGATCTACTGTGCCTAATAATAATTCACCAAAGGACACCTCGATTCCTGGTGGTTCTCAATCTAATGTTTTTCCAGCTTCTGATTTTTCTAATGTTGAGATACCTTGTGAGCTGGGTGTTGATTCTGGAGCTCAAGGTGTTACTGCTGGACCCACTGAGGTGATTGAAGAAGTTCGTGGGGGGCGTGTGTTAGATGGTGTTAATACAGTTGAGAATGTTGACGTATCTACAGTATCTGAGGCCTCAACTGTGAACGGTGGGTCTGGGCCTACAAGTTCTATGGACACGCAAGAAGCCTTCACTCAGTCTGAGGATCCAACACAAAATGATGGAGTTGGGCTTATCAATGGGTCTCAGCCTGAGGTCCCAGTACAAACTGATGTGGTTGGGTCTACTATCGAGACTAGGCCGCTTTTGGTTCCGCCAGAGGACCCCGTACAAAATGATGAGGTTGGGCCTGGTGAAACAACTTTGGAGGATGCCCATCAGGCTCTAGATGGGCTCGAATGTGCTTTGGCTGACTCTGTGCGAAGTGAAGGCCTAGACTCGGATGGTAGTAATCCGCATGTTGATATTGAATCCTTGCCCAGTGAATGTGAGCTTGATTCTGTTTCTTGGACCACCAACACCCATGTTATGACGACGAGAAGCAAAGCTGGGATTTTCAAACCGAAAATTTTCCAAGTCGAAAGTCATGAGGTTCTCGCGTCAGTCTATGAGGCTCTTTAGCATCCACGTTGGCATGAAGCTGTCCTTGACGAATATAATGCCTTAATGGCCAATGAAACATGGGAGCTGGTTTATCTTCCTGCAAATAGAACTGTTGTGGGATCTAAGTGGATTTTCAAAGTTAAATTGAATTATGATGGCTCAATCAGTCGTTACAAGGCACGACTAGTTGCAAAAGGTTTTTCCCAAATTCCGGGGTATGACTTTTTCGAAATCTTTAGTCCAGTGGTCAAATTTTTCACTGTTAATGTTCTTATTTCCTTAGTTGTTTCGAGTGGGTGGTCTATATTTCAAGTCGATATAAATAATGCGTTTTTAAAAGGTGATCTAATGGAGGATGTGTATATGGACCAACCCTTGGGCTTTGAGCAACATGATGAAAATGGACAATTGTTGGTTTGTAAGCTCAAGAAGGCGTTGTATGGGCTTCGGCAAGCCCCGAGGAATTGGTTCAACAAGCTTTGTGAATTCTTGAAAGAATTGGGCTTTTGGTCATCAAGTGTTGATCCGTCTTTGTTTATCTACACATGTGCTGATGTCGTTACATATTTGGCGGTATATGTTGACGACATATTGGTCACGGGTACGTCTGAAGGGCATGTGGACAATGTTCGAAAGGCTCTTTATGAGAAATTCTCGCTTAAGGATTTGGGCCGTGTCCATTATTTTCTTGGCGTAGAAGCAGTTCATACTCGGGGTGGGCTTCTTCTCACACAAAGAAAATTTATTACTGAACTTCTCAAGAAAAACAACATGCTGGACAGCAGGTCTATTGATACGCCTATAGCCATGGCTCCCAAACTCAGCAGGCATGATGGTGTTGATTATTTTGATGTTGGTCAATATCGAAGTACGGTTGGATATTTACTCTACATCTATCACACGCGGCCCGATATTTCTTTTGTCGTAAACAAGGTGGCCCAGTTTATATAGAGCCCAAAAGATGTTCATTGGACGACAGTAAAGCGAATTTTACAGTATCTCAAAGCTACAATCGACTTTGGATTATGGTTTGCTCGACCAACTACTTTAAATGATGTGTTGGATTTGTATGCCTTTTCTGACGCGGATTGGGACAGTGATGTCGACGATCGTCGGTCCATATCCGGCTATTGCGTTTACCTGGGTTCTCATCTCTTGGCTTGGAGTTCGAAGAAGCAGCGATCGGTTTCACGGTCTACCGCAGAAGCAGAATATCGAAGCCTTGCGGATGCAGCGTCTGAACTTGTATGGGTTAAGACTTTGTTGACCGATATGGGTGTGAAGTTAGAAGATACACCCCGAATTTGGTGTGATAATACAAGTACCGTGGCTATGGCTGCAAATCCAATTCTCCATGCCAAAACTAAGCATGTTGGTTTGGATTTACATTTTGTAAGGGAGAAAGTTCAAGCTCGGCAATTAGAGGTTAATTATGTTCCTGGCCAGTTTCAAAGTGATGATGTCTTTACCAAACCTGTTACAGTGGATCGGTTTCAAGAGCTGCGAAAATATCTTTGTGTTTGGTCAATCCAACAAGTCTTGGAAGGTGATAAAACCGGGTGAATATTAGAAGAATTGAAGACGTTGGGTTGTTATTTGGTTGTTGCATCTCAGCTGATGGGTTGTTAAAATCCAACTGTTGGCCCGTTATTGTAACTAATGGCCCTTTATTGTAACAGATTGAGAGCTCTCTACTTTTATTCTGTTATGATAAAGGTTGGGCTATAAAAACCCCTAATGAGGGAACTAGCCCATTAAGTTGGTTGTATGACCAAAATACCGGCCTACATTGTTGACTAAATCTTTCCCCCTTTCAGCTTTTCCTTTCTTCTTCCCTCTCTTTTCCCTTTTTCTGGTTTGCCCTAGTTTTTCATCGCCGCACTCTTCCGTTCATCGGAGCTTTCTCATCGCTACCGGAGTATTGTCAATATGCGGGTGGCATTTAATCGACTATATAGACTATCTCGGAAAAAATGTGTTATTGTATCCTATTGTAGATGTGGATCCACGGTAAAGCATGAATGTTTTAAGTAAAAAAAAAAAAAAAACCTCTCTCACTTGATTGTCAACGTAGGGGTGGAAGATCCGAACTTCGAATTTGGTTGTTTATGGAAGCTGAAGGTCCCTCCGAAAGTGAAAATTTTGTTGTGGATGTAGAAGCTGGACCGATTGCCAACAAAGGATTTCTTAAAAAGAAGATGGGTGCTTGTTGTTACTGATCAAGGCACTTGCAGTTGGTGCGATGCCGGAAGCAAATATTCAAATCATCTGTTTGCTGGTTGCAGAAGTGCTAGGGATTTTTGGAGGATGTTCTGCTCGTGGTGGAAGGTGAGTTGGACAGAGGTTGATAATGTAACAGTGTTATATCGTTTTTGTTTTGCTGCTCCTTTCACTGGTTGGAATCAAAGTCTCTGGTTGCTATCAATAGCAGCAGCAATATGGAGTATATGTATCAATCGGAATGACAGGGTATTCAAGGGAAATCGACAAATATAAAAAATCTCTTATTTCATACAAAACTACAAGCACTGGTTTGGATGAAGGCGTCAAAGGACGATTTGGTAGCAAACTTTGATGGTTGGTGGGAGAACCCGACGGATTGGTTATAGTTCAATGTGGATGGAGCTGCGAAGGAGGGTGTTGCAGGTTGTGGTGGCGTCTTACACACAAAAGATGGTATTATTAGAGCTATTTTCTCTGGACCGTTACCTGGAAATGGTGCGGATTTTGCAGAAATAATGGCTGTTAAAACTGCACTGGGGTTTTTGTGGAGGCTGGTTGGGGTAGTAATTAAGGAAGGGTTGGTCATGGAGTCAGACTCGAAGATTGTGTTAAATTGGATAGCTAACCCGAACCAACGGCTTTGAATTTGGTGGGAGAAGCGTTTCGATAGGTAGGAAATGTTCATTTTTTGCTTTAGTTCTCGGAACAATAATGGATTAGTAGATGGACTTGCTAAGGCTGGAATGAATCGAATAGAAATGTTTATAGCAGGGCGGTGAAACCGTGAAACAGATTGAAAGTGTATGAGTCAAGGTGTAGCGTGAGGCAGTGCTATCGCGGGGAGCTGCTGGTGTTGAAAGTTGTAGTGGCAGGATCCTTAACTCATCTTAGGTGTTGTGTTTTGTCTTGGAACGTGTTAGATTGGTCTTTCTGTTTATGGGATGCGTTTCCATGTGTTTTGAACAGCTGTGTTTGTTTCCTTTTGTATTTCCTCCACCTAGGATTAAAGAGGTTTTAACGAGGTCCGCAATGCGGGTATGGGCTTTTTATTCTTATTAATAAAACTTATTTCCGGAGCAAAAAAAAAACATGAGGCACTACATCACAGAGCAATATCCACCAACGAGCCACACACCACCGTACCAAGATTCGCCTCCAACCTTAACAACACCATCCATAGCGCAATTCTGGTCCCAATTCGCCTCTAAACTCTCAAATGTAACAACAGGCATTACTGAAATAATATAAAACATACACACATGCCCAATCTTAGAAGCGAAGTACAGCATATAGGCAACAATCAGCTTGATGCCACAAATAATAGATCCTTCGAACGAGATATTCATTTTTATTAGAGTTAGTTATATTAGTTATCCTAGCTGGATCATTTAGGATTAGTTTTCTTTCCTCCGGTATATAAAGATAGTTACCCGGATGTATTACTTAACTTTTGCTTCTTATGTAAACTCATTTTACATACAATAAACAAAAGTCAGTTTCACCATTCTTTGGTTGTTATATGGTATCAGTAGTTTCTTGCTTCTGCTTCTCTTCTTATGGTTCCATTCTTTAGGTTTCTTCAGTCCGGTTAACTCTCAAGGATTATGGTTAATCCTTCGATTGCCTCATCAAACGATGATTTTAACAATAGTGGCAATCCATATTGCATCCACCAGTCTGATAATCCTGACATGATGCTTGTTACACATCCTCTTGCCAACGACAATTACAACAGCTGGAAGCGTTCCATGTTAATGGTGTTATCGGCTAAAAACAAAATTGGCTTTGTTGATGGTTCAATTCCTTCTCCAGATGCAACTTCTAAAAATTTCAGTGCATGGACAAGAGCCAACAATTTGGCAAATTCTTGGATCTTGAATTATGTTTCTAAGGATATAGCTGCTAGTCTTTTATATCATTCAACAGCCGCTACGATCTGGAAAGATCTTGAAGATCGTTTCCAACAAAATAATGGTCCTCGAATCTTTCAACTGAAAAAGAAATTGAGTGACTTGGTTCAAGGCTCGATGTCTATCAGCACCTATTATACAAATCTCAAGATTATTTGGGATGAATTGGTGTCAGTTAAACCAACTTGCACTTGTTTACGGTGCACTTGCAGTGGTCTTCAAAAGATCTTAGCAGATCAGCAAAAAGAACTTACTATGAAGTTCTTAATGTGTTTAAATGAATCGTTTTCTCATATGCGTGGTCAGATTTTACTTATGGATCCTATGTCATCCATAAACAAAGTTTTTTCCCTAGTCCTTCAAGATAAGAATCAAAGGAATATGGCTTTGAACAATCCCTTTGTTGAAGCTGCTTTTGTAGTCAAATATAATCCTGCCACTCAAAAGTCTCGTCCTCAACATAGCCATTGTAATTTGCTTGGCCATACAAAAGAAAAGTGTTACAAATTACATGGTTATTCTCCTGGATATGTTTCTCGTTCCAAGCAAAGTCATGCTGCTCATAATCATACTACTCACTCAAATGTTGTTCATGCCAATATTGATCAAACTTCACAAGGTTTCACTTCTTCTTCAATTCAAAATGATTCTTTAACTCATGCTCAGTGTAAACAATTGATAACTATGCTTACAAATCAATTACAAGCTGATACAAACTCAGATTTGCCTTCTACTTCTGTCAATTTGGCTATGCAAGGTAATTATTCTATATTAATAATTTCAATTCTTTAAACACACATACTTGTTGGATCATTGATTTTGATGCATCAAGACATGTGTGTTTTTCTAAGGAATTGTTTGAATCTTTATATCCAAACGAAGGAGGTACTATTTTGTTGCCAGGTAAGTCTGTCATAAATGTTAAATTTTCTGGTGATATAAGGCCTTCTCTCAGTTAGTTCTCAAAAATGTTTTGTATGTTCCAGAATTTAAATTTAATCTTTTAGCTTTAAGTTCTTTGATTAAAGAATCTAATCTTAAAGTTTTGTTTTGTAATACTCAATGTGTTATTCAGGACCTATGGCTTGTGATTGGGATTGGCGAGCTTTATCAAGGGTTATATTTGTTGAAGTTGCCTACTGTTTCTTACAAGTTTCATGGTTCTAGCAATCTGTGTGTTCAAGACTCAGATATCTCTACTATTGCTTTGGTTAATTGGCATGATCGTCTTGGTCATCCAAGCTCTCAAGTGTTAAATTCCCTTCAAGATGTATTGTCTGTATCTGTTAATAATAAGAATGTTCCTTGTTCTATTTGTCCCATTGCTAAACAACATCGTCTTCCTTTTCTTAATTATGTTCATCACAAAATATCACCTTTTGATTTAGTTCACTATGATATTTGGGGACCATACAAATCTACTACTTATAATAATCAAAGATTCTTTTTAACTTTGGTTGATGATTTTACTCGTACTACTTGGACATATCTTTTACGACATAAGTCAGATGTGGCCACTATCATACCTAATTACATTAGCCTAATTAAGAGACAATTTGGTTTTGATATTAAAAGCTTTCGGTTTGATAATGCCCCTGAACTTAAGTTTACTGAGTTGTTTTCAAAGTTGGGAATATTACATCAGTTTTCCTATGTTGAAACTCCTCAAAAAAATTCAGTTTTCAAGAGAAAGCATAAACATTTATTACCTGTAGCTCGAGCGTTATTCTTGAAAAATAGATTTTCATCCCTTGTTCTTGAAAATAAAACTCCATATGAGTTACTACATTATGTTTCACCCTCTTATCAGCAACTTAAAGTTTTTGGTTGCCTGTGCTTTGTGTCTACCTTTAAAGCTCACAAAAGTAATTTTGATTAATGGGCTTTGCCTGGTGTTTTTCTAGGTTATGTTTTTGGAATAAAAGGTTACATAGTTTATGTTTTAAAAACTCGTACCATTGTTGTTTCTCGTGATGTTGTATTTCATGAAAATGTTTTTCCTTTTCATGTCATCACATCTTTTGATTCTATAGTTGATCCTTTTCATAATGTTTCATTGCCTCATGTTATATTTGATGAGATCAATTCTTGAAATACTCAAGCTTTACTTGTTTTGCCTGTTATTGAGAATCATGAATCTCAAACTAATGATATGAATGATTCTCTTATCTCAATGCAATCCAATGAATCTTCATCTCAAAATATTGTTGATAATTTAGATATACATGATGTTCTTTCAGCTGAAAATCATGTTTTATTACATATCAATGAATCTCAAGCTTTAGGGACAGATCCTTTGTCATCTAATTCTCATCAATCTAATTCAGTTCATGATGGACATTCATCTGAACCAGTTCTTGAACCAGCATCTGAACCAGTTCTTGAACCAATTCATATACAGGCTCCTCGCAAATCAACCCGGGTTACACAAAAGCCATCTTATTTAGATAAATATTATAGCACTAATAAAAATTACATTTCCTTATCCTATTGAAAATTACATTTCTTCTTCACAATTAGCTTCTTCTTATTTAGCATTTATTTCAAATATATTTGTTACTAATGAACCAACCTTTTATCATCGGGCAGTTAAATCCCCAGAATGGAGAACTACCATGGCTGATGAACTTCAAGCTATGGAGAATTTAAAGACTTGGTCCGTCGTTTCTCTTCTTGAAGGAAAACGGGCAATTGAATGTAAATGAGTTTATAGGATTAAATATCATGCAGATGGCGGTGTGGATAGGTATAAAGCTCGGCTTGTAGCAAAGGGCTTCACACATATCGAAGGTATTGATTATACAGACACATTCTCACTAGTTGCAAAATTAACATCTTTTAAAGTCTTGCTTGCTCTTGCTGCTGCTAACATCTGGCACCTCATTCAACTTAATGTGAATAATATTTTTCTCAATGGGATGCTTGATGAGAAAGTTTACATGAAGCTGCTATTAGGTTATAATTCAGCTTTACATGGTTCTAATTTAGTTTGCAAGCTCAATAAGTCCATTTATGGACTCAAGCAAGCATCCGGGCAGTGGATTTTGGCTTGCTCAACAGTTGTTTCGAAATATGCTTTCACACAATCTCCTTCTGACCATTCCCTTTTTTTATCAAAGGATCAAGAGATGAGTTAGTAGCTCTTTTAGTCTACGTTGATGATATTATCCTAGCATGCAAGAATTTGCAGCTACTGAAAGATGTCCAAGGTTTTCTACAAACACAGTTCAAGTTAAAGGATTTAAGAAATCTAAAGTATTTCTTTAGCTTTGGAATTGCTAGAAATTCTACTCGATCTCTCTCTCAAAAAAGGCATTATGATTTGCAACTGTTGGAAGAAACAGGTTCCCTTGCTAAGAAACAAGTTTATTTTCCAATTACGTGTCCACATAAGCTTAGTTGGTGAATTACTGGAAGATCCGCAGATTTATAGGAGATTAGTTGGTTGTTTACTCTATCTTACACACACAAGACCTGATATCACCTATGCAATACATATCTTTAGTCAATTTGTGTCTGCTCCTCGAAAACCTCATCTTCATGTTGTGTATCATCTTCTATCCTATATAAAGAAAGCTCCTAGACTTGGAATATTTTTCTCAGCTAAGTATACTATGCAACTAAGTGGATTTGTTGACTTTGATTACAGTTCTTGTCCTGACACAAGAAGATCAACTACTGGCTTCTACACTTATCTTAGAAATAGTTTAATTTCCTGGAAATTCAAGAAGCAACATACTGTCAGTCATTCTTCTTGTGAGGCTGAATATAAGGGAATGATGTCTGAAACATGTGAATTGGTCTGGTTGTCATCTCTATTATCTTCTTTCCAGATTCAAGTTTCACATGATGCCTTATATTGTGACAATCAGCCTGCTATACATTTGACTATAAATCAAGTATTCTACGAGAGGACCAATCACATTGAAGTGGACTGTCATTTTACTAGAGAAAAAGTATACAGTGAATTCCTTAAGTTGTTCTTCCAGTTACGATCAGCTCATCAATTAGCTGACATCTTTAGAAAGGCTCTTCATTCTCCTACCTTTCATTCACTGTTATTCAAGATGGGTCTGCTTAATATTCACCAGACTCCATCTTGAGGGGGGCTATTAGAGTTATATTAGTTATCGTAGCTGGATCATTTAGGATTAGTTTTCTTTCCTCCTGTATACTACCGATCCCAGCTTCGCCAAAGTTGTCATTAATCGCGCCATCATCATTGAATTTAAGGCAATTTGGCAAAGGGGAAACCTAGCTACTAGGTGTGGGAGACGATAGACTAGAGTCAATAAATTTAAAGATTTGAGGGTTATGAACAAGATCATTAACTGAGGGAGCGACTCTCGGCCATTTATCAACGCACCACAACCTTAAACGTAGAATGCATAAATCAAATAACTGACAAGATTCGACCGAGGAGCCTTTGAACACCACTTCGTTCCTAAAAGTCCAAATTGACCATACAATACTAAAGAGGCTAAGCAGCCAAATGTAATCATTTTTAGAAAGGTGAGGAACTGATATCCATTGGGTCACCAAATTTTTTAGATCAGTTGGGATAACAAGCTTAATGCCCCACAAAAGACACCATCACTGCCAAATCGCCCATGAAACCTGACAGTGGAACAAAAGATGATTCACTATTTCTGGTTCCTTAAGACATAGAGCACAAAGGGGAGATTGCTGAGCTATGCAACCATGTTTAGATAGTTTGATCTTGGTTGGGATTCGACCGAGGATGGCTTTCCAAACAAATGCTTCCACCTTCGAAGGGGCAAGATTACTCCACACTAGCTTCCACATTGCATCTTTACATGGGTTAATAGGATTATTAATCTCACAAAAAGATCTTGAACTATAAATACCTGAAGAAGATGCCACCCAACGTATACTGTCCGATCGTAGTTGCCCAGGTTGGCATTGATTAATAGTATTCTCAAAAGCAAACCAAAATTCAACTTCCCAAACGAAAAGACGCATGCAGAGCTGGATATTACAGCACCAAGCGCCAACCATAGACCCAAACTCCGCAAGGATGCCATTTTTAAGGGAGGCAAGGGCAAAAATTCTGGGAAAAGCTTCTTTCAAAGCAAAAGGCCAGCCCAAAAGTTTGTCCAAAATTGAATTTTAAAACCATCGCCAATTAAGAATCTAATATTCTACTTGAGAATATTATTTGGAGACTTAAGAGGAGATATGATATCTCTCCATAACCACGATTTATTGGTAGGATTTAGGTTAGAGGGCAGAATCAAATCTAAATTGGCCTCATATTTAGCAGACAAGACTTTTCTCCAAAGACTCTCAGGCTCGGAACCAAATCTTCATATCCACTTATTGATTAATGCTCTGTTCTTTGTTTTAAAATTGAAGAGGCCTAGACCACCGCAAGATTTTGGCAAACAAATCATCTCCCAGCCAACCCAATGAATTGCTCGACGATTCAAAGTTCCCCACAAAAATCTAGCAATCAACCGAGAAATAAGAGAACTAATTGGAGCCGACATTTGAAAAAGAGATAAAAAGTAGATGGGCTAATTAGAGAGTACAGATTTAACCATAGTGATTCGGCCTCCAAATGAAATAAATTTTGCCTTTCATCCCGCGAACTTCTTCCTGAATTTCTCCACTATTGGGGA
This sequence comes from Hibiscus trionum, assembly GCA_030270665.1. Classification (NCBI taxonomy): domain Eukaryota; kingdom Viridiplantae; phylum Streptophyta; class Magnoliopsida; order Malvales; family Malvaceae; genus Hibiscus; species Hibiscus trionum. Next base: position 1,504,676 of record BSYR01000046.1, read on the forward strand.
CCACAACTGAGCAGAATTTTTCGAAGCACCCAGCGGAAGGCCAAGATAAGATGTAGGAAAATTCTCGCGTTGACACTTGAGCAGGGATGCCCAATGATCAACCAAAGAACCTTCAATGTTTATACCCAACAGCTTCGACTTTCTTAAGTTGAGTTTAAGCACGAACGCAACTTCGAATCCTTTGAGGATCTGGACAATATTTCTGATTTGATTTTTACTAGCTTTGCTGAAGATGTGGTGTGTTAGTTGTTTATCTTATTTTTTGATAAAATATATGCTTATTTTATAGTCTATATTCGGGATTCGTAGCTCTCTCTTCTAACAATGGCGTCTTCAAAGTTCGAAATCGAATTCTTGATTTAGGAGAATAATGTGCTTTGTCATTGAACTCAACTCTTATTGGTTAACTGTTTATCTTATCTTTTAATCATGAATTTGAATTTTGTTCTCACCTATGAATTTAAAGTAAATTTCTTATTGTCAATTGTTAATATCATATTTGATGTGTGCAGAAAATCTCTGTTGGAAAATTCAATCACCAAAATAAGATGTGCGATGTAGGTTAGTCCGGATTAGTCAGGGCAAAGTCCTAAAAAGCAGGAGGGCAAAATAAATCATATTGGTAAACTTGATTGTTGAATTATTAAATACACTGACGCTAGAAAAAAAGTTTTCCAAAGCATGTTAAATTTAGAGGTTAGAGAGTTAGTTAAGGGTTTAGAATTTAGAGGTTGTGGTTTAGGGTACTAATGTTAGGGATTTACATTGTAACCCTAAATCCTAACTTCTATCCTTAAACCTAAATTCTAAACTAATAAACTTAACTCTCTAAACTCAAAACCTTAAACTAACTTCCTAACCCTAAGACCTTATTTGGTAAATAACAATTTGAGCAAAAATTATAAGTTTGAGCTAATGTTAGAGGTTTGACCGATCAAATCCGCTAATTTGGATGTTTGATGAATAGCGGATTAGAATAGCAGATTGGGGTGAAACCTCTAATTTTGAAAAAGCTGCTAATAGGAGCTTTTTGAAATTAGAGGTTTTGGCATAATTGTTATAAAAATCCTTTTACCCTTGACAATTATTAAAAATCTTTAAATAACCTAAATTTAACTTTTTCTATTTTAATTCTTCACCACAATGTATTTACATTGTGACATTTGTAAACTAATAATTTTTATTTTTTTCTTTCTATTCTCAAACATTTATATTTGTATTTAAATTTAATAATTAATTAAAATATATTAAAAATAATTACATAAATAATAAATTAATATATAGATCCTTCAAATATGCTTAGTAATGTTATATTAAAGATTATTTTTCATAATCTAATTAATATTAATAGATACAAAATATTGGTAACTAATAAATTATTCAAACAAATATCAAATATAATCACCTCCTTATATGTCATTTTGCTTGTTTACATAATCAAACAACTAATAGTTAATTTTATCAAACACTTTTATACAATCAACTAATACAATCAGCTAATGCAATCAGCTAATGAAATCAGCTATAAGCTAATGTAATTCACTATCAGCTATCCGCTAATTGTCAAACATGGCCTAAATTTAATCCGTTTGTAAAAACTATTTCCACCATCAATGTATTAAATAATTTCCCTTATTAAAATATTAGACCTGAAAAAGTTACGAATGTATGCAAAGTTATTTTAGTTATAAACTAGACATGCTTTGTGTGTGAAAAAGATAACGACTTTGTTTGGTAAATAGCGGTTTAAGTCAAAATTAGAGGTTTGAGCTAATATTAGATGTTTGACCGGTCAAATTTACTAATTTGGATGTTTAGTGAATAGCGGATTGATTTGAAACCTCTAATTTTGAAAAAGATGCTAATAGGAGCTTTTTGAAATTAAAGGTTTTGACATAAGATTTATAAAGACCCTTTAATCCTTAACAATTATAAAAAAATCTCCAAATAACCTAAATTTAATATTTTCTATTTTAATTCTTCACCCTCGCGTATTACATTGTGACATTTGTAAGCAAATATTTTTTTTCTTTTTATTCTCACACATTTATAGTGTATTTAAATTTAATAATTAATTGAATTGTATTAAAACTAACTATATAAATAATAAATTAATATATATAGATCCTTCAAATATGCTTAGGAATGTTATATTAAAAAAATTATTTTTCATAATCTAATTAATATTAATAGATACAAAATATTGATAACTAATAAACTCTTCAAACAAGTATCGAATATAATCATGTCTTTATATGTCATTTTGTTTGTTTAAATAATCAAACAGCTATCAGCTATCAGTTAATTTTACGAAATATTTTTATACAATCAGCTAATATAATTCGCTAGTCAAATCAGCTAATACAATCAGCTATTAGCTAATGTGATTCGCTATCAGCTATTTGTTAATTTCCAAACAAAGTCAACTTGTAACCCCCTTAGCCCGGCCTAGACGGTTGACCCGAACTACGAAGATTACACGGGGAAAACCAAAGTCAACCCGAAAGTCAACCTTGATTAACGACCCTTTTTTTCTTTTTAACTTTGTCTAGATGCATATTAACCTTAGGTGTACTCTTAAGATAAGCATACTCAAAAATCACAGCAATCGGAAAACAATAAGGGGCTCAATTGCACAACATACAAATTTAGGGACCAAAATGTAAAATCTGGAAATTAAGAGGACTTTTCCAATTTTTAAGTTACCAATGTGAAATTAGTCATGTTTCATGCTTCTCTGCCAAAATTCATCTTAAACGGACATCCCAAACTCAAGCAATTGCACATACAAAAATCAGGACTAAAACGTAAAGCTTGCAAACCTCAAAACCATTCAAATCAGTGCCCAATGGTCAAGTGTTCCGAAACGGGTCTAGGCCGTTCAGAAACACCCCTTGGCAGTAGCCAAAGTGTTTCGAAACACCTCAGCCCGTTTCGAAACACCCAGGCCAAAATATGCACCTGTTTCGAAACAGGCAAGGGTGTTTCGAAATACCCTGCCCAGAAACAGCAGAAAAGTCTGTTTTTCACACTTCCGACCCACCAAACACATACATATGACTTCCACATCATGCCAACAAGTCATCAAACATCAAAGGCACATATTTGCATCATCAAAGCTCAATCAAAGCATCATTTACGAAAAACCACAAGTCTATAGGCATGCATCCTATAAAGAAAAGCAAGCAATCATCAAATCTCCAAAACAAAATACCAAATGGCCGTTTACATGTTCCAAACATCATCATAGGCATTAAACCAAACTTAGGGAGTCCATAACATCTCCCAAAAACTCAATCTAGGTTCCCATTGCCAAATACCAAAAGCTAATAGTGTTGTGAAAATAGTCACCATACATGAGCTTAGACTTTCACTTGGATCCTTGACCTCCTTGCTGCCCTTAAAGCACTTCAATGCTCTGCATTATTGGTTCAAGAAAGAGAGAGCGTAAGCACACATGCTTAGTGAGAAACGCTCTAATGAAACAACACAATATTGCACTTTGTAAAAACACATTTCCAAGGCCTTTAATTTCAAAACAACATTTATCATGCATCCATGCATATAAACCAAGCATCTCATGCTTCAATACATCAACATGTCATATTGGCTTTCAAGTGATAATCCATAACCATTTTTCAACTCAAAACACAATCGGATACACGGATTACAAGCGTTGTCCCACACGCTCCATACACACTACCAACACACAAGGTGGAGTTTACCGGTACAATCACAACCCCTCAACACCCGTGATGGAGTTTAACGGTACAATCACAACCCCCTCCACATCACTCATTGGTAGTTGTATAACATCACTAACGAGAACACGGGACACACAACACAAGATCCACACATGAACTTTTAACCACCATTGTGATCTTAGACATCTCGTTAGTGTTCTTGGATGGAGTTTACGGTACAATCACAACCCCCTCAACATCCAAGGCGACTTTATTCACGGTGCACCCAATCCTATAGCCGGCTAACTATATCCGATTCAAGTACTTTAAAACCAACACATCACTTGCCAATATACATCAATTATCATCAACAATCCACTGTTTTAAAGCATTGATCAAAGCCATTACATAATCATGCAACACTATGCATTAAACCACATTTTTCAATGTCCAAAACAAGGATCTCTTACCTTGAGCATCCTTCAACACATGGCTTACAAAACCAGCATTAAACATGCTAAAATATGCTTTCAAAACAGAATTTAAACATGCAAAATAAACACATTGCATTCAACCATCTCATGGTTCATCAAAAAGAGAGCTTCTCCGAAAAACTTACTCTTGAGTTTAGCTAAGTTGTTTAGACTTAAACTAAGCTCCCAAAACCTTCCAAGATTGGTTTCAAGGCTGAAAACCAAACTTCACTCACCGATTCCGTTTCGCAAGCTTGCCGAAACGCCGATCAAGCCTCCGGATCAACACCACAAGGATCCGATGATGCCTCCCCTGTTTTAAACACATCAAAGCAGAAGATTAATGCATCATCATGCATTAAAATCTTCAACCAAACCACCTAAACTCGCTGCTCTCATCAAAACTCACATTTCGGCTACCAAACATAACCGAAATCACATCCAAACACCTCTACAACATTACCCAGCCAAGATCCATCAATTCCAATCATTCTTAGACATCAATTAACATCCAAAAAGGACCTAATCACGTCCTTATACCTCCAGCTATAGCAGAACATCAAAATCACCCAAAAACCACCATTTTCTCAAGTCAAAACTTAGGAAAATCAACCTATTCGGGATTGCATTGATAAAACCTCAATTACACATTATTTAGACATCCAAAATACATCAAAAAGACATCTCAAAACAGAGCCCAATCATCTATTACGAATTTCATCAAAATTAAATCCAAATCTTGCATTTTAAGCCAAAATCAAGAACACAACATTAAAACCTTTAATAAAACTCAATTTAAGGATTGAGAACTTGGGAATTTCAGTAAAGAACTGAGTATTTATAGGAGAAGGACGTTCATACCTCTAAATGTGAGTTTCTCCTTGTTTAGAGCCAAAATCCTTGAAAATTCAATAAGCAAATGATGAGGATTTGGTGTATAAATGATTAGAAATCATTTAGAGATTGAAATCTCAACTTTAGGTGTGAAAATCAAAGGAAAAGTGGCTGTGGAAATGTGTTTGGCTGAGGGAAAATTGAGAGAAAATGAAATGGGAAAATTTTGGCAAAAGTTAGTTATGAAACTAAAATATCTCTTTTCCCTCTTTTCTTTTTATTAAATCACATTAAATGAGTCTTTAAAATTTAAGAAAAATCTGGAGAAACTCTCCCTTGGGTAAATTAGCTCCTTAAAGATTCAAAGTTTCAATCCTTTTAAAACAGTCACCAACTTTTCAAAAATTACATTTTAGTCACTAACTTGAAATGTCATATTTCCAAACCCCATTTTGTAAAATTGATTTCACCACTCTCTTATATATAATAAAAGAGGATTTTTAGATATTTTTCCATATTTTTAATGCATCCCGAACTAGGCTTTCCCTAAAAACCACCTTTTATATTCGAACCGTAATTTAAACCGGTCCGGTTCAGACCCTAAACTTCAAAGCCCAAAATTGGGGTGTTACAACTCTCCCCCCTTAAGAAATTTCGTCCTCGAAATTTACCTGGAGGAAAAAGGTACGGAAACTGCTTCAACATGTCATCCTTCCGTTCCCACGTGGCTTCCCCAGCACCATGATGCTTCCACAACACCTTTACCAACTCAATGGTCTTGCCTCGAAGAACTTTACTATCCGAATCCAGAATCTCTACCGGTTCCTCATCATAGGTCAAATCCGGATTCAACTCCACTTCCTCTACAGGCATCACATGAGAAGGATCTGATCTATACTTCCGAAGCATAGAAACATGAAACACATCATGAATCTTTTCTAACTCTTGCGGTAACCTCAACTTGTACGCAACAGGACCCACACGCTCAATCACCTCGTATGGTCCAATGTACCTAGGGCTTAACTTACCCTTTCAGCCAAACCTCATCACCTTTTTCCAAGGCGAAACTTTCAAAAACACACGGTCACCCACCGCATACTCAATCTCCTTACGCTTCAAATCTGCGTAAGACTTCTGCCGATCAGAAGCTGCCTTCAATCGCTCACAAATGAGCTTCACCTTCTCGGTGGTTCCTTTCAACAAAGCGGGCATCGAAACCAACTTCTGACCTGTTTCAGCCCAACAAAGAGGAGTCCGACACTTCCTCCCGTACAAAGCTTCATAAGGTGCCATTTGAATACTTGCCTGATAACTATTATTATAGGCAAACTCCACCAAAGGCAAATGTTTCTCCCACGAACCCTGAAACTCAATCACGCAGCACCTCAACATATCCTCCAACATCTGGATAACACGCTCAGACTGTCCATCCGACTGCGGATGATAAGATGTACTGAAATTCAACCGTGTACCCAAAGCTTGATGCAAACACTGCCAGAAACGTGACGTAAACCTCGGATCTCTATCCGACACAATCGACTTTGGCACACCATGCAACCGCACAATCTCAGCAATGTACAGCTCCGCAAGCTTATCCAAAGTGTACGTAGTATGCACAGGCAAGAAATGCGCACACTTCGTCAGGCGATTCACAATCACCCACACCGAATTTTTCTTCGATGGTGACAAAGGCAAACCAGACACGAAGTCCATGGTAATCCTCTCCCACTTCCACTCAGGAATCATCAACGGTTGCAACAACCCTGAAGGAAACTGATGTTCAGCCTTAACTCGCTGACATACCATGCACTTGCTTACAAACTCAGCAACATATTTCTTTAAACCCACCCAATAGTACTCATCACGAAGATCACGGTACATCTTAGTACTATCAGGGTGCATAGCAAAAGGACTACTATGAGCTTCAGTCAGAATAGCACGCCTCAACTCAGCATCATTGGGCACTACTATCCGACTTCCAAAGCATAAAACTCCATCATCATTAAAGTAGAAATCCGATGGCCTATCCTCTGCAATACCCTGAACATGTGGCACCAAGGAATCATCCAACAACTGCTTTTCCTTAATCAACTGAATCAAGGATGGTTTCACTTGCAACTCAGCCACAAGACCACCATCACGCGAAATGCTCAAACTGGCAAACATAGCCCTCAACTCCACAGCTACCTTCCTACTCAAGGCATCCGCTACAACATTAGCTTTACTCGGATGGTACTCGATCATCAAATCATAATCCTTAAGCAACTCCACCCAACGTCGTTGCCTAAGATTTAGCTCCTTCTGAGACATAAAATACCTCAAGCTCTTGTGGTCCGTGTACACAGTACACTTCTCATCATACAGGTAATGTCTCCAAATTTTCAAAGCGAAAACCACCGCTGCTAACTCAATGTCATGCGTAGGATAATTGCACTCATGCACCTTCAACTGACGCGATGCATAAGCCACCACCTTACCCTCTTGCATCAACACACATCCCAAACCAACGTAGGACGCATCACTATACACCACAAACTCTTTCCCTGATTCAGGTTGAACCAAGATAGGAGCTTGCGTCAAAGCTGCCTTAAGCTTCTCAAAAGCCTGTTGTCTCGCTTCCGTCCACTCATACTTAACATCCTTCTGCAACAACTTCGTCAAAGGTGCGGAAATCTTTGAAAACCCATCCACGAACCTCCGATAGTACCCCGCCAAACCAAGGAAACTACGGACTTCATGAACAGACTTAGGAGGCTTCCAATTCATCACTGCCTCAATCTTCTGAGGATCAACACGAATTCCTTCAGCAGAGACCACATGACCAAGAAACACAACTTCTCTAAGCCAGAACTCACACTTGCTCAGCTTGGCATAAAGCTGATTCTCCAACAAAGCCTGCAATACAATTCTCAAATGCCCCTCATGCTCCTCCCCAGTACTAGAGTACACGAGAATATCATCAATGAACACCACAACAAATTTATCCAAGTATTCATGGAACACTCTATTCATCATGTCCATGAAAGCTGCAGGAGCATTCGTCAACCCAAACGGCATCACAAGGAACTCATAATGCCCATACCTCGTCCTGAAGGCTGTCTTTGGCACGTCTGCATCCTTCACCTTCAGCTGATAATACCCTGACCTTAAGTCAATTTTAGAGAACACAGCTGCTCCCCGAAATTGATCAAAAAGATCATCAATTCTCGGCAATGGATACCGATTCTTGACAGTCAACTTGTTAAGCTGACGGTAATCAATGCACATTCTCATAGTGCCATCCTTTTTCTTCACAAACAAAACCGGTGCACCCCAAGGTGACACACTCGGCCGAATGAAACCACGATCAAGCAACTCCTGAAGTTGCGTCTTCAGCTCTTTCAACTCTTTAGGTGCCATTCGATAAGGAGTAATGGACACTGGAGTTGTGTTTTCATACAACTCAATTCCAAACTCCACCTCGCGATTAGGAGGCAATCCAGGCAACTCCTCCGGAAACACACCAGGAAACTCTCGCACAGTCCTGATATCTTGCACACGCAACTCTTTAGAGCTAGGATTCATCACAAAGGCTAGGTAGGCTTCACAACCTTGCCTCAGCATCCGGCTCGCTTCCAATGTGGACATCACGCTGGCAAGAAACTTCACATTCTCACCCACCACCACTACCTCATAATCATCCGCAAGCTTCAACGAAACTCGCTTATTCTCAAAATCCACTACAGCTCGATGCTCAACAAACCAATCCATACCAAAGATTACATCAAAACCATAGAAAGGCAATTCCATAAGATCAACATGAAAAACATGGTCTTGCACAACCAAGGGACACCTTCTATAAAGCTTTCGTGTCACAACAGTCTCACCAAAAGAACTAGTTACACGCATACCAACATCCAAAGACTCAACAGGCAGACCAAGCAATTGAGCATGCTCACGCAATATGTATGAGTGTGTAGATCCAGAATCAATCAAGGAAAGTAATGACAAGGGTTGCAAAGTGAAAGTACCTGCGATCACATCCGTGTCATTTCTCCCCTCCCTCTGAGCATACACTCTGGCCTGGCCACCACCCTCAGGCTGAACAGCTACCACATGAGCCACATTCCTTTCACCATCCTCTCTACGTTGGAAATTACCACGGCCGCGCCCACGACCTCTCTGTGGTGCAACAACTCCAGGAGCACGTCCCTGACCACCCCCGGCCAACAGAGGACACTCCCTCTTCATGTGATCCGCCGAACCACAGTTCCAACACGAATTACCGGTCAACACAACAGGAGCCTGTACCTCCCTCGCTGCTCAAGGACAATCACGCCTCAGATGACCACGCGATCCACATGCCCAACATGTGTTCTGATCAGCTCTCGCCCTGTCACCCTGAACAGGCGCACCTTGCCCTCCACCACCACGCCTAGCTGAAGACTGATACTTCCGATCACGTCCTCTCTTGTTCCATCCGCCACCGGAACTATACTCAGCAGCTCGCTTGCCCGCACTAGGACCAGCTCCTCTAGAAGATAAACTCAAATTCAACTCAATGTCTTTTGCTCTACCAACCAGCACATCAAAGTCAGTGTACTCAGCAGCCAGCATATAGGTCTTTACATCCGTCACCAAACCATAACGGAAACGTTCACACCTCTCCCGCTCATCAGGGATAAGCTCAGGTGCGTACTGACTGAGTCGGACAAACTGAACCCCGTACTCAGCCACTGACATGCTCCCTTGAGTAAGAGACATGAATTCCCTTTTCTTTTCATCCAGGTACCGCACACCCAGATACCTCCTCTTGAACGCGTTCAGAAAGAACGTCCACATCACATCAACATCCTCCATTCTGGAGATAGCGGTTGTCCACCAGGTATACGCATCGTCATGCAACAATGATATTACACAGCCCAACTTCTACACTTCATTGCAGTTCATTTGTCCCAAAATTCTCTTGGTACTTTCCAACCAAGACTCGGAACCCTCAGCAGACAAACCCCTGAACTCAGTCCCTCCCAGACTGCGCAAGTGTTCCAGAGGTAGTCTCACATTAGCATCTCCATGATGCCCAGCTCCATGAGCTCCAGCTACCGCCGCCTGAAAGGCTCCAGCAATAGCCTGAATCAGCACTGTCATGTCAGGAGCAGCTTGCCCCTGCCCAGCTTCAGGTCCAGCGACCCCAGCATCAGCCCCAACACCAGCTCCCTCACCCCCAGCACCACCACCACCGGGTGGAGGAGGTAAATCCACTACATTTTCAGCATTCTCTTCGTTCTCATTTTGAGCCATAGCTCGCGTATTAATCCTCGTCTCTCTACGAGGTCCCATTCACTATACTATGCAATCACAAATGCAATAAACAAAGTCAGGCTCAGCAAGGTAAGCAATCCAAGTACTCAAGCTCATTTCCGATTAAAACAAATCATTTCATTAGCTTTGATATGGCCATGGGTCCCTCTAACATGCTTCACCACATCATACACCATAATTGCAACATTTATACAAATCATACATCATACTTTCACTCAACAAGTATACAAGCAATCATACACATATCACCCACATAACCATCCCAAAATTCTCGAGAACTCAGCTCTGATACCACCAAATGTAACCCCCTTAGCCCGGCCTAGACGGTTGACCCGAACTACGAAGATTACACGGGGAAAACCAAAGTCAACCCGAAAGTCAACCTTGATTAACGACCCTTTTATCTTTTTAACTTTGTCTAGATGCATATTAACCTTAGGTGTACTCTTAAGATAAGCATACTCAAAAATCACAGCAATCGGAAAACAATAAGGGGCTCAATTGCACAACATACAAATTTAGGGACCAAAATGTAAAATCTGGAAATTAAGAGGACTTTTCCAATTTTTAAGTTACCAATGTGAAATTAGTCATGTTTCATGCTTCTCTGCCAAAATTCATCTTAAACGGACATCCCAAACTCAAGCAATTGCACATACAAAAATCAGGACTAAAACGTAAAGCTTGCAAACCTCAAAACCATTCAAATCAGTGCCCAACGGTCAAGTGTTCCGAAATGGGTCTAGGCCGTTCAGAAACACCCCTTGGCAGTAGCCAAAGTGTTTCGAAACACCTCAGCCCGTTTCGAAACACCCAGCCCAGAAACAGCAGAAAAGTCTGTTTTTCACACTTCCGACCCACCAAACACATACATATGACTTCCACATCATGCCAACAAGTCATCAAACATTAAAGGCACATATTTGCATCATCAAAGCTCAATCAAAGCATCATTTAGGAAAAACCACAAGTCTATAGGCATGCATCCTATAAAGAAAAGCAAGCAATCATCAAATCTCCAAAACAAATACCAAATGGCCGTTTACATGTTCCAAACATCATCATAGGCATTAAACCAAACTTAGGGAGTCCACAACATCTCCCAAAAACTCAATCTAGGTTCCCATTGCCAAATACCAAAAGCTAATAGTGTTGTGAAAATAGTCACCATACATGAGCTTAGACTTTCACTTGGATCCTTGACCTCCTTGCTGCCCTTAAAGCACTTCAATGCTCTGTATTATTGGTTCAAGAAAGAGATAGCGTAAGCACACATGCTTAGTGAGAAACGCTCTAATGAAACAACACAATATTGCACTTTGTAAAAACACATTTCCAAGGCCTTTAATTTCAAAACAACATTTATCATGCATCCATGCATATAAACCAAGCATCTCATGCTTCAATACATCAACATGTCATATTGGCTTTCAAGTGATAATCCATAACCATTTTTCAACTCAAAACACAATCGGATACGCGGATTACAAGCGTTGTCCCACACGCTCCATACACACTACCAACACACAAGGTGGAGTTTACCAGTACAATCACATCCCCTCAACACCCGTGATGGAGTTTAACGGTACAATCACAACCCCCTCCACATCACTCATTGGTAGTTGTATAACATCACTAACGAGAACACGGGACACACAACACAAGATCCACACATGAACTTTTAACCACCATTGTGATCTTAGACATCTCGTTAGTGTTCTTGGATGGAGTTTACGGTACAATCACAACCCCCTCAACATCCAAGGCGACTTTATTCACGGTGCACCCAATCCTATAGCCGGCTAACTATATCCGATTCAAGTACTTTAAAATCAACACATCACTTGCCAATATACATCAATTATCATCAACAATCCACTGTTTTAAAGCATTGATCAAAGCCATTACATAATCATGCAACACTATGCATCAAACCACATTTTTCAATGTCCAAAACAAAGATCTCTTACCTTGAGCATCCTTCAACACATGGCTTACAAAACCAGCATTAAACATGCTAAAATATGCTTTCAAAACAGAATTTAAACATGCAAAATAAACACATTGCATTCAACCATCTCATGGTTCATCAAAAAGAGAGTTTCTCCGAAAAACTTACTCTTGAGTTTAGCTAAGTTGTTTAGACTTAAACTAAGCTCCCAAAACCTTCCAAGATTGGTTTCAAGGCTGAAAACCAAACTTCACTCACCGATTCCGTTTCGCAAGCTTGCCGAAACGCCGATCAAGCCTCCGGATCAACACCACAAGGATCCGATGATGCCTCCCCTGTTTTAAACACATCAAAGCAGAAGATTAATGCATCATCATGCATTAAAATCTTCAACCAAACCACCTAAACTCGCTGCTCTCATCAAAACTCACATTTCGGCTACCAAACACAACCGAAATCACATCCAAACACCTCTACAACATTACCCAGCCAAGATCCATCAATTCCAATCATTCTTAGACATCAATTAACATCCAAAAAGGACATAATCACGTCCTTATACCTCCAGCTATAGCAGAACATCAAAATCACCCAAAAACCACCATTTTCTCAAGTCAAAACTTAGGAAAATCAACCTATTCGGGATTGCATTGATAAAACCTCAATTACACATTATTTAGACATCCAAAATACATCAAAAAGACATCTCAAAACAGAGCCCAATCATCTATTACGAATTTCATCAAAATTAAATCCAAATCTTGCATTTTAAGCCAAAATCAAGAACACAACATTAAAACCTTTAATAAAACTCAATTTAAGGATTGAGAACTTGGGAATTTCAGTAAAGAACTGAGTATTTAGAGGAGAAGGACGTTCATACCTCTAAATGTGAGTTTCTCCTTGTTTAGAGCCAAAATCCTTGAAAATTCAATAAGCAAATGATGAGGATTTGATGTAGAAATGATTAGAAATCATTTAGAGATTGAAATCTCAACTTTATGTGTGAAAATCAAAGGAAAAGTGGCTGTGGAAATGTGTTTGGCTGAGGGAAAATTGAGAGAAAATGAAATGGGAAAATTTTGGCAAAAGTTAGTTATGAAACTAAAATATCTCTTTTCCCTCTTTTCTTTTTATTAAATCACATTAAATGAGTTTAAAATTTAAGAAAAATCTGGAGAAACTCTCCCTTGGGTAAATTAGCTCCTTAAAGATTCAAAGTTTCAATCCTTTTAAAACAGTCACCAACTTTTCAAAAATTACATTTTAGTCACTAACTTGAAATGTCATATTTCCAAACCCCATTTTGTAAAATTGATTTCACCACTCTCTTATATATAATAAAAGAGGATTTTTAGATATTTTTCCATATTTTTAATGCATCCCGAACTAGGCTTTCCCTAAAAACTACCTTTTATATTCGAACCGTAATTTAAACCGGTCCGGTTCAGACCCTAAATTTCCAAGCCCAAAATTGGGGTGTTACACAACTATTTTTTGAAATTAACAAATTGAGTTCATGGAAGAAGAAGAAATGTTAAAATGAGTACAGACATGATGACAGATCACAATTAACTAAACTAAACCCTTATTGGACAGACCTAATCTTAAACATCCTTTCAACTATATAGGCCATAAAGATTTGGAAATATTATCAAACTCATAATGAGGTTATTAAAATGCCATTAACTTGATTTTATTACACATCACAATCTCGTTATAAATATATTTAGAGTAGACAACTCATATGAATAAACAGTTGAGAGTATTAGAAGCAGTAACCATGGTCGCTTGCTTTTTATGATTTTATTTGAATTACTCGTTTTTTTTATCCATCTGATTCCTTTATTGAACCAATGCGTAACAAGGTATGTTCGTTATACCCTTCATGACTCATTTAGGAATAATCGATTTACAGGACGGTTGGAGTATTAAAGGGGCTACAATAAATAGAGTTACGAATGTGTAAATTGTAGTAAATATTGTGTTTATTTGGTTTGTGCGAACACAAGCACAACCTTGTTTAAAATTGTAATTCACAACTCACAAGCAAGAATAAATAAAGTTTTCTAAGTCTCTTCGTCATTAAACTAAAATCCAATCAATAATATCAAGTTCTCAAACCTACTCCCATGTCTTGACTCTTTTTTTCTTACATTTCTTTTTGAATTAAAAGAGAAATAATTTAGGATATTACACCCAGACGTCTAAAGCATGTGTTTCAAGTAAAAGAAAGAAATACTCTGGAGGTGCGGCCAAACAAATGGAAGATGGCTGTGACGCGCTACTGAATCATGCAGGAGTTTGAATGTCTCTGCACAGTCAGACTGTACCTGTAAGATTTCATTCCCTTGGACTTGGTCCCATGCATGTTGAAGACCGATGAAAATTGCCCATAACTCAATTGGGAGGGTGCTACACTTCCCAACAGCTTATAACATTAAAAAAAACAACTTACATTTAAAAGGTGAATTATAGTTATCAAAATATTTTTATGTAAGTTACACAGATCATCACTGAACTTTGCTCTATGACTTATTTTGATAATGATCAATTTACTCAATGAATTTTATTTTTTGATCTATTTTAGTCAATCTAAATTATTTTATTAATATTTTGATATGACTTGTCATATTTTATTATTATTAAATATAAAAAATAAAATAAAATTATATTTATTATTATTAAATAAAAATAATTTAAAATAAAAATCCCAAACACTCAAAACACCAAATCACTTTCACCCTCGCCGGCATCACACACCCATTCGTCGATGTCACCCACCAGATTGTAACTTGCAGAAATTTTGGGGTTCAAGTGATTGTCTAAAGGTCACCATCTATTTTCCAAAGATGAGAAACTAAACCGATCACCCCCAAGAAGAGATAAGGTAACATACAGATTTTGCCATGCCAAAGTCTGCCAACTTGATTTCACCAGTAGAATCTACTAATATGTATTACGTATATACGTTTGTAATACGTATTATCGTTAGTTTGTTATATCACCAGCTTAGCTGGATTAGGGTTAGTTAGTTAGGTGATTAGCTCATCGTTTCTCATGTATATAAACCTTCATCTTCTCTATTTTATGTAACTGATTTTTCATTCTCTTTTAATGAAATGTAAACAACCTTACTGTTACATGGTATCAGTTGTAAAATTTCTCTGATTCTTTTTTTCTTTCGCGTTCATTCTTTTCTCTTCTTTGATCATGGGAGAAGTTAATCTCAGTGATGCATTCAATAATGGTGCGAATCCATACTACCTGCATCAATCTGACAATCCTGGTATGGTTCTTGTTACTCAGCCCCTTTGCAGTGATAACTACCATAGTTGGCGTCGCGCGATGATGATGGCTCTTTCTGCCAAGAACAAACTGGGTTTTGTGGATGGTTCCATTCCAGCTCCAGCTCGTGTTCCTGCTGATCGCTTCAATGCCTGGACCAGGGCGAATGATTTGGTCAATTCTTGGTTGCTTAATTCTGTTTCCAAGGAGATTGCTGCCAGTTTATTGTATCATTCCACTGCAGCATCAGTTTGGAAAGACTTACAAGATCGTTTTCAGCAGAACAATGGTCCAAGAGTTTTTTTCTTTACGCAAGAAACTTAGTGATCTTGTTCAAGGGTCAAATTCTGTTTCTACATATTACACCAATCTCAAAATTATTTGGGATGAATTGGTGTCTTTAAAGCCTTTCTGTTCTTGTTCAGCCTGCACTTGTGATGGTGTTCGAAAGATGATTGAAGAACAGCAGAAAGAGCAAACAATGCAATTCCTGATGGGATTGAATGATTCATTCTCACATGTTCGAGGGCAAATTCTGTTAATGGATCCTCTGCCCAATATTACTAAAGTTTTCTCATTGGTTTCTCAAGAAGAAAGTCAACGCTTTATCAAGCTTGATAATCCTGTGACTGATGCTTCTTTTGCTATAAAATCTACTGTTGGTCATAAGAAGTCTCGTCCTCAATGTAGCCATTGCGGTTTAATGGGCCATATCAAGGACAAGTGCTATAAGTTGCATGGTTTTCCTCCTGGCTATCATTCCAAAGGGAGGTCTACTAATGCTCATACTAATCACATTAATGCTGCTTCACATGATTTTTCTACAGATCGTTTGTCGGATTCTGCTTCAGATTCCTTATCCTCTCAGCAATGCAAGCAGTTGATTGCCATGCTTACAAATCAGCTTCACGCAGCCTCTACTGAATCCTCGAATGTTGTTTCTGTAAACATGGCAATGCAAGGCAAGGATTTATCGTTTGTTAATTTTTTCAGTTCTTTTCATTCTCAGAATTCCTGGATTCTTGACTCTGGAGCCTCTAAGCATGTTTGCTACTCTAGAGATTTCTTTGAATCTTTGAATCCCATTGAGAATGGAACTATTGTTCTTCCCAACAAATCTGTTGTACCTGTGCATTTCTCTGGCACAGTTAAGATTTCTTCTAAGCTTGTTTTACATGATGTTCTGTTTGTTCCTGAATTTAATTTTAATCTTTTATCTGTTAGTTGCTTACTTAAGCAAAATTCTGATTTGACTGTTATTTTTCATCCTGATAAATGTTTGATACAGGATCCTTACCAGCTGATTGGGAAGGGTGAGATGCATCGTGGATTGTACTTGTTGTTTTCTGAAAATAGCACTGTTATTCCCACATCTGTTGTAAATCAAAGTTCTAATGTAGATAAATTCATGTCTTGTTCAAGTCAGATTAATAAAATCTCATATTCTTGGCACAATCGGCTTGGTCATCCAAGTTCTAATGTTCTTGATACTTTGAAGAATTTTTTGCAAAATTTTGCTGTTAATAAAGATGTTCCTTGTTCTATATGCCCTCGTGCCAAACAAAAACGTCTCTCTTTTAATTTGTCTCATACTCGTGCTTCTTCTCCTTTTGCCTTAATTCATTGTGATATATGGGGACCGTTCAAAGTCCCAACATATAATTCTCAACGTTTTTTTTAACCATTGTTGATGATTATACAAGGTATACGTGGACCTACTTGATTCAGCACAAGTCTGATGTTGCTCAAGTAGTTCATCAGTTTATTTCCATGGCTAAGCGTCAGTTTGGTTTTGATGTCAAGGTTTTCCGTTCTGACAATGCACCTGAGTTGAAGTTTACAGGGTTGTTTTCTGAGTTAGGGATAGTGCACCAGTTTTCTTGTGTTGAAGCACCTGAGCAGAATGCAATCGTGGAACGAAAGCATCAGCATCTCTTGGCTGTTGCTCGAGCTTTGTTTTTCCAATCCAGAGTGCCTGCTCGCTTCTGGGGAGATTATTTGTTAACAGCTACCTACATCATTAACATGATTCCTTCTCTCCTTTTAGATAATAAATCTCCATTTGACTTATTGCATTCAAAGTGTCCTGATTACTCGATTTTCAAAACTTTTGGATGTCTTGTTTTTGTTTCCACTCTTCGTTCTAATAGAAACAAATTCTCAGAGAGGGCATTACCTGGAATTTTCATTGGTTATTCTCCAGGGGTTAAGGGTTATAAAGTCTATGTTTTACAAACTCAATCTATCGTTTTGTCCAGGGATGTTGTTTTCCATGAAAACATTTTTCCTTTTCATTCCATTTCCTCCGAAAATGCTATTGTTAATCCTTTTCCTAGTGTTTCATTGCCTCAGATTTCTTTTAATGATGTTCATTTTCCAGCTGAGACAATTGTTGCTGGATCAAATATGGTAGTACCAAATTCGAATGATGCTGGTTCAACTAGTAGTGCTCCAACAGTTGCTGCTTCAAATGGCACGTGTCCAACTCTAGCTAACACGAATGCAAATATCCCACATGTAGCTGATATCCCACATGTAGCTGATATCCCACATGTAGCCGATATGAATGAGTCGAACACTGTTGAGTCTCCAAATCCTACATCAAGGATTGTTACTCCGCAGGATGTGCCTTTGCCTACAACTCAAAATGTCAATCAGGGTGTTGCTGTTGAAGCAATTCCACCAGTTGTTCGAAGATCGTCTAGACAGGTTCATAAACCTTCTTATCTACAAAAGTATCATTGCAACAATGTATTCTCAGCTCCTGCACCTAACGTTCTCTATCCAATTGAAGATTACTTATCCTCTTCCAAGCTTTCTTCTTCATATGAGCATTTTGTAGCAAATGTATCATCCATTTATGAACCTACCTTTTATCATCAAGCTGCTAAGATTCCTGCTTGGCAAGATGCTATGAAGGAAGAGTTGAAGGCAATGGAAGACAATCACACTTGGGTCACTGTTCCTCTTCCAGAAGGTAAGAAAGCCATTGATTCCAAATGGGTTTATCGAGTTAAATACAAGGCAGATGGGTCTCTCGATCGTTTTAAGGCACGGTTAGTTGCTAAGGGCTTCACACAAGTGGAGGGAATTGATTATACGGATACTTTTTCACCCGTGGCAAAGATGACTTCATTCAAAGTTCTCCTTGCTTTGGCTGCTACTAAGAATTGGCATTTGTTGCAACTCGATGTAAACAACGCTTTTCTGAATGGTTACCTCGATGAAGAAGTCTACATGAAGCTTCCACAAGGCTACCTTCCTGAATCTTCTGGCTCTAACTTGGTCTGCAAGTTACAGAAATCGATTTACGGGCTCAAGCAAGCCTCGCGTCAGTGGTTTACTGCTTTCTCTGAGGTTGTGCTTGCGTTTGGTTTTCAACAATCTTATGCAGATCACTCCTTGTTTGTCCATGGTTCAGGAGAAAACATGGTCGTTTTGCTTGTATATGTCGATGACATAATACTAGCTGGCAGCAACATGGAACAACTCTCTGCAGTTCAATCTTTCCTTCAGCAGAATTTTAAGCTTAAAGATTTGGGTACGTTAAAGTACTTCTTGGGCTTTGAGGTTGCACGTAATTCTTCTGGAATCTCTCTTTCCCAGCGTAAGTATGCATTGAACCTGCTAGAGGACACTGGCACCTTAGCTACTAAACCTGCTGACACTCCAATTAGTGCTTCTCACAAACTTAATGCTCAAGATGGTGAGTTGTTACCAGATCCTCAACAATATCGTCGATTGGTTGGACGCCTGCTTTATCTAACTCATTCTCGGCCCGACATCACATATGCTGTGCATCTTCTCAGCCAATTCATTTCTTCACCCCGTCATCCTCATCTCATGGCAGTTTATCATCTTTTATCCTACATTAAAAAGTCACCAGCTCTCGGGTTATTCTTCCCTTCTGATTCTAATTTCCAGTTGCATGGCTTTGTCGACTCAGATTATAGCTCTTGTCCCGACACAAGGCGCTCAATTTCAGGTTATTGCATGTACATAGGAAACAGCATTGTATCCTGGAAGTCTAAAAAGCAAGCCACAGTAAGCCGTTCCTCTTGCGAGTCTGAGTATCGCGCCATGGCTGCTGCAACATGTGAGCTTGTTTGGCTAGCATCTCTTCTTTCTTCATTTCAAGTTCCAGTCACGCATGCTTCTCTTTACTGCGACAACCAGTCTGCGATTCATCTAGCCTCAAATCAAGTCTTTCACGAGCGTACTAAGCACATTGAAGTGGATTGTCACTTCATTCGTGACAAAATACGAGATGGTTTTTTGAAGCTTTTTCATGTCAGTTCAGCAAACCAACTTGCTGACATTCTAACGAAAGCTCTTCATGGCCCTTTATTCAAAACTTTCATTGCCAAGATGGGTCTTATTGACATCTACCAACCTCCATCTTGAGGGGGGGATATTACGTATATACGTTTGTAATACGTATTATCGTTAGTTTGTTATATCACCAGCTTAGCTGGATTAGGGTTAGTTAGTTAGGTGATTAGCTCACCGTTTCTCATGTATATAAACCTTCATCTTCTCTATTTTATGTAACTGATTTTTCATTCTCTTTTAATGAAATGTAAACAACCTTACTGTTACAATATGTTTGCTCCTTTTATGTCCCTGAAACACAAAAGTCGCAGAATTAAAACATAAGAAAGCTAATGCTAAATTTCCACATTACAAAAAACTATCCAAGTACTTGTGAACTGTATTTCTTCTATGTCAGTAAGCAAGCCCAGAAAGAATTTGTCTTGTATAGTTTTGGATAACAGGTTCCTTGAAGGCACCATATTCTTGAAGCAATTAACTGGTATTTGGAGAAGCAATAGGATTTCCAGTTATCATTCTCCGCCCCCTTTCTTTTCATTTCATAATGTAAGTGATGCCGGTAAGGGTGACGCCGATAAATGAGTGGGTGACGCCGGTAAGAATAACACCGGCGAATGAGTGGTTGACGCCGGCAAAAATAATACCGGCGAATGGATGGTGCCGCTGGTGAGGGGGGAAATGATTTTGGGGTTAAGGGTTTGAAGTTTTTTATTTTAAATTATTTTTTATTTAATAAAAATAAAAATAATTTGTTTTTATTTTAAATTATTTTTTATATTTAATAATAATAAAATATGGTAAATTATATCAAAATATTAATAAAATAATTCAGAGTAACTAAAATAGATCAAAAAGTAAAGTTCATAAGTAAATTAATATTTTAAAAATTCAGTGATTAAAATAGGTCATAGAACAAAGTTTATTGATGATCTGTGTAGTTTACACTATTTTTTTTATTAAACTGTGTTTATAAAAGGTGGAGGTTTTGAACAGTGTTAGTAATTTGGACCAGCTTATAACACTAAAAATAATAGGTGCATCAAATCTAATCAAAATTGAATTCCCAAGTTTAATAGAGTATAAGGTTTGATCAAAAAAAAAAGTTTAACAGAGTATAAGGACTAATCTTATGTTTTGATTGGATTCAGAAAGGCAACTGGTAAGGGAAATGATCATCCTTTTGGATAATTATTCCTTGTATTGGGAATAGAAACTAAAAATTTCCATAATCGTCTTAGTTTTAGGGCTTAGATATTTAATTTAAGGTGTAAGGTTTAGGGGTTTAAAATTTAGAGGTTTTGATTATAATTCAAAGTTTAGGGTTAAAATTTAGGATTTATAGGTTAAAACTAAAATCTCTCACCATAAATTAAACTCTAACCTCTAAACCCTAAATGTTAAACCCCTAAACTATACACCTTAAACCCAAATTTAAGACACTTGTGAAAACTTTTACTCTTCACCGCCCGTGTATCTAAACTATAACTTGACCTGTAGATTTAGATACTCGAGTTAAAGTATAGGGACTAAATCCCAAAGTAGAATATAATACAGGGACTAAATTCCTAAATTGAGTATAATACAGAGATTGAAACCATAATTTGATCAACATTGAACCTTTTACTTGAGATCAACATTTTCCCTACAATAAGAGCATTGAACCTTTTACTTGAGATCAACATTTGCCCTACAATGCTTAAAAACAATGGAATATGAAAATTAAGATTGCAAGCAAACAATTGGATGTTTATTCTCAAATAAATTAGAACCAACGCAATCATCACTTTTGCAAGCCTGCATTGCAGAAATGTCTTTCAGCCCCATAATACAACAACAGCAGCAGCAACAACAACAACGAGGACAGATCTTCCAAGCCGAGCATAGATCACGTAATCAGCATTCCTCTCCGACGTGAATCAGCCTTATCAGTTTTTACGCGCACCCGCAGGTGGGAATCATGTTTAGTGCTTTCAGCAGAAAAGCAAATGTCATGGCATCTTCTTGAAGCCTCTCGAATCTGTGCATTCAACAACATATTTGTAGTTTTTATTATAAAAAAGGGATTTTATGACAAATAAAGCACCAGTTTCATGAACATTCTCGTATCGGATAATATCGAATGATTCGTGGTTCAGTTTCATGTCACATTGAGGTTTCTGATGCTAATATCATGTAACTTAACAATGAAATATCAGAAGCCTAATAGACTTTCACAGAAGAACTAGGAAAGAGAAACTACCTTCCGGACTTTGAAAAATGGCCGGCACCGAGTTCACACTTGAACAACAGCATGTTATTGTCCGTTTTCATATCCCTTAGTTTAGCCACGAATTTTGCAGGTTCTGAGTACATAACGCGCGGATCTGCCGCAATATATACATTTAATATGCAGGATTATTATCAAAATCATGTGTTTGATCTTTATACATACCATGTAGGCCAGCCGTAACAAGAATATGAGGATAATTTTGAGCCTTCACCTGCGGAACATAATATATTAGAGCCTAAACATAACCGAGTAATTTCAAGTGATAACTGATAAATATTAGGAGCTCCATATTCATGTTCGAGTGAGAAACATGCAGCTATTCTATCGAACAGTAGCCACAATTGCCTGGAGAAACAGCAGTATCAGAGTCTTACATTATCAACAGGAGAATACGACTTCATATAGTGGTAAAACTCTTCCTTCCGAGGGTCACCCCATTCCTGTTATAACGAAAAAAAGAGAGAAGGATAACATGGTTAGTTTTTTACTAATTTGACGAAACAACTTAGTTTAGACAAATAAGGCTGATCTGATGTTCAGGGTGGAATGGTGGATCTTACAAAAACTGAAAACAAGAAAAAATCACATACAATTAGTTTAAGGATAAATTTGTCAACCTGGTAATTCAATAGGATTGTTTAAGGCATTGACTCATTATTACTTATAGAGTTTGTGTTTTTATGTA
Source organism: Hibiscus trionum (assembly GCA_030270665.1). Classification (NCBI taxonomy): domain Eukaryota; kingdom Viridiplantae; phylum Streptophyta; class Magnoliopsida; order Malvales; family Malvaceae; genus Hibiscus; species Hibiscus trionum. The sequence goes on from BSYR01000046.1 coordinate 1,527,492, forward strand.
ATGCGGATATGTATTTGACACAATATAGAACACAAAAACGAAAACCATTTACAAAAATCAAATTACAGCACTCGATTTCTTAAACGTGTTAGATTTTCATCACAGTATTAACTAAGCAACTAGTCTCCAATATCATGGTGTTAGATCCTAACATCAAAGACTATCCCAGTAGATAGTTTGCCAAGAAGAGTGCAATTCGATGCTAATGCATCAGTAGTGGCATGTACCCGATTGTTTCGATAGTCATGCAAAAAGAACAAAAATAAAAACCTGTAAGGAGAAAGATAATACCTCCCACTCTGAAGTTGTAAGAGGGATGGTAGGGTCAAGAATTGTAGTCAAGACATCTACGAAAGGCACTCCGGCAACAGCAGCCTTCCACAAATCAGGTCTCATGTTAAGAACGGCACCCATAAGCATTCCACCTGCACTCCTTCCCTCAATGCACAATTTTTCCTTTGAACAGTACTTTTGTTCAATTAAGAACTCGGCACAAGTGATAAAATCTGTGAATGTATTCTTTTTCTTTAAAAATTTCCCATTCTCGTACCATTGCCTCCCCATTTCACCACCTCCTCGAATATGAGCTATTGCGAAGATAAACCCACGATCTAATAAAGACAGCCTTGCTTTGTTAAAGTCAGGATCTATAGATATCTGCTATCAGACAAGGAACAGTATATTACATTACTGAAAATAATCACACCGACACTCGTTGCACGTTCAATTAGAAGGACAGAACAAACTAATGCAGCAGTGAATCATGGACGTGAGGAAGTCATAGGTGTAACAGTTTGCCAAAAGACATGATTTTAACAAACCAATGCTACGTTTGGTTCCACAAGTATTAACACAAGTAAAAGCTTAATTATTACATGAGTTTTAAAATAGATTGTCATGATGTATAGAAGAATTAGTACAAATCTAAGCTTAAAGTTAGAAAGTTGAGTAAAAAATCATGTAAAAACCTATTCAAAATAAGCAATAAATATTCCTTCTCTTTATTCCAACTAAGTCATGTGACTGGCTAAAATTTACCAAGTTAGCTTACTGCTAACTCATGTACTATAACATGAGGAAAAAACAACACTCCTACCAAACGTAGCATTAAATGAAGAAAAAGAAAAGGGTGGGGGTGGGAGAGGATGCCCCTAGAAGAGAAACAAGACTGAACAAGTTTTAGAGATTTTTACAGCATTCACAAATCCAGAAAAGGCTACAAAAAGCGGGGCCAAAAGGAAATAGTGTTCAATCAAGGAAGACTATACAAGCACAGAAATCGTCTTTCTACACATCACATTAAGATAAACTTCCTCTTTGGTTCAGTATGGTCTAAGTTAACCAAAAGTGTGATAAAATAGAAGCATTGAATGCATTGTTACCATTTACCTCATATGAACCATAACCATAGAGCAACATTGGATCAGATCCATCAAGCCTGACAAGATTCTTTTGATACACAATTGATATGGGAATTTGAGTGCCATCGGAAGCCGTAGCCCATTTCCTTTCAGTGACGTAATTAGATGCATCAAAACCTCCCAGGACCTGAATAAGAGAGAAGGTACAAGATTAATTCAGTATGACATGCATACACAGGACCCAAAAGTAAAATGAAATACAGTTTCATAAACTTTATATTTTTATTCCTGACCAGTGAAAAAAGAATCATGGTTTCTGGAAGGAGAATAAGTTATTTAACAAAATCTGATCAATAAAAATTTAAAAACAGATCAAGTCCTAAGAACTAAAATGTTTATTTAGTGAAACCTTCAGGGAAAAGGGGAAGGATATTGTCAGATCATGTCTTGTCAAGTAACATAGTGCACATAACACTAGTTTTACTATTTTAGATTCTTTATTTTGCACTACGCTTTATCAACTCATTTCTTATCATGGTTCAAATGTTAACAAACATGCTTACTGTTTCAATCTTCTTCAAAACAGACTCCCCAGTATTCATGTCATATTCGTAGACAGATGGAGGCGTCCTCAAGGAGCTATAAGAAAACCGCAAAATGGTGGAGGAAAATTGTGATTCTGATGGCTCGACTGAGTATACAGGGTCAATAAATTGAACTGCCTGACCCCCTTGAAGGCATATGAGTGGCTCTTCAACTGCCGGAAGACGGTAAGCAGTAATTTTGGGCAAACCTTGTTCACGCTCATAGACAACAAGATGATCACTAAAAAGTTGAATATCCTGAATCTTTACACTGGACAAGAAAAAATAAAATGGTAAGAAATAAGGCATAGCAAGGCAAACATTTTCGGAGAGGGAAGAACCAAAGCTAAGCTATGACAAGGCAATTACAAACTTCCAACTGCCACCCAGCAAAACAGATGCATACAGTTGAAATAAAAATTTGCAAAATAGTCAGTAAACTAAATGATCACCAATGAAACATAATACATCAGACACCCAACCAAACACGAAATTTCCAGCTAAATTTAACTTGTTATTTCATATGCTATGATTTAAAATAACCACGGTTACAACGAACAAGAACGAAAAAATGAAAACAAGGAATTAGTGCAGGGTCATTGAAGATGGAAAAGTTTAGAATTCTTTACGACCTTTCCCTGTGAGGAATAAGAACTGTTGTTGCAGATGTATTATCCACAGGACAAGCGAGAAGTTCTGAATTGAAAAACTCATCACTTCTCTTCTGGATAAAGAAGTGGTTTCCATGATGACCAACAGAGGTATCAATTCCATTTATACGAGGTGTCAAAACCTTAAGGCCTTCTTCGAGCTTGCAAACCTCAAGATAAAAGACAAACCTTGTCATTTTGCTTTCAGATGAAATAAACAAAAATTTCTCACTCTCGGAAGCTTGAAGACCAAGGGAAAACATATCATCCTTCTCGTGGTAAAGGCATGAGTCATTGCATTGGTCCGACCCCAGCTTATGTAACCATGCCTATCATCAGAAATAAAAGAAATGGGAGGTTAACGTGTTCTACTTCAGAAAATGATAAAAGGGGAGGATTTATATTTAGATTAAACTGAATTTACCCTTTGCTTTCCAACAAAGCACTACAAGAAGCTAAAGGTAACAAAAATATAACTCTACTTGGAATTGAAGAAGGATCCTATCTAAGCACAAATAACTAAAAAGTTATGCAATTGTGATTTTTTCTAGAACCTAGAGGGAAACTGAAAGATCTTGTGATATTATATTCATACATGAACACCAAGAAAAGAAAAATAAAGATTTATGCAAAGGAAAAAATGTGCAATCCTTCTTAATACAGGGATGTTACTTGTAACAATCTGAAATTTATCTATGCATCATGTAGGGATGAGAACATCCATTTGAAACTCAAAACACTCAAGCCATCAGTCTGGATGAACTATGTAATAAATCAGATAGCCAACCTTTAGCCTAAATTAGATGTGTATCACAAAACAAAAATAATCACTAGCTGTTATATGGTCATAATAAGTAGGTACCGTTGTTCACCCTACAATGAGTACAAAAGAGACGAATAACTTGAAAACTACTGGAAGAAAACAATATGGAGGGAGAACAGGGTAACAAATAGTAGGCTTGAGTTATAACATTAAGAAGCATGTGAAACAAAAAAAAAGTACTGTCTTCAATAGGAACTAAATAAATCAAAAACTATAAACCATGGAAACTAAAACCCATACCTTATCTGGCCGAAGGATCTCATCCATTGTAATGTAAACTAAAGCATCATTACCAGCCCATTGAACATCCGATGTTACACCTACTAATGGCTTCCCTATCTGAGCCCGAGTCTCTGCATCAATCACATATACGGTATAAATTTCATCTCCTTTAGTGTCTTCGGCGTATGCAACCATCTTATGATTCGGACTGACCTGAACAACAAAGTGTGTAAAGAAACCTCATATAAACAAGCTGAAGCTTAAGAAAAGAAAAGCAAGCTCATTCAACCAAGTTAACAATATAATGCTAGTCACTGGTTATAACTGACCTTAAAAGCACCAATGCTGTAAAAACCATGTTCTTGAGCCTTAACATTCTCATCCAAAATTACATGCTCTGGTGGAGCATCAGGCCCTGTAGCCATGGTATCATGAACAGAAGGTGGAGCATCACAATTAGGAACGAGAGACCTGCAATATTGAACATATTCCTTTCCTTCCAATGTCCTTGAATAATAATAATAGGGCCCTTTTCGGAGAGGGGCAGATATATCATCCTCTTTGATTCGACCTCTAATCTCAGCATAAATTTTATCTTGAAGTTTTTTGGTTCCTACAGCAGTATTCTTACATTCAATAAAATACTCCAAAAATGGAAGAGTAATTAACAACAGAAGTGAATGCAATAAAAAAGGTTTCAGATGACAGACAGATATATATAGATAGGAATGCTTCAGAGAAACAAATAGAAAGTTGAAGAAGCGGATAGTTATACATGCAATAAAATGCTAAGCAAAATGGAAGAGTAATTTAACAACCACAGAAGAAAATACAACTAAATATAGTTTCAGATTAAAACAGTATGAAATTATATTTTTAACATTTTCGAGAAACAAACAGAAAGTCGAGGGAGTGGAATATATATATATATATATATATATATATATATATATATATATATATATATATATATATATATATATATATGGATCAACTAGTTTTACACTAATCCATGACCATTGGATGAGTGTAATTGATCAAAAATCTCGGCATAAATCTCATCTTCAATTTTTCTTTTCTGTTTTCTACAGCAGTATTCTTAAGTTCAACAAAATGCTGCACAAAATGGAAGAGTAATCTAACAGCCGAAGCATAGAATGCATCTCAATATAGTTTCAGATCAAAACAGTAGCAAAGTTGCTTCTAAAAAATTCCAAGAAACAAACAGAAAGTTGAGCAAGAAAATATAAAGAAAACATACCGGACAACATGGCCTCGGTATAGGCGTTTTCTTGTTCAAGATAAGAGAGAACCTTAGGGTCCTTGCGGGAGTCATCGCGAAGCCAGTAGTAATTGTCAACTCTAACGTCCCCGAACATCTCCATCTCGTGCTTCACTTTCTCGGCCAACGGCGGAGATGGAGGCTGAGACAGATAGCTCATGGTGGCCGTTGATCGGAATCGGCGTGACGGCGAGATCTTCAGAAGGGGGAGGAGGATTCGATGGGAAGTAGAAAATAGTAGCAGCTGGGAGAAATTATATCATAGGCCCGGCTCGCCACGTCATACATGGTCCAACCAATAAAAAAGCATTCATTTCATTAAAAAACACTTTTTACAAATTGTAAAAAATACTTTTTACAAATTATAAATTCACTTGGTAAAAGATGATATAGAAAAAATTAATGAAATGGATGCTTTTTATTGGTTGGACCATGGATGACGTGACGAACCGGGCCTATGATATAATTTGTCAGCAAGAGAAATTATATCATAGGCCCAGCTCGCCACGTCATACATGGTCCAACCAATAAAAAAGCATTCATTTCATTAAAAAACACTTTTTACAAATTGTAAAAAATACTTTTTACAAATTATAAATTCACTTGGTAAAAGATGATATAGAAAAAATTAATGAAATGGATGCTTTTTATTGGTTGGGACCATGGATGACGTGACGAACCGGGCCTATGATATAATTTGTCAGCAACTAGAGATGCAGTGATCCGCCTATGCAATTGGAATATATATAGTCGCGGAATTTGCAAGTGGATTTTTTTTTTAAAAAAAATCCTTAAAATTTGTGATATGTTCTATTTTTTATTTTAAAATATTACTATTAGTTAAAAACATTTATCAGAATTTGAACGTGCCTCCATGATTTATTTAAAAAAAGTATAATACTTTTCAGAAATAATTCAAAATAAAAGTATTTTTTTAATTGTGTTGTTGTCTTTTTATTCAAATTTTTACTTTAAATAATGATTTCAATAAATCATAGTTTTTTTTCGAATTTTACTATCGATCACTTTACCTTTTCATCGTCAGAAATTAATGAAATAAAAAAGTAAGCCACATGCCATGTATTCATTGGATGACATTTTTTACAGCAAAACTTTAAAATATAACAAAATAAAATATTAAATACATATTTTAACCAAAAAAACAGTAGGTACCTAAAGTAAAAAGATGTATAATTTGGATACACTTAAATTGGAGTTTATGAGTCAAATGTATATAGAACTATAATTTATTTCAAAAACAAAAATTATTATTACTTATTTTGTAAAAGTAATAAATTAATATTTTAGTTACAATTTAAGGGTAAATTAGATATTACCGTCCAGGTGATTATAATGTGATACATCAATAATGTTAATGACCAGTGACCACAAAGTAATTTTTTAAAAAAAATTGTTGATTAAAACACAATCTTACTAAAATTTCAATAACTCTGTATTTTACTCTTTAATTCTTTAAAAATTTTGATATATTTTACTTTTATTTTTTAAAATATTAATTAAGAATATTTATTGTAGTTTGAATCCACCTCCATCGACAATGTTTTCAAAATACATGTTATAATTTTAAGAGTTAATGGTAATTCATGTCTCCAAATTATAACTTTCGTTTTAAGTTAGTATCTAAAATTTTAAATTTTTATATTTTATTTCTAAATTATCAGTACATATTAATCATGTCCCGTAATAATAAAATCGTTATAAAATTTGTTAATTGTCATGTAAACACCGATGTGTATTATGTAATAATATAATGTGACATAAATAATAATTAATTATGAGTTTAAATAAAAAAGGTTTAACTTTGAAACGTAACATAATTATAAACAAATTAGGAGAACAAAAATAAAAACCAAAGAACCTTTCAACTTCATTCTAAATAATGATTTTAGGGGGGGGGGGGCGTGATACAACATTAATTATCGTTTATGTTACATCATATTATTACATAATACACATTAGTGCTTAAATGACAAATAATATTTTTTAAAGATTTTATTAGCATGGAATGTGATTAGTATATACCGATAGTTTGTGAAGAAATTTGAATGTTCAAAAAATTGGGACTAATTTTAACAAGGATCATAATTTGAGGATGAAATTAAAATATTCAAAAGTTTAGGGACTTATTTAGAATGAAAGTCATAGTTTAAGAATAAAATTAAAATGTTTAAAAAATAAAGACCAGTTTAAAATAAAAGTTATAGTTTAAGGACATATAATACAATTAACTCAAAGTTTAATTGAAATAGTTGTTTTTTCATTGGATTGTTGTGTCACACAGGGGTGCGAGTCGATCGCAAGTTAAGTAGTGCTTGATTCCACTAAGGAGGAGTATGGTGACGTGAGATTCCACCGGAAATTATGTTATTACTAGACGGGTGAGTACGGTGATGTGAGATTACACCGAAAGTGTCTAGTAGGTTTGAAAAACTATCCGCATATTCGAGTAAAAACGTTGAATGTCAATATACCCATGAATGCTTTAATTCTTATGTTAAGTATGTTGTTGATTCCTTATATTTATGCTTATGCATTGTTGATTACTTTGTTTGCGTTATGAGAATGAGCATGTGGTAAGCCTATGACTTGTGGTTGCATTCGGTAAATGCACGTGAAGGTAAATGCATGACATTGTGTGTTCAAGCATGTGGAAATGATTTGGACATGGTTTTGGTTTTCAAGCAAACTATGTTTTAAAACTGCATTGTTGTAGCTACCGTTTTGAGCACCGCTCACTAAGCTTAAACGCGTACGCTCTCATTTCCAACAATACAGACCCTTAGACCATCAGAGCAGCTCGAGGAACAAGGGAGAATCCAGGGAAGTTGGGTTTGCTCAAGTATGGTTTAGACTTCAATAATTAATATTTAAGTAATGGGATAGGACCTTTATGTTTGAAGTGTTGTTGACATGTTCTTCTTACTTAGACAAGTTTGTTTAGTTGTTTTGGGCTTATAATGCTTTATGCAATGTTGATTTATGCTTCTTTTTGGCTTTTAGCTATGTTGGTGGATGCTTTATATGTATGTTTCCTCTAAGAATATTATCTTGTTGGATGTTGCTTCGTTGAGTGTTTAAATTGTTTCGTATGCTTATCCATGGTTGCTTTATGTTGAATTTGAGCTTGTATGATGCTTGAATGCTTGGTATGTGGCTTTTTGTGTTGAGTCCTTGTGTTTTTAGCAGCTAAAACAAGTCTTGCAGTGCAGGGCGTATCGATACGCTCAAGGGCTGTATCGATACGGTCCCTTGCTTTGGGGCTTGTTTTGGGCAAGGCGTACCGGTATGCGGGGGTGTATCGATACGCCAAATGCTCTCTGGAAATCTGAGAAATTGACGAGATTTTGGCGTATCGGTACGGGTCTTGAGGTAATCGGTACGGTCTTTGTAGTTTGACCATGGGAAAGTTGACCGTTGAGAGCGTATCGATACGATCTTCTAGCGTATCGATACGGTCTCCCTAGGTTGACTTTGAGGTGTTGACCAAGTCCAGGCGTATCGATACGGTCCTCTAGCGTACCGATACAGCCTGTTGTAAGAGTTAAAAAAGGATTTGTTTAATTGTTCGTTTCGCGTGTTTTGTATCCATGTGTGTTTCCGTTGCGTGTCCTCTCACATAAGATATTTTTAATGCATCTAGACAAAATAACTTTAAAAGAAATTTTCTAGGGTTGCTAATCGGAGTGGAGCCTTAACGGGTTTCGCTTCGGTTTTCCCCGTGTAACCCATTTGATGCGGTCTGGCGGCTAGGTCGGGTCAAGGGGGTTACAAAAGATCCAAGTTGGAACTCTAGTCCGTGTAACTACCAGCTTGAGTGGAGTGTAGATTCCTGTGATCACTTCCTACATCGTTCGCATCAGACCTTTTAGTCAGGAACTACATGTTGGAGCATCCTGTGGAGCAGTCTTTGTATTTCAACTGATGCATCAACCATCTCAAGCGTACCATAAGTTGAATGACATTGACAATTGTTGCGCAAGAACATCATGGTTTTTTCCTCACTCTCCAAATCAAAGGCTCCCGAGAACTGGGACCATTTTTCTCTAAGAAACAACACAAGAAATATGAGTAGGGCATCACATCCAAGATCCAAGCTGGTGCTCTACTACGTTTGCTCACCAGCTTGAGGGGGGTGTAAGCTATCCGAGAAGTGTTAGAGCTTGAGGGGGAGTGTAAGTTGACAAGGAGTGTTAGAGTTTTTCTTTAATGAGTAATTAGAGTTTATTCCTAATCAGTAGTTTAGATTTACTAGAAGTCTTATTTCAATTAGGAATAAGTATTATTTAAATCAAAGATAAAAGTGTAGTTTTAGTTATATTAAAACTCTATATCAGCCTATTTAAAGGCTTACTCTGTATATATTTGATAATTAAGAATAATAAGAAAATACAAAGAAACACATTGTTCTCTCTGGAAAATACCATGTTCATCTTTTTCAAACAACAAATCTCTAACCACCGATCACGCACAAACCACCACTATTCATTGCATCTCCGGCCACCATAGCCCCTTTCTCACAAGCGGATTAATGGAGATAATTAATGAGGATGATTAATATACATTTCCATAATGTATTAAGAACTTGGTAAACTTAAATGGGTGGCTTGATAATTGATAGAAACTATAGAGTTATGGTAATCGTGTCAATGCTATGGTTTTATGGTATTTGTGTCAATGTTGTGTGATGTATGGACACTTGGTTGGTTGATGGGATCCAGATACCCAGAAAGCGTGTTGCAACACCGTGTTAGAGATGTAGAGTGTACGTTCCCAAGGTTGTGTGACATCAGGCCTCATTTGAAGATACTCGAGAAGAGATGCCGAGTATGGGTGTACGTTCTCGAGGGTGTGTGACACCAAGCCTTACCCAGAGAGAGTGTATGTTCTCGAGGTTATGTGACACCAGGCCTCACCCAGAGAGAGTGTACATTCCAGAGGTTGTGTGATGTCGGGCCTCACTCAAGTTTATGGTTATGACTTTGTGTGCTTTTGCCATGATAATCTTGTGAGATCTTGGGTATGACTGGACCTTGTGTGCCATGTATGATGACTTGCATGATGATAGCATGTGTTTAGGCGACTAGTGGTAGCGCCACATGTTTATTTATTCTCTCTTTATTGCTCGTACTAGCTTACATGCTTATGCTTATGATTAACATGAAGTAGAGTAGAGTAGATGTGTACCACTGAGCTTTGTAAGCTCAGCGCTCGGAACCGTTGTTTCTGTGCGTAGGTTGGTAGATTGATCTGGAGCTCGAGGAGCATTATCAGTTTAGGATTCCAACAATAGGTAATTTCCAGAGTACGGTACTTGTATTTAGTAGGTTGAATATTCATAGGACCTTACGTGGCCGAGTCTGTAACTAAATTTTGAAATATTATTTTGACATACAATGTATAAACTTGGAGCTCCTATTTTGTAACGCGATTTATACTTCTTATTTATTTACATGATTTATGAATGGTTTAATGTTTTTATATGATGGCTAAATCTATGGTTTAAAAATAGAATTTTGTCGGGTCGGTCTTTGGGTGACCCGAATGTAGCGCTTCAGATCTGGATCAAGATTGTAGTGTTACAAAAAATATTTCAATACACAATGTTGAGTGGATCGAATGATCGAAATAAACCAAGAGGGGGTGAATTGGATTTTTAAAGTTCTTGGTGGTGGAATTTGCAAATAAAAATGGTAGACAAGGATTTGCAACAATTCCACTAATTGCTCTTCCCCTTTTCTAGGCTAAGGAGGTAACCCTTACAATTTTCGGTCAAATTTTCTACCCAAAATTTGACCCAATCCTCACACAATTGAAACAAAGAAGTTGTTGGCTAAAACAAGTATCTCTCAATATACAATATAGCCCAATTACAAGCACTCAACCCAATTGAAATGATAAGAATAAAAAATACAATTGGGGTTACAAGACAATAATGGGATTTACGCACAAATGCTTGGATTTTATGTTTGGATGTTTTCTTTAGGATCAATAGTTGTTGCTGAAGCTTTTAGAGGTCCCTTTTATACCTTCTCATTGAATTCTAGCCGTTGTGGTTGTTGTATACATTAATAGAGCCGTTGAAGATGTTATCTTGCCTCCATAAATGCAGTATGCAACCAACTGTTTTGAAACGCCCGACCCTGTTTTGAAACAGACCAAAATAGAAAGAGCCGTTGGGGTGCATTAAAGAGCCCGTATCGAAACGGTTAAGAGTGTTTCGATACGCTAAGAGCCGTTTCGAAACCCGTTTCGAAACATTTTGCCACTGTCAAGTACCGTATCGAAACGGGATGAGATCGTTTCGATACGCCTTAACGATTTGTTTAAAATTAGTTAAAAACATTCAACGGTCATAATTTTCAAATCAGATTGACTACCGTTTCGAAACACTAGATGTCGTTTCGATACAGTGTCTCAATGTTCTTAAGCCGTTTCGAAACACGGGTTGGCAGTGTTGAAATCGTTTCGATACCCGTTCCGAAACAAGGACTCACAGTTTCAAAACTGTTTCGAAACGCCTTTGGCCGTTTCGAAACGGTGACTCGAAAATCACTGTTTAGGCTTTGAGAACACTTAGAAAACATTTGATAAATTTAGTTTTTAACTTAGGCAAATTGTTTAAAACATATAGAGATGTTTGAGGACCTAAAAATTCGTTTTCACATTTTCAATTTAGTCCTTAGGTTCTTTAGTTATATCAAAATTAAAATATCGATTTCACACACAAGCTAAAGTTCACACAAACCTTTTAATTTTAGGCTTTAGAGTTTAGAATATATAATTTGGATTTAGGGTTTAGGATAAATTTAGAGTTTAGAGTTTTAGGTTTTGAAATTTAAATTTTAAATTTTAAATACGAATGATTGTATAAAAAAAGTACACAAATTTGTATCAAAATATAACACAAATTAAATCCAAAATTCTTTGAAAAAAAGGTAAATTTAAAATGTTTTTTAAATACTACTATTATTTTTCACATTATAAATTAAAATAAGGGTAAAGTACATTAATGGTCACCGAATTTTTAGAGAGAGTTCATTTTGGTCACCGAACTTTTAAAAATTTCATTGGGGTCACTCAACTTTTAGTTCGCTTTCATTTTAGTCCCTCCTGTTAACTTCCGTTAAAAATGCTGACGTGGCATGTTATCTCCTTCTTCAACCTCTTTTTTTTCCTCTGTTTTTCTTCTGTTTCTCCAACCGCTTTCATTTCTGCACGTTAAAAATAATGATCATTCATTGCTACTGTGTTACTAATCAGTGTCCCCAGGACTCTTCATTTTCTCTAAAGCCCCTACTCGAGAACTCTGCCCAATATATATTTGAACATATGTACTATGGTACGGACATCGAAATACACATAACAACTTATTGAAACTAGATCAAGATCTTAATGAGGCATATATTTATGTAACAATGCATACCTCATTGGAACATTTCCGGTGCCGAACTCGGCCGGAAGTAGGTGTGGTTGGTCCTCGGCGAAAGTAAGTGTAGTTGGTGCAGAACCATGCTCCTTTTGCATTGCTCTTATTACTATACCAGCTAATCTAATTAACTTTAAGACAACATAAACACTCATGCAATAAAAAAAGAACATTTATTCGCATCAAAATAAAAAAATTTAAAACAAATGATGAAATTTTATATAATGCTACCATGCATTGATCACATAAGGGAATACCTTTTTTTTTTTTCATTTTCGCTTATTTATTATAGATTTTCATGCATACAAACGGGACCTTAAATTTGACATTCTTCCAACATGGAAATACGAAAATGAATTGTTAACAATGGGGAAAATAGCCATGAAAAATCTATCGCCCATAATTACAAAGTAGAAAAGGAAATGGTGTAAGCTTACAGTTTCGAATCTGAAAGTTTTAAATGAAAGAACAAAAGAGAGTTTGGCAACCATAGTATCAACAAAGAAGAGTGATGCTGTAGCGTTTGGGGGGTGCGACGGCGGCAGGGGAGGCGCACCTGATGGTGGCCGGTCTGGGGGACTGTTTGGCAACGAGTTTAAGATTGAAAGAAGCATTGAGGGACGTACATTTAGGTGAAGAGAATGCGCCATTTGGACATTTAGTTGTAGAGGAAAAACAGAGAAAAACGGGGGAAAAGAAAGAGGTTGAAGAAGAAGATAACGTGTCACGTCAGCATTTTCAACGGAAATTAATGAGAGGGACCAAAATGAAAGCGGACTAAAAATTGAATGACCCCAATGAAATTTTTAAAAGTTCGATGACCAAAATAAACCCGCCCTAAAAGTTCGGTGATCATTGGTATATTTTACCCTTAAAATAAAAGTAAAATGTTAATTAAATAGTTTTTTTTCGTTGGACAGTTATTATATCATCAAATTAAATATTCTTCGATAATTGATTTAAGTTCTCATGGAATTCATAAAAAGTCGGGAAATGGCAGCAGAATATTTTTAATTACTTAATATATTCTGCAGTTTATTTTTTCAAACATTATTTAAGAATGTTTCTTAAATTATTTACAATCAGTTAATTTAAGGTCTCTTTGGCATGGCTTAAAAAATAACTTTTTACCTATAAGCAATGCCAACCTCAAAAGTGATTTTCCACCCAACCTCAAAAGCTAAAATTTCTAACTTTTGGGTGTAAACAATCTCTTTTAGGTATAAAGTTACTTGTTTACCCTTAATTATTAATATTAATATGAATATTAATATATTAAAACAATATTAAATATAATAATAATTATTATTATATAAAACTAATATTTTAATATTAAATACAATAATGATTAAATATATTTTTGATCAAAGTGTATAATTATTAAATATAATAATATTTAAATAAAAATAAACAGTAAAAACCTTAATATTAAGTATAATAATTATTAATATATTAAATTAATATTTAGTTATATTACAATAATATACAAAATATATAATTTAGATATTTTTATATTTAATTTAAAATTTTATATTAGTTATTTAGAAATATTTAAATTTTATGTTTTATATAAACAAAATAATAATGAATTGTCATGGTTTTTAGATTTTTATTATTTAAATTGGTTTTTTCGTATATAACAATATTAATAAATTTTGTGATAACGTTTAAATGTTATTTATGTTCATTTATTTTTACTTTACAATATTATGTCTAAAATGTATGTTTTATCTTTTTAAAAGCATTTTTTAACTGCAATACTAAACACTAAAATTTTACAATTAACTTTTTAAAATCACTTTCTGACAACACTTTTAAAAGTCAGTAATTCGGATCATGACATTATAAATAGAACAAACTGGGTCTAGAGAGTCACCTTCATAATGTACTTCATAATACTTGATCCGAATTAATCATACAATAAATTAGATATCAATAGTTATACCAAAATATATATTTTTAATTTTGAACGCTATAATAATTAGCATACCAATCCATTACCACGTGACGAAGATATATATTTTCAAAAGACGTTTTTTTTTACAAATACTAGTTCTACTTCTACCTAGAGGGGAGAGGGGGGACTCTAAGGGAAAGAATGCTCCTGCTAAATCTTGAACCTAGGACCTAAGGGAAGGGTAATGGAGCAGATGAGCAGCTCTGACCAACCGACCATCAACGCTTGCTCAAAAAATAAGTAGTTTAACATAAAATACAATTTTAAACAATTAGTTTAACATAAAATATAATTTTTTTTTGAAAAAAATACAATCTTTTAATTAAGTAGTTGTTTTGGATTATTTTATGAAATTAAAAGGTTGAAATGTTCATTTAATCTTTAAGTTGTACTCCTTTAGTATCTAAAAGAATTTATTTATCATTTGATGCCTAGAATTGTCAATTATTATCATTTTAGTCCAATGACTTACTCCAACAGTAAACAGTAAAGTGTTATGTGACGCAAATATAAATAATTTAAAAAAGAAAAATGTGAAAAAAATAAAATTAATTTTTAAAAGAAAAGTTTCTTAAACTTATAAAAAGGTATTTTTTTTTAAAATAAACAACATTATAGAAGATTACAAAAATAATGAGCCCAACATTATAGAATATCTATGAACGGTACTACTTTGCATTCACGTTTAGACTATTAAAAAATTACAAAAATAATACATTAAAAATAAATTTAATATTTATGTTTTATATGTTTTTCTTTAGATATTAGGATTAATATCCTATACACTGGCGGTGGAAATTTTTTGTTTCCACAAGCGCCTCAATTATAGGGTTTAGGGTTAGGGCTTATAGTTTAGAGTTTAGGGGTTTTAGTGTAAATGTTTAGAATTTAGGGTTCATGTTTAGAATTTAGACTTTAGGGTTAGAATTTAGGGTTTAGGGTTAGGGTTTAGTTTTAGGTTAATATGCGTAGGGATTTAAATTTTAACCCTAAACCCAAAATTCTATCAACAATCGCTAAATTCAAAATTACTACACTTATACCCCTAAATTTTAAACCATAAACGGAGTCTCTAACCCCTAAAATTAAGACGCTTATGTAAAAAAGTTTCCACAAACGCTTGTGTATAGAAATTACCCTAGATATTATATATATTTCAAATAATTTCAGATAAACTTTTAAAATTTTAGAAATTATCAGAAAACTTCTAACAACTATACAATTTTCTCTTTTGAATTTTTATTAGTATATTTTGGAGATATATTTATATTTTGATTTTTAATATATATTTATCATTTATATTTATAATTTTTTGTTTAACAACATGTATCTAACTCATTGGTTACCTAATTCAAATCAAGTATTGTAGATGTCTATTATGTGACAATCCTTCTAACCCAATTTATTACATTTACAATGCTAAGATTTAGCGTATCATCTCGTTAGACAAAGTTGACCAACTAATTGTTAGTATTCATTTTTATATTTTTGAAATTATTTCAGACTTTTTTAAAACAAGAGTTTCTTTTTAAGATTTTCTAAATTTTGAAGAAAAAAATTATTTTAAAATAACTTAACTTTTTAATTATTTATGTTTGTGTCATCTCGTACTTTATTGTGCAGCCACATTATACTACGTTAATCAACAGAATAATCGTGGTAACACTCTACGTATTTGTTTACTAAAATAATCAAAATAATTAAATATTATAGTGATAATTAAGTATAATTTAAAAATTAATAAATATTTAAACTTATCAAGTAGTTCTAATAATAAAGGATGACGTTGTTCAACTTAAATGACTTGAGTTATACAATATAGTTTACAAGTGTGTACGAGTTTATATAAATTCCAATGTTAAAAATTAATAAATATTTTAATTCAATTAAAAATTATTAAATAATTAATTTGCTTTTATATCATAATTAGTGTTTTTAATAAAGTAATTCAAGTTTCTTTAATGTAATTTTGAAACCGAGGAGTCTCGTGACATTCATACATTTGAGTAACATCCAATGGTACGTGGTGAGAATAAAACAAATAAATTAAGAATAAAAAGAATTCCCTGACAGAATCTTTTCTTTTTAAATATTAATTAAGAATGTTTGTCAGATTTTGAATCTGCCTCATCATTATTGTACTTAACGATGAGAATAATATATAAATTTATAACCACTTGAGCTTGACAGGAAAAAAAAATTCTGTCAAATTATGTTTTTAAAACATAAATAAAAGCAAAACTAATGGTTTTTTTATATAATTACCGATATTCGATCTATTAATTAATTAGTTCAAATCAAGTATCGTAAAAAATTATGTTGAAGATAATTTTCTCGACACAACACATTTTTTACAGTAGGGTTAACTACTGGGATGGTCACTTATGTTTTCCTCAAGTACAAAGTTGGTCACCGAACTCAAACGGGAGGCTGATCTGGCACAATAAAAAAGGATAAATTACCTAGATAGTCTCTAAACTATTACTACATTTTTATTTTGACCACCAAAATAAATACAATTTGTACAATTTTACATTTAATTCTCCATATTTACAAATTTTTTATTTATTCTCCCCCATCAGCATCCATGTAGCATTCTTCACATTTGATCAGTGTATTGGAGAAAGAAAATCAACAAGTAGACAGCAAGATGCGGGCGTTGTTGGAAGAGTTCAGTATTACGAAAGAAATGCTCAAGGGTTCGGAGAACGAAAATGCTAGTTTGAAGCTTGAAAGGAAGTAGTTTTATGGGACATATCAAGATCTGCAAGGGAAATTGTGGAGCTGAAACTGGAGCTTGCTGAGAGAAGCAATTGCATTAAAGTTTTAAAGGAAGACATTGAGACTTCAAAATCAGAGAGAAACGGGCTTATGAGCGAAATGTATTCACTCAAGTCAAGGCCAAGGTTAGTTCCAGGGAAGTTCGGGACATTCACCTTCACCAACTACATATGGAACATGTGAAGCTAATTGCTAGAACTGAAGCAGCACAAAAATTGCTATCCAGAGTTAAGGAACTAGAGGATGGGATCAAGAGTCAAAGAATCACAATACTGGAGGGAGCAGAAGCGAAACGAGAAGCTATAAGGCAGCTTTGCCTCACCCTTGAGCACTACAGAAACGGGTATCATACGCTTCGGCCAGCATTTATCGGTAACATGAGAATTCCAGTTTTAACAACATGAATAATATGCAGTGCTATATGACAATGTATCAATAAGATGTTTATATGTATCATCAGCTTTCTTGCAATATTAAGAAAAGGATTTGAAGTTTCTTCATGTTTTGGTGCACATTTGATGTTTGAACTGTTCGAATAGTTTTGCAGTTTACTTATCATACTCCCCACTCTAAACATATCAGCTAAATCATCATCATAAGTAATATGACGGATTAATGCTGCCATGGTTTCGGTTTTAATCTTGCATTTAAAGTAAGATATATATACATACACAAACATCATAATCTGTTGTATGATGTAAGTATTCTTGCAATGGCAATTTACCAATAAAATGTGCAGAAAATAAGAGTGTGTACATGCAAGCTCGTTACTTACATTTTAAACGTCTTTGCAGCTTCATTAATGACTTCATAAGACCACAATAGAACTCATAATATTACATCCACATCAAACAAATCTTCTTTACGAGTTTTCTTCTAATTTTCCATCTGCTTTGTTATACACGCACACTCACATAATTAGCTCAATTTCTGGCCTTACTCCCCCTACTATGCTGAAATTTTAAATATAGAAAATTAAATGTGAAATTATACAAATTGTTTTTATTTCAGTGGTCAAAATAGAAGTGACGTAATAGTTTAGGGACTATTTAGATAATTTATCTTTTTTTATTGTGCCAGATCAGCCTCCCATTTAAATTTAATGACAACAAACGTCTCAGTGACCAAAAGTTTACAGATGGAAAACGTAAGTGACCTTACCGATTGTTTTTAAAAATCGGTGACCAACTCTATACTGGAGGGAAACATAAGTGACCATCCCAGTAGTTAACCCTTTACGATATTAAAATTTAAACTAATCTCATTGGGTTGATATATCAAATTCGAAATTCTTAGACAATTAATTTGTTGTATTACTTTTTAAAAATTTTATTTAGGGTCTTCGAGATAGGGGTGTTTATAAAATACCGAACCGATGTACCGTACCGAAAAATCGGAAAAATCAGACTAAATGGGAGGTAACTGTACTGGTAAAAATTAATTGAAACGGTATGGTAACCGTACCGATAAAAATAGCGGTTAAACGGGACAAGAACGATTACAATTTTTCACTAAACGGTTAACCGAAAAAACCGATAAGAAATTTTAAAATTAATTTTATAATAATATTAAATTAATGATTATTACTAATAGATGTGTAATTACCATACTTAAATTATATATTATAATGATATTAAATTATTAGTATTAATCAAGCGTATAGTGTACGTCTATTCAAATGTGCATCTATTCTAGTATTGAGATATAGTGAGATATGTGTTGCATCCTTTTGTTTCTATTGGGGTTTTTTTAGTGTGGTTGCAATCAGTTTGTGTCTTGGGGCATTGGTTTAATCTTGCAGCTCTTTTTACGGTTCATATTCTCATGTCTTTGTTTTATATACATTTGCTTTTGAACGACTCTTTAATTATAAATATTGTAGACTTTATTTGGTTTATTTTTTAACTATTAAATTTAGTAGTAATAAATATATAAAACGGTTCATGGTTAACCGAGTAACCGTGTCGAATAAATCGGTTAACCGTTTAGGCGGTAATCAGTTTAAACGGGACAATAACGGTTCATCAAAATGTCGAACTGATACTTTTAGTAACCGTACCGATAAGCCGTGCCGGTACGGTTAACCGTCCATGAACACCCCTACCTCCAGATACCTTGTCATCCAAAATATCCAATGTAACATGGTGATAATTGTTAGGATATTTGTTTTGATATAATAATTGAAAAATAGTTTGGACTAAATTGAAAAGTATTTAAAAATGATTTTAAGTCCAAACAACTTGAAAATATGTTTGAGGAGTTTTCAAAAGATTTTTGAAATGTTTTAAAGTAGCCAAACCTAAGATTTCAGTGTGACCGTATCGATACGGTATACCCCGTTTCGATACGACTTAGGGTTTTAGCTACAATCAATTTGAAACTGCCAAAACCTGTACCGATACAGGCCTTGGCCGTATCGGTACGGATCGCGGTCGTTTCGATACGCCTACGTGGCAAAAGCCTCAATGGCTCAAAAACCCCAACGGCTATTTCCCAACGGCTATTTAAATTGCAGACCGTGCCGATACGGTACAAGGTGTTCCGAAACGGGCATTTCGATACGGCATATTGTATCATACTCAAACGACTAGTTCTGAAGAAGGGCGTACCGGTACGACTACCCGCGTATCGATACGGACAGCTCCAGAACTACATTTATAGCGGGAAATAAAGTGTTAAGATTTAAGGGGCTTGATTCGTTCAACCGATGTTGCTCACCAAGTGTGGAGAAGTTGGATAATTTGGGTGTAAATGTGGGAAGGAAAAGATAGACAATTTACACAGGTATTTATAGTGGTTCAACCTTCTAACCAAGGTCTACATCCACTACCTTAGCTTCCCACTAAGGATTTCCAAACAAATTCACTAAGAATTTCGTCCCCTTTTCTCGGTTTAGGAGGAAACCGTTACAACGATCAAGCTTTCTACCCAAAGCTTGATCAAACACTCTCCTACAAGAGAAAGACTTAGCAAACTAAAAATCCCTCTAATAGGTATGTGTTTGCAATACTAAGCACTCACCCAAAACCTAAACACTTGAGCAAATATTACAATTTTAAGCTCACTAGTGTTGTCTAAGCAAGAAATATACAATTTAAGCTCTAGACAAATTTTGACATCATAATGTTGTAACAATTGAAGCATTAACCATTACAAGATGCTTGAAGGTCCTTTTTATACTCCTTGATGAGTTTGTAGCCGTTACTAGCCGTTGGGATTGAATTGGAGCCGTTGGAGCCTTTATTTCCCACCATAAATGCAGTTTTGCAGCTTGGCATATCGATACCCTTCAAACCGTATCGATACGGTCCCGATAAGGAATTAGCCGTTGGGCTTCTTCAGCTGATGCGTATCGATACGCTTACCTAGCGTATCGGTACGGTCCTGCAAATTAAAGACTGTTGGGAAATATGACCGTTGGGATAGTTAGGCGTATCGGTACGCGACTAGCCGTTGGGCTATTTCTAAACACACCGTATCGATACGGCTAAACGTATCGGTACGGGTTTTGGCTACTGGAAAATTCATGTAGTTGAAACCCTAAGGCGTATCGGTACGGTCCAAGACCGTATCGGTACGGGCACTTGAAAAGCTTGGTTTTGACTACTTTAAATGTATTTTAAATCATTCCAAAGCCTTGTAAAACCCTTAAACATATTTTCAAGTTGTTTTTGACTAAAAACATATTTTAAATTCTTTTCAATTTAGTCCAAAACATTTTTCAAATATTATATCAAAACACTTAGTTCTACAATCTCCCCCTTTTTGATATAATAAAACCAACTTGAAAAATTGTTTGGAATCTCTCCCCCTTTGTAATTTAAAAAATTGAATAAGAGACTTAAAATTTAAATATGATTAAGGCTCCCCCTTATTCTCTTGAAAAACTTGAAAAATCAATTTTTCAAATCATTTCTCCCCCTTTTTGTTATATCAAAAAGAATTTAAAACGACATTGAGCTCAAAATAACTTAGGAGGTAAAAAGAAAATTGACACACTTAAAAATTTGGTTTAAAAAAATGGCTCCCCCTTACTCAAAACATCATAAGAATGTTAGTTCAACATATATGATTATCTAGTTGACATAAATGAAAATAAATAAAAAAAGAACAAAAACAACTAGATTTTACCACACTTGAACCCAAGGGAGGATGTGAAGCCTTCATTCTTCAAGTGTTCTTCCTTTGTGTGCATGAAGCTCCTCCTCAATTTTTGACTTGTTGATCACTCTCCATCACACCTAGCAAAAGACAATCAAGTAATTTTTGGTATCCAAATTTCTTTGGATCCATAGACATTAGTAGCACAAAATTTAGTTCCCTTAGGAATCCATTTTTCAATTTCATCCTTTTTAGTTGAAGTGGTTAGTCCTTTTGGGACCCAAACACTTCTAAAACATTTACCATTCACAAATCTAGGGGCACTAGATTGTCTTACATAAAAATTTAATTTTCCAAAACTATTTTTCTTTTCAAGTTCATTGGAAATCAAATCTTTTTCTTTTTGAACTTTAAGAAGCAAATTTTGTAAATCAAAACATTTTTGTTCAAAATCTTTCAATTTTTCTTCAAGTTCAAGATTTGTTTTGGAAAGCAAATCATTTTCAATTTTTATTTTTGAAATCAACTTTTTGTTCTTGGAAAATGATGCATTGAATTCCAAAAGCAAATCATCATAGGCATCTTGCAACTCATCAAATGTATATGAATTTGAAATAGATGAGTTAGAAGTTACCTCCCCCTCATTGAGGGCCATCAAGCATAGGTGGGCTACTTCATCATCGGTGGAGTCTTCATCACTCCATGTGGCCACATATGCTTGTTTTGAAGATGATCCCTTCCTTTTGGATTTGTGGGAGTCCTTCATCTTCTTCCTCGATTCATGCTTGGATTTATCCATTTCACTCTTCATGAACCGGGTGAATTTGTTGAAGAAATAAGCCATCTCTTCATCTTCACTTTCCTCCTCACTTAGTTCTACATGATGGCATGTGGAGGATTTGAGAGCAACGACACTTGCGTTGATGCCTAGCTCCATGATCTTCTTCTTCCCCATAGCTCTAATCTCTTCTTTCTTCTTCTCCTCTTCTTTGTTTTTCTTCATTATTTGGTGAGTGAGAAGTGACCCCATGAGCTCATCAAGCTTCAAAGTCTTGAGATTTTTTGCTTCGATGTGGCGGTCCTCTTTGAGTCCCATGACTCGGGAAGGGAGTAGATGAGATTTCGGACAAGCTTCTCTTCCGGGATGGCTTCTCCATAAACTTTGAGCCCATTTGTGATAGTGGAGAACCTATCAAACATCTTCTCGATGTTCTCTTCCGGATCCATCTTGAAGTTCTCATACTCTAAGGTGAGGAGCCCGATCTTAGTCTCCTTTACTTCATTTGTCCCTTCGTATGTGACTTCAAGCTTGTCCCATACCTCCTCGGCACTCTCACAAGAAGACATCTTCTCATAGATGGTTGGGCCAAAAGCACAAAATAGGATGTGCAAGGCTTTGCAATTTAGCTCCATCTTCTTGCGATCTTCGGCACTCCATTCCGCTTTGCTTCGTTGAGGCACGAACGAACCATCTTCAACTATGTCCCATAGCTTGTAGTCTCTTAACTTCATGAAGAATTTCATCTTTTTCTTCCAATGGGCATAGTGATTTCCGTCGAAGAAGGGCGGTTTGTCGATTTATTTTGCCATTGAGCCGGTTGAGTAAAGTGTTGATCGAGCTTGCCGGATCTTCTCAATAGGATGTTAATCCTCTTCGATTGAGCTAAGCTCTGATACCAATTGTTGAGATTTAAGGGGCTCGATTCGTTCAACCGATGTTGCTCACCAAGTGTGGAGAAGTTGGATAATTTTGGTGTAAATGTGGGAATGAAAAGATAGACAATTTACACAGAGATTTATAGTGGTTCAACCTTCTAATCAAGGTCTACATCCACTACCTTAGCTTCCCATTAAGGATTTCCAAACAAATTCACTAAAAATTTCGTCCTCTTTTCTCGATTTAGGAGGAAACCGTTACAACGATCAAGCTTTCTACCCAAAGCTTGATAACACTCTCTTACAAGAGAAAGACTTAGCAAACTAGAAATCCCTCTAATAGGTATGTGTTTGCAATACTAAGCACTCACCCAAAACCTAAACACTTGAGCAAATATTACAATGTTAAGCTCACTAGTGTTGTCTAAGCAAGAAATATACAATTTAAGCTCTAGACAAATTTTGACATCATAATGTTGTAACAATTGAAGCATTAACCATTACAAGATGCTTGGAGGTCCTTTTTATACTCCTTGATGAGTTTGTAGCCGTTACTAGCCGTTGAGATTGAATTGGAGCCATTGGAGCCTTTATTTCCCACCATAAATGCAGTTCTGAAGCTTGGCGTATCGATACCCTTCAAACCGTATCGATACGGTCCCGATAAGGAATTAGCCATTGGGCTTCTTCAGCTGATGCATATCGATACGCTTACCTAGTGTATCGGTACGGTCCTGCAAATTAAAGACCTTTGAGAAATATGACTGTTGGGGTAGTTAGGCGTATCGGTACGCAATACAACCGTATCGGTACGCGACTAGCCGTTGGGCTATTTCAAAACACACCGTATCGATATGGCTAAGCGTATCGGTACGGGTTTTAGCTACTAGAAAATTCATGTAGTTGAAACCCTAAGGCGTATCGGTACGGTCCAAGACTGTATCGGTACGGGCACTTGAAAAGCTTGGTTTTGACTACTTTAAATGTACTTTAAATCATTCCAAAGCCTTGTAAAACCCTTAAACATATTTTCAAGTTGTTTTTGACTAAAAACATATTTTAAATTCTTTTCAATTTAGTCTAAAACATTTTTCAAATATTATATCAAAACACTTAGTTCTACATAAAGGCCCCCAACGGCTCCAATTCAATCTCAACGGCTACAAACTCAATTGGGAGTATAAAAGGGACCTCAAAGCACTATAGAAGGCTAATGATCCACAAGCCAACATGTCTATGAATAAAATCATGTCTTAGTTCTAAATTGTTATTCTTTGTATAGACAAACACTTGTGAGCTCCAATTGTCAATGTATGCTCAAGTGTTCTAGGATTTGGGTGAATGCTTTAGTGTGCAAACACATACCTTTTAGAGGGGTTTCTTGTTTGCTTTGAATTTCTATTTGTATAATAGGGTTTACTCAAGCTTTGGGTTAAAAAGCTTTGAGTGTGTAAAGGTTGCCTCCTTAGCCTAGAAAAGGGGAAGAAATTCAAGAGTGAATTTGGAAAATCCTTTGTGGGAAGCTAAGGTAGTGGATGTAGGCTTTGGTTAGAAAGTCCTTGTCCAATTTCTTTCAATTTTTGCTTCACCCCAAAAATCAATCTTCTCCACACTTGGCAAGCAATTCGGTTGAAGGATATCGAGCCTAACAATTGGTATCAGAGCGAGGCTCAATTAAGAGGGATTAACATCCTATTGAGAAGATCCGGCTAGCTCGACCAACATTTCTATCAACCGAAGACTATGGCGCAATCCATCGACCGACCTTCTTTCTTCGACGGGACCAACTACAAACATTGGAAGAATAAGATGGTGTACTTCATGAGAGCCAATGATTATCATCTTTGAGACATTGTTGAGGATGATTCGTTCGTGCCACAAAAAATCAAGGCAGAATGGAATGCGGATGATCGCAAGAAGATAGAGCTTAATTGCAAGATGTTACATATTCTCTTTTGTGCTTTTAGCCCGAATGTATATGCAAAGATGTCTTCATGTGAAAGTGCCAAGGAAGTATAAGAAAAGCTTAAAGCTACATATGATGGAACAAACGAAGTAAAGGAGACCAAGACCGGTCTTCTCAACTATGAGTATGAGAACTTCAAGATAAACCCGGAAGAAGACATCACGAGCATGTTCGATCAGTTCTCCATAATCGTCAATAAACTCAAAGGATTTAGAGATGAGATTTTGGAAGACAAGCTCGTTTGGAAGTTGATTTATTCACTTACCGAATCATGGGAGGGCAAGACGACGGCTATCATCGAAGCCAAGAACCTAAAGGATCTCAAACTTGATGAGATAAATGGGTCCCTTCTTACCCATGAAATGATGTCTACACCTTTGAAGAGGGAGAAGGAGAAGAAGATCAAAGAGCAAGACATTGATATTAATGTCGTTGCTCTCAATTCCTCGAAAATCCAACATGAAGAATCAAGTGAGGAGGAAAGTGAAAATGAAGAGATAGTCCATCTCTTCAAAAAATATGCCTGATTCATGAAGAGAAAAATAGAAGAATCCAAGCATGAATCTAAGAAGAAGAGGGTAAGCTCTTCAAGCCATAAGAAGAAGGCATATGTTGCTACTTGGAGTGATGATGACTCCACTAATAATGAACAAGCCAACCTTTGCCTTATGGCCATCCAAGAAGATTCAAGGGTAACTTATAATTCATCTACTTCAACTTCTCATTTTTTTGATGAATTACAAGATGCCTATGATGATTTGGTTTTAGAGTTTAAAAATCACATTTAAAAAAAACAAGAAAGTGGTTTCAAATTTTAAAATTCAAAATGATTTGATTTCTAAAACCAAAATTGAACTTGAAGCAAAACTCAATGAGTTTGAACAAAATGTATTGATTTACAAAATTTGCTTCATAAAGTTCAAGAGGAAAAAAATTTGATTTCCAAAGAGATTGAAAAGAAAACCAAATTTGGAAAATCAAATTTTTATCAAAGACAATCTAGTGCCCCTAGATACTTTAATGGAAAATGTTTTAGAAGTATTTGAGTCCCAAAAGGACGAACTACTTCAAGTAAAAGGGATGAAATTGAAAAATGGGTTCCTAAGGGGACTAAATTATGTGCTACTAACGCTTATGGATCCAAAGTAATTTGGATACCAAAAATTACTTAATTGTCTTATTTTAGGTGTGATGGAGAATGATCAATAAAGTACAACATTAAGGGGGAGCTCCATACACACAAGGAAAGACACTTGAAGAAGAGGCTTCACATCCAATCTTTGGTTCAAGTGTGATAAAAATTAGTTGTAACGCCCCGAGTTTAGGGCCGGGAGGTATCAGAATAGTCAAACCGAGTTGGGTTAAAATTAAATTGGAGGAAAACTATTTTTCTAACATACTTAAAGTGTTTTAAAAGATTAAAGGGTAAAATGGGAACTTTTAGTAAAAAAGAATAAAAAATGGGTTTTTATCAAAAGCCATCATCTTCTCAAAATCCCTTTTCACGTTCAAAAACCCTCCCCAAACCCCATTTACTATTCCATTAGTTTCAAGCTTCAAACCAAGTGATTTCTTCAAGGTAAATGGTTCTTTAACTTAGTTTCATCTTCATTGAGTCTAAAATGTTAATATCTTTGCAAAACTCATGGATTTAACTTGTTTCGATTTTTAAAGTTTGATTTAAAATGAAAGGAGGTTTATGGGTTTTTTGTTTGGGTTGTCTATGGATGAGTTGAGAGTGTTTTTAACTTTGTTTTATTTTCAAAATAACATGAAAATGATGGGTTTTTATGGGAAACCCGAAATGGGTATTGTGGGTGATTTTGAGAGTTAGAAATCTTGAGTTTTTGGATGGGTTTTGGGTCTAAATGATAGGTGGAGGTTTGATAGCTTTAGGTTGATGTTTAGGGATGCTAAAACGTAGATTTTTATGGTAAATTCGTTGGGCATGGCTCCAAGTAGTTTGGGACTGAAATTGTTATGTTTCGGGTGAAGTTTGGGATTAAATCGATGTGTGTTGTTGCAAGATTGTTGAGTTCTGGGTTTTTGTTGTGTTTGTGAGTGTATTTGTGTTCTAATGTTTGATTTTGGGTTGCTCAAAATAGAGGAATTGGATTCGGTCTTTGTGGACGGAAATCCGGGTAATTCGGGGGCTTGATTCGGCATCTTGGACATCGGTTGTGTGTTGGCTGGTGAGTGGATCGATTTTAAAAACATTAACATGGTTAAAGGAATGTTTTGGGGGTTCGGATTGAGCTTAAAAGGCCAATCCAAACTCAAGAGTAAGTTTTAAAGGTTTTATGCAATTAAATTGTGTTTTATGATTCTTGAATGCAAGTTGAACATGCTATGTTGTTATGTGTTGAATTGCATTGTTATGCATGTTGAGATGTGGGACTTGTGTCTATCCTTGCATTGTGAGTACATGCTTAGCATGGAAGTTTGGACTTGATAAGTGGTTCAAGCATCGATAATGCTTGTGGTTGTGAATGAGTATATTGACATGTGTTGGGTTGTTACCGGATATAATTGATCGATCAATAGGATTAGAGTGCACTCGGGGTAAAATTCATGCGTGGCCTTAGTTATGTTAGATTCCACTAAGGAGGAGTACGGTGATGTGAGATTCCAGCGGAAATTATGTTTTTACTAGACGGGTGAGTACGTCGATGTGAGATTCCACCGTAAGTGTCTAGTGGGTTTGAGAAACTATCCGCATATCCGAGAAAAAACGATAAATGTCAATATACCCATGATGCTTTATTTCTCATGTTAATCATGTTGATGATTTCCTCTTTTATGCTTATGCATTGTTGTTTATTTTGCTTGCGCCATGAGAATGAGCATGTGGTAAGCCTATGGCTTGTGGTTGCATTCGGTAAATGCACGAGAAGGTAAATGCATGTGGTTATGTGTTCTAACATGTGGAAGTGATTTGGAAAGGTTTTGGTTTTCAAGCAAACTATGTTTTCAAACTGCATTGTTGTAGCTACCGTTTTGAGCACCGCTCACTAAGCTTAAACGCTTACGATCTCCTTTCCAATAATGCAGGCGCTTAGACCTTCGGAGTAGCTCGGGGAACAAGGGAGGATCCAAGGGAGTTCAGTTTGCTCAAGTATGGTTTAAACTCCAATAACTAGTATTAAGCAATGGGATAGGACCTTTATGTTTGATGTGTTGTTGGCATGTCCTTTTTGCATAGACAAGTTTGTTTAGTTGCTTGGGGCTTGTAATGCCTTTTACCATGATGTTTCATGCTTTTGTTTAGCTTTTGGCTATGTTGGAGAATGCTTTGTATGCATGTTTCCTTTTAAAAATCTTGTCTTGTTGGATGGTGCATCGTTATGTGTTTAAATGCTTTATATGTTTATCCGTAGATGCCTTGTGATGTATGAGTGAATGTATATTGCTTGAATGTTTGCCTTATGCCTCTAGTGTGGAGACCTTGTGCTTTAAACAGCTAAATCCTGTTTTGCAGGGTAGGGCGTATCGATACGCTCAAGGGTGTACCGTTACGACCCCTTGTTTTGTCCCTTGTTTTGGGCAAGGCGTACCGGTACGTGGGGGTGTATCGATACGTAAAATGCTCACTGGAAATATGAGAAATTGACGAAATTTTTGCGTATCGGTACGATCTTAGTAGTTGACCAAGGGAAGTTGACCGTTGAGGGCGTATCGATACGCACCTTGTGGGTATCGATACGGTTTCCCTATGGTTGACTTGGGGTGTTGACCAAGTCCAGACGTATCGATACGGTCCTCTAGCGTACCAATATGGCCTGTTGAAAAATCTAAAACGGGTTTTTAATTACATGTTTTTCGTATTTCGTATCCACGTGTGTCTTCCGCTGCGTGTCCTCTCACATAGGATACATGTATTGCATCTAGACAAGATAATTATAAAAGAAATTTTCTAGGGTTGCTAATCGGAGTGGAGCCTTAACGGGTTTCATTTTGGTTTTCCCCGTGTAACCCGTTCGATGCGGTCTGGCGGCTAGGCCGGGTTGAGGGGGTTATATTTGTTGGTATCAGAGCCTAGGTTTCGCCTAGGTTCGTTGAGTTTCCGCAAGGCAAAAGGTAAGTGAGGTAAGTTTTATGGTGTAAGCTTGTTGACTGTGATTGCATGGTGATTGTAAGCATGCTTGTGGCTATCTTTGTGTTGGTTGAGAAGTAGTTAAAGGCACCCATTGCTAGTATACTATTATCGTAAATGATTTTAAGTTTAAGGACTTGAGCACCTTGGACCTTGTTTCTTGCTGACCCTAAATCATTTCACTTGTTGTGTTTTTTGTTTAGCTTTGCATCTTTTAGCATGGTGAGACCGAGGGGAAGGCCGAGAATGGATAATCTGAGGGTTGAGCGGATTGAGAATGTTGAGGATGTGCGATGAGAGAACTTGCCTTCTCCTCCAGGGGGTGGAGCGAATGCGGAAGGTGTTGGACCCTAGGCTGGTCAGGGACAAACATGTATTGATGTGAATCCGTTGATTCAAGCTATAGCCGGGGCTATTCAGACAGCTTTAACGGGTGTTCGGGTTGCAGCACCGCCTCAGGGTGCAGGTACAGGTTTACTGTTAGAGCGACTCTGTAGTTTGGGCGGGGTTGAGTTCTGTGGGTTGTCACCCGAGGGTTCAGAGGCATGGTTTGAGAGCACAATTCGTATTTTGAGTCAGATGGAGTGCTCTGAAGCACATAAGCTAGGTTGCATTGTCTCTTTGCTTCTGGGAGATGCCTACACTTGGTGGACTACTATCACTACGGGTATGCTAGAGACCGAGGTTACGTGGGAGTTTTTCAGGACTGCTTTCCGTAAGAAGTTCCTAGGTCTTAGATACCTAGATGTTAAAAAGAGAGAGTTCATGGCTCTAGTTCATGGTAGCTTGACCGTGTCTGACTATGAGGTGCAGTTTGTATGTCTGAGTCAGTATGCTTCTGAGTTAGTTCCCACTGAGGCGGAACAGTGTGAGCGTTTCCGTTATGGGTTGGTTCAGGATGTGAAGACCTACATGTTGGCTTCCGACTATACAGATTTTGTTGTGTTAGTCGCTTGGGCCAAGGACATCGAACAGTCTTTGGGACTTGCGGATTGCAAGGGCGGATCTAGTTCGGGAAAGAGGACTGCCGAATGGGACAGAGATTGTGCCAAGAGACACAAGGATAGGAAACCTCATCATGATCATAGACGCGGAGGTGGTAATCCAGGGTGAGGCCATCACGGCCAAAGCACTGAGAACCGTACTCCCGAGTGCAACAAGTGTGGTAGACGTCATTACGGTAAGTGTTGGGGCACTTATGGCTCTTGTTGGAACTGCGGGTCTAGGGCACATTTGAAGCGCGATTGTCCACATCCGTCTAGGGATGGACAAGCTCCTGTTCGAGCTGTCGAGCAACAGAGAGGCCGTGGGCGCGGTCGATGTAACTTTCAGCCTAGGAATGACGGCCATAGGAATGTAGCTCATGTTATCGCAGTTCAGCCCGAGGGAGGTGGGCCAGCTAGGGTGTATGCACACCATGAGGACAGGAATGAAACATATGTAATTGTAGGTAATTTCTCGTTAGAGTCTTTGACTTTTCTTTCCTTGATTGATTCTGGTTCTACGCATTCGTACATATTGAGTGAGCATGCAAGATTGCTAGATATTCTGGTTGAGATATTAGATGTAGGTATGAATGTCACTAGTTCCTTTGGTGAGACAGTTGTGGTCAGAAAGATGTACAGAAGATGTCCTTTGATGGTTCAGGGTCATGTTTTTCCCGTGGATATGATGGAATTGCCATTTTATGGTTTTGATGTAATATTAGGCATGGACTGGCTTGTAGAGTATAAGGCTAGGGTAGATTTTGAGACAAAGCGGGTGTCCTTGAGACTTTTAGAGGATCACGAGGTAGTCATAGTGGGCAAGAACGTTAAGTTCTTGTCCAATATAGTTTCAGCCTTAGAGGCTCAGAAGTTATTGGATGTGGGTTGTCAGGCATACCTAGCCTATGTTATGAATCCGAATATGGACGAGGCACGACCGCGAGACATTAGAACAGTTTGTGACTTTTCGAGTGTGTTCTCGGAAGAATTGCCTGGTTTGCCTCCAGACAGAGATGTAGAGTTTTTTTATTGAGACACATTCAGATTCAGCTCCAGTATCGATTGCACCGTACCGAATGGGTCCTAAAGAAATGAAAGAGTTGAAGACAAAGCTTCAAGAATTGATACACCGAGGGTTCATTCGTCCGAGTACTTCACCTTGGGGTGCACCAGTGTTGTTTGTGAAGAATAAAGATGTCAGTTTGAGAATGTGTATCGACTATCGACAGTTGAACAAGTTGACAGTGAATAAAAAATATCTGTTGCCGAGGATTAATGACTTGTTTGACCAGTTGAAAGGTGTTTCAGTGTTCTTGAAGATAGATTTGAGATCCGGTTATTATCAGTTGAGAGTAAGAGATCGGGATGTACTGAAGACAGCTTTTCGCACTCATTATGGGCACTACGAATTCTTAGTGATGCCTTTTGGTTTGACTAATGCACCAGCAGCTTTTATGGACATGATGAATAGAGTGTTTCACGAGTACTTGGATCAGTTTGTGGTAGTGTTCATTGATGATATTTTAGTGTACTCTCATACTGAGGAAGATCACGATCGACATTTGCGCTTGGTGTTGCAGAAATTGTTAGACAATCAGTTGTATGCCAAGTTGAGCAAATGTGAATTTTGGATTAGGGAAGTAGTCTTCTTAGGCCATATTGTATCAGCCGAGGGAATCCGAGTGGATCCTAAGAAGATTGAGGCAGTTGTGAATTGGAAACCACCGAAGACAGTGACCGAAATTCGTAGTTTCTTAGGTTTGGCCGGTTACTATAGAAGTTTTGTTGAGGGCTTCTCAAAGGTTGCAGCACCTTTGACTAAATTACTACATAAGGATGTTCGGTTTGAGTGGACTGGTGCAAGACAACAAGCATTTGAGAAATTGAAAGAAGCCTTAACCGAAGCTCTTGTTTTGATTCAGCTCGTGTCAGGGAAAGAGTTTGTAGTCTTCAGTGATGCGTCATATGTTGGCTTAGGTTGTGTGCTTATGCAAGAGGGAAGAGTAGTGGCCTATGCGTCTAGACAGTTGAAGACTCATGAGCGTAATTACCCTACGCATGATATAGAATTGGCTGCAGTGGTTTTCACTTTGAAAGTTTAGAGATATTACTTGTATGGTGAGAAATGCACAGTGTACACGGATCACAAGAGTCTGAAGTATATAATAACACAAAGAGAGTTGAATCTTAGACATCATAGGTGGCTAGAGTTGCTTAAGGACTACGATCTCACGATTGAGTACCATCCGGGTAAAGCCAATGTAGTGGCCGATGCTTTGAGTAGAAAGGTAGCAGTGGAATTACGAGCTATGTT
This sequence comes from Hibiscus trionum, assembly GCA_030270665.1. Taxonomy (NCBI): domain Eukaryota; kingdom Viridiplantae; phylum Streptophyta; class Magnoliopsida; order Malvales; family Malvaceae; genus Hibiscus; species Hibiscus trionum. The sequence continues at coordinate 1,559,715 of BSYR01000046.1, forward strand.
TGCTAGATTGAGTTTGTCTAAAGATGGTGGTTTAGTGGCCGAGTTGCAAGTTAAACCTTCTTTGCTTCAGTTGATTAGAGAGAAACAATTGCAAGATGGATCATTAGCATCTCATGTACAAGACATAGCGGAGGGTAAACCGACATATTTCTGTTTTAGTAGTGATGGAGTCTTGTCTTTCAAGAGTAGAGTAGTTGTTCCAAAAGATGTAGACTTGCGACGCACCATCCTAACAGAAGCTCACAGTAGTCCGTTTGCTATGCATCCGGGAAGTACGAAAATGTATCACGATTTGAAAAATGAGTATTTCTGGGTTGGTTTGAAGAAAGATGTTTCCGAGTTTGTGAGTAAGTGGATGGTTTGTCAGCGAGTTAAAGCCGAGCACCAGTTTCCTTCAGGTTTGTTACAACCGTTGAGAATTTCGGAGTGGAAGTGGGAGAGAATTGCCATGGATTTCATATCAGGTTTGCCGTTGACACCTTCTAAGAAGAATTCAGTTTGGGTAATTGTTGATCGTCTTACGAAGTGTGCGCACTTTTTGGCCGTTCACAACACTTATACTTTAGATAAGTTGGCCTATTTGTATATCAGTGAGATAGTGAGATTGCATGGTGTACCGAAATCTATAGTGTCAGACAGAGATCCGAGGTTCACGGCTAGGTTTTGGGAGAGTTTGCATAGTGCTTTGGGTACTCGACTGAATTTCAGCACTTCATATCATCCTCAGACCGATGGTCAGTCAGAGAGAGTCATACAAGTGTTGGAAGACATGTTGAGATGTTGCATTATTGAATTTTAGGGTTCGTGGGAGAAGCATCTACCGTTAGTAGAGTTTGCATATAATAACAGTTATCAAGCGAGCATTCAGATGGCACCTTACGAAGCTCTGTATGGTAGAAAATGTAGAACACCTGTTTATTGGGCCGAAGCAGGACAGAAATTGATACCTTTGCATGATATGCTTAAGGGTACTACCGAGAAAGTACAGTTGATTTGCGACCGTTTGAAGGCAGCTTCGGATAGACAGAAATCTTATGCAGATTTGAAAAGAAGAAAAATAGAGTATGCCGTGGGCGACAAAGTGTTCTTGAAAGTCTCACCTTGGAAGAAGGTGATGAGGTTTGGTAGGAAGGGTAAGTTGAACCCGAGGTTCATCGGTCCGTATGAGATAGTTGAGAGAGTTGGTCACGTTGCCTATAGATTGAGACTGTAGGCCGAACTAGAGAAGATTCACGATGTGTTTCATGTCTCGATGCTTTGGAGGTATAGATCAGATCCGTCACATGTTATGCCGGTTGAGGAGATAGAATTGAATCCGGATTTGACCTACGATGAAGAACCAGTTGAGATTTTGGCTTCGGACAACAAAGTGTTGCGAGGAAGGACCATTGAGTTGGTTAAGGTTAAGTGGCGACACCGAGGGATGGAAGAAGCCACTTGGGAGAGGAAGGATGACATGAGGAAGCAATTTCCGCATCTCTTTCTGCCAGGTAATTTCGGGGACGAAATTCCTTAAGTGGGGAGAGTTGTAACGCCCCGAGTTTAGGGCCGGGAGGTATCGAAATAGTCAAACCGAGTTGGGTTAAAATTAAATTGGAGGAAAACTATTTTTCTAACACACTTAAAGTGTTTTAAAAGATTAAAGGGCAAATGGGAACTTTTAGTAAAAAGAAATAAAAAGGGTTTTTATCAAAAGCCATCATCTTCTCAAAATCCCTTTTCACGTTCAAAAACCCTCCTTAAACCCCATTTACTATTCCATTGGTTTCAAGCTTCAAACCAAGTGATTTCTTCAAGGGAAATGGTTCTTTAACTTAGTTTCATCTTCCTTGAGTCTAAAATGCTAATATCTTTGCAAAACTCATGAATTTAACTTGTTTTGATTTTTAAAGTTTGGTTTGAAATGAAAGGAGGTTTATGGGTTTTTCGTTTGGTTTGTCTATGGCTGAGTTGAGAGTGTTTTTAACTTTGTTTTATTGCCAAAATAACATGAAAAGGATGGGTTTTTATGGGAAACCCGAAATGGGTATTGTGGGTGATTTTGGGAGTTGGAAATCTTGAGTTTTTGGATAGGTTTTGGGTCTAAATGACACCTGGAGGTTTGATAGCTTTAGGTTGATGTTTAGGGATGCTAAAAGGTAGATTTTTTATGGTAAATTCGTTGGGCATGGCTGCAAGTAGTTTGGGACTGAAATTATTATGTTTCGGGTGAAGTTTGAGCTTAAATCGATGTGTGTTATTGCAAGATTGTTGAGTTCCGGGTTTTTGCTATGTTTGTGAGTGTATTTGTGCTCTAATGTTTGATTTTGGGTTGCTCAAAATAGAGGAATTGGATTCGGGCTTTGTGGACGGAAATCCGGGTAGTTCATAGGCTTGATTCGGCATCTTGGACATCAGTTGTGTGTTGGTTGGTGAGTAGATCGATTTTAAAAACCTTAACGTGGTTAAGGGAATGTTTTGGGGGTTTGGATTGAGCTTAAAAGGCCAATCCAAACTCAAGAGTAAGTTTTAAAGGTTTTATGCAATTAAATTGTGTTTTACGATTCTTGAATGCAAGTTGAACATGTTATGTTGTTATGTGTTGAATTGCATTGTTATGCATGTTGAGATGTGGGACTTATGTCTATCCTTGCATTGTGAGTACATGCTTTGCATGGAAGTTTGGACTTGGTAAGTGGTTCAAGCATCGATAATGCTTGTGGTTGTGAATGAGTATATTGACATGTGTTGGGTTGTTACCGGATATAATTGATCGATCAATAGGATTAGAGTGCACTCGAGGTAAAATTCGTGCGTGGCCTTAGTGATATTAGATTCCACTAAGGAGGAGTAGGATGATGTGAGATTCCACCGGAAATTATGTTTTTACTAGACGGGTGAGTACGGTGATGTGAGATTCCACCGGAAGTGTCTAGTGGGTTTGAGAAACTATCCGCATATCCGAGTAAAAACGATAAATGTCAATATACCCATGATGCTTTATTTCTCATGTTAAGCATGTTGATGATTTCCTCTTTTATGCTTATGCATTGTTTTTTATTTTGCCTGCGCCATGAGAATGAGCATGTGGTAAGCCTATGGCTTGTGGTTGCATTCGGTAAATGCACGAGAAGGTAAATGCATGTGGTTATGTGTTCTAACATGTGGAATTGATTTGGAAAGGATTTGGTTTTCAAGCAAACTATGTTTTCAAACTGCATTGTTGTAGCTACCGTTTTGAGCACCGCTCACTAAGCTTAAACGCTAACGCTCTCCTTTGCAACAATGCAGGCCCTTAGACCTTCGAAGTAGCTCGGGGAACAAGGGAGGATCCAAGGGAGTTTGGTTTGCTCAAGTATGGTTTAGACTTCAATAACTAGTATTAAGAAATGGGATAGGACCTTTATGTTTGATGTGTTGTTAGCATGTCCTTTTTGCTTAGACAAGTTTGTTTAGCTGCTTGGGGCTTGTAATGCCTATTACCATGATGTTTCATGCTTTTGTTTAGCTTTTGGCTATGTTGGAGAATTCTTTGTATGCATGTTTCCTTTTAAAAATCTTGTCTTGTTGGATGATGCATCGTTATGTGTTTAAATGCTTTATATGTTTATCCGTGGATGCCTTGTGATGTATGAGTGAATGTATATTGCTTGAATGCTTGCCTTATGCCTCTAGTGTGGAGACCTTGTGCTTTAAACAACTAAAACTTGTTTTGCAGGGCATGTCGTATCGATACGCTCAAGGGTGTATCGGTACGACCCCTTGTTTTGTCCCTTGTTTTGGGCAAGGCGTACCGATACGCGGGGGTGTATCGATACGCAAAATGCTCACTGGAAATCTGAGAAATTGACGAGATTTTGGCGTATCGGTATGGTCTTAGTAGTTGACCAAGGGAAGTCGACCGTTGAGGGCGTATCGATACGCACCTTGTGGGTATCGATACGGTTTCCCTATGGTTGACTTGGGGTGTTGACCAAGTCCAAGCGTATCGATACGGTCCTCTAGCGTACCGATACGACATGTTGAAAAATATAAAAAAGGTTTGTTAATTACTTGTTTTGCGTGTTTCGTATCCATGTGTGTTTTCCGCTGCGTGTCCTCTCACATAGGATACATGTATTGCATCTAGACAAGATAATTATAAAAGAAATTTTCTAGGGTTGCTAATCGGAGTGGAGCCTTAACGGGTTTTGCTTCGGTTTTCCCCGTGTAACTCGTTTGATGCGGTCTGGCGGCTAGGCCGAGTCGAGGGGGTTACATTAGTTGAATTTTTTTATTTTAATTTATTTTATTTATTTTAATTCAACTAGTTTGTCGTATTTGTTGGACTAGCATTTATGTGGTGCTTTGAGTAAGGGGGAGTCAATTTTAAATAAATAAAAAACTTATTTTTTTCAAATCTTTTAACTCTCTATTGTTATGTACTTAAAAGTTTTCAAACTTTATTTTGAACCATTTTTGATATAACAAAAAGGGGAGAATGTTTTGAAAAATTGAATTTTCAATTGAATAAGGGGGAGCTTTAATTTCTTTTGAATCTTAATTCTCTTATTCAAAATTTATTTTACTAAAGGGAGAATCCTAAACACAATTTTTCAAGTTGATTTTATTATATCAAAAAGGGGGAGATTGTTAGGATATTTGTTTTGATATAATAATTGAAGAATAGTTTTGGACTAAAATTGAAAAGTATTCAAAATGATTTTAAGTCCAAACAACTTGAAAATATGTTTGAGGAGATTTCAAAAGATTTTGGAAATGTTTTGAAACGTTTTAAAGTAGCCAAACCTAAGTTTTCATTGTGACCGTATCGATACGGTATATCCTGTTTCGATACGACTTAGGGTTTCAGCTACAGTCAATTTGAAACTGCCAAAACCCGTATCGATACAGGCCAAGGCCTATATCGATACGGATCGTGGTCGTTTCAATACGCTCCCTAGCGTTTTGATACATCTACGTGGCAAAAGCCTCAATAGCTCAAAACCCCCCAACGACTATTTGAATTGCAGACCGTACCGATACGTTACAAGGTGTACCGAAACATACATTTCGATACGGCATACTGCATCATACTCCAACAGCTAATTCTGTAGAAGGACGTACCGATACGGCTACTCACGTATCGATACAGACAGCCCCAGAACTGCATTTATTGCGGGAAATAAAGGCCCCAACGGCTCCAATTCAATCCCAACGGTCACCAACGGCTACAAACTCAATTGGGAGTATAAAAGGGCCTCCAAGCATCTATAGAAGACTAATGATCCACAAGCCAACATGTCTATGATTAAAATCATGTCTTATTGCTAAATTCTCATTCTTTGTATAGACAAACACTTGTGAGCTCCAATTGTCAATGTATGCTCAAGTGTTCTAAATTTGAGTGAGTGCTTTAGTGTGCAAACACATACCTTTTAGAGGAATTTCTTGTTTGCTTTGAATTTCTCTTTGTACAAGAGGGTTTACTCAAGCTTTGGGTTAGAAAGCTTTGATTGTGTAAATGTTGCCTCCTTAGCCTAGAAAAGGGGAAGAAATTCAAGAGTGAATTTGCAAAATCCTTAGTGGGAAGCTAAGGTATTGGATGTAGGCTTTGGTTAGAAAGCCGAACCACTCTAAATCTTTGTCCAAATTCTTTCAATTTTTTATTCCACCAAAAACACCCCAAAATTAATCTTCTCCACACTTGGCAAGTAATTCGGTTGAAGGATATCGAGCCTAACAATAATAAAATAATTAGCTAAACCATTAAAAAATCCTTGATTATGTCCTCTTTCTTTAAAAATATAAACTCCAAGGTTATAATAGAATTTATTTTAAATACCTTTAAACTATTTAAAAATATTTTAATACAAATAAAAATTTTGTAGTTTTTTTATATTTAAAAATCGTACAGAGAATTAAAATCATGGGAAAAATATGCAATCCCCAAAGTTCGATTTAAAAAAAACCTTTACATTTCTATGCAATCACCAATATTTGGTTTATTAGATAATTAATTAATTCAGATTAGATATTATAAAAATTTATTATAAAGACAATTTTTTCGACCCAACATTTCACTTATAATATCAAAATTTAAACTAATTTTATTGGGTAGACATGATCAAATTAGAAATTCTTAGACAACTAATTTGTTTTATTACTTTTAATTTTTTTATTTAGGGTCGGTCCCTCTAGATTCCTTGTCATCCAAAATATCCAATGTAACACGGTGACAATAAAATAATTAGCTAAACCATTAAAAACAAATCCTTGAGTTATGTCCTTTTTCTTCAAAAATATAAACCCAAGGCCGGGTGATAGGGGAGCACAATGAGCGATCGCTCAGGGTCCCAGTATTTTATTTTTAAAATTTATTTTTTAATTTATTAATTTATTAATTAATTTAACAATAAAAACAATTACCAACAATTAATTGGTCTAGTGAGATGGGGCACTAGAACTCTTAAGTAAGTAAGGTCAGAAGTTTGAATCCTGACATTGTGCATGGAGCAAATTGGGTTGGGACTTGGGAGGGTTGCGCTCATAATGGTCTCTACAGTACCCGATCCAAATTAGTCAGCCAATGGGTTGGATATCGATGGTTAAACAAAAATAAAATAAAAAATAATTCTCTATCCTAATATTTAATTCTCTTCTCCAAATCTCAAAATTTATTTTTAATTAAATTTAGTTATCTCTTTACTTTTTTCCAATTTAACGATAAATAAATAAATAAATAAATAATGCAATATTCTTCAAAATTTTGTACTAATCAAGTTTTATATCACACTCAGTTACCCGCAATTCAGTTCCTTCAAATTTTCTTAACAAAACAATGCAAATAATATATTTGACAAAGTTTAATCATGTTTTTATGGTTTATTAAAAGAATTTATTTTAAACACTTTAAAACTATTTAAAAATTATTTAATACAAATAAAAAATTAATAATTTAAATTTTATATTTAAAATTCGTACAAAAAAGTAAAATAAAGGAAAAAATATGCAATCCCCAAAGTTTGATATAAAAAAAAACATTTACATGTGTAACCTTAAAAAATATGTGTTTATCCTTAATAGTTAAAAAAATATAGATATAATTATAGTTTGAACGAACAAGACTTTATTCATGTTTCTTTGTTTATTTTTAAAAGTGTTCATGATCGTTTCATGTTCGTTTATTTATTTTTGAAGGTGTTCCTGTTCGTTTAAGTGTTTACGAACGTATTCGTTTATACGTTCGGGAACATATTCGTTATATATTAAAAAATGTTAACTACATTAACAATAAATAGATAAATAAAACAAAAACAACAAAATAAAACTTACATTTCAACATGAACTTATATAACATCCTTAGCAACAACAAAATGTAATATTTAGATACATCCGCAAGTATTTCCAACGTATAAACGAGCTTATAAATAAGCCTATAAGCAAGCTTGTTCGTGAACATAAACTAACAAAACATACCTTTGTTTGTGTTCGTTTGTTGATTAAATCAACATAAAATTTTGTTCATATTTGTTCATTTAACTTAATATACAAACATAAATGAATGTTATACGAACGAGTAATATAGTTCACACTTGTTCATTTATTGATTTTGGTTAGTCCAAGTGATAAGTAGCTTGACATTACTTAAACAAATCTCAAGTTCAAGGCCTTATTTATGAAGAAAAACCCGCTGAAAGACTCACCAACCAAAATCAATATACGACGCAAGTCAATCCGAATTAATTAGGACAATCTTAAGAAACCAGAAGGACAACAAAAAAAAAATCCGATTATAATTTTACATTAGCTAAGAAATGAGAATACATTACTTCTTATATTTCCAAACATTATTTATTAATAATAATACGCTACCACCATCAAACAGTCCTATAAAGCTAAACAAAATAATCTCACTTTAAATATTAAATATATGTATTGTGCACAACATAGTAACTAAATTCTTTTACTCTAAAATTAAATAAAAATCTCTTTTACTATAAAAATAACTCAGTCGATTATATAAAAATATTTTTTTTATCAAATTCATCTCATACATTAAATTTTAAAAAATGTACTTTTGGATTTTAAATAACTTTCTATTAACACTGTTATAAATTTTATTTATTTGTTCCAGAATCAAACCTATAAATATTAAATTACCAAGTTATTTACTAAATTGCACTTTTGACTATAACAAAAAAAAAATACTTTAGGCCCCCAAATATATCATATAAAGTAAATAAAAGGAAAAGGAAAAAAAACGACACAATGACCAATTTTTAGAACTAGAGATCAGACGAAGAAATATACATAAAACGAAACACCCACATATTAACTAAAACACCAAGCAGCAGCAGCTATTAACAAAAAATTGAATGCGAAAATGAAGACGAAGACGAATTCAAAGGACGGAGTAGAAGGAGACGAACATTTCAGCGTTAAAGCATCACAACATTCAGAGCTCGGGGACCAGAATTTCCAGAGCAGGTACCATCTGCAAATCGTTTTATGTATTCAATGCTTCCCTCCTTTGATACCTTCTTTCAGTAATCAAATGCTTGGATAACATTACAACTACTGCAGTTTGTATCTCTCCCTTCGATTACAAGAAATACGGGACTCCGGTTCTCGGTCCTCTCATCTGATTATTCTCTTCTGTTTCGGTGAAGTACTTCACTTTTCTCTCCTGAAACCGATGCCAAAAACAGTATAGTGAAACCCATGTATTTTTACTGGTTAAACTAGTTCTATGCCGGTTCAACATCTCACTCAATTAACTAACATACAGGACCAAACAGCCTAACAGTTTCCGGTTAAACGAATCCAATCAGCCAGTTAGATTTGGTACTAAAGAAGACTACACACACAAATATATAGAAGAGAAAAGAAAAGAAAAACAAGAAAAAGAAATAGATTCTTACCATATTCTCATTGAAGCTCAATATAGAAGCTACATTTCCACAACGGTAACAATAATTTGGTGCGGACCACACCTGCAAAATTCAATAATCAAGAAACTCCATCATCTTCTTAATACCATTAAGATAAATAGATGTAAGCTGAAAGTTTAGTGTCTCACAGTTACTAGGCCTTTATCTTCAAACATATACTTGAGACCCTCTTGCACAAGTTGGTGAGCTCGACAAACAAGATCAAGATTATTTATGTGGTTGAACTGCAACAAATTAAGAGGTTGAAATTATTATTTCAGCATGATTGTTGATCGAGACGAGATCGTTTACCTCCGATGTGACCCTGGACCCAAATAGCCATCCTGCTCCGCGTGGACTGACTGCCCATGTATCAATATCTTCAGGATCACTCCACATGAGATCACAGAATGGGCCTTCATGAGGGATTTCAGAGTTCCGCTCAATTACCCTCATCTATCATAAAAGCAGAGAAAAGAAAAATGCATCAGTCACCATATAATAAAATAAAGAGAAAGTATAACATGGAGCTTAACTCGATTGGTTCAAGTAGTTATCCTTGAGAAGTGACATCTAGCAGATATGGAGTTCTGAGTCCCAGCTACTACAACCCTTCCCCTATCCCCAGATATAAAATACCACCAAGGTAAAATGGATGGTTATGACCAAAGAGTCGGTTCATCAGCACAAAGAAACCAAATAAAATACAATGAATGACCAGACTTAGTTTTTGTAATTAGTCAGAGTAATTCTCTCTCTCTTAATTCATTAGAAAAGATCTGTTACATATTTATATACAAGATATATCTATCTATCTTAGAAAACTCTAAATTAGGAAAGAGACTAATTCTAGGATAAGATATAATCCCTTAAAGTAAGGGATTCTAATTACACGAAATATTCCTAAATACATAACCTACACTCCCCCTCAAACTGGTGTATATATGTTGTATATACCCAGTTTGGATGACAGCTCATCGAAAGTTACTCGTGGAAGAGCTTTGGTGAAGATATCTGCCAGCTGTTTCTTTGTCGGAATGTACTGTAGTTTTGCAACTCCATTGTTAACCTTCTCGTAAATAAAATATTTGTCTATCTCAATGTGCTTCATCCTATCATGCTTTACTGGGTTTTTTGCTATACTCATAGCTGACTGGCTATCACTAAATATCTCAAAATCATTCTTGTCATCTAAGTCCAGTTCTGTAAGGAGTCTTTTAATCCACATTCCTTCGCATATTCCAAGAGCTAGTGCTCTAAACTCTGACTCAGCACTACTTCGAGAAACAACTACTTGTTTCTTACTTCTCCAAGTCACCAAATTACCCCAAACGTATGTACAGTAGCCACTAACTGACCTTCTATCAGTTAATTCACCTCCCCAGCTTGCATTCGTATAAACCTTCACTGTTCTGTCTTCATTTTTTTCTAAATATAAGTCCAGCTCCTGGTGTAAACTTCAAGAACCTTAGAATTCTGTTAGCAGCTTCCAAATGTTCTTCTCGAGGGTCACTCATATGTTGGCTGACAATGCTAACTGAGTATGCAATATCAGGCCTGGTAAGAGAAAGATAAATCAACTTCCCAACTAACCTTTGGTAGGTTTCTTTGTTTACTGGATTTCCAGTTCCTTCCTTGCAAAACTTCAACCTCGGCTCCATTGGAGTTTCACTGGTTTGCAACCGAGCATTCCCGTTTCTGCAAGAAGATCCAAAACATACTTACGTTGGTTTATGACCAGCCCTTCCTTGGACCTTGCAACTTCCATACCCAAGAAATACCTCATACTCCCTACATCCTTGGTTTCAAACTCCTTTGCAAGATCCATCTTTAACTTTTCTATTTCTTCTATATTATTGCTAGTGATAATCATATCATCTACATAGACAATTAGGAGAGTTATCTTACCACTTGATGCAACTTTCCTGAATAGTGTGTGATCCGCTTGGCTTTGTTTGAAACCATTCTGTGCCATAGTCTTAGCAAATTGATCAAACCACGCTCTGGGAGACTGTTTTAAGCCATATAAGGATTTACTGAGCTTACACACAGTTTTCTTAGTGACCTTTCCTTCTAATCCCGGGGGGACCTCCATATATACTTCCTCCTCAAGGTTCCCATTCAGAAACGCATTCTTTATGTCTAGCTGATGTAATTTCCAGTTCATGTTAACATCCACTGACAACAATATTTTGATGGTATTCAATTTTGCAACCGGTGCAAAAATCTCCTGGTAGTCAATACCATAGGACTGAGAAAAACCTTTGGCAACCAGCCTTGCCTTGTATCTTTCTACACTCCCATCTGAATGATATTTCACCGTGAATATCCACTTGCATCCAACAGCTTTCTTCCCTTCTGGCAAATCTGTCAAACTCCATGTCTTATTCCTTTGTTGATATTGGAGGCCCTCGTGTCATAGCAAAGGATCGACGTCCCAATTATGGAGATCAAGCAATGCAGCAACGAAGCTGGTCGATGCTTAGGCTGTCGAGGGACGGACAACTCTATGCTATACTCGGAGGCTTCTCACAACCTTTCTCTTCCCCCATCGCTTGCCCTTTCGTATTTCTTCCCTTTCAACCGTCGTGAACCACCGGTCACCACTGCATTTTTTTTTCTAGTTTTGTCTCAAAAATTTAATCACTCCGTTATTCGTTTCTGTTGTGCGAACCCCCATCTTCGCCTGAAGTAGAGCTGTCGAGCATTTGAAATCGCGTATCTATTTTTTTCTTGATTTTTCAAGTAACGGGATAATAACGAGAATAACAGCCCATTATTGCCGCGATCCACTGTTATCTGTGATATTGCGGCCATGATCCACCGCTATCGGCGTGAATCTAATTACCACCGCCATTTTTGGCAATAACAGTTTCAACCAGCGTCGTTACCGTTAAATAACAGTTGTTATAGCGGCCGCGGACCATTTTTTGAATCCCTGGTTGTGACTCCTCGACACGTGGCGGGGGATGTTCGTAGGTACTAACAAATTGCCCCCATGTAAGGGAAAGTTATAAGGTGAACTTGACGAGCCTGAAAAGTTTGGCGGGTTCCTGTGACGGGAGTTTCTATAGTGAAAAGTGCTGGTGTGGTTTGACTTGTTTTTTAATTTTGAGTTTTTACTATGGGATATATTTATGCGGTTATTAAGCCTGCCACGTGTGTACGATTAGTGAACCGGTTGGTTTTCTTTGAGAGTGAACCGTTGTATGTGAAACGTCACATATCAAGTCTTTTTACCAGCGAAACATTTCCAGGAAGATACGACTCTCGATTATAAATAGGCATTGTCTTCTATGTTTTCTTCTCTTCACCTTTTTTTCTTATTTGTTTGTCAGCTTTGGGTGTGTGAAAAAATCTTAGAAGATATAGCTCTTTTGCTCGGTTGGCGAGGAGTACGAATGTAGTACTAGTTTTGATGAAATGAGCAAGGCTCTGGAGTGTATGGCTTTGCGTGCTGTGAATAATTTCCGTTATAAGTTTAGTTTACCGCGGGGTTGTGGCATGCGTGTGTTCCGATGAGGGTAAGTCGTGGTGTCTTATCCCTATGTATGCTTTCGTGGAGTGACTAAACTGGTTGATGTAGCACCAAATCAGTCATCTAGAGTTGGTTGGTGGACCTTGATGACGTACTTCAATTGCAAGGTTTTTGAAGATAAGCCTTCCGTGGATGTTTTTCGTTACTTCTATAATGTTACAAATGACAACGATAAGTATGCGAAGGGCTTCATGTCGATCGCTCTGCGTACCGAGAGGATGCCAGTAAGTAACTATACCAACAATATTCGTCTGGATAAGACAGTATATTAAGGTGAAGTGTAAATTTGGGAATTTTCCTTTTCCTATTGTCTGGCGTCGACTGTTGAGGGATAGGGTTGAAGTACCTGACTTGAGTAAGTTAACGCTTGCTGAGCTATCGCTTCTTTGAAGATTAGAAAGGGGTCCTCCACTTCGATTTGAAGAGGTGTGCACCTTGAAGAGTGTGTGGGTGCATTGCTTAGAGGGAAAGAGCCCGAATGATTGGGATGAATCGGATTTTAACGTTTTTCTTGAGGGATCTTTGGCGAATGTACCCGTTCGTGCAGAAGCGTGGCCCTTTGGTGGGGAAGGTGATCAGCGCGTGGCGAGGATTCTTTTAGGTCGTGAAAATGAACTAGAGAATTTGTTCGCTACTCAAGACTGGTTGTCGTAATCATCTGCGGAGGTATCGGGCAGAAGATGCTCCTCCGGGCGGGGTTAGTGGGGAAGCCACTCCTCTTGTTCCCAGAGGTGGTGCCGACGCTATTTTGCCCAGTTCCACTCATAGTGGACAGGCTGCTACAGCTGCTTATGGTAGGGGCAGAAAGCGAGCGGCTCTGCGTACGCCTATTTCTTCTCTTTCAAAAGAAGAAAGCAACTCGAACTCGGAGGTATTCCTATATTGTTGTTTACATTTTGTATTTATTATACTTGTTATTTGTTTGTCACAGTTGTGCCTGCTCTTTACGTATCTTTCTTTTATTATCTGTAAAATTTGCGGTGGTTTCTACACAAGCTTCTGTGGGTGAGCCAGATGGTTCGCCTATTTTGCCGGGGCAGTCTTCGCCTTAGGTGGTTGTTGGAAAACGCGCGAGCCTACCTATTTTGTGGGTATGCTTTCCCTTTCTAGATACCGGGTTGGTGCTGACACGATTCCCCTTTCCGCTAATTTAACGAATCCTCTACCTGCTTTCTCTATTTCTGTAGGTGCATCGCTTAAAATTACAGTATGTTTGGTGTGTTAGCTTGTTTATTGTCTGGTTCAATTTTTGATTTGATGGTGCTTTCTCAGAACCTATCCCCGTAGATTCTATTGTCGTGCCCTATACTTTGGGGAATGTATCTATTGCTGCTGTATCTGTTGAGACTTTAATGCCTCCTGCGATTCCTTTGGTTCCCTTGGCATCATCGCCCTCTGGTCCTCCTCCCAGAGCCTCGAACCTCTTACTCTATGGTTTGCGATCCATCCATAGAGAGGCAGCTCAGATACGAAAACAGGTTTCATCCCGAGATTGCTTCCAAGAGGCTATCAGGCCTATATTCAAATAGTTTTGCCTCCTCCATGCCTTGCACCAGCAATAGGAGGCCATTGAAGGGGGTTGGGGCCTCATTCAAGAGTTAGGTTGTGTGCAGTATAATATAAAGGAACGCGAGAGCTATAAACGAGGAGAATCAGAGGCTGCATTCACAAGTGGATGGGTATGCTGCCCAACTAAATGAGAGGAACACAAAGGTTCCTGAAGAGGAGAATCAGAGATTGTGTTCGCAAGTGGATAGGTATGCTGCTCGATTGAATGATGTGAGGAATGACCGCGATGAGGAGATTGCTGCACGCTTAGAAGAGTTGAGCAAGAAATATTCGAAGGAAATGGCTACCCGGCTATAGGAATTAGAAAGGAGTCATTCTGAAGGAATCTATAGTTTGAAGGTTGCGCATTCTCGTTCTCTTAGGATGAAAGAAAGACTTCATGAAGCCGTCGTGAAAAGCTTCAGCCTCTGCAGAATTGGATGAGGCTACAACTAAATATTCAAGGGGTTTGAGCAACCTGTGGGCATCATATAAGTCAGCTTACCGTGCTAAAGGATACGCACAAAGTAGAAGTGGCGGAGAAGGTTAAGACAGCTACGGACGCAACCACTTCTCTATTGGTTGAAGGGATGGATAGGTCTCGAGATGTTGCCGTTCTCAGCTTCCAAGTAGCCCATGTCCCATTTGACATCACGGGCATGGATTTTAACACTCTTTGTGCAGCAGTTGCGACGGTGGGTTCTAATATAAAGATTCCTTTTGGGCCTTCATGGAGGAGCTTTATTGCTGATTATAGGGATGTTGTAATTCCTTCTGCAAGCTAGCCTAGTACCCCTATACCTTTGGGTAATCCTACTATTGATTGTGAGGGTGGTGATGGGACTGCGAACATCACTAGGGAGGCAGATGTTTCTAAGAGGGGCGATCAACTTCTTTTGTCTTTTAGTTTTTTCGTTTTGAACTACTTGTAATTTTTTGAAGTTTAATGCAAAATGAAGATTTTGAGTTTATTATTTTATCTGCGTTGATCTTCGAATTTATTTTAGCTCCTAGTGTGGTGGTATACATGGAAATTATTTCGAGACGAATTGTTGCCCCTGGTGACTGTCGTGCGAACGTTTATGTGACTTAGGTGAATTTCGTACACAACTTAAAATTTTGTGCATGTTTTCTTGGGTCCTATGCCTTTTCTTTGCGTACTCTCTTGGCAGAAGCTTAGACGGCCTTACATATATTTTATGCTTGCTTATTTTGAAAGTGGCGATCGTTAAGGTGATTCCTTTATGCACATTTCTTAAAAGTGGCGAACGCTTAGACGAGCCTATATTTTTCTGCTCGCTTACTTTGGAAGCTGCAATCGCTAAACTGATTCCTTCATTCACACTTCTTAAAAGAGGCGGAAGCTTAGACGACCTTATATTTTCTGCTTAATTACTTTAGAAGCGGCAATCGTTAAGATAATTCCTTTATGCACACTTCTTAAAAGTGGCAGACACTTCTGCTCGCTTACTTTGAAAGCGGTGATCGTTAAGCTAATTCTTTCATGCTCACTTCTTAAAAGTGACGAACGCTTAGACGACCTTATATTTTTCTGTTCGCTTACTTTGCAAGCGGCGATCGTTAAGATGATTCCTTTATGCACACTTCTTAAAAGTGGTAGACACTTAGGCAATCCTATATATTTCTGCTCACTTTGGAAGCGGCGGTCGTTAAACTGATTCCTTCATGCTCACTTTTTTAAAGTGACTAACCCTTAGACAACCCTATATATTTCTTATAGATTTCAGGAGAATTCATCAAACTTGTAATAAAGTTTAAATCTTACAAGCTTTGTTTATAATGAAAAGAGTAATGTTTTAAATGTAAAATTTTCTTAAATGTCTGGCATTTCATGTTCGAGGGACTTCCTTCCCAACCAACTCTGTAAGCTTGTATGCTCCGAACCCGATCACCTTCTAGATTCTGTACGGTCCTTCCCATTTTGGAGCCATTTTTCCTCTTTCTATTGATGGTTTGCTAGCCTCCATGTTACTCAGTACTAGATCGCCTATTTGGAATTGTTTGTTCCTCACACGGGAGTTGTAATACTTAGCGACTATTTGGTTTCTTGCCTCCACTGCTACCTACGGTTGGTTTCTAACCTCCTCAAGCATATCCAAATTCATTCGCAGAACTTCATCGTTAGTTTGAGCATCATAACAAGTGGTTTTGTGCGTTAGCATGTCTATTTCTACTGATATAACCAATCTAGAGACGAATCTGTTCAAAGCTACTACTTTCCCATTTAACTTCTAAATTTCCTTAGAATTCGTCAGGGGTTCCATGTCCATTATTGCTTTTACTTTCTCCGGATTTGCTTCAATACCTCTTTATGAGATCAAAAAAACCAAAAAAAAAATTCTGCTCCCACTGCGAAGGCACACTTCTCAGGATTCAAACGCATCTTGTACAAGCAGAAAATATCGAAGACTTCTTGCAAATCAACCAAATGCTGCTTGAAAGAAGTGTTTTTAGCCAACATATCGTCTACATAGACCTTCATATTTCTCCCAATTTGATGGCGAAATGATCTTATTGACCGATCACTGATAGGTTGTCCCCGCGATCTTCAGTTCAAACGGTACTACATAGTAGTACAGGTCGTCCTCCAATGAAGGCCGTCTTTTCTTTGTCCTCTTTTACCATCGCGATCTGATTGTACCCAGAAAATACATCCATGAAACTCATAAACTTGTGGCCTGCAGAGGCATCCACTAATCTGTCAATTGAAGGGAGGGGAAAGCTATCCTTGGGACACACCTTGTTAAGGTTGGTAAAATCTACACACATTCGCCACTTGTCACTCGACTTTTTGACCATGACAACGTTAGCCATCTACTGTGGGTATCTTGCATCCTCGACAAAGCCTGCCGTGATCAATTTCTCCGTCTCTTGCTTGATGGCATGTACCTTTTCCTCTGAAAATTTTCTCTTCTTCTACCAGACGGGCTTTGCTAACAGATCCACCTGTAAGGAATGTTTGATTACCCTCGGATCTAATCCAGGCATGTCTGCCGCTGACAATGCAAAAATATCCGCATTGTCCAACCCTGCCATAAACTTGGTAACTTTCTCGGGCTCGCCCGGGTAGATTTCCACTGCCTCCATCGCGTTCACGAGCTTTGATTTAGTAAGTTTATCCTCCGAGGTCCAGGCTTTCGAGAGTCACCGTGATTTTCCTCAAGATGTTAACCTCGTGTCCTCTTAGCTATACCGGGGCTCCTTCGCTGGCATGTTCATGACCTTTCTGTTTCTGAGCTAACTGAAGAGAGAAGATGTGGCACTGTCTTGCTACCTTCTAATAAGCTTGCATCGAGCCTTCTCAAGTGCAGGTGTAAAACCAAAACTTTGATTTTGATATAACAAATATTTCAATGACTAATTTAAAAAGAAGATAAATTTTTAAGTCATCAAACTTCCCAAAATTGACAAGCAAAATGATTAAGTCAAAACTCAAAGTCTATAAATTTTTCTAAGTGTTTTCCAAGCCAAAACAGTGACTTTCGACTAACCGTTTCGATACACTCCTTAGGTGTTTCGAAACGATGTGAAACTGTAAAGAAAATTATGACTAGTCGTTTCGATACACCCTTCAGGTGTTTCGAAACGTTTTGAAACTGTTAAGTATAGCTCGAAATGAGAGAACTCGTATCGATACGGTCATATCGAAACTGTCTCACTCGTTTCGGTACGAGTTTTGAAAGTTGGTTTAAAAATTATGACCGTTGTGTTTCATAACCGATTTTCTTAAAAGTTATTTAAGCATATCGATACGCTTTAGGTGCGTTTCGATACGGGTTTTCACAGTTGCAAAATGTTTCGATACGGCCTTGTCCCGTTTCGAAACGGGCTCTTTCAGTTTCAGAACGACCACGATCGTTTCGATACAGTCTCTTAAATGCTCCCAACGGCTATTTTTGTTTTTGCTCTGTTTCGATACAGGTAGTGCCGTTCCGGTACGGGTAGGTGCAGAATAGCATTAATGGTGGAAGATGAAGTCCAATGGCTATATTTATGATGTCAACCACCCAAACGGCTAAAAATCAATGAGAATGTATAAAAGCAAGCGTTTTAAGCACCGGCAACAACTCAATTGAGTGTTTCATTCTTATTTGTATTGTGAGTTTGGGGAGTGAAAAATTGTAATTTGGTAAACAAATCATCCTCTGAGAGGAATTTGTAAGGTTTACCATTTTTCTCCATTGTAAAAGTGAGTGGATTAAGCTTTGGTTAGTAAGTTTAATCAAAATTGTAAGGTTTCCTCCTCATCAAAGGAAAGGGGAAGAATAAATAGTGGATTGGTTGAAAAATTCTTAGTGAAAGCTAAGGTAGTGAATGTAAAGTTCATTGGAGAACTTGAACCACTCTAATTGCCTTGTGTCTCAATTTTTTATTCTTCCAATTTCCACCCTTAAAATTTAAATCGTCAATTCACCCTTTCTTGGCCATTTGCAATTGTTTGATCAACTCAATAGTAGGGAATTTGACTTGCAAACAAAATGGGGCCACGATCATTTTTGAATTCCTCATCAAAGGCCTACCAAAGATGGCACTACACGCGAATGGGTTATCTATGACTAAGAAATTAGCCATCTGAGTGACCTTATAATATCATCGCTCATAGTCACAGGCAACTGGGTAAAGTCTTTCACTTCAATGGGTTGATTACTAATCCCATACACCGAGCTTGTTGGTTTTAATTCTGACCTCGGAATTCCCATCTTGCTAAACGCACTCTAACTTAATACCTCCACTGCATTTTTCGTGCCTACCAAAATTCTCTTCACACTATAACCTGCTATCAAGGTTGTAACAACAATAGGGTCATTGTTTTCCTCATCCATAATACTATCCTCATTCTCGAAGAAGGAAACTCACCACGAATCTTTATTCTTTGCTCTTTTCATCAACCCATCCGAAACCAACATTACATTGTGCATGTGCGCCTTGCGTTTGGAGCTTGACTGAGACCACCCCTCTTCTGCTCCAATTATCATGTGAATAGTACCCTTGTGCTCTTGGTTGTTTCTTCTACCATCTTGTGCTCTCGGTTGCTGAGTCTCTTGGTAATCCTCAACTTGTCTATTGCGAGAAACGAGAAATCTTTCTAACTGGCCCTTTTTTACTGCAAACTCAATCGGGTTCCTCAGATGTGCACAATCGTCTATATAATGGCCTTGGCACCTGTGAAACTCGCATCTCTTCCGAGAGCGTTCTCTCCACTGACTCTGCCTCATCAATAATGGTGGCTTCAAAATTTCTGTATGTTCAATTTGGTTCAATATCTGCGAAGGCGATTCCGTTAGTTTGTAATAGGTCTGAAACGCATATAATCTTTTCTGAGGCGACTCTTGTTGTCCGCCATCCCATTGGTATATCGCTAAGATTAGCCGTTGTGTTGGACATATTGTTATCCACCTCGATACTGTTGATTTCCCCTATCAACTCCCTGATGGAGAGGGGTCTCTCACGCCTAGGGCAGCGTTCATCATGCCTCTCATTCGCAGGCTGCGAACCCTGCACTTGTGCTCTCAGATTATTCGCCTCTTCATTTTCAGTATACGGTTGTACTTCCTCGTATAATTCCGACAATGATGTTGGTCGTTTATCTAGCAAATTGCACTTAAAGTGCTGATGCGAAGTATCATTGATGATGACAGTGATAACAAACTCATTTGAAACTTCTTTAGTTTGTATGGTTGTAGTATGAAATGAAATCTCTAGACAAAGTCTCTCAAAAGCTCACCTGGCCTTTGGATGATAGACATCAGGTATGCCGAAGACCTCTTCAACACCTTATTCACTAGAAAACGGCTCATGAACAAGTCCGCTAGCTGGTTAAAGTTGAAAATGGAATGCGTTGGGAGTTGGAGGTACCAAGCCTGAGCAGAGTCCTTCAAGGTCATTGAAAATGTTCTGTACTTAACCTAATTTGAAGATCCGAATAGGTCCATGTGATTTAAAAAATGACAGATGATCTTGGGGTCACCCTTTCCATTGTACATCAATTTCGAGACTAAGAAAGATGTAGACACATGGTGTTCTAAAATACTTTCAGACAGAGGCTCGTTCTCGTACCTTCAAAGGTCTCAAGGGGAATCTCTCTGCTGGAGATTCTGCATGAGTTGAAAATTCCTCACTAATTGCTCCATCTTTGCCCTTAGTGCTTGTTACTCATCATCCTCCATGGGGCTATAGTCCAGGTTCTCTATGTCTTCAGAGTCTTCCTCCAGTTCCTGCGGTTGACATCCCAAAGACCCTTGCGGAGGGATACTCCTCTCTGACCGATTTTCCCTTGTTTTTCCCAGACAACACCCCAATTATTTTTTCGCTTTTTCCCTTTGCCATTTTGTGTTGTTCGACTTGGTGTTACATAAACTTTTGTTGTTCATATTGTTTTCTCGAAAATGGTAGAGATTCTTCCATGCTTCTCAATTTTTCCTACATGGCTAAAAACTGCTAGTTACTCCCTTCCGACGGTGATGCCCCCTAGTCTGCTGCGCGCCTAGCCCCACCATGAGCTACGGGGGAGGTTGATTCCAAAATTGTTGCCAAAAATTCTATTTAAACTGCTATAGTTGCTGCATGGTTGTTGCCGATGGATCCATCGGGTTATTGTCTTCTGTGTCTTTTCCGCTCGTGTCATCTGGATGATTGCCACTCATTTTGAAGATTCTAATAAAGCTGAAAGATCTAAAGTTTGCGTGTTAGTCCACGCTCACCGCACCAATTGTTGACTAGTAAAGTGAACAAGGCTTGTGAACGGTGGTTCTCGAGCTGAATTCGAGTGTGGTCTCTCCTTGGTCTAGTGTTAGTGTTCTCAGTGTGGAAGATCATGTCCTTTTCTTGTTGCATGCGTCCTTTTATACTTCCCAGACAGGTGTCACCATGGGGTTGTCGTTGCGCGGTGATTGAACTGGCTATGACTTAACGTCCTAGGTTTGCATTGCCATTAGTAGCAGTTTCGTGAGCTGACACGTGATTGCCAAACATCGTTCGTCTAGATGTCCGCAACTTGCTCGTTTATCATAGGTTGCTTCTACTTGTTCGCCTATTCAAGGGTTCGCAGGGGCAGACTACCGTCGTTGTCCCGTGGTACGCATTCGCAGGTTGTAACTCCTCGACACATGGCGGGGGATGTTCGCATATACTAACAAGTTATTATATTAATTTATTTTAAAGAAACCAGTGTTAAAAAAGGCAAAAGGCGCACTAAGGCGATAGGGGTTTTATATCCGAGGCGCAAAGCGAGAGGCGAGAGGCGAGAGGCGCACGCCTTATTGAAGTAAGGCGCACATTTTGAAAATAAAATATATACAAGTTTTTTCCAATTGTATAGTCAAGCAAAAGAAATGTCCATGCAATATAAACGCCAAAGAGTATTCATCATGAGCATTTTATGTATTAAGCATCACTTGGAAATTCTTTACATTCAATAAAATTTTGAGTAATAAGAATAATGAGATTCTTTGAAATGTTCAACTTCAACATGAAAAATCAAGGAGAATGTATAAATGCACATGACATTGCATTTTAGTACAAAACAAGAAAGAAAATTAGTACTTTAAAAAGGAATATAAGTTCAACAAAAGCTCTTCCTTTTATTTACCTTTAACTTTTCAATCAAAAAGCACATGACATTGCATTTTATCATGCAATATGAAATCTTTTATACTGTAAATACACAAAGCTAGTTATATAATAATCTCAAAAGGATATATGATATGGTAATTATTCCTTGCACAAGCGCTTGTAGAAATTTTGTTTACACAATGTCTTAGTTTTAGGGTTTAGGGAGTTTATTTGGGTTTAGGGTTTAGGGGTTTAAGTTTACTAGTTTTGAATTTATAGGTTGTTGATAGAGTTTAGGGTTAAAATTTAAGGTTTGTAGGTTAAAATCTAAATCACTAACCATATTATCCTAAAACTTAAACCCTAATTTCTAACCTTAACCCTAACCCCTAAATTCTAACTATAAACCCTAAATTCTAAACCCCTACACTAAAACTCCTAAACTCAATTAAATTTAGTTCAATTTTTAAAACTCAACCAAATTCATTTGATTTTAAATTTGATCCAATTTAATTAATTTTTGTATATATAGTGTGTTATGCTTTAAGTTCAAATTACACATTAACTCAACCAAATTAATTTAAGTTTCATTTGATTAATGTTATTTTTGTGTGGTCTCACTTTTGGCCCAAGTTAGTATGTAAAAAATAAAAATAAAAAAAGGCCAAAAAGAACAAAAAAAGTGAACAGGCGGCGCCTTTCTGCGCCTGGTGCGCCTTGCTGCGCTTCATTGAAGTCGCCTCGCCTAGACCCAATTAGGCGTTTCACCCTCGCCTCGCCTCGCCTTAGCGCCTAGGCGCGCCTCAGTAGCGCCTTTTTAAACACTGAAAGAAACTCAAATAATTCAAATAAAATTATTAAATTGCATAGTTATATAAATGGTTAATAGCTGATTTAGAAATTATGTTGGTGGTTTCCACTGATATCACATATAAGAAAGCTCGAAACAAATCCAACTAAAGTTTTCTATGATTTTTGGGTAATTAGAAGTCAGATGTTTAATACTAATATTATTATTTAAATGATACCAAACAATCTATAGAAGCAGTCAGCAGAACAAGGAGAGAAGAGGAGAGACGAGAAGTAGAACAACGGCATACTTGGCGACACTGGTGTTGGGTTGGGCTAGCAGCTTGGGTGGGGTGAAATCGTGAGAGGCTAGCAATTTAGGGTTATTTCATTTGAATTGTTTAACCCACATGATGTTTTCGTTTAAATCCCCAAAAGCCCTAAAGCGCAGCGCCTCTCGCCTAGCCTTCCAGGCGCGCCCCTCAATTCGCCTGTCGTACCTTTGCTTAGAGGCGTTTTTTTCCGACGCCTTGCTACCCTGGGCGCGCTTTTTAAAACTAAGGCGGGTAGTGTTATTATGTGGCGATTGTTAAGGGTGTTGCAAAAAGAAAAGTATTCTGTCGTCACGTGAATTGGACGAGGTGCTTCGTGTGTTGTGCCTTTATGTTTAGATTGCATCTTAATTTACATAGATACAAATGTACTTTCTAAATGTAAAACTTACAGAGATTGCAAGCATTCCAAGTGCGAAGTATTTTCCTTTTATTTGTATTTTCAAGCTCGTAGATGCCATGACCAGTCTTTTTAACTATTTTATACAGACCTTCCCAATTAGGTGCTATTTTCCCCTCCGTCTCGGCGACCTTCGTCCATCACATAAAGAGGTCACCCATTTGAAATTGCTTAGTGTGGACTTTGGAGTCATAGTATTGTGCTACATGTTGGTTTCTCATTGATACTCGCATTTCAATTGTCTCTGGTTTCTTCTAGAAGATCCAGGTTGACTTGGAGCGCCCCGTCATTGGTGTTTGGATGTAGCGAGTGGTGCGGTAAGAATTAGCTCCTACCTCCTCAGGGATGACTGCTTTAGATCCAAACATTAAGTTGAAAGAAGTTTCCCCGATGCCTGTGCAAGAGGTCGTGTGAAGGCCCCGAAAGATACCGATAGCTCTTCAAGCCATGATATGTGCTTATCATTGACCTTCTTAAGAGCTGAAAAGATTCTTTGTTGGTAACTTCTGTTTGACCTTTAGTTTATAGAGTCTTGACAAAACTTTTAAAAAGGGAACAATCTTAAAGTTCAGGTAGGAATTTTCTTTGAAATTGTGTTTCATTGCTTGTTCTGGGGATGTGAGGAAGTCCATATCTGCAAATGATCGTCTTCCACACGAAAGTCTCCACTTGTTTCTCGCTTATGGTGGCCAGAACTTTAACTTCCATCCATTTAGTGAAATATTCAATGGCCACGATGATAAACTTCTTTATGCCTGTGGGCTCCGAAGAGGTCCCAGGATGTCCATTCCCCATGTTGCGAAAGGCCACGGGCTGGAAATAATGTGCAGGGTTGCCGCTAGTATCCTTAGCACTAGGGAATATTTTGGCAGGACTCGCACTTGATAACGTTATCTAGGTCATCCGTATGTAGCGTGGACAATAAAAGTCCTGTATGAGAACTTTTTAAACGAGGGATCGGCTACCCGTGTAGTGGCCACAAATTCCCTCATGGATTTTTTTGTAAGACATAGTTTGCGTCATAGGGGTTGAGATATTTAAGGATTGGTTGAGAAAAAGTTTTCTTGTATAATACTCCGTCGATAAGAACATACCAAACAATTTGGTACTCTCATTTAGAATTTTCCCTCTTTGGTCTCTACAACGGCCCACCAACCTTGATAGAGCATAACGCCAGAATTTTTTGCTCTGACAATCTGTCATTGATTTGCTCTTTCAATTTACCCACTAGATTAGTCGCCATACGATGATATTGGCTGAGGGTTGCATCTTTGACTTCGTATTCCCCCGTTATCTAATTGGTTACCAATAGGGAATCTGTGTGGATCATGAGTCGGTGCCACCCCATCTTGATAACGATATCTAGGCCAGAAAAAGCCTTGTGTGAGAACTTTCTGTGCGAGGGATCGGCTACCCATGTGGTGGCCATAAATCCCCTCATGAATTTTTTGTAAGACATGTCATGTTTGATAAAGAGAGGTTTGAGCAAAAATTAGAGGTTTGACTAGTCAAATTCGCTAATATTGTTGTTTGGTGAATAGCGGATTGGGGTGAAACCGCTAATTTTGAAAAAGCTCATAATAGGAGCTTTTTGAGATTAAAGGTTTGATATTAGAGTTGTAAAGACTTTTTTACCCTTACCAGTTACCAAAAATCTCAAAATAACCTAAATTAAATATTTTCATCCTATTTATAAGCTAATCCTATTTACTTTTTTTCTTTTTATTATCAATTTAAATTTATTAATTAATTAAATTATATTAAAATAATTATATAAATAATAAATTAATATATAAATCATTCAAATATGTTTAGAAAAGTTATATTAAAAATAATTTTATAGATCTAATTAATATTAATTAGATACAAAATATTGATAACTAATAAACTATTCAAACAAGTATTGAATATAACCATGTCTTTATATGTCATTTTGCTTGTTTAAATAATCTAACAGCTATCAGCTATCAGTTAATTTTACCAAACAATTTTATACAATCAGCTAATACAATCCGCTAGTCAAATCAGCTAATGCAATCCGCTATCAGCTATCAGCTAATGTAATTCGCTATCCGCTATCCGCTATCAGCTATCCGCTAATTGCCAAACAGGGTCATAGTTTGTCATAGGGGTTGAAACATTTAAGGATTGGTTGAGGAACTTTTCTTGTATAATACTTCGTCGATCAAAACATACCTCGCGACCTTGTTGTGCAATTTGGTTCTCTTTTGGATCATTTGGTTTTTCCCTTCACAAAAAAAAATGATTATCGAAGTCATCCAATCTTCCTGTTTGGCAAGGTGAGATTAACTTGAATATCGGTGTAGCTTGGTTGAGCTTTGTATTCCAGAAGAATTTTCCCTCTATTGCGGTCACCAACTAAAGCCTAAGTGCGAGAATTTTCGGCTTTAACAATCTATTGGAGATTTGCCTCTTTCAATTTACTCATCAAGTTGATGGCCATCCAGTGATATTGGCTGAAGATTGCATCTTTGACTTCTTATTCTCCCGTTATCTGCTTGGTTACCAATGGAGAATCTGTGTAGATCATGAGTCAGTGCACCCCCTGCTAGAGCGCAAAGTTCCAATTCAGCTATAAACGCTTCATAATTCGCCATGTTGGTGGTGAGGAATCCAAAGGAAAGGCAATATTGCCACTCTTGTCCTGTCGGTTCTCTTAATAATATTTCGGCCCATGCGCTCTCTTTCGACGGACCCGTCAACAAATAAGGTCCATGAGCCTGTGCAGAGCTTGTGGTTTGCGCATTTCGGGAGTTTGCATCGAGTGTTTTTCACCGTCAATCACCATATCATCATTTGTGACGGTTGCAAAAGAGCACTCAACTATGAAATCCGCCAATATTTGGGTTTTAATCACCCAACGTGGGACAAACTCTAAACCAAATTAGTATGTATGAAAGCCGCCATATCAACAATATTTTTAGGTTTTTCCCATTAGGGTTAGCCTCAATTCCTCTGTCCGAAATCAAGAGTACTAGGAAGTTTCCTGCTCCTACGCTGTTACAGATTCTTAGGCTAAAATCTAGGCTATTTATTAGGCTAGAATATATTGTAATTAATGATATATATTATGTTACCTAGTTTAGGTAAATTAGATTTGTATATATAGCCTATATGTTTTATGAATAAAATACAAGGAATTATTCTCTACATGGTATCAGTTGTCCTAGGTTCTTTCGAATACAATAAAAAAAAATTTTGGGCTGTTAGGGTTTTAACCTAAAGCCACAATATTTTTTTTTGGTCGTTCTTCACCGGCCACCTTCGGAGGCCTTTTCCGTCGACACCGCCCGTACCACAAGAGCCGCCGTCCGCCGATCTGCCGATCTGGAGATTCCGGTCACCGGAATCCCTGCGCGTGAGCCTCACGCGCCGCCCCAAGCTTCCGCCTGTCCTTCACGCGCCGGCGAGTGAGAGCGCGTGGTGGCCCCTTTTCGCCGCCGATTTTTCCACCGCCGTTGCTGCTTCATTCCGATCACACCCCTGCCGCCGGTCCTTGCTTTCGGATTGTTTTGGGTTGGGTGTTCTGTCTTTTGGAATTATTAGGGTTTTGTTTTTTGGTTCTTTGCTTCTTTGATTTCATGGCTGATAAAAAGGTTGACTTTATGTCTGATATCGTTCCGATTACGTCTAAGATTACTGATCATAAATTGAATGGCTTTAATTTTCTCGATTGGAACCATACAATTGAGTTGTATTTGTTAAGCCTTTCTATGGACAGACATTTGACTGATGATCCTCCGACGGATGATTCTCGCCTTCCTTGGATGAGAGAAGATGCTCGCCTCTATATTCAGATTCGTAATTCTATTGACAGTGAGGTGGTAGGGTTGGTTAATCATTGCAAGACGGTGAAACAGTTGATGAGCTATTTGCAATTCTTATATTCTGGCAAAGGAAATTTTTCACGTATCTATGATGTTTGTCAGAATTTTTACAGGGCTGACAAAGAAGACCGGACTTTAACTAGTTATTTTATGGATTTCAAGAAAATGTATGAAGAGCTTAATATGTTGCTTCCTTTTAGTGCTGATATTGAGGTCCAGCGTAGTCAGTGAGAGCAAATGGCGGTTATGAGTTTTCTAGCTGGTCTTCCACCGGAATTTGAGACAGCTAAATCTCAGATTCTCTCTGGTTCCGAGATCTCCAGCCTCGATGATGTTTTTCGAAGAGTCCGTCGTACTGAGAATTCTTTGCCTACTCCATCCCCACAACATGGCAGTGTTCTGCTTAGTCGTGCTCTTCCTTCTGACTCCGGCAAGCAACATTTCAAGAGTAGTGGTCCTGGTCGTTCCATGGGGTCGGGGTCTACCAAAAGCGATCCACAGTTTGGAGTTCGTGGTCCGGATCACAGTGCAGTTATCTGTCATTATTGTCACAAACCGGGACATACCAAGCGTGATTGCCGGAAGCTACAGTTTAAGAAAACTTCGTCTGCTCATGTTGCTTCTAGTGTAGACACTTCTTCATCGGCTGTTACGATATCTGCGGATGAGTATGCCAAGCTTCTTCACCTTCAAGACACTGTCAAGCATCCTTCCGGTCCTGTTTCTGCCCTTGTTGAGTCAGGTAAATCCAATACATGTCTTGTTTCCACCTCTTCCAAGTGGGTCATTGATTCTGGTGCCACAGACCACATGACAGGTAACCCCAATCTTCTTTCTCATTTTACAACCCATCCTTCTATCAATCCTGTTACTTTAGCCGATGGTTCCACATCTTCTGTTATTGGCTCTGGCACTTTGTACCCCACTCCCTCTCTTACTTTGTCCTCTGTTTTGAGTTTACCACATTTATCCTTTAACCTGATGTCAGTTAGTAAACTTACAAAAACCCTTAATTGTTGTGTCTCATTTTTTCTTGGTTATTGTGTGTTTCAGGATCTTTTGACGAAGAAGATTATTGGTAAAGGGCATGAGTCTGATGGCCTCTACATCCTTGACACCCATGCTCCAGAACCTGTTGCTTGCACTGGAGTGGTCAGTCCTTTTGAAGAACATTGTCGATTGGGTCATCCTTCTCTACCTTCTTTGAAGAAATTTTGTCCTCAATTTTCTAGTTTAAAATCCTTAGATTGCGAGTCTTGTCAGTTTGCTAAACACCATCGCCTTAGTTCCAGTCCTAGAGTCAATAACCGAGCTTCTGCTCCATTTGAGTTAGTTCACTCTGATGTTTGGGGTCCTAGTCCTGTTACTTCTAAACCTGGTTTTCGTTATTTTGTTACTTTTGTTGATGATTATTCACGAATGACATGGCTTTATTTAATGAAATCTCGCTCAGAATTATTTACTCATTTCTCTTCTTTTTGTGCTGAGATTCGAACCCAATTTGGTACGCCTGTCCGAAACTTGAGAAGTGATAATGCAAAAGAGTATGTTTCAGGTCCTTTTCAGAAATATATGCTTGAGCACGGTATTCTCCATCAAACTTCTTGTGTTGACACCCCTTCTCAAAACGGTGTTGCTGAACGCAAAAATAGACATCTCCTTGAAACTGCCCGAGCTTTGCTATTTCAAATGCAGGTTCCAAAATGTTTTTGGGCTGATGCCATCTCCACAGCTTGTTTTTTGATCAATCGTATGCCCTCTTCGGTTTTGTTGGGTAACATCCCTTTTCATACTCTTTTCCCCACTAAAAATTTGTTTCCCCTCTCCCCGAAAATTTTTGGTTGTATTTGTTTTGTTCGGGATGTCCGTCCTCAAGTTACAAAACTTGATCCTAAGTCTTTGAGATGTGTGTTTTTGGGGTATTCACGTGGTCAAAAAGGGTATCGTTGTTATTGTCCGGGTCTAGGTAGGTATCTTTTGTCTGCTGATGTTACTTTTTTTGGAACACAAACCTTTTCTGTTTTCTTCAGGGTCTATCGCTCAGGAGGACGTGGATTTCTTGTTTTATCAGGTCCCATCACCTTTGGAGTTGTCCTCATCCTCCTTGGTTCCGCCCTCTTTTGTCAAGCCCCCCATAAAAAACATCTATACTCGTCGGCCACAACCACCACCTTCCGACCCAATTACAAACGTTCCGGATGTTCCAGATTCATGTCCTGATGAGCCAATATCTTCGTCATCAGATTCGCCTTGTATTGCTGATCTTGACCTTCCTATTGCTCTTCGGAAAGGTAAACGTGCTTGTACTTACCCCATTTCCTCTGTTGTTTCCTATAATTGTTTGTCTTCTTCTTCTCGTGCCTTTGTTACATCCCTAGATACTATTTCTGTCCCTAAAACTGTTAGCGAGGCATTATCTCATCCTGGATGGCGTGCGGCTATGCTTGAGGAAATGACTGCTCTAGATGTCAATGGCACGTGGACTTTGGTTTCTTTGCCTTAACGGTAAGCGAGCTATTGGATGTAAGTGGGTGTTTACTGTTAAATTTAATCCTGATGGCTCTCTTAATCGTTTGAAAGCCCGTCTTGTTGCTAAGGGATATGCTCAGACCTATGGTGTGGATTATTATGATACTTTCTCTCATGTTGCCAAACTTGCTTTTGTCCGGTTATTTATCTCCCTTGCAGCAATTTTTGATTGGCCTTTGCATCAGTTGGATATCAAGAATGCTTTCCTTCATGGTGATCTTCAGGAGGAGGTGTATATGGAGCAACCACTTGGGTTTGTTGCTCAGGGGGAGTCTGGGAAGGTATGTTATTTGAAGAAATCTTTATATGGTTTGAAACAGAGTCCTCGGGCTTGGTTTGGTAAGCCTAGTCAGGCTATTGAAAAGTTCGGGATGCAAAAAAACGAATCAGATCATTCTGTTTTCTTTAGAAAGTCTGATGGGGGCACTATTCTACTAGTCGTATATGTGGATGATATTGTACTCACTGGTAATGACACTAGTGGAATTTCTTCACTGAAGTCTTTTCTCCATACTCAGTTTCACACTAAAGATCTGGGGATGTTGAAATACTTCTTGGGGGTTGAGGTGAACAGAAATAGAAAAGGAATCTTCCTATCTCAGAGGAAGTATGTGCTTGATCTTTTATTGGAAACAGGGAAATTGGGCGCCAAACCTTGTAGTACGCCAATGGTCCCTAATCTACAGTTAACTAAAGAAGGTGAATTATTTGATGACCCTGAAAGGTACAGAAGACTTATCGGTAAATTAAACTATCTCACGGTGACGCGTCCTGATATATCTTTTCCAGTGAGTGTTTTGAGTCAATACATGTCGTCACCAACTGTTGATCATTGGAAAGCAGTAGAGCAAGTTTTATGTTATCTGAAAAGTGCTCCTGGGCGTGGAATTCTATATGGCAATCATGGGCATACTAGAATTGAATGTTTTTCCGACTCGGATTGGGCAGGATGCAAGGAGGATAGAAGATCCACCTCAGGATATTGTGTGTTTGTTGGAGGAAACTTGATTTCTTGGAAGAGTAAAAAGCAGAACGTAGTTTCACGATCTAGTGCAGAAGCCGAATATAGAGCAATGGCCAAGTCCGTATGTGAGATTATATGGGTATATCAGCTCCTCGGTGAGATTGGAATTAAAGCCTCAATACCTGCAAAACTTTGGTGTGATAATCAAGCTGCATTACACATTGCTTCTAATCCAGTTTTTCATGAAAGAACGAAACACATTGAGATTGATTGTCACTTCATTCGCGAAAAGATACAACAAGGTTTGATATCTACTGGTCATGTGAAAACCGGAGAACAACTAGGAGACATCTTCACCAAAGCTCTCAATGGAATTCGAATCAATTATCTATGTAACAAGTTGGGCATGATTAATATCTATGATCCAACTTGAGGGGGAGTGTTACAGATTCTTAGGCTAAAATCTAGGCTATTTATTAGGTTAGAATATATTGTAATTAATGATATATATTATGTTACCTAGTTTAGGTAAATTAGATTTGTATATATAGCCTATATGTTTTATGAATAAAATACAAGGAATTATTCTCTACATACGCCAAATGCGCATTTAGATGGGTTTAAGCGCATGTTATACTTTCGGAGAACCTGGAATACTTACTCTTGAATTTGACATGTTGATCTATCGAGGCACTCTTGACAATATCATCTACATAGGCTTTCATATTCTTCCCAATCTTGTCTTTGAAGACCTTGTTGACCAGGCGTTGAAATGTGGCCCTAATATTCTTTAATCCGAACAACATAACTTTTTAGCAAAAGAGGTCATCTTTTGTTATTAAAGAAGTTTGGGTAAACTACATAAATTGTCTCTAACTATAAGGCATTTTTGTTAAATCCCCGACTATGAAAAATTACAAAAAGATCACCTAACTTTAAAAAGTACCAAATTGATCCGGTGTCATTATATTTTTAACGATCGATGACGTGACAATAAATAAAAACTGGCATAATAACATATTTATTTCTCCATATTTAAACATTCAATCAAATTAGTCATAATTCAAAAAAATTCAAAATTTTAAAGTCTTATTTTATTAGCCTCTCTGCTCTGATGACCCTCCGTTCCGTCTGACGACCCTTTCATCCTATCCCCTTGCTTGCCCGACCAGTCCACACCCTTCAACGCTCGTCGTTATGCCTAGCTCGCGTGCTCCAACAGCCTAATCCTACGCACCAGCTCCTTGCCAAGAGCCCCTCTATACTCTGATTTCGTAAATAAAGAGGACTAAGATTTATTGAATTTTTTAAATTAGGACCAAATTTATTGATTTTTTTAAATATGGAGGACTAATGTGTTATTATCCATTTTTTGTTAACTACCACGTCATCAACTGTTAAATTATTAACGAGGTCCGACCAACTTGTTACGTATTTTCTAAGCCAAGGGTCCATTTTATAACTTTTCATAGTCGGGGGACTCGACAAAAAAACTCTATATAATCATACGATTATTCATGTAGTTCACCCAAGAAGTTATTTCTTTATCTTTCGGGTCCTGAATTTGGTTGTACCTCGAGGAGGCGTTCATTAAGCTCATGTACTTGTGGCATGTTGTCAAATCTACCAAACTATCTATGGAGGGTAGTGGAAAGCCATGTTTTGGGCAAGCCTTGTTAAGCTCCGTGAAGTTTATGCCCCACGAATTTTGTCAGTTGCAAGTTTGTTCTTTTTTCTGCTTCACGAGCATTGCGGTAGGTTCGACGTTTAGAGAATGCATCATGATAGATGAATCGATCCCCCGACATATCTACGACCGACCATGCAAACACGTTTGAGTGTGTCGCAATATTCTCATTAGAGATTGTCTTTCCAGTTTAGGAAGGGCGGCCACGATTCGCGTTACTTTGTCTTTTTCTCCCTCGTAAAGGGAGAAAGTCTTTGTTTGTTCAGCGAATTTTGCTCTCCTTAGCTCTATGTCTCCAGATACGTTTAGGCTTCAAGGTCAAGTTGCATTCTATCCAAGTCATTAACGTTGTTACCTCTTCTTATTCGATGGGATCTCGTCTTCATTGGTATAATGGATTTGCCCTACAACATTTACAGGGATTTTAGGTGGCGGTCCCTAGCAATTTGTTGGTCAATCTTCATGTATCCCTCTTTATGGTGTGGGGAACCTCACTATCAGGCTAAAAGTGGCCAATATTAATTTGGCTTTCCTCATCGAAGGTTGGTCGATTATGGCATTATAGGCAAAAGGTTGATCGAATAGTACGAGGAATTCGTCCTTAACAGTGGTGGTATCCAGACCATCTCCCAAGATCACGAGTAATGCGATGGACCCCTTAACTTCCATTGGATGATTTGAGAAGCCATATATGGGTCTACAGGGTTGTAACTATTATAGGCTTTAGTTCCTCCCATTGTTCGAAAAGCTTCCCACAACAATACTTCCACTGCACATCCATTGTCCACTAATATCCTTTTGACGATGAAATCAATAATACGAGAAAAGATTTCCAAGGGATCTTCGGTGGACTCATCAAGAGCTCGGGAAGAGTTTGCTCTTTTAACGGTTGTGCCAACAGACATTATGGCTCTGAGGTGCGACTTCGTCTTAGAGAATTAGATGGGGGTGCTTCCGATTATCGTTTTAACAACTCTGTGAGGAAATCTTTCCTCTCGCGTTGATGGTTGGCATCCATTTGCATGTTGACTTCCTCATACAAATAGTTCTAATAATCCATTTCATATTGCCTCCTTTACGTCCCTAAGGCTTATACACTGAGCCATATCATGACCTCTTCCACCTGCTCAAGAATCTCACTCAAGGAAGCATTGATGGGTGTATAATTGGAGTAGGCTCAATACGGCGCTCTCCTGGCTTGGGAAATCTTGTTGATCTATCTATGATGGCTTGGCCCATATCGGTTGTCGTCTCTGCTGCCAGAGGAAGAACTTCCAAAGCTCCTTGCTACTCCTAAAGAATCATGAAATCTAGGTGAGAACCTTTGTTGTCTTCGAGTTTGTTGGTTCTGAGTGGGGCTATGCGTGTTAGTTTATCCAAATAAAAGAGTTAGTTTTGTAAATAAACTCTAGTTTAGTAGTTATATTAATGTCTACTACTTAAGGGATTAGAGTTAGTAGTTAAATGTAACTAAAAGTCCTACACTTAGTCTTTAAATCAGTTTTTGTAACGATGAATTATGTATGAATAAAATTACAGAATAAAGATTATTCTGTTTCTCTATATGATATCAGTCTAATTTCGATCCTCTCGAGAATTTTTTTTTCTCTGATGGTTAATCAGAATCACTCAATATCGAGTGAGCAGCAATCCTCCTCAACCTCTATTGTCGGTATGGCAGATTTTTCAGAAGTAACAGGTGCGAATGTTACTTGTCACAGATTTGTAGGCACCAATTATCTTGAATGGTCCCAATCTGTTAAGATTTTCCTTATCGGTCGAAGAACTCTAGGGTACATCACTGGCAAAGTTAAGAAACCCTCTGATGATGATCAGGGTTTTGAGAAGTGGGCTCAAGAGAATGGCAGAGTCATGTCGTGGCTGCTCAACACAATGTCTCCAGAAGTTGGATCTCAATTTCTTCTCTATGAAATAGCAAGTGAAGTTTGGAATGTTGTTCAAGATACCTACTTGAGTACCAACAACAATTCTGAGTTGTTTGGCATTGAGAGCAAGGCTTCAAATTTCAAGCAAGAAGGTATGAATGTTACACAGTTTTATACTACTTTAACAAATCTATGGCAGCAAATAGATTTGTTTGAGGCAAATGAATGGGAAACTACCAATGATGCTGCATTATACAGGAAGATCACTACACAAAAGAGGATTTTCCTGTTTCTAAATGGTCTTAACAGAGATTGGGACCCGGTCAAATCCAGAATTCTAAGCTGCAACCCTTTACCCTCTCTTAGGGAAGTATTTTCTGAGGTCAGGCGAGAAGAAAGTAGAAGATCCTACATGATTCAAGATGCCCCTATTTTTTAGAGTTCTGCCTTGGTTACTCAAACTTCCACTGCTTCAAAAAGGAAGGGAAGGATGGTGTGCGAGTATTGCAAGAAACCAGGTCGTTTGAAGGAGACTTGTTGGAAGTTGCATGACAAGCCAACTGATTGGAAACCATCAGCCCAAAGGGTTCCTAGGGAATCTTACTCCAATGCAGTCACCACTAATTCAACCGGTGGTTTCGCTAAACAGCAAATGTTAGAGTTGCAGAAGCTATTTGCAAATTTAATGGTGCTAGTGACAGGCATCTGGCCTTGGTGGAGGATGAAGGTAACCAGAATCAATCCTCCTCCATTGCTCTTCTTTCTACTACAAATGTCCCGACTTGGATAGTTGACTCTGGTGCTTCTGATCACATGACTGGTAACATAGATTTATTCTCTACTTTTACTTCTTGCTCAAAGAATTCTATTAGAACAGCCAATGGTTCCCTTGCATCAATTAAAGGAACAGGTTCTGTTTTTATTAACAGTAACCTTCTTCTTGAAGATGTTCTTTTTGTGCCTAGTTTGGATTGTAATCTGCTATCAGTAAGCAAGCTTTCTAAGGATCTGAATTGTTCATTTAGTTTTACTGATAAAGGTTGTTTTATACGGGCACTGGCTTCGAGGAAGAGGATTGGCAATGCTAGATTGCAAGGTGGTCTTTATGTCCTTTCCAGCACCAACAATTCTGCCCATACACCTTTACCACATTGTTTTAATTCATTAGGACAGTTTGATCTTGTTATGTTATGGCATTTTAGGTTAGGTCATCCCAATTTTTATTATCTTGCAAAAATGTTTCCAGATTTATTTATTAATAAAAAACTGTCTTCTTTTAAATGCTATATTTGTCCAATTGCTAAACAAACCAGAGCAACTTATTTACCATTCTCTCATAAACCCTCACATCCTTTCTCATTAATTCACAGTGATGTTTGGGGTCCTTCTAAGGTGAAGAATGCTAATGGGTGTAGGTGGTTTGTCACTTTTATTGATGATCATAGTCAAACTAGTTGGGCTTATTTATTGAAAGAAAAGTCAGAAGTGTCTACTGTTTTTCAAAAATTCTACAACATGGTAGAAACACAATTTCAATGTAAAATTTAGATTTTTAAATCTGATAAAGGGGGTGAGTTTTTTACAAATTCTTTAGGTTATTTTTTTCTTGAAAAAGGTATAGTTCATATAAGCTCACTCCACAACAAAATGGAGTGGCATAAAGGAAAAATAGACACTTATTGGAATTCACTAGAGCCTTACTTTTTACAAACCATGTCCCAAAGTTTTTGTGGGTGAGGCACTGTTAACAGTTGCATACCTTATAAATAGGATGCCTAGTAAAGTCTACATTATCAGTCTCCTAGGGATGTTTTCTTAAAGAGCTTTCCTCATTTTAAACCCATGTCCTCAGTTCTTCCTTTGAGAGTGTTTGGGTTCACTGTTTTTGTGCATAATTTAGATCCCTCAAGGACCAAATTAGATCCGAAATCTCTAAAGTGTGTTCTGGTTGGTTATTCTTCACTAAAGAAGGGCTACAAATGTTTTCACCCTCCTACTTGTAAATTTTTTACAACTTTAGACATTGGCCCTGATTGGCAATTAGTGGATAGCGGATAGCGGATTGCATTAGCTGATAGCTGATAGCTGATTGTATTAGCTGATTTGACTAGCGGATTGTATTAGCTGATTGTATAAAAGTGTTTGGTAAAATTAACTGATAGCTGATAGATTATTTAAACAAGTAAAATGACATATAAGGACATGTTTATATTCAATACATGTTTGAATAGTTTATTAGTTATTAATATTTTGTATCTAATTATTATTAATTAGATCTATAAATTTATTTTTAATATAATTTTTCTAAACATATTCAAATGATTTATATATTAATTTATTATTTATATAATTATTTTAATATAATTTAATTAATTAATAAATTTAAATACACATAAATATGGGATAATAAAAAGAAAAAAGTAAATAGGATTAACTTATAAATAGTGTGAGAAAATATTTAATTTAGGTTATTTTGAGATTTTTGATAACTGGTAAGAGTAAAAGAGTCTTTACAACTCTAATACCAAACCTCTAATCTCAAAAAGTTCCTATTATGAACTTTTTCAAAATTAGCGGTTTCACCCCAATCCGCTCTTTCAATCCGCTATTTACCAAACAACAGTATTAGCGAATTTGACTGGTCAAACCTCTAATTATGCCTCGAAGCTCTAATTTTTGCTCAAACCTCTCTTTACCAAACAGGGCCATTACCTTTTTTGAACAGGAACCTTATTTCTCCAAGGCTGCAACTCAGGGGGAGAATTACACTGATTTTCAGCCTATTCACAGTTAGGTTCTTCCTCTTATATCCTCTGATTTTTTACCTTCTAGCTGTCCTCCTTTACTTGATTCCCAAGTTCCTGTTGAACCTCCTAGATCTTCACCTTCATCCCCAAACAATCATTCCTCCATAACAACTCCAGTTACTTCACAAAGTTAGCTTAAATCACCTTTACAGCCTACTAAACCTTAACAAGTTTATGCCGGGAAAAGAAAGATAATACCATAGACCATTTTGCAATCTGGTATTTGTCGAGAATAGGACTTGAGTCCAGCTGCTAGTGAAGACAATGGAGGTAATGACTCGACTGAAATTCCTTCTCACTTGCTGGAATTTGAATATTTGCCTATGGCTAAGAGAAAAGGGGTTAGATAGTGCACTAAGTACCCTATTCAGAGGTATGCGGCTTATGGAAAATTGATGCCTTCTTTTAGAGCATTTACAACTTGTTTAGATGAAGAACATATTCCAAAATCGATTGAAGAGGCTTTACAGTGTCCAAGTGGAAATGGGCAATTGAAGAAGAAGTTGAGGCCCTAAAGAAGAACAACACTTGGGTTGTTACTGACCTTCCTCAAGGTAAAAAAACAGTGGGTTGTAAGTGGGTATTTGCTATTAAATTCAATTCAGATGGTAGTATTTCGAGACATAAAGCAAGGCTGGTTGCTAAAGGTTTTACACAAACCTATGGAATTGAATACAAGGAAACTTTTGCCCCAGTAGCTAAACTTAATTCTGTTCGAGTCTTATTAAGCTTAGCTGTGAATTGTGACTGGAATTTGTATCAACTTGATATTAAAAATGCCTTTTTGAATGGAAACTTGGAGAAGAGGTTTATATGCAGATACCACCAGGACTCGAGGAAGATGGAAATTGCAAAAAAGTGTGCAAACTCAATAAATCACTTTATGGCTTGAAGCAGTCACCAAGGGATTAGTTTGAGAGATTTACCAGAGCCATTTTGGAGATGGGCTACAAACAGTTTTAGTCTGACCACACACTGTTTTCTAAGGTAACTAAAAACAACAAAAGAGTTATCCTTATAGTGTATGTGGATGATATAATCTTGACAGGAGATGATGAAGAAGGGATATGCTTGTTAAAGAAAAAGCTAAGCAAGGAGTTTGAGATTAAAGGCCTAGGGAAACTCAAATATTTCCTAGGCATGGAAGTGGCTAGATCGAGCAAGGGGCTGGTCATAAATCAGAGACGGTATGTGCTAGATTTATTAGAAGAAACTGGGTTATTGGGCTGTAAACCAGTAGACACTCCAATGGATGCTGGTCTAAAATTTAATAAAACAGATTTAGGGTCAAAAGCAGACAAAGGATTATATCAAAGACTGGTAGGAAAATTGATATATTTATCTCTAACTCGACCAGATATATCATTCCCAGTAAACATTATCAGCCAGCATATGACTGATCCTAGACAGGAACACATGGAAGCTGCAAAAAGAATATTAAGGTATTTAAAAACAACAAAAGAGTTATCCTTATAGTGTATGTGGATGATATAATCTTGACAGGAGATGATGAAGAAGAGATATGCTTGTTAAAGAAAAAGCTGAGCAAGGAGTTTGAGATTAAAGACCTAGGAAAACTCAGATATTTCCTAAGCATGGAAGTGGCTAGATCGAGCAAGGGGTTGGTCATAAATCAGAGAAGGTATGTGCTGGATTTATTAGAAGAAACTGGGTTATTGGGCTGTAAACCAGTAGACACTCCAATGGATGATGGTCTGAAATTTAATAAAACAGATTTAGGGCCAAAAGCAGACAAAGGGTTATATCAAAGACTGGTAGGGAAATTGATATTTTTATCTCTAACTCGACCAGATATATCATTCCCAGTAAACATTATCAGCCAGCATATAACTGATCCTCGACAGGAACACATGGAACCTGCAAAAACAATATTGAGTTATTTAAAAGGGACACCTGGTCATGGTCTATTTTTTAGAAAGAGTTTAGACAGAAGTATCAAGGTGTTTTCAGATTCGAGTTGGGCTAGTGAACTCGCAGATAGAAGATCTACCAGTGGTTATTGTACCTTTGTTTGGGGTAATCTAGTCACTTGGAAGAGTAAAAAGCAAACGGTGGTTTCAAGAAGCAGTGCTGAAGCTGAGTACAGAGCACTAGCTTTAGGGATGTGCGAAGGAATTTGGCTACTCAAGCTACTTGAAGAACTCGGAATGAATCATGACAAAAAGTTTGAGATTTTTTGTGACAACAAATCTGCAATTCAGATTGCAAAGAATCCTATTCAACATGATCGAACTAAACATGTTGAGATAGATCGACACTTCATAGCAGAAAAACTCACTAAAGGAGTTGCATCTTTATCCTATGTTCCAACAGAGGAACAAGTGGCAGACATCCTTACAAAGGCTCTGCCAAAGATCCTATTCGATAAGTTTATGTTCAAGCTGGGATTATACAATGTATACTCTCCAGCTTGAGGGGGAGTGTTAGTTTATCCAAATAAAAGAGTTAGTTTTGTAAATAAACTCTAGTTTAGTAGTTATATTAATGTCTACTACTTAAGGGATTAGAGTTAGTAGTTAAATGTAACTAGGACTCCTAATGTAACTAAAAATCCTACACTTAGAGTCTTTAAATCAGTTTTTGTAAAGATGAATTATGTATGAATAAAATTACAGAATAAAGATTATTCTGTTTCTCTATAATACGGAGTGGTATACTCCCGAGTGAAGCTTGGTCTGGAACCCATCTTCTCCGCCTCAACGCATATGTTGACTCTCTCATACAATTGGCTAACCTTTGTCGGTTTATTACTCATCGAAGTGTATTTTAAGAGGTCATGACCAAGACCGGAGATATAAGCCGAGATGGCCCAATCAACTATAAGGTGTCGAATATCGTGTGTAGCTCTAGAAAATTTCCTTGTATTTTAATTCTCTAGGATATGTCCAATGAATAGCGATAGCTGCCTAA
Organism: Hibiscus trionum; assembly: GCA_030270665.1. Classification (NCBI taxonomy): domain Eukaryota; kingdom Viridiplantae; phylum Streptophyta; class Magnoliopsida; order Malvales; family Malvaceae; genus Hibiscus; species Hibiscus trionum. The sequence continues at coordinate 1,599,437 of BSYR01000046.1, forward strand.
AGTTACTTACGGATGCAGTAGGTAGAGTCGTACTAGTTTTTGACTTCTCTTCTGAGAGAGGCTGGAGAAGCTTAGAATTTTAGATCATCAGATGCACCATAATGTCCATGTGGTTCTTGTACTAGGAAATGTGATCATTGGGATCTTTCGTTCCGTCGTACATATCTTTTGGCATTTTGAAATTCACTGGTAAGGAGCCTCCGATATGTAAGGTAGGATGGGACTCTCCTCTTCCAGCGCCCAATCTTCGATGTGAATATTTGTCGTGCGGTGGTCGTTAATTTGTCTTTGCATAGCCTCCATTTGGTTTCTCCATTTTTGATTCTCAAGGTTGACAGATTGAGACACATATTCAGGGTCATTGTCGATGTGTGTTGTGGCCAGTGGGGTTGTTTGGGCTTTTGTTGTGGGCAAAGGTGGTATTGTTCGCTCTCGTTGTCATCTTTCCTCGGTGTTGGAGGCTCTTTTTTTCTCTTCCACGCGTCGCCTATATCCTTGTCATTGAGAGATCAAGAGATCCTGAAGAGCCTTTTGAATTGATTCATCATGTTGTTGGAGTTGTAGTTTAGCTTCTTGAAAAACTTGGAATTGTGCTCGTAAATTTCTCAACTCCTCTTGCAAGTCAGAAACTTGCGAGGTATTCTGACCATAAGGTTGGGGAAACTGTTGATGTGGCGGTAGAACTGAGTATTAGCTAGATGCAGCATGGGACATATGATCGTCCTGATGGGGTCCACGGTACGCTTGATGTTGATTAGGGAAATTAGGTACATTAAGCAAGTCGTATGATGGAAATGGAAGGATTCACCATGACTGATTCTTGATTGGCCAGAAGTGTTCCAAGCTCACCGCATGAATTGTTGACACCAAAAATCGGCGGCACCAAACAAGGGTTGTTGTAGTAGAGTTGTGGTGTTTGTGGCAGTTCACCCCTTCTGGTTTGGGCGGAGGGCCGATGTGTATGTGGAAATTGTGATATTTTATGAGGTTGAAGACAAAGTGTCGTTCCAAACGATCCTTCTTCTTCCTTACAAGTTTCTTATATGAGCCCTAAGACTGTCCCTACTCGTCCTTTGGTTGCTGGGGTATTCGAGTATTATTGGTAGGCTAGTTAGATTAGACTTGTCTGTCAGTATGATGGATTTGACAAGGTAGTCAATGGAATTAACTAGGTGTTGTCCGTATTCCGAAAATGTATTCTTTGGGAGTGTACTCTCCGAGGGTATTTTCTCCAGGGAGCTTTGGTGACAGGATCTTAGCTCCGAAGGATCCTCCGGATCTTGGAGGGGTTTGACAACTATAATTTTTCCTTTGCCTTCCCCAACTCCCTCAAAGAGAAAATAGAAAATAAGGCAACATACATTCCGTGTTTATATTTGATTCCTAATGAAATATAAGACCAGTTTACCACATAATTGGTTGCTTTGCTACAAGAAAACCATCCTAAACTTCAAATACATAAGTTCTGATCAAAAGGAACATCTGGGCTACAGGCAAATGCTCTAAAAGTACAACCCATGGCAAGTAGAAGCAAACATAAGTAAAATAAATGACATTAAAATTTGAGTATATTCTAGTATTGCAGCAAATAAAAACACTGGTCAACCAAAAAATAAGAAAGTACCTGATCAACTGAACGTATATCAGGAGAAAGGCCACCATGTACACATAGTACCTGCAAAATAGAAAATAATAAGTCATAGTAGACTTATTAAAGATGTCCAAGTAAGGTGCTTAGCTATAGCTGGTTTACAGAGAGACTGCTTACTGTTCCATTTATAATTGCAGAAAGTGTAAGATAGTCAAAAACATCAGTACAATACCGCCATGCATTGGCATTTCCATACTTCCTCTGGCACTCATCATAGAAACCGTAAACCTAGTAAAGTTAAGTACACACAGTAAAAATGTCAGTCCTTGAATTCACTATGCTAATCTCAAAATTCAACCTTAGATTTTCATTAATGTGCCCTTAAAAAGGCATCCAACCCTTTTTTTTTACCTAAAACAAAAAGGGAAAAAGAAAAAAAGAGACCTCTAAGAACGAAAAATAAAAAGGAAAAGAAATATCATGTGACACTTAAAATCACACAAAAGCACTTGCATACATTCTATAAGGTCTTTAATTCTTTATAATCATATTCCTTTGCAGTATAATCCGAAAACATACTTGAGTTAGCTGTCTGCTCTCATGATTCCCCCGCAAGAGAGTGATATTAGCTGGATACCTATGATTCAAAAAACATTAAAAAAATATTGTTACCTAATTTCAAATAAGAAACAGCAGTGGATAACCTAACCAGCTAAAAATAGAACTTGAAAAATATTTTCCTCATCAAATGCATAGAAAAAACAACAGCACAACAAATTCATAATATCGACTTCTGTATTTTGAGTCTTCTAAATATCAATAGGATAATATAGACAAAATGTCCTACTATCTTGCTGCCAAATCACCATGGTAGTTCCATACGGACCTTTTGGCCACAAGTAGGAAAATGTTAGTAATTTCAAAGCAAATAGGAATGAGAATTGAAAATAATGATTAGATACACCTCAACCTGGGGTTACATTATACGTTAGGGGTCTGAGAATTTAGCCAGTGAATACACAGAGAACTGAGAACAAATCAGAATCAGAGAAATAATGCACCCAATTACATGTAGCAAACCAGTAGATAAACACCCCAAGAAAGATAATAGAAATGATCAATTATGTATCCAGAGGGCATACCTTGCCTTAAGAAGCAAAAGAATAGTGAAAACTTCAAGACTATTATAACCTCGATCAACAAAATCCCCCTGTCCAAAGGAATAGGAAGGTTTAACACCCATTAGTTGTACATTCAACATCACAAAGAATTCCCACCACACAAAATGAGATATAAAATATACCATAAAAATGTAATTTGTATCCGGCACATGACCTCCTGTCTGAAAAAGTTTCATCAGATCATGAAACTGGCCATGAATATCACCACAGACGGTTACTGGACTGTTGACAGGTTGCACATTTGACTCCTCGATGAGGATTTCTTTTACCTGTAATGTTCCCACAAATAATAAACCTTCCTAGCAAATAAAAGTTGCAAGTTGATAATATAGCAACGATCAAATTATTTTACTACAATGAATAACATAAAAACTAAATACTCTCAACTCGTACAAATCTTCAATCAAATAAAATCACAGATTCCCTGAAAATGCAAGTATTCAGGTCCTAGAACCTTTGTTTGCATAGAAAGAAAAGAACAACAGAAAAAAAAAAGATAATAATAACAACTCAGTTATCCGAAAACTCTTTAGACGCTATATGAACAAATGATACTAAAGAAATGAAATTTTAAATTAAAAAAAAAAAAACGCATAGATGACGTGAGTTTCAAGAACAAACATGAACTTAGCATTTTCTTGCAGTTCTTGACCCATTTCAAAATCCTCAACTTAATTCAAACAGATGAAAGAACCTTTTTAAAATTTTAATTTCTCCTAATTTCTTAATCACCAAAAGAAACCACACAAACCCTAATCTTTTCCCCGTAAATAAAAAAACCTAGAAAGAGAGAGAGAGGGAAATACGTATTCGCAAAGAATTTGAAGCTCGTCTTCCGAAAGGTGCTGGCCTTCTTTAACCTTAGCTATCCACTGATCCAAATCCATTTCTTTTTCTTTCTTTCTTTCTTTCTCTGAGGAATTTGAATTCCTTTTTCTTCTGTTTGTGTGATATAATTTTGAAATTTACTCGCTCTTTTTTCTCTATAGGAATTTGAAATTCTTTAACCAAAGGAGAAACTGAGAAAATATGAAAGATTTCAATGGCCACTCTCTCTTTTATTTCCGTTAAAGCAATTAATCAAACAGATCTTGTTTATACTATTGCTTTTTATTTTTATATATACCATAAAAGGGGTTGTGAAACGACAACGTTTTCATTGGATAATTTTCTTTTGCTTTTTCGGCCTGCTATGAATATGATATTGATGGCAAATTAATGAATTTATATGGGTTTGGTTTGGTTCATGGAAATTGGGAATTTTTACGCAATAGTAGAATTTTTTTTCTAATATATTGCACATTGGTTTTTGTTTCCTAATATATTGCACATTCTACAGTAAAAACAAAGAATGACTCAGAGTCCGACTTTGAACAATGATTGGTATTTTTTAAATAAAAAAATTAAATACTCACCTACGTGAGTTCGACTTTAAACAGTAAAATAATTCAAAGACTCACCAGGTGAGTCCGACTTTGAACAGTAAAATAATTCAAAGACTCACCCAGGTGAGTCTGACTTTGAACATGAAAAATACTTAAAGACTCACCCATGTGAGTCAGACTTTGAATAGTGCCCAGGGGGGTGGCGGGCTTCACGGGAAATCTTTGCATGCCTGACGTGCACAAGCATGCATGCATGGCAGAATAAGGAAGGGTTTAGGCTGGTGATTTGATTTATGAATGTGATGGGTTTAGGGTGTTTTTAAAAAAAATATAGGGTAGAGTTCAAAAATATGTAAGTGTTTATAGAGGAGGGATAAGGGTAGTACCGAGAAAAAAATTTGTATTAAATAGTTAAGGTTGAATGTAAAATTTTGAGTGGGGAAGAAAGAATCAATTAAAATTTTAAGTAAAGAAACAGAAGAAAAAGATGAAGAAGAAATTAGTGACGAAAATATTGTAAGTAAATTTGATTTTTTTAAGTTTTATTTTTTTAGTGAGTTCGTTTTATTTTGTATATTTGATATAATTTAAATTTTATGCATGTAGTTTTATTTAAGTTTGTTCGAATGTTATGCATGTAGATTCGAATTTTTTAAAATTTACTTTTTGAGTTGATTCAGTATGTTCATTTTTTTAAATTTAGAATGTTCATTTTTATTTAGTATGTTCATTTTTTTGTATGTTCATTTTTTAAATTTGATTTTTTAAGTTTTTTTTGAGTGAGTGAGTTTTATTTTGAGTTGATTCAGTTTGTTCGAATGTTATGCATGTAAATTTGGAAAGCAGTACGAAGATGAGATTTGAAAAGGAAGTCACGCTTCGAGAAATAAAGGAGAAAATATCACACAAAATTGAAAAAAGGATTCATGGCTTGCATTACCGGTGGTTGACATGTGAAAATCCAGTCAGATATTGTGCAATCAATCTTGAAAATGCTGATGATGTTCAAATGATGATTGTAGAGCATGAATCTATGGGGATTCGATATATCGAGTTGTTTGTCGAGGTGCATGATGTTCCCGACCCATTTAAAAACGTCGTTGGAGAATCTGCTTGAATGAATTACGGTAATGAGCTTGATATGTCCAGAGGTAGTTTTGTCTCATTGTTGGCTAGTGGGTCATCGAGTGTATTTCATTCAGCCGAGCCTTTGACATATGGTTCATCGTACGGGCCGGCTGTTGATCCGACTGTTGATGCTGTTGTGGAAAACCTACACGATCGGTGGGGAGAATCACTTGACGATTTTAACGAAGATGAAGATATTGGTGATCTCGATTTATTCCCTGATGACGTTGGTGCTGCCCCTAATTTTGGCGTTGGAGAATTTGTTCCGACCGCGGGCGATATTACATTCTATGAACCTCATGCTCATATGGGTTTAATAGATCTCGATGCGATAAGAGTGCCTCAAGTCCCGGATATTCCCTGATTAACTTCGAGTCAGCATTGTGAGTTATTGGAAAGGCTTCAATTTGATGAAAATGATGAAACTACATTGGCAGTGAAAGAGTACAGTATCAAGAACCACGTGGACTACGATGTTATAGAATCGAGCCAGAGGACTTTCTATGCCAAGTGTGTGAAGTATGAACCAGAGTGCAAATGGAAGATTCGAGTTTCGAAGCTTAAGAGGTTAGGTCGTTGGGAGGTCACAAAGTACAATGGAGATCACATATGTTTACAAACTTCCATCGACCAGGACCACCGAAAATTAGACTCAACTGTGATAAGCCATCACGTGATGAAGCTGGTAGAAGCAAATCCAAGGGTTCCGGTTTCAACGATTCAGGCAACCATTGCGCAACAATTTGGATACTAGATAAAATACAAGAAGGGGTGGCGTGCAAGAGATAAGACAATGGGGTCGGTGTATGGTGATTACGATAAGTCGTAAAACGAGCTACCAACTTTATTACTAGCAATGACAGAATTCATCCTAGGCACCATAATGAGGTATCAGACCAAAGATGCATATGATCGACAAAGCCAACTTCTTGAAGGGTATAAATTCTTTCATCGTCTCTTCTAGGCTCTCAAGCCTTGCATTCAAGGATATCCTTATTGCAAATGTATGATCCAAGTAGATGGCACGTGACTGTACGAGAGATACTCTCATGTGTTGTTGATTGTCGTTGCACAAGATGGTGAGAACAATATCTTCCCGATTGCATTCGCCATTGTTGAGCATGAGACAGCGAAAGCTTGGAATTTCCTCGCACCATCTGCATACAAATCACAATAACATTTAATATATATATATATATATATATATTTAAACATCCAACTCAAAATCATGATATTTACCTTGTCACAAGAGGAAATTGTATATGCGTTCGAGTAACGGTGTAAAAAAGGGAAGTCGCTGCCAAGCCCAGGCTTGCAGTAGCAGCAAAAATCCACCAATACCGCATACCCTGTTACCTCTGTCTAGTATAGTGCCCTTGTACAATTCACGATACAAGCACGCTAATATAGATGATCAACAACTATATTGACAATCAGCTTCCCACGGAGTATCCAAAAAAGGTAAATATCGTATACTAACCAGATTGCCAAATTTATCTGGCATCAATATCCCTCCAATCATCCGTAAAATATATGCTCGACTGACATTATGAACCTCATCAAACGCACTATAGTAGTTAAGTCCAAATTCATTCTCCAACCAACTCAATTTCACACGAGACTCTTTCACATTACTTCCATATGACACCTTCCCAAGGTACCTTTCACAAATAGCAGCAATTGAACCCTCATTCGGTGAGATCAATGGCTTATCGTTTACCAGAACCCCGATAAGATAAACTACGTCTTCTAGCTTGATTGTGCATTCTCCACAGGGCATATGGAAAGTATGAGTTTCGGGTCTCCAACGCTCAATTAGAGCGGTAATCAATCTGGGTACCAACTTGAACCCACGAAAGAACGTCACATGATAGAATCTTGACGTATACAAGAAATGCAGGATTCTATTATCTATGGGAGCATCTACCATATGTCGATGATGTTTAAATGTCTCATCTGTATCCTGTAATTAACACATTATTTAAACATAATTATTAATAAAAATACATAAGTAATTAATTTTGTAATAAATAAATTATTAAAAAAATTGTATCACCTCATCAACCCTAAGACTAGTAATATGTCGATCTTGTAAATGCAGCAGAGAAGTTTGCTCAGTCATCCTACAAGACAAAAAATATTATTAAACCAAGACAAAATCTATTACGTTAAAAAATTTACTTAACATGAGAATTAAAATGCATGAACAAACAAAAATAAATGCTAACATAAATAAAATAAAAATAATATTTAGGAAATGAAATGATTATATATATATATATATATGTGTGTGTGTGTGTGTGGAGAATTTACATAAATATATAATAAGAATAATAATAATCGGGACTAAAGATACACGCACGCGCGCGCGCAGTATATAGAAAAAATATTTAGGAAAATGTATTCATACGATTTGTTTAAATATATATATATATTTATATATGTGTGTGTGTGTAAATCTCCTTATATATGATATAAATATATAAACTAAACTATATAGAAATATTTTATATTTAATAAAAAACAACATGCAACCAAAATAAAGCATAAGTATCATTCAACATCAACCAAAAAACATGGGCTAAAATTAATAAAATCTAGTTGTCATTTGTCAAAAAAAAAAAAGGCCTAAAATTATATTAAAGCAATTAAATTCTAGAAAAATTAAATAAATAATACACATCATATATTAAATTAAATGATTTTTAATATGACATACAATTTAAAATTATAAATAAATCTAGTGAACCTAAAGTAAATAATAAACTACACACATACTATACTTTCTTCAAATCTCCCTTCTTCTTTACTCAATTTTCTTACAATTTTCTCCAAACCTTCAACACAAAAACATTCAAAACATCAAACACTAAACTTATACTAATTTAAAATTTTAAATAATTATACTAAATTACAACATACAATTTAAAAATTATTAATACTCCATTAAAAAAATTAAAAAAACAATATTTCTCACCTTCAACCTTCATCCCCTAACACAAATATTCAAAACATTAAACTTACATTAAACACTATCAACACTAGGTTAAAAATATAAATCAAATTTTCGTATTAAATTTAAAAAAACATTAAACTACTAAATTAATAAATATACTTACAATATTTCTTCAATCTTCTTCTAAAAAATTCTCTCCTTCAACCTTCAACAATATTTTTCTCCTTCAAACTTCATCCTACAACCCCTATTTAACATACCCAAATTAAATCACAACCACTCACCCAACCAACCTATCCCCAAACCCATTCCCGAAGTCTGCCCCACGCATGCATGCATGCCACGCTGCAGCTGCAACCTGCCACCCCGTGCTTGCAGCCTGCCACCCCAATTCAAATATTGTGCACTGTTTGAAGTCGGAGTCACCTGGCTCCATCTTTGAATAATGTTGTCTCCCCTGGTTGAGCGCCACGTGTTACATGGGAGTATTTAAAGTCGGATACAAATGAGGTAGTCTTTATTTTGACATTGTTTGAAGTCTTGCTCTGTTGAGTTAAACTTTTAATTTTTATTCGATTTAATAAAAACATTGTTTAAAGTCAAATTCAGATGAGAGTGTCTTTAGTTTTACTGTAGAAACAACAATATTATGGGAAATAAAAATCAACATGCAATATTGTGAGGAAAAAAATCTCACAACAATATCTATGTAAATCCTCCGAAAAATTAGGTGGATATTGCATCCAAAAATTATTTTAAAATATATAACAATCTTGAGAGTATTTTTGAATTTATAGTGAATTTTAAATTCGGTTTACTTACGATCTGTCTTCATCAAAAATATTAAAAAAATTGATGAAAACCAATTGCCTTCAATCCGCTTTCATCAAAAAAAAAATTGAAGACCAGCTGCTTGCAGTCCTGTAAAACTAAAATTGATTTTGATATAACATAAAAATTTAAGGACCAAATTGCAAAATAAATAAATTTTTAAGAACTCTTTAAAGGTTCAAATATTAACAAAATGTTTTGTATAAAATCTTGTTTGAAGATTGGATCTCAAAACATCAAGTTTCTCAAACCTTTTTCATGTTTTTCAAAGCCAAATTATGCAAAAATGGCCCTGCGTATCGATACACACACCGTATCGATACACTTGAAACTCACTATAATTCTGAATAAACATAGCGTATCGATACGCCTTCCATACGTATCGATACCGTGTTCATCTGGGCAACCGTACCGATACGCGTAATAACCGTATCGATACGCCAAGCATAATTATTTGAAAATTTGTTTTGACCGTTATGACGTATCGATACTCTTGGTCACAGTATCGATACTCTTTGATGCAACAAATTAAATGGTTTTAACAGAGAGTTTGGACCGTATCGATACGACCCCTGTATCGATACGCTTTGATGCAACAAACTTGACAGAGAGTTTGGACCGTATCGATACGCCTAGTGTATCGATACGCCCTGTTTTTACGCACAACGGCTAGTTTGAATTTAAACTAGCGTATCGATACAGCCTTGTCGTGTATCGATACGCGGTGCTGGGGAGCTGCCTTAATAGCTGGAAAAATGTTCCCAACGGCTCTTTCAATAAGTCAAATGATCCAAACGGCTAGAAATTGATTCAAGGGTATAAATACAAGCTTCATTTCACCAGGAAGATCAACAATACACATTCAAGCATCATCAAAGCAAAAAATCCAAATCCTAGAGCTATTCAAAGCTATATTCTTGTGCCCAACTCTTTGTATTCATTTTGTCATATTATTGAGAGTTTTTGGGTTGCTGTAATTGTAAGTGGGTAGACAATCATCCTTTGAGAGGAAATACTTGAGTTTACCAAAAATCTTCTTTGTATTTGAGTGGATTAAGCTTGGGGTTGAAAAGCTTAATCGATATTGTAAGGTTTCCTCCTCATCCAAGAAAAGGGGACGAATTCAAGTAGTGAATTGTTTTGGAAAATCCTTAGTGGAAGCTAAGGTAGTGGATGTAGAGTTCGGTTGTTGAACTTGAACCACTATAACCCCTTGTGTCATTTTATTTTCCAATATTCTCTTCACAAAAATTTTAATTGCCAATTCACCCCCCTCTTGGCCATTTGCAATTGTTTTGATCAACTCAACAATTGGCATCAGAGCTACACTCATTGGAAGGATTACAACCCTCTTGAGTCGATCCTTGGAAAGTTGAAAGTTTGATCAACAACAAGTCGAGCAATGGCATCCACCTCCAACTATGAATCTCAATCCACCACCAAGCCACCATTCTTCAATGGGGATAACTATCTTTATTGGAAGAATAGGATGAGGCTCTTCATTAAATCTACCGATTTTATGGTGTGGGATGTAGTTGAAGAAGGTCCATACATTCCCATGAGGAGAGATGGAGAAAGGCTTGTTCCAAAAATCAAAGCCGAAATGACCGATGATGAAAGAAGAAGGATGCAAGTGAACGACAAAGCTCTTCATGTAATATTTTGTGCACTTGGTCCGGATATCTACTCTAAGGTGTCTTCAATCGAAAATGCCAAGGAGGTTTGGGACACTCTCGAGACAACATATGAAGGGACTAGCGATGTAAAGGAGACAAAGATTGGACTACTCAATCTAAACTATGAGAACTTCAAGATGGATCCCGATGAAAGTGTTTCCCAAATGTTTGATCGATTCTCGGTCATTGTCAACGGTTTAAAGGGTTTCGGAGAAATCATTCCCGAAGACAAGCTAGTGAGAAAGTTGTTATACTCTCTTCCGGAATCATGGGATAGCAAGAGAACGGCCATAATTGAAGCCAAAGATTTGAAGACTCTTAAATTAGATGCTCTTGTTGGATCTCTACTCACACATGAGATTATGAGAAAGGGAAGAGAACAAGAGAAGAAGATATTAGAAAAGAAGGAAGCTGAGAAAAAGAAAGTTGGAATCGCATTAAAGGCTTCACAATTAGAAAACGATTCTAGTGATGATGAAGAAGAGGAAATGGCTATGTTGGCCAAACGATTTACTCAATTTATGAAGTCAAATCGTGGAAGAAAATTCATGAGAAGAAGGGACTTCAAGAGTAAAAACAAGGAAGAGGAAATAGACCCAATTACTTGCTATGAATGCAACAAACCGGGTCACATTCGTTCCGAGTGTCCTCAATTGAAAAAGAAAAGCTTTGGGAGGAAGAACAAGCTCAAAGCACAAATTGCAACTTGGAGTGATGATGAGTCTTCCGAGGAAGAGGAAGAAGTGACCAACCTATGTCTCATGGCCATCGATGATGAATCTAAGGTAACCTCTAATTCATACAATTTAGATTTTTCTATTGAAGAACTTCAAGATGCTTATGATGAACTTCAAGAAGTGTATGATGAGTTGGTAGAAAAATACAAGGAGTCCATTTTGAAAAACAAGAAAATAATTTCTGATTTAAAAATTCAAAATGAGACATTTTTAAAAAATAACTCCGAATTGGAAAAGAAAGTTTTATCTTTAGTTAATTTTTCAAATGATCTTAAAACTAAAAATCTTGAACTTGAAAAACTTCTTTCCGATTTTCAAGATTATCACACAAAGGAAGTAGATAATCTTAAAACATCTTTTGATATTGGGAAAAAGAATTTTGAAAAAGAAAATTATTTTAAACCCCAATATACAAAAAGAAAATATTTTATACCTAAACAAAGAAATTTTCATAAGCAAACTAAAAGTCATAAAATTAGAAATGTTTGGGTTCCTAAAGAACTTATCACTTCTAATAACTTAAATGCTATTGCTTCATGGATTCCCAAGGGAACCAAATTGTTAAAGGCTAACACTCATGGACCCAAGATGATTTGGGTACCAAAAACCAAGGCCTAAATTCTTTGTTTGTAGGGGGAGCATTGCTTCAAGGCTAAAGCTTCAAGCAAAAATTCTTGGTACCTTGATAGTGGATGCTCAAGACATATGACCGGTGACAAAAGTAGACTTGTGGAAATAAAGCCTAAGAGTGGTGGAGTAGTAACCTTCGGTGATAACTCAAAAGGACTCATTGAAGGAATAGGCTCTATTGGTAATCACTCTTCTATCTACATTAAAGATGTTTTGTATGTCAACGGTCTTAAACATAATTTGTTGAGCATTAGTCAGTTATGTGATAAAGGTTTTAATGTTTTATTTGATAAAAGTGGTTGTAAAATTGTAAACATTAAAACAAATCAAACAATGCTCATAGGACATAGAATAGGCAATATTTACATGGTGCATTTAGATGACATCCATTCATCCCATGCATGTTTAGTTGCACATGATGAACATGACTCATGGCTATGGCATAGAAAGTTAGGACATGCAAGCATGAGTGTTCTAGAAAAATTAAATTCCCTTAATCTAGTTAGAGGTTTACCCAAACTTAATTTTTCAAATGATAAAATTTGTGATGCATGTTCAAAGGGTAAACAACATAGGAGTTCTTTTAAATCCATAAATGATGTCTCTACTAGTAGATGTTTACAATTGATTCATATGGATCTTTTTGGGCCAATTAGGACAATGAGCTTGGGTGGAAAATCATATGCATTTGTGCTTGTAGATGACTATTCTAGATATACTTGGGTTCTATTCTTAAGTACAAAAGATGAGGCTTTAGAAAAATTCATCACATTTTCTAAAATAACTCAAAATGATCTTGAACTTAAAATTTCTCATATTAGAAGTGATCATGGAAGTGAATTTCAAAATTTGGGTTTTGATGAATTTTTAAATGAAAATGGGATTAGCCATAATTTTTCTGCACCTCGCACTCCTCAACAAAATGGGGTAGTTGAGAGGAAAAATCGAACTTTAGAAGAAATGGCTAGAACCATGCTTTGCGAAAATAATTTACCTAAATATTTTTGGGCAGAAGCTACAAATACCGCTTGCTATATAATAAATCGAGTAATGATTAGGCCAATCTTAAAGAAGACATCTTATGAGATTTTAAAGTCCAAAAAGCCTAACATTAGCTATTTTCATCCTTTTGGATGTAAGTGTTTTGTTTTAAATAATGGTAAAGAAAACTTAGGTAAATTTGATGCTAAAAGTGATGAAGCCATTTTCTTAGGGTATTCTTCAAACTCTAAAGCCTACCGTGTATTTAATAAAAGAACTCTAGTTGTTGAAGAGTCAATACATGTTGTTTTCGATGATAACCTCCTTTCGAGAAAGGAATCCTGTGATGATGATGATGTAGGAATCATTGATACTATTGATGGAGGACAAACATCAAAAGAGGATAAGATTCCAACTAAAGAAGAAGACTCACAAGAACCTCCTCTTGAAGGCTTAAAAGACTTAGCTCATGAAGAAAAAGAGGTATCTTACCCAAGGGAGTTAAACTATGTCAAAGATGGTGAAATCTTGGGTGATCCATCCAAGGGGGTAACCACTAGATCCTCTCTCAAATTAATGAATCATGTTGCGTTTCTTTCATGCATTGAGCCTAAAAACATTAAAGAAGCTTTAAAAGATGATTTTTGGATTTTGGCCATGCAAGAAGAATTAAACCAATTTGAGAGAAGTAAAGTTTGGACATTAGTAGAAAGGCCTAATAATCAATCTACTATAGGTACAAAATGGGTTTTTAAGAATAAATTAGATGAAAACGGTAATATAGTGAGAAACAAGGCTAGGCTTGTTGCTCAAGGCTATACTCAAGAAGAGGGAATTGATTTTGATGAGACTTATGCACCCGTAGCAAGAATGGAAGCTATTAGAATGTTACTTGCATTTGCATGTTATCATGATTTCAAGCTTTTTCAAATGGATGTAAAAAGTGCCTTTTTAAATGGTTTTATAAATGAAGAGGTATATGTTGAACAACCACCAGGTTTTGAGGATTCAAAATTTCCAAACCATGTGTTTAAACTTACAAAAGCTCTCTATGGTTTAAAACAAGCTCCAAGAGCTTGGTATGAGAGACTTTCAACTTTCTTAATTGAAAAGGGTTTTGAAAAAGGAAAGGTGGATACAACACTCTTCATAAAAAGATATAACAATGACATCTTAGTAGTTCAAATTTATGTTGATGATATTATTTTTGGTTCTACTAATGAGTGTTATTGTAAGGATTTTTCTAAGCTAATGCAAGGTGAGTTCGAGATGAGCATGATGGGGGAGCTTTCATTCTTTTTGGGACTCCAAATCAAACAAATGAGTGATGGCACCTTCATAAATCAAGCTAAATACGTAAGTGATATGCTCAAGAAGTTTGGCTTAGAGAATGCAAAACCTCAAGCCACACCTATGAGTTCTTCCATAAAGCTTGACAAAGATGAAGGAGGTAAATGTGTTGATTCTAAGCTTTATAGATCCATGATAGGTTCTTTGCTTTATCTTACCGCAAGTAGACCGGATATTATGTTTAGTGTTTGCTTGTGTGCAAGGTTTCAAGCTAGTCCTAAAGAATCACACCTTGTTGCCATTAAAAGAATTTTTAGATACCTAATAGACACACCTACCTTAAGTCTTTGGTATCCTAAGGATTCAACTTTTAGCCTTCATGCTTTTTCGGATGCGGATTATGGGGGATGTAAGATAGATAGAAAAAGTACTTCCGGTACATGTCAATTCTTAGGTAGTATGCTCGTATCTTGGTTCTCTAAGAAACAAAATAGCGTAGCCTTATCTACCACCGAAGCGGAGTATATATCCTTAGGGAGTTGTTGTGCTCAAGTCCTTTGGATGAAGCAACAACTCTTAGACTATGGTGTTAAAATGGAAACCATACCCCTTAGGTGTGACAACACTAGTGCCATTTGTCTCACTAAGAATCCCATTCAACACTCTCGAACTAAACACATAGAAATTAGACATCATTTTATTAGAGATCATGTTTCGAAAAATGATGTTGTTATAGAATTTGTTGACACCTTGAACCAATTAGCAGACATATTTACTAAACCTTTAGATAAAGAGCGCTTTTGGACACTTAGAAGAGAGTTAGGTCTAACTTGTCTCTCTTAATTTTTTTTTGGTCCCAAAATGACAAAAATTTGCTTGAGATTGTTTGTGATTCATGTTTATGTTATTTTTGTTCTTTTTGCTCCTACACATATTGCTAAGGGAAGTATGTATCATATTAAGTCATTAAAATTTGTTCATATAACACATACATGCATTTAGGGGCGTTTCAAATTGGATTTTTGCACATAAAAATACCAAAACTGCAGAAACAGGCAAGCGTGTATCGATACTGCATATCAGCGTATCGATACGGTATTCAAATCTGGGATTTTTGCAGATGAATGCGTATCGATACAGCGTAGTGTATCGATACGGCAAGAGTCAAGGGAAAAGTCAACACCGGTGCGTATCGATACGTCAACTGTATCGATACACATAAAACGACAAAGATAATATTTAGGTTATAGCGTATCGATACGCATGCATAGCGTATCGATACTCGACGGACGGAGAGCCTATTTAGGGCTGTTTTAATCAAAATCCAAAAATTTTAAAACTCCTCTTCTCTTCTTCAAAAACCCTAACCGAAAACCCCTATAAAAATCCTCTAAATTCTTCAAAATTTTACACAAATCTTCAAAACTTCTTGAGGGATTTTACTTCATACATCAAGGCTATCATTGGGCATCAATCTTGTGCACTAACACACCCTCTTTCATCCACTCTAAGAAATCAAGGTAAATTTTTTTTTTCAATTTCTTTAAATTTCGTTAATTTTCAATTATTATTTCAACTGATTTTTATATACATTATGATTAACTTACTATGGGTTTCATATTGTTCATAAAATTTTTCAAAAATAATTTTTTTTTGGTTCGAATATATTTTATATTCGATAAAATTTTTTTTTTTTTTGAAAACTAAAATTTGTTGTAAATATTCTTTAAAACAATTTAAAAAAAAACAAAAAAAACAAAAAAAAAAACAAATTACCTTGAATTATTAGAATCTATTGGATTAAATTGGATGTTAATTGCATACATATTCGAATCCTTTTTGATGTATTTTCAGGATTATGGCACCTAAAAAGGGGAATAAGAGACATCGCACCGCTTCCGTTTCTAATGAGGATGAGGGTAATCCCACTCCTAACCTTCCTCATATTATCCAAACTAGTTTTCCCACACCCGTAGCTAGAGAAACCTATAAGCTTTGTATGGGAATCAATCTTAGGGAAGAACGAATCGTGTCTATTCCGTTTTTAAACTCTGCAAAATTCAAATTTAAATATCTTCCTTTAATTAGGCAATGGAAACTTTTAACCTTTTTGAATATTCCTCCTATTTTATATAGGAATCTTGTCATTGTCTTCTTTTCAAATGCTTGTTGTGTCAATGATGACGCCAATGAGCATGTTATTGCCATTGAATCCTCGGTTATGGGAACTCCTATTCTAATTGATCAAAAAGTCTTGTGCACTGTTTTTGGTTTTGAGGATGTTGGGATAGATGATGAACACTCTTTAGGTTCGGGTTACATAGGTCCGGCAAAAGTTTTAGATGCTCATGATCGTATACTTCATCTTATTATCTCTTGGTTTATTCGTCCCTCGGGTGGTAGATATTCTACCATTCGTCAAATTGATGATTTTTGGCTTTCATGCTTTAGGGAGGGTAAACGACCAAATCTTTGTCAAATTATGTTTGCCGATCTTGTGTTTTTGGTTCAAAATCGTCACACCAAACTTGTTCAATCTTTTTACTACACTACGGCCTTGAGTTGTCTATTTCATTCCCTTGGTGTTGATTGCACACATGACCTTCCCGAAAACCTTAGTCAACCCATAGATGAGCATTCCCTTTCTCGCTCTGGTTTCTCTTTTGTCGGTAATGAATGGGTTCGCAACCCTCAAGCTGATCCTCCCGCTGCCCCGGTCAATGCCTCTCGTGCATCCTCTAGCCGTGCTTCTCATGACTCCTCCTCCATGGCAAATCTCATGACTTTCCTCAATGAAAAGTTCAATGCTATGGACGGTCGCTTCAACGCTATAGATAATCGGTTTACATCGATGGAAGAAAGACTCCAAGGCATGGACAAGAAAATAGATACCTTGAGTGCTCGCCAAGACTCAATGGATCTTTCTCTTACCGCTTTCCATGGTGCTTGGATCAACCAAAATCGAAGGAACCAACCACCTCGAGAAGATGACGACGAGGAAGAAGATGATGAGGATGACCATGATGATGATGGTGGAGACGCATAGATGCATCTCATATTAGGACATTTTAGGATTTTTAAAAAGGTTTGGATTATTATGCTTGCTTGCTTGGTTTATGAATTTGGAGCTTTATGTTTATTCTTATGATTGATATTCCTATGCTTGATTATTCTAATCCTTGTGTTTCTTTTTGATCTAACAAAAAGGGGGAGAAGGACTCATTGTGTAAAGGTCAAAATTTTTCAAAAAATTCTCTATCTTTAAGTAAGGGGGAGAAACAAATTTGTTTTGAAACATTTATCTTAAAGCAAGGGGGAGAAAAGCCTTTTTCAAAGTTTTCAAAAACTTAAAAATTTATTATGGTTTTGTTATATCAAAAAGGGGGAGATTGTAAAACTAAAATTGATTTTGATATAACATAAAAATTTAAGGACCAAATTGCAAAATAAATAAATTTTTAAGAACTCTTTAAAGGTTCAAATATTAACAAAATGTTTTGTATAAAATCTTGTTTGAAGATTGGATCTCAAAACATCAAGTTTCTCAAACCTTTTTCATGTTTTTCAAAGCCAAATTATGCAAAAATGGCCCTGCGTATCGATACACACACCGTATCGATACACTTGAAACTCACTGTAATTCTGAATAAACATAGCGTATCGATACGCCTTCCATACGTATCGATACCGTGTTCATCTGGGCAACCGTACCGATACGCGTAATAACCGTATCGATACGCCAAGCATAATTATTTGAAAATTTGTTTTGACCGTTATGACGTATCGATACTCTTGGTCACAGTATCGATACTCTTTGATGCAACAAATTAAATGGTTTTAACAGAGAGTTTGGACCGTATCGATACGACCCCTGTATCGATACGCTTTGATGCAACAAACTTGACAGAGAGTTTGGACCGTATCGATACGCCTAGTGTATCGATACGCCCTGTTTTTACGCACAACGGCTAGTTTGAATTTAAACTAGCGTATCGATACAGCCTTGTCGTGTATCGATACGCGGTGCTGGGGAGCTGCCTTAATAGCTGGAAAAATGTTCCCAACGGCTCTTTCAATAAGTCAAATGATCCAAACGGCTAGAAATTGATTCAAGGGTATAAATACAAGCTTCATTTCACCAGGAAGATCAACAATACACATTCAAGCATCATCAAAGCAAAAAATCCAAATCCTAGAGCTATTCAAAGCTATATTCTTGTGCCCAACTCTTTGTATTCATTTTGTCATATTATTGAGAGTTTTTGGGTTGCTGTAATTGTAAGTGGGTAGACAATCATCCTTTGAGAGGAAATACTTGAGTTTACCAAAAATCTTCTTTGTATTTGAGTGGATTAAGCTTGGGGTTGAAAAGCTTAATCGATATTGTAAGGTTTCCTCCTCATCCAAGAAAAGGGGACGAATTCAAGTAGTGAATTGTTTTGGAAAATCCTTAGTGGAAGCTAAGGTAGTGGATGTAGAGTTCGGTTGTTGAACTTGAACCACTATAACCCCTTGTGTCATTTTATTTTCCAATATTCTCTTCACAAAAATTTTAATTGCCAATTCACCCCCCTCTTGGCCATTTGCAATTGTTTTGATCAACTCAACAAGTCCGACATTATGCATGGGCTGAAAAAAATAATATTTTTGATGAAGATGGATTGAAGGCGATTGGTCTTCATCGTTTTTTAATATTTTTGATGAAGACGAATTGTAAGCAATCTGAGTTTAAAATTTATTGTAAAAAGTGCTATAAATTTAAAAATAATTTTGAAATTGCTATAGATTTAAAAATAATTTTTGGGATACAATATCCACCCAATTTTGCCGGTTTGGTTCGGCCGATCGGCTTTTTCTAGCCTTTTTAATTGTTTATGACGATCGGTTCGGTTCTTAATTTTTTTAATTTTGAATTTTGAAATTTCAACTTATTTTTAAAAAATATTTTATTGTTGTTTTAATATTGTTTGGTAAATTTTGAGATCAACTAATCGGCCTAGTGGCCAAGGATGATCATATTGTCCCATCTCGTATGAGTTTGAATTTCGATATGAGAATGTAATACCTCTCTCTTATTCTCTAAGTTGTGGGTTCAAAATCCAGATCGATTGCTTTGGAATCGAACTTGTCACTTGACCCATAAGAGGGATAAATAACGAATGTAAAAATACCAACAACCAATTAGACCCTTAAACAAAGTTCATGGTTCAAATTCTGACGTGTGAATAGAACAAATTAAGTTGAGAGTGATCATCTACGTAATAAATCTCTACAATATCTAATATGGATTAAATTAGCCAATAAATTTGACACCAATAGTTATAAAATATAACAAATGTAAAAACAAATCGTAGTAAATTGAGAATAAAAAGATTATTAACTTTTTTAACGAAAACATTAGTTTATACAATCTTTTTTATTTTAGAAGATAGGAGTTTAATTTAAAGTTTAAAGTTTAAGAGTTTAGGTTTTAATATTTAAAATTTAAAATTATTAATTAGAGTTTAGGATTTAGTTTTTAGAATTTAATGATAAAAATTTAAAATTTGAATTTTATAATGTAAATATGTAGGCTTATATAAAATAAATTTTACATAACTTGTGTATCAAATTGTATCCATCTTAAACTTGTTAATACATTACTTGAACTACTACCGATAATTCTGAACCGTATATGCTATAAAAATGAATTTGTAGGCCTTTTCTTTAAAATTTTGGCCGGTAGAAATTATCTCATTTACTTTTAAACGAAATTTTAGACTTTACAAGAGAAATTAATAACACACATTTTTTAATTATATATATATATATATATATATTTTTTTTTTTTTGACAAAAACTGCCTACTACTTAGAGGTAAGGGGAGACTCTAGGAGAAGAAAATGCTTCTGATGGGTCTTAAACCCGAGAACTAAAGGGAAGAAGAACGAAACGATGAGCAGTTCTGACCAACCGGCCATCAACGCTTGCTCTTCTTTAATTATATTTTAAAAAATAAGTAAAAACATATGATTTTTTTTTTTGTCTATACCTTTATGGGTTAAACATCTCCACTGGTATTGCATAGAAAAAGAACTCATCACTCGTGCATATAGGCTATTTGAATCAATTTACTCCAATTTCTCATAGTATTCTATCTTTTTATACATTAGTACTAGACCCTTTCAAAGGACCTATCTACTAGGCCAACTCGATCGGAATTCACGAACAATACTTACGCATGAAAAACAATCCATACGCTGAGTTTCGAACTCAATGATGCTCATAATATAATTATCCATAAGTGGGGCAAATAGTCAAATACAGTAACATGCATTTCAACGTTCAATCATTCTCACTCGGTCGGACCTCAATACAGTTTTTCTTAATTTCGACCATTCTAATCTGACCCGAATTATTGTCGGGGGGAAAACAGTCCATAAGGACTCAACCTGACTCGTGGAATGATCTACTTAGTACATTACTGGAAAAATAACAAATGAAATGTCAGGGGAAAACCGTCCATAAATCAAAGGATATAAACATTATTATTATGGCAGAACAAATGCAGTATAACCAGCCTTTCTATCTGTAGATTAGTACATCATTCTTCTTATAACGAAACTAAAAGCCTTTCTAATGTATGCAAGTTTTGTCATGGGTTAATGCTAGACAAGTAAAGAGGGGGTGGGGTCGATTTGCGGCGGAGATCCACCGTGTGAGTGTCATATGCATTATGCGGGCTATTGATGCGGAACATTTAAACAGAAATGAGATATATAGATATAGCGAGAGAGGGACCTGAAAAATATTGCAATCTGAGTGTTGTTCACAGCATTTTTATAATTTCTTTTTCTTATCATCGGCTCTAAGGAGCTGAACCGGTGCTGCCGGTATCCTAAACCACCATTCTCTAAGCCTCCGTAGCCATCGGTTAGTGCTGTCTCTCCTATACGGTAGTTCCCTCGTAAAAGCTTCTAGGAATACAAGCAATACCAAGAATCTCAAAGGCACAAAAGCTAACACTACAGCCAAGAAAACCAATGAGAGAGCAACCCTGTCAGTGGCCTGCCAGACAGATAACGCAGAGAAAATATAGTTAGAAGGTAGGCAAAATTCCGCGATTAAAAATTAACTAAAAGAAACTTCATTCAGTTTGTTTCTGGAAACAATTAACTACAGAAAGTAGAAAACCTGGATAATTTAACTTGACTTCAACGTAAGTATGCCTGTTTCATACACATAAAGGTATCTAACGCTCACCCCATAGTTCGAGTAACATGACTTTTCATCTCTTCTTCAAAAAGTATTCTAGTCATTTTCCGTATGCTTCTTAATAAATTATCTGTCATGATTTATCAGTGCCTTAACAGTTAAGCAAGGCTAAATACACTCATCCAACCATCTTATGTCCCTCTTGTGTCAACCAACAATGGAGATAGATTTTCTAGAGCACGTACAACACTAGTCACAAGACTCAAATTTTCGAACTTCATGAAAATAATTCCAGAACCCTAGAATGGCATTTTTATCCAATGAGTTCAGAAAAAATAGAATAAAATGCCTAACCAAAAAAGTCCCACCCTAGTCCTCTTTCTTTGCAAACTTCTATAGAATCAAGCCTATAAAAAAGCCAATAAATGACTCAAGTAGCAGGCAGCAGATAATGCTAGTAAAACAAGAAACTTGGTAATGTGTTAATGTACAAGATGAACATATACGTTAAAACTCAAAAAGGCTATTTAAGTTTTCTTTTCACTTTTTTCCAGTTCAATGTGGTGGGGGATGGGTAAACTGTGCTACCACGCCTTATTAGCATTGTGTTCTTCACTTAATATTTAGCATATTTCATTTTTCTTTTATCTGATGCAAGTGTAGCTGGGTCATGCACCTGTGGTAAGACAGCAAATAAGATAGCCCTGATCTTGAGGAGAATAACGTTCGTAGTTTGGATTAGTGCTTCATATTGGGAGATAACTTCTTGTAATGTCAACAGCTGCTCAACTGCATTTCGATTTGGTGGAGCTATTATTCTGAAGGCTTCTAAGGGCTTCCCTCTGTTAAGATACCGATTCCATAGCATGACCATTGCGAAGACTAAAAAAACAAATGCCAATATATATGCAATCCACCCCCTGCACATCAGAGTTAATGGATTCATTATATCATTTGGCTTGGTCTATGCAATAACAAAAAGTGGAATATTAAATAAAAACACCAATACCAAGTTGAATATACACAAATGGACCTTTATGGTGCATTTTTACAATATTCCTGGAAAGGACATGAAACCACCCACGATGCAAAAAATGAAATATCAAATGTTGCATGCATAAAATTCAGGAAATAATCAGCAAAGTGATCCACTAATATAAATAGTTCCCAGATCAGTTCACAATTCATATATCATACATGATTCCATTGTAAATGTTTCAATTTTCAGGACATACAGAAGGAGATCCTGTATTGTTCTTAATGTATCTTGAAGCAAAGTATATAAAAGACCAGTCGAAGACAACTTTTACCTTATAATTACATAGCTGGTCAACATCAGAAAGACGGTCGACTTAAAAGGTTCTTTCCAATAAGACAGAAGCACAAGACGAGTGGCTAATTGAATGAAAGGAAGCAGCAGTTCCTACAAATTAGGGGGGGAAAACAGACAATTTTTAACAACCTATTCAAATGTTCAAAATGATTCTGATGATCAGTCAGTGTAGTACAACAAACTGTCCAGTATTCAATTGAGCACTCAGGCTGTTTTCTAGGAGCATGACAAAACAAAACTTCCCCTAAATCAACATAGATATCAAAATGAATTAAACATTTCTGACAACTTCTGCCAGATCAAAATAGCCAATCATATGACAGTTTTTATGGCCTGAAACCAAATCTAATAGATGGGAGATTGCATTAACCAACCTTCATTACAGCTAAATTTGTTTCAATTCCTTCTACCTTCACTTGGTTCACAGTTGCCTGTGCAGCTTCAGCCCTACATGTGTCAGATATCGTTTTCTTCACTGCTCTCTCTAAGGGATGTGTTTCCCCCACACAGAAATCTCCAACCATTAATGTTTCTCCATCTAGAATAGAATTCTTCTGTGGGACGAATCCAAGTTGACTAAGCGCCAGAAGTGAAAAAGGAGATGAAGTTGGTGGGTGTTTCACAGTGCGTGGGGAATTATCAACATTTAAATGTGCCATACGACTAGCAAGAGTTTCCAAAATCACATCACCTCCAGGAAGGCTCTCAGCTAGGTTAAAACTAAGTAAGGTTTTATACTGGGATGAGAAGAACTGAAAAGCTTCTCTCAGTGCACGATAGCGAAATATACCTAATATAGCCCTTGCTACTACGTCCGACTGCTGAGTCTCTTTGAAGTTGTGTTTTCTAGAAAACCTGTGTGCATGCAGGATCTCCAGAGATATATCCAACCAAAAGTTCCGGCGAAAATTGCCTTTAAATTCAGGAAACTCAAAATAAACAGGCTCTGTGCTGTAAATAGATTTTAAAAAATCCAAAGAAATATCAGAAATTCTACTTTATTTTAAAGAAGACAATAATGATTAAACTATATAATTCCAGGTTATTATGCTGACAGATAACTTACACAGTTCTTGATTTGTACATAACAGCTTTATCAAAGAGACGAGCGCCTAGTGGCCCGGTTAATTCAGGTTTTATGACCTGCTTCAGGTCTGTTGCCAGATCATATCTCACAGCTTTGTCATATACACCAACGCCCAAAGCCTCAAAGTACAGAGCAAAGTTGGTTAGAGTGAGCCGTCCTGAAAAAAATAGAAACTCAACACATAAACAACCGAAAGATAATGCAATTAAAACATCTTAGAGCCTCTCCATTGAAGTGTATGAAATATGAATCAATGGCTTCAGTAAACCTAAGAAGGTATCTTGGTCTAAAAATTATTTCCGTTGCATGACCAATTTCTATGGATTAGTTCTTTACTGCACATAGAATTCATATTAAGAAGACATGTAAAGGTTAAAAGTTTAACATTAACAATTTGGCATCAACACAAATGTCAGTACTACTTGATGCATCCATATATTAGACATGAAAGACATCAATTGATAAAAATCAGTACCATTTGATACATTCATACGAAGATAACATTTTTCTATGAATACATATATAATATGGCCTACCTTGATATCATACAAGCACCACCCTGTGAAGGGGAATTAGTTGTCTTAACATCTTTAAGAATACTGAAAGTTTACATTTAAAGGTTTACTTCCATAATCATCAATTTTCAGAACATTTATACCTGGCCATGCCGAGATTCCAACATGTTGCAGAACAGGTTGAGTTGGAACACCACCTTCACTATCTATAATTATCTCCACATCAGAGAGTGGAAGATTGGTAAGTGAGGGTCCCAATGTGTTTTTCGCAGCCTTAATAACCCTAAGGATGGGTAAAAATCCATGATAAATAACTATCTCAACAATTTAAACTCAGATGTCAAAGTAGCCAAAAAAAAATCACAATACTAAAGAAAACATAGGTAGACATGTTCGCTATTTTATCTGACCTGATCACAGATGCCAAGAAGTCAAACTCAAAAATCCTTAGAATTGATCACAACAGAGACCAATTAGTTAAATGTTTCTACACCTTGATTCATGTAAGTTTGCACTACAGATAACCTTAGCTTTCATGGTCCATTTATTTAGAGGTTTAAATATTTAATACAAATAGTAAAAGATGAAAAGTTTAAGAAAAGTATTAAAAGACAAGTATCTGTAATAACCCTAACATTCCCCCTCTTGTTTAATTCAAGTGACTTGGCACAACAGTTAAATCACATAAGCCATTAGAGTTCATAAAATAGATAGAAAACAATAAATGCATCCATACTTGTCAAGGGTTCGGAGGTATTTGTCGTATATAATAAAGTGAAGTCGAGGGCCTGCAGAGCTTGTCAATGCATCAAAAAGATTGTGAACCGTTATTATATCTGCAACAACAGCACAGGCAGGAGCTATTCGTTCAAAAGCTTCTCGTCCAACGGTTTTCTTGTCATCAACCTGATAGGAAAGTAAAGAATGAATTTTGAATATAATCACCCCGTCCCCTGGCCTAGGCTCTCCCCAAACTCATTTCATAAGCCTCTTCTGTTATTATTACTTCCCACCCACCCCTCCTCATTTATTCTTATAAATTCTGTAGTTTTTAAATATCCCAAATTCTATGTTATTCCAATTCGTTTTGAAATTTATACTGAATTTATTTAGTATGTTCCTCTTCACTTAATTATCTTCATCTTTTATAGGTGTTTCTTCCTTTCTCTTATGCTTAAATGTTTGCCTTCAATTTTGATCTTGTACTCTTTGGTTTCTTTACATATAAATCCCCACCTTCAATTTTTCTTCATTTTACTTTCTTACATTTCTTTTTCAAATCTTTAGCATATTGAAGGAGTCATGACAACATTTAATATAATACATACATAAAATGGACAATACAAAAATAAAGCTATGGCATAAAATGCAATTTATGAAAAAGTAGCATTATTCACTCCTTGACTTTAAAACTCTGGCACACTAACGAGCACTAAATATAGTGGTCACTTAAAGCACATCCCAGGTGACTAAAAGGATCAAGAATTATCAAGCCAAGGATGAATGCCAGTAACACAGACACAGTGCAGACAGTACAAGGCTAGACTAGTACAACCTCCTTATGCAAATGAAATTTATGAAACTAGCAAAAATAAAAATAAACAAACCTGAACAGCCATACTTATGGGACTTGAATAAAACAATGATCCATCTTCGTCATCCTCGACTTCGTCGTTGGTGGGTAAAGTTTCCTACAAGACGAGAATTTCAGAGACCATTGTCAAACTCCCCACCCCAACCCACAAACCCCTAAAAAACCTCACGCACGGAGTTTTTAATCAACAAATCATGTGTGGCAAACAACTCCAATGCATCTCTTACTTTGGCTCCACGTTCACACTCTACACAGGGGGCCTCCCATGCAAGCATCATGTCATAGGTTAACCGACTGAAGTCCCGGTCACTCAAATAATCTGGATTTCTAGTCACTTTATGCAATGCTTGGTACGAACAGAACTCTAAAAAGTTCCTAGCGTATGTGAAAAGCTGTTTAACACTTTCTGGAAGCTCTATATCGAAACGATGTTGTAATTCTTCAGTAGGAATCTTGAGAATCCTACAACAGTGCGAAATAAAAGCACATTCAGATCATTTAAAAAAATTGTACCAATTATATCATTTAAGAACAAAATGCATAGATTTTACATTTGCAGCAACAACATCATAATCAGTATTGAATCGACTAGAAACCCAAATTGACATTTTGATCTGAGTACTGATTCTAATATGGGATTTCAACATAAGTGAAGAATGTGCAGTGAAATATGTATGTATAGAGAAAGGGGAGGGAGAGTACTTGGAACAGCGAAAGACGACGGAATTTGCGAGAAGAGAGAGCTGAGGGATGGGCGTAGGAGTGCTTGCTGCGGAATCTTCGTCGTTGGATGATGATTTCTTGCGCTGAAAAAGGGATTTGAAGGTATCTTGATTGTTTCTCATGAAATTTTCCCAAACCCCCTCCATTTCTGTTTTCCCTCTTTGATTTCGACTTCAAATTGGAAGCTCAAATTGGGTATTTCAAGTCATTTCAACGATTTCTTTTTAAAAAAAAAGAAAGAAAAAGAAGTAATGCAAGAGATTGATGGATGAAGAAGATTACTTTTTTTCTCTATTGGCTGTTTCGCTCGTCTTTTTCAAAGCATCTTCACTTTCCCTTCCGCTAGTGGCGGTTAGTTAACTTTAATATTTTGCAGTCTCGTCCCTTCAAAAACAACCATTACTTTTTGTTTTTGTTTCTTCTAAATTTTGATCACTCAACTTTTATAAATTACATTTTGATGGGTTACATTAGTAAAAAAATCACATTTTGATCACTCAAAGGCAGAACTGGAAAACTTGATTACTCAAACTGATTTATTCAATTTAAAATCAATGTAAACTCGAACATAATAACCCGATAAATAGTATAAAAATAAAATTCTATAAAACAGACAAATGAGTCGAGTCGAGTCAAGTTTAGACATTAAATATTATAATTAAATTCAACCTATAACTTTAACATACCAAATATTTTTGTCAGTCACTTTTAAATAGCGGACCAAACATCTACTTTATATTTATATCTGATTTTTGGATTCCAATCGTCCATCCGATAAACATTTAATATAATTTTTTTTAAAATATTCAAAGTAGATAAGAATGAATGCAACAAGTGAGATTCACTAATTGATTTAGTAGCTAAGGGTATATATCTTATCCTATCTTAACTTGAACCCAGTCTCTGGGGTAAGAGCCAAGTATCCTAGCCAAACTAGACTACAACAGAGCTTGTTTACCGCTGTTTTACCGTTGTTTTACTTATATATTTATCTTAATAACTATTTTGTTAGGATTAAGCTGACCACTTTTTCCTGAGTATGCTTCTAATTTATAGGTTGAGTTGTCTGATGGAGATGCCGATTTGGTCTTCATATAAATCTTCCATCGCTTTTATTTCTGTTTTATGTTAGTATGCTTTCAGAAGTAATACAGAGTCAATCGAATTCCGTTATGTAGCTATAGCAGATGACAGCCCCTTGTAAGTTCTTTGTAATTCATCTCCTTATTTAAGGGGTGTTGTTTTTTTAACGGAGGGTTAATTATTTATAAAAGAGTATTGTTTTATTTATAAAGCACTATCTCTCGGAAAGAAAATTATGGAGTTCCGTATCCGACTTGTTTCCACCCTTCAAGGCAGGGGACGTTTTGGCTCTAGTTATTGAAGAATCCTAATACAGAGACAATCTGTATTCTCATTCTTTGAACAAGTAAGGTATATCGCATGCATGTACTTTTCTGTGTGATTAATTTAGCTAAATATTAGCCGGAGATGGATATCGCATGCTGGAGGTTTTCTGTGATTTCAACTGCAACTAAGAAGGTATATCGCTTCATTGAAATTTTAATTCAAAATGTTCAATGCTATGTTATTTAACACTATCTCTTACTTTTATGTGTTTAATTTTTTTTTTAACTAAGTGTTTTGATATAATATTTGAAAAATGTTTTGAACTAAATTGAAAATAATTTAAAATATGTTTTTAGTCAAAAACAACTTGAAAATATGTTTAAGGGTTTTACAAGGCTTTGGAATGATTTAAAGTGTATTTAAAGTAGTCAAAATTGTACTTTTCAAGTACCTGTACCGATACGGTCTGGTACCGTACTGATACGCCCTAGGGTTTCAACTACAGTAATTTTCTAGTAGCCAAAACACGTACCAATACGCTTTTCCGTATCGATACGGCTTGCTTTAAAATGCCCAACGCCTAGTTCGCGTACCGATACTGTAAGGGGCGGAGCCAGGATTGAACCATGATGGGACAAGTTAACTAACTTTGAAATAAATATGGTTCTAAAAAGTAATTAAATCATAAAAAGTAAGGGAATTAAGGTTTAATTTCACTAATTTTAAAATTGAAGGGTCTTAAAAAGTTATTAAACCAGAAAAAATGAGGGGTCATGGCTTAATTTCATTAATTCTAACTTAAAAAGTCTTAAAAATAATAAACCAATATTTTTTGGGAGGGGCAAAGACTTAATTGCAAAGGTTTGAGACCAACTACCCCCAACGGTCATTTTCCCAACGGTCTTCTAAATTGCATGACCGTACCGATACGCTAGCCAAGCGTATCGATATGCACTAGCTGAAGTGCTCAACGGTTACTTCCTTATTGGGACCGTATCGATACGGTTTGAGGAGTATCGATACGCCAAGCTGCAAAATTGCATTTATGGTGGGAAATAAAGACTCCAACGACTCCAAAACAACCTCAACGGCTATAAACTCAATTGAGAGTATAAAAGGGACCTTCAAGCATCAAGAGATGTTTAATGCTTCAATTGTTAACAACATAATGATCAAAAAATTGTCTTAGAGCTTAATTGTTCATTTTCTTGTATAAACAACACTAGTGAGCTAAACATTGTTATATTTTCTTGTGAGAGAGTGCTTGATCAAGCTTTGGGTAGAAAGCTTGATCGTTGTAAGGGTTTTCTCCTAAGCCGGGAAAAGGGGACGAAATTCAAAGAGTGAATTTGTTGAAATCCTTAGTGGGAAGCTAAGGTAGTGGATGTAGGTGCTTGTTAGAATGCCGAACCACTATAAATCCTTGTGTTAATTGTCCAATTTTCATCTCCCACTAAAACACCCAAATATCCAACTTCTCCACACTTGGCGAGCAAGAACGGTTGAAGGAAATCGAGCATCTTAAAAACCCAACAATTGGTATCAGAGCTTAGCTCAATTGAAGAGGATTAACTTCCTATTGAGGTATCCGGTAAGCTCGATCAACATTTCAAACAACCGACTCAATGATGCAATCCATCGACAAGCCACCTTTCTTCGACGGGACAAATTATGTATATTGGAAAACGGGGATGATGTTCTTTGTCAAATCCAAAGACTACAAGCTTTGGGATATTATTGAAGATGGCCCGTTCGTTACAAGGAAGCAACAGGGAGTGGAGTGCCGATGACCGCAAGAAGATGGAACTAAATTGCAAGGCTTTGCACTTCATATTTTGTGCACTTAGCCTCAACATCTACGAGAAGATGTCTTCTTGTGAGAGTGCCAAGGAAGTTTGAGATAAGCTCGAAGTTACATACGAGGGGACAAACGAAGTAAATGAGACCAAGATCGGTCTCCTCAATGTAGAGTATGAAAACTTTAAGATGGATCTGGAAGAGGACATTGAGAAGATGTTCCATCGATTCTCCATTATCACCAATGGACTCAAGGGTTATAGAGAAGTCATCCCGGAAGAAAAGCTTGTTCGAAAGCTTATCTATTCTCTTCCCTAGTCATGGGACTCAAAAAGGACCGCCATCATCGAAGCAAAGAATTTGAAGACCTTGAAATTTGATGAACTCGTGGGGTAACTTCTCACTCACCAAATCATGAAGAAGGATAAAGAAGAGGAGAAGAAGAAGGAAGAGATAAGAAAGATGGGGAAGAAGAAGTTCATGGAGCTATACATCAATGCAAGTGATGTTGCTCTCAAATCCTCCACATGCCATCATGTAGAACTAAGTGAGGAGGAAAGCGAAGATGAAGAGATGACCTATCTCTTCAAGAAATTCACATGATTCATGAAGAGCGAGATTGATAAATCCAAGCATGAATCGAAGAAGAAGATGAAGGATTCCCACAAGTCCAACAAAAAGGGATCATCTTCAAAGAAAGCATATGTGGCGACATGGAGTGATGAAGACTCCACCGATGATGAGGTAGCCCACCTATGCTTCATGGCCCTCGATGAGGGGGAGGTAACTTTTAACTCATCTATTTCAAATTCATATACATTTGATGAGTTACAAGATGCCTATGATGATTTTCTTTTGGAATTTAAGGCATCATTTTCAAAGAACAAAAAGTTAGTTTCAAAATTAAAAAAGGAAAATGATTTGCTTTCCAAAACAAATCTAGAGTTTGAAGCAAAACTTAAAGATTTTGAACTTAAAGTTTTAGATTTACAAAATTTGCTTCAAACAATGAAAAAAGACCATCAAAAGGAAGTTGATGATCTTAAGAAGGAAAAAGATTTGATTTTCAATGAACTTCAAAAGAAAAACAATTTAGGAAAATCAAAATTTTATGTTAGGCAATCTAGTGCCCCTAGATTTTTAAATAGAAAAGATTTTAGAAGTATTTGGGTCCTAAAAGGACTAAGTACTTCAACTAAAAAGGATGAAATTGAAAAATGGATTCCTAAGGGACAAAATTATGTACAACTAACGTCTATAGATCCAAAGCAATTTGGATACCAAAAATTACTTGATTTTCTTTTGTTAGGTGTGATGGAGAGTGATCAACAAGTCCAAATTTTAGGGGGAGCTTCATGCACACAAGGAAGAACACTTGAAGAAGGAAGGCTTCACATCCTCCCTTAGATTCAAGTGTGGTAAAATTTAGTTGAATTCATTTATCTTTCATTTGATTTATTTATTTTTAATTCAACTAGATTATCACATGTTGGACTAACATTATTTGATGCTTTGAGTAAGGGGGAGCCAATTTTAAAACCAAAAGTTTTTAATTGTGTCAAATTATTTAAAACCTTCTAAGTTATTTTGAGCCTAATGTCTTTTTAAATTCTTTTTGATATAACAAAAAGGGGAGAAATGGTTTGAAAAATTGATTTTTCAATTTTTCAAGAAAATAAGGGGGAGCTTTAATTTCATTCAAATTTTAAATCTCTTATTCAAATTCTTGAAATACAAAGGGGGGGGAGAATCCCAAACAATTTTTCAAGTTGATTTTATTATATAAAAAAATGAGGAGATTGTAGAACTAAGTGTTTTGATATAATATTTGAAAAATGTTTTGGACTAAATTGAAAATAATTTAAAATATGTTTTTAGTCAAAAACAACTTGAAAATATGTTTAAGGGTTTTACAAGGCTTTGGAATGATTTAAAGTGTATTTAAAGTAGTCAAAACCGTACTTTTCAAGTACATGTACCGATATAGTCTGGTACCGTACCGATACGCCCTAGGGTTTCAACTACAGTGATTTTCCAGTAGCCAAAACCCGTACCGATACGCTTTTCCATATCGATACGGTTTGCTTTAAAATGCCCAACGGCTAGTTCGCGTACCGATACACCCAACTACCCCCAACGGTCATTTTCCCAACGGTCTTTTAAATTGTAGGACCGTACCGATACGCTAGCCAAGCGTATCGATACGCACCAGCTGAAGTGCTCAACAGCTACTTCCTTATCGGGACTGTATCGATACAGTTTGAGGGGGTATCAATACGCCAAGCTGTAGAACTGCATTTATGATGGGAAATAAAGACTCCAACGGCTCCAAAACAACCCCAACGACTATAAACTCAATTTGGAGTATAAATAAAATGGACCTCCAAGCATCAAGAGATGGTTAATGCTTCAATTGTCAACAACATAATGATCAAAAAATTTTCGTAGAGCTTAATTGTTCATTTTCTTGTATAGACAACACTAGTGAGCTAAACATTGTTATATTTGCTCAAGTGTTTAGGTTTTGGGTGAGAGCTAAATAGTGCAAACAATCACCTATTATAGGGATTTCAAGTTTGCTTTAGAATTTCTCTTATGAGAGAGTGCTTGATCAAGCTTTGGGTAGAAAGCTTGATCGTTGTAAGGGTTTCCTCCTAAGCCGGGAAAATGGGACGAAATTCAAAGAGTGAATTTGTTGAAATCCTTAATGGGAAGCTAAGGTAGTGGATGTAGGTGCTTGTTAGAAGGCCGAACCACTATAAATCCTTCTGTCAATTGTCCAATTTTCATCTCCCACTAAAACATCCAAATATCCAACTTCTCCACACTTGGCGAGCAAGAACGGTTAAAGGATTTATGGGCATGGAATCAATATAAAGTCAGGATCTTTGGTGAAATTTAATTGAATTGTGGGTGTTTTTCTTCTTGTCTTTTAAAAGCGGTGATTGTGACTTGCTTTTATTTAATATTAATTTAATTAATTAAACATATGAATTTTATTGAGCTTTAAATTCATTTTAACAATCAGAAGGGTTACTTGTAATTAATGTAATTTAAGTTTACTTTGTATTCTCATCACTATAAATAGCCATTGTGCTATTTGATGAAAGTGTGGAAAATAAAAAAGAAGTTCTTTAAAGTTATCTAATCTTCTCTTCCTTTTTTTATTGTGTGAGTTCACGCATTTATTTTCCAACAAAGTGGCATCAGGACTGTAATGGAGAAACGTTCTCTTCCATTCCATTACCCTCTTCTTACGAAAGACAACTATGATAGTTGGTCTATTCGTGTAAAAGCAATTCTTGGATCACAAGGTGCTTGAGAGATTGTTTCTAGCGGGTACGAGATGTCTGAAAATGAAATGACCTTGAATCAAGGCCAAAAAGATGCTCTAAAAAAGAATTGAAAGAAGGACCGACACGCCCTTTCGATAATCCATCAATGTTTGGATGAATCGACCTTTAAAAAAGTAACAAATGCAACAACTTCAAAAGAAGTGTGTGATATTCTTTGGAAGTCCTTTAAAGGAGTAAAGAAAGTAAAAAAGATTCGTCTCCAAACATTAAGAAATGAATTTGAAGCACTTCGAATTAGTGCATCGGAGACCATTTTTTATTACTTTACTAAAGTGCAAGTTGTTGTTAACTAGTTGAAGAGGAATGAGGAAGAGATACTCGAGGTCTGAGTAATTGAAAAGATTCTCCGCTCTTTAAATCTAAAGTTTGAGCACATTGTTGTTGCTATTGAAGAATCCAAGGACTTGGAAACTATGTCCATTGGTCAAGTAAGTGGTTGTAGAACTGAGGTTTTGATATAATATTTGAAAAATGTTTTGGACTAAAATGAAAAGATTTTAAAATATGTTTTTAGTCAAAAACAACTTGAAAATATGTTTTAGGGTTTTTAAAGCTCTGGAATGGACTTAAAAGTACATTTAAAGTAGTCAAAACTGAGCATTTTAAGTGACAGTATCGATACAGTGGAGAGTGTATCGATACACATTAGGGTTTTCAAACTACAAGGATTCCAGTAGCTAAAACCTGTATCGATACGCCTAGCCGTATCGATACGGTGTATTTGAAAATAGCCCAACGGCTAGTCGCGTACCGATATAGTTGTATCGCGTACCGATACGCCAACGGTCATTCCCAACGGTCATTTGACTTTGCAGGACCGTACCGATACGCCAGGCAAGCGTATCGATACGCATCAGCTGAAGAGCATAACGGCTATATCTAATTTCAAGACCGTATCGATACAGTGGAGAGTGTATCGATACACTAGGCTGCTGAACTGCATTTTGTGGGAAATAAACGGCTATTTTGTATCCCCAACGGCTATGAAACATCCCCAACGGCCATAAACGACTAGAAACTCAATTTGGAGTATAAAATGGACCTCCAAGCATCAAGATCAAGAAGAGCTTAAGTTGTTACAACATTTTGAGTGAAAAACCTTGTCTAGTGCTTAATTGTTCATTCTTTGCATAGACAACACTTGTAAGCTTACATTGTTAAATTTGCTCAAGTGTTTAGGTTTTTGGGTGAGAGCTTAATTGTGCAAACAAACGCCTATTGAGAGGTTTTAAGTTTGTTTTGTTCATCTCTTTGTAAGAGAGGGTTTCCTTCAAGCTTTGGGTAGAAAGCTTCGAGGGTGTAAAGGGTTTCCTCCTGATCCTAGAAAAGGGGACGAATCAATTAGTGAATTGGTTGTGAAATCCTTAGTAGGAAGCTAAGGTAGTGGATGTAGACTCGGTTGAGGAGTTGAACCACTATAAATCATCGTGTTATTATTCTTTCTAGCTTCCTAAACCCTTCCACCCAAAAATTCACCTCTCCACCACTTGGCGAGCAAGAACGGTTGATTGATTCGAGCACCGAAAAACCCAACAATTGGTATCAGAGCTTGGCTCAATTGAAGGGGATTCACATCCTATTGAGAAGATCCGGCAAGCTCGATCAACATTTCACCAACCGGCTCAAATGGCGCAATCCATCAACATACCGCCTTTTTTCGACGGAGATCACTATGCCCTTTGGAAGACAAAGATGAAACTCTTCTTGAAGTCAAAAGATTACAAGCTATGGGACATAGTTGAAGATGGTCCGTTCGTGCCTAAAGGAAGTAAAGCGGAATGGAGTGCCGACGATCGCAAGAAGATGGAGCTTAATTGTAGAGCCTTGCACATACTCTTTTGTGCTTTTGGCCCAACCATCTATGAGAAGATGTCTTCTTGTGAAAGTGCCAAGGAGGTATGGGACAAGCTTGAAGTCACATACGAGGGGACTAATGAAGTCAAGGAGACCAAGATTGGGCTCCTAACCTTAGAGTATGAGAACTTCAAAATGAATCCGGAGGAAAACATCGAGAAGATGTTTGATAGGTTCTCCACCATCACCAATGGTCTTAAAGGATATGGAGAAATCATTCCGGAAGAAAAGCTTGTTCGAAAGCTCATCTACTCACTTCCCGAGTCTTGGGACTCAAAGAGGACCGCCATCATCGAAGCCAAAAATTTGAAGACTTTGAAGCTTGATGAACTCATGGGGTCATTCCTTACTCATCAAATCATGAAGAAAAATAAAGAGGATGAGAAAAAGATGGAAGAAATTAGAGCTATGGGAGAGAAGAAGCTCAAGAGCATTGGCATCAATATAAATGCCATGGCTCTCAAATCCTCCACAAGTCATCACGTAGATTCAAGTGAGGAGGATAGTGAAGATGAAGAGATGAACTATCTCTTCAACAAGCTCGCACGATTCATGAAGAGCAAAATGGAAAAATCCAAGCATGAATCGATGAAGAAGATGAAGGATTCCCACAAATCCAAAAAGAAGGGATCATCTTCTAAACAAGCATACGTGGCCACATGGAGTGATGAAGACTCCACCGAAAATGAAGTAGCCCACCTATGCATGAATGGCCCTCAATAAGGGGGAGGTGTGATGGAGAGTGATCAACAAGTCAAACATTGAGGGGGAGCTCCATACACACAAGGAAGAACACTTGAAGAAGGAAGGCTTCACATCCTCCCTTGGGTTCAAGTGTTGGTAAAAATCTAGTTGTTTTTAATTTTATTTGATTTATTTTTTTTATATACAACTAGATACGCTTATATGTTGGACTAACAATTTGATGATGCCTTGAGTAAGGGGGAGCCGATTTTTAAAAACAAAAATTTTAAGTATGTCAATTTTTTTTTGCCTCCTATGTTATCTTGAACTTAAATGTTATTTTAAATTCTTTTTGATATAACAAAAAGGGGGAGAAATGGTTTTTGAAAGTTTTTGAAAAATTGATTTTTCAAATGAATAAGGGGGAGCTTTATTTTGATTTCATATCTTAAATCTCTTATTCACATTTTTAAAATTAAAGGGGGAGAATCCCAAACAATTTTTCAAGTTGGTTTTATTATATCAAAAAGGGGGAGATTGTAGAACTGAGGTTTTGATATAATATTTGAAAAATGTTTTGGACTAAAATGAAAAGATTTTAAAATATGTTTTTAGTCAAAAACAACTTGAAAATATGTTTTAGGGTTTTTAAAGCTCTGGAATGGACTTAAAAGTACATTTAAAGTAGTCAAAACCGAGCATTTTAAGTGACAGTATCGATACAGTGGAGAGTGTATCGATACACATTAGGGTTTTCAAACTACAAGGATTCCAGTAGCTAAAACCTGTATCGATACGCCTAGCCGTATCGATACGGTGTATTTGAAAATAGCCCAACGGCTAGTCGCGTACCGATACGGTTGTATCGCGTACCGATACGCCAACGGTCATTCCCAACGGTCATTTGACTTTGCAGGACCGTACCGATACGCCAGGCAAGCGTATCGATACGCATCAGCTGAAGAGCATAACGACTATATCTAATTTCAAGACCGTATCGATACAGTGGAGAGTGTATCGATACACTAGGCTGCTGAACTGCATTTTGTGGGAAATAAACGGCTATTTTGTATCCCCAACGGCCATAAACGGCTAGAAACACAATTTGGAGTATAAAATGGACCTCCAAGCATCAAGATCAAGAAGAGCTTAAGTTGTTACAACATTTTGAGTGAAAAACCTTGTCTAGTGCTTAATTGTTCATTCTTTGCATAGACAACACTTGTAAGCTTACATTGTTAAATTTGCTCAAGTGTTTAGGTTTTTGGGTGAGAGCTTAATTGTGCAAACAAACGCCTATTGAGAGGTTTTAAGTTTGTTTTGTTCATCTCTTTGTAAGAGAGGGTTTCCTTCAAGCTTTGGGTAGAAAGCTTCGAGGGTGTAAAGGGTTTCCTCCTGATCCTAGAAAAGGGGACGAATCAATTAGTGAATTGGTTGTGAAATCCTTAGTAGGAAGCTAAGGTAGTGGATGTAGACTCGGTTGAGGAGTTGAACCACTATAAATCATCGTGTTATTATTCTTTCTAGCTTCCTAAACCCTTCCACCCAAAAATTCACCTCTCCACCACTTGGCGAGCAAGAACGGTTGATTGATTCGATCACCGAAAAACCCAACAGTGGTTCACTGCAAGCTCATGAGGAGAGGTTAAATAGAATCAAAACTGACTCTATGGAGTATGTGTTGCAAGCGAGGCTTTCCCTTTGATCCAAGGGAGAAGCAAGTGAACAAGGTGTAATTGGTTCAAAAGTCCCTGGAAGAAGATGTAACCCCCTAAACCGACTAGAATCTTACCCCCACAACACAAAAACAAAGAAGATGAAGCGAAGGGACGATGCACACGAAAGGTTCCGAATGGTTTGTACCGTTTTTGGGCAAACAACGGACAACACACGGTGAAGGTGGAGTGGTTTTTCTCGCGCGGCCACGGGGAGGCAATGGACGGTGTCAGAAAGATGAAAAGACGGTGGCTTGGCCTCGATCGGAGCTTGGTCGGCGCAAACGGGGTGAGAGGTGGTTATTTCAAATGAGAGATTAAGGGGAGAGGGGTTTACAACTGAGGAGTAACATGAAGCTGAAAGGTTAATTTAGGGTCGAAAAAAGGGGACTTAAATCACACAGAGGGGTAAGTTACACAACAAGGGTTAAAAGTATTTCCCGCTTTTCAAAATGGTCCCTTAAAGTCCTGAATTTTCCAATTTTGCCATTATTTCCAATTAGGTAATAGATTAAAATCCCCAAAAATTAGGGTTATGAGCTAGGGATTTAACAATTTAGGGTTTCTTTAATTTGGGGGAAAATTAGGGTGTTACAATTCTCATCTTCTTAAAAGAAATTTCAGCCTAGAAATTTACCTGGATCAAAGAGATGCGGATACTGGGCTCTGATAATAGACTTGGGCTCCCATGTAGCCTCATCATGACTACGTCCACGCCACAAGACCTTGACCGTCTTAATAGTCTTCCTTCTAAGAACCTTCTTGTCTTGAGTAAGAATCTCAACGGGCTCCTCCTCAAAATGCAAGTCGGGGCGGATCTCAATCTCCTCCATTGGAAGAACATGAGACGGATCAGCATGATAGCGGCTCAACATAGAGACGTGGAAGACATCATGAATACGCTGGGGTTCAGGTGGTAACTCAAGCTGATAGGTAATTAATCTGATAAGGTATAATGTAACGAGGACTCAACTTGCCTTTCCGACCAAACCGAAGTACCTTCCTCCACGGAGATAATGTCAAGAAAACCTGATCACCCACCTCATACTCGATATCCCGACGTCTCGAATCGGCATAAGACTTATGTTGGTCAAAAGCAGCCTTAAGCCGATCCCGAATCAATCTAACAGTCTACTCAGCCTCATGTACAATCTTAGGTCCCAACAACCTGTGCTCATTCAGCTCAGTCCAACCAATAGATGAACGACACTTACGCCCATACAGAGCCTCATACAGTGCCATCTTGATACTGACCTAATAGCTGTTATTATAGGCAAACTCAGCAAGCGGCAAGAAATCCTCCCAACCGCCTCTATAATCAAGAACACAACCCCTCAACATATCCTCAAGAATTTGAATCACGTGCTAGGACTGTTCATCAGTCTGCGGATGATAAGAACTACTGAAACTCAACTGAGTACCCAAAGCAGTATGTAGAGCTCTCCAAAATTTCGATGTAAACCTCGGATCCCGGTCGGAAATAATAAATAACGATATCACATGAAGGCAAACAATCTTAGAGATATAGAGTCGAGCTAACTTGCTCAAGGAATAGTCAACTCGAATAAGAATGAAGTGCACAGACTTAGTTAACCGATCCACAATAACCTAAATAGAGTCCTTCTTTGACGGAGTCAAAGGAAGACCACTGACAAAATCCATAGTCACAAGCTCTCATTTCCACTAAGGGATCTCAATATACTGAAGTAACCCAGATGGACGTTGATGCTCTGCTTTGACCTTCTGGCAGGTCAAACACTTGGACACAAACCTCATAACATTACGCTTGAGACCCTTCTACCATTACCTCGCACGGAGATTCTTATACATCTTGTCCCCACCAGGATACATAGAATAAGGACTGTCGTGGGCCTCACGAAGAATAACCTACTTTAACCCGGATTTCCTCAGTATACAATACCGGCCACGAAAACATAATACCACATCCTGATCAATAGAAAAATCTCGAGATGTACCTTCATGCACTTCTCTGATACGATACAACAAAAATAGATCACTAGGCTGCTCAACTCGAATATCAAAAATCAATGTAGGAAGAACCCGAAGTTCTGCCAAAAGACTGCCATCATCATACAAACTCATCTGGGAAAACAAAGCTCTCAAATTTGTAATGGCATTACGACTCAAGGTGTCGGCAACAACATTAGCTTTCCTTGGATGATATTTAATCTCGCAGTCATAATCCTTGATAAGTTCTACCCAACGACGTTGTCTCAGATTAAGATCCTTCTGGGTGAGGATATATTTCAGACTCTTATGATCCGTGTACATATAACACTTCTCTCCATAAAGATATTGTCTCTAGATTTTAAGAGCAAAGATCACGGCAGCAAGCTCAAGTCATGGGTAGGATAGTTACACTCATGCAGTTTCAACTGTCGAGACGCATAAGCCACAACCTTCCCATCCAGCATCAGATCACATCCCAATCCAATGTGAGAAGCATCACTGTAAACCGTGTGAGCCTTACTAGGCTCAGGCTAGGTCAAAACCGGTGCTTCAGTCAACACGATCTTAAGCTTCTCAAAGCTAGACTATTGGGCCTCAGCCCAAACAAAAGGAATATCCTTCCTCAGAATTTTAGTCAAAGGAGTCGCAATGATAGAGAAACCCTCAACAAAACTCCGATAATAGCCGGCTAAACCCAAGAAACTTCAGACCTCAAAAACATTCATGGGTAGCTTCAAGCTCATAATGGCTTCAATCTTCCTCAGATCAACCTGAATACCTACAGCTGACATTATATGTCCCATAAATACAACCTCTGAAAGCCAAAACTCACATTTGCTGAACTTTGCATACAACTGTTTCTCCCGAAGAATCTGTAAAACAATTCGAAGATGGTCCTCATGTTCAGCCTCAAATTTGGAATAGACCAGAATATCATCTATAAATACTACACCAAACTGGTCAATATAAGGTTGGAACACTCGGTTCATCAAATTCGTAAACGTGGCTGGGGTGCTAGTCAATCTGAAAGACATCACAAGGAACTCATACTGCCATAACGTGTCCGAAAAGCTGTCTTGAACACATCAGAATCCTTAACCTTGAGTTGGTAATAACCAGATCTCAGGTCTATCTTAGAAAATATCGTAGCTCCCCGAAACTGATCGAAAAGGTCATCAATGCGAGGAATGGGATACTTATTCTTGATAGTCAGCTTATTCAGCTTCTGATAATCAATACAAAGCCGGAGTATCCCATCCTTCTTCTTCAAAAACATAACAGGAGCTTCACATGGTGAAACACTAGGCCAAATGAATCCTCTATCCAACAACTCTTGCAACTGCACCTTCAACTCTTTCAACTCCTTCGGTGCCATCTGGTAAGAAGCCATAGACACGAGAGTTAAACCCAGGTAAACCTCAATGCTAAACTTAACCTCATCACGCTTCGGCGGTACACCGGGCAATTCTTCCAAGAATACATCCGAAAAAATCTCACAACCCGAATCTTATCCATCGCAGCATCAGACTGCCTCGAATCAAGAATGTAAGCAAGATAAGCAATGGACCCCTTCTTGATCATCTTATCAGCCTTGAGAGCTGATACAACATTAGATAGAAAACATCTACGCTCCCCAACAAGAACCATCGCACGATCAGCAGAAGTCCTTAAAGTTGCCTTCTTCTTTTCACAATCTAAAGTGACTCGGTGAGCGGATAACCAGTTCATACCGAGAATAATATTAAACTCCCCAAAAGGTAACTCTATCAAATCAGCCAGAAAGATCCCTCTTGAAGCTCGAGAGGACAATTCTTGTACACTTTGGTAACCTCAACAAGATAACCCACCGGATTGTGTACGGTGACAACATTATCGGTATTCTCAATAGGAATTTCAAGACCCTTAGATACAGAATTCGCAACATGTGAGTGAGTCGAACCATTATCAAGCAGAGCAAAATACTGTAGAACTAATGTTTTGATATAATAATTGAAAAATGTTTTGGACTAATTTGAAAAGAATTTAAAACTTGTCTTTAAGTCCAAACAACTTGAATTTATGTTTGAGGCATCTTAAAAGGTTTTTGGCAAAGTTTTTCATGCTTTAAAATAGCCAAACTTGAATATTCAGGTTGCTCGTACCGATACGGTATAACTCTTATCGATACCTTTTTAACCAAGTTTGGTTACTGCCAAAACCCGTATCGAAATAGGCTTTTCCGTTTCGATACAGAGAGGGA
Source organism: Hibiscus trionum (assembly GCA_030270665.1). Taxonomy (NCBI): domain Eukaryota; kingdom Viridiplantae; phylum Streptophyta; class Magnoliopsida; order Malvales; family Malvaceae; genus Hibiscus; species Hibiscus trionum. The sequence goes on from BSYR01000046.1 coordinate 1,641,235, forward strand.
TCGTTTCGATACGCCTGGTAAGCGTACCGATCCCCATTTTAATAACCCCAACGGCTAGTTTCCCAATGGCCTTTTAAATGCCATACCGTACCGATACACCCTCAAGCGTATCGATACGCCTAGGTTGGCAAGAGCCCAACGACTAGTTTCTGATGAAGGCCGTACCGATACGGGTCCACGCGTATCGATACGGAAGGCTGCAGAACAGCATTAAAGATGGGAAATAAAGTCTCCAACGGCTCCAAGTAAACCCCAACGGCTAATAATGGCTACAAAACTCAAAGAGGAGTATAAAAGGGACCTCCAAGCATCAAGTAATGGTTAATGATTCAATTGTCAACAACACTATGATCAAGAATTTGTCTTAGAGTCTAATTGTCAAATTATTGTATAGATAAACACTAGTGAGCCAAAATTGTTATATTTGCTCAATTGTTTTAGGATTAGGTGAGAGCTTAATTGTGCAAACAAATACCTATTAGAGGAATTTGTGTTTGCTTATTTCTGTCTCTTTGTAAAGAGGGTTTGATCAAGGCTTTGGGTAGAAAGCTTGATCGGTTTGTAAGGGTTTCCTCCTAAGCCTAGAAAAGGGGACGAATCAATAATGGATTGATTGGAAATCCTTAGTGGGAAGCTAAAGTAGTGGATGTAGACCTTGGTTAGAAGGTTGAAAAACTATAAATCATTGTGTCCTTATCATTTTTAGCTTCTACACCTCTTACACCCAAATTTCCACTTCTCCACCACTTGGCGAGCAAGAACAGTTGAAGGAATCAAGCACCGAATAACCCAACAAATACGAAATAGAGTGGATAGAAAAAGTACCGACAATAACGTTTGACTCATCACGATCCTCATGTCTCCTGGTAGAATAGACCAACCCTGGCTGTTTCGCCCCAGAACCAGCTGATCCTCTACTCCGAGCAGGTCTACCCCTACCAGCGGTACTTGAAGCAGCATGTCTACCATGTCCCCTACCTCTGGCAGGAGTCCGTACAGATGCCTGAGACTGACTCAGAGCATAAGATGATGGAGGCGAAATTGGACAATCCCTGAAAAGATGCTCAAAAGATCCACATCGGAAAAAAGCTCTAGAGTACCTTCTACACTCACCCGGATGCCACATTTTGCAGAAGGAACATTGTGGCACCCCACGTGTACTTTTTGAACCTCCGACACTAACCGAAACAATGGAAGTCACTGGTCTAGCTCTGGAATAACCTTGATGATCAGACTCGTCTCTGGCTCTCTTCCTAGACTGATTACCCTGACTGCGCTGAACTGATGTAGTCGACTGCCTTCTACCTCTATCAGTACCAAAACTATAACTATGAATGTTCCGCAATGAATGTCACAATTTCCCTTAATATTTTAAGTATAAAACCTACCAAAGAAAAACAATTTTGATATGTGTTCCGGTACTAATGTTAGTAGTATTGAAATAATAAGAAAAAGTTGCGATAATGCCTTTATGTCATTTTATCTATTACTATTCGATGTTCTAAGTACCAAAATTCATGATCCGAGTGTCGATATTTATGATCGTAGTATGAAAACTCTATGTGAAAGTTGTGATACCCTATTGTAAGTCATTTCTATTACAATAACCCCAATTCCCGATATTGATATCTAAGTTCTGGAACTGTAGTTAATAAGTATCGAAATACTATGTTGAAGTTGCGATACTTTTATTAAGTCATTTGATGGATTACTCTTCGATGTTTTAAGTACCGAAATTCACGATCTAAGTTTCGATATTTATGATCGTAGTAAGCAAACGCTATATGAAAGTTACACTACCATATTGTAAGTCATTTCTATCACAATAACCCTAAGTCCCTAAATTAATATCTAAGTTCCGAAACCTGATTAAGTAGTCACAAAACACTATGTTAAAGTTACAATACTTCTATTAGGTCATTTGATGGATTACTATTCCAATTTATAAGTACCGAGATTCATGATCCAAATTCAGATATTTATTGTCCTAGTATGCAAACAGTATCTTTAATAACCATTATATGTATACAATAAAATGCGTACCGGTACATATCCTTCAACATATAATTGCATACCGTTCAAAAACCTTGAAATTGATTATAGACTTCTTCCTCAGTTTGGTTGGGATTGTTTGAAACTCTACAATCACTAATCCATACATTAAAGGAACAAGATTCAAGTTATCTTCTAGCAAACAAACAAATAATGCCATAATACATTTGGAAACTATCAATTGTTTGCTTATCGTGATTGTAAATGTAATACTCACAACTAGTAAGAAATTGAAACCTATCGTGAAAGCAACATGTGTCACATTAAAGGAATCAAAGTTGTACTCCAACACTATTCATGTCAGGAATCTCTTATGCATGTCGCTAACACGTCATCTCATTATCAAGATTCTCTGCTGCACGTGCTTGACACGTCTTCTCTTGTCAGGATTCTTAGCTATAACAGAACAAAGAGTTTTGATACTTAAACATAAAAAATGTACCCAATCCTGTAAAGTTTTGATATTAATCATGTACAATGTTCATGTTCATATTCATGTATAGATACATGTTCATGTAAGAGATTCGATTCTTATAATGAGAATGGGCACCTTAAATGTTACCAAATCCTATAAGATTTTAGGTTCATATTGAAGAATATCAAAATTTGAAGTTTAGTATCGATACATATATGATGTCAAACGTGTTTAACGATATACTCAGCTCTGATTAAGTTGTCAAAATCCCATCACATTTGGTACATTTGTTCGAGGAACTGATGTGTGAGAAATATGATCACCAACACAAACAAAAATTTGATTAAAAGTGCGATATGAAATTTGATACATGGTTTATTGATACTAATTAGCTTAAACATCTTGCAAATGTCTCTTGTATTACATATCGTTAGCATGTAATGCGCTTCAGGGCCGGGCTCATCAACGGGGATTTTGGCTTCCTATGAAGCGAATTTCTTCCTTGTTGATTTGCTAACCTCCTTGTAAATCAACTCAAACAAATCAACCTTCTTGAGGTTTCTATTGAATGAAGTGTAGAGGTAAGTTCCTAAAAAGAAAACGGTTGTAAAAAAATCTTGCCGTAATTTTTAAATATTGCTGCAAAATATGGTAGAAGTGTAGAAGTATTTATATACGATTTGTAAGGGTAAAATTTGGGGTTTGACACCTAAAATGTTACTGATAATTAGTTAGGGGTTTGGTACCTAAAATGTTACTTACAATCAATTTAAGGTTCGACACCTAAAATGTTACCTATAATTAATTTGAGATTTGACACCTAAAATGTTAATGATAATCAATTCGGGATTTGACACCTAAAATGTTATCGATAATTAATTTGAGGTTCGACACCTGAACTGTTCCTGAAATTTAGTTTAGGGTTTGGACTGTAAAATGTTAATGAAATTCAGGTTGGAGTTCGACACCTAAAATATTACCCAAAACGAGTTTTAGGTTCGACACCTAAAATGTTACCGAAAATTAGTTAGGGGTTTGACACTTAAAATGTTACTAGCAACGAGTTTGGGGCTCTTGACTTATAATGTTACTGAAAATTAGTTTAAGGTTTAAAATCCAAAATGTTATCGAAAATCAGTTTGGGGTTCAAACCCTAAAATGTTAATGAAATTCAGTTTCGGGATCGACACCTAAAATGTTACCTACATTCAATTTGACCTTAAATGTTAATGAAATTCATTTTCGGGATCGACACATAAAATTTTATCTACATTCAGTTTGGCGTTAGGGAACCTAAATTATTATCGAGATATTTAACTTTTTAAGTTGAGTGAAACATTTCATTCGTCACCTAAAATGTTACCGAAAAGTAGTTTGTGTGGTTCGGGAACCTAAAATATTACGAACATATTTTACTTTCTAAGTTCAAAGGGAAACATTTCACTCAACACCTAAAATGTTAGAAAAAATCAATTTAGGGGGTAAAACATTTCTTTCGCAAACCATAAATGTTACCCAAAACCTGTTTGAATTGGTTGGTAACTTGTAAATGGGAAAACATGCAACGTCGTATATTAGCCACATTTTAAATTGCCACATCACAGCCTCACTCCCATCCTCGTATTGGGAAGTAGAGCTCTTTGTTAAGACTATGATGTGAAAAAAAGGTTGACTGGATAGTCGACCTTTTGTTCTAGTTTCCATTTTGATCTCTATATGTGCTGATTGAGCATGTCATGGACTATTACACTATTCCTAAAAGATATGTTTGATATGATGTGCAGCGTCACAGCTTATATATCCCAAGACCTCACTTTTTCCTTTCCGATGTGGGATAAATGTCTCTACCTCTTCCTAGGCATGACATTCTCCCACAGTCAACCTCGTGACGCCCTCGTCATGAGTCAACCACGCTCGTGATGGCCATTGTCACGGTTGTTCACCTTGCCTACCCTACTCATGGGCGTTCGGGGTGCAATCGAGCAGTCAAAGGTTCGCTCTGATACCACTTGTCATGTGGTCATTACCCTCTTCCCAAAAGACATGTTTGATAGAATGTAAAACGCAACCGTTTATATATCCTAAGACCTCATTTTTTTATATGAGATTAATGTCCCCGTCTCTTCTCAGGCGTGACAATGAGCATTGGGAGCAAATGTACTAGTATTCTTCTCATAATTTTCTCCTTGAAAAATATTCACAACACTAGTAAAGATTTTTCTTTTTTGAAATTGTAATTAATATCATAATTAATACACATTCGTACCACACAACTTTCCCTTACTCTTGTGGCAGTTAGTTAACTTTAATATTTTGCAGTTTCGTCCCTTCAAAAACAACCAACGCCTTTTGTTTTATTTTTTTCTTCTTTTTAAATTTTGATCACTCAACTTTCACAAATAACATTTTAGTAACTTACATTAGTGAAAAATCACATTTTGATCACTCAAATGTAGAACTGGAAAACTTGATCAGAACCTGAGTATTCGAACCATTTTATTCAATCTGAGACCCGATATAGACTCGAACACAATGACTTAAACTTGATCTGAAACTCGAAACAAATGAATTGAACCAAAATTGATATGAATATGGACTTGAACCAATTTTCATTCGAACCAAAAGCAACCTGAATTTAATATATCCAAATCTGATCTAAATCAAATATCGACATGAGTTTAGTCTGGTAATTGAGTTGAAGTGAATGAATAATTTATTTTTACTATTATCTATTTTTAGCAATGCGGTAAATAGTAAAGTGATGTATGTTTTATTCTTTTTTGTATTATACTATTATAACCATCACCTTTGTTAATAATTTAATGGTTCAATATGATATTTTCTCCTTTAAAAGACCACCTTCATATATGATCGGACAAACACCACCTTTTTTACAAGAATAAATTAATAACCTACATATAATCGATTATTCAACCCGAATTAACCCGAAGATTCAACGATTAACCCAACCTAAAAACTGATTGATTTGATATTGATCCGACCTAAAACCCAACTAATACGATACTCATCTGACTCGAAATTGAACACTATCTCATTTATCATAGACACAAACAAACTAAATTCGAATCATATTCGATCCAACAAGTACCGAACTTATACGAATATAGTCCAAATCTGAAATGACCTGAACTCGATCCGAACAACCCGATTACCACCTATACTCAAATGTAATTAATATTTTTCAGACTTTCGTGGCAGAAACATGAAAGGAAAAAAAAACTAATAAACTTGGCTCAAGATTCAATTTTGTACTTTAGTTTTTTTTTAATTCATTTAGGTATTTAAATTTGATTTTAAATTTTTAATAAACAAATTGGCATCTAATTTTTTTTAGTCCAATTAAGTACCTAACTTAATTTTTTTATTAAATTTGGTATAAAATTTTACACCAAGGTTTAAATAAGTCATTTACCATAATTAATAATTTCCTTTATTTAATACATTTTTATTATATATTTGTATTTAAGACATAATCTTTTGAATATATGTATTTTTAGTCCAATTAAGCACCATCATAATTACACACAGTTCAGAAAGCTAAAAATACTCCTAAAGAAGAAAGTAGAGGTGGCAAACGGGTCAATAGGTTCGGGTTCGGTTCGGGTCTTTTCGATTTCGGTTATTTCGGGTCTGATATTTTCGGTTCGATTCGGTTCGGTTTTAGTTCGGGTCTATTGTGTTTCGGGTCGGTTGATTTTCGGTTCGGTTGATTTCGGTTCGGTTGTTTTCGGTTCAATGAGAGATCAGTCGATTTTAATCAAATTTTTAGGTTGGTCAGGTTTTTACACCCTATATATGACTTTATAAAGTCAATATATTTGACATTTTAGTGACTTGTGCGACTGTTCATAGTTTATCTTTCTTTATTTCTATTAATCAGGTCCATTCAGTTCGGGTCTATTCGGTTCGGGTCCATTCGGTTCAACTAAATTCAGTTCAGTTTCGGTTCAGTTTATTTCGGGTTTCATATCAAATTTTGGATCAGATTTCGGGTCAATTTCGGGTTGATTTTCGATTTCGGTTCGGGTCTCAGTTCGGGTATTTCGGTTCGAGTTTCAGGTCTCGGGTCAAGTTTTCCAGGTCTAGGAGAAAGTGACTTCTTAGTGGCATAAAGGTGTTGGATGCTTCTATTACATAAGTTTTACGATTACAGAACCTTATTTGCAGATGAAGCTGTGTATGAGACTCTGCTTCTTTACCTGCAAGTTATAGTATTAAATTACGGCCGCAACGCAGTGTAATGATCGCATCGTAATAATTTTTGAGGTTCTCGCGACACTGTAAACCGCAATTGCATCTAGAATCACAGTTATATTTTAGAGAAAAATCATGCCGCAACTGCCGCATCCGCAACCATGACCACAATCACAATTTAATACTATGCTGCAAACTCAAACCTATCAGGATGTGGCCAGTGGCGTATCTATATATAAGGTTGGGTGGGCCTGTGCCCACCCTGAACTTTTTAAAGTTCTCACATTTAGCTTTAAATATTTTAATTTTTATGAGTTAGTCCTTAATTTTTTTAATTTTTATGAGATGTGTCTACCCTAGATTTTGAGAATCTTATGAATTATGGTCACCCTAAAAAATATTTTAACTTATGCTCACCTTAAAAAATATTTATAGATCCGCCACTAGACGATGATGACAGGAACTCGGACTCGTACTGAAATGAGCAAACTCGGTGAATATTTAACCCTGTCACCTTCACCTTGCTCTGTAGTCTGTAGTGCTTTATCCTTGCATTATAGTTAATCATCTTTCATTTTTGATGTCAACATCTATCATCAAATCAGAGAAATTGTATTAATCAACAATACAGAAATAAAAAATAAAAATATTTTGTTGCTAGGACTTGAACCCGGGTTTCTCAAGTGAGAGCCAAGTACCCTAACCAACTAGAGACTACAACGGAGCTCACTTATTGAAGTTTTACTTTTGTTTTTACTTTAATAATTATTTTGTTGTTTTACATAGGATTAAACTGATCATCCTTTCCTGAGTATGCTTCCAGTTTATATTTTGAAACCTGAAATTGATGGAGATGCCAATTTGGCATAAATCTTCGATCAGTTCATTCTTTATCCTTATTTTTGTTATATGCCAATATGTTTTCGGCGAGCCAATCGAATTTCGTTACGTAGCTAAGCAGACACTGATGAGCTCTTTGTAATTCCTCTCTATAAATGATTGTATTAATATTTTGGATTAACTGATTCGAGTTGTGTTCGAAGTTGGTTACAAATGTTGAGTCTACCACCTGCCAACACCTGATACAACAAAGTACGTATCGAATTCGTATGTGCATTCCCTTCTTGTTGCTGGTTCGATCCTCGAATAGGATAGGGGAGCTGTTTGTTAAGACTATGGTGAAAGAAAAGGACAACCGGGAAGCTGCTTCATTCAGTTGATGTTTGGCCTTTTTCTGACCTTCCATTTTGATCTCTACCTGTGCATGAGCTTTGGAAGCAAACGGATCAATACTCCTTTTTATAAACATTCTAATTCAATTACAAAGTATTATCACAGTTTATTTTTAAATTTGAATAAATCTACACATTACACCACTCGAACCAGAATTACCAGAAAAAAATGTATTGTCTCCTCAAAATATATTTTATAGAACCACCAAAGTTTCCTCGTTTTTGAAATTGTAACTAAAATCATAGTTAATTATAATACGATTTGCATAATTATAACGATCAGAATCAATTAGAAATGAAAATATAATAATAATACGATCTGTATAACTACGAAGGGCCCATCTTAAAAACAATCTTATTGAAGGCCCGGTCCAGTAAAATGGCTTTTGGACGAATGGCCCGTCTTAAAAGCTTCTGGCAATTTCTTCTCCATTCCTGGCCCTCCCATTGTTTGCATGATACCTCGTTTGAATCCTTAAACAAAAACCAAAAACCCAGAAATCTATTCGAAAATCTCTTTAAAACCCTCTTATTTTTCTTTAAACCCCGAAATCCTCAAGGAAAGTAGAGAAAGAGCAATGGGAAGCGCGCCGGCACAGATTCCGACGAGTTTCGGGCACGAGCTCAGGGCTTGCCTTCGTTGCCGCCTCGTCAAAACCTACGATCAGGTGAACTACTTTTGTTTCCAGTTAAGGGTTTCTTCTCGCTTTGAGTCGTTTTTCTTCTAATTACTCTTTTTTTGTGGGTATTTAAAAAAAGAACAGTTCAGGGAATCAGGATGTGAGAACTGCCCATTCTTTAAGATGGACGAGGATAATGAACGCGTTGTCGATTGCACCACTCCTAATTTCAATGGGTATTCTTGTTCTAAATTATGTGTTCTCTAATATCTTTGAACATTGTTTTAAATTTGATTACTGTTTTTTTAAAGGATAATCTCTGTGATGGACCCGTCTAGAAGTTGGGCTGCTCGTTGGCTGCGAATTGGTATGTCGATCAATGATTTTTTTTTTCATTATTCACTGCAAGTTTTTCAAAGTTGAGCCTTATTTGCATGGAGAATGAAGGCTTGCATAATTTAGAAACATATTTTTTGAGGTTATTTTATTGCTTTTTTTTTCTTTTCATATTTTCCATGGGTGAACCTTGGATTTTAAGTGTCTAGGTTGATTCCTGAAGTAATGCATTTCTCTTGAAATGCTTCTATGTTTCTGGAATTTGGTTGTGAGTTTGCAATAAGGGTATGCAGATATGCTTAATTTTCTAAGTTTTTCCATGCATTTCGAGGTTCCGAGTTGTTTCTCTCTACCCATGTCCACGGATGGAGCCAGGATTAGACAATGAGAGTGGCGAAGTCATTTAACTTCAAAATTACTAGGGATCTAATAAATATTTAATCTAAAATTTGGGAGGGGCAAAAGGTTCACTTGATAAGTATTCAAACTAGCAGGGACTAAAATTACCATTAGACATAAAAATTTAGGGGGGCACAGGCTCCTCCCTTCAATAAGGTAGTTCCGTCCCTGCCCCTGTCTGAACTTTTATCGGACATGGTGTTAGACTGGGTACTTAACGAAAAACAAGGAGCCGGAGTGATATAGCTTTGAACTTTATAAAGCACCGAACTTTTGATGTCTTGATGATAGTTTTTCACCATAAATAGTAGATTATCCAATTGCTATTTTTCTTGCTTTTGATGCCTTTTCAAACTACATGTATACGTTAGTGTACTAATACTATATATGATTCTTAGATATTCTAGGCATGTGACATTTCTGTTAATTCGTTTCAGGGAGATTTGTCCCTGGTTGTTACACTCTTGCAGTTTCAGAGGCACTTCCAGAAGAGTTGCAGGTACGGTTTCTCATTCCCCGTGAAATTAATTAATCTCTTTTATCTCGGGAAATTTTATGCCTGTTAGCTCATTCATATTTCATACTTGCCTTTTACAACAGTAAACATGGAGGATTTTATATGAAACAAAATTTAGCTACAATATTTGTGTGATCTTTTCGAATATTTTTATCTCTAGGTCTTCTATGATGATATTTGGTTTCCTTTTTCGATCGTTCTCATGTCATCTATGTTGTGTATGCATTGTATCGAAGATAATTTTCTAATGTGAATTCCAAAAGTCTGAAATATGCACGAATAGAGTATATTATCTCGCTTCTTTGTGAAGAAGTTGATACAATAACAGGGTGGTATTACTTTTGTGTATTAATCCTTGCTTTCCTTCGTACAGAATTTATGTGAAGAAGTGCGTGTGCAGTACGTACCACCGAAACGAGCATGAGAAAGAGTCCGGGATAATGATGTATAATATAAGGGTCGGAAAACTGAATTGCCTTTTTACCGAGTAATGATCTTTGTTGAATGCTTTGTATCAAAAGTATTGCTCTGTTGTTTTGGGCTAACACTGAAATGTATGTAAACAGTTTCTGGGTTTGAACAACTTAATGAACACTTCAGTTACTCAATAAACAGTAAAATGATGACCAATTTGACATCTACCCTGTTATCCAATAGGGGTGTAAAAGAACTGAGCTTAAACAAACAAGGTTTTATTTGTGTTCGTTTGTTTAGCATTTATGAATGTGTTTGTTTATATGCTTGTCAACATGTTCAAGAACAGTTATACGAATATAAACTTCCACTACCAATGTTCGAAATTGCTTTCTTTTCTTACCGTCCAGCGAGTCTTTGTCCTTTCGAACTCACCACCACTGAATGATACCTAAGCAATAGTCTACTGTTCTTTTTCCTGCACTGCTCTTAACTCTTCACGTGGCCGACCCCTTAACCTAGTACAGGTAAACTGGACTGGACCTGAACCGAATAGACTCGAACCGAATAGACTCGAATCGAATAGACTCGAACAGAATGGATCCGAACCGAAGACAACTCGAAATAGATAAAAGATATTAATAGAAATAAAGAAAGATGAGATATGAATAACCGCACAACTTACTAAAAAGTCAAATATATTAGCTTTATAAAATCATATCAAGGGTGTAAAAAACTGACCAACTTAAAAGCTTGATTAAAATCGTCCGATCTCCCATTGACCCGAAATTGACCTGAACTGAAAATCAACCAACCCGAAATGATCCGAAATAAATAGAACCGAACTAAATCGAATCGAACCGAATCTAAACCAAATGACATCATACCCGAAATAACCGAAATTGAAATGACCGGAAGCGATTCACCCGTTTGTAACCTCTAAGTACATGTAACTTGTTATGGTGGCAGGGGGATTCCTCGACTTGATCCAATCCAATCTCACCTGATACGGTTTAACATAAGTTTCAGTTTTTATTTTATTGTCAAAATAGAATATTAATTTATTCAATTTAATAACATAAATCAAGGTAAAATTTAATTTAATGTCATAATTCCTGTATTTTATATGTTATATTATATATTTATCAAAAATCAAAATTTAACTAATAAATATATATATATGTTAATCCCAACAATCAGTTAATCTAACAAATGGTGACTATAAAATCTTAACTATTAACTTTAAATATTAAACTCAAAATTATAATCCTAAAACTAAAATTTCTAAACCCTAAGTAGGACAACTTGCATGGACTAAAGTTTTTATATTGGAAATGTATCAAATAATTATTTTTTGGATTTATAAAAACAGTGTTTATCCCCTAAACTAAGTTGAAAACTTTGTATCAAATAATTTATATATATATATATATATATAGGGTTAGGATCAACTTACGCTGTGTAAAACTCAATTCCTTTTATACCGTTTTTAGACCGTTAGATGATGGTAATTAATGGCTCAGATTATTTCCTTATTTTTTTTCCAAAGTGATAATCTTCACATTTTTTACTGTTAATCTCATCCATCCATTTCCCTTATCCAATGGTTCTAGATTAGTGTAAAACTAAATGAGTTTTACACTATGTAACTTGATCTCATCCCATATATATATATATATATATATATAAAATAGTATTTTCGTAATTATCTCAAACCGGGACAATTTCTCCTAAATTTGAATTCAACTCGAGTAATTCTATAATTTTATCCGACTTAACCAAAAACTTGAATTTTATGAAACATATCATTATAGTTGCTAGAGATGTCGGATTAGGGGTGAATAAAATTCGACTCGAATCGAAAAATTAATGTTTTTTTTTTCAATTTTGAATTATTCGAGTCAACTCGAGTAACTTGATTTTTTTTTAGTTCGAGTCGAGTTAAAATTTGCCCAACTTGAAAAACCCAAAAATTGGAAAACCGAGTTTTACAGTTTTGCAATTTAGTCCCTGATTTCATTTTTCTTCAATTCCTCCTTCATTTTAAGTCCATTTAGACCAAATTTGAACCACACATTCCTAAACCAACGTAGAATACTTATTTATCTTCAATTTATATTTTTGAAAATAAATTTCATAATTTTTTTTTAATTCAGCCCCTTAACTTGTACGATTTCCTCATTTCTTCGATCCCTCTTTTGCTTTAAGTCAATTTTTGACCAAATTTGAACCGCATGCTCCTAAACCACCGTAGAATACATATTTAACTTCAATTCATATTTTTTAAATTAAATTTTCAACTTTTGCAATTTAGCTCCTCAACTTTGAATGATTTTTCATTTCTTCAATTCCTCTTTCGTTTTAAGTCTATTTTTGACCAAAATTAAACCACATGATTCACTAACAATATATAATATCTATATAACTTCAATTCATATTTTTAACCAATGTATTCTTTTTTCAATTTAGTCTTTTAATTTTACATTTTATTCAATTTGATCATTCAACATATTTTTTTTTGTAATTTTTTTCTTCTTCACATCAATTCATTGACTTATTTATATTCTCATCAATACTTTATCCCCAAAAATTAATTATTTAAAAATAATATTATAAATATATTGTAGAAGTTTAGATGATATTTTTTTATTAAATAACATTACAAATCTTACTTATACATGTGAAAAATAATATTGTTGAGTGGATCAAATGATCGATATAAACCAAGAGGGGGTGAATTGGATTTTTAGACTTTTTGGTAGTGGAATTGGCAAATAAAAAGATAGACAAGAGGATTTAGAGTGGTTCAAGTTCCAATTGAACTCTACATCCACTACCTTAGCTTCACTAAGGATTTTCCAACAATTCCACTAATTGCTCTTCCCTTTTTCTAGGCTAAGGAGGTAACCGTTACAATATCGGTCAAATTTTCTACGCAAAATTTGACCCAATTCTCACACAAGAATTACAAAGAAGATGATGGCTAAACAAGTATCTCTCAATACAAAAATGTAGCCCAATTACAAGTACTCAACCCAATTGAAAGGATAAGAATGGAAATTACAATTTCACAATTGGGGTTTACAAGAAATAATGAGATTTAGGCTCAATTGCTTGGATTTGATGTTTGGATGTTTTCTTTGAGATCAATAGTTGTTGTTGAAGCTTTTAGAGGTCCCTTTTATACCTTCTCATTGAATTCTAGCCGTTGGGGTTGTTGCATTCATCAATAGAGCCGTTGGGATGTTATCTTCCCTCCATAAATGCAGTCTGCAACCACCCGTTTCGAAACGCCCGATCCTATTTCGAAACAGACCAAAAAAGAAAGAGTTGTTGGGGTGTATTAAATAGACCGTACCGAAACGGGCACGATCGTTTTGATACGATTAAGAGCCGTTTCGAAACCCGTTTCGAAACACTTAGCCACTGTCAAAGCCCGTATCGAAACGGATTGAAAGTGTTTCGATACGCCTTAACGACCAATATAAAAATAGTTAAAAACTTCAACGGTCATATTTTTAAAACAAAGTTTGAATGCCGTTTCGAAACGTTTGAAGTAGTTTCGATACTACCGTATCGAAACGGGTCAAACCGTTCCGATTTTCTTCACCCGTTTCGAAACCTGTTTCGAAACAAAGGTTCACAATTTCAAAACCGTTTCGAAACACGTTCTGAAACACAGGTTCACAGTTTCAAAAGTGTTCCGGAACGCCTAAGGCCGTTCTGAAACGGTGACTCGAAAATCATTGTTTTGGCTTCAAAAACACTTAGAAAAGTTTTGACAACTTGAGTTTTTAATTTAACCATTTTCATTTAAATATATAGAGAGGTTTGAGGACTTAAAATTTGTTTTATCTTTTTCAAATTAGTCCTTAAATTCTTTAGTTATATCAAAATTAATTATCGGTTTCACAATCTCCCCATTTTTGATATAACAAAACTAAAGTTAGAATTTTTAAGAGTTTTGATCTTTTGAATACATTCTAACTCCCCCTTAATTTAAGATAGGTTTTAAAGTTTTGAAAAGATTTAAAATTTAAGTTTTAAAACTCAAAACCACTTAAAACAAATTTTTGGCTCTTATATTTTCTCCCCCTTTTTGTTAGATAAAAAAGAATAATAAACAAGGCTCAAAGAGAAGAAACAAGGTTAAAAGCAGTAAGCAACATAATATAGATTCATATAATCCAAATCCAAACATAAAACTTAAACAATAAGGTTCAAAGCTCAATCTCAAACAAAATAATCAAAGCATAGGTTCATGAAACATAAAAAATAAAGGTGCAAACTTAATCCTAATATGATAGTCTAATATGCGATGCAATAAAAAAGATCCTAAGCCTTGTCATCGTCACCATCAACATCGGAGGAGTTATCATCGTTCCTAGCTTGAGAGCGACGAAAGGTCATCCATTGACCATAAAAGGTAGAGAATGACAGGTTCATGGATTGATGTTGATTCTCAAGGGAGGTGAGACGATTTTCCACGGATTAAAAGCGAGTATTAATAGTACCAAGACCTGCCTCCATTGTGTTGAACCGCTCGGTGAGAAAATCCATAAGAGCTTCATTGTTGGGACCTAGAGCTTGAAGCTGTGGTTCAACTTGTGGCTTGAGGCTTTGCACTCTCCAAGCCAAACTTCTTGAGCATATCCTTGATGTATTTTTCTTGATTGATGAAGGTGTCATCCTTTCTTTGCTTGATTTGGAGTCCCAAAAAGAATGAGAGCTCCCCCATCATGCTCATCTCGAATTCATTTTGCATTAACTTAGCAAACTCTTTGCAATGACACTCATTAGTAGATCCAAAAATAATATCATCAACATAAATTTGTACTACTAAGATATCATTTTTATACCTTTTTATGAAAAGTGTAGTGTCCACCTTACCTTTTTCAAAACTTTTTTCAATAAAAAAGTTTGAAAGTCTTTCATACCAAGCTCTAGGAGCTTGTTTTAAACCATAAAGAGCTTTAGTAAGTTTGAAAACATGATTTGGAAATTTTGAGTCTTCAAAACCCGGTGGTTGTTCCACATACACTTCCTCATTTATAAAACCGTTTAAAAATGCACTTTTGACATCCATTTGAAAAAGCTTGAAATCATGATAGCATGCATATGCAAGCAACATCCTAATAGCCTCCATTCTAGCTACGTGAGCATAGGTTTCATCAAAATCTATTCACTCTTCTTGAGTGTAGCCTTGTGCTACTAATCTAGTTTTATTTCTCACAATGTTACCACTCTCATCTAGTTTATTCCTAAAGACTCATTTAGTTCCTATAGTAGATTGATTACTAGGCCTATCAACTAATGTCCAAACATTACTTCTCTCAAATTGATTTAATTCCTCTTGCATTGCCAAAATCCAAAAATCATCTTTTAATGCTTCTTTGATATTTTTAGGCTCTATGCATGAGATAAATGCAACATGGTTCATAAGTTTAAGAGAAGATCTAGTAGTTACCCCCCTGGATGGATCACCCAAGATTTCACCACCTTTGACATAGTTGAACTCCCTTGGGTAGCTCACTTCCTTTTCCTCAAGAGCCAAGTCCTTCAAGACTTCAAGAGGTGAATCTTGTGTATCCTCTTCTTTTGTTGAAATCTCATCCTCCTTTGAAGTTTGTCCTCCATCAAAGGCATTAATGATTCATACATCATCATCATCACAAGAATCCTTCCTTGGAAGGAGGTTATCATCGAATACAACATGTATAGACTTTTCTTACTACTAAAGTTCTCTTGTTAAATACACGATAGGCTTTAGAGTTTAAGGAATATCCTATGAAAATAGCTTCATCACTTTTTGCATCAAATTTACCTAAGTTATCTTTTCCATTATTTAAAACAAAACACTTGCAACCAAATGGATGAAAATAGCTAATGTTAGGATTTTTAGATTTTACAATCTCATATGGTGTTTTCTTTAAAAGTGGCCTAATCATTACTCGGTTTACAATGTAGCAAGCGGTGTTTGTGGCTTCCGCCCAAAAATATTTAGGTAAATTGTTTTCACAAAGCATGGTTCTAGCCATTTCATGTAAAGTTCTATTTTTCCTATCAACTACCTCATTTTGTTGAGGAGTTTGAGGAGCCGAAAAATTGTGGCTAATACCATTTTCATTTAAAAACTCTTCAAACCCTAGATTTTGAATTTCGGTTCCATGATCACTTCTAATATGAGAAATTCTAAGTTCAAGATCATTTTTGGTTAATTTTGAAAATGTGATGAATTTTTCTAAAGCATCAACTTTAGTACTTAAAAATAGAACCCAAGTAAATCTAGAAAAATCATCAACAAGTACAAATGCATAAGATTTTCCACCCAATCATAGTACGAATATGCCCAAATAAATCCATGTGAATAAGTTGTAAACACCTATTTGTAGAAACATCATTAATGGATTTAAAGGATGACTTATGTTGTTTACCCTTAGAGCATGCATCACAAATTTTGTCATTTGAGAACTTGATTTTGGGTAAACCTCTAACTAGATCTAGAGAAACTAATTTTTCTAAAACACTAATGCTAGCATGTCCTAGTTTCCTATGCCATAGCCATGCATCATTTTCATTTTGAGCTACTAAACATGCATGTGATGCATGTATGTCATCTAAATGCACCATGTAAATATTACTTATGCGATGACCTATGAGCATAATATTATTTGATTTAATGTCAACAATTTTGCACCCATTTTTATCAAATAAGACATTAAATCCTTTATCACATAATTGGCTTATGTTCAACAAATTATGTTTAAGACCATCGACATACAAAACATTTTCAATAAGAATGGTAGAGTAATTACCTATGGAGCCAATACCTTTAATGTGGCCTTTGGAGTTGTCACCAAATGTCACTACTCCTCAACTTTTTGGCTTTAAGTCCATGAATCTACTTTTGTCTCCGGTCATATGCCTCGAGCATCCACTATCAAGGTACCATGAATTTTGACTTTGTGCTTTGGCCTTGTAGCAATGCTACCCCTACAAACAAAGATATTAAACTTTTGTTTTTGGTACCCAAATCATTTTGGGTCCACGAGTGTTAGCTCCCAATAGCTTGGTTCCCTTAGGAATCCAAGGTGACATAGAAACAATATTATTAAATTTGACAAGTACCTTAGGAACCCATACACTCCTAATCTTTTTAGTTCTATTATGTCTAGGGAAGCCAATTTGTTTGTAATTATTAGTCTTTCTCCTAGGTTGCTTTGTTTTAGATGATTCACCTTTTTCATGCTTCACATTACCAACATTTTTGAAAGACTCTTTGAGCTTGTTAAGCTCATCTAACACCTTTTGGTGTTCACTATTGCATTGAGAAAGACGATTATTTAGGTCTACATTTTCATCTTGGAAGAATTTAAGTTCATCTTTTAAACTTAAAATTTTTTTCTCAAATTTTAAGTTAGCTTGAGAAAGTGAGTCATTTTTATCATTTAATTCCGAAATAATTTTCTTATTTCTGATGACCGACTCTTTGTACTTCTCAACTAACTCACCATAAACCTCTTGCAACTCATCGTATGCATCATGTAATTCATCAAATGTAAAGTCAAAAGATGATGAGTTAGAGGTTATCGTGAAGGAATCCTCTTCAAGTGCCATGAGACAAAGGTTGGCCACTTCTTGTTCGTCATCCTCGGATAACTCCTCGTCATCCAAGTAGCAAGTTTGGCTTTGAGCTTCTTCTTCTTCTCAAAGCCCTTCTTCTTTAGTTGAGGGTACTCCGAACGAATGTGACCTGGCTTTTTGCACTCGTAGCAAATGATTTGATCCCTCTCTTCTTCTTTGTTTTTGCCCTTGAAGTCCATTTTTCTTTGAATCTTCCTTCCTCGGTTGGACCTCATGAATCATGAGAATCTTTTGGCTATCATAGCCAATTCTTCTAAATCATCCTCCTCACTAGAAGTGCTCTCCTCATGTAATGAAGCTTTGAGAGCCACTCCTATCTTCTTCTTCTTTTCTACTTCTAGCTTCCCCACTCTTTTCTCTTCCTTCTTCTTTTCATATTCCCTTCCTTGCTTCATTATCTCATGAGTAAGGAGAGAACCCACTAGCTTATCAAGTTTTAGTGTCTTCAAGTTTTTGGCCTCGATGATGGCGTTCTCTTCCCATCCCAAGATTCGGGAAGTGAGTAGAGTAGCTTTCGGACTAGTTTGTCTTACGAGATTGTCTCTCCAAAACCCTTAAGCTCGTTGACAATAGTTGAGAAGCGATCGAACATCTTGGACACGGTTTCGTCGGGCTCCATCTTGAAATTCTCATAGCTAAGATTGAGAATTCCAATCTTGGTCTCCTTCACATCACTAGTTCCTTCATAGGTGGTCTCTAGTGTATCCCACACTTCCTTGGCACTTTCAATGGAGGAGACTTTGGAGTAGATGTCGGGACCGAAAGAACAAAATAGCATGTGGAGAGCTTTATCATTTATTTGGATATTCTTTCTCTCATCTTCACTCATCTCAATCTTCTTCTTTAGAACCAACTTTCCTTCATCATCACTCTTCAATGGAATATAAGGACCATCTTCAATGACATCCCAAACAAGGTAATCGTTGGATTTGATGAAGAGGCGCATCTGGTTCTTCCAAAATTGATAGTTATCACCATTGAAGAATGGCAGTTTTGTGGTTGATTGAGACTCGTACATGCTTGATCTGGAGGTAGATGCCATGACTTGATTTTTGGATGATCACACTCTTCATAAGAACTCCTCTTATGGTTGTTAATCATTCAAAGAGGTAGGCTCTGATACCAATTGTTGAGTAGATCAAATGATCGATATAAACCAAGAGGGGAGTGAATTGGATTTTTAGACTTTTTGGTAGTGGAATTGACAAATAAAAAGATAGACAAGAAGATTTAGAGTGGTTCAAGTTCCAATCGAACTCTACATCCACTACCTTAGCTCCACTAAGGATTTTCCAACAATTCCACTAATTGCTCTTCCCCTTTTCTAGGCTAAGGAGGTAACCGTTATGTTGAGTGGATCGCAAGATCGATATTGACCAAGAGGGGGGGGTGAATTGGAAATATAAAGTTTTGTGGTGGAAATTTGCAAATTAAAAATGATGGACAAGGGATTTAGAGTGGTTCAAGTTCCAAATGAACTCTACATCCACTACCTTAGCTTCACTAAGGATTTGCAACAATTCCACTAATTGCTCTTCCCCTTTTCTAGGACAAGGAGGCAACCCTTTACAATTTCGGTTGATTTTTCTACCCAAAAATCAACCCAATCCTCACACAAGTGAACAAAGAAATTTAATGGCTAATTGGATATCTCTCAATACAAATAATAGCCCAATTACAAGCACTCAACCCAATTGAACAAGATATGAATGAAAATTACAATTGGGGTTTTAGACAAAATGGGATTTGTGCACAATTGCTTGGATTTAATGTTTGGATGTTTGCTTTTGGATCAATAGTTGTTGCTGGTGCTTTTAGAGGTCCCTTTTATACCTTCTCATTGATTTCTAGCCGTTGTGGTTGTTGCACTCATCAATAGAGCCGTTGGGGATGTTATCTCACCACCATAAATGCAGTCTGCAACAACCCGTTTCGAAACGCGGGGTACCTGTTTCCGAACAGACTAAAATAGAAAGAGCCGTTGGGGTGCATTTAAGAGCCCGTTTCGAAACGCCTTAGGGCCGTTTCGAAACACTTTTGCCACTGCCAAGGGTCGTTTCAAAACGGTCTTAGCCCGTTTCGAAACACCTTAACGGTTTTCAGAAAATCAGTTAAAAACAACTTCAACGGTCATATTTTCAATTTAAACTTAAGAGCCGTTTTGAAACGCTTGACATCGTTTCGAGACGATTTTGCTACTGTCAAGGGTCGTTTCGGAACGGCCTTAGCCCGTTTCGAAACACCCTTTTTATCTTTAAATATTCAGCAAATATTTCAACCGTTGTGCCTTTTTAAAATCAAATTTGAAGAACAGTTTCGAAACGTGAGAGACCGTTTCGAAACAGGGTCAAGTGTTTCGATACACGTTTCGGAACAGGGGTTGACAGTGATGAAAACGTTTCGAAACGCCTTAGGGCCGTTTCGAAACAGGACTTTGAAAATCACTGTTTTGACTTGAAACACTTAGAAAAATATTTGAAAAACTTTGTTTTTAACTTGGGCATAATCTTAAAATTATATGGGGATAATTTGAGGACTTAAAATTCGTTTTGACATTTTCAATTTAGTCCTTAGGTTTTTAGTTATATCAAAATTAAAATATTTGTTTCACAATCTCCCCCTTTTTGATATAACAATACCAAAGTTAGAATTTTTGAGAATTTTGAAAGTTTTGAAAAATATTCTAACTCCCCCTTAATTTAAGATAGGTTTTTAAAGTTAAGAAAAAATGTTTGACTTGAAATCAAAATTGTAAAGCTTTAAAAAACCTTTTAAAATTTAAAACGAATTTTAGTTTGTGGCTCTTAAATTTCTTCTCCCCCTTTTTGTTAGATCAAAAAGAATAATGAAAGCTCATAGAGAAGACAAAGGATTAGTACCAATAAGCATTAATAAGCAACCATAATATTAATTCATAACATCAAAATATCCAAAACATAAACCAACATTAAGTTCATAATAAAATCCCAAATAAAAAGTCAAAAGCGTAGGTTCCTAAAACATAATAAAACATAAAGATGCAATCTTAATCCTAAAATGCATAGATAATATGATATGATATGATAAGAAGATCCTAGGTCTCGTCATCATCATCCGAAGTATCATCACCGCTCTTGACTTGAGAACGGTGAAACTTCGTCCATTGCCCATAGAGCGTAGAGAAGGACAAATCCAAGTTTGAGTGGCAAGTCTCAAGATTATGAAGGCGATCCTCGACATTCTTCAAACGATTGTCCATAGCAGTAAAACCCGAAGCAATGCTAGTATCCAAAGCATTGAATCGCTCGGTAATGAGAGCCGTGAGGGCTTCATTGTTTGCAACCGGAACTTGCGGTGAAGGAGCAACAGGAGGAGGAACAGCTTCTCTATCAACTCTTTCCCAAACATCATTCACATATGTGAACCCGGACTTGCGAAGGGATGACTCACCAATCTTGGTCTTGCGAGGTTCCGGAGAGTCGTAGGTACAATCGATACCAAGATCATGAAAGATGCAGCTCAAGAGTGTGCCATAGGTAAACGACTTCAACTCATTTGTGTCAATAAGCTTAATATTATTGACTATCTCGGCAAAAATTATTTTAGGCACATTAGGGCGCTCACCTCTACGGAAACACTCAAGCCAAAAATGATCAGTTTGACGGATATGAGAGTATTTACCTCCGGAAGGTCGAATGAACCAAGAGACCATCAAGTGAAGAACGCGGTCATGCACATCCAAATTAAGTGCTTTACCGGTGAAATTGCCAAAGTGACGTTCATCCTCAAGACCCTCATCTTTAAGTTTAAAAATAGACTCCAAGAGAGCAACATTAACAACAAACTTTTTGCCCAATAAGGAAGATTCAATCCCTATAATCTCGGTTTTGGTCTCATCATAAAGAAAACGAGCATTAGAGTAAAAAAGGAGTACCATGTGTTTGTAGCGAATATCCGGAATGCTCAAGAACAAGATAAGATTCCACTCACTCAAACGGTCGAGATAACGAAATAGGAATCGCTCGGAATTGAGGAAGTCAAGATCAATGACACGTTCTTTACGAATTGCAAAATCCTTGACAAAAGAGAAGCGAGCACGCGCCTCTGGAGTTTTAAGGGATTTCTGAAAAAGCAGAGTAAGATTTGGACGAATGCTCGAATCACCGGATTGAACGGCCTTGCGCTTTTTGTTAACTTGATCCGCCATCTAAAAACATTAAGCAAGTATATTTTAAAATTAAGTGTATGCATTGATATTTAAAATCAATCCAATAATAAATCCCACTTAGGTTTTTGAAACAAAATTAAAAAAAAATTAAAAAATCAGTAAAGAAAAAGACGACTGAAAAATTTTATATTCGAATAAAAAATTTTGGGTTTTTGAATTTTTTTTACAAGATATGGAAAACCCATAAAGGAAAAACTATAATGTATAAAAAATAAAATTTTCTAACCTAAGGTTCGAACATAAATTGAAGGAAAAAGAAAAGAAAAGAAAAAAAATTACCTTAGTTTGGGATTTTGGATGATTTGATGAAAATCCTTGCACAATGTTGATGAAACTTGCTTAGACTTGAGTTTTAGAGTAAAACCCCTCACAATTTTGTGAAAATTAATGAGTTTGAGAGGGTATTTATAGAGAGGGAGGCGGTTTAGGGTTTTTAAGAGTTTGATAAAAAGTGAAATTTCACATTAAAAGCCCTAATTAAAGCAGTCCGCGATGCCGTTTCGGAATGGTCAGGACCGTTTCGAAACGAGACGACTAGGGTTTGACCGTTTGGAGACCATAGGCTGACCGTTTCGATACGGTGCTGAACCCTTGGCAGTAGCCAAAACGTTTCGGAACGCATTGGAGGCGTTTCGAAACGCCCTTCTCTCAGAACTGGATTTAAGGTATCCGTATCGAAACAGGGTCACCCGTTTCGATACACCTGGGCCTGGAAGTGCAGATGAGGCTCTAAAAGTGCAGAAAAATGAAGTTTTAAGAGGCCTAACATGCATAAATGTTATGAATGAGCAGGCAAAACATATTCAAGCATAAACATACTCCCCCTAACTATAGGCATGGATGAAATTAGGAGTTTAAACACATGAACATGGCATTTCACAAAATCAAGCATATTTAAGCACAAAAGAGGTCCTAAAAGGTCAAGATAGGCTAGCTAGACCTAACTCTCTCCTAAGGGACCAAAAACGCTCTTTGTCTAAGGGTTTTGTAAATATGTCCGCTAATTGATTCAAGGTGTCTACGTACTCTATAACCACATCTTTCTTAAGGACATGATCTCTAATGAAATGATGCCTTATTTCTATGTGTTTGGTTCTAGAGTGTTGGATGGGATTTTTAGTTAAGCATATTGCACTAGTGTTGTCACATTTTAGGGGTATGGTTTCAACTTTAATTCCATAATCTAAGAGTTATTGCTTCATCCAAAGGACTTGAGCACAACAACTCCCTAAGGATATGTACTCGGCTTCGGTGGTAGATAAGGATACACTATTTTGTTTCTTAGAGAACCAAGATATGAGCATACTACCTAAGAATTGACAAGTTCCCGAAGTACTTTTCCTATCGATTTTACAACCCCCATAATCCGCATCCGAGTAAGCATGAAGGTTGAAGGTAGAGTCTCTAGGATACCAAAGACCTAAACAAGGAGTGTCTCTAAGGTATCTAAAGATTCTCTTAACGGCTATAAGGTGAGACTCTCTAGGACTAGCTTGAAACCTAGCACACAAGCAAACACTAAACAATATATCCGGTCTACTTGCGGTAAGGTAAAGCAAAGATCCAATCATAGAACGATAAAGTTTAGAGTCAACACACTTACCTCCTTCATCTTTGTCAAGCTTTGTAGATGAGCTCATAGGAGTGGCTTGAGGCTTTGCATTCTCCAAGCCAAACTTCTTGAGCATATCCTTTATGTATTTTGCTTGGTTGATGAAGGTGTCATCCTTCTTTTGCTTGATTTGGAGTCCCAAAAAGAATGAGAGCTCCCCCATCATGCTCATCTCAAATTCACCTTGCATTAACTTAGCAAACTCTTGACAATGACATTCATTAGTAGAACCAAAAATGATATCATCAACATAAATTTGAACTACTAAGATGTCATTTTATACATTTTTATAAAGAGTGTAGTGTCCACCTTACCCTTTTCAAATCCTTTTTCAATCAAAAAATTTGAAAGCCTTTCATACCAAGCTCTAGGAGCTTGTTTTAAACCATAAAGAGCTTTGGTAAGTTTGAAAACATGATTTGGAAATTTTGAATCTTCAAAACCCGGTGGTTGTTCCACATACACTTCTTCATTTATAAAACCATTTAAAAATGCGCTTTTAACATCCATTTGAAAAAGCTTGAAATTATGATAACATGCATATGCAAGCAACATTCTAATGGCTTCCATTCTAGCTACGGGTGCATAGGTTTCATCAAAATCTATTCCCTCTTCTTGAGTGTAACCTTGTGCTACAAGTCTAGCTTTATTTCTCACAATGTTACCACTCTCATCTAGCTTGTTCCTAAAGACCCATTTAGTTCCTATTGTAGATTGATTACTAGGCCTATCAACTAATGTCCATACATTACTTCTCTCAAATTGATTTAACTCTTCTTGCATAGCCATAATCCAAAAGTCATCTTTCAATGCTTCTTTTATATTTTTAGGCTCTATGCATGAGATAAATGCAACATGGTTCATTAATCTAAGAGAAGAACGAGTGGTTACCCCCTTGGATGGATCACCCAAGATTTCACCATCTTTGACATAGTTCAACTCCCTTGGGTAGCTCACTTCCTTTTCCTCAATAGCCAAGTCCTTCAAGGCTTCAAGAGGTGGATCTTGTGAGTCCTCTTCCTTTGTTGGAATCTCATCCTCCTTTGAAGTTTGACCTCCATCAAAGGCATTTATGATCCCTACATCATCATCATCACAAGAATCCTTCCAAGGAAGGAGGTTATCATCGAATACAACATGAATAGATTCTTCTACTACTAAAGTTCTTTTGTTAAATACTCGATAGGCTTTAGAGGTTAAAGAGTAACCTATAAAAATGGCTTCATCACTTTTTGCATCAAATTTACCTAAGTTATCTTTTCCATTATTTAAAACAAAACACTTGCACCCAAAAGGGTGGAAATAGCTAATGTTAGGCTTTTTGGATTTTAAAATCTCATAAGGTGTTTTCTTTAAAATTGGCCTAATCATTACTCGATTTACAATATAACAAGCGGTGTTTGTAGCTTCCGCCCAAAAATATTTAGGTAAATTGTTTTCACAAAGCATAGTTCTAGCCATTTCTTGTAAAGTTCTATTTTTCCTCTCAACTACCCCATTTTGTTGAGGAGTTCGAGGAGCCGAAAAATTATGGCTAATACCATTTTCATTTAAAAACTCTTCAAACCCTAAATTTTGAAACTCGGTTCCATGATCACTTCTAATATGTGAAATTCTAAGTTCAAGATCATTTTGGGTTAATTTTGAAAATGTGATGAATTTTTCCAAAGCCTCATCTTTAGTATTTAAAAAGAGAACCCAAGTAAATCTAGAAAAATCATCAACTAGCATAAAAGCATAAGACTTACCACCCAAGCTCATAGTCTTAATTGGGCCAAATAAATCCATGTGAATTAATTGTAAACATCTACTAGTAGAAACATCATTTATGGATTTAAAGGAAGACCTATGTTGTTTACCCTTTGAGCATGCATCACAAATTTTATCATTTGAAAATTTTATCTTGGGTAAACCTCTAACTAGATTTAGAGAGACTAGTTTTTCCAAAACACTTATGCTAGCATGTCCTAGCTTCCTATGCCACAACCATACATCATTTTCATTTTGAGCAACTAAGCATGCATGAGATGTATGAATGTCATCTAGATGCACCATGTATATATTCCCTATGCGATGACCTATGAGCATAACATTATTAGATTTAATGTCTACAATTTTACATCCATTTTTATCAAATAAAACATTAAATCCTTTATCACATAGTTGACTTATGCTCAATAAATTGTGTTTAAGACCATCGACATATAAAACATTTTCAATGAGAATAGTAGAGTGATTACCTATAGAGCCAATACCTTTAATGTGGCCTTTGGAGTTGTCACCAAATGTTACTACTCCTCCACTTTTTGGCTTTAGATCCATAAATCGACTCTTGTCTCCGGTCATGTGCCTCGAGCATCCACTATCAAGGTACCATGAGTTTTGACTTTGTGCTTTGGCCTTGTAGCAATGCTCCCCCTACAAACAAAGATATTAAACCTTGGTTTTTGGTACCCAAATCATTTTGGGTCCATGTGTGTTAGCTCCCAAAACCTTGGTTCCCTTAGGAATCCAAGATGACATAGCAATAATATTATTAGATTTAACAAGTTCCTTAGGAACCCATACACTTCTAATTCTTTTAGCTCTACTATGTCTAGGATAGCTACCTTGTTTGTAGTAGTTAGTCTTTTTCTTAGGTTGGTGTGTTCTAGAGGATTCTCCTACTTCATGCTTGACCTACCAACATTTTTTAAAGACTTTTTGAGCTCATTTAGCTCACCCAACACCTTTTGGTGTTCACAATTACATTGAGATAAAAGATTATTAAGATCAACATTTTCATCTTGAAAGAATTTAAGTTCATCTTTTAATCCTAATACCTTTTTCTCAAATTTAGAATTAGCTTGAGTAAGTGAGTCATTTTTCTCATTTAATTCTAGAATAATCTTTTTATTCCTAATAACCGACTCCTTATATTTCTCAACTAATTCATTATATACCTCTTGTAACTCATCATATGCATCATTTAATTCTTCATATGAAAAATCTAAAGTAGATGAGTTAGAGGTTACCAATGAGGAATCTTCCTCAAGTGCCATGAGGCAAAGGTTAGCCACTTCTTGTTCGTCATCGTCCGATGACTCCTCATCACTCCAAGTAGCAAGCTTGGCTTTGAGCTTTTTCCTCTTCTCAAAGCCCTTCTTCTTGAGTTGAGGGCACTCCGAACGTATGTGGCCGGGTTTATTGCACTCAAAGCAAATGATTGGATCCTTTCCATCTTCCTTGTTCTTGCTTTTGAAGTCCATCTTCCTTTGGATTTTTCTTCCCCGGTTGGACCTCATAAAGCGTGAGAATCGTTTGGCTATCATAGCCAATTCTTCAAGTTCATCCTCATCACTAGATGAGCTCTCATCATGTTGTGAAGCTTTAGCCTTGAGAGCTATTCCCATCTTCTTCTTCTTCTCAACTTCAAGCTTCTCTACTCTTTTCTCTTCTTTCTTTTTCTCATCTTCCCTTCCTTGCTTCATGATCTCATGAGTAAGGAGAGAACCCACAAGCTCATCAAGCTTCAAAGTCTTCAAATTCTTTGTTTCGATGATAGCGGTTCTCTTCTCATCCCAAGACTCGGGAAGTGAATAGAGTAGCTTCCGGACAAGCTTGTCTTCCGGTATGATCTCTTCAACGCCCTTTAGACCATTAACAATCGTGGAGAATCGATCAAACTTTTTTGACACCGTCTCATCGGGCTCCATCTTGAAATTTTCATAACTAAGATTGAGAATTTCTATCTTAGTTTCCTTGACATCATTGGTGCCTTCATAAGTGATCTCAAGAGTGTCCCACACTTCTTTGACACTTTCAATTGATGAGACCTTTGAGTAGATGTCCGGACCGAAAGCACAAAATAGCATGTGGAGAGCTTTATCATTGACTTGAATCTTTTTCCTCTCCTCTTCACTCATCTCCACTTTCTTCTTTAACACCATCTTGCCTTCACAATCTTGCTTCAATGGAATATATGGCCCATCCTCAATGACATCCCACACAAGATAGTCATTTAACTTGATGAATAGACGCATTCTATTCTTCCAAAAAGAATAATTATCACCGTTGAAGAAGGGAGGCTTTGTAGTGGATTGTGACTCGTACATGCCGGAACCGAAATTTGAAGCCATCTCTTGATATTTTGATGATCACACTCTTCCAAGGATCTCCTCTTGTGGTTGTTAATCCTCAAAGAGTTAAGCTCTGATACCAATTGTTGAGTGGATCGCAAGATCGATATTGACCAAGAGGGGGGGTGAATTGGAAATTTAAAGTTTTGTGGTGGAAATTTGCAAATTAAAAATGATGGACAAGGGATTTAGAGTGGTTCAAGTTCCAAATGAACTCTACATCCACTACCTTAGCTTCACTAAGGATTTGCAACAATTCCACTAATTGCTCTTCCCCTTTTCTAGGACAATGAGGCAACCCTTTACAATTTCGGTTGATTTTTCTACCCAAAAATCAACCCAATCCTCACACAAGTGAACAAAGAAATTTAATGGCTAATTGGATATCTCTCAATACAAATAATAGCCCAATTACAAGCACTCAACCCAATTGAACAAGATATGAATGAAAATTACAATTGGGGTTTTAGACAAAATGGGATTTGTGCACAATTGCTTGGATTTGATGTTTGGATGTTTGCTTTTGGATCAATAGTTGTTGCTGGTGCTTTTAGAGGTCCCTTTTATACCTTCTCATTGATTTCTAGCCGTTGTGGTTGTTGCACTCATCAATAGAGCCGTTGGGGATGTTATCTCACCACCATAAATGCAGTCTGCAACAACCCGTTTCGAAACGCGGGGTACCTGTTTCGGAACGGACTAAAATAGAAAGAGCCGTTGGGGTGCATTTAAGAGCCCGTTTCGAAACGCCTTAGGGCCGTTTCGAAACACTTTTGCCACTGTCAAGGGTCGTTTCGAAACGGTCTTAGCCCGTTTCGAAACACCTTAACGGTTTTCAGAAAATCAGTTAAAAACAACTTCAACGGTCATATTTTCAATTTAAACTTAAGAGCCGTTTCGAAACGCTTGACATCGTTTCGAGACGATTTTGCTACTGTCAAGGGTCGTTTCGGAACGGCCTTAGCCCGTTTCGAAACACCCTTTTTATCTTTAAATATTCAGCAAACATTTCAACCGTTGTGCCTTTTTAAAATCAAATATGAAGAACAGTTTCGAATCGTGAGAGACCGTTTTGAAACAGGGTCAAGTGTTTCGATACACGTTTCGGAACAGGGGTTGACAGTGATGAAAACGTTTCGAAACGCCTTAGGGCCGTTTCGAAACAGGACTTTGAAAATCACTGTTTTGACTTGAAACACTTAGAAAAATATTTGAAAGACTTTGTTTTTAACTTGGGCATAATCTTAAAATTATATGGGGATAATTTGAGGACTTAAAATTCGTTTTGACATTTTCAATTTAGTCCTTAGGTTTTTAGTTATATCAAAATTAAAATATTTGTTTCACACGTTACAATATCGGTCAAATTTTCTACCAAAAATTTGACCCAATCCTCACACAAGAATTACAAAAAAAGATGATGACTAAACAAGTATCTCTCAATACAAAAATGTAGCTTAATTACAAGCACTCAACCCAATTGAAAGGATAAGAATGGAAATTACAATTTCACAATTGGGGTTTACAAGAAATAATGAGATTTAGGCTCAATTGCTTGGATTTGATGTTTGGATGTTTTCTTTGAGATCAATAGTTGTTGCTGAAGCTTTTAGAGGTCCCTTTTATACCTTCTCATTGAATTCTAGCCGTTGGGGTTGTTGCATTCATCAATAGAGCCGTTGGGATGTTATCTCCCCTCTATAAATGCAGTCTGCAACCACCCGTTTCGAAACGCCCGATCATGTTTCGAAACAGACCAAAAAAGAAAGAGTCGTTGGGGTGTATTAAATAGACCGTACCGAAACGAGCACGATCGTTTCGATACGATTAAGAGCCGTTTCAAAACCCGTTTCGAAACACTTAGCCACTGTCAAAGCCTGTATTGAAACGGATTGAAAGTGTTTCGATACGCCTTAACGACCAGTATAAAAACAGTTAAAAACTTCAACGGTCATATTTTTAAAACAAAGTTTGAATGTCGTTTCGAAACGGGTTAAATCGTTCCGATGTTCTTCACCCGTTTCAAAACCCATTCCGAAACAAAGGTTCACATTTTCAAAACCGTTTCGAAACACGTTCCGAAACACAGGTTCACAGTTTCAAAAGTGTTCCAGAACGCCTAAGGCCGTTCCGAAACGATGACTCAAAAATCACTGTTTTGGCTTCAAAAACACTTAGAAAAGTTTTGACAACTTGAGGTTTTAACTTAACCATTTTCCTTTAAATATATAGAGAGGTTTGAGGACTTAAAAATTTATTTTATCTTTTTCAAATTAGTCCTTAAGTTCTTTAGTTATATCAAAATTAATTATCAATTTCACAAATATGAAGAAATATATATTCATATCTTATATGATTAGTCGTTTAAATTAGAATCAAACTGTACTATAACATGGTAAATAATTACAATTAAATTTTTACAGGAACTCGAAAACTCGACTCGAATTTCATAAACTCGACTTGAATCGAAAAAAATCAAATTAAGTTCAAGCTGTAAAATATGACGCGTCAATTCGAATAACTTAAAATTTTTTGACTCGACTCGATCGAACGCTCACCCCTATGCCGAACATGATAAAATGAATAAGCCAATCTCATAACACCTTAGAATTCAAGACTGATGAAAGGATCAGGGATGGACCGAGGGGGTGCTGGTGGGGGCAACCGCCCCGCCCCCTAAAATTTTGAAAATCATATATGATTTAGAAAATTTTTAAAATTTTTCTATGTATTTTCTATTAAAAATCTATTTTCGCCCCCCTAAACTTTTATAAGTTCGCCCCTAGAAATTTATAGTTTCGCCCCCTTAACCTTATATAAGGGTTAAAACACGTTAGAAATTTATAGTCCGTCCCTAAATTTATAGTTTCGCCCCCAAACCTTATATAAGGGTTAAAACACGAATAGAAATTATTTGCTTCTTCTTGATGCTTTTATGTATGTCTCTATATTAAAAAAAATTAAATTTAAGATTTCTAGTTAAGGTTTAAGGTTAGGTTTTAAAATTATAGTTAAGAGAATTGAGGGCATGATGTATTTTTTAAAGTTTAATGTTCAAGATTTATAATTTAGAGTTAGAGTTTATAATTTAATTTGTTTTAGTGTTCGAGACGTAGTAGGGGATACTTGGATTTTTTCATCTCTTTTATAAGTTGAAAATCTTGAATAACGTGGCTCAAATTCATCCTGGACACAAGAAGACCAAAAAGGAGTCAAAGGAGAAACAAAATATCAATGCATCGTGCAAGCATAATGGAGGCCGAGAAAGCTAGCATTCCTGCTAATCCCGAAAGTCATTGGCCATCATATTCTCGAGAAAAACGCTACAAGGAATTTTATGCATGCGATTGGACCATCCACCTCCATCATTAAAGCTAGAAAAAGAACAAACAATAAATAAAAAACAATAGAGAAAAAGACGAATTAATTAAAATGATTGAGCAAGACCTACAAAATATTAGACAAAGGGCAATCTCGGAATCATAAAAAGATTGCATGAACCATGAAAAGATACACAACTTTCAGTGTCCCCATCACGTTTTTATTCTCTCTTTCACCCTCTTTTAAATTTTAACGTATTATACAAATCCACAGGAATCACTGTTCTTTTGTTTTTACCACAAACAGTTTTGAAGCAGTGGTTTTTTTATTAGAGATCTCTTGTAAAAGCTGCGGCGGAGATGGGGAAGCGACGCTGTTCGGTGGTGGCGGCGCTAGCAACGATAATGGTGGTGATGGTGGAGTTGGCGCCTTTGACAGTAGCAAAAAGCGGAAGAAGTATGCTGACTAATGGTCTTGGAATGACTCCTCCCATGGGGTATGCTGTGTTTTCTTTTCTTAGTTCTTTTTCACTCGTCGGTTGAGGTTAAAAAGATTTAAAAAGCAGTCTGTTATGTCTGCAACCACGATAAACCTGACCGGAATGGATTTAATTCTTTTTCGAAGATCTTGAAAGATGGTGAACATGTCTGGATACTGATATCAGACATGACAGTAATCCTGTTTCAAGATTGAACTTTGATCATGTTTTTTTTGCTGAGATTATGCTCCCTGTTTCATCACTTGTCCTACTGGTTTGAGAGGGTAAAGTTTGATAATCCAATTCTTTTGTCTTTCTTTCCATTTTTCCTTTTTCACTGCAGTTGGAACAGCTGGAACCACTTTGGATGCAATATTGATGAAAAAATTATCAGAGAAACTGGTAAATATATGCACCCATTTATGCATTTTCCTTTAAATTTATCTTTTTTTTAATCCGTGTTGTCACATATCTGTATTCGATACTCACCCGAATCCAAGTAACATCGGTTTGTTTCGACAGCTGATGCTCTCGTTTCGACGGGGCTTTCGAAGCTTGGATATGAATATGTTAACATAGGTATGCTGCTATATATTTATTGTTCTAATCTAAAGCAGAAGCCTTTATTGGCATCATTGATTCGAAATTTCTGATTAACCATTTCGACATCTGCTTCCTTAGATGATTGCTGGGCCGAAATTTCTCGAGATGACAAGGTGTGTGAGAATATGACTGATAAGCAGAAAGAAATCAAGAAGAAACAAGATTTAGAGAGAAGAGAGAATGAACAGCAAGTGAATGTTATTATTCCAATCAAAAGATAATGATACAAGATTTAGGAATTTCTCTTTATATAGGTAGAGAAACCCTTGATACAATTCTGATATAAACCCAAGAATCTGTTGAAACAGATTCTTTACAATGACAGCTAAGCATAACAGAAAGTAACAGAAAGAATGGAAACAAAAGCATAACAGCAAGTGAACTGGATATCATTATCTTTTGATTGGAATAATAACATTCACTTGCTGTTCATTCTCTCTTCTCTCTAAATCTTGTTTCTTCTTGATTTCTTTCTGCTTATCAGTCATATTCTCACATGGTATCAGAGGTCTCTTCTATGGCTGATAACAGTTCTAAAACCTTCACCAACAAGACGATTTCAATTCGTCTCGATGATACAAATTATCTGCTTTGGAAGCAGCAGGTTCTGTTTGCCATTGAGAGTCTTGCACTCGTGAATCATATTGATGGTTCTCTTTCTGTGCCTGTTCAATATGTTGGTGAAGGCAGTGCTCGCACGATCAATCCGGAGTTTGTTAAGTACAAACAAGAGGACAGTGCTCTCTGTTCTTGGTTACTCTCATCAATCGGCTCTTCGATTCTTCCATCTCTTGTTAATTGCAAGAATGCTTTGGATATCTGGGAAAAGGTTAAACATGTTTTCTCTGTTACTTCTACCACTCGATTGATGCATCTTCATTGTTCTTTGAAGAACATACTTCATTTGTTATTTTTCTAGTTGTTTGGACTTCTTGCTGCTTAATACATGCTGTTTTCGTTATATTTTGTGCAGGAATTCAATTTTGGAAATAGCAGTGAAAATGGGGCATTTCTGCAATTTTTATTATAATTCTGTCATGACTGGCATCATGGGCACGACACCGGGCACGACGCGTCTGACGTGGCAGTGACGTGACAATGACGTGGCGACTTCTAGAAGCTTCTGGAACGTTCTGAGAGATCTTATCAGCTTATCCGATTATATTCCTGCATTTAAATTTCAAAACATTTGAATTGTTTTATCTTTTGTTTATTATTTTGAATTATCTCATCATTTTATCTTTGTAAATCTAAGCCTATAAATACCACCCTTGGTAAAGGCTTAGATCATCCATCCATGAATCATTTTTAGTTTTTACCTTTGTAAACATTTTCAGTTTTAATTCAAGTTCTTTTTCTTTATTTTCTTGTTTCATTTATTTTATGTTATTTAATTATTTTTTCAAAACCAAGTTAAGCATGATAATCAATATCATGCTTAGCTAAATTTCTTGAGCCAAAAGCTAGCTAAATCAATTCTAATCGTGAGAATTGAACATTGCCTAAATTCCTTCGGGAATACATTTTTATCTTTCGGTTTAGATAGTTTGACAATCGGCCTTACTAAAGTTTTTAATCGCTTTTCGAATCAAAAAGAGCTCGTTGATCTGGAATCGTTTAAAAACATAGTTGGGAGGAAGGATCGGCCTGTGGCAATTTCGACTTCCTGTGAACACTCTTAGCGGCGGTCCGCTAAGGAAAGATAAAATCAGAAGCGATTCTTTTTAAGACAATTTCTGAGTCGGGCTTTTCCTGCTTTCAAAACTAAACACTTTAACGGCGATAGACGTGGCTAATTTGTTTAAGAATCAACCTTCGAAGATAGTCTTGGGAGGATTGGTTACCCGAGAGAGAAGCAAGTTGCGACGGGTTGGGCCTCGCAGACTGTAACCGACATGATCCCCGGAGTAAAAATCTATTTCAATGATCGAAGGAATTGACAAGGCTAGCTCGAGGCTATTTCACATATTTGGTTTTCTTTATTTTTAATTTGTGCATTTTATTTCATTACTTCACTCAATATCAGATCACCCCCTTTTTTATTTCCTTGTCTTGCAGATATTCTTGGGAATCCAAATCCGACAAAATTCAAGTCAAGAAATTCGACTAATCTCCCTGTGGATCGACCCTCTTTCCTTATACTACTTAATTTCTTTATTTTATTAATTGTTGAAAGAGGTTAAATTTATATTTATTTTGACCGGTTAACGACGACTTGTCAAGCTCCATTTTCGTTATGCCCTACAATAGATCCATATGGCCTCGCATCATCGAACATATTCGGAATTTACCGTCACCCTGTATACTCTTGCATCGAAAGTATTGTCTTATTTGTGCATCTGCAAACCCCTCAAGCCTTTGTCACATGAAGATGTGCCTCACTTGTACTTCTCCGTAAGGGATAGATCTTCGGTTCCCTTCAGGTGACAAAGCCTTTAGGGACAATATCATCAATGTAAGCGTATCTGGAGTCGACAACCGAAACCCGATATGTACGGTGAAGCTGGGAAGACATCCTTATCCTGCTCATTACACTTTTTGGTTCACTCTGCTCTGCTCGGATTCGTTACTCTCTACTAATTTTCCTCTTCCTTCTAACAGATTTGGGCAGCGCACCTTTCTGGTTATAGAATTGCAGTGGTCCTACTCAACAGGGGTCCGGTCCGTTATTCTACAACGGCTCTCTGGGACGACATCGGACTCGACCCCAAGACTGTGGTCGAAGCCAGAGACCTTTGGGAGGTACTCAATTTTGTCCACAAGCTTTATCTATATCCTATACTGTTATTTCCCATTGCATGCATGGCTTTAACTCTTTCTGATCTATGTTACTCGAATCCGGAGTGTGAGTGATGTTGGATTAAAATCCGTAATTGTGGGCACATATGTAAAATGTATGTTGCTATTATAAAGTATGACACAAAAATAAAGTGACCAATTAAGTTAAGCGTGTCATAGGTATTAAAATGTCATGGAAATAAAAGTGTAGATACCATAAGATATATTTATAATTCAATGAGGGGCAGAGTTATAAATATTTAATAGTTTGATTTAATAATCAACTATATAAAGAGGTAGTGGTCCCCAAGAAATAGGTTAACTTGTTTTTCTCTCCTTCCCCGTCAGAGAGTTTTACGTCAAGAGATAACCTATCTTCTTGGAAGATCACAACCACCTTTTAGGCGATCTTCATCAAAGGATTCAAGGTTTTCATCTATCGATTAATTCAGGTACGCTTCCGCTTTCGGTTTACTGTTCTTGATGATTTGACTTGATTGATCTTGGGGTTTAGATTTCATATCTATTATGGTTTAATTCTAACAAGTGGCATCAGAGACTCGTCATGTTGAATCATTGAGAATTAACTGTTGTTTTATTATTCTTCATGAAGATTTTATATATCTCATGATTTACAGTTTATTAATAGTGTGAAAACACGTTATGCTTTTATTATTAGGGTTTCGATTTTGTTAATTTTTCGAATACGGCACTTCTAGTTTATATATTTATGCGATTAATTTACAGAATTACATTAGAAACAAAGTTTTCGGTTGAATTATATATAAGTCTTAAAGAGAATTCAAAATTGTGCTATCGATATACTTTATGATTGATTGAATTTATGCAAATACAGCTTATCGATTTATATATTGTAATTGACATATGGTTGCTTAATTTAGGGTTCATCTATTCGATGAGTTTTTTTTTACTGTTTAAGCGCATTATGTTTTCGGTGCAAGTTTCCTTAACCTATGCTAATAATGACCATTGGATTCAAGTCTGGCATATTTTTTTTTAACCTTTTAGAACCAGTAAGACTATTTTTTTATATATGTTTTAGGGTTCTAATTGATGGTTATTTTGGTTGTTATACTTCGGTATTAATTGTTTGTCAGTGATATATACATTTGCTTTTAATTTTAGAAAGCATGTAATTAATTTTATGGAATTTATATTCATTTCGGTTTGATTAAAATTTCAATTTTGATCAATAAGTTATTATGAATATTTTAAAGTTTATGTGGTTATTATATGAATTACTCATTTGTATAATACTACTAATTTTGACTTTTAATTAAAGTTTGATTGTTTGGAATTCTACTTTAATTTCGGCAAATGCATGCTTAAGGAATTTTTAAAGAAACAGTCAAGAATTTAGGTTTTTCGATTTCTGATAGCCCCATTCAGACAACCTTATTTTAGGTTATTTCGGAAAACTCAAGTGTTATCAGAAATTTTAGTTTTGACTGTTACAAAATTTTAAATTTGGATATCGGTATATTTATTGTATATATTTTAAAATAATTTAATTGAAACATTAAGTCACCAAAGTGACCTCTATTGTGGAAATTATTTTATTTTAAAATATAGAAGGTTTTGTGCATGTAAGTCGGATTATGTTAGTATTAATCGGCCCAAAGGAAGGTTAATAATTAACATTATTACATGTGCAACTGTGGTAACAAACATGTGATAATTATTCAGTTTTATATGTGAGCAATAAATCGGCCCAAAGGAAGATTTCTGTTTGACATGTTCTTATTATCAATGTTTGATTACTATACCAAGATATCACTTGCAAGTTAATGTTTTGTCCAACGATGAAATATTAATGGAGTGTTCGATATCTTAATATGAGGTTTACCTTTATTCAAATTTATTATTATTTTGGTTATCTTTTAATTTAATTGAAAGATAAAAAAAAAATTAATTAAGGAATTTTTTTTTTGAAATAAATAAATTCATATTTTGGCTTCGGACATCTAATATTTTAATAGATTAGTTGAAACATAATGTCACCAAAGTGACCGCTTTTGTGTAGATTAGTTTATTTAAAATATTAAGATGATTATGGGTTTTTGTAATTCATGCGTTTATTAATTGGCCCAAAGGAAAGTTAATATTTGGCAGAATTACAACGACAACTGTGGCAATAAATGTGTGACAATTCTAAGGTATTTTATGTGAGCAATACGTTAGTCCAAAGATTAGCCTATTGTTTGACATAGTTTATTGTCAATGTTTGATTGCTACAACAAGAGTACCGCTTACAGTTAATATTACTGTCCAAAGACTTGATATTAATGTTGTGCTTGGTATCTTGAGGGGAACTAGCCATTATTTTGAATTTATTTGTTTACTTATGAATATTTATGTGAGTTTGTTTCTATTTTATTTACTTATTTTTGTTCTATATTTAGGTAATTTATTTTTGTTGTCACAATATCTGTTAAATACATTCTACACTCATGTTTAGTGAAATTAATTTCAAGGAATAAAAAAAAGACACTTACATATAGTATTTGGTTGTATGAGCATAGACTTTGCACTAAGGAAAGAACATCTTGCACCTCTCACTGCGGTAAGCACCTATAAAAGGTATTTTGAGAGGTGAGATCGTTCGAATCGCGTGAGTCTAATGATCATAAAGTACAACATTCTAGATGTCTTTAGGAGCACAAATTTAAAGAAACTACTCAAACTAAGGGTTTCCTTGACGAAATTAAGAAATGTTTTACCCAAAACATTAAGGTTAAGATGACATCACTTATGCCTTTTTTTTTATGTCTATGAAGTATAAGGGTCAAGGAAATGTGAGCGAGTATATTATATAAAAAAAAAATTCTTTATATTGCTTCAAAATTTAAGGCACATAAGATCGAACTTTCTAACAATTGTTTGTTCTTATGGTTTTGGTACCGCTTCCTATACAGTTTAACCAATTCAGATTCAGTTACAACTGCCAAAAGGAGAAATAGACTCTAATTAGGCTCATTTCTCATTATGTTCAAGAGGAAAAAAAGTTGAAGCATTATAAGTGTAAAAGTATTCATTTGGTTAGTGCTCATTTAGTTAGTGTCTCTAAGAATAAGGGCAATAAAAAAAATATTAGAATAAAGTTGCTAAGGGTTCTAGTCAAAAGAAACAACAATAAGTTACAAAGTGTTGATTCTTTTGTATAAGTTAGGACATATGTGAAGTAATTAAACTTCAAAAGTGAGCAACTACTTCGGTTATTTTGAGTGATCCATGGGCCGTAAATTTTATGATCCCACAATTAAGATTATTTTAAGGAGAGTTTATAATTTTTTTTTAGGATGTTGAGTTTGGGGGGAGAAATAAGGTTAGATACATTACTATTGAGGAGGAATTGAATTATAATTTAATTCATACTATCACTTTTGATGATGTTTAGGTTTTCACACCTATCATTAATCAAGAAGTGAATCAAGTACCTCAGCAAAATAATGTTGAACAACTCCCATTTAAGATAAGGTAATTGTTTCAGAAGAACAAACTCAACAACCTTAAAAAAAACAAGTGTCTTTAAAGAGGTCCACGAGAGGAAGATGAAATACTATTTCAGATTATTTTATTGTATTTTTTCAAGAAAATAAGGCAATAATGGAATGATAGAAAATGACTCAATCATTTATATCAGGCCATAAAAGTTCTAACTCTCAAAAGTGGATTGATGTCATTCAAGAAGAGTATAATTTTATGCAAGACAATAAAGTTTAAGAACTTGTCTCATTATCTTAAGGTGCAAACCAATTGGTTGTAAATTAATATTTAAAATCAATAGGGATGGAAATGGTAATGTGGATAAGTATACATCACGCCTTGTATCTAGAGGATATACTCTAAAAGAAGACATTGATTTTTAGAGACTTCCTCTTCAATTTTATTGAAAGACTCTTTCAAGATAGTTATTACACTTGTTGCTTGTTTTAGTCTTAAGCTACATTAGATAGATGTTAAGCTTGTTTTTTTTTTCAATGGCGACATTGAAGAAACTATTTATATGGTACAATCATAAAGTTGTGTCTTATGATACAATATCAATGATATGTAAATTAAAGAAATCTATATATGAGCTTAAGTAGGACTCTCATTAATGAAATTATAAATTTCATGTTGATTATCTCATTCGGTTTTGAGATAAATTTGGTTGGCACTTGTATATACTACAAGTTCAGTGGGAGTAAACCAAGTGACACTCATATTGCTAAAGTAGATAAGTATTATCTTGCTCAATGCCCTAAAAGTAACCTTGAAAATTTAGAAATTCCAAAAGATTCTCTATACATAAGCTATTGAGAATCTAATTTATGCTTAAGTATGTATGCGTTCGGAAATTGTGTACATTGTTGGAATGTTAGATAGATATTTAAGAAATTTTAGTATGGACTATTGGATAGCAACCAATATAGTTATGAGATATCTTTAGAGAACAAAAAATTACATGCTCACATGTCGAAGTTCTGGTAAGTTAGAGATCATTAGGTTTACAGACTTCGATTCTAATAGAATATTGATGTAAACGAATTTTGTCACATAAGCTGCTAATTTTAGATTGAATAAAAAGACCACTTTAGTTATTTTGTGACAATAAATATGCATTCATTTATTCTATACACAATAGGAACACTTCAAACTTGAAGCACATAAATATTACGTTCCTAGTTGTTAAAGAAAATTCAGAGTGTTTGTGTGTTTAAAGAGCATGTTGGTACAAACTCCATAATTGCGCGCATATTAAGAAACTGTCACCCTAGGTCTTTCATGAGCACACTACTCATGTGGGTGTAATGTTATTTAAGGATATTCGGTTTTAGTGGGAGTTTGTAATTTTGAAAAAAAAAAATGCTCATTCGGTTTAGACACAATTTCAGTTTCTCTAGTTTAAAGTTATTTAAGATTATTTTCTGCAGAAATAAAGTTTTTTTTGGTTTATGCACACTCTGAATTCAGTAAAGTTGATCTCATTAAGGCTTAGGAGGACCAGTTGGAAATAGACATGTATGGTTCACATTTCATGTAATTTTCCATGCTACACATCCATGATTGATCTATGTCATTTGACTATATTTGTATACGTGACCATTGATGGGTCCAGTCATGATTGATATGACGAAGACCGCTTTGATCCTATATGGATATAGTTGATGGACGAGATTGTTATAGAATACCTATTATATAATAGCAAAATTTTGAGCTCATAAGGTTGTACATTTATCAGGAAACATATGTTGCCCAAGTGGGAGATTGTTGGATTAAAATCCGTAATTGTGGGCACATATGTAAAATGTATGTTGCTATTATAAAGTATGACACAAAAATAAAGTGACCAATTAAGTTAAGCGTGTCATAGGTATTAAAATGTCATGGAAATAAAAGTGTAGATACCATAAGATATATTTATAATTCAATGAGGGGCAGAGTTATAAATATTTAATAGTTTGATTTAATAATCAACTATATAAAGAGGTAGTGGTCCCCAAGAAATAGGTTAACTTGTTTTTCTCTCCTTCCCCGTCAGAGAGTTTTACGTCAAGAGATAACCTATCTTCTTGGAAGATCACAACCACCTTTTAGGCGATCTTCATCAAAGGATTCAAGGTTTTCATCTATCGATTAATTCAGGTACGCTTCCGCTTTCGGTTTACTGTTCTTGATGATTTGACTTGATTGATCTTGGGGTTTAGATTTCATATCTATTATGGTTTAATTCTAACAAGTGACATATAGAAATACCATGTTCGAATACGTGTCAGGCACGAATATTTTAAAAGATTCACTCTCCGGTCCGGGGTAACGTAGCGTGTGACACACCTATTAACATAAATGTATGCATCTTTTGCAGCACAAAACACTGACGACACACTTTGTGGGGAATTTGACAGCAACTTTGGCTCCTCATTCATGCAAACTTTATGTTTTGAAGCCAATTGCTTAGGCTTTCCTCTTTAGTTGGATCCAAAAATGGTCTTCTTTTTTTCCTGAAAGAAACTGTTGGGTTGTATTGAACTATCAAAGATTCATTACAATAAGAATAATCTGCGCATTAACACGAAAAAGAAGTGACTTTTGAAAGATTGTCTACACAAGCGACTATGAAAATTAAGACACGAATCTACCAATGAGGTGACGACAATGGTGTAAATGAGCCGAGTCGAGTCTATGTAGTGCTGAGTTTGACTCGGCTCGTTAAGAACTCAAGTCAAAATTGAAATCCCCTGTTCTTTTTCGGTGCCCCTATTTATGCTCCATATTAAAAGTTAGGTTTAGGGTTTAGGGGTTATGGTTAGGGTTTAAGGAATTTGGGATAGTGTGTATTTTTAGGGTATAGAGTGTATGGTTTAGGATTTAAAATTTAGAGTTAGGGGCTTGAAATTTAATTTTTAGTGTTTTTTAGTGTTGGGGCATAGAAAGAGGCACCGAAAAGGGGCATAAGATTTTTATCCCTCAAGTCAAGTCCAATCGAATCGAGTATTGACCGAGCTTTTGATCAAGTTTGACTCGACTAGCTTGCGATCTGTCTCGTAACATACATTTAGTTCATTTTAATTTTAAAAATATAACAAATTTTAGTATATTATATTTTTGAATAGCTTGTGAGCTTTTTAAGTCGGTTATCGAGAAGTTCAGCTTGGCCGGTTAAGAACTCAAGTTAAGTTCGAGCTCGAGTCGAGTCCAATAGAGTCGAGTTTTGACAAGCTTTAACTGCGTCAGACTTGAATAGCTCACGATCTGTCTCGTCTTATATACAACCTTAGGTGTCGAGTAAACGCATGAGTTGTGTTCTTTCCGCCACACAAAAGAAATTAGGGTAAAGTACACCGATGATCACCGAACTTTTAGGGTGCGTTTATTTTGATTACCGAACATTTAAAATTTTTATTAGAGTTACCCAATTTTTAATCTGCTTTCATTTTGATCCCTTCCATTAACTTCTATTAAAAACGCTAACGTGACACGTTCATTTCTTTCTTCCTCCATTTCTTTTTTACGTTTTTCATCCATAACTTTCGGTTCTTTTTTCTTCTATTTTCTTCCTCTTTCATTTTCTCATTTTTTTTAAGTTGATCTTCACGCATACAGAAGGGTAAAACACTCTGCAATAATTCTAAGAGAAGAGGATTCAGGATTTTTTTTATATTAAAAATGGAACATAAAAGCAAACATCGTCAACTACCTCATGTAATCCGAGGGCTTTTGAGAAACTAATTATAAATGAATAACCCCTTGAAGCAACCTCAAAAAGACGATACAGCTTGAACAAGAGCTGGAATTTAATCACTGAGGCATAGTTTAGACAAAAACACAAACATGCCAACTGCAATCTGAAACCAATGGCAAGAAAGAAGCACCTACAGAACATTTCAAGAAGGCTTAAAAATCTTTTGGAAATTGTTTTAGTAAGTTAAATTAAATGTTTGGTACTATAAGCAATAGTTTTCTTTTTTTATCAATTAACCATACGATATCAAATAACTCATTGAAATAAAGCCTTAACAGTAAGAGAAAATAAGCTTAAAATGTATATTTTTTGATAGCTTAATAGAATTATATCTCTCAAAGGAAAAAAAAAATACCTTTAACTTAGGGTCTCTCGGGTAAGTTCATGTTTCTTTCACAATCTTCATACATAAAAAACCTAGAAAATAGAAAATCATAAAGTTTGTCTCTGGATCAATATCAGACACGTCTGCGTTTTTAACGGAAGTTAACGGGATGGACCAAAATGAAAGCGGATTAAAAATTAGGTGACCTTAATAAAAATTTTAAAAGTTTGATGACTAAAATGAACGCGCCTTAAAAATTCAGTGACTATTGTTTGTACTTTACCCAAAAAGTTAAGCAACCGGAAATTGAATGAAATCGAATTTTATTTTTTATTTAATTTATAATTAATTTTAGTGTAAACCACTTAACATTGAAAAGGAGTATGCTCGCATAGTTTTCTTTATGTTTATGTTGTCACCAGGTCAGAGTTTCGATACTTGTAAATTTGAAATGTGTTCAATTCTTTTTCGAAGATTTTCATGTATTTAAAAAAATCATGTTTTTGTAAACATGTTGGAAAAAAAAGGTAAGATACACATATCAGACACAAGTATAATTATCAGCAACTGAAATAACTTCCAATGCAACATTGATGAAAAAAATATAAGAGAAAATGATAAATATAGAAGCTATATATGCCCTTTTCTTTTTAAATTTTTTATACTCTTACATTTTTTTTTTGAATTAAAGGGCGATCTCCATGAGCCTCATTAAAAAACCTCCAACGTGGAAGAAAAAGAGTGCTCATGCAAACCGTTCAAACAAGATTACATCCGAAAATAAAGCCAACCTCAAACCACAATCATACAATCCGGCATAAGAGCATCTTTAACCTCCAAAGGAGGTTCAAGAAATCTATAATACTCCAACGAGAGAGTCTTTGCCATCTTAGCCAACTTATCCGCAAGTAAATTAGCCTCACGCCTCACCCATGTAAATCGAACCTCCCAATCTCTCGAAACCATATCCGCAAGATGCACACGAAGATTCGATGAGAAACTTAATGGATCCCCCAACGCCAAACCTTCATACACGCTTTTATTATCTGTCTCGATAATAACTCTATTGAAACTTAACGCCCAAGCCGTCGCGAGACCTTCATACACCGACCACACCTCGGCTTCAAAAGCAAAACAAATGCCAATTTTTTTCAAGAACCCAAATCTCCATTGCCCAGCCTCATCACGCCCCAAGCCACCGCAAAACCCCAATCCTGAATCCGTGGTCCTAGCCCCGTCCACATTAACCTTTATCCACCCCCTCGGAGGACATTTCCAACGCGCCACAGCCGTGCGAGCAAGGCTCCCAGCCCTTGCCTGCCCCTCGCTTAAGCCCGCCTGTACCACCTCTTTGCACAGCCGCCGAGCGTGCTGCAGCAGGCCCTCATGATCGTCCCAGTCCACATCAAAAATCCTTGCGTTGCGTCGCTGCCAAGCGAGCCAAACCAAGGAACCAAAAATGAAATGGGTCCACATCGTCTCGAGGAAAAGAGCTCTTACCCGACAGGTTCTCCAAAATCCATTGCTTAACATGTAAACCAAAAAATGCAGCAGCCTTATCCGCTTGAATCACCTGCAACCAAATCGTCCATCGTCCCACAGTCGCGAACAACATGAGCGACGTCTTCAACAACGGCCCCACACAACGTACAGCTCGGATCATCCGCAATATGACGACGCACCATCTCCTCATTAGTCATAAGACGACCATGACACATAGTCCAAAGTAGCATGCG
The DNA here is from genome assembly GCA_030270665.1 of Hibiscus trionum. Taxonomy (NCBI): domain Eukaryota; kingdom Viridiplantae; phylum Streptophyta; class Magnoliopsida; order Malvales; family Malvaceae; genus Hibiscus; species Hibiscus trionum. The sequence continues at coordinate 1,685,503 of BSYR01000046.1, forward strand.
CACACGTGGTAAGCCACGATACTTAGCAATGGCTGCCCAAATCGGATCCCGCGTCCCCTCACAATGCTCCTTACGTAACTCATATGACGATTTAACGGTGAACTTCCTGTTAGCCTCCAAGGACCATCCAGGGCAATCAGAAACATCAACAGCAGCATGTGGCTTCACCGCTGCAATACCCTGAATAATGTTTTCTGGAAAAGCAGCTCCAAACTCTCCCCACTTCCAACTCCCGCCGTTATCAACCATATCCCTGACACGTACATCGCGAACAACACTCTCATTACCAACGGCAACATACTGACGTAACGGGCCAAAATTATCCACCCACGCGTCATCCCAAAACTGAATACGGTTTCTATCTCCAATGTTCCACACAGTGTTCTGGCAAAGATCATTCCACACTAACCTAATACCTCTCCAAAGTCTCGATCCTGACTTATCCGGCAAGGACATCGGTGTCTCCTCATGAACACCATATTTTGATCGCATGGCTCGCACCCAAAGCTTGGTTGGTTCAGATAACATAATAAAACCTAGCTTCAACAAGAACGCCTCATTTTGGATATCCATCCGCTTGAAACTCAATCCACCATTTGCTATTGGAGAGCAGACAACCTCCCAATTAACAACATGCATACCCCTAGATTCTTTACCATGTCCCCGAATAAAATTCCTAATTAAAATATCAATCTCGTCACACACATTCTTGGGTAATCTAGTCGATTGCATCACATACATTGGAATAGAGGCGAGTACTGATTTGGCTAGGACAATGCGGCCAGCAAAAGACAAGCAACGTATCTTCCACCCAGCCAACCTATCAGCCACTTTCTGAATCAAATAACGATACGTTTCTTTCGTAACACGTCCATGAAGAAGCGGGACTCCTAAGTATCTCCCAAGGTCCGTTACACAGTGAAATCCAAAAGAATCAATGATATCCTCCTTAATGGCAATGTGAACATTGTTTGAAAAGAAAATATTAGTTTTCAAGATACTCACTTTATGCCCAGAACATTCGCAGAACTCGCTGATCACCCGGCTAATAACCTCAAACTGATCCATCGACGCTTCCGCAAATAAAACAAGATCATCCGCAAAGAAAAGATGGGAGATAAGAGGACCATTCCTCCGAAATTGAAACGCTCGCCAGCTTCCTTGATCCACTTCACGCTGAATAGCATAGGCTAATCTCTCTATGCATAACACAAAGATATAAGGCGATAACGGGTCCCCCTGCCGAATTCCCCTAGTAGGCTTAAAAGTATCCGATATACTTCCATTCCACAAAATTTGCGTCGATACCGAAGAAATACAGCTCATTATCAGGCCACGCAGATTGGAAGGAAGATCAAGCTCAGCTAGCGTGTCGTCGATAAAAGACCACTCTAAACGGTCATAGGCCTTCTCCAAATCTACTTTAATTGCGAACCATCCTTTCTTCCCTTTCTTTCCCCTCATCGAATGGATAATCTCCTGAGCGATGACAATGTTATCAGTAATTGAATGACCAGGGACAAAACTCGTTTGATTCTCAGAAATCCACTTTGGCAAGTACGGCTTCAATATGTTCACCAACACCTTACTAAGAATTTTATAAATCACGGTACAAAGACTGATAGGTCTAAAGTGCACAATCGACTCCAGAGCCTCCACCTTAGGAATAAGAACAAGAAGAGTTCTATTCAGATCCGGGTCCACCGAACCCGTGCTGAACATATGCTGAATAGACCGACACACCACATCACCCACAATGTCCCAATGCCTCTGAAAAAATAAAGCATGAAACCCATCCACACCAGGAGCTTTGGACGGCTGCATTTGAAACAGGGCGTGATGTATTTCTTCGCAAGAAACTGGCATCTCCAACATTCCCCTATCCCTCGGAGAAACGCCCTGAAAAATCCCCCGGCAATTAAACGTATATCCCTTATCCCCTTCAGACGAAAATAACTTAGAGAAGAAATCCAGTGCTAGTTGCTTCAACGCCTCCGAATCCGAGATCCAATTACCCAGATCATCTTTAAGGCAAACAATAAATGATTTACACTAAATGATTTTTTAAAATAAATAATTTTTTATCTTTACACATTAAATTTATTTTTTAAGAAAGAAATTTACACTAATTTAAGCTTATTTCTTAGAAAATAGAAATGCAATTGCTCTCCTAACAGAATATAATCTACGTGCATTCGTCGCCAATGGTTCACAATACAATGATAAACAGTTCATACATAATTGTGTCCAACGCTTTGAGTAAAGGTTATTATTTGGTTAAAAATAAAAGAACTAATTAAAAAATGTTAAAGGACTAAAATGAATTTTTAATTATAGTTTAGGGGATAAATTAAAGGCTTAACAGTTAAATAAGTGTTTAAACTATACTTTTTTTTTCTAGACAGATGCTTGAACTATATTTTTGGTCAAATAGGTGCCTAACGTTTTCTTCCGTGACCCATTTAAGGTTTCACCGCGACAGACGTTATTTTTTTTCATTATCCAATAAAAATTAAACATGTGGCATGTTAAGAAAAATAAAAAAAATAATATTAATTAACCAATCAATCTTTAATTTTTCTAAAACCCCAAAACAAAACCCTAAATCCCTATATTCTTTCGCTCCGATCACCGATTCAACCACCATCGGTCACCATTGTCTTCCTCGGATCTCCACTATCGAAAACCCCATAATTTTGCCGTAAAAAACAAACGAAAGAACCGTGGATTACACGGTCGATGAACATCCAAGAATGAAAAAAAAAGAGCGATTGGGTTCTGACCGACGACTAGAGGGTGGGGATGCCGAACAGTGAAGTACCTGACATCTGGGCGGACAAACGGTGAACCAGCGACGTGTGGGAGATGCCGAACAGTGAGGGAGATGTGATTTAGGGGTTTGACCGAAAGAAATTAAAACTTTGAGATTTTAAAAAAATTCAGAAATTAAAAATATATAAAAAACAAGCCACGTGTCATGTTCTGATTGGATGATGATTTTTTTAAACATTTGTTGACGAAAAAATCTTATTTGAGTAACGTAATGAAACGTTAGACACTTATTTAGCCCGAAAAAAATTTAGACACTAAACTGGGAAAAAATATAGTTTGGACACTTATTTAACCGTTAAGCCTAAATTAAATATTAAGTTTTTTTTTGTTAATGTATCACACCATCAATCTAATCAGAACTAATGAGTAATGACAATGTGACCATTTTATTATAAATCAATAACGTTTAGCAATCGTATATAATTAACTTCAGTGGTGAAAACGAATGGTATCCAAATATTAGTGACCACTGTTGTAGTTTAACCAATACAAATATCTCATCCATAGTTTTGTTGTAGCTTTCTTAAAACCCAAATTCTGCATCTGGAAATGACTCGTTGTCCCACACTGCCCATTCAACGCTCTCTCAGCCGCTCAACACTAACAGCCTACGTCGACGCTTTCTCGCCCATTGCTCCCCTCAACGCCCATTCGCCACCAATTTATCTCAAATTTTATATATTTATTCGACTGTACCATATTTTCTCGATAAGAACCAAACCCAACCAAACTAGTAAACATCAAAAAATTTCAAAAAAAATCTTTTGTTTTTGTTTAAGAATTTAGATTCGATGATCCACAAAAAAAAGAATTTTGATTCGAGGGTGACGTTTAAAACCAACAATGTCGCTTCCCGTATTTTCGAGCGCCAAATTCGCACCCCAGCACCCGGAACCAGTGTATAAACATTACCCAACTTTTATTTTTTTCTGAATTTTGATTCTATGTTTTTCATTCTTACTGCCCACCACCTGTTTGATGATTTGTCTCAATGAAAACAGGTTCATTGCGCTAGAAGATTTTACGAGAATTTCGTTCCTGGTTTCACGTTATACGATGTGGAATGCCCCGACCATTCGTTTTTTAAGTTCACGGATGATGGTCAGTACTTTGTGAGTTTCAGTAGGAACCGTCAAGATTTGATTGTTTATAGGCCGACCTGGCTTTCGTTCTCGTGCAAAGAAGAGGATTGTGATAATACCCATGAACTCCCTCCCCATGCTAAGAGGTTTGAGAGTTTCTTCACGCAGTTATATGTTCGATCACTTGCTTCTTGCAACGAGCTTATATGTAAAGACTTCTTTATCTACATGGAGAGTAACCAATTTGGAATTTTTGCTACTTCCACCGCTCAAATTCAAGATGCTCGTGCCTCGGATGGAGCAATCCTTGGGGTCCCATCGTTTGAAAAAATCACTATTCACCTATTGAGGTTTGTCTACTGCAGTATTCTTTGCCAAAATCAAAATGAACACTGCATTAGTTCTAGAATTCTTTCTAGAAATGGCAATTTAAACAGTCTGATGAACACTGAATTTGTTAATGCTATGAAGTTTTGTTCTTAGTTTTATTTTGTAATGTAATCAGGTTGCAAGATGGGGTTATACTAGATGAAAAGGTATTTCACAACGATTGTGTTAATTTTACCCATAATATGGGTGCCTTCTTGTATGATGATTTGCTCGCGGTCGTATCACTTCGTTATCAAACAATACACATTATTCAAATCAGGGATTCGGGGAACCTTGTTGATGTGCGAGCTATTGGTGCATATTGTCGGGAAGATGATGAGCTTTATATAAATTCTAGTTCTCAGGCAAGATGCTTTTGCTTTTATGTTCTCTATTTGAGTGTTACACCGTACGTATGGTAGGAATTAGCTTAGGCATCGGTGATTCCACTTTAACTGAAGTCCTTAGGTTTTTCAACTCATGCATTTCCTGTTAGCCTGTAAAATTCTTCAATGTGGGGTTACTTTTGTGTTTATAAATGTTTTGGACACAAATGGCTTTCTCATCATCGTGTATCTCTGGACTCTGCTCATACTGTTTATCATTTTAGTTGTTAAACCTGAGAGCCTAACCATTTTTTCACCAAGTTTCCAGGAGGGATGTCTGAACTAACAATCTGACTATTGATGATAAAACTTCACAACTTCTGACAAAAATTAACTGCATCAGTTGTCAGGCAATCGTGGAGACCTTGTAGATAATGGTATAAATCATGATCAGCCTAATTCAAACAATTCTTTTTTGAGTGGTATCAAACAACGCTTACTTTCATTCATATTCCGAGAAATATGGAGTGAACAAACAGATCAAACGCAGGTTAGTTAGTCAGCTTTCTGCACTCCCAAAGTAATTTTTATTTCGTTTTGCTCATGCTTAATTATATTCTTTTGAAGTTACTTTTGTTTTCACATTGCTGTGTATTATCAGTAGTTCTAATGAGCTGTATGAAAAGTTTCAGATTTAGTTCTCTTCTAATTTCAGAGATTTAATTGTAATGTTTGTTTGCTATATTAGAGGGTCCAATGCCTGAAGAAGAAGTTCTATTTCCATTTCCAGGACTATGTTGATTTGGTGATCTTGAAGGTAGAATTTCAATTTCTTATGTTCTACACACTTGTGCTGCTGTTTTCTACGAGTCAAATGAAATTTACTTGTCTGTTTGTTTAGTTCTTCCGTATAAGATGATCGAAGTCTTATTACACTAGTGGACGTAATGTAACAAATATATGCCCAACTCTTGGACAGGTGCAATTCTTGGACCGGCATCATCTGCTTATCAAGTTTGGCAGTGTTGATGTGGGGGTAAGGTTTTCCTGCTTTTTCTTGTACCTATGTTACTTGTACTTGGTTGTGAGTGTAGGAAACAAGTATGTATTTGACATGGTGTATGTTGATATGTTCATTTTTCCCAAGACCTTCATGTATTTGAAAATTTTGGAGGATCATATCTCCATACCCGTGTTTAGATATGTGTTGGATATGGGTGTCAAACACATATACCTCTATAGAAATGAAGAGTAAGAACAACATAGACCTTAACAATAGTAAAAGTAGGCCTGAAATATTTGAGGAAATATACTGTAGTAGCTTGATGAAAGATTTTCAAAATTAATATTTCTTTATCATAAAACCCTCGACAACACTTTCTGGATTGGGAGACTGGTTGTTCTTTATATAGAAATATTTGATTGCAGTGCAATACAATTTGTTGACTTGAAAATTCCAGGGATCACGAAACACTGATCAACTTCCTGCATTCTTTGCTGTATATAATATGGAGACAACTGAAATTGTTGCATTCTATCAGGTATTATTTCATCTTTGTTTTATTTTTTTTATTGTTTGTTGAACTCTCGAACAATCACACGATCTATTACTTCATTCAGAATGCAGCAGACGAGCTTTACCTTCTCTTTGAACGTTTCTGTGACCATTTCCATGCAACATCAATAAAATCGATGTATATGAATTTCATATCTTCTCACTCAAATAATATTCATGCTCTTGAACAACTAAAGTCCATGAAGAATAAAGCCGCCAGTGCCTCGCAGGTGTGAATTTCTTAATCAGAAGTTGTTGCCATTCTACTATTTTATGGTTTTCTTGTATTTTTTCTGGAATTCTCCTGATAGTTTTCCTCATCAGGGTTCTGCTAGGCACAATAGTATTGTTGCCGGAGATCATTTCCGGCTTGGTATCTTAAGTCTTCATTCTTTGGTTTTGTATGTCTAATTGCCTGATGACTCTTCTGCAGTTTGTTAAGAAGATGCTATCCTCATTGCCTTTAAACTGTCAATCAATGAGTCCTTCTCCCTACTTCGATCAGTCTCTCTTCCGCTTCGATGAGAAGGTGTGATTCACAGGCTGCTAATATATTCCCATGATTTCTACCTCATTTTTATGTCGAGGGTCTTTTATGTCAGACGTTTAAGGCCATAGTTTCTCTTTGTTCTATGTTTGCCTTCACTCACCTTATTGTTTATTTGCCCCTTCAAATCCGGTTTATCGATGCCCAAGCCCAACCATTTTCTGGCATGTTCTTGCAGCTTATCTCTGCAACTGACCGGCCCAGACAGTCAACAGATCATCCCATCAGGTTCATTTCTAGGAGGCAACCAAACATTCACAAGTTTAAGATCAAGACAGGTAATAATTTTTCCTTTTGCTATCCAATTATTTAAACTCGGGGTTATTTTCTTCAACCTTTTTTTGTCATATATTGGCTTAATCGGATTTCACTTTCCATTTACACCATGATAATCGGTCTTTCTGTATATGGTTATTCTTTTGTTCCTCCTTTTTCGCCCTCCTCTACATGATTAAAAACCGTAGGTGCATAGCATGAAAAATATTAATGGCTTAACCCTTTCTGGTTTAGGCCCAGAATTCGGTAGTGCGGATGGTCGGAGCAAAAGGTATTCACATTTCCTGTTCCATCCTTTTTTGCCCTTGGCTCTCTCCTTCATCCAGCCATCTTTGTTCTTGCCGCCGTCGGCCGTGAATATTCACTTCCGGAGATAATATTTTGTAAGTATTTGCTTTGATGGCCACTATCCTCCCTTTTTTGAAATGCCCTGAGCTAGTTTTGTAGTAGATACTATAATTATTATCATGTATATTTGATACTTAGGTAGTTGATAGTTGATGATTGTAACCTTTACCCAAACTGTAAAAATATATGCTGCTTTAAGCCTTCTTATTAGTAGAGCTAGTAATTTTAGACACGATTTAAAAAAGGGTAAACTACCTGAAATACCACTCAACTTTAATGTGTGACTCTAATATGCCACTGAACTAAAATTCGATACTATAATACCATTGAACTTCACTGTGTGATTCAAAGTTAGCACTCCACCGTTACTTCCGTTACAGAATTCTGACGTGGACTCTAACTCCCATTACAGGGATGACGTGGTATAAGACTTAAAGAAAGAATAAAAGAAATACAACTTATACCGGTATAAGACTATAGCATCCCCTTTCACTAAAAACTCCATCACGTCAGGACCAAACCTTCCATCCACCTCAGCTTGCATATATTTTCCTGATTTGTTTCAGTCCCATATCATTAAATCTCAAACATCAAAAGGCCTAAACCCCAATTTGCAACATCATATATTTCCCTGATTTGTTATAAGTCACTTTACACGTGTTTGTCTTTATGGTATAAGTCACTTTCATGGCCATGGACCTGTAAGTAACAGCATCCCCTTTCACTAAAAACTCCATCACATCAGGACCAAACCTTCCATCCACCTCAGCTTGCATATATTTCCCTGATTTGTTTCAGTCCCATATCATTAAATCTCAAACATCAAAAGGCCTAAACCCCAATTTGCAACATCATATATATTCGAAACCGTATCCGAAAACGAGAGCAATTCGAGAAATATGAAAACACAGAACAATGCAGCTGGTTTAGTCTTTACATACCATTTGGGGTATCTTCAACAAGCACAATCTTGGGATTCTTCTGAGTTTTGAGAATTGCTTCTTGTAGTTCCTGCAATGAAACAAGCTCTCAAAAAAACTAAACCTGAACTGCAAATTGCTCAAAGAACAAATTTGTCAAACCTGAACTGCATTCTCTTTAGAACTCTCAGGAACAATCCATGGGAAAGCAAAAGATGATGACTTTACATTTGTTGAAATACAACCCGGATTTGTTGATGGGCAAGGCCTAATTTTCCTGTCACAACACTCATCACCATCAAGAAAAACAACTAAACACTAACCATACATACATACATACATACATACATACATACATTGGCTTAATTGAAACAAAAGTAAAGAGATACAAAAAAGTATGATTTTTAAGACAGACCCATCTTCAAGTCCAAGCTGCAAGAACTTGGATTCAGTAAAAGGGGTGGTGGTGGGAGGGGCTTGAGGGGAAGATAGAGAGTTGAGAGAAGGGATGACTAATGAAGGAAGTGGGGAGTTTAAGGTTAGTGTGAGGGCTAAAGAGACAAGGTTTGGGAAGAGAAATGGTTTAGGGTTATAGTCTTATACCGGTATAAGTTGTATTTCTTTTATTCTTTCTTTAAGTCTTATACCACGTCATCCCTGTAATGAGAGTTAGAGTCCACGTCAGAATTCTGTAACGGAAGTAACGGTGGAGTGCTAACTTTGAATCACACAGTGAAGTTCAATGGTATTATAGTATCGAATTTTAGTTCAGTGGCATATTAGAGTCACACATTAAAGTTGAGTGGTATTCCAGGTAGTTTACCCTTTAAAAAAATAAAATGACAAAATACGACACAAAAAGATATTGCAAACAACCGACAAGTGTTGAATGCAATAACAAGTCATATTACATTGTCGATGAGAGATTTATGTTCGAACCTTAAACGATGTTGGGAGGATAGTCTAGAACTTTGAACACGAGTAGTAAAACATATATAAATATATAAAAAGATATCATGAACATTATTTTTTTTATTAAATAAGAGGGTATTACATTTTTAAAATAAATATAGAATTTGAAGTTATATAAGATGAAATAATACGAGTATTTTTATAACTTAGTTAATTTGTGAATCTTATGAACATCTATCTATTGAAATCTATAACATGAATTATTGACGTGCCAATAGTTATATAAAATAGGGTTAATTATTGGAATGGTCACTTATGTTTTCTCCTGGTATAGAGTTTATCATCGATTTTCAAAAACGACCAGTAAGGTCACTTATGTTTTTGGGTGTAAACTTTTGGTCACTTAGTCGTTTGTTGTCGTTAAACATTAACGGGAGGTTGATCTAACACAATAAAAAAAAAAGAATAAATTACCTAAATAGTCTTTAAACTATTACTTTAATCCTATTTTGACCACTGAAATAAAAATAATTTGTATAATTACACATTTAATCTTCCATATTTTTTTTTTATTTCTTCTCCCCTTCATCATCTTCCATATTCTTCTTCATCTAACACAATCCCTAATTTCCTATTATATTAATTCTCAATTCACACATCAAAGTTGGATTTACCTTTATTTTCACCGCTTAACCAAATAACAAATTTTAATTTTGAATCGAATATTTTAACATAGAGTCAAGTCGAATAATTCAATTTTTAATGAGTGTTTGGTTGGACATAAAATTAAAAGGAAAGAAAAGAGAGAGGGAGGGACTTTTCTTCACGAATCACAAAATATTATTCGCCCAATTTTGGACTCAAAATAGGATTGAAATAATAGTTTGGAGATTTTTTTGGTAATTTATCTTTCTTTTTATTGTGTCAGATCAACCTCCCGTTAACGTTTAATGGCAACAAGCAGCTGAGTGACCAAATGTTTATAGATCGAAAACGTAAATGACCTTATTGGTCGTTTTTGAAAATCGGTGACCAACTTTATACTAGGAAAAACATAAGTAATCATTCCAGTAGTTAACCCTATAAAATAATATTATATAAAATTTGTATTATTTAACTCTAGAATGACCGTCGGATATACGAATGTTTTTATACTATGTTTAATATTTTTTCGTTTATTTGGAAGATAATATTCTTATCGTCTTATTTTTAACCATAAGTATTTGTTTTATTGGTCGACTAATTCGGATAAGGTTTTGTAGAAGTCCAGTACCAGGGACTCTCCGAATCTAGTTTTCTCTATTCACAAAGTCAGAGTTTAAACTCTTGACCTTGCATAAGGGACCTAACATTTCATCTCACTAGACAAATTAATTGTTGGTCTATTGTCAATTATTTTTAAATAAAATTTTTGATTACTATTTTTTTTGTCTAACCACTGATATCCGACTCACTGACAAACTATTTTAAATTATTCATTAAAATATTATGCTATTTTCTTTCTAAACCAGAAATGATTGTATTTAAGCATGTTGAACTTATGATTTCTAAATTTTTTAGTAATTATTTAATTTGTAATTATCTTATTTAATAACTAAACACATCGGATTTATTAATTAAGCAAGTGAAATTTACAAGAAAAGCAAAAGCATACGTTTCTAAATTTGTTGTTTTAACTTTTAAAATTTATTTTAAAAAAGGAAAATTTTACAACGGGCGACGAATATTAATGAACACCACTAACGATGAACATTGATGAACACTATTAGTTTTTTTAAAATTTTAAAAATCTAAAGGACTAAAATTATAATTAAAATTAACTCTTTCTTCATTGTGAATTTGCCTGGAAATTGTGGACCTATCTTCTGTCTTTTTGGAAAATTCATGTTACCATGCCTATGGATATTACTGCTCTGTTGCATTTGTGGCCGGAACTACATCCTGGGGCTAAGCCTAATGTGATTTGGCCTTATCTCTCCCCGGTTGTTATTTGGACCATTTGGCTCATGAGAAACGAGACGGTCTTCCAAAAGAAACCTCCCGACTTGTGCAACATCAGGTTCCTCGCTCGCTTCCGTCTGGTTTCCTGGTTCAAGGCCAACAACCCAGACTGTAAGCTGAGCTTCGAAGATATTTTGGCTGATCCTTCGCGTGCTTCCTCGCCTGGCTTTAGATCTAAGCAAAATGCTAACGCACTCAAGTGGCTTCCTCCCCCGATAGGCTTTCTTAAGCTTAACGTCGATGTGGCCATATCCAGGGACGGTAAATTGGGAGGTATTGGAGGGCTGCTCCGTGATTCCCAAGGCTCAAAAATTTTCGAATTTTTCGTAAGATATAATCCAGGGCCTGTGGTACTAGGCGAGCTAGCGGCAATTAAATATGGTATTTCAAGGCTAGCCTCAGAAGATGAAGTTAAAAAGAACAGGATTATTATTGAGAGTGACTCTGCATTGGCTATCGCTTGGATTAATTCTTCGACACAATGCCCTATGTGTATAAAGGAATTGTTGAAGAAATCAAAGAGATTGGGTCCCTTTATAACTACATCTTCAGATTCGCTCCTCGCGTAAATAATATGGAAGCCGATAGATTGGCAAAAGCTGGTAGTGGTTAACATTGTTGATAGAATTATAGCCATGATTGTTTAAATCTGGTATTTCCTATATGTTCTTTGGACTTTATTGTAAACCTTATTTTAATCAATAAAATCGGTACTCTTTCCCCCCTTCCGCTATCAACTGTTCCTCTTGGAGTGGCTCGATATGAGGGGGGTTTTAACGAGGCCAAAAATTCCTATAAAAAAAAATTATCTCTTAAATAAATAAAAATCAAATTTAATAGTTACTTTATAATATTTTTTAATAGGTTAGAATCAAACCAATTCTCACAAACCCTAACAAAATCACTCTCTTAAAAAATAGAAATCAATTTTTTAATAGATTAGAATCAATAATATAAGAATTGGGTATATTTGATTCTAATCTATTAAAAAATTATAAACTGATTTCTATTTTTTTAAGAGATTGATTTTGTTAAGGTTTATGAGAATTAGATATATTTGATTCTAACCTATTAAAAAAATATTATAAAGTAATTATTAAATTTGATTTTTATTTTTTAAGAGATAATTTTAATTATAATTTTAGTCCTTTAGATTTTTAAATTTTTTTAAAAAAATTAATGGTGTTCATCGGTGTTCATCGTTAGTGGTGTTCATCAATGTTCATCGTAAGTAATGTTCATCAATGTTCGTCGCACGTGATAGACTCATCCTAAAAAAAAAACACACAAATTAATGTAAGTTTTGTTTCACATAATATCACTACAGCCAAACTAAATCAAAACAGTATCGTTGAAGCAAAGACTATTTATTCCGGATTTAATCAAAACAGGATCTCTAAAAGGTAATGTATTTATTTATTTATTATATTGGTTTTTATTCTCAGTTTTTAGTATCTTAGTTATGGAATATATTTTATAGGCTTCTAAATTTGTAAAGTTGTACTACATATTTTTTAAAATTTAAGGTTATTATACGATAAAAGAGTTATTATCTGATATAATATCGGTGTAAATAAAATTTACACAGTTTTGTGTATTTTAACTTTAATATTTAAAATTTAAATCATCAATCCTAAATTCTAAACACCACAACTTAAATCCTTAAATCTTAAAATTATCTCATCGGTAAAATAACTATGTTCTACTACATTCTTTCCTCTTAAAATGATAAAATTCTATTGATAAAAAATGATAAAATTCTGATTTGGTTCATATGGAGATTGCAAAGTATATTGAATTGTATTGAAAGTGAAAAGTATATTGGATTATATTTAAATCGAGAAAAATTATAAAAAAATCACACTACATATATTAAAAATTTAATGTGAAAAAATAATATAATAAATCTCAAAGGGTGTGAAAGACATGAGAAGCATAACAATTAACACATCACTTCTTAAAAAAAATTGCACATTTTTTTTAAATGAAGTACATCAAAACAATATTGTCACAAAGAGAGAATATGCTTTTTACAAGAGAGCTCCATGAATCAACTATTCTTTTTGCTACGAGTTCTTGACACATTGGCAAACTACCACAAAAGAACCATAAAAATAATAGACAACTAATCGTCTTGTGACATGAAACGCTCGATAATTATATTATTTGAACGTTAAATTGCCATAACAACAAACAATATTGTCACAAAAATAGACAAATCTGCAAAGATGCAAACAAACAAAATGTTATACAAATAGACAAAAATAACTAAAAATAGATGTAAAATGACTTATAGTAGAACAAAACAAAAAACAAAATAAAGAAACAAAAAACAAACGATTTTTCATAAAATAATTTATATACAACTAAAGTAAAAATTAAAAACCAATCACTGGTATGAAGACCATCGTTCGAAGACGACTTTGAAAGAAAATTTTTAAAAAAGTTTTTAGAAAAAAATCACCTCAAATAAAATGAAAGTAAATGAAAGTCTACAACAAGTCAACACGAATTAATAAAAGTTGCTTGTGTTTAGAATATTTAGAAAATAAAACCGTTTCTTTTGAAAAATACGTCAAATTATGATAGTAATAAATTATGAGTTATATTTTAGTAAATAAATTGTAAATTTTTTTACACAACTCTTCATATTTAAATTAAAAAAAATTAAAATCAAAATTTTTAACCCTAAATCTTAAATTCTAAACTCTATACCCTAAACTCTAAATTATAACCATAAACTCTAAATTCTACACTCTACAACGTAAACCCTAAACACTAATCTAAACATCTAAATCTTAAAATTAAAAGACTTAAAGTTTACAAAGCTTATGTATCAAAATATTTTTCATAAATTATAACTAAAATGACGAGATTTAAACTTTAATATTGTGAATATAATAGATAAGATTCTTTTAATGAAAAGAAATTAGTAGATTTTTTATGATTATCTTTTATTGTTGTTGTTGTTTAATTTAATGAAAAGAAATCAGTAGATTTTTTAAAATCGAAAACAGTTATTATTTCAGTAATAATTTAATTTCATGATTAATGGTGATTGGATTAACAAAGGTGGCCTGAGACCGTTTCACCATAGGCTTTGACCAAAGAAGCCGGTTACCTCAACCAACTAATTCCGGCAGCCGTCGTCGGTTCTTTTCTCCTCCGGTGAGTCTCGATTTCTTTTAGAACTCCGTTTCCCGATTGTTTTTAACCGTTTCAACTTTCCAAATTCTTCACATTTCGATTAATAAAATCTAAAATCTGTTATTCGTAAGCTGATTAACCGAAAAATCGTACGATTCGCATGGTGGACTGTGGAGAGACCTCTGATCGTAATTGAGCTCGCATTACCATAATCTCCAGGATTTCTATAAAGCTCACGTGAGATTATAAGAAAAAAGAGAGAAGGAACGAACGATCCTTTTTTTTTTTTTTGTTATGTCTCCGTCTGTTTATTTCTCCGTGGTTTTGAATTTTGGCGGTGACAATTACGGAGCTGAAGGGCCTGAACGGATATGCCGAAAAGTGGAAGTCTATCGAGGAGTGATAATAGTCCGTCAGTGAGAGTCTCATCGTCAGCGTCACCGTCGCCTGTGTCTCAGCAGATAGCAACTCACTATTCCCCAATTGTGTTCCCTGAGAAACGTGCTAAGAAGCTGAAGGCTTCCTCTCAAAGTGGCAAAGCGGATGATCAGCCAGATAAATGGAAGAGTGAGGAGCACCGGAGAAGGAGATGAAAAATCTGATTTGCTTGGTTATGTGGTTCATTTTGGACAAGAGAAAGATTGTTCCCACTAATACTAATTCCGCTGATATGGAGCAGAACTCACTAGCAAGGCATTGGTTTGGGGTTCTCATGTCTTGTATCTTGAGTAATCATTTAATCCCTGAATAAATTGTTGCAATGAATAAGTATTTATTTTGCATTTTGTGAGTTCACAATCAGTCTATTTAGATTCTTTATCTCGGCAGGTGTTAGACATTTCGTTGTGCATTCTTATCCTCTAAAAAAGGGTTCTTATGGCCTTTCATGTTTTATTAAACCGAAGAGAAGGCGGAAGGATTACCGTTTCGTGGCTTCTAGTTTAGAAGAGGCAATTCAATGGGTGGGTGGGTGGGTTTGCAGACCAGCAGTGTTTCATCAATTGTTTGCCTCAGCCTTTAGTTTCTTCAAAGAAGCAAGGTTTTGAAATCCTGAACTCTTGTTTAGGTGCAAGAATCCACCGAAAATGCTTGTTATATTGAATCCAATATTTAAGGTATGTTGTGTATCTTTTATCTTACCAATTTATATGCCCCTCAAATAAATATGTACATAATAATCTTAGGTGGCATGCATAGATTGTTTCTTTCTGCTATTTTAGCTTTTATTTCCTGCTTTGGGATCTAAAGTTAGTATGAACATCCCTTCGTTTGCATCTAGATCTTGTAGGTCCTTTCTTCAAATCATTTTTAAGACCTTATATCATGTTCTGAAATGGGGGTTGCTTAATTTCAGTGGGCTTTGGACCCTAACCACAGGTTTAGGGTTTAACAATTATCATTGATAGATTGCTAAAATTTTAGGATGTCCAAGTTCATAAGAGTGCTTAAATGGATGTAAATAGGTCTGCATAAAACCTGAATAAATTCAGCAGGTACATCTTTTGTTCCCTGTCGGATGTCATGTATCCTTTTGCATTCTTAGCATTGCATGTGACTGTATCTGTAAACTCTTATCTTTTGGAATTTGGAAGGTATCAGCTTATTCTAAGACATATGTTAAGACAATTTTTTAGAATTTACCTTGTAAGGACTTGGGGTACAATATACGAAGGATTATCTGTTGTGTTCTTAGTAGTGCATAACCTACTGATTTGTTTACTAATAAATGATCAAACATTTCACCTTTTGTTTTTGGATAAACTACATAAATGACCACCATACTATTAGAAAAGTCGCGATTTGATCACCTTACTTTTTTTCGAAGCAATTAAACCATCAAACTATTTAAATGGTATCAATGTGACCACCAGCCGTTAAAAATAACAGAAAAGTTGACGGGACTGTTAAATAAAATTGATATAATTACACATTTGGTCCTTATTATTTACACATTCTATCAATTTAGTCCTAATTTATATTAATAAAATAAATCAATTATTTAATTAGGTAATGACACGTGTCAACACCTTATTGGAGGACTTTAATTATTTATATTTGATTTAATAAATTTATTTTCCTCCTCCAATTAGGTGGTGACACGTATCACCACCTGTTTAAAGGAGAAAAAATGACTTCAAGTAATATGCTTGACAAGGGAATCAAACCCAGGCAACCAAGTGTGACTAGCAGTAGCATAACCACTACACCAAACCAAATCTTATGCTTAAATTTACTCAATTAGATATATATGTCTTATGTTTCTACATTTATTATTTTAATTCAACATATATACTCATCGAATTAATTTCACACATATATATATCCCTAAACCCTAAATACTAATTTCACATATATAATTATCAAATTAATTTCATATAAATAACCCTAAATGCTAAACTTAAACTCCAAACCCTAAATGCTAAACCCCAATCCATAAATAATAACCATAAGTGTTTATGGTTTTAGTATTTAGTGTTTGAGGTTTAGGGTTTAGCATTTAACATTTAAGGTTTAGGGTTATTATGTGAAATAAATTCGATGACTGTGAAATTAGAGTTTAAAGTTTAGGGTTTGGGGTTTGAAGTTTATAGTTTAGTATTTAGTGTTTTGGGCTTATGGTTTAGTATTTAGTTTTGGGGTTTAGGGTTTATGGTTTAACATTTAGTTTTGGAGTTTAGAGTTTATGGTTTAGCATTTAGTTTTGGGGTTTATGGTTTATAGTTTAGCATTTAGTTTTGAAGTTTAGAGTTTATGGGTTAGCATTTAGTTTTGGGGTTTAGGGTTTATGGTTTATGGTTTAGCATTTAGTATTATATATGTGAAATTAGTTCGATGATTATATATGTTGAATTAAAAGAATAAATGTAGAAACATAAGACATATATATCTAATTGAGTAAATTTAAGCATAAGATTGAGTTTAGTGCAGTGGTTATGCCGCTGCTAGTCACATTTAGTTGCCTGGGTTTGATTCCCTGTCAAGCATATTGCTTGAAGTTATTTTTTCTTCTTTAAACAGGTGGTGACACGTGTCACCACCTAATTGGAGGATGGAAATAAATTTATTAAATCAAATATAAATAATTAAAGTCCTCCAATAAGGTGTTGACACGTGTCACTATCTAATTAAATAATTAATTTATTTTATTAATATAAATTAGGACTAAATTGAAAGAATGTGTAAATAATAAGGACCAAATGTGTAATTATACCAATTTATTTAACAGTCTCATCAATTTTTCTGTTATTTTTAACGGCTGGTGGTCAAATTGATACCATTTAAATAGTTTGATGGTTTAATTGCTTCGAAAAAAAGTAAGATGGTCAAATCGTGACTTTTCTAATAATATGGTGGTCATTTATGTAGTTTACCCTTTGTTTTTAAGGGTAATGATCTTCTGGTTTGTTGTGTGATTTGTTTCTCATTTTCATAACTTCTAGCTTCTTTTCTTTATTATAAGTTCTCTGCTGTCCTTTCTTGTGTTATTGTAAGATAAGAAGGTTTGTTTTTAGAGAAGAAATTCTTTCTCTCTATATTTCTCTATAGATCACCCAGCCTATACTTATACATAGAAAAACATCTATACAAGTAAACATAATCAATCACATTAAGGACAAAATATTTACTCCTATAATTACGCCTATAAATCTGTAATCTACATAACTAGAGCTAACCCACACTCCCCCTTAAACTGGTGTGAATATGTTGTATACACCCAGTTTGGATGAAAACTCCTCGAAAGTCACTCTTGGAAGTGCCTTGGTGAAGATGTGAGCAAGCTGATTCTTGGTAGGAATATAGTGAAGTTTTACAACCCCATTATTAACCTTCTCATAGATAAAATGTCTGTCTATTTCAATATGCTTGGTCCTGTCGTGCTGTACTGGATTTCGAGCTATACTCATTGCTGATTGACTGTCACTGTAAATCTCAAATTCTGATTTTCCATCCAACTCTAGTTTAGTGATGAGTTTTTAATCCACATTCCTTCACATATCCCAAGGGCAATTGCTCGAAACTCTGCCTCTGCACTGCTTCTAGATACCACAACCTATTTTTTACTTCTCCAAGTCACCAAATTCCCCCATACAACGTACAATAGCCACTTACAGATCTTCTATCTGTTAATTCACCTGCCCAGCTTGAGTCTATGTAAACCCTCACTGTTCTGTCCTGATTTTTCCTGAAAATAAGCCCAGACCCTGGTGTAAGTTTCAAATACCTTAGGATCCTATTGATTGCTTCCATGTGCTCTTCTTGGGGATCACTCATATGTTGGCTAACTATGCTTACTGTGTATGCAATGTCAGGCCTCGTGAGTGAGAGATAAATCAGTTTTCCAACCAGCCTTTGGTAGGATTCTTTGTTGACCGGATTCCCCATTTCATCTTTACAAAATTTTAAACCTGGTTCCATTGGAGTATCGACTGGTTTACACCCAAGCATTCTAGGTGCTCCTCTCTCGGGTCATTCATGAACTGACTTATGATGCTAACTGAGAAGGCAATATCTGGTCTTGTCAGTGATAAATAAATCAACTTACCTACCAGCCTTTGATAATGCTCCTTATCAACGGGAGTTCCTTTGTTATCAGTTCTAAATTTCAAGTTATACTCCATAGGTGTCTCGGCAGGTCTACAACCCATCATTCCAG
Source organism: Hibiscus trionum (assembly GCA_030270665.1). Taxonomy (NCBI): domain Eukaryota; kingdom Viridiplantae; phylum Streptophyta; class Magnoliopsida; order Malvales; family Malvaceae; genus Hibiscus; species Hibiscus trionum. The sequence goes on from BSYR01000046.1 coordinate 1,704,472, forward strand.
TTTCTGAAAGTAAGTCTTGAATGTGCTTTCTTTGATTGATCACAATTCCCGTGCTTGATCTCGCCACTTCCATCCCTAGAAAGTATCACAAGTAACTGAGATCTTTGGTCTCAAATTCAGTTGCCAAAAACTTCTTCAAATTTCTGATTTCCAGAGAATCATCACCCGTAATGATTATATCATCAACATAGACTATTAAGATAGCCTTTTTGTTCTCGAAAGAGGTCGTGATAAACATAGTATGGTCAGTTTGACATTGATGATAGCCAAATTTCAGAATAGCCTTAGTGAACCTGTCAAACCAAGCTCTTGGCGATTGCTTAAGTCCATAAAGAGATTTCAGTCATTTGCATACCTGACCAGAATTTGAGTTTCCATTTAGACCAGATTGTGTTTGCATGTATACCTCCTTTTCTAAGTTTCCATTTAGGAATGCATTCTTGATGTCAAGTTGATGCAATGGCCAATCCAAATTTGCAGCAAGAGATAACAGAATTCTTACTGAGTTGAGCTTTGCTACTGGAGCAAATGTCTCATGGTAGTCAATTCCATAGGATTGAGTAAATCCTCTTGCCACCAGCCTAGCCTTGAACCTTTCGATGCTCCCATCTGCATTGTATTTGACTGTAAATACCCATTTACAGCTCACTGCCTTCTTTCCTGGAGGTAAATCAGTCATAACCCAGGTCTTGTTTGCTTTCAGTGCCTTGATTTCATCTTCTATAGCCTTCTTCCATTTAGGATCTTTCAAGGCTTCATGCACAGATTGAGGAATGTACACCTTATCAAGTTTAGCAGTAAAGGTTTTGAATGAAGGCATTAATTTCCCATAGGCCACATATTTTTGTATTGGATGACTTGTAGATTTTCTGACACCTTTTCTTTGAGCAATAGGTAAGTCAGATGTATCAATTAGAGGAACAATGTCATTATTCAAAGATTTCGTACATTCTTCATCTTCTAAGGATAAAGGAATTGGTTCCAGTTCTTGAACAGTCCTAGGCTGTGTAGTTTCCTGTGGAATAGGCCTCATTTTCTTGCTTGTGTAGACACTAAGTTCCTTTGTTCCAACTTGAGTTTTTGAAGGAAGGTTTTGCGGAGTTTTAGGTAGTGATTCAGGTATAGGCGACATAGGTTCAAGCTGAAGAAAAGGAGTTGAAGTTGGTATGGGAATGGAAACCGAATCCAGTATAACACTAGGTTCAGGCTGAAGCAAAGGAGTTGAAGTTGGTATGGGAATGGAAACCGAATATGGTATAACACTAGGTTCATCAAGAGGAAGTTTAATGTATTGAGGTTGAGGCTGAAATTCATCCCAACTCTCCCCCTGGATTTTAGAATTTGAGAAAAAAGGTTGTAATTCATGAAAGGTAACATCCATAGATATATAGAACTTTCGAGTGACAGGGGAATAACATTTAAAACCCTTCTTTAGAGAAGAATATCCTAGGAAAACACATTTGATGGCCCTAGGATCTAATTTACTTCGAAACTGCTTGTGAACATGAACAAAGGCACAAGAACCAAATATTTTAACAGGCAGTGTAGAAGACATGGGTTTAAAGAAAGCAAAAGTTTGAAGAAAGACTGCCTTAGGTGTTTTAAATCCCAAAACTCGACTAGATAATCTATTGATAAGGTAGGTAGCCGTAAGTAAAGCTTCTCCCCAAAACAATTTAGGAACATTGGAAGAAAATAACAAAGATCGAGTAACCTCTAAGAGATGTTTATTTTTTCTTTCAGCCACTTCATTTTGCTGAGGAGTATCTACACAAGAACTAATGTGTATAACAACTTTTTCCTTAAGAAAATTGCCCAAAGTATTTGTGAGGAATTCACTCCCATTGTCACTCTTTAGGATTCGAATTTTGCAGAAAAATTGGTTTTCAATCATCAAATAAATTTTCTTAAAGATTCCCTCTGTTTCAGACTTTTCCTTCATTAAATATGTCCAAGTAGTTCGAGTGTGATCATCAATAAAAGAAATAAACCACCTAACTCTAGTAATATTCTTAACCTTATAAGGACCCCAAATGTCACTATGGATGAGAGAAAAAGGTTGAGATGATTTATAACAAGATGGAGGATATGGATTTCACTTATGCTTGGAAAGTTGACATATATCACAAGAAAATAATGATGGATTGTTACTAGAAAAAAGTTTTGGAAACAACTTCTGAAGATAAAAGAAACTAGGATGTCCAAGACGAAAATGCCATAACATAATCTCATTAGAATTGAAATTGGGAGTGTTGGAAGATAAACACACATAATTGAAGGTGCAACTTGGTAGGACTTGTCCCTTAGGAAGAGGTTGACCGTCAATGAGATAGAGGCCACTACACAGCTCAGCATTGCCAATCCCCTTCCTTAAATCCATTTCCTGAAAAACACAGCCAAGGGAACTAAATTTAGTATAACACTGAAGGTCAATACACAATCTACTAATTGACAAGAGATTGCATTGGAGATTAGGGACATATAGAACAGAGTGAAGCACAAGATCCTTATTAATAAAAACTGTTCCAGTCCCCGTTACTTCAACCAAGGAGCCATCAGCAGTTTTCACTTGTCTCTGATTATTCTGTTTTGTAAGAGTTAAAAATAAACTCTTGTTTCCTGTCATATGGTCAGTGGCACCAGAATCTACTATCAAACGTATCTTAGTAGTTGTGGAAAGAAACGAAAGACTACCATTATGACTTGTGGAGGAAACATCATAATTTTCTGGACAAGAATTCAAATCAGTTCCAGAACTGATTGCTGATGAAGAAATGGGATGCATCTCTTTAGGATTTCTGTGGAGAATCGAAAACCTAATCTGATACCATGTGAACAATAGTGATTTTGAGGCAGAGAAGAATGTTTTCTTTGTTTTTTCTTGATATTTTATTGATAACAACAACTCCTATTTATAGTTTACAAGATAGGCTAATCTAAGGAATAATTACAATAAAAGCAGCAACTATATCTGCACATATTACACAAAATCAGTAGCTACAAATCTGCTTCTATTTATTGATAAAATCATGAATATCAGCAATTAGATATTTAGGAATAAGATTCCCTAATTTTCTGCAATTTATACAATCTACAATTTACGTATACATTAAATAAGAATTAGTATTTGGATTAAATACTAAAGTCACACGCTATTATCCACAAATAGCAATAGGGAAATCATCTAAATTAACAACAGTAGAGTCTTGTGGAATAATATTACCTCCTTTCTCTACAACAGCAGGACTCAAAAGTAGTTTTTGGCAAGTGTTAAGCTGATTAACTGTTTCAGTTAAAGTTCTTTTTCTCCTTGTATAAAGACTGAGTTGTTTATCTGCAAGTTGTGGAGTCACAGAATTTTGGGATGTACGTGGTACAATTTTAAGTGTTGGAGGAGGTGTTTTATATGGGCTGATTGTTTTGGTATGGGGAATTGTATAGGGACTGGATGTCTTGGACTGGGGAGAAGATATGTCTCCTGGATTACTAGGGGCAGCAATTACAGTTTCATCCGTAGTATGCATAGAAGGAGCAAGTTGTGGAGTGACAGTAGTTTCATCAAGGATAGGCAAGGTAATGATGGGTTGTAGATAATGTAAGGACTGGAATTCCTTGTATCTCTCCCCCTGAATTTCAGTCCCTGCAAAATAAGGTTGATTTTCAAAGAATGTAACATCAAATGAAACATAGATTTTCTTTGTAGTTGTGGAGTAACATTTGTAACCCTTCTGACTTGAGGAGTACCCTATAAACACACATCTCAGAGACCGAGGATCGAGTTTACTTCTATTGGTGTTGTGCACATGAACAAAAGCAGTGCATCCAAAGACTCGAAAAGGAAGAACCGAGGACAAAGGTTTAAAATGTGGAAAATGTTGTAAAAGTGTTTCAGCAGGAACCTTGAATCCTAGAGTCTTGCTAGGCATCCGATTGATTAGGTAGGTTGTAGTAAGAAGGGATTCCCCCAAAGATATTTAGGTGCATTAGAAGAGAACAAAAGGGACCTAGTTACTTCCAATAAGTGTCTGTTTTTTTATCTCAACCACACCATTTTGTTGAGGAGTGTTGACACAAGAAGTGAGGTGAAAAATTCCTTTCTCTTTAAAATAATATCCAAGAAACCTGCTAAGGTATTCACTCCCATTATCACTCCTCACTATTTTAATCTTCTTATTAAACTGTGTTTCCACCATTTGATAAAATTTTTTAAAAATGGTTTCAACTTCAGATTTTTCTCTCATAAAAAATGTCCAAGTGGTCCTAGAGTAATCATTAATAAAAGACACAAACCATCGAGACTCAGAGATGTTTTTTTACCTTAGAAGGGTCCCAAATGTCACTATGTATAATAGAAAACAAAGCAGTAGGTTTAAATGGGGAAGAAACATAGGTTTGTCTCGTATGTTTTACCATTTGACATACATCACAAGTAAAAGAAGATGGACTTTTATTAACAAATAGCTTGGGAAACAACTTTGCAAGATAGTAAAAATTTGGATGTCCTAAACGAAAATGCCACAACATGATATCATTTGAAAGCAAACTAGGAGATAAAACAAAAGTCATGAAAGAACTGGAAAGAGGATGATTCTGAGAGGGGTGTTTATCAAGGATATATAAGCCATTGCACAGCCTAGCACTGCCAATCACCATCTTCAAGCCCTGTGCCTGAAAAACACAACCAGTAACCCCAAAATGAACATCACAGTTAACATCCTTAGTCAATTTACTGACATATAACAAATTGCAGGTAAGTTTGGGAACATATAAGACATCAAATAAAATAATTTTGTCACTCAATCGAATATAACCACTGCCTTTCACTATTGAGAGGGAACCGTCTGCTATCTTGATCGAGGAAGAAGAATTGTGGTTTCGATATGTTTGGAAGAGGCTAGAATTTCCTATCATATGGTCAAAGGCACCATAATCCACTATCCAATTTAAGGAGATGCAAGATGGGCTTCTTTTTGAAATCTGGGTTTAGGAGGCTTCCAATCTGCCGATTTCCTATGCAGCCTCCAACACTGATCCATCACATGCCCAACTTTCTTGCAATGTTCACACCAAGGCCTCCCCGTCCTTTGTTTTCTGCCAGAATTGGAGTGTGTAATAAGAGCAGAAGCATCTGTCTGTGGGACTGTTGGCACCATTAGGGAACACCTACTTTCCTCCCTCTGAATTTCTGAAAAAGCTTCTCGAACAAGTGGGAGGGGTTTAGTGGCTAAAATCCTGCTTCTGGCTCCATCAAACTCTCCGTTCATACTAGAGAGAAACTGAAACATTCGCCCCGAATTTTTAAGCTTATCGTAAAAGCTGATGTCATGAGCACATTTCCATTCATTTGCCTCATACAGATCTATCTGTTGCCAGCACTTAGTTAGAATTCCAAAATATTGTGCCACAAACATGTCTCATTTCCTGATGTATCTCGGGCTGTATTCCAGATTTCTGCCGCAGTCTTGTAGAGCATAAAAATTTTGTCAATTCAGGAACCATGGAATTGATTAACCATGACATTATCATGGTGTTTTCAGTCAACTAGTTAGAGTAGGCTGGATCAGACTCATCTGGAATAGACATGGAGTCTGAGAGATAGAAAGCCTTCCTTCTTCCTGTAATATAGAGCCGCACTGATTCAGACCAAGGTAGATAATTGTTTCCATTGAGTTTATAGGATGTAATTGGGGAAAGAGAGTCATCTGATAGTTGGAATTCAGATGAGCGAAGATTGGTATGGGAACTAACTTCTGAAGCAGAGAGTTCCGAATTAACCATTGATGGGTATAGAATTGATCGAGAAGGAAAAAAGAATGAGTGGGTAGAAAGGATTGACCTAATCTGATACCATGTAAGATAAAAAGGTGTGAACAATAGTGATTTTGAGGTAGAGAAGAATGTTTTTCTCTATTTTCTTGATGTTTTATTGATAACAACAGCTCCTATTTATAGTTTACAAGATAGGCTAATCTAAGGAATAATTACACAAAAAATTCAGCAACTATATTTGCACCTATCACACAAAATCAGTAGCTACAAATCTGCTCCTATTTATTGATAAAATCCTGAATATCAGCAATTAGATATTTAGGAATAAGATTCCCTAACTTTCTACAATTTCTACAATCTACACTCCCCCTCAAGCTGGTGAGTATACATTGTAAAGTCCTAGCTTGGATGTGAGCTCATCAAAGGTAGTTCTTGGAAGTGCCTTGGTGAGCACATCGGCTAGTTGTTTGTGAGTAGGCACAAAGTTAAGCTTGACTGTCCCATTTGTAATCTTTTCGGAGATGAAATGTCGGTCTAGCTCCACATATTTTGTTCTGTCATGTTGGACAGGATTCTTTGCAATACTGATTGTGGATTTACTGTCACATTGAAGTTCAAAATCCTCACTCTGATTTAATTTTAATTCTGTCAAGAGTTTTTGAACCCAAATTCCTTCACAGATCCCTTGAGCTAATGCTCGAAACTCAGCTTCTGCACTGCTTCTTGCCGCTACAGATTGTTTCTTGCTTCTTTAGGTTACCAAATTACCCCAAACTCGAGTACAATATCCACTAGTGGATTTTCTGAGTGTGAGCTCTCCTGCCCAGCTTGCATCTGTGAAAACCTCCACTTTTCTACTCTCATTCTTGGTAAAAATTAGTCCATGGCTTGGCGTCATCTTCAAATATCTCAAGATTCTAGTCACTGCCTCTAGGTGCTCCTCTTTCGGGTCATTCATGAACTGACTTATGATGCTAACTGAGAAGGCAACATCTGGTCTTGTAAGTGATAAATAAATCAACTTACCTACCACCCTTTGATAATGCTCCTTATCAACGGGAGTTCCTTTGTTATCAGTTCTGAATTTCAAGTTATACTCCATAGGTGTCTCGGCAGGTCTACAACCCATCATTCCAGTTTCTAAAAGTAAGTCTTGAATGTACTTTCTTTGAGCAATAGGTAATTCAAATGTATCAATTAGAGAAACAATGTCATTATTCAAAGATTCCGTACCTTCTTCATCTTCTAAGGATAATGGAATTGGTTCCAGTTCTTGAACAGTCCTAGGCTGTGTAGTTTCCTGTGGAATAGGCCTCCTTTCCTTGTATAGACTCTAAGATCCTTTGTTCCAACTTTAGTTTTTGAAGGAAGGTTTTGCGGAGTTTTAAGTAGTGATTCAGGTATAGGCGACATAGGTTCAGGCTGAAGCAAAGGAGTTGAAGTTGGTATGGGAATGGAAATCGAATCTGATAACACCAGGTTCAAGCTGAAGCAAAGGAGTTGAAGTTGGTATGGGAAAGGAAACCGAATCTGGGATAACACTAGGGTCAACAAGAGGAAGTTTGAACTTTAATGTATTGAGGTTGAGGCTGAAATTCATCCCAACTCTCCCCTGGATTTCAGAATTTGAGAAAAAAGGTTGTAATTCATAAAAGGTAACATCCATAGATATATAGAACTTTCGAGTGACGGGGAATAACATTTAAAGCCCTTCTTTAGAGAAGAATATCCTAGGAAAACACATTTGATGGCCCTAGGATCTAATTTGCTTCGAAACTGCTTGTGAACATGAACAAAGGCACAAGAACCAAATATTTAAACAGGCAGTGTAGGAGACATGGGTTTAAAGAAAGGAAAAGTTTGAAGAAAGACTTCCTGAGGTGTTTTAAATACCAAAACTCGGCTAGGTAATCTATTGATAAGGTAGGCAGCCGTAAGTAAAGCTTCTCCCCAAAACATTTTAGGAACATTGGAAGAAAATAACAGAGATCGAGTAACCTCTAAGAGATGTTTATTTTTTCTTTCAACCACTTCATTTTGCTGAGGAGTATCTACAAAATAACTAATGTGTATAACACCTTGTTCCTTAAGAAAATTGCCCAAAGTATTTGTGAAGAATTCACTCCCATTGTCACTCTTTAGGATTCGAATTTTGCAACAAAATTGAGTTTCAATCATCAAATAAAATTTCTTAAATATTCCCTTTGTTTCAGACTTTTCCTTCATTAAATATGTCCAAGTAGTTCGAGTGTGATCATCAATAAAAGAAATAAACCACCTAACTCCAGTAATATTCTTAACCTTAGAAGGACCCCAAATGTCACTATGGATGAGTGAAAAAGGTTGAGATGGTTTATAACAAGATGGAGGATATGGATTTCGCTTATGCTTGGAAAGTTGACATATATCACAAGAAAATAATGCTGGATTGTTATTGGAAAAAAGTTTTGGAAACAACTTCTGAAGATAAAAGAAACTAGGATGTCCGAGACGAAAATGCCATAACATAATCTCATTAGAATTGAAATTGGGAGTGTTGGAAGATGTCAGAGATTGTTTCCTAAAGTTTAGAAGATCTGTATATATTTATTTATTAGAATCCCTATTTATAAGGGATTGTATTTCTTTACTAGAATTAGTTTCTTTCCTAGTTAGGAGTTTCCTTAGCTAAGGCATAAGTCTATATATTTAGTCTGTTAATTAGTAGCAATTTAACAGTCGAAATATAATAAAAAGATCAGTTTTTGATCAACCTTTCGACATGGTATCAAGGCCTCTTTTTCTTTAGGCTTTAATTGTTCTGTTAGACAGTATTTGTTTGATTTCTCGTTCCCTTAGAGAAGTAATGATGATTGGAAATAATCAAGTAGAAAGCTCGGTTCTAGTGACTCAAATAGTTTCTGAAAAGCCAACACGTTTGGAAAGTTTTGAAAGAAAATCAGAAACAACAAGGGCAGTGAATCGAGATTCCATGTGGTGTATGTATTTCAAAAAACCTCGACACACTAGAGAGAGGTGTTGGAAGTTACATGGGAAGCCTCAGTCCACAAAAAAAAAACTTCATAGAAAGGGAAGGATCAACGAGGCGGCAGAGCAGAGCCCATGCAACTAGAGAAGTAGCCAAGGAATCCACTGGACAATCTGGAGAGTTCAATCAAGAGGAAGTAGAGAAGTTGAAGACTCTACTGGAGTCCTTAGGAAAATCATCAATTGCTGGTACAGGTAATCTGGTTTTCTCAGGTATATCCTCTTCTTCTTCTCAAAACTCTAATGCCTTGGAATTCTCCATACCTACTCAAACCTCCTGGGTAATAGACTCAGGAGCAACTGATCACAAGACCAATTCTCCTATCAACTTTCTCAATTATACACCATGCCCTACCAATAGGAAAATTACAGTTGTTGAAGGTACCATGATAACAGTTGCTGGTGAAGGGGATGTTGCCATTAGTAAAAAAAATTTACTTAGAAAAGTTCTACATGTTCCAAAATTATTTACCAGCCTTATCTCAATACCAAAACTTGTCATGGATACTAATTGCAGTGTTTTGTTTCATTCTACACACTGTTTTTTCCAGGAGCAGGAAACGAAGAAGATGATTGGGCGTGCTAAAGAGATCAATGGACTCTATTATCTTGAGAATCTTGGAGGACAAGTTAGAATCTTGAACACTCCACCCTCATCTTTTTTATCTAATTCTACAAACAATAAAGACCAAATCTGGCTCCAGCATCTTCGCCTTGGTCATCCACCTTTTAAACTTCTAAAGACTATGTTTCCTTCTTTATGTAAAACCTTAGATGTTGAGGAATTACATTGTGATGTGTGTGAACTTGCTAAACACAAACGCTCCTCTTTTCCAGCAAGTAATAATAGAACCAATATTCCTTTTAGTCTTATTCATAGTGATGTATGGGGACCTTCTTCTGTTCCTAACATAACTGGGGCAAGGTGGTTTGTATCTTTTATAGATGATCACACTAGGGTTACTTGGATTTATTTGTTAAAACAGAAATCTGATGTTGCATCGACCATTCAAAACTTTTACACCATGATAAAAACCTAGTTTGGAGCCGAGATTAAAAGAATTAGATCAGATAATGCCAAGGATTATTTTAATCAAATCTTGTCTCCTTTTCTCTTAGAAAAAGGTATTTTACATGAATCATCCTGTGTAAACACTCCTCAGCAGAATGGAATTTCAGAAAGGAAGAATGAACATATTCTTGCTATAACAAGAGCCCTTTTATTTCAGAATAATGTTCCAAAAAAATACTGGGAGAAGCTATCTTAACAACTACATTTATGATGAACAGACTACCCACTAAAGTCCTTGGATCCCAAAGTCCTATTCAAACCCTTACAAAAATTTTCCCACGTTTAAACCTATCTCTTAACCTTCGGCCAAAAGTGTTTGGGTGTGTTGCCTTTGTTCATCTTCATTCTCCAAACCGAGGTATGCTTGATCCTAGGGAAGTAAAGTGCATTTTTCTTGGGTATTCCTCTACTAAAAAAGGCTACAAATGCTATCATCCACCTACTAGAAAGGTCTATGTCACTGCTGATGTTACTTTTGTTGAAAGAGAGAGTTACTTCACTGCTCCTTATCTTCAGGGGGAGATGTCTTTTAGGGAAGATAAGGATGCATATTTTTTTAACTTCAGCAACAACCTTTGTCCCTCATTGATCTACCTCCTTCTCATTCTGCAGAAATTCAACCTTCTCATTCTGCAGAAATCCGCCGCCTTCATAGTCCTTACAAACAGAACCCAATAGTCCTCAAACTCCTCAACCAAATAGAAATATTTCTCAGCCCAATGTTCAAGAAACTGCTGTTCCTCTAAAGACATATTCAAGAAGGAAGATACCTATGCAGACTCAATCATCTCCTGCTCCTGCTCTTGCTCCCATTCCCAAACATTTTGAGGTACATTCTGAAATTGATCCTGATCATAATGCTATGAATTCTAATTCTGAGTTTGAATTTCCTATTGCTATTAGAAAGGGAAAAAGAAACTGCACCACTAAACACCCTTCATATTTGTTTATGACCTGTAATAATCTGTCCCCGAATCACATAACCTTTCTTACCAGCTTAAACAATATTGTCATCCCTAAAACAGTAGCCAAAGCATTAGATAATGAGAATTGGAAAAAGGCTATGCAAGAGGAAATGGATGCATTGGAAAAATAATAAGACCTGGGATTTAGTAAAGCTACCAGGAGACAAAAAACAGTGGGATGTAGATGGGTGTACACTATAAAATACAAATCAGATGGCTCCTTGAAAAGATACAAAACAAGGTTGGTGGCAAAGGGGTACTCGCAAACCTATGGGATAGATTATCTGAAGACATTTGCACCTGTTGCAAAGATGAACACAGTGAGGGTTCTACTCTCCTTAGCAGCTAACCATGGATGGAATTTACTGCAGTTTGATATTAAAAATGCATTTTTGCATGGAGATCTCGAAGAAGAGGTATACATGGATGTTCCACCTGGGTTTAATTCGACTGTTGGACAGGTAGTTTGCAAGTTAAAAAAGGCTCTATATGGATTAAAACAGTCCCCAAGAGCTTGGTTTGGAAGATTTGCTAAGGTAATGTTAGGGCAGGGTTTCAAACAGAGTCAAGGTGACCATACCTTATTTGTGAAGCATTCATCTTTAGGGGGAGTAACCATACTACTGGTTTATGTGGACGAAATCATAGTTACAGGTAATGATTCAGAAGGAATCATCAATCTGAAAAATTTTCTTGTAAAAGAGTTTGAGGTGAAGGAACTTGGGAGATTAAAATATCTTCTGGGTATTGATGTGGCACACTCACAACAGGGAATTTTTATAGGGTAAACTACTGCAGGGGTCACTTTCGTTTCTCGTTTGTACAGATTTAGTCACCACTTTTGAAAAGTGCCAATAAGTGGTCATCTACGTTTTCGATGTGTAAAGACTTGGTCACTCCGTCGTTATAGTCCGTTAGTCCCCTAACGGATTGGGAATTAATTAACGAAAAAATAAGGGTAAATTACTGCAATAGCCATTAAAATTTATCTCATGTACATTTTTTCTCCTCAATTTAAAAAAGTAAACATTATAGTCACTAATAAAAATGTTTCTTTATAATTTCACCCTTAAATTTTTAAAAATTCATTTTTCAATCCTAAAACTTTACAATTCAAACTTTATTTTGAATTTTTGAGTCAAGTTTATGAAATTATGAGTCGATTATTTTCACATCAAACCTAAAAATTTAATTTTTTTGAATCAAGTCGAGTGTTGCACTTCCCTACATATAATTTTTAATTTTAATCCGTGTTTGTCCCAACTAATTGTTTTATTTAAATCGAAATTTAATTAATGTCTGAACCAAAAACCCACATGGGATAATTAACACCCCAAAATATCCAGACCTTTCCATTTTTTTCTCTCGACCCCTCACCTTCCCCGATCCGACTTTTGCTCCGATCTGCCACACCGCCTGGCCGTGGCCTTCACCGCTGCCGCCACAGTGTCTGCCCACTTCCCCTGATCGCAACCACGGTGACCACTCGCGGTAAGTCACCGTCATCAGCCATGGCGAGCAGTTTGAAGCTTAGAGAGGAAACCCACCATCGCTTGTGTTTTCACGTTGATCTCGGCCACCGCTCGACGGTGGTGTACACCGTCATCACCTCCTTATCCGCCATCGTCCCCCGAACAAAACCTCAGCCGCCACTCGCGGTAGTTCACCGCCGGTTACCGCGAAAGCTGTGACAAAGGTTCGTTCGTCCCCTCTGTTTTTTTGCGATTCCGGCCACCGCAACTGTCCGCTCGCCGCGCCGTCACTGTTATTGAGTTCCTCGTGTCGAGGCGAACAAAGCCCATACCGTCAATCGTCGGTTCGCTGTCGTTTAAGGCTTCGTCGGAGCTTCGCCTGAACCTGCCCGTTGACAAACACGGATTAAAATTAAAAATTATATGTAGGGAAGTGCAACACTCGACTTGATTCGAAAAAATTAAATTTTTAGGTTTGATGTGAAAATACTCGACTCATAATTTCATAAACTCGACTCAAAAATTCAAAATAAAGTTTGAATTATAAAATAGAAATTCCAATAACTCGACTTGACTCGAAAAAATTAAATTTTTTGGTTTGATGTGAAAATACTCGACTCATAATTTCATAAACTCGACTCAAAAATTCAAAATAAAGTTTGAATTATAAAATAGAAATTCCAATAACTCGAATTTTTTAGTAGTTAGTGGACTAAATTTTTAAGTTTGAGTTATTAAATAGGAGCAATTTGGGCACCTAAGTTTCAAAGGGTATACTTTGGGCACCTATTTTTCATCTAAGCGTTTATAATATTATCGTACTAATTGATTGTAAAGTTTTAGGATTGAAAAATGAATTTTTAAAAATTTAAGGGTGAAATTATAAAGAAACATTTTTATTAGTGACTATAATGTTTACTTTTTTAAATTGAGGAGAAAAATGTACATGAGATAAATTTTAATGGCTATTGCAGTAATTTACCCTTATTTTTTCGTTAATTAATTCCCAATCCGTTAGGGGACTAACGGACTATAACGTCGGAGTGATCAAGTCTTTACACATCGAAAACGTAGATGACCACTTATTGGCACTTTTCAAAAGTGGTGACTAAATCTGTACAAACGAGAAACGAAAGTGACCCCTGCAGTAGTTTACCCATTTTTATATCACAGCAAAAATATACCCTGGATCTTTTAAAAGAAACTGGAAAGCTTGGATGCAAACCAGCAGAAACACCCATAGAAGTTAACCACAAACTTGGAGATTCAGATGAAGATGATATGTCAGTTGATAGGGGTTCATTTCAGAGACTTGTGGGAAGACTTATTTATTTATCACATACCAGAATAATCAAAGACAAGTGAAAACTGTTGATCCGATCAATTAATAGAAGCAAGTGGTAGGATCGAAGCCAACAAAGTTTTGCCGGAGAAAATTGGGGAGTTGGGCAGTGGCTCTATGGTGATCCGATCAAATGATTCCATGAGGAGGAGTATTTTGTCCCCTCTGCCTAGTCGTTTATCGATAAGAAGCGCACCGACTGGTAGGAGGGAGAGATGGTTCAACAGAGTATACAGTAGATCGGCTGAAAGAAAATGTTGGTTTAGGTCATAGACTTGCGGTGACTTTAATTAGAGGGGAGGAGTGCCAGGTTTGGGTGTTGCAAATCATTTGGGCCTTAGGGGTCGGCTGGGCCTTGATAATATAACAAGAAATCAAGAGAGTAATCTTGACGAAGCCATCCCAAACAAGTTGTGCCTGGGTGGGCCAAACGTTAAAGACCACCTATTAGGTGGTGACTCTAATATGACCCATCTCACTAAACCTTTAAGAGATGGGAGAGTTAAGCGTGTTCCTTCGACACCGCAAATAGCCAATTTCCTTCAGTTCTCTGGAAACAAAGATCTAAATGAAAATCTGAAGTTTCAGCCTAGGAACAACAACCTACGAGAGGGCGACTATCATCGGGTAAATTTTCCTTATGGAGATCGAAGACTATATAGGAGTACCAAAAGGAATTTGTTGGTGGAAGCATTAAATCGGGTAAGCTCTTCAACAACCTCCTCGTCTACCTTTAAGGAGTTTCTGGAAGAAGCTTTGGCCACTTGGGAAGTATGTAATTTGCTGGGGGTATCTTTCGAAGGCGAAAAATAGGCTTTTCTAGAGAAAGTCATCGATTTGGAGGCCAAGGAAAGGGAGAACGCCCAGTAATTCAGTGTAGCTCTGTGGTTCTTCTCAATTTCAACGTTGATGGTCAATCTATCAGTAATAGCGTGGAACATAAGGGGCTTAGGGAGGAAAGAGAAGTCGAGAGCTGTCAAAAATTTGATTGCGACCAAGAAACCGGGAATTGTGTTCCTACAGGAAATAAAACTGCCGGAAATCAGTCTCGCCATTCAAAGGAGGTTATCCGACAAATTACTCCAAGGGTTTTGTTTCGCTCCGGCGGAGGGATCAGCTGGTGGTCTTCTTAGTTTATGGGATGAAAATTGGTTCGAGGTCTCTAGCAGAACAATGAACATAAGATTTATAGCATTACTGGGGAGGATAAAGGAGATCCAATTGGAGTGCGCCTTCATTAATGTGTATGTGCCAGTCGTTGATGCTGAAAAAAGAGATTTTTTCGAAGAGTTGTTATCTTATTGCGAGGGTCTGAATATCCCGATCTGTATTGGAGGCGATTTCAATGTTTACTTGTCACCAGAGGAGAAAACTAGGGAACATCAGAATTTGTTGAGTATGGAATTGCTCAGGAATTTTCTATATCAAATGGGACTAGTTGATCTGCCACTCATAGGGGGGAGATTCACTTGGTGTAATAATAGAGAGAATCCCATCTTTGTCAGACTAGATTGTTTTCTAGTAAGCATGTCTTTCCTGGATGTATTCCCTGAGATTTCTCAAACCCTTCTTCCCAGATCAATTTCGGATCACAATGCAATCGAATTAACTACCGACAGAATCAATTGGGGCCCGAAACCTTTCAGATTTTATAGCTACTTGTTGGAGGAGAAAAGGTTTGTGGAGATGGTTGATTCGACTATCCTAAGATTAACTTAAAGGACCAAGGGGAAGAACATTTTCAGCATTCTTAAAGAGACCAAGAAAGAGATAAAAAAGTGGCCGGGCAGCAGAGTTGATGACCTCTCATTAGCTATTCGGGATCTAGAAAAGAAGACACATGAGTTGGAAAGTTCTATGGTACAGGGATCTCCTTGTCCGAACATGTGGGCTGAGTTAACCAAAAGCAGAGAAGACCTCTGGAATCTATACAGAATTGATGAGAAAATTTGGCACCAAAATTCAAGAGAGAAATGGGTCAAGTTTGGCGACAGAAATTCAAAGTATTTTCATCTCTGCGCTTCATCTAGGAAAAGAGCGAACACCATCAGATGCCTGAAATTTAAAGGTGCAAACATCACGGATCCGGTGAAATTAATGGGCTCTGTCAGGGATCATTTTGTGGAAGCTTTTGGCACGGATTGTTCATTATCTACAGCAGACATTAGACTGAATTTTTCCAGACTTTCCGAGCTGCAAAAAAGTCTATTGGAGAAAGGATTTTCAGAGGAGGAAGTGTGGAATGCTATAAATTCCTCGGACATCAATAAAGCTCCGGGACCAGATGGACTAAACATGGGGTTTTTTAAGCAATTCTGGCCGAGTTTAAAGATGCCAATTTTGAGATTTTTCTCGGACTTCTTTGAAGGGAAAAGTTGGGAACATATGATCAATCACGCCTTTATAACACTTATTCCAAAGAAAACAAATCCGGAATGCTTGGATGACTACAGACCAATTAGCTTGGTAGGTGGGTTATACAAAATTCTTTCGAAGGTCCTCGCAAAAAGATTGAAGTTTTGTATGAACTCTATCCTCGGGCCCTCGCAATTTGCCTTTACGTCTGGCAGACAAATTTTGGACAATGTGTTTATTGCCAACAAAGGGATCGACTATTGGAGGAAAAAGGGACTCCAAGGTGTTGTATTCAAAGTAGACTTTAGAAAGGCCTATGATTCGGTTGAATGGCCAATAATTATAAGAATTATGGATGAGATGGGGTTTTGAGATCGATGGAAATATTGGATCCATCGCTGCATTTCTACAGCCTCTATTTCGGTTCTAGTTAATGGAGTTCCGACAGAGGAGGTTCCAATGGCAAAAGGCTTAAGACAGGGTTGTTCCCTCTCCCCTCTCTTGTTTAATATGGTTGGTGAATTGCTTAACTTGCTGCTTTCAAAGGCTGTAAATTTAGGTTTGTTTAATGGCTTTCGAATTGGTACGTCAGGAAACTCCTTCATGCTATCTCATTTACAATTTGCCGATGATTTAATAATTTTCTGCAGCGCTGCCGATACTCAAATAAAGAATATTAGAAGAGTGCTTCGCATTTTTGAGATCATGACGGGGCTACAAATTAATGGTGGGAAGAGTAAGTTAATGGGGATCAATGTAGAAGATTCGGTTCTTGAAGAATGGGCTGCATCATTTGGATGCAAAAGGGGTTCCTTTCCATCGAAATATTTGGGACTGCCTCTTGGGGCAAAAAGGAATTCTGTAGCATTATGGGATCCAGTGATTGAGAAAGTCCAAAGTAAGCTTTCGGGCTGGAAATCCGCCTCCTTATCAGCCGCAGGCAGATTGGTATTGGTAAAATCAGTCTTATCAGCTTTGCCTCTATATTTTATGTCAATATTCCCGTTGCCATCGTTTGTATGTAACATCTAAATTCATTATTTGCTAGATTCCTTTGGGGTGGTGGGAAGAAAGTAAACAAAATTCACTAGATCAATTGGGACATGGTGTGTTTGCCGAAAGACAAAAGAGGTTTGGGTATACCAAATCTTAATATCATGAACAGATCTTTACTGGGAAAATGGGTCTGAAAATTTGGTGTTGAAAGAGACTCGTGGTGGAAGAAGGTAGTGTGTTGTAGATATAACGTAGATGAGAATGGTCTGTCAGTTTCTAAAACCAAATACCCATTAGCCTCCTGGATGAAGAGACGTGGTTAATAATTTCACTAAGGAGGATGATATTGGGAGCTGCCTTCGTTCTCACTTACAGTTTAAGGTGGGAAGAGGCGATGCTATCTCATTCTGGCATGATAGTTGGCTGCACAATGTTCCTTTAAGCATGAAGTTTCCAAGGCTCTTTATTTTTTCAACTAATAAAAATGGAAAAGTGGCCGAGTTCGGTACTTATGAGACAGCAGGTTGGGTTTGGGATGTGAGAGTGAGAAGAAATTTAGCAGACTGGGAGTTTGATCTATGGCTGCTATTAATGTCGGATTTGAGCCAAGTTACCCTTGACCCCACAGAAGAGGATAGATTGGTTTGGGATGGCAATGGTGATGGGGTTTTCACGATAAAATCTTGCAGGGAATTGTTATCAAATAGAGGAAGTTCTGAGAGTAATTGGAATTCGCTGGTGTGGAAAGGTCTGGCTCCTCCAAGGGTGGAGTTTTTCTTGTGGCAGCTGGCTCATGGGAAAGCTGCGGTGAAGGTTGAGCTTATAAAAAGAGGTGTGTTAACGGAAACGGAGAAAAACTGCCCTTTATGCAAGCTTTTCCAGAAACTATCAACCACCTTTTCATCTATTGCAAAGTCACATGGAAATTATGGAACATATTTTTTCGAACATGTAATTTATCGGTTGTCATGCCTAATGATCTCAAAGCGTTGATTTTTAACTGGGATGATTTTGTCCCTAACTCAAGGATTTGGAAATTTATTTCAGGGGCAGTTTTGTGGTCTGTGTGGAAAGTCAGGAACAGTGTAGTTTTTGATGATGGAGCCTTCGATTTCTTTCAACTATCCTTTCTAACTAGGTTCAAGATTGCATCCTGGTTCCTAGCTAAGGAGTCAAAAGAGGCGGTGTCTGTAGACTTGCTCACTGGTGACCCTCGTTTGGCTGATTCCTTTCCTTTCCGCAGTAAGTACGAGCCGAAGATCATTCAATGGTCTCCTTCGCCCAATGGCTACTTCAAGATGAATGTAGATGGGGCTGTAATCAATAATTGGAAGAAGAGAGGTATTGGTGGGTTGCTAAGGGATTCCAATAGTAAAACCTTGCTGCATTTTTATGATTCAATGGGACCCGGGCCCCCCATTCTACCTGAGTTAAAAGCCATTAGAGCAGGTCTGAAACTATTTTTCGATTCTGTTTGGAGCTCGCTGGGTCGTCTCATTTTGGAGAGTGATTGCTCGGTTGCGTTGGATTGGATCAAAAGCGTTAGATATTGTCCTTCATGTTATGGGAATATTGTTAGGGAAATTAAATCCCTGGTACTAGATAGGAATGTTATGTGTTGTCTGGTTGTTAGGAATGCTAATTGTAAAGCTGATGAGTTGGCTAAAAAAGGGATCGGGTGAAGAGAGCATAGGTTTACTTGAGAGTAGGTGCTACATTAGTAAGGGGCATAATAGCTGACTACTTGTAATTTCGTGTATTGATTTTTAGTTAAATAAAACTTGAGGCACTATTTTCCTCCTTCCGATGTCTGTCTGCCCCTCATCTCTGGGGTGCAGACAGTTAAGAAGGGGGTTTTTAACGAGGCCTTCTATTATTATAAAAAAAATAAACTCTTGTTTCATGTCATATGGTCAGTGGCACCAGAATCTACTATCCAACGTATCTTAGTAGTTGTGGAAAGAAACGAAAGACTACCATTATGACTTGTGGAGGCAGCAGATTGATCAACAGAATATGTCATATGACATGTTATTTGGGTGGAGGAAACATCAGAATTTTCTGGACAAGAATTTAAATAAGTTCCAGAACTGATTTCTGATGAAGAAATGGGATGCATCTCTTTAGGATTTCTGTGGAGAATCGAAAACTTAATCTGATACCATGTGAGCAATAGTGATTTTGAGGCAGAGAAGAATGTTTTTCTCTGTTTTTCTTGATGTTTTATTGATAACAACAACTCCTATTTATAGTTTACAAGATAGGCTAATCTAAGGAATAATTACACAAAAAATCAGCAACTATATCTGCACCTATTACACAAATTCAGTAGCTACAAATCTGCTCCTATTTATTGATAAAATCCTGAATAGCAACAATTAGATATTTAGGAATAAGATTCCCTAACTTACTGCAATTTCTACAATCTACAGAAGGTTTGTTTTTAGAGAAGAAATTCTTTCTCTGTATATTTCTCTATAGATCAGCCAGCCTATACTTATACATAGAAAAACATCTATACAAGTAAACATATCAATCACATTAAGGGCAGAATATTTACTCTTATAATTACGCCTATAAATCTGTAATCTACATAACTAGTGCTAACCCACAATTATTCATATTATTGCCAAGAAGAAGCTAGTTTAGAGTTCATCCTTCCATTGAGTTTCAAATTTTATTTGCAAACTTTAACAGCTTGCAGGGTTTGAATTGGAGGTAGTCAAAACAGCATCTGCTGGCCATGCAAAAAAGCTGGCATCCACTGTTGATATCACCACATGCCCCGACGGTAGTAGTACTCGAATACTTATTCTAGCTTATGTTTTTGATGATTTTCATTGTCTTATCCATTGATATGAATCTAAATCATTCTACTTCTTTCAGGAATTATATGCGTTGGGGTGATGGTATTATCAATGAGGTTAGGCATTTCAAATTTGTTTAAATTCTTATTCTTTCCTATTTATTATTTTTATTGGGAATCTTCAGTGCATTTGTAAGAACATTATTTGTTTTTCTATTCTTTTCAATACCATCAGTATTGTTGAGCTACATTGACAAGTAAAGTTACTCAAGAAATTTTGAATGCAACTGGTATTCTGTTGTTTCATTGTGCGGTTCCTCCAGGAGACCTCTAATAACATCGTGTCAATGTTTAAGATTGTGATATAATTTTAGGGAAGGAATAATAACTGTTTTGTAAGTATGTTTTAATTTCTGTGTACTCATTATATGATAAATTCTTCCAGCTCACTTATTTATGGTATCAAAGATTATGGAGTACACAATCAACTTGGGATTTTATCCAACTTGACATTGTAAAAGAAGGATACACTTTTTTATATGCCATGCATCTTTCAGAATGCTTTTTCATTGCAACATAAATCATATTTGGTTTGCAAATAATATTCTTAATCAGAAGTTCTTGGCTGATATAAACGCTTGTCCTCTGAATGTTGAGAGGACTGATTTGCAAGTGATGCTGTATCTGTATCAAATGCAGTTTTGCCTGATCCCTGAGATGGTACAGAGCTTTCTCTATTTTGAGCTTTTATCAGCCAAAAATTGGAAATAATTTTCTCTTAAAAGCACACAACTTTTGAAATTGTTAGAATCCCTGACACCGGAAGTAGAGATTAGCTGCATAGTATTCTTTTATGGTGGTTAGCTTTTATCGCATGCTCGAAAGATCTTTGTCTCCCTTAGACTAACATACAGGGTATCTGATTTTGAGTTTATCATCAGCCTTGATAATAAGCTCATTGTTATGATATAATTGCTTAAATCATCAGATTTTTCAGTCTTCATTGTATGGGACTTCTCCCTAACTGATGTGAGGATTTTACGGTGTGTGACCAGATTTCGTTATTGAAAGCATTATAACATAATACTGGCTAGGGACTACATTACTTTATTGAAGCAGTTTAATATAATATAATCCATTGTCCTTTGGATTGGATTGTGTGCTATTATGTTTTCTGCTGGTAATTCTGTTTTTACCATTAAATAGTTATCTCATCTTGGTAAATTTATTAGGTTCTAAATGGTCTGCTTCGTAGAGACAATCAAAAAGAAGGAATTTCTATACCCATAGGAATTATACCTGCAGGTTCTGACAATTCATTGGTTTGGACTGTTATTGGAGTCAGAGATCCAGTCTCTGCTGCAATTTCTATTGTGAAGGTAATGCTTCTTAGCAAGTTCAACATGAGATAGTCTTTGCTTCTTGTTATTCTGTTACCCCTTTATAGATTGATGCCTGTCTTGTCAAAACCTTTCTGATCCATGGTTCAGAAATATATTAACTATGCTTTGCTGTACCTAATTCTGTTGCTTCAAAAATTATGGGAGTCTGTATTTCTAATTATATTATAAAGCTAACTAGATAACTGAAATTTATACAACAGTAGAAAATGTATCTTCAAAGATGAGGTGTAGTAGGAACACTGTCCTTAAAAACCGATTCCACCCTCTCCAGTAATATCCTGGTCTCAAGCAGAGCTATGGTGGCTTCTGGATTCCAGGATTCAACAGTCAGTGATCTCTGTAATTTTGCACATGAACTACAGAGATTGACTAACCCGTCTTTGATTCCCACCAGCTTGTTATTTAAGTTACTAATATATTTTTAAGTAGTATATAATACTAATTACTTTCAATAACCAGATACGAGAGGAAAGCTTAATGCAATTAGAACTAGAAATATGTATAGTTGGCCGAATTACGAAGCCTATTTGTAGGTTTACCAAGCCTAAGCATGTTTGTAACGGATATGCTATGCATAATGGTCAGTATCTTTTGGATTTGAACTGCCAGACAGGACTATATTTACAGCAGCCTGGTGAAATAAATTTCTTGAACCATCCTCCTATAAGTGTAAATAAGCTAACCTTGCGTACACGTATCCTCCTCTTAGTATGAATGTCTCCATGCAGTTGCATCTGTATTAGTGGAAACATGGTCTTATTGTAATGAGCATCATATATGAAGAATGGTGGTAATATCAGATTTTCCTGTTATAGATGCATTAACTTCCTACTGGGCTTGTTGTTGCCAAGATCAACTGGCTATCATCTGGGAGAAGCAATGTGACAGCTGAGCCGGAAGTTATTCATCCCCACTTACCACACTCAACGCCTCTAAACTGGCCAAGGGACTAGCTATGATGAAATTATTGTCAGTGCTGCTGGACTAGCTATGATGAAATTATTGTACTGTTTCCGTATGACCATTTTATTTCCGGAAACATAATGGATGTTCGGATCACTACACACTGGGTGCTATTCACACTTTGATTCAAACCATCCTTCTGTAATTCCAATTGATATGCAGGTGAAATTGGTTAAAATCAAGGCAGGGAAACATACACATAACGGTTGTGGAATCGATGTCGAGCTATTTCCCCTCAAGGGACAAGTAGTGTCCCAGACCAGTGCAGACTAATCGGTCGCATCCCAGACCAATTCCTTTAGTCCGTCATATTTTCCGATATATTATTTTTCATGCTTACACCCCACCAATTCATTTGTGTCATTACAGACAATGAATGTTGCTGTAAATTCTTTTTGGTATATACTTCTTTTGTTTGGTTCTTTGTGTATAGCATTCAATGGACATTTCATGAACAGTTTTATTTACATACGTTTATTAATAAGATTTCGAGTTGTTTATTGAATAAATTGAACATGAACGGGGTATGTTGGAGAAAATTAAATCTGAAGTTCGTTCAATTGGATTGTATTTGACTTGTTATTGAACTTTCAGAACCGATGTCGAAAACAATTAAAGGTTAGCAAAACTCGACTCGAAAAAACTGAAATTTTCGACTCGAAATTACATAAACTCGATTCAACTCGAAAAAATTTCAAATAAAGTTTGAGTTGTAAAATAAAAATTCGAATAACTCAAAATTTTTATTAATTAGTGGGTTGATTTTTAAGTTCGAGTCGACTCCCTCAAAATTTCATGATATATGATAAGTATTTATTTTGGTTATGTTTTTAGTCCTTGTTTTGATCGAATATATATGTTTGAGGGACTTAATTGGGCTGTTTTTGTGTTGTTCTTGTGCAGGTTACGTAATGACATAAACGAGTTGAAGTGCTGCAGAAAATACTGAATTCGTGGGCAGATTCATGGGCATGAACCAGGGCATGAATGCTGACTGGGCGCCACATCAGCACCTTCTAGAAGATGACGTCAGCAAGCTTGATAACCTATCAGTCCACTTATCAAGATAGCCTATCTTCCGAATTTTATCTTTTAAATTCAAAACTTTGATATTTATCTTTTGTAATTTTATTTAAATATTTTAGGATTTATCATCTTAGGTTTTTAAGGTTTTTCAACTACTATAAATACCCCACTTTGGGGGTGAATTATTCATCAAACATTTTCCATTGTTCTCTTCTTTCTTGAGTTAATAAAGCTCTCCATTTTTCTCCATTTTCTTTTCTCCATTTTTATTTATTTTATTAAGTATGGTTTTTTCACAAACCATGCTTAACTAAATTCCCTTTAGCCAAAAGCAACGCCAAACCCGACAAACCTCGTGAGATTAGGAAATACTTCAATCATTCGACAACTCCTTTTTAGATTCTCTGCAAAATTGATTAGGCAATCGGCCTAATCTTTAGGCATCGCAATTGTTTCATTTCGAGAGCGCGCATCGGCTTGAAGTGGTTTAGATCCATCGTTGGGGACGAGGAAAAGCTTGTAGCCAATTCAACTCCCTAAGAACAAACTTAGTGGCGGTCCACTAAGGGGAATCGAATCGGAAACAACTCTCATCGAGACGAATATCCGAGCACGGGCTTCTCCAGCACTAACTCAGATCTGGGTTAGCATCGATTGCCGTGGCTAATTCACAAAAGTTTGACTTCAAGGATTGCCCTGGGAGTCGAATCTACCAACGAGAAGTAAGTTACAAGGGTTGGGCCTTGTAGACTGTAACCTGCAGGAAAGTCGAAGAAAAATCAACTTCAGTGATCGAAGATGTCGTGGCAAAGCGTGGCTTGAGGCTATTTCTATCCATAATTCATTCTCAATTTATTTTTACGTTTTTACTATTTTTCTCATTTAAATCACTATTCTAAAATCCCCCTTTATTTTTCTACAGGTTATTGGTCTAAATCAGAAGAAAGGTGTTAGAGTTCCTATTCCCTGCGAATCGACCCTTACTCTCGCTATATTAATTTAAATCTTATTTTATTTTTGAGTTTAAGGTTTTATTTTTGACACTATACGACGCGTGTCAAAATTGGCGCCGTTGCCGGGGAATACGGCAAATTACTAATATCATTTTATTTGATTTATGACCAGGAGCAATCCGGGAGAACAATTTGATCTCATCCCGGAAATCGAAGCAGTAGCCCGAAAGTTGAACGCACAAACACTTCGGGAAAAGAAAAACAAAAGACGCCAACAGAGACTCGAACGCGATCTAGAAATCACATCCGAAGCAGAATCGAGTTACGAGCCCAATCCGATGGGAGACGAAAATCAAACCATACGCCAACTGAATGAGGCGCCCGATGGCCAACAACCTATGTGCATAACTTTCCCGAATGGCGAAACACCGTTCGTGCTAAAAACGGGTTTGATCCATCTCTTGCCTACCTTTCACGGCTTACCGACAGAAAATCCTCATAAACATTTGAAGGAATTTCACATGGTTTGTCTAAGTACAAAGCCACAGGGAGTATCCGATGACCAAATCAAACTTAGAGCTTTTCCATTCTCCTTATCTGATATAGCGAAAGATTGGTTATTTGATTTACCCCCTAATTCTGTTACAACATGGACTGACATGGCTAAACTTTTTCTTGACAGGTTCTTCCCTGCAGCAAAAGCGAGCGAAATCAGGCGCAGCATCCTAAGCATTCAACAAAGAGAAACTGAATCCTTGTATGAATATTGGGAGAGGTTTAAAAAGTTGTGTGCAAATTGTCCACAACATGGGTTGTCGGAACAAACCCTCCTCCAATATTTTTACGAAGGATTGACGCCTATGGACATGAAAGTGATAGACGCAGCAAGTGGCGGAGCTCTAGTCAACATGACACCAACGGCGGCTAAAACACTTATATCAACCATGGCCGCCAACTCTCAAAGATTCAATCAGTCTAACGAACCATCTCGCAGGGTTCGCGAGGTAAGTACAGTTTCATTAGAAAACAAAATCGATAAATTAGCTAAAATAGTGCAAACTCTCGTTGCGGATAAGAGAAAAACAGCTAGACTTTGTGGAATCTGTACCAGCCCAGAACATCCGACAGACTGTTGTCCGATGATTCAAGAAGATGATGTCGCCCAAGCCAACGCCATAGGGAATGCTTATAATTCTGGGTGGAGGAACCAATCAAATTATGGGTACGCGAATAACCAAAGGCCAAATCAACCATACCAACAAAGACAACCCTTCCCACAACAAAAGACGTCTCTAGAAACCTTGGTTGAACGACTAGCGATATCCCAAGAGAAGTTCCAGAACCGTACCGAAATCCACTTACAAGAGTTAGACAAGCAAATGAGCCAGCTAGCCCAAACAGTAAGTCGTCTTGAATCCAAAGGTAAACTCCCTTCACAAACAGAGATGAACCCAAAAGAAAATGTAAATGCCATCACCCTTAGAAGTGGCACCGTGATAGAACCCAAAACTTCAGAGGTAAACACCCAAAAAGATGACCCAACTCCACCAGTCGAAAAAGATACATCAAATCCGACCCCTAAACCATCCCCTCATACTGTCCAACCACCATTCCCGTCAAGATTGATGAAAAGAGACAAACAAGCGGAAGAAAAGGAAATCCTAGATGTGTTCCAGAAAGTAGAGATCAACATTCCGCTCCTCGACGTAATCCGAAAAATTCCAAGGTATGCTAAGTTCCTTAAAGATTTATGTACTAACAAACGTCGTCTTATTGGAGTTGAAAAGGTTAATCTAGGAGAACATGTATCGGCGGTCTTCCAGCGTAAGTTACCCCCAAAATTGAAGGACCAAGGTATGTTCGCCATTCCCTGCAAAATAGGTAAAGTGGGTGTTAAAAGAGCAATGTGTGATTTAGGGGCCTCTATTAATGTTATGCCCCTTTCATTTTATAACTCACTTTCTGCTGAGCCTTTGAAGGATACGAAGGTAACAATACAACTGGCGGATAGATCCATAATCTACCCGGAAGGATTACTGGAAAACGTTCTTGTAAAGGTAAATGATTTAATCTTCCCAACGGATTTCTATGTCGTTGACATGAAAAACGACCGGTCAAACAACTCTTCTGAGATCCTCCTTGGCCGCCCATTTTTGAGCACTGCAAACACGAAAATTGAAGTAAGAAGTGGGATCTTTACAATGGAATTCGATGGTGAGGTAGTAAAATTTGACGTTTACAAAGCTATGAGACATCCTGAAAATGTTGCTAGTTTAAATTTTGTTGATGTCATTGAACCTGCCATAAATGATTTCTTTGACACTAGTTTTACTGACTTCATGGATGATTTGTACAGAGAAATCGCGGATTCCGACGAAGAGGACAGGGAGTTCGAAAATCTTTGTTCGATAAATAAAGACTTAATACTTACTGCGTCTAAGACTAAACCTTTACCTTCTATATTGCAGGCACCGAAGGTTGAACTTAAACAATTACCCGAGCATCTAAAGTATGCATTTTTAGGAGAAAGAGAGACCTTGCCGGTTATTATCTCGACCAAGCTATCAAACGAAGAAGAGGAGGATTTGCTAACAGTATTGCGAGCACATAAGGAAGCCATGGGGTGGACCGTTGCAGACATCAAGGGCCTTAGTCCCTCCACTTGCATGCATAAGGTAAAAACCGAAGATGGGGCTAAGCCATCTCGACAAGGACAACGCCGCCTGAATCAACCTATGATGGACGTAGTTAAAGAAGAAATACAAAAGCTTCTAGATGCGGATATAATCTATCCAATTTCGGATAGTGACTGGGTAAGCCCGATCCATGTAGTCCCTAAGAAAACTGGAGTCACGGTGGTTAAAAACGCAGAAGGTTTTTTCCAAATTCCTGTGGCGCCCGAGGATCAAGAGAAGACAACCTTTACATGTCCTTTTGGCACGTTCGCCTATCGTCGAATGCCATTCGGGCTTTGTAATGCGCCGGCCACATTCCAAAGATGCATGGTGAGCATTTTCTCCGATTTTATCGAAAAAGGTATAGAAGTATTCATGGATGACTTTACAGTTTACGGTAATTCCTTTGGAGAATGTTTATTAAACTTAACAAATGTGCTAAAAAGATGCCTTGAATTCAACCTTGTTTTAAATTATGAAAAATGTCATTTCATGGTAGATAAAGGGTTAATTCTAGGACATGTTGTTTCCTCAAAGGGTATTACTGTTGATAAAGCTAAAACAGATGTTATACGCTCACTCCCATACCCCACAACTGTGAGGGATATTCGATCGTTTCTTGGCCATGCAGGATTTTACCGCAGGTTTATTAAGGATTTTTCGAAGTTGGCACAACCCCTCTGCAGTCTATTACAAAAGGATCAACCCTTCATTTTTGACGAGAAATGCAAGGAGGCATTTGACATACTCAAGGAGAAGCTTGTGAACGCACCTATCGTTCAACCACCGAATTGGAACCATCCATTCGAATTAATGTGTGATGCTTCCGATTTTAGCGTTGGAGCAGTGTTGGGTCAAAGAATCGACAAGGAACCGCATGTTATAGCCTATGCATCACGTACCTTGGATCCTGCGCAGAAAAATTATTCGACAACGGAAAAAGAACTCTTTGCTATTGTTTTTGCCTTAGAAAAGTTTAGATCTTATTTACTCGGTACTAAAATCGTTGTCTTTTCTGATCATGCAGCTTTACGCTTTCTGATGAGCAAAAAGGAGGCAAAACCGAGACTGATCCGGTGGATACTATTACTCCAGGAATTCAACCTAGAAATTAAAGATAAGAAGGGATGCGAAAACCTTGTTGCCGATCATTTGAGTCGCATCCCATTATCTATGTCGGATCCACCGGTTAGAGAGGAGTTCCCTGACGAAAGATTGATGGCAGCTCAGCTTAACGTTCCATGGTTCGCTGACATGGTAAATTACTTAGCCACAGGTAAGATGCCACAAGATTTACCAAGAGCGGAAGTGAAACGAATAAAAAGGGAGTCTCGTTTCTTCATTTGGGATGATCCCTATCTTTGGAAGCATTTTTCGGATGAGGTAATTAGACGATGTGTAGCAGAAAGCGAGGTAAACTCTATCTTAAATTTTTGTCATTCTTATTCTTGCGGTGGTCACTTCGGGCCTAAACGTACTGCACATAAAATTCTTGAGTGTGGTTTCTACTGGCCCAACATTTTTCGTGATGCTTATCTATTTTGTAAATCTTGTGAAAAGTGTCAAAGGGTTGGTAATTTGAGTCGACGAAACGAAATGCCACTTAATCCCATTACTGTATGTGAGATATTTGATGTTTGGGGATTAGATTATATGGGTCCTTTTGTCTCTTCATTCGGTAACTTTTATATAATTCTTGCGGTAGATTATGTTTCTAAATGGGTTGAAGCTAGAGCAACCCGAAATAATGATGCTAAAACCACTGTTAAGTTTCTAAAATAATCTATCTTTTGCAGGTTTGGCACACCGCGAGCGATAATAAGCGACCGAGGGAAACATTTCATTAACCGAGTGATTGATACTCTCATGAAGAAATTCGGTGTCACTCACCGGATTTCAACATCTTACCATCCGCAAACGAACGGTCAAGCAGAGGTGTCGAATCGAGAGATAAAGACCATACTCGAAAAAATCGTGAAGCCGGATCGCAAAGATTGGAGCATTAAGCTATCCGATGCGCTATGGGCATACCGTACTGCGTACAAAGGCCACATAGGGATGTCACCTTACCGTCTCGTTTACGGTAAACCCTGTCACTTACCAGTCGAACTGGAACATCGCGCATTTTGGGCCATTCAGCAATGTAACATGGAAATGGATGCGATTGGAAGGGAACGCAAGTTACACATTCAAGAGCTTGAGGAAATCCGGAAACATGCCTATGATAGTGCACAAATTTTTAAAGACAAAACAAAGGATTTCCATGATAAAAATATTTCATTTAAATCTTTTTCCGTTGGTCAAAAGGTTCTATTATTTAATTCTAAATTTAAACTTTTTGCAGGAAAACTGCGTTCCAAATGGCTCAGACCGTTCACTGTTGTTCAATCTTTTCCACATGGAGCAGTAGAAATTCAAGACACCGAAGGACATAGCTTTAAAGTTAATGGACAACGGTTAAAACAATTTTTCGAAAATGTTCCAGTTGGTTTGATTGAAGAAATTTATTTCGAGGAACCAAGTGCATAAATGAGGTCGTCAAGCTAGCGACGATAAACAAGCGCTAGATGGGAGGCAACCCATTTCTTTTTATTTTAATTTTCTTTATTCTTAATGTTATTTAAAAATAATAATAAATAAAAAAAAAGTGAAAAAAAAAGAAAAAAGAGGAAAATCGAAATCAACTAAATCTGTTTAAAAGTTTTTTTTTATTTCGATTTTATCATATTTATTTTCATTATTTTTAATATTTGTTTTTTTATTTATTTATTTTATCTACTTTTAAATTTATTTTTATCTTATTCTATCTATCTTTTCGAATTTATTATCTCCTCATTTTATTTTTATTTTTGAATTTTATTTTATCTAATCTTTTCCTTATTTTTGCAGATAAGTTAGGTTGAATAAAAGATGAGAAGCTATCAAGAATATTCGGTGGACCTAATTTTTAAATGGTATTTGTTATCACCCGTCCAAATCTTATATATCTTATCCACCAACCGGTCAAAACTCCTATTTCAACCCAATTTAATCCCGTGGACCCCGCCGGTCAACCACCACAATCCAATCTAAATTCAAACACCCAATTACACCTCCATAGCCGCAACTTTCGTTTTCCTTTTATATATATATATATAATCACCTACACTTTCACCCAAAATTAAGCCCCGTGGACCCCACCCAAAACCCAAACCAATACACGGCTACACCCCCCACCCTCTTATTTATTTCCCTTTTCAGCAACCTTTGACCAACATTTAACCTATTCAATAAACCCTCACCTGCCGCCAACCTACCACAACACTCCTTTCTTTTCTCCCAAAACGCCAACCGGAACAAAACCCTATACACCACCACCATGCCTCGCACCAGGAACCAGGCTCGCCGGCTTCCACAGCAGCCACCGCTTGTCATTGGTGGCCGCCGGCGTTTCCAGCCACCGCAGTTCGTCTCCGTTAGCAGCGACTCCGAGCACCCACAGCCGCACCACACCACCATTCCATCTCCCGAACCTCCCATCACCACCCCCCATCCCGTCGACCATGCACCACCACACCACCAACCGCAGCGACCACCGTCACCACCATCCCCTTCCTTTCACTCCCTTGCGACGCCGACCACATCCATGTATACCGCCACTGCCCCCACGCACAGATCCGGACAGCCCAGCACCGGCCGCACTGCTCGTGTCACCGGCAGTGGCGAAACGCCACCGTCCCCTTACCAACCCTTGACGTCCGATGCGGCTGGTGGCTCCTCACAGCATCGTTACATGCCCATGCATTCCCCACCCCATGTGCCCTCCTATCACATGCACACCAACACATCCGGGCACTCGGATAATTATTCGGCAGCCGATGAGGTAAGTTCTGAATTTTTTGCACCATTATTTGTTATTAACCCTACCTCTGAACATGCAGATTACATGCACGCTGATTTTGCTGCCCATAATCCTTCGGACCCTGCTCAAACGGAATCACCGCCTCACGACCACAATGATATTCCATCCGACCATGAAGAACATCCACGACGTAGCCAACGATTTACGACACCCAACGATGACAACTTGAAAGGGTTTTTACAATTCACTGGAGACGAACTCGTTATGTTTAATCATATTCGACATCGCCCACTTCCGGTCTGTAAGTACATTCCCGATCATACATTAGATCGTTTGCATATACGTGAGTCGGTCCTAGCACATTTTGATAATATTGGATGGCGTCGATTTCATGTTATTACTTGTGACACGTACTACGAATTAGTTCTTGAATTTTATTCTACATTTTCGTTTAATCGTAGTCGCGCAAGGTCTCTTGATACACCAAATGTAATTTCCTTTCGCTTATTGGGTCAATACTTTCGGCTGTCCATTACTGAGTTTAATGTCTATATGGGTTTCGTCACTAATGTTTCGGACCCTAACTATCAATCTGCACTTTTAGACATACCGGAAGATTTCGATAACAACATTTCTCTCGAGACTTTGACAGGTTTAGCGGGTGTGCAGTACAATCCGAAAACAACTAAGGACCACATTATTCATAGCTCTGCTTTACGATATATCCATCGCTTCCTTGTTTACAACCTGTCCGGCCGAAACGACACTCCATCAACCGTGAGTAGAACTGAGTTATTCTTTCTATGGTGTATGCAGGTAAATATTAAAGTAAATCTTGGTTTTTGGTTGGCCCACACGTTTCATCGTGTCCCTCGAACCTCTAGGTCACGACCATTAATTCTGGGCCCCTATATCACCCATTTAGCCTTGCGTATTTTTTCTGCTACTTTTGATCCATCTCAGTTTACTTACGCGTTTTCTATGAGTGCTTTAGATGAGAGATGCCTAGATGCAATGGGCTTAATTGCAGGCACTCCTGATGCACCTTATATTGCTCCCCCGGGCACTCTCCCAACTCGTCGAGAACGAGTGTTTCGTAGACGAGCCCAATCACCACCACCACAGGACGACCAACCCCAAAGAGATATGGATGAGCGTTTACATTCCATCGAGACCAACTTGGCCGAGATCTTATCCTATCTTCGCCCCGGCAACTCCCGCGGACGAAGTGGCCGCGGTCGTGGCCGCAATTGATTAGGGGAGTCTCTCCTTTCCTCTCTTTTATTTTAATTTTTCATTTTGGGGACAAAATTCATCTAAGTGAGGGGGAGGGAGATATGCTTATCAATTTTTATCTTGCTTATCCGTCTTGATTGTTCGCTTGAAATCTTGGTTTTATTAATTTAAGTTCTCTGTTTAAATCCTTAATTTCGCCTTGTCTCACTGTTTTCACATGATTCTGAATTTATCTTGTTAGAAAACTCTAGGTTGCATGGTAAATTTTTGGCATGATTAATTTTTAATTTTATTATGACATTTTATTTCTCTATTAATCCACATGATGCTTACCTAAGTACACAAGACATATTTGTGAGATTTTGAGCCTAATGAGCATGCATGATATTCGCTCTTTGTTCCTTTGAGTGTGCCTAGCTAAATTAGTTGCATTCTAGAACTTGTCTTTAAATTCTTTTTGAGATTACATTGATTGATTGTGATGCTTTAATATGATAGAGGCACTAGGTTTAAACCACTTCTCTTCCCAAATAAATCACCTACCCTTTAATTAATTTCCCCTAGTGAAACAATCTTTGAGCCTTAGCCTTTTTCTTGAAAATTACCACATTTTAAGCCTAATCCAATTTCTTCTCAAATCCATCATTTTTGTTCCCTTTTTCGAGACAAATTTCATCTTAAAAAAAACATATTCGAATAAATGCAGTGCAGCAGTGTATTACACTGTGCAGAGAAAAAAAAACAGTGCAGAATTGGATCGAATATACAGTGCAGAATTGGTTCGAATATACAGTGCAGGAAATTGTTCGAGTCTGCAGAAAAATAAAAACAGAAAAAAAAGTGCAGTTCGAAAAAAGAGAGGAAAAGTACACTGTCGAGCAGTTTTGGTTCGAATGAAAAAAAAAACAGTTTCGAATATATTTTTGGGATGATTTTTTGTCTTGAATTTTAACCCTTATTTTCAGCCTTTATCCTACCCTTACCTTAGCCCCATTACAACCCTTCTTTAAGACCTCTTGATTTTTGCATCATATTCATGTTAGTAGTGGAGATTAGATTTAAACACAAGCTTATGGTTATGCTCTAATTAGCTTTGGCTCGAGTGATTTTTCTCTACCCTTAAACACTTTGAGTGACATGAGCGATTCCTTGTGAGGGTACTTGGTTTGCATCATTGATGTTAGTAGAATTTTAGAATGTCGTTTTTGCTTTAAACTTTTAATCTTGCCATTTATCTATTTTTGCTCCTTAGTTTTCTTTCATATTCAGATGCTTAATCATATTGAAACCTTTTGAGACTTCGTGAAATTAAGGATGAAAACTTGAACTTAAGTTTGTTTAATTTCGAGATACTTGAGGACAAGCATCGGATAAGTGAGGGGGAATTTGATAAGTATTTATTTTGGTTATGTTTTTAGTCCTTGTTTTGATCGAATATATATGTTTGAGGGACTTAATTGGGCTGTTTTTGTGTTGTTCTTGTGCAGGTTACGTAATGACATAAACGAGTTGAAGTGCTGCAGAAAATACTGAATTCGTGGGCAGATTCATGGGCATGAACCAGGGCATGAATGCTGACTGGGCGCCACATCAGCACCTTCTAGAAGATGACGTCAGCAAGCTTGATAACCTATCAGTCCACTTATCAAGATAGCCTATCATCCGAATTTTATCTTTTAAATTCAAAACTTTGATATTTATCTTTTGTAATTTTATTTAAATATTTTAGGATTTATCATCTTAGGTTTTT
The DNA here is from genome assembly GCA_030270665.1 of Hibiscus trionum. Lineage (NCBI taxonomy): Eukaryota > Viridiplantae > Streptophyta > Magnoliopsida > Malvales > Malvaceae > Hibiscus > Hibiscus trionum. The sequence continues at coordinate 1,738,123 of BSYR01000046.1, forward strand.
AGGGGTTTTCAACTATTATAAATACCCCACTTTGGGGGTGAATTATTCATCAAACATTTTCCATTGTTCTCTTCTTTCTTGAGTTAATAAAGCTCTCCATTTTTCTCCATTTTCTTTTCTCCATTTTTATTTATTTTATTAAGTATGGTTTTTTCACAAACCATGCTTAACTAAATTCCCTTTAGCCAAAAGCAACGCCAAACCCGACAAACCTCGTGAGATTAGGAAATACTTCAATCATTCGACAACTCCTTTTTAGATTCTCTGCAAAATTGATTAGGCAATCGGCCTAATCTTTAGGCATCGCAATTGTTTCATTCCGAGAGCGCGCATCGGCTTGAAGTGGTTTAGATCCATCGTTGGGGACGAGGAAAAGCTTGTAGCCAATTCAACTCCCTAAGAACAAACTTAGTGGCGGTCCACTAAGGGGAATCGAAATCGGAAACAACTCTCATCGAGACGAATATCCGAGCACGGGCTTCTCCAGCACTAACTCAGATCTGGGTTAGCATCAATTGCCGTGGCTAATTCACAAAAGTTTGACTTCAAGGATTGCCCTGGGAGTCGAATCTACCAACGAGAAGTAAGTTACAAGGGTTGGGCCTTGTAGACTGTAACCTGCAGGAAAGTCGAAGAAAAATCAACTTCAGTGATTGAAGATGTTGTGGCAAAGCGTGGCTTGAGGCTATTTCTATCCATAATTCATTCTCAATTTATTTTTACGTTTTTACTATTTTTCTCATTTAAATCACTATTCTAAAATCTCCCTTTATTTTTCTACAGGTTATTGGTCTAAATCAGAAGAAAGGTGTTAGAGTTCCTATTCCCTGCGAATCGACCCTTACTCTCGCTATATTAATTTAAATCTTATTTTATTTTTGAGTTTAAGGTTTTATTTTTGACACTATACGACGCGTGTCAATATATATATATATATATATATATATATGAAGAATATATGTCATATGAAAACAAATATGATGAAATATACATGTATATCTTATATGATTATAGAAAGTCGTTTAAATTGGAATCAAACTATACTATAACATGATAAATACTTACAATTAAATTTGTATAAGAACTCGAAAACTCGACTCAAATTTCATAAACTCGAATCGAAAAAATTTCAAATAAAGTTTAAGTTGTAAAATATGAAACATCAACTCGAATAACTTAAAATTTTTTGACTCGACTAAATCGAACCCTCACACCTACCTAAAAAATACTAAAATACAAGTAGAGAAAGCAAAATCTCACAGTTTAACAAGTAATTTAAGTTCAATCTACCCAACCTTACTAACAGAATCATCCCGTGATTCCCATATATTTTATTTTTTGATTTAATTACTTATTTCCCCCTTCATTTTTGAGCAAGTTTGTGGCGATTTCTTTTACTAAAATATCATCATAAAAAATATTTTTTAAATTGACACCAATTCAATATTATTTTTTAAAATGACACTATTTCACATAGGGTAAAGACATCCTGTCATCCGTGTCTTCTGAAAGACGTGTTTTTGTATTATGTGGCAGTTCAGTCAATAAATGATAGTGTGGTGTGTCCGTGTCTATCTGTTAAAATATTTGTTTTGATATAACAATTTAAAAAATATTTTTTGGACTTATTTGAATATATTGTAAACTTATATTAAAATCCAAACAACTTGAAAATATGTTTGAAAATGTTTCTAAGGCTTTTGGAATGTTTTAAAACGATTTTATATACCCCAACTAGTCATTTTCTCAGCCTCGTACCGATACGCCTTATCCCGTATCGATACCTTTTAGGGTTTCAGTTGCAAGAAAATTCAAGTAGCAAAAATTCGTACCGGTACAGGCTTAGTTGTACCGATATAGAGGGGGTCGTACCGATACCCATGCTTTAAATGCCCATCGATTCTTTCTATTTTAGGACCGTACCGATTCCAACACACGTGTACCGATACACGCTGCTGTAGAAGTACATTTATGGCTGGAAAAGAAGTTCCCAACGGCTCCAAACAACCCTCAACAACTAGTAACAACCATGAAGTTGTTAGAGGGTTTAAAAGGCACCTTCAAGCATCCATGGAAGACCAAAAAAATCAAGCCAACATTTCTTATGATTGTAAAAATGTCTTAGTGCTCAAATTTTCAATTTTTGCATAGACAAACACTTGTGAGATAAATTGTCAATGTATGCTCAAATGCATTAGGATTGGGTGAGAGCTTTAGAGTGCAAACGCATACCTTGTGAGAGGGATTTCAGTTTGCTTTTATTTATCTTGTAAAGAGGGGTTCCCAAAGCTTTGGGTAGAAGCTTTGGATGCTAAATTTTGTGGTATAAGTCTAGGTTGTAACGGTTTCTTCTTAAGCCTGAAAAAAGAGGAAGAAATTCAAGTGAATTTGGAAATCTTTTGGAGAAGGTAAGGTAGTGGAGATAAACTTTGGTTAGAAAGCCGAACCACTCTAAATCTTTGTACATATTTTTTTTATTTTTTATTTTTACTACCATCACCCAAAAAACTATTTCTCCACCACTTGACAAGCATTTCGATTGAAGAATTTCGAGCTCAAAACTATCATTATTCTTCCAGCGTTCTCAGTGTGAGGTATCGGTCGCAACAGTTGGTTTTTTTGTTGACATTATAGTAACCGAGTTATATTTCTTCATCTTTTAGTTTATGTAGTTCAAGTATATGTGGTTTGATCCTAAAACTGTTGTACTGATTTTGCCGCTTTCCAGTTTTAATTATAATAAATTGATTAGGCCGAGCAAAAAAAAAAAAGCTAGATGTTAAAAATATTGTCAGCAAAAACGCAGTTAGAAATTTGTCTGAACTCTTTAAAATCTAAACCATTGAAAATAACATTCAGGCTTTGGAATTGTAATTTGCAATCTTATCTTCTTCTCCAGTCCAAGTTTCTTCTGACTTTACATCTTCAGTATCACATATTTTTGTGGTGTAGGGTAGCTCTCATCCAGTCAAAATAACCTCTTTTACTTATGTACTTAATTGTTAGAGGTTCGTACAAAAAATTCTTTTGAAAAGCTCGTGGTACAAGAGTTAGGGGTGATAACGAGCCGAGCTGAGCCCGAGTCTGGCTAGGCTCGGCTCGGCTCGGAAATAGTGTTATTGGGATCGGCACGAGCTTGAGGTTCGTCGAGCTCAAAATTTTATGCTCAAGCTCGGCTCGGAAAAAAATACTATTGAGCTCGGCTCGGGCTCAAAGCTCGTCGGGCTCGGCTCGGCTCGAAATGGACAATTATGGTATAGTTTTTTTTTTTTTTTAAAGATAGGGCCTCGTAAAAAGTCCTTTCATAACCAACACTGAAATGAAATTCAATGTCAGGAATAGGGAAAAGAGTGCCACAAAATTAGATTAATCCAAATAACCAATAAATATTCTTACAATACAAACACATAATCAAAGAAAATACAAAATCAAACAACAACCAACTAAGGAAAATGCCCAATTTATTTTAGTTAATTTGCTTTTGGTGAATTTTTCCTAATTTATTTTATTGCTTTTCTTTTGCTAAACAGATTATTTTAGTGCATATGTAGCGCGCACGCACACACATATATAATATAATATAACTATTCTAAGCCTATTCACGAGCTTTTCGAGACGAGCTTGGGTCGGCTCGCTTGACTTGTTAAGGTCTCAAGCCGAACCCGAGCCCGAGTCGAGCTCACTCGAGCCGACCTTTGACCGAGCCGAGCCCGAGTAGCTCGCGAGCCGGTCAGGCTCATTATCACCCCTATCTAGAGTCACTATGTGTACACATCTAAATTCAGTTTGAGTAAAATTCCTTTGTAGTCAAATATCTATCCCTGTAAATAAATACTTTGAGTTAGAGTTAGAACAAAGTCGAATAACCAAAAAAATCGTGCTAATTGCTAATCCACAATCCTCTTGTATTATTGTTTTTCAACATTAGTGAATTCCTCTTATTTTGCATCATTTTTTCTCGAAAAGAATTTTCATGTAAATCTTGACGTATTTTTCTTTATTGTGCAATCTCATTATTGTCGTTATCTTCTAACATTAATGAATGTGTAACGCCCCGGTTTCGGGCCTAGAGGTTTTAAAGGTGGTTTAGGGTCCGATGAACCTAGACTAGAGATCCGGGTCGGTTTTGAGTTGGTTCAGGGAAAACTTGGTTCAGGATGTGATAAAATTGTGCAAAAAATTTCTAAAATTCTCTTTAAATATATAATGAGGAAAAGTGAAGCCAATTTTGGAAATTGATTTTTGGAAAGTCGACATTTCAGTTTGGTGACTAAAACGTAAAAATTGCAAGTTTCATTTTATTGGCTAAATTGAAGAGAACCAAAACTTAGAATCCTTTGGGAGCTATTACACCAAGGTGTTATCAACTATTCCCTTCATTTTGTGTTTTAAATGATTTAATTAAATTGATTTAATAAGAGAGTTTTATTAAAAGAGATTTTTAAAAGGCTAATCATTTTCTTACGTAACTACTTTTCTCCTAAACTTTTCTCTCAACTTTCCCAGCAGACAAACTACATTTTCATCACTAAAATATATAGAGAATTATCTCATTTAATCTACTTTTGATTCCTAAATGATGTCCATGGATTTCTACAACAATTAGCTAAAGTTTTCTTGAAGGATTTCTTCAAAATCATTGCAAATCAAGGGGAAAGCTTGTGTTAGAGGTGATCTTTCTTTTCTCTCCTCTAATCAAGTTTCTTTATTGAAATTCCCAAATCTTTGGCTCTCTAGTTTTGTTTAATAACAAGATTTTTTAATTTAATTGATGAAAATTGCTAAATTAAGCTTTGTAAGATGATTTTTCAAGATTTTCGTTATGGTACTGTTTCAATTGATTTGAGGCTGATTTTAATCATGATTTGGATGTTAAATGATGTGGAAATAAAGTTTTATGAATGTAATCCTGAAATGAGTTGGATCTCTAATTGTTCGATTGTTAGATTTTGGAATTTTGAGGTGTTAGTGTGAAATCTGAGTTGCTAGAGGTATAAGGATGTAATTAGGTTGATTTTAGATGTTGATTGATGATTAAAATTGGGTGGAAGTGTTAGATTATGGCTGGGCTGAGTATAGACACAAGAGAATATATCGGAAGCAATCGGTGAAGTTTTGGGGGGGGCTTCAGATGCTTAATTTTGCGTCGGCGAATCTTGGTTTCACGAGTTGGTGAGTGAGAACGTGTTTTCCAGCTTTGAAACACTTTAAAGGTGGTTTTGGGGACTTAGTGTAAGCTTGAAACGCTTTACTAAGTTCGGAAGTAAGTAAAAGGATTTTCTCCCTTGAATTGTGCTATTATAGGTTTGTTGATGCACTTGATTTTAAATGCATGTTACCTATTGTTTAAAGCATGATTTAAAGTAAGCGGTTTACTATTTTTGATGTTATGTTGATGAAAGATGCACATGGTAAGTGATCCTTGTGAGTATATGCTTATACTTGTATCTTGAAGCATGATTTGATGCTTGGAAATGTAGTTTATTGATAATGCTTTGAAAATGGCGAAGTTTAAGCTAAATGTGTATTATATTGGCAAGTGATGTTGCGAAATGGTTTATAAAAGAAATCAGATATAGTTAGCCGGCTATAGGATTAAGTGCACTATAAACAAGTCGTCTTGGATGTTGAGAGGTTTATACGGTGTACCAAATACTCCATCCAAGTACCTTAACGATTGAGGAAAGTGTATAATGTCCCGTCTATCGTTAGTGGGGTTATACATCTACCGATGAGTGATGTTGAGGGGTTTATATGGTGTACCGAATACTCCACCACGAGTGTCACAACGGTGGAGGGTAGCTCCCGTGTGTGAACCTTGAGATGCCGGTGAGAATTTATGAAGTGTTGGGACAACACTTGTGAATCTGTGTATCCGATGTTGTTTTGAGAAATGAGTTTGTTAATGATCACTTGTGAGCCAATATAATTGATGATGTATTATGGAATGGTTATGATGCATAATGTGTAAAATGCATGTTTTACTCTTTAAGCTTAACACATGTTAGTAATGCATGGAAAGGCTTAAATTGAGTGTTGAAAAGAGGTTTTTATTGATGAAATCATAATACATGTTGAGGTTTATATGCTGATTTTAGATTGAGGTAAGTGCATGGTTTTGAAGGCTTGATGGGTTTCAAATGATGGTTTAAGCTAATTGAAATGAGATTTAATGTGGGCTTGGTAAATGGTTTTAATGCATTGATGGTGTTTTGTTTTTGAGCACTCCTCACTAAGCCTTGTGTGCTTACGCTCTATTTTTGTCCATCAATGTAAAGAATTGAGGTTTCGGAGGCAGCGTGCAGCAAGGGATCACAAGAGACTTCTTTTGAGAATGTATGTTTCGGTTTAGACTATACATAATAAGGGCAATGGGGGATCTGTTGTGTTTTTGGGAGATTTGTTTAAACTCCTTGTTTGAGCAAGTGTTCATTTCTGTTTTAGACTTGTAAATGGCCTTTGGTTATTGGTTTGTGCCTTGTTATGCATTTTGGTATCTTGCTTGGCTTGTTTGCTAGGTTGCATGCCTATAGTTCACCTTTGATGCAAATTGCCATGCTATGATGTTGAATATGCCATGAATGATTGAGGTTTGATGTTTGGATATGATATATATATATATATAAGCATGCTTGAGTGATTATGTGTGCATTAAAGTATGAAAAACCAGCAAAATGTGACATTACATGTCCCAGGGTATCGGTACGGTAGTAAGTGTATCGATTCGGACCAAGAAAAATTGAAGGGGTGTATCGATACACGGGGGTGTATTGATACGGTTTTATGCTACTGGTTTTTGTTGTATCGGTACAGTTTTTGGGGGTATTGATACGGACCTTTAATTCTTGAATCTTAGTGACGCATTGTTGTGGGTATATCGATACAGGCTCTAAGGGTATCAATACGGCCAGCTGGTAAGTTAGTTAAAAGTATCTTTGAATGTTCTGTTTCTTTATGTTTTAGTCCCTAAATGTTGTGGATGCAATTAAATGAGTTTGGATGTTTATTCAAAGCTGATTTTTGACAGAGATGCATGTAATGTGACTAATTAAAGTTTTGTAACACAAAATGGCATAAGTCCCTATAATTTGGTGAAATTACAAAATTGTCCCTAAAATCGTAATTAAATGCAATCGAGTCGTAATCGATGTCTGATTGAGTTATGGATGTTCCGCTGCGATGTTAAACACTTAGGATATTAATGGGCATCTAGACAAGATAAAATGAAACAAAAAATTAGGGTTGTTTATTGGAGTAAAGTTCCCGGTTTACTTCAATATTCCCCGTGTGACCCGTTCGGTTCGGTCTACCGTCTAGGCCAGGTCGAAGGGGTTATAGAATGTTTTCTTTAGAGACTTCAATGGGTGTAGTTAGGGATGTGAAATCAGGTAATCGTTCAGGTTTCAGGTCAGGTCAAGTTAGATACGGGTTATGTTAGGTCAATTTAGTGGTTCGACTCAGATCAGGTCGAGTTCGGGTAGACTCATACTCGGGTCATTGTCAGGTTGATTTCAAATCAGACTGAGTTCATGTTTTGGTCGGGTTAATTTCAGGTCGAGTAAGTTTTAGTTTAGGCCAAAATGGTTTGGGTCTGAATTAGTTAATTAACGAGTTAATCCAGGTTCGGATGGACTTCAGGTCGGGTCACGTCGTTGACGGATAAAATTCAGGTCGAATAATATCGGTTTTTGTTGAAGTTCAAGTCAAGTCTTACATGTACAAATAGAATTCGGTCTAGTAATTGTGGGTAAATTTTAAATAAAAATAATCTTTTAGGGATTAATATGAACCAAAATATCCCTTAGGAAGTCGTAATATGTTACAATTTAAAACATATATATATATATATATATATATATATATATATATATATATAATTGTGACTAAATTGAATTAAACTAAAATTTTAAAGTGAATGTGAGGGCTAAAATGAAAAATTTTAAACGAGAGAGGACCCAAAGGGTAATTAATCACTAAGCAAAAAAATTGGGCGGCAAATGGCAAATGGGCAATTAATTATTGGATCAAATTTAAAAGTAATTATGACTAAATTAAATTAATTTTAGGGACTAAAATGAATCAAATTAAAACTATAATTAATCATATTAAATCATAATTGGGACTAAAATGAATCAAATTAAAACTAAAGAATAAAAATTGGGACTAAAATGAATCAAACTAAAACTAAACTAAATTGGGACTAAAATGAATCAAACTGTAAACCCTAAACTGTAAACCCTAATTTGTAAACCATAAAATGGATCAATCATTCATTAATATTGGGACTAAAGCATAATCCCTAAAATTGAGACTAAAATGAATCAAACTAAAACTAAATAATAAAAAAAGACCTAAGTGTAAAGCTCCTAAAGTAGTAAGGACCTAAAGTGCAAATAACCCCTAAAAATTTAAAATGACCGTTTGGTGTAGGAATTTTTATTTGATCTTTGAAATTGGGTGGGCCGCCCTAAAAATTGGGCTGTATTTTTTTTAACTTTAGACTAAATTACCAAAAACATAAATAGGGATCAATTTGAACTAATATTTAATTTTAGGGACTAGAATAAATTGGACTAAATTGCCAAAAAATATAAATAAATATGGGGCAATTTTAACTAAAAATTAAATTGTAGGGACTAGAATAAACAAAAATATAATTTGACTAAATTACCAAAAATAGAAATATATACGAGTAAATTTGGACTAAAAATAAAGTTTTAGTTAGGTCAACCCCTAAACCCCAAATATCAACCCCTAAATCTCACGATCACTAATAATTAAAGTGCAAGCCTAATCCCCTAAACCCTGAATCCCTAAACTAAATCCATAACCATAAATATTCTACTTGAAACATGTTACATATACCCCTAAACCCTTGAAAATCATCTCATACACTAAGCTAAACCCTAAACATTAAACCATAAAAATGAATATCATAAACCAATAACCCTAAATTGCACAATAAACACAAAACTATTAATACTAACACTAAATCCTAAACCATAAACCTTACGCCATGGAAATTAATCATAAACCAATAATCATAAACTACACTATAAACACTAAACCATTAACAATAAGGCCTAAACCCTAAGCCATAAACAAAAATTAGGGACCAATTTCACAATTTCACCACAAAATATAGCCTAGATCCGAAATTTGGGACCAAATTGGTAATTTTGAAGTGGAGAATTTTGTGAGTCAACTGACCAATTTCACAAATTTACCATAATATAAAGCATAAAACCGAAATTAGGGACTAATTTGAAAATTTGAAAGTGGAAAAATTTGAGAGTCCAGTGACAAATTTCAAAATTTTACCATAGAAATAAATAGGGGTAAATTTTGGATAAAAATTAAATCTTAGGAACTAAAATGAACAAAAATATCAACATATTTAAATTGTTAGACTAAATTACAAACAATTAGAAATAAATAGGGGTCATTTTCGGCTAAAAGTAAAATTTTAAGGACTAAATATCACCCTAGGGAGGGGATTGCTATATCCGAAGTCCAAACCGTGGGAATACTTGTGACTAAATTGAATTAAACTAAAACTTAAAAGTGAATATTAGGACTAAAATGTAACATTTTAAACGCAACAGGACTTAAAGAATAATTAATCCATAACCTAAAAATTAGGCGACTTTTCCCTCCAAAATTTTGTCATTTCCCCCCTTTTGACCAATTATCTTTTTCTTGTTTTTATTTAAAATAAAATGGCGAGACTTTGGGAGTGTAACCCCTTGGACCCGTCTAAACATTACAACGTATCCTAGGAAGTCACATTAGGGTCACAAGAGCGACCCACAATAAAAATACACATAAAATATATTTTGCCTCAAAAAACTTATTAAACTGTAAAATCAACTTCTGTTTAAAATATCATTTCAGGAAATCATTTAAACACATAACAAAAATTTCAGAAAGTGCTTTACAGACTCTATCATAAAACAATACATGACATACATGCCCACTAACTATACATCACCGTACTCCAAAAGCAATGCCGAGAGAACTCTGAAAACTGATGTCAAACGTTATAACATGATATATTCTTTTAACCTGCGATGGTAAAAACAACGTGAGCTTGGAAAAGCTTAGTAATATAGAACTACCAAAAGATGTTATAAGCTCATGCAGATATATGGTATACATAACATTTTCATGATGTTCCAAGTAGTAATAGTCTTCATTTCCTTTCTGCTATTTTAGGGTAACGTTCTACTTGAGAATAACTGTATTTGTTCTTTATTCACTCATCGAGTAACGAACGGGAATTATACAAGCTGATAGATTACGAAGATGGAAACAAAGAGTTTAATGTCTAGTGTGTTCCAATAGGTGTAGATCAAACATGTATAAATACATATCATATCATATCATATCATGAGAACACATAACAATTCAATGCAAATGTTCAAGTACATACAAGGGTTTACTACTAACTACCCTCCAACCTTACTCCAAATATGCAGTCCCCCAGAACTGCATCCATAAGGACTTACCCTAGGCCTGATGGGCATAGGTGCCACCTAAGGGGCTACCTTAGATCCATAAGGATTTACCCGTGCTAAAGTATCGGAACCTACCCAAGGGGAGACCTTGAGTCCATAAGAATTTACCAGCTGGATCATGGTTGTACCAACAGAGACTTCATAACATAACCCAACAATATACCCCAAATAGTAATCGGTGTTTAGATTCCAGACATGAGTAACAGAATACATATGATAGACATATTATATTCAGAGTATCGGAAATGGAAGATTCATGCTTTTGACAGATAAATGGGCATACCATTGAGTAGAGCAGACAATATTATCATTCATCATGCAAATAGAGTGTACCATTATAGATCAAGCTAATAGATTACACTACCGATTATATCAGACAGACAGACGATATCACCAAAGATCAAGAAACCACATAGCACAATTACATATCATATATATATATATATATAGATTGCGTGGACATACAACGAGTAGGCAGAGTATGATATCATCTATCTAGTTCATCATTTCATCAAGCATATCATCGTTCATAATTAAATAATTACATTGTTTACTAATGTGTAATAATCGTACAACACATACAACTGAATGTAGCACACATGGAAAACACTAGATAGATCAATTTTATTTCTCGGGGATACTTGATATTTACGGGATGAGACACATTGAACTTTTGGAAAATTTAAACAAATTTCAAAAACGAGGTCCCTATTAAATAGGATTTGTACCTTCGGCTCAAATCAAACATTTCAAGAGTTTATACATTAGACTCTTTGAATTCAGATTTATCGTGAACGAATAAATCATTTAAACCCACAAGGGCATTATGGTCATTTCAACGCTCATGGGCATTTTGGTAAATTATACCGGTAATGAATAAGCAGTGATTCGCAGAACTTGGGAATTCTGTTTGGTCATCAGTTTTTCTAACAAGGCATTCGAGAATTTCTGTATCAAGATCTTTCAAGTTATTAAATATTTCCAGGGATGCTCCAACCATTTTGGCCAACAGGGTATTTTAGTTATTTGACTAGCATGACAATTTTATAATATAACACAATCATAACATAATGACAATTGTAATTCTTAGGGGCTCCAATGGTTTATCAAGCCTCTAAAATTTGTTTAAAGCAGCATATCCCAACCTGGCAGTACTCACCAACATTCAAATGTGAGCAATTGCATGTATCATGACTTGACATCGACTGTATCGTATGTCTGATCGGTCGCCTTCATACTTCACTACAAGGCTTAGCTTTGAGTAATCAAACATATAATCCATGTGCATCTTCCTACCTTACATTGACATCATGAGTGATGGACATACATGAGTGTGCTTCCTAACACTTACGGGCACTTTAGCCCTTAAAGTCTTATTAGAAATCCCAGAATTTCATCAAATGCATAATTGACTATTTAACTCAAGAGAACATTTCGATCATTTTGGAAATTGGGATAAATCCACCATTTTTTGTCAATTTTACTATTTAGCACCTCCATCATTTACGTACTCGGTAGAAATTAAGTCGTTCTAATCCCTTCGGCCCTTACAGACGGTTTATTCATTTAAGAACTCGAGGGTATAATTGTCATTTTAATTAATTAAGAATTTCGGTGCTCGATGGCACTACAGTCTTTTTGGTCATTATGATCATTCCAATTGTTTCATTCATTAATGTCGTAAGGATCGGCTCAGGAATACAACGATATTTCCAGTAAATTGACCTTCATGTGTTATACAGAGCTCGAGGGGGAAATCCAAGTTTCTTTTAGTATCACACGCATTTGAATAATGATGCCTAAGTCTTTTCCAAAAGAACATACATCTTTGGTAGGGTAATTTTTTCAATCAGGTCGAATGTAGATTCCAGGGTCACTTTCTTTATTAGGGGCAGTTTAGTCATTCTTATACCTCAAGGGCATTTCTGTAATCTCATATCCAATATTCCTTACTCCATATTCTGGGCATTGATTCTTAGACACTATTGATCGAGTTGCAGATTTAACTATATTATTTATTACTATTAGAACTTTCGATACTTCTGGTCTATTAATATTCTTATTCGAATATTTTGGTTTTAATAATTTCCATACTTATTTCTCGTATCTGATTCGGCTTAAGCAAAGTTTACAATACACTTCATCATAAGCATGTATGCGTTAACCGGATATCAACATGTTCATAAAGCATACAAGGGGTAGTATTGTATTACCTTTAATCTGAGTCATATCGGTCGACCATGATACGACATTCGAATACCCTCGAATCCAAATTCGACGTCTCACGACATCTCGAATACGAAGATACATGGATACCTTCAATATAAAAATTCACATTTCAGTCCTTATTCACCAAGCTCTTAACCAAAATTAAATACATAAACAAGTTTAGGTTCAAGGTCAGGTTCGGAGGCTTTCGGATCAGATTTTGGAAAACGGGCTTCAAAATCGGACTCAGGATGTCGAAAATCAAAAAATAGGAGTTTTGGAAAAAAATTGACTTTGGGGTCAAAGTCAATGCTGATTGCAGCAGGTCAACGAGGTTAGAGTCGACGTTGACATCATCAGTCAACTGAGTTGACTCGGACGAGTCGACTCACTGAGTTGACTTGGACGGGTTGACTCAATGAGTTGACTCACTGAGTTGACTCGGAACGAGTTGACTCAGACCGGGTCAACAAGTCCGGTTAATGAGTCAGGTTAACGGGTCGGGTCAACTGGTCGGGCAGACAGGTCGGGCGTCGGATCAATCAGATGGGTCTGGGCTCGGTTCGGGCCAGGTTGTTCAATGAACAAGTTCGGTCTGATGGGTTCAGACCGATTTACTTACCAAATCAGAAGCCTGCCGAAACTTCACCGAAAATCCCACCAAAAAGCCACCAGAGACCCCAAAAGCCTCGATTTTGCCGGAAAAACAGAGAGGAAAGCATTGTTAGATCAACCAATATGATACATGTTGAAATAAAGCCGGAAATGCACCGAATCTTACCTAAAATGAAGGTGAACGGTTGGAATACTCGTTGCTCCGATGAGGCCTTTGTCGACGTCGGATGGGTGATCAATCATAGGGGTTTTGTAACCCCCTCGTCCCAGTCCGGACGCTTGACCGATCCGAGTGGGCTACACGGGGATAACCGAGGCGAAACTCGTTAAGGATCCAATTCGGTTACCGACCCAAGAAAACTTTTTCATTAATATTATCTTGTCTAGATGTATAATTATATCCTATGTGGTAAAGGCGACATCGGAAGAAAACAAGCGAGGCAAAACCACGAACACAAGACATAAAACAACCCATTTTACCCTTTTAAAATAGGTCGTATCGATACACTAAAGAGGGTATCGATACGCCTTGACTAGGTCAACAGCCCAAGGTCAAACCAGAGAGACCGTATCGGTACACAAGTTGACTGTGTCGATACGCCCTGACTGGTCAACATCTCACGGTCAACGATATAAGACTGTATCGATACACCCTAGACCCGTACCGGTACGTAAAAATCTCGTCAATAACTCGGATTTTCAGAGAGGATTTGGCGTATTGATACGCCCCCGTGTATCGGTACTCTAGGCCAAACTTGAGTCCCAAAGTGTAGGACCGTATCGATACGGCCCTTGGGCGTACCGATACGCCCTGCACTGCAATACCCAAATTTGTAGCCTAAGACTCTAAAACACGACTCTAGATGCATTTTAAGACTTCCCTAGCCATACACAAACACTCATACAACATTTAACAACCAAAATCTAAGCATACGGGGCAATCAACACGAACAAGCATCATTCATTCAAAGGATTCATGCATATACCAAAAAAAGGCATACAAAGCACTTAAAAGGTTCATGCTTCACAAGACATACACTTGAGCATTTAAGGTAGGCAAATTAAACATGGTTTACAAGCAATACAAGTCAACCAAAAGCCAAACCAACATAACATAAAGAGGAGTCTAACATGCTCCTAAACAAACCAACATCAACCACACAAGTCCCCATTTCTTGACCATTACATCATTAACATAAAATCCACACTTGATGGATTCAAAAGCCCAACTAGCACACTTGGAGGCCCCTTCTTGCACTAGCAACCCACGAACTACGGATCTGCATTGTCGAACAAAAGAGAGCGTAAGCATGAAGCTTAGTGAGGGTAAGCTCATTAAAACAAACCTCGACAATGTAGGGTCCAAGCACGAGCACAACCAAGGTAAAATGCATGCTCTTACCTTTGATCCACATGAGCCAAAATACACATGATGCATGAACATATATTCAATATTATGCCATGCTCAACAAGTCCAAGCTCAACACATGATAATACATAAATCAATGTTTTAATCACCACATGTAACAATCCATATTAGCACACATATACTCTCATATTGGCACCTAGCTATGACTCGAATACGCGGATAACACGTTGGAACTCACATCCAACAACAACCATTACCTTACGATGAGATTACACTCATCACCGTTCACACGGAGGGGATTCCACTCATCCTCACGCCCCGTCGATGGGATTACACTCATCATCGACTAACATATATATAAGAAGGTTTTCCGGGCGAACCCGTACTACATCTTGATGACTACCATCACCAAGACCACGCGCGCATTTGACTCACGTGTGCACACTAAACATCCTAATGATCGATCATTTGTACCCAAGCATACTAGTGCCAATATTAAACACAATCCACAACATAATTTCATATCCACTTCCGTGCTTAGCACGTACTCACCATGATTAACATCATGCACAATCCACAATCCAAACCACATGCATATATCAATGCATCAAACCATGCCTCAACAACATGTATAACATATTATACATATCCACATTAACCACAAATAAACATGAGGCATAAACAACAATTAGAGTGCAACCAAAGTCTCTAACTAAAGCTTGGGATTAGGCTACCACTCTAATCCCAACTCTAGGTGGGTCAACCAAGCCCAACTTAGTCCACATGCTCGAACCAAATACTCTCATACCATTTAAAAACATTTAACCATTCACCTTCATTTCCAAGCTCAACAACCAAGCAATCAAGACCTTCAAACTTCCGGATTCACTCCCGATGCTTCACCAACACAATTCCTTGTCTCTAAACAATCAAACACACTATATTAATCACAAAAACAACCACAAACCCCTACTGTTACTTATAACATCAATTAAGCATCAAATCAAGCCAAGAACACCCGCTAAACTTCTCATTTTCGAGCAGCCCTCTATACCCACTGAAATCTTCCATTTCAAACAAGCAAACGATCATCAAACACACCCAAAACGATCCTCATATACCATACTATCATAACCAAACATTTTCTCACTTAAAATAGCCCTTAAACCAACTCTAAAACCTCTCTAAAACCCCAACAGAACCCATTTCCGAGAATTAGCTTAAATTCATCCAAAATTAAGATATGTTGGACCTTTTTGGTTTCTAAGATCATATCGGACATTAACAAATCAAAAACTTAAATCAAAACCCATAAAGTAGCAAGCTTTAACATTTTCCATGGAAAAACCAAATTTCTAAAACAATGATGAAAATGAAATCTAATGGTATTTGAAGAGAGGAAGATGAGAGTAAAATGGGGATATAATTACCTTTCAAAACCGACCAAAAATGAAGAAGAAAGGAGATGGAATAGTGAAATGGAGGGGGAAGGGGTTTTTGACGTGGAGAGCGAAAAAGGAAGAAGAAGAAGATGAATTAAAAGTTGTCTTTTAATATAAAAGGGGGTTTTAATTTGAAAGACCAACTATTTACAAAAATGCCATTGAAATGGCTATTGGGCTTAAATATCAAAAATTTGGTCCAACACTTTAGATTTAATTTTGCAAAACAAAAAACGAGACATTATTTTATTTATTTATTTCACCCGACCCCCAAACCCGGGTGTTATAACTCTCCCCCACTTAAGGAATTTCGTCCCCGAAATTACCTGGCGGAAACAAGTACAGAAACTGCTCAAGCATATCAGCTTTCCTCTCCTACGTGGCCTCTTCCACACCTCTATGCCTCCACAACACTTTGACCAACTCTATGGTCTTGCCACACAACACCTTGCTATCAGAAGCAAGTATCTCAACTGGTTCTTCATTATAAGACAAATCCGGATTCAACTCTATCTCATCAATAGGTATAACATGAGACGGATCTGATCTATATCTTCTAAGCATCGACACATGAAAAACATCATGGATCTTCTCTAACTCAGAAGGCAATCTCAAACTGTAAGCTACTGGCCCAATCCGCTCAACTATCTCATACAGACCAATAAACCTCGGACTCAACTTGCCTTTCAGGCCAAATCGCATTACCTTCTTCCACGGAGATACTTTCAGAAACACTTTCTCACCCACTGAGAACTCAATCTCTTTTCCCTTCAAATCTGCATAAGATTTCTGACGATCGGAAGCTTCTTTCAAACGGTCACAAATCAACTTCACTTTGTCGGTAGTCCCCTTAAGCAAATCCGGCATAGGTAACAATCTCTGACCCGTTTCCGCCCAACAAATCGGAGTCCTACATCGTCTACCATACAAAGCCTCATAGGGAGCCATCTGTATACTGGCCTGGTAACTGTTGTTGTAAGCAAACTCAACTAAGGGCAAGTGCTTCTCCCAAGAACCCTGGAAGTCAATCACACAACAACGAAGCATATCCTCTAAAAATTTGTATCACTCGCTCTGACTGTCCATCGGACTGCGGATGATAAGAAGTACTGAAATGCAAACGACTACCTAGGGCACTATGCAAACAACTCTAGAACCTCGAAGTGAATCTCAGATCTCTGTCTGATACAATAGACTTCGGAACTCCATGAAGTCTCACAATCTCGCGAATGTATAAATTCGCCAACTTGTCTAAAGAATCTGTAGTGTTCACTGCTAAGAAGTGAGCACACTTAGTGAATCTATCAACTATTACCCAAAGAGAATTCTTCTTCGAAGGAGACAATGGTAACCCCGACACAAAATCCATGGTGATCCTCTCCCATTTCCATTCCGGAATCTTCAAAGGCTGTAACAAACCTGAAGGAACCTGATGTTCTGCCTTCACTCTCTGACAAACCATACAACGGCTCACATACTCGGCTACATCCTTCTTCAAACCAACCCATAAATAATCATTCTTCAAATCACAGTACATCTTGGTACTACCTGGATGCATAGAAAAAGGACTCGAATGTGCTTCACTCAGAATCGTACGTCTCAACTCAACATCTTCAGGTACAACAACTCTGTCTCTAAAACACAACACATTCTCACCACTGAAGCTATAGTCGGTCGGTTTACCTTCGGCTATGTCCTGAACATGAGGAACTAAAGACACATCTTGCAACTGTTTCTCTCTAATCAACTGAATCAAAGAAGGCTTCACTTGCAACTCTGTGATCAAACCACCATCACCGGATACACTCAATCTAGCAAACATAGCTTGCAACTCAAATGCAACTTTTCTGCTCAAAGCATCGGCTACTACATTTACCTTACCCGGATGGTACTCTATGGTCAAATCATAGTCTTTCAACAGCTCAAGCCATCTTCTCTGTCTCAAGTTCAACTCTCTCTCTGTCATCAAATACTTCAAGCTCTTATGATTGGTGTAAACTATGCACTTCTCACCATACAAGTAATGAAGCCAAATCTTCAACGCAAACACAATTGCGGCTAACTCAATATCGTGAGTAGGATAGTTCTTCTCATGTACCTTCAACTGTCTCGAAGCATAGGCAACAACTCTTCTTTCTTGCTTCAGAACACAACCTAAACCTATGTAGGAAGCATCACTATAGATCACAAATTCTTTACCTGAAACTGGTTGTACCAACACTGGAGCATTCGTCAAAGCTTCTTTCAATTTCTCAAAGGCCTTCTGTCTTGCATCTTACCACTCAAACTTAACTCCCTTTTGAAACAATTTAGTCAAAGGAGCAGCTACTCTAGAGAAACCATCAACAAATCTCCTATAGTAACCGGCTAATCCTAGGAAACTCCTAATCTCTGTCACGGACTTAGGTTATTTCCACTCAACAATAGCCTCAATCTTCGTCGGATCAACACAGATACCTTCGGCTGATACTACATGGCCAAGAAACACAACTTCTCGAATCCAGAACTCACATTTACTAAGCTTCGCATACAACTGATTGCTCAACAATCTCTGTAAAACAAGTCTCAAGTGCTCATCATGCTCTTCTTTTGATTTCGAGTACACAAGGATATCATCTATGAAAACAACTACAAAACGGTCTAGATAATCTCTGAAAATTCTGTTCATCATATCCATGAATGTTGCATGTGCATTCATGAGCCCAAACGTCATCACAAGGAACTCATAGTGACCATATCTAGTCCTAAAAGCTGTCTTCGGAACATCACACTCTTTTACTTTCAATTGATAGTACCCTGATCTCAAATCTATCTTTGAGAACATTGAAGCACCTCTCAACTGATCAAACAAATCATCTATGCGAGGTAACGGATACTTGTTCTTCACGGTCAACTGATTCAACTGCATGTAGTCAATACACATTCGCATACTGCCATCTTTCTTCTTTACAAACAACACATGAGCACCCCAAGGCGAACTACTAGGCCTAATGAAACCACGGTCTAACGACTCTTGAAGCTGACTCTTCAATTCTTTCAGCTCTTTTGGAGCCATACGATACGGAGCTATAGAAACTAGAGCAGACCCTGAAACAGTCTCGATCACAAACTCTACATCTCTGTCAGGAGGCAAACCTGGTAATTCTTCAGGAAACATATCCGGAAAGTCACAAACTGTTCTGATATCTTTCGGCCTAGCCTCACTCATATTCGGATTCATCACATAAGCTAAGTATACCCCACAACCGGAATCCATCAACCTATGAGCTTCTAAAGCTGACACAACATTCAACAAGAACTTAATGTTCTCGCATACTACTACTACCTCGTAGTCATCAGAAAGTTTCAAAGCAATTCTCTTCGTCTCAAAGTCTACACTAGCTCTGTGCTCAACTAACCATTCCATACCTAGAATAATATCAAAGCCATAAAATAGAAGCTCCATCATGTCAACGGGAAACACATGACCCTGAATCTTCAGCGGACACCTCATATACATTCGTCTCACTACAACTGTCTCACCAAAGGAACTAGTCACATGCATACCTACATCTAAGATCTCAACATGCATATCTAACTTCCTTGCATGCTCACTCAAAATGTAGGAATGTGTGGAACCCGAATCAACCAAAGAAATCAAAGACATAGACTGTAACTCAAAATTACCTGCTATCACATCTGTGTCGTTCCCAGCCTCTCTCTGAGCATAAACTCTCGCTGGTCCACCTGCCTTTGGCTGTACGGCCACAACATGAGCAAGGTTCCTCTGAGCATCTACCCTAGGTGCATCAGCTCTAGGCTGGAAGTAGCCACGACCGCGCCCACGGCCTTTTTGATAATCTATCGCTCTCGTAGGAGCTTGTGCTATGTTTGGTGCCTGTGCCGCCTGATGCGGACACTCCCTCCTAAAGTGGTACCTCGAACCATAGTTCCAACAAGCATGGAAGTTACCCCAACACTCTCCAGAATGTTGTCTCCCAGAACGTGTACACTCGGGCAAACGCCCTCCAGCTCTATGGCCATGGTGGCCTCTACCATGGTGGCCACCGCCACATCTACGGTCAAACTGATGTCCGCCACCCGATGCCTCTTGGCACTTCTGTTGCGACTAAAAAAAAATTCAGAAATACAAGTACCTCGGATGTCGCTCGGACAAACCGAGTTTTTAGATGGTTTTCGAAAAATTAGTCGGATTTATAAAAATAGAGGAGTCGCCACCGGCCATTTAAAATGGTAGACCGGACACCGAAATAAAACCAGAGATTTTTCTTTAAAAAAATGGGTTCGGGAGTCGGTTACAAGCGGGGAAGGATGAGCACCCCCGTCGTGCCCAAAAATCGGTACCAAAAACATTACCGCTTAATTAATATTAAATTTTGCGAATTAAAGTGACGAATCGTATCGAAATTTTGTTATACGAGCGAGTGAATTTTAAAGGTCTTAATATTCGAGAAGGAACGTCCGAACCACCACCACTACGACTGGTACTGGCCTCATTCATTCCCGAATAAAAAGACGCTCGCATTGCATTTTATAATTCAGATGCAACTTACAAAATATAGATTTATACAATTAACTAGGAGAGATAGAGACACACAATACAAGGCATGTTATAACATAATCAAAATAAATAAAAAATGGCATAGGAACTCAATGTAAACTAAAGTAAACATAAAACATATGGGAAAACATATAGACGTACATGCTTATAAAATTACGAGATAAGAAAAAAATTATATGCAAAGGGAAAGTCAAAACGCAAACACATGCGAACTTTAGGATTAAACGCGTAAATAACCAACTATTTTGGGGACGGAAATCAAATAAAAAACAAAGATTTAGGGGGTTTGAGCGAAATAAATCCCACAAGAAACGACACGATTAAGATTGGCAAGGGTGAAATTGAAAGGGTTCGGAAACTTGTAAGGACTGCGGGCGTAGTTTTTTTAAAACTCGTTGGCCTGAACTGGATTAAACCAACACGCTCCCATATAAATTCATCCTATTCCGAGTTGTAAAACCCTAGAACTAAAAAAAAGTACCTAACGACGCCACTCATCTCCTTTCCCCTCTCTTTTCTCCGTTTACCTACCGAACAGAAACCCTAAAACGGCGGCCACGATGAAACGGCCTTCGTTCTTAACCACCGGTGAAGACCAAAACACCACTCCTCTCGTCTCCCAAAATCTTAAGGCAAACCCTAAACACCTATGCCCCTAAACCGGGCCGTCATTTCGCTTTCCATCTCACCACCTCACCACTCACGGCTCAACCAAGACCGGCCGGCTTGTCGGTGTTTAACGGAGGAAACGACGGCAATGGGATGCGACGAGGTAAACGCACGGTTACCTTTCTTTCTACTCTTCCTTTTGCTTTTTTTAGCATGCAAAAAAATGAAACCGAAAAAAGGATACCTCTGGAATTTCTGCTTATTATTACTCTTCGAATGAAAAATCCCGAGTGGGATGTTGTTTACAATTTTTTTATTTTGATGCTCACTGATTTTTTGGTGCTCGATTCTCTCTGTTTTTTTTCCTCAATGCTCTCTCTATTTTTTCTTTCGATCCTCCCCCCTTTTTTTCCTCCTTAAAAAGCGGGATTACATTTGATTTCCGGTTTCTCTTTATACCGGATTTTGCTGAGTAACAAATAAAAATACATAAATACAAGCTCTGTTTCTGATTCTCTTGTCTAGTTGACATTTTGCGTTGCCTCTTACTGATTCTCTGCTTTTTTTTGTTTTGGTTTGTTTGCCGTTTTTAGTACTCTGATGCTCTGTTGTTTTGTCTGAGATATGCCGGAGAAGCCCAAATCGGAAGAGGCGTGCCGGTTGCAGGAGGCAGACGCGCTTGTGGCAGGCCAACGGTCAGAAGGTTCAGGCGCGTGGGTAGCAGAGGAGACGGGATCTGGAAGCTTCGTCCTCGAGGCTTGATCTGGAGAAATCTGGGCCCTTGGATCTTCGTGCGATCCGACGGCTCAGATGTAGCGGCGCTGGGGCAAAGATGGGGCTCTCTAGGGTTTCTCGCGAGAATCCGATTTGGGCCGTCAGATCTAAACAGATCTGACAGTTGTGAGCTTGGCGGCGTGAGACCAAATGGAGGCTCATCTAGAGTTTTTTGGTGAGACGATTTGGACCTTTGGATCTGCTTCGCCAGATCCGACGACTCCTGATGCGTGGCGGCTGCAGAAGACATAAACAATGTGTTAGGGTTTCTTTTTGGTGTAATGGGCTTGTCGGGCATTTGGGCTTAATGTATATATATTTTTTATATTATTTTGGGCTTCTTATTTTAAGCAATGGATCATGTTATTATTTTGGACTCTCATTATTAATCAAAATGGGTTTTTGTTTATTATGTCCAATTTTTATTATAATTATAATAGTAATATCTGATAATAATAGTAATAATAATAATAGTAATAGAGATAAATATAACAAATAATAACACTTAACACATACTAATAAAATAAACATCATAATAATAATTAATAATGATAATACAATAAATAATCATAGTAACAAAAATAGCAATAATAATTACTAATAGTAATAATATACAAATGATAATACTAACCCTTAGTAAATGATAATAATATAATAAGACATAAATGTTATTATAATAAATATAATATATTAGTAATGTTTAGAGGTTTTTTCCTTTCAATAATGTAATGAGTATAAAAATAATGTTGCTATTGATAATAATACTATAGCAATACTAAAAGAGTAATAGTAGTAGTAACACTTATATATATACATGTATATTTTCTCTTTTTCGTTTCTTTTTCCTTTTTTCATTTTAAATGCCTAACAGCCCAATAAGCCCACTAACAACACAAACTAAAAGGGTTCAAGGCCCTGACAAAATTAGTGATTACAACTGCCCATCTTTGCTTATACTTGTGGAACAAGAATAAAGCAAAGACCATAAACACTAATTTTGTCCTACTTTCCTGTTGGTCGGTTTACTCCCGACGCAGCCACGCGATTACAAGTAATTCCTCTTCCCAATGCCTTCCAATCGTGAGTTCTCCCTCCGGATGCCCCAAACAGGTAGACAGAGAGTTTTTTTTTTTTGCAGATTTCCATTCTCCAAGTGCCCGAACGGATAGGCGGGTTCTATTCTCCAAGTGCCCGAATAGATGAGCAGATTCCAAATATCTTTGTCTTCTCTTTTCCGTAAGAACAAGCTAGTCATTCAAACAACTTTGCCTTCCCTTCGCGGTCTAAAAGCAAGTTGTCCATTTCGCGGTCAAAAAGCAAGCTGAAATTCCAAATACTTTTGCCTCCTCTTTGCGGCAGAAAGGCGAACTTGGGCATCCAAGTGGATTTGCTTTCCCTTCACGGCCGTAAAGCAAACTGGTCATAACTATATCTGTCCAACTTCCCTGTTAGACGATTTACTCTCTTGGAGCTGCAACGCGCTACACCGAGTAATTTTCTCTTTGAAGCCTTAAGAATATGAGTTCTCTCTCTATAGAACTCATTTCCTTTGCGTATTCCTCGAGTGTCAGTTCTTCCTATATAGAACTCTCATCCTCGTATTTCTGAAATCAAAGATCTCGAAGTCCTCTCTTTGTAAGACCCTCCGCTTTCGAGATCTTGAAGCCTTAGGATTCTGAGTTCTTTCTCCACAGAACTCCTCTTCCTTAGCGTACTCTTAAAGTAGTAGTTCCTTCTCTATTGAACTTTTCTCTGAAATCAAGGATCTACAAGTCCCCTCTCCATAGGACCCTCCGCTTTCGAGATCCTGAAGCCTTAGGATTCTGAGTTCTTTTTCCATAGAACTCCTCTTCCTTAGCGTACTCTTTGAGTAGTAGTTCCTTCTCTATGGAACTCTCGTCTGAAATCAAGGATCTACAAGTCCCCTCTCTGTAGGAACCTCCGCTTTCGAGATCCTGAAGTCGCAAGTTCCTCCTATATAGAGCTTGTTTGGACCCTTTCTCTGTAGGATCCTTTATCTTGAAATCTATCGGCAAGCTTGAAAGCTTTCATCTGAAATCCTTGAGCGGCGAACATGAAAGGTTTCACCTATCATCCTTGAGCGACGAGTATCTTCCTTCTTCGCTCCGAAATTATTGGGCTCTGAGTTTCTGTCTCTTTTCCCCTAAAATCATGACGTGGCGAGTTTGAAAATCTTCGCCTGAAATATGTTTAGTTCTCGCATTATCATTTTCTCTTTATGAAAGGGCCCAACTCACTTTTCGGGTACCTGTGAAAAAGACGAAATGCTATGATGTCATGAGTTAGCATGCTCCTAACCTAGGGATGTCTAACTACTCATGATGCATGACTGGGGTTTCCAAGTTATTTAAACATATTAATTATGTTGACAGCGTGTCCTTTGGTGCTTCCTCTTGCGTTGATTGCACCTCTTCTCGGTTTTACCGGTCCCTTGTTCTTCTCATCTTGATCTCTTTATGGAATTGTCTGCCTCAAAGTGCCCATTCGGGTTTTCACCTTGAACCCTTCCTCTCTTCTTCTTTTTCTTCTTCTTTTTTCTTTTCTTTTTTCTTTTCTTTTTTCTTTTTTTGCTGTTTTTTTTCTTTTTATTTTCTTCTTTCTTTTCTCATTTTTTCTTTTTTTACTGACTTTTGATTGCCTAAATAGATAGGCAGATTTTCATTCTCCAAGTGCCTGAACAGATAGGCAAGTTCTATTCTCCAAATGCCCGAATAGATAAGCATATTTCCATTCTCCAAGTGCCTCAACGGATAGGCGGGTTCTATTCTCCAAATGCCCGAATAGATGAGCAGATGTCATATATCTTTGTCTCGAGCTTTGAGTATCTCTCTCCTTTGCTCTAAAATCCTTTGGCTTTGAGTTTCTGTCTCTTTTTCCACGAGCTTTGAGTATCTGCCTCCTTTGCTCTGAAGTTCTCGGGCTTTGAGTTTCTGTCTCCTTTGTCCTGAGCTCTGAGTATCTGCCTCCTTTGCTCTAAAATCTTTTTGGCTTTGAGTTTCTGCCTCTTTCGCCATGAGTTTCTGATCTGAAGCGTTCCTCTTGAATTTCGCCTTAAACCCCAAAGTGTCTTTTGGGTTTTCACTGCGTCTTCTCTTTTCTTTGTCCTCTTTCTTCTTGTTTTTCTCTTTTTGGGTACTCCTTTGAGTTTTCATCTTGAAGTCAACTTCTCTCTTTTTCGCTTCTTCTTGAAGGGATGACTTACACTGATTAGAATCCCATTGCCCCCACTTGCTTTAGGCTTATGTACCTTCTAACTGACCTCTGGTTAATGTCGGCTGCTTTAAATGGCGTCTTCTGTCAAAGATGCTACACATTTTTGGCCCTTGTTCCTCTAAATTCGTGGTCAAGAGCGCCTCTTCTGAATTTTGCTCATTTGCCCCAAAGTGCCTTTGGGGTCCTCGTCTCGGCTTCTCTTATTTTTCTCCTCTACCTTCCTTCTTTTCTTAGGCATCTCTCCATTGCCTTTTGTCGAGTTGATTTCAGATGATACTTACTGTCTCATCTTGGTGCGCGACGCACACAGTCCTTCTCAGGACATTCCTTCCAGCAAGACACTTAGGCTCCGAGGGTAACTTCTGTTCCCCGATTCTCAATGTCAAATTTTCTACCTTCATGTTCTATTCCTACACTTCTTAGCGAAGGTCGACTTTGTAGCTCAACATTTCACCGAAGACGGTCTTGATATTTCAACTAGAGGTATTAGTCGTCTAGTAGCAATGTTTGAACCTCCAAGGGTGCCCCTCTGGGTACTCATGGCTTTACTTCGAGCCATGGTCAGTCCGCTTGTTCATTCTCATGTAGAAGACTTATGCAAGTGATTGAGTAAAAATAATTTTACTATGTAAATATACATTTTAAAGAATCATGTCAAGTGAAAATCAAGTTTGAGGTCTTTGAAAAAAGTTGACCCGAGTGAAACTTTCCGAATGCTGCAGGGATGCACATATGAAATCTTTTCTGAGCTATTAGGCTTCCGAGAGGAGCGACTCCCATTCCTATTTTCTATCCAATTTAAAGGTGGCTCTCTTTAACTCACTAACTCACCTTGCCCCATCCTTCCCTCTCTTCTAATCTCAATCAGGCATTAGAAGTGTGGCAATCCTTGAAGAAAGGTTAACCCCGATAGGCGGGATGTGATCTGAAGACAAATTTATCCATCCGCGTATGGTCTAAATGGTCTTTTATGGCTTGTAATGTAGGCTAAGGCTCGCGGCTACGAAAAAAAGGGTAAGTAGGCCCAAACAAGTGTTTAAGGGTGGTGAAACCAAGGATCAATTTTTCCAACTAGAAGTCTCAATTATGCTCCGATGAAATGCTATTTCTTTTCCGGCTTCTTTGGATTGCTCTAGACTGCCCCTTTTTGTTGGGGTTTTCACCCTAGAGTTCATTTCCTTTTATCAAGCGTATTTTCGGATCAAGTTGCGCCTTTGTATTGTACTGGTGCAGGTTCTTGATCACAGGTGAACAATCCTTCGAGGCTCATCTAAGCAGAGATTCATTTGGATAGGGAATCCTCTTGTCCCTTTTCTTTATCCGCTTTTCTCCTTTTACAAAATTGCACTTTTCACTTTAGTGCCTTTGCTTTTGATTTCTTCAACCTTTATGTCGGTAACTTTCGACTTGATTTGGGTATCTCTTTGAGCACCTACTTTTCTTTCGTTGTTTCCTTTTGATGTTTTTGCTGCTAAAAAATGTGTTTACTGCCTCTATTCTTTCTTATTGCCCTTTAATTCACAAGGCATCATCCTCATAGCATAATCAGGGTCCACTGTCATTTATTTGTCTATAGACTTCTATCTTTTTTGCCCCCGGTGTAGGAGTGATCCTTGGTTTGAGTTCGATTAGAAGAAAAAAGTTTATCAGGCTCAAATGGGGACAACAACGTATATTTTTTCATTTTCTTTCTATGAGAAGGGAATTGAAGGAATGCCAAATGTCCTCCCACACACGAATATCAAAATTGGTCTTCAGGTGGTAGAAGTTTTAGGGTTATCACTTCATTCAAGAACCTTAGACAACAATGCCCGAGAGGAAAATTCACTCAATGGGAGTGGCCCATTATTCCTGAACACTCATTGTCATTCCTCCCTTAGCCTAAGTAGAACATAGGGTTTTCATATTTGTAGTGTCCTCACAACAATCAGTTTTTCGGAAAAATTTCTTTTTAAATTGAATTAAAGTTAATCTTACAAAAAAGTATATACATGTGTAATAGGAAAACAAGAGTAAACTTGTAATAATAAACAATAAATGAAATGTTTAAAGAATCAATGAATACCAAAATATTTTCTAAATAACAAAATGAAACTCTCGTTATGATAAAAAATCTACAGCTCAGCTTATTTCTTTTGCATTTTTCCCAAATGCACAGGGATCAACGGTTTTGAATTGCCTTTACCGGTAGCCGTTTGCTCCAGGCTAGTTGTATCATTCCCCTAGGTACAATCAGTTTTCACCAATAATGAGAATTGAATTTTTGCAAAAGATTTATTTCCCTTCGACCATTCGTAAAAATGGATTTTTCGATGGAAATTTGAATTATCCATTGTCTTAAACTTCACCGTATTTAAGCACGTTGTACCAACATTGCTGTCGGACTTGCCCAAACATTGCTTCTTCTTTCATGAAGCGATGTAACGTCTCTAATTCATTTTTCTTGAAATTGAGACTTGCATTTTTCCCAAATGCACAGGGATTAACGGATTTGAAATGCCTTTACCGGTAGCCTTTTGCTCCGGGCTAGTTGTACCATTCCCCTGGGTACAATCAGTTTTCACCAATAATGAAAATTGGATTTTTGCAAAGGATTTATTTTCCTTCGACCTTTCGTAAAAATGGATTTTCGATGGACATTTGAATTATCCATTGTCTTAAACTTTACTGCGTTTAAGCACGTTGTGCTAACATTTCTGTCGGACTTGTTCAAACATCGCTTCTTCTTTCATGAAGTGATGTAATGTCTCCAATTCACTTTTCTTGAACCGAGACTTGCATTTTTCCCAAATGCACAAGGATTAACAGATTTGAAATGCCTTTACCGGTAGCCGTTTGCTCCGGGCTAGTTATACCATTCCCCTAGGTACAACCAGTTTTCACCAATCATGGAAATTGGATTTTTGTAAAGGATTTATTTTCCTCGTATACGATATTATCTCCCTTTGATTCTGAACCAAATGTTCTCGAAGCTGTTCGAGCTTAGCCACTAGGTCATTCATGCTTCTAAAGTTGTACTGGCTAGAAACCGTTCCCTTGTCCATTCTTTCCTCTCTCTCTCTCTCGAATGGGTGTTCTCCACAATTAGTAATGATGCGATGAAATGCCTTAAGCAAATTTTAATGTCCAATAATGGATGTATTATGGAATCAAATTAACAAATGCATGATCATGAGATGAATGCATGACTGACGATGTTGCTTTGAAATGATATATGCTACAAATGTTACAAATGTATGCAAGTCAAAGGTGTTGGTCATATAGGTGATTCCCCTTAGGTCAACTTTCATTTGAACGTAAAGGAGTATCCTCGTTACAAGATAGTCATAGCAAAAGTCCTATGGGTACCCTTCTTGCCCCCGAATCATGTTCAAGTAAATGAAAACTTTGGCAAAAATTGTTGGGGGCCGGATTTGCTTTCTTCTCTAGCAATTCAAGACCCTCTAAAACTGCTGATATCAAGTCCTGGAAAACAAGCTATTTCCTCGAAGCTGAATCCATCTCTTGACCTAATCCACGCCCTTTCCTGACGCCACACTCTTTCCGGTCGCCTCTTTGCACATGGTCGAGTAGTTTTGCGACTTTGGATGTTCGGAGCAGATCCGATCTTGATTGACTTCCTCGAGATGGAGAAGGGTTGTGCTTTTTTCAATGGTGGGCATCAGATCTGTGAAACCGATATTTTAATTTTGATATAACTAAAAACCTAAGGACTAAATTGAAAATGTCAAAACGAATTTTTAAGTCCTCAAACATCCCCATATAATTTTAAGATTATGCCAAAGTTAAAAATAAAGTTTTCAAATATTTTTCTAAGTGTTTAAAGCCGAAACAGTGATTTTCAAGTCCCTGTTTTGAAACGGCCTAAGGCGTTTCGAAACGGTTTCATCACTGCCAACCCCTGTTCCGAAACGCGTATCAAAATGGCTTTAGAACATATGAACCCGTATCGAAACGGTTCTTCATTTTGATTTGAAAATTATGACCGTTGTAATATTTTTAACTGAATTTTCAAAGATCGTTAGGGTGTTTCGAAACGGGCTCAAGCTGTTTCGAAACGACCATTGACAGTGGAAAAAGTGTTTCGAAACGGCTTCAACACGTTTCGAAACGGGCTCTTAAATGCACCCCAACGGCTCTTTGTATTTTAGTCCGTTTCGAAATAGGTACCCCGCGTTCCAAAACGGGTTGTTGCAGACTGCATTTATGGAGGTGAAATAACATCCCCAACGGCTATATTGATGAATGCAACAACCATAACGGCTAGAAATCAATGAGAAGATATAAAAGGGACCTCTAAAAGCTCCAGCAACAACTATTGATCCAAAAGCAAATATCCATACATCAAATCCAAGCATTTGTGCTAAAATCCCATATTGTCTAGAAACCCCAATTGTAATTTTCATTCTTATCCTTTTCAATTGGGTTGAGTGCTTGTAATTGGGCTACAATTTGTATTGAGAGATACTATCTTAGCCATCAAACTCTTTGTTATCTTTGTGTGAGGATTGGGTTAAATTTTGGGTAGAAAATTTAACCGAAAATTGTAAGGGTTGCCTCCTTAGCCTAGAAAAGGGGAAGAGCAATTAGTGGAATTGTTGCAAATCGTTAGTGAAGCTAAGGTAGTGGATGTAGAGTTCATTTGGAACTTGAACCACTCTAAAATTCCTTGTCAATCTTTTTAATTTGCAATTTCCACCACACAAACCTTAAAAATCCAATTCACCCCCCTCTTAGTTCATATCGATCTTTCGATCCACTCAACAATTGGTATCAGAGCCTACCTCTTTAAGGATTAACAACCACAAGAGGAGTTCATTGGAAGAGTGTGATCATCAAATATCAAGAGATGGCTTCAACCTCCGGTTTGGGCATGTATGAGTCTCAATCCACTACAAAGCTTCCATTCTTCAATGGTGATAACTACTCTTTTTCGAAGAATAAAATGCGTCTCTTCATCAAGTCCAATGACTACTTAGTGTGGGATGTCATTGAAGATGGCCCTTACATTCCATTGAAGCAAGATGGTGAAGGCAAGATGGTCTTGAAGAAAAAGGTGGATATGAGTGAAGAAGAAAGGAAAAAGATTCAAGTAAATGACAAAGCTCTCCACATGCTCTTTTGTTCATTTGGTCCGAACATCTATTCTAAAGTGTCATCCATTAAGAGTGCCAAAGAAGTGTGGGACACTCTTGAGACTACCTATGAGGGAACCAACGATGTTAAAGAAACTAAGATTGGAATTCTCAATCTTCGTTATGAGAATTTCAAGATGGAGCCTGATGAGACGGTGTCCAAGATGTTTGATCGGTTCTCCACTATAGTCAATGGGCTCAAAGGTTTTGGAGAGATCATACCGGAAGACAAGCTTGTCCGGAAGCTACTCTATTCACTTCCCGAATCTTGGGATGGGAAGAGAACCACCATCATTGAAGCTAAAAATTTGAAGACTTTAAAGCTTGATGAGCTTGTGGGTTCTCTCCTTACTCATGAGATTATGAAGCAAGGAAGGGAAGAAGAGAAGAAGAAAGAAGAGAAAAGAGTAGAAAAGCTAGAGGTTGAGAAGAAGAAGAAGAAGATGGGAATAGCTCTCAAAGCTTCACTACATGAAGAGAGCTCTTCTAGTGAGGAGGATGAGCTAGAAGAATTGGCTATGATAGTCATACGATTCTCACGCTTTATGAGGTCCAACCGGGGAAGAAAAATCCAAAGAAAAATTGACTTCAAAAGCAAGAACAAAGAAGAAGCAAGGGATCAAATCATTTGCTTTGAGTGCAAACAACCCGGCCACATATGTTCGGAGTTCCCTCAACTCAAGAAGAAGGGCTTTGAGAAGAAGAAGAAGCTCAAAGCCAAGCTTGCTACTTGGAGTGATGAGGAGTCATCGAAGGATGACGAACAAGAAGTGGCTAACCTTTGCCTCATGGCACTTGAGGAAGATTCCTCCATGGTAACCTCTAACTCATCAACTTTAGATTTTACATATGATGAATTGAATGATGCATATGATGAGTTACAAGAGGTCTATGATGAAATAGTTGAGAAATATAAAGAGTCGGTCATTAGAAACAAGAAAATTATTTTGGAACTAAATGAGAAAAATGACCCACTCTCTCAAGCTAATTCAAAATTTGAGAAAAAGATATTAGGGTTGAAAGATGAACTAAAATTTTTCCAAGATGAAAATGTTGACCTTAATAATCTTTTGTCTCAATGTAATAGTGAACACCAAAAGGTGTTGGATGAGCTAAATGAGCTCAAAAAGTCTTTTAAAAATGTTGGTAGTGTAAAGCATGAAATAGGTGAATCCTCAAGAACAAACCAACCTAAGAAAAAGACTAACTACTACAAACAAGGTAGCTATCCTAGACATAGTAGAGCTAAAAGAATTAGAAGTGTATGGGTTCCTAAGTAACTTATAAAATCTAATAACATTATTGCTATGTCATCTTGGATTCCTAAGGGAACCAAGGTTTTGGGAGCTAACACTCATGGACCCAAAATGATTTGGGTACCAAAAACAAAAGCTTAATATCTTTGTTTGTAGGGGGAGCATTGCTACAAGGCCAAAGCACAAAGTCAAAACTCATGGTACCTTGATAGTGGATGCTCAAGGCATATGACCGAAGACAAGAGTAGATTCATGGATCTAAAGCCAAAAAGTGGAGGAGTAGTGACATTTGGTGACAACTCCAAAGGCCACATTAAAGGTATTGGCTCCATAGGTAATCACTCTACTATTCTTATTGAAAATGTCTTGTATGTCGATGGTCTTAAACACAACTTATTGAGCATAAGTCAATTGTGTGATAAAGGATTTAATGTTTTATTTGATAAAAATGGATGCAAAATTGTAAACATTAAATCTAATAATATTATGCTCATAGGTCATCGCATAAGGAACATATACATAGTGCATCTAGATGACATTCATACATCTCATGCATGCTTAGTAGCACAAAATGAAAATGATGCATGGTTGTGGCATAGGAAACTAGGACATGCTAGCATAAGTGTTTTAGAAAAACTAGTCTCCCTTAATCTAGTTAGAGGTTTACCCAAGATAAAATTTTCAAATGATAAAATTTGTGATGCATGCTCTAAGGGTAAACAACATAAGTCTTCCTTTAAATCCATTAATGATGTTTCTACTAGTAGATGTTTACAACTTATCCATATGGATTTATTTGGGCCAATTAGGACTATGAGCTTGGGTGGTAAGTCTTATGCTTTTGTACTTGTCGATGATTTTTCTAGATTTACTTGGGTTCTATTTTTAAGTACTAAAGATGAGGCTTTGGAAAAATTCATCACATTTTCAAAACTAACCCAAAATGATCTTGAACTTAAAATTTCACATATTAGAAGTGATCATGGAACCGAGTTTCAAAATTTAGGGTTTGAAGATTTTTTAAATGAAAATGGTATTAGCCACAATTTTTCGACTCCTCGAACTCCTCAACAAAATGGGGTAGTTGAGAGGAAAAATAGAACTTTGCAAGAAATGGCTAGAACTATGCTTTGTGAAAACAATTTACCTAAATATTTTTGGGCGGAAGCCACAAACACCGCTTGCTATATTGTAAATCGAGTAATGATTAGGCCAATTTTAAAGAAAACACCTTATGAGATTCTAAAATCTAAAAAGCCTAACATTAGCTATTTTTCGCCCTTTTGGTTGCAAGTGTTTTGTTTTAAATAATGGAACATACAACTTAGGTAAATTTGATGCAAAAAGTGATGAAGCTATTTTCATAGGTTACTCTTTAACCTCTAAAGCCTATCGAGTATTTAACAAAAGAACTTTAGTAGTAGAAGAATCTATTCATGTTTTATTCGATGATAACCTCCTTCCAAGGAAGGATTCTTGTGATGATGATGATGTAGGAATCATAAATGCCTTTGATGGAGGACAAACTTCAAAGGAGGATAAGATTCCAACAAAGGAAGAGGACACACAAGATCCACCTCTTGAAGCCTTGAAGGACTTGGCTCTTGAGGAAAAGGAAGTGAGCTACCCAAGGGAGTTCAACTATGTCAAAGATGGTGAAATCTTGGGTGATCCATCCAAGGGGGTAACCACTCGATCTTCTCTTAGATTAATGAATCATGTTGCATTTATCTCATGCATAGAGCCTAAGAATATTAAAAAAAGCATTAAAAGATGACTTTTGGATTATCTATGCATGAAGAGTTAAATCAATTTGAGAGAAGTAACGTTTGGACATTAGTTGATAGGCCTAGTAATCAATCTACCATATGAACTAAATGGGTCTTTAGGAACAAGCTAGATGAGAGTGGTAACATTGTAAGAAATAAAGCTAGACTAGTAGCACAAGGTTACACTCAAGAAGATGGAATAGATTTTGATGAAACCTATGCACCCGTAGCTAGAATGGAAGCCATTAGGATGTTGCTTGCATATGCATGTTATCATAATTTCAAGATTTTTCAAATGGATGTTAAAAGCGCGTTTTAAATGGTTTTATAAATGAAGAAGTGTATGTGGAACAACCACCGGGTTTTGAAGACTCAAAATTTCCAAATCATGTTTTCAAACTCACCAAAGCTCTTTATGGTTTAAAACAAGCTCCTAGAGCTTGGTATGAAAGACTTTCAAACTTTTTAATTGAAAAAGGATTTGAAAAAGGTAAGGTGGACACTACACTTTTTATAAAAATGTATAAAAATGACATCTTAGTAGTTCAAATTTATGTTGATGATATTATTTTTGGTTCTACTAATGAATGTCATTGTCAAGAGTTTGCTAAGTTAATGCAAGGTGAATTCGAGATGAGCATGATGGGGGAGCTCTCATTTTTTTGGGACTCCAAATCAAGCAAAAGAAGGATGGCACCTTCATCAATCAAGCAAAGTACATAAAGGATATGCTCAAGAAGTTTGGCTTGGAGAATGCAAAGCCTCAAGCCACACCTATGAGCTCATCTACAATGCTTGACAAAGATGAAGGAGGTAAGTGTGTTGACTCTAAGCTTTACCGTTCTATGATTGGATCATTGCTTTACCTTACCGCAAGTAGACCGAATATCTTGTTTAGTGTTTGCTTGTGTGCTAGGTTTCAAGCTAGTCTTAGAGAGTCTCACCTTATAGCCGTTAAGAGAATCTTTAGGTACCTTAGAGATACTCCTTGTTTAGGTCTTTGGAACCCTAGAGACTCTACCTTCAACCTTCATGCTTATTTCGGATGCGGATTATGGGGGTTGCAAAATCGATAGGAAAAGTACTTCGGGAACTTGTCAATTCCTAGGTAGTATGCTCATATCTTGGTTCTCTAAGAAACAAAATAGTGTAGCCTTATCTACCACCGAAGCCGAGTACATATCCTTAGGGAGTTGTTGTGCTCAAGTCCTTTGGATGAAGCAACAACTCTTAGATTAAGGAATTAAAGTTGAAACCATACCCCTAAAATGTGACAACACTAGTGCAATGTGTCTAACAAAAAATCCCATCCAACACTCTAGAACCAAACACATAGAAATAAGGCATCATTTCATTAGAGATCATGTCCTTAAAGAAGATGTGGTTATAGAGTATGTAGACACCTTAAATCAATTAGCGGACATATTTACAAAACCTTTAGACAAAGAGCGTTTTTGGTCCCTTAGGAGAGAGTTAGGTCCAGCTAGCCTATCTTGACCTTTTAGGACTACTTTTGTGCTTAAAATTGCTTGATCTTGTGAAATGCCATGTTTATGTGTTTAGACTCCTAATTTCATCCATGCTTATATAGCTAGGGGGAGTATGTTTATGTTTGCATATGTTTTTTCCTGCTCATTCATGTCATTTATGCATGTTAGGCCTTAGAAAAACTCATTTTTCTGCACTTTTAGAGCCTCATCTGCACTTCCAGGCCCAGGTGTATCGAAACGGGTGAACTTGTTTCGATACGGATGCCTTAAAATCATGTCTGAGAGAAGGGCGTTTCGAAACGCCTCAAAAGGGTTTCGAAACGTTTTTGCTACTGCCAAGGGGTGTATCGAAACGTGTTTCGATACGGGTCAACGGGGCTTCGATACGGTCAACATCGTATCGAAACGGTCAGCTGAAAGTCTCAAAACGGCCAAACCCTCGTGCTCGCGTTTCGAAACGGTCCAGACCATTCCGAAACGGTTTCGCGGATAACTTTATTTAGGGCTTTTAATGTTAAAATTCACTTTAACATCAAACTCTTCAAAACCCTAAAAACCCTAAACCGACTTTCTCCCTATAAAAACCCTCTAAACCTCTTTGTTTTTCACCAAATCTTGAGGGGTTTTTTCTCTAAAACTCTAGTCTAAGCAATTTTCATCAACATTGTGCAAGGACTTTCATCCATTCATCCAAAATCCCAAACTAAGGTATTTTCCCTCTTTTTCTTTTTCTTTCAATTTATGTTCAAATCTTAGGTTAGAAAATTTTATTTTTGTATAAATTATATGTTTTCATGTTTGGGTTTTCCATATCTTGTAAAAAATTTCAAAATCTTAAATTTTTTTGATTCGGATATAAAATTTTTCAGTCGTATTTTCTTTTACTGTTTTTTTTAAATTTTTTCTTTGTTTTATTTTTTAAAAAAACCTAAGTGGAATTTATTATTGGATTTAATTTAAAAATCTATGCATACACTTAATTTTTAAAACATGCTTGCTTAATGTTTTTAGGATGTCGGAACAAGCTAACAAAAAGCGTAAGTCCGTTCAAACCGGTGAGTCGAGCATGCGCCCGAATCTCGCTCTGCTTTTTCAGAAATCCCTTCGAACTACAGAGATGCGAGCTCGTTTCACATATGTCAAGGATTTCGAAGTTCGTCGTGAACGTGTCATTGATCTCGATTTCCTCAACTCCGAGCGATTCCTATTCCGTTACCTCGAGTGTTTGAGTGAATGGGATCTTCTTCCTTTATTGAGCATCCCGGATATTCGCTACAAACATATGGTACTCATCTTTTACTCCAATGTTCGTCTTATTAATGATGAATCCAATACCGAGG
This sequence comes from Hibiscus trionum, assembly GCA_030270665.1. Classification (NCBI taxonomy): domain Eukaryota; kingdom Viridiplantae; phylum Streptophyta; class Magnoliopsida; order Malvales; family Malvaceae; genus Hibiscus; species Hibiscus trionum. Next base: position 1,774,442 of record BSYR01000046.1, read on the forward strand.
TTGTAGGGATTGAATCTTTTATGTTAGGGAAAAAGTTTACTGTTAATGTTGCACTCTTGGAGTCCACTTTTTCCCTTAAGAATATAGGAATTGAGAATGAACGTCACTTTGGTACTACCACCGGTCCGACATTTGCCTTGGATGCGCACGATCGTTTTCTTCACTTGATGGTATCATGGTTCCTTCGCCCTTCCGGAGGTAAATACTCTCATATCCGTCAAGTTGATCACTTTTGGCTTGAATGTTTCCGTCGAGGTGAGCGCCCTAATGTTGCTAAGATCATTTTTGCCGAGATGGTCAATAATGTTAAGCTTATTGACACCAATGAGTTGAAATCATTTACTTATGACACGATCTTAAGCCACATCTTTAGCACCATTGGTCTCGATTGCACCTACGACTCCCCGGAACCTCGCAAGTCCAAGATTGGTGAGTCCTCTCTTCGCAAGTCCGGGTTTCGCTATGTGAACGATGTTTGGGAACGTGTTGATAGAGAAGCTCCTCTTCCTCTCGTTGCACCTCCACCGCAAGCTCCAGTTGGAAACAATGAAGCTCTTACGGCTCTCATTACCGAGCGGTTCAATGCCTTGGATACTCGCATAGCTTCGGGTTTTGGTGCCATCGACACTCGCTTGCAAAATGTCGAGGATCGCCTCCTATCTCTTGAGACTTCCCACTCGAACTTGGATTTATCCTTCTCTACTCTTTATGGCCAATGGACGAAGTTTCACCGTTCTCAAGTCAAGAGCGATGATGAGACTTCGGATGATGATGATGGTGGTGACGAGGCCTAGGACTTTCATATCATATCATATTATTTATGCATTTTCGGTTTAAGATTGCATCTTTATGTTTCATTATGTTTTAGGAACCTATGCTTTTGATCTTTTGTTTGGGATTCTATTTTGAACTTAATGTTGATTTATGTTTTGGATATTTTAATTTTATGAATTGATATTATTGTTGCTTATTAGTTAATGCTTATTGGTACTAATCCTTTGTCTTCTCTATGAGCCTTATTTATTATTTTTGATCTAACAAAAAGGGGGAGAAGAAATTTAAGCCAAAAACAAAAATTCGTTTTAAATGTTTAAAGTGTTTTTAAGTTTTAAAACTTGAATTTCAAAGTTAAACATTTTTAAAACTTTAAAAACCTATCTTAAATTAAGGGGGAGTTAGAATATGTTCAAAATTTTCAAAACTCTTAAAAAATTCTAACTTTGGTTTTGTTATATCAAAAAGGGGGAGATTGTGAAACCGATATTTTAATTTTGATATAACTAAAAACCTAAGGACTAAATTGAAAATGTCAAAATGAATTTTTAAGTCCTCAAACATCCCCATATAATTTTAAGATTATGCCAAAGTTAAAAATAAAGTTTTCAAATATTTTTCTAAGTGTTTAAAGCCGAAACAGTGATTTTCAAGTCCATGTTTCGAAACGGCCTAAGGCGTTTCGAAACGGTTTCATCACTGCCAACCCCTGTTCCGAAACGCGTATCGAAACGGCTTTAGAACATATGAACTCGTATCGAAACGGCTTCAAGCGTTTCGAAACGGTTCTTCATTTTGATTTGAAATTTATGACCGCTGTAATATTTTTAACTGAATTTTCAAAGATCGTTAGGGTGTTTCGAAACGGGCTCAAGCTATTTCGAAACGACCCTTGACAGTGGAAAAAAGTGTTTCGAAACGGCTTCAACACGTTTCGAAACGGGCTCTTAAATGCACCCCAACGACTCTTTCTATTTTAGTCCGTTTCGAAATAGGTACCCCGCGTTCCGAAACGGGTTGTTGCATACTGCATTTATGGAGGTGAGATAACATCCCCAACGGCTCTATTGATGAATGCAACAACCACAACGGCTAGAAATCAATAAGAAGGTATAAAAGGGACCTCTAAAAGCTCCAGCAACAACTATTGATCCAAAAGCAAATATCCATACATCAAATCCAAGCATTTGTGCTAAAATCGCATATTGTCTAGAAACCCCAATTGTAATTTTCATTCTTATCCTTTTCAATTGGGTTGAGTGCTTGTAATTGGGCTACAATTTGTATTGAGAGATACTATCTTAGCCATCAAACTCTTTGTTATCTTTGTGTGAGGATTAGGTTAAATTTTGGGTAGAAAATTTAATCGAAAATTGTAAGGGTTGCCTCCTTAGCCTAGAAAAGGGGAAGAGCAATTAGTGGAATTGTTGCAAATCCTTAGTGAAGCTAAGGTAGTGGATGTAGAGTTCATTTGGAACTTGAACCACTCTAAAATTCTTTGTCAATCTTTTTAATTTGCAATTTCCACCACACAAACCTTAAAAATCCAATTCACCCCCCTCTTGGTTCATATCGATCTTTCGATCCACTCAATAAGATCTGACACTGTGTGTTCGCTTGGTAAGCTGCTCCCTTAACCTTTCTAATTCAACTCTGACCAATATCAGACTTGCTAATTGACACCATCTTTTTTTAGCAAACCCCGTCCATAATGATAGCCCTTGAATTGGGTAAAACCACCTTGACTCAACACCTTTGTGTCATGAAATGCATGCAAGAATAAATGCAAGAAGATCACAAGAAAAATCGTTAGTGTCGGATAAACACAGTTAACATGATAAGAGAAATAAGGCAAGCATGAAAGCAAGCAACCATATTTATCCCGTCTAATAAACCTAGGTTTTCCGCGTGGCACTAAAAGGGGTGGGCATTCTAGTTCTCTAAATGCAATTTTGGTTCTAGGAGGTACTCGAACTGTCCTCGCTGTCCCCTTCTAAGGGTAGCAAGGTCCTCGGTCATCACCCATTATAGGCTCCTCTCAACCGAGTTCAATTCAAGGGGACCCTTTAGCTATATCTGCACGGAGAAACGATATTCCCACGAAGATATAGGGTATTCGAGCCCCGAAGGTACTTGCTAGGCCTACACGGAGGAACAATATCCCCACAAAAGAACTAGCGTTTCCCCCCCACTTAAACGAACGAGTTTAAATGCCAATTTTAAATGCGTTTAAAATAAACTCGCACTTATAAACAAATATCGAACGACTCGGTCACTTTAATACGCAACTTTTAATATTAATTAAGCGGTAAAGTTTTTTTGGCTCGACTCTCTTTTTGTTTTTGAAAACAAAAATTTGTCCCCAGCAGAGTCGCCATCTGTTGCGACTAAATTGTTTTTCATAAATACAAGTACCTCGGATGTCGCTCGGACGAACCGGGTTTTTAGATTGTTTTCGAAAAATTAGTCGGATTTATAAAAATAGAGGAGTCGCCACCGGCCATTTAAAATGGTAGACCGGACACCGAAATAAAACCAGAGATTTTTCTTTAAAAAAATGGGTTCGGGAGTCGGTTACACGCGGGGAAGGATGAGCACCCCCGTCGTGCCCAAAAATCGGTACCAAAAACATTACCGCTTAATTAATATTAAATTTTTCGAATTAAAGTGACGAATCGTATCGAAATTTGGTTATACGAGTGAGTGAATTTTAAAGGTCTTAATATTCGAGAAGGAACGTCCGAACCACCACCACTACGACTTGTACTGGCCTCGTTCGTTCCCGAATAAAAAGACGCTCGCATTGCATTTTATAATTCGGATGCAACTTACAAAACATAGATTTATACGATTAACTAGGAGAGATAGAGACACACAATACAAGGCATGTTATAACATAATCAAAATAAATAAAAAATGGCATACGAACTCAATGTAAACTAAAGTAAACATAAAACATATGGGAAAACATATAGACGTGCATGCTTATAAAATTACGAGATAAGAAAAAAATTATATGCAAAGGGAAAGTCAAAATGCAAACACATGCGAACTTTAGGATTAAACGCGTAAATAACCAACTGTTTTGGGAACGGAAATCAAATAAAAAACAGAGACTTAGGGGGTTTGAGCGAAATAAATCCCATAAGAAACGACACAATTAAGATTGGCAAGAGTGAAATTGAAAGGGTTCGGAAACTTGTAAGGACTGCGGGCGTAGTTTTTTTAAAACTCGATGGCCTGAACTGGATAAAACCAACACGCTCCCATATAAATTCATCCTATTCTGAGTTGTGTTGAGTGTGTAAAAGTTCTATTATTTACCCCCTATTTAACCCATATTTATGCTGCATTCAAGCATTATTTATTGCATTTAGGTCAGTTTACAGTTAAACATCACAAATATATTAAAAGGCACAGTTTCTACTAAAATTGGTTGTTTTTGCAGGTTGCTGCTGTAGCAGACGGAAAGGGCAGGCGCTGGGCAGTGAAGCAGAAGAGCTGGAACTGGATGAGCAGTCAAGGAGGACGATGCTGCCATGGTTGCCGCCATGACAGCAGAGGCCGGCAACAGTTTTGAGGAGAAGAAGCAAAGTGGACCTCGACAGATAGAGAAAATTCAGCCCGTCTGTCGTGTGAAATCACCATATTTTTCCAAGCCCCAGATCGAAAGGAATGTCAAGCCCAAAGTTCAAGGAGAGAAAATCCCAAGCAAGAAAGATGACGGCTGGAAAGTAGATTCTTTGAAGATTTAGTCTTTATTAGAATTGTACTTTAATTTAAAGTTGTATTCTTGCTATTATAGAAAACTTGGACCCAAAGCCTATATAAGGGCATATATTTCGACCTAGGAGGACATAACTGATTCCCTAGCTTTCTTCCCAAAACCCTAGCCGTTTTCCTTCCCTCAACATGTTCTAAATTCCCCCTAGGGCCACGGGTTGTTTTGTAAAGTAGTTGCAAGGGTTGTTTTGTTTTAGGAATTTTCAGTTCAATAAAATAAACTTCAAGTTCTCTTATTCTGGTTATTAATATCTTGCAAGAGCATCGGGAGAGCATTGTGAGGTTATCAATTTACTTAGCATCGGGAGAGTTAAGTATACGAAAGGAATAAGAGCAAGTTCTCTAGTTTATAGTTAAACTATCTCGGACCTAGGGATATGACGAGGTTAAGTGGCTAAAGAAGAATTCATTAACATTGGTGTTCATCCTTCGATTCACGCCGGGAGGTATCATCAAAGACGTGATCATTGACAGACTTGGACCTAGGGATAGGCCAAGGCATATCTGGGATTCTTGCCAAACTTGAAGTACTGAGTTGAGTGGTCGCTGCCGCGACAATCAACGGACTGCTGCCGCGACGGGGACGACGACAGAACTGGATTTCCTGGACTTAGCAATACCTGCACTACTGAGCAATTCAATACCAGCCCATTCTCTCTATCTTGATTTCTCTACTTTTATTTTCCAGTAATCTTTATTATTCTCGTGACAACTTTCTCAAATATTTTCTTTACCTTCGTGCAGTGATTCAAGGTGAAGCTATTAGCCCAATCCCTGTGGAGACGATATCCGATACTTCGTATCACTTTACTACTTGCGCCGTGTACACTTGCACTACAATTGCGATAGCCTCTTTTACACGCAACAAGTTTTTTGGCGCCGTTGCCGGGGATTGGCAACATAACTCTACCTTTTCTTTTACTGCACTTTTTGTTTTTATTTTTATTTTTCTGTTTTTCTTTGGTTTGCTCAACTCTTGCTTTTCACAAGGTTCCTTGTTTATGCGCAGATCGAAACGAGGTGAAGATCCTGAGTATCCACTAGATCCGGAAATCGAACGTTCATTCAATCTCAAGAACCGACTTCGTCACATACTAGCCAGGAACGAGTACCTTGAGGAATAGTTAGAGACGATGGCACACCAAGGAAACGACCCTCCTGTTGGAGATAGAGAGGTTATACCGCTTGTCGGTAACCTTGCTGCCGCTGCCGAACGACGGTCCTGTCGTGACTACATGTTGAACGATCATGTAGAACTGGAAACCACGCTGCCGAACATAGATGTTGACAACTTCGAGCTGAAACATGTCATGTTTAGCATGATCAACAATGCTGGTCAATTCAGTGGTGTTGTTACAGAGGATGCTAGGGAGCATCTAAAAACGTTCCAGGAGATCGGCGGTTCGTTTAGACTACCGGGAGTTAATCCGGAGATACTGAGGCTTCGATTATTTCCTCATTCATTGAGGGACAGAGCAAAGACTTGGTGGAATAAACTTACGCCGGGTTCAATTAGAACTTGGGCAGATTTGTCTCGTGAATTTTTATCTCGTTTTAATCCTTCACATTTATCTGAGCGATTACGTAACGAAATTGCTACTTTTCAATAGGAAGATGACGAGCCAATGCACGAGGTCTGGGACATATTTACCACTCTTCTTCGGAACTGCCCAATGCATGGATTCCCCGTCTGGAATCAGGTAACTAAGTTTTATAATGCTGTCAACTTACAAATTCGTATTCGAATTGATTCAGCAGCAAACGGATTATTATTGGACAAAGACCCGGACGAGGCAATGCAAGTATTGAAAATCTGGCTAAGAATGAGGAGCAGTTTCCGACAGCAAGAATAGGGGGTAAACGGGTTCTAGCTGTTAAGGATTATGAGGCCGAAAGCACGATGAAATCACAGGTGGCATACCTTACTAAGGCAATGAAGAAGTCTTGAACGATGATGCACAACATGGATTTGCTGTCGAGGAGGTATGTGAAATCTGTGAGGGAAATCATAGTTCGGATAAGTGTCCTATACAGTTAGAAGAGGGAAAGTATGTTGGAAACTATAAGCCGAATTACAACTCCAACAACTATAATCCCAATTGGAGAAAGGATCCCAAGTTTTCTTGGAGTAATCGTAATAATGCCCTGAATCCTCAAGCACACAATAATCAGAATTATGGAGGACCTAGATTGCTGACTTGATAGCAACTGCAGCCGCAGCAGCAACAACAACAGCCACCAGCTGCCACAAACAGTATACTGGAACAGACTCTGGCTACTTTTATGTCTCAGACAGGTACTTATATTGAGAACATGAATCAGTTTGTTAAGAAGACAGAAACATTCATGGATAAAACAGAGATGCAGATGACGAATCATGAAGCTACTCTGAAATCTTTGGAGACACAAATGGGTCAGGTTTCCCAGCATATCAATCCAAGGCAGACTGGAGGATTCCCTAGTAATACTGAAAATGCTAGGCAGCCCACACATGAGCAGTGTAAGGCCATTACTACTAGGAGTGGGAAGAAACTACCAGGGCCAGAGAAGGAAGCTGAAACAGTGAAAAAACCAGCCTTGGACAGACCTGCCGAGGAAGCTGCCCCGACAGGTAACAAACAGCCTGTTGCCGATAAACCTGTTACGACAGCAGAAGCGACAGAGGAGAAAAATGATGAACCAAAACCTCCTCAGATTCGTATGCAGTGGGAAGGAAGCATTGTCGATTATCGTCCCCCACCTCCTTTCCCTCAACGGTTACAGCAAGTGAAGCAAGAATCTCAGCTCAAAAAGATTTATGATATTTTTAAGCAGGTTCATATTAACATTCCACTGTTGGATGCCGTGAGGGAGATGCCCGGTTACGCCAAATTTCTCAAGGATGTCATGTCAAAGAAATCTAAACTTGGGGAATTTGAAACGGTTAAGATGATAGAAGGATGCATGAGTATTCTTCATAGGCAGCCACCCCAGAAAAAGAAGGATCCGGGGAGCTTCATCATACCTTGTGTAATCGGAGATAAATATGTGGGTAAGGCACTTTGTGATCTTGGTGCTAGTATTAATTTAATGCCAAAATCTATTTTTCAGAAATTAGGTATTGGAAAAGCTCGGCCCACGACAGTAATTCTGCAGCTGGCAGACCGCTCTTATGTTCATCCGGAAGGAAAAATCGAAGATATTCTAGTAAGAGTGGATAAATTTATATTTCCTGCTGATTTTCTTGTTTTAGATTGTGAAGCAGATGAAAATGCACCAATCATCCTGGGGCAACCCTTCTTAGCCACGGGAAGATCACTGATTGATGTGGAGAAAGGAGAACTCACCATGAGAGTGAACGATCAAGAAATAAAGTTGAATGTTCTCCGAGCTATGAAGCATGCTGATGCAGATGAGGAATGCAAGGCTATCACTGAAGTTACCCTTGATCAACCCTGCATTAGGTCGGGCTGTCACGACATCAAAATTGGTCACTGCCTCGGCAGCCACTTACAGGACTGTCACGACAGCACTGACTACAGCAACTCCTTAGAATCCGATACATCAGACACTGAAGATCAGGAGGAGGTAAACTGGATAGGCGATCGTCCAGGTAAGTTATTCGAACCCTTAAATTATACTTCGGATAACCATGCAGTCCAAAAGCCATCAACTGTTGAGCCCCCTGTTTTAGAACTAAAGCCCCTGCCAGGGCAGCTAAAGTATGCTTTTCTTGGTTCAAATGATACGTTGCCCGTAATCATCTCTTCCAAGTTGATGCAGGAACGGGAACATCAATTAATAGGGATGCTGCAGCAGCACAAAAAGGCAATTGGATGGACGATAGCTGATATTCAAGGCATTAGTCCGGCATTATGTATGCATAAAATCCTTTTAGAGGATGATCATAAGACGACTATAGATGCTCAAAGGCGGCTAAACCATGCGATGAAAGAGGTGGTGCGTAAAGAGATAATCAAATGGTTAGATGCTGGTATAATTTACGCCATCTCCGACAGCAAATGGGTGAGCCCAGTGCAATGCGTTCCCAAGAAAGGAGGAATGACCGTGGTGACCAACGAAAACAATGAGTTAATCCCAACCAGGACTGTGACCGGTTGGAGGGTTTGTATGGACTATCGGAAGCTTAACAAAGCAACCCGAAAAGACCACTTCCCTTTACCCTTTATTGATCAAATGCTTGATAGACTAGCGGGTAAACCTTACTATTGTTTTCTTGATGGTTATTCAGGTTATAATCAAATAGCTATCGCACCGGAAGATCAAGAAAAGACGACCTTCACATGCCCCTACGGAACGTACGCTTTTAGGAGGATGCCTTTTGGATTATGCAATGCACCCGCCACCTTCCAAAGGTGCATGATGGCCATATTCTCCGATATGGTGGAGGACTTCCTTGAAATTTTTATGGATGATTTTTCAGTCTTTGGGGACGATTTTCAGAGCTACCTAGGCAATTCACAAAAGGTACTTGAAAGATGTGAAAAAGCAAACCTAGTCTTAAATTGAGAAAAATGCCACTTTATGGTGGATGAAGGGGATAGTCCTTGGCCATAAGATTAGCTGCCGTGGCATAGAAGTCGACAGGGCAAAGATAGAAGTGATCGAAAAGCTGCTGCCGCCGACTACAGTCAAGGGTATTAGAAGTTTCTTGGGACATGCTAGTTTTTATCGAAGATTCATTGCAAATTTCTCAAAAATCACCAAGCCCCTATGCCATCTTCTGGAGCAGAACCGACCCTTTGACTTTGATGATGAATGTACTGAAGCATTCAAGGTTCTGAAGGAAAAACTGGTAACAGCTCCAATAGTACAGCCACCAGACTGGACACAGCCATTTGAGATCATGTGTGATGCTAGTGACTATGCTGTCGGGGCAGCACTTGGGCAGCGAAGAGACAAATTATTTCATGTCATATACTATGCCAGCAAGACATTGAACGACGCCCAAGTAAACCACACCACCACAGAAAAAGGAGTTATTAGCTGTGGTGTTCTCCATCGACAAGTTTCGTTCTTACATACTTGGAACGAATGTAATAGTGCACACTGATCATTCTGCTTTGAAATATATGTTCGCGAAAAAGGATGCAAAGCCTCTATTGATACGGTGGATCCTGCTATTGCAAGAATTCGACCTTGAAATCAAGGACAAAAAAGGGACAGAAAATCAGGTGGCAGATCACTTGTCAAGGTTGGAGAAGGGACAGAGTCTACCAACAGATGAGACAAACATACTGGAGACCTTCCCAGACGAGCAGCTCTTTGCTGCCGCAATCACTGCCGCGATAGCCGTGGCGGCAGGTAAGTCTTCTGAACTCCCATGGTATGTTGATTTCGTTAATTTCTTAGTTAGCGGAATAATTCCTTCTGACCTTAATTATCAAGCCAAGAAGAGGTTCCAAAATGATGTTAAGCATTATTAATGGGACGAACCTCTTCTTTTCAAAATCTGTGCAGATCAGGTTATAAGGAGATGTGTACCACAAGAAGAGCAAGAAGATATACTTCATCACTGCCATGCTTCACAGTATGGAGGTCACTTAGGAGGCAACGAAACTGCTGCCAAGGTGCTGCAGTCAGGGTTTTATTGGCCGTCACTGTATAAAGATGCGCAAATCTTCTACAAAAGTTGTGACAGGTGCCAAAGGACAGGAAACATCTCAAGAAGAAAAGAGATGCCACTGCAGAACATTCTAGAGGTTGAGATCTTCGACATTTGGGGGTTTGATTTTATGGGACCATTCACATCTTCATGTGGGAATCTATACATCCTCCTGGCAGTAGATTATGTCTCTAAGTGGGTTGAAGCCATCGCCACTCAAAAGAATGATGCCAAGACAGTCCAAAGGTTTTTACACAAAAACAGTTTTTCTAGGTTTGGCATCCCTAAGGCGATTATCAGTGATGAAGGGAGACATTTCGACAACAGGGTTATTGCTGCCGCCTTGAAGAAATACGGTGTCAAGCATCGGATCACGACAACATATCACCCACAAACCAATGGACAAGCTGAAATATCTAATAGGGAAGTTAAGAACATTCTTGAGAAGATGGTCAAGCCAACTAGGAAAGATTGGTCTTTACTCCTCAATGACGTTATGGGCCTATAGGACAGCTTTTAAAACTCCATTAGGAATGTCTCCATACCGATTGATTTATGGGAAAACATGTCATCTACCTGCCGAGATAGAGCACAGAGCATACTGGGCGATCAAGGCAGTGAATATGGACTTGGACAGGCAGGGCAGAAAAGGCTGTTAGATCTGAACGAAATTGAAGAAATTCGGACAATGACCTATGACAATGCAAGAATCTACAAAGACAAAACTAAGAAGTGGCATGACAAGAAGTTGCTGTCACGACAGTTCTGCCCAGGGCAGCTTGTATTGCTCTTCAATTCTAGACTGAAACTCTTCCCAGGGAAGCTGAAATCTAGATGGTCTGGCCCGTTCCAAGTCGTACAGGTTTTTCCCCATGGTGCCATAATAATCCGATCATTAAAAGACGGGCACCAATTCAAAGTCAACGGACAGCGCCTAAAGCATTATCAGGGGACTGAAGCCCCAAGAATGTAGGAAGTGGTTACCTTAGGAGATGCCCCACCTGGCATCCCTAATTTAACCTAAATTTTATTTTTAATTTTATTATTATTATTACTTATTATTTATTAGGAAATAAGATTTATTTTAGTGGAATAATGTTTTTCTTTTTATTGTTTTTAGGAAATTAAGGAGTCAAGAAGAACAGGAGAAGTGAACTCAGCCTATCATCCATCCACCAGCCCAACAAAGAGCCCAAATTTTGAAGCCCGTCGTTACAGCTGCCGTGACAGACGCGAAAAATACAGGCTGTCATCACGCTGTCACGATAGACGCGGAAACACGTCACAGATGCGTAAGAGACGCGGAAACGCGTGACAGACGCGTCAGACACGCTAACGTATAACAGCTGGCCCCGTTATTCGCACCTACCGTTACAGCTTCAACGGGCAGCAAATCCTTCTCTATATAACCCCGTTTCATTTTTCATTTTCACTCACCTCTGCTTTTCTTACTTGCTCTCTCTTTAGTTTTTATTTGCTTTCATTTTATTTCCACAACCCTTGCACAAAAATGTCTTCTAGGAAAACCCGACGGAATGCTGCCTCCAGTTCCACACCGACAACAACTCCCCCACGCTTCTTCGCCAGCAGAGATATGTGGAAAGAGCGAGGATTTATCTATACATCGCAAGAGGAAAACCTGGGCCTCAAGCCATTCATAGCCCGGAAGGTTCGAGCCTTACAGTGGCAGACTTTTGCGGAGCAGCCTGAAGAAATGAATGTCATGCTCGTTCGAGAATTTTATGCCGCCATCAGCAGCAGGACAGCGACAGCGGTGATGGTTCGAGGGAAAGAAGTGCCGTTTGAAGCAGAGTACATTAACACCTTATATGGCTTCTACATCGGCAACAATGACGACGCTCACCAGCAGTTCCTCAACACATTAGACACTGCTGCCTATGACGCTGTCATGGCAGAACTGACAGATGAGGGAACTCAATGGAATACCAGCCGGAAAAATCCACGGACGGTAAAGCGGACCCAGCTGCTGCCGGAGGCAAAGTTATGGAATGCCTTCATAAAAAAGAGGATCATGCCGTCATCCCACAACACCACGGTCGACCAGCCGAGGTTAGCGTTAATACACTCCATTTTACATGAACGGCCCATTAATGTGGGCAGTTATATTCGGGAGAGCATTTTGGAGTGTGCGCACAGACCGACGGGTCCCCTTTTCCTCCCGTACCTCATCACCTCACACTGCCATGGCCATGGCGTACCAGAAGTCAACACTGACTTGCGAGTCCAAGGAAAAGGCTGGACTGAAAAGAACATCCTCAGCCTCATAGAGCTAACCGCTGCCACCCCTCTGTCGTCATTCAACCCAGCTGCCACCACAGCCGACATGACAGAGCAGCCAGACACTGAACCAGCTGCCGCCCCGACAGACTCCTCCTCCCAGATATTAGCTGCCATTCAGAAGCTGGAGGAACGACAGCTGGGTTTAATGACCTTCATCAGGGATTTTGCTGCCTCTACGGTAACTTTTATACAAAATTCTTTAAATTTCCCTGATGCTGCCTTCCCCACTTTTCATGCACATTACTTTACTGTCACTACACCTGCCCACACTCCTACACCTGCTGCTACCCCACGGACACCCTTTGCCGCCTCAACGTCATCGCCTGCCCCGACAGCAGCAGGCAGCACCCGTGCTGAACCATCTGCCCGTGGCACAAAACGTCGAATGGCATCGGAGGAGCTTGATGCCTTTGTTGCTGGGTTCTCCTCCTCTTCTGTTTGGGCCGCCAGTGATACTGAACCCTCTATCAAGAGGAATCTGTCGAAGGAATTCTCACCGGTGAAGAGGCAGAAGCGGATGGCAGATAAAAATAACATGCCAAAAGCCAGCAGTGACAGCAGCAGCGGCGGGGAGAGCAGCAGCAGCAGCTCTGAAGTTCAGGTTGTGGAGCAACCCCCTCACATCTCCCCAACCAGGATCCAGCCACCACGGGAGGCCAAAGCAAAGAACACATCTGCCTCCCCCGTGCCCCAGCCAGCTCCGAAAGCTAGAGCCCGCCGCCAGATCAGACTCAGCAGCAGCAGCGAAGATAGCGATTAAAATTTAAGTTTCTTATCTTATTATTGCTGCCTGCTATATATTTTGTGATGTACTGCCTTATCTTTTGTTTTTATTTGTCATTTGCATTGAGGGCAATGCAACCCTCGAGTTTGGGGGTGGCAACCCTCCATTAATGGAGTCCATCTTAGTTTAAAAATTTGTGTCTTTACCTAGTTTATTTTTCTGGTTTAAAAAAAATGATGAAAATATTGAAAACTTTGGTTGAACACTGTGAATTGAACTCACATGTCGTGACAGCCCTGTCGTGGCAGTGACTTTAGGATAGTTTTTAGGAAAAGTTTAGAGTCTTTCTATATTTCTGAAAACTTAAACACATTTGTGACTGTTATACTGCTTAGAACTCTTCTAGTTAACTAGAATAGGAAGCTTAGCACTTGAATAGCCCCTAGAGGTGCCTAACACTGGCTCTAGGAAAGAAGTTTAGCAAAAGAGACTCAACAGCCCTAAAGGTGCCCGAAACTGGCTCTAGGAAGTTAGCTAGAGGTGCCCAAAACTGGCTCTAGTGAAACTTTAGCTCAAAAAAAATAGTGAAATCGAGTAAAAACAAAAAAAATCAAAGGAGCATAAAAAATGCCTTCAAAAGATAAACTTTGGCATAAAAATTGGAATTAAGAGCTGAAATATTCTAGTGAAACTAAGAGAGTCTTGGCATATAACTGTTCACAAGCATGCACACACTGCACGAGGACTATAGTGAGACTCTGGACAGATCCTAGATTATCCGACAAGTTGCTGCCGTCAGAGAAAGTTCACTGTTTAAAGCCAAAACAAAAATATTTCATTTTTCTTTTAAGTCTTAGTTCCTTGAGGGCAAGCAAAAACTTGAGTTTGGGGGTGTGTTGAGTGTGTAAAAGTTCTATTATTTACCCCCAATTTAACCCATATTTCTACTGCATTCAAGCATTATTTATTGCATTTAGGTCAGTTTACAGTTAAACATCACAAATATATTAAAAGGCACAGTTTCTACTAAAATTGGTTGTTTTTGCAGGTTGCTGCTGTAGTAGACGGAAAGGGCAGGCGCTGGGCAGTGAAGCAGAAGAGCTGGAACTGGATGAGCAGTCAAGGAGGACGATGCTGCCATTGTTGCCACCGTGACAGCAGAGGCCGACAGCAGTTTTGAGGAGAAGAAGCAAAGTGGACCTCGACAGATAGAGAAAATTCAGCCCGTCTGTCGTGTGCAATAACCATATTTTTCCAAGCCCCAGATCGAAAGGAATGTCAAGCCCAAAGTTCAAGGAGAGAAAATCCCAAGCAAGAAAGATGACGGCTGGAAAGTAGATTCTTTGAAGATTTAGTCTTTATTAGAATTGTACTTTAATTTAAAGTTGTATTCTTGCTATTTTAGAAAACTTGGACCCAAAGCCTATATAAGGGCATATATTTCGACCTAGGAGGACATAACCGATTCCCTAGCTTTCTTCCCAAAACCCTAGCCATTTTCTTTCCCTCAACATGTTCTAAATTCCCCCTAGGGCCACGGGTTGTTTTGTAAAGTAGTTGCAAGGGTTGTTTTGTTTTAGGAATTTTCAGTTCAATAAAATAAACTTCAAGTTCTCTTATTCTGGTTATTAATATCTTGCAAGAGCATCGGGAGAGCATTGTGAGGTTATCAATTTACTTAGCATCGGGAGAGTTAAGTATACGAAAGGAATAAGAGCAAGTTCTCTAGTTTATAGTAGAACTATCTCGAACCTAGGGATAGGACGAGGTTAAGTGGTTAAAGAAGAATTCATCAACATCGGTGTTCATCCTTCGATTCACGCCGGGAGGTATCATCAAAGACGTGATCATCGACAGACTTGGACCTAGGGATAGGCCAAGGCATATCTGGGATTCTTGCCAAACTTGAAGTACTGAGTTGAGTGGTCACTGCCGCGACAATCAACAAACTGCTGCCGCGACGGAGACGACGACTGGACTGGATTTCCTGGACTTAGCAATACCTGCACTACTGAGCAATTCAATACCAGCCCATTCTCTCTATCTTGATTTCTCTACTTTTATTTTCTAGTAATCTTTATTATTCTCGTGACAACTTTCTCAAATATTTTCTTTACCTTCGTGTAGTGATTCAAGGTGAAGCTATTAGCCCAATCCTTGTAGAGACGATATCCGATACTTTGTATCACTTTACTACTTGCGTCGTGTACACTTGCACTACAATTGCGATAGACTCTTTTACACGCAACAAGTTGTAAAACCCTAGAACTAAAAAAAAGTACCTAACGGGGCCACTCATCTCCTTTCCCCTTTCTTTTCTCTGTTTACCTACCGAACAAAAACCCTAAAACGGCGGCCACGATGAAACGGTCGTCGTTCTTAACCGCCGATGAAGACCAAAACACCACTCCTCTCGTCTCCCAAAATCTTAAGGCAAACCCTAAACACCTATGCCCCTAAACCGCGCCGTCGTTTCGCTTTCCATCTCACCACCTCACCACTCGCGGCTCAACCAAGACCGGTCGGCTTGTCGGTGTTTAACGGAGGAAACGACGGCAACGAGATGCGACGAGGTAAACGCACGGTTACCTTTCTTTCTACTCTTCCTTTTGCTTTTTTTAGCATGCAAAAAAATGAAACCGAAAAAAGGATACCTCTGGAATTTCTGCTTATTATTACTCTTCGAATGAAAAATCCCGAGTGGGATGCTGTTTACAATTTCTGTATTTTGATGCTCATTGATTTTTTGGTGCTCGATTCTCTCTGTTTTTATCCTCAATGCTCTCTCTTTTTTCTTTCGATCCTCCCCCTTTTTTTCCTCCTTAAAAGCGGGATTACATTTAATTTCCGGTTTCTCTTTATACCGGATTTTGCTGAGTAACAAACAAAAATACATAAATACAAGCTCTGTTTATGATTCTCTTGTCTAGTTGACATTTTGCGTTGCCTCTTGCTGATTCTCTGCTTTTGTTTTTTGTTTTGGTTTGTTTTCCGTTTTTAGTACTCTGATGCTCTGTTGTTTTTGTCTGAGATATACCGGAGAAGCCCAAATCGGAAGAGGCGTGCCGGTTGCAGGAGGCAGACGCGCTTGTGGCAGGCCAACGGTCAGAAGGTTCAGGCGCGTGGGTAGCAGAGGAGACGGGATCTGGAAGCTTCGTCCTCGAGGCTTGATCTGGAGCAATCTGGGCCCTTAGATCTTCGCGCGATCCGACGGCTCAGATGTAGCGGCGCTTGGGCAAAGATAGGGTTCTCTAGGGTTTCTCGCGAGAATCCGATTTGGGCCGTCAGATCTAAACAGATCTGACAGTTGTGAGCTTGGCGGTGTGAGACCAAATGGAGGCTCATCTAGGTTTTTTTGGTGAGACGATCTGGACCTTTGGATCTACTTCGCCAGATCCGACGGCTCCTAATGCGTGGCGGCTGCAGAAGACATAAACAATGTGTTAGGGTTTCTTTTTGGTGTAATGGGCTTGCCGGGCATTTGGGCTTAATGTATATATATATATATTTTTATATTATTCTGAGCTTCTTATTTTAAGCAATGGGTCATGTTATTATTTTGGACTCTCATTATTAATCAAAATGGGTTTTTGTTTATTATGTCCAATTTTTATTATAATTATAATAGTAATATCTAATAATAATAGTAATAATAATAATAGTAATAGAGATAAATATAACAAATAATAACACTTAACACATACTAATAAAATAAACCTCATAATAATAATTAATAATGATAATACAATAAATAATCATAGTAACAAAAATAGCAATAATAATTACTAATAGTAATAATATACAAATGATAATATTAACCCTTAGTAAATGATAATAATATAATAAGACATAAATGTTATTATAATAAATATAATATATTAGTAATGTTTAGAGGTTTTTTCCTTTCAATAATGTAATGAGTATAAAAATAATGTTGCTATTGATAATAATACTACCACAATACTAAAAGAGTAATAGTAGTAGTAACACTTATATATATACATGTATATTTTCTCTTTTTCGTTTTTTTTCTTTTTTCATTTTAAATGCCTAACAGCCCAATAAGCCCACTAACAACACAAACTAAAGGGGTTCAAGGTCCGGACAAAATTAGTGATTACAACCTCCACGGTCAAAGTTATTATGTCTCTTTCCCGAACTAGATCCTCCTGAACGCTTGGTCGGCCCCAAGTTATGCTCAATGTCCTTGGCCCTTGCAATCAAGACATTAAAATCTGAGTAATCTGAAGCTAAGGTGTACCTCTTAACTTCCTCATGAAGCTCATATCTGAAACGGCTACAACGGTCCCTCTCAGTAGGAACCAACTCTGGAGCATACTGACTCAAACGGACAAAACGGATCTCGTAGTCAGTCACTGAAGCATCTCTCTGAACATGAGCCATAAACTCTCGTTTCTTCTCATCAAGATATCTCGGCCCCAAGTATCTCTTCTGGAAAGCAGACTCAAAGAAATCCCATCCAATCTTAGCCTCAAGAACCTTAGTAGTAATGGTGACCCACCAGGTGTAGGCATCACCATGTAGCAACGAAATCACACAGCTCAATTTGCGAGCACCCACACAACCCATATGAGCTAAGATACGGACTGTCTTCTCCAACCACAACTCGGATCTCTCAGGTGTAGACCCTCTGAACTCTTCTGCTCCTAGGCTATAGAGCCTCTCCAACGGTAAACTAGTATCATCACCTCTAGGCTGAGCTGCAGCCTGAGCCCCGACAACTACGGCCTGGAATGCTCCCGCTATAGCTTGTACAAGCGGGGCCATATCTATTCCGGCAGGACCTTGGCCACCTTGGCCAACCTGAGGTCCCCCAGCTCTAGCCTCGCCTCCCACTCCATGTTGAGAAGGTGGTGGAGGAGCTCCAACTCTAGCAGCAGGCTCTCCTACATGAGCCTCAACTCCAACCACCGGCTCATTAACAGGAGCCGCAACACGTGGTTCCTGATGAACAACTCTCGGTCTACCCCTAAGCCTCGACATCGCGCTCACAAACAACAACTACAACAACAACAACAAAGCACAAAAGATAGGGTTAGCAAGGCAAGGGTTCCAAGTGGCTCAAGTATGTTCCCTCACTTTAAAAATCCTTTTTCCGATGTAATAGTAGCAATGGGACTCTACACAACATGCTTCAGACAACATACATGATCAAACAAGCATACAACAAGGCATACTTGATAAACAAGCAAACATGCTTTCATGGCAAGCAAACACCGTGCATTTCAACACAAAAACTCAACTTACCTCACTTACCTGCCCAAGGTCTCGAAAACCTTAGGCTCTGATACCAACAAGTGTAACCCCCTCGTCCCGGTCCGGACGCTTGACCGATCCGAGTGGGCTACACGGGGATAATCGAGGCGAAACCTGTTAAAGCTCCACTTCGGTTACCGACCCAAGAAAACTTTTTCATTAATATTATCTTGTCTAGATGTATAATTATATCCTATGTGGTAAAGGCGACAGTAGAAGAAAACAAGTGAGGCGAAACCACGAACACAAGACATATAACAGCCCAATTTACCTTTTTAAAACAGACCGTATCGATACACTAAAAGAGGGTATCGATACGCTTTGACTAGGTCAACAGCCCAAGGTCAAACTAGGGAGACCGTATCGGTACACAGGTTGATCGTACCGATACACCCTGACTGGTCAACATCTCACGGTCAACGATATAAGATCGTATCGATGCACCCTAGACCTGTATCGGTACGCCAAAATCTCGTCAATAACTCGGATTTCCAGAGAGGACTTGGCGTATCGATATGCCCTTGTGTATCGGTACGCTAGGCCAAACTTGAGTCCCAAAGTGTAGGATCGTATCGATACGGCCCTTGGGCGTACCGATACGCCCTGTACTGCAATACCCAAATTTGCAGCCTAAGACTCTAAAACACGACTCTAGATGCATTTTAAGACTTCCCTAGCCACACACAAACACTCATACAACATTTAACAACCAAAATCTAAGCATACGGGGCAATCAACACGAACAAGCATCATTCATTCAAAGGATTCATGCATATACCAAAAGAAGGCATACAAAACACTTAAAAGGTTCATACTTCACAAGACATACACTTGAGCATTTAAGGTAGGCAAATTAAACATGGTTTACAAGCAATACAAGTCAACCAAAAGCCAAACCAACATAACATAAAGAGGAGTCTAACATGCTCCTAAACAAACCAACATCAACCACACAAGTCCCCATTGCTTGACCATTACATCATTAACATAAAATCCATACTTGATAGATTCAAAAGCCCAACTAGCACACTTGGAGGCCCCTTCTTGCACTAGCAACCCACGAACTACAGATCTGCATTGTCGAACAAAAGATAGCGTAAGCATGAAGCTTAATGAGGGTAAGCTCATTAAAACAAACCTCGACAATGCAGGGTCCAAGCACGAGCACAACCAAGGTAAAATGCATGCTCTTACCTTCGATCCACATGAGCCAAAATACACATGATGCATGAACATATATTCAATATTATGTCATGCTCAACAAGTCCAAGCTCAACACATGATAATACATAAATCAATGTATTAACCACCACATATAACAATCCATATTAGCACACATATACTCTCATATTGGCACCTAGCTATGACTTGAATACGCGGATAACACGTTGGAACTCACATCCAACAACAACCATTACCTTACGGTGGGATTACACTCATCACCGTTCACGCGGAGGGGATTCCACTCATCCTCACGGCCCGTCGATGGGATTACACTCATCATCGACTAACATATATATATAAGAAGGTTTTCCGGGCGAACCCGCACTCCATCTTGATGACTACCATCACCAAGACCATGCGCGCATTTGACTCACGTGTGCACACTAAACATCCTAATGATCGATCATTTGTACCCAAGCATACTAGTGCCAATATTAAACACAATCCACAACATCATTTCATATCCACTTTCGTGCTTAGCACGTACTCACCATGATTAACATCATGCACAATCCACAATCCAAACCACATGCATATATCAATGCATCAAACCATACCTCAACAACATGTATAACACATTATACATATCCACATTAACCACAAATAAACATGAGGCATAAACAACATATAGAGTGCAACCAAAGTCTCTAATTAAAGCTTGGGATTAGGCTATCACTCTAATCCTAACTCTAGGTGGGTCTACCAAGCCCCACTTAGTCCACATGCTCGAACCAAATACTCGAATACCATTTAAAAACATTTAACCACTCACCTTCACTTCCAAGCTCAACAACCAAGCAACCAAGACCTTCAAGCTTCCGGATTCACTCTTGATGCTTCACCAACACTATTCCTTGTCTCTAAACAATCAAACACACTCTATTAATCACCAAAACAACCACAAACCCCTGTTGTTACTTATAACATCAATTAAGCATCAAATCAAGCCAAGAACACAAACTAAACTTCTCATTTTCGAGCAGCCCTCTATACCCACTGAAATCTTCCATTTCAAACAACCAAACGATCATCAAACACACCCAAAATGATCCTCATATACCATACTATCATAACTAAACATTTTCTCACTTAAAATAGCCCTTTAACCAACTCTAAAACCTCTCTAAAACCCCAACAAAACCCATTTCCGAAAATTAGCTTAAATTCATCCAAAATTAAGATATGTTGGACCTTTTTGGTTTCTAAGATCATACCGGACATTAACAAATCAAAACCCATAAAGTAGCAAGCTTTAACATTTTCCATGGAAAAACCAAATTTCTAAAACAATGATGAAAGTGAAATCTAATGGTACTTTTGAAGAGAGGAAGATGAGAGTAAAATGGGGATATAATTACCTTTCAAAACCGACCAAAAATGAAGAAGAAAGGAGATGGAATAGTGAAATAGAGGGGAAGGGGTTTTTGACGTGGAGAGTGAAAAAGGAAGAAGAAGAAGAAGATGATGAATTAAAAGTTGTCTTTTAATATAAAGGGGGATTTAATTTGAAAGACCAACTATTTACAAAAATGCCATTGAAATGGCTATTGGGCTTAAATATCAAAAATTTGGTCCAACGCTTTAGATTTAATTTTGCAAAACAAAAACCGAGACATTATTTTATTTATTTATATCACCTGACCCCCAAACCCGGGTGTTACAGGTTTTGCTCGCCTTGGGACAAGGATTTCAACGGTGGCCTTGGCGTGGCGAACGGACGGCGGTAGTAGCCGTAATCGCCGGAGAACCAAAAGGGTTTAAACCCTTGATTCGACGAGCCTATAACTGGGCTTCCACGGTGAACGAAACATTAGTTCCGCGCATGGAGGCCAAGGTTTTTCTCAGGACACGACGGCGATTGCAGGGGTGACGGCGGTGCACGGTACGATGTGGCGGTGACGGAGATCGGTGCCGGTGCCAGAGTGGGGAAGGTGAGAGATTTCTGGAATTTTCTCTAAATTCCATATTCGAACCATATTCCCACGATAGGTGAAGAGTTGGGTTAATAGGTTTGATTTACATACCTTCAGGCTTAACTCTAAAAGCCAAACGAGGTAACCCTTGATAGAGATGAGCTATTGGCTCAATGGTTTAAGCAAAAGGTCATAAGGGAGGGGTGAGGTTGTGGGTTCAAACCCCACTAGCCTCACTTGTTTAGAATTTTTTACTAATATTAATTCGTTGGGGTGTTAAAGGAAGGGAAACAACCTACGTAGTTTTTTAGATTAGGGGAAATTATTTTTTAACCCTTCTAACTTTAAATGTTATTTATTTAAGTCCCAAATTTTTATTTTTTAGGTTTTAATTTAATTCAAATGAGTCCCAATTTAGATTAATTTAATTGAAATCCCATATTTAGTTTTAGAATTCCTTTAATTATGTTTGTGATTTATGCTTATAGGTTTTAATTTAGTTCAATTAGATCCTAAGTTTAATAAGTTAATTCAGTTCGAACATTATTATTATTATTATTATTATTATTATTATTATTATTATTATTATTATTATTATTATTATTATTATTATTATTATAAATTTTGATTTAACATAATTATACATAAAATTTTGATTTGGATGTAAACATGTAATTGTACACATGAAAGTTGAAACTTTAATTTAGTTCAATTGTACACATGAAGCTTTGATTTAAATATTTAATCCAATTCAAATGCATAAATTAGCAAGTTGATTCGGAATTAATCTCGTAAATCAATAACCCTAAACTAAACCATAAATTGTTAATACTAAACCCAAAACCATAAACTTTAAGGAATCAAAATTAATCTCATAAACTAATAACAATAAGCTAAACCATAAACCATTAATACTAAACTCTAAACCACTGATACTAAACCCTAAACCTTAAGGAATCTAAATTAATCACATAAAATAATAACCCTAAACTAAACACTAAACTAAACCATAAACCTTAAAGAATCAAAATTAATCTCATAAACCAATAACACTAAACTAAACCATACACTATTAATATTAAATCATAAACCATAAACCTTAAGAAATTATGTTGGCAATATTTAGATATTTAATATATTTTTTAAATATTTTTATATACTATAATTTATAAATATAAAAAGTAAACATATTAATTTAATGATCATAGTTAATCATGTACCTTAAATTGTGAAGATGCATTTTGTCACACTATAATATAATAAATTCATAATCTCACAAATTCATCAATTGTAACTCATTAGTTATTACAAGTTAGATAAATACCAAGTCAGATAAATATCAGATCAGTTCAATAACAAGTCAGATCATTTACAGATTGAGTCAATTACAAATCAAGTTCATAATAAGTCAAGTTGATAATAGGTCGGGTAATATCATTTATTTACCAGGTTAATCTCGGGTTCGAGTTCATATCAGGTCGGATGCAGGTCGGGTTCGGTTATCACATTGTCAGGTTGAATTCGGGTTCAGGTCGTTCTTAGGTCGGGTGCAGGTCATATTCGGTTATCACATTATCAGGTTGAATTCGGGTTCAAGTCGTTCTCAGGTCGGGTGCAGGACGGGTTCATATCCTTCCAGGTCCAACTGAGATTCAGGTCAACACCAGTTCAAACTCGAATCGATTTCGGATCACCACCACCTTGTGTCACAAGAAGTTTTGACTCAAGTCGGTTTCAGTCAGTTTTGTAGGTCGGGTCAGCTTTTTACATCCCTAGGTGTAGTTCGACCTATCAAGTAATGGTGGCAGAGGCGGAACATAGGTGGTTTTGGGGATGTGGGTTCCTGTCAACTTCCCCCAAAAGGTGATAGAATAGTTTTTTTAGAAAATAATATTAGTTCTATAGTCCCTACAATCTATTTAAAATTCTATTATGACCCCTTCAAAAATTTTAATATTATTATAGCCCCCCTTATAAATTTCTAGTTCTGCCCCTATATGGCCGTAATGTTGAGCTTTCTTCTTTCATGGACTTCATAACCAGACACAAGACCGCACCAAGTATGTTAGGTGGTTAGCTATAGTACCAATTTAAAGTGCGCACGTCTGGTTTCAGGGGCGGAATTAAAAATTTATAAAGGGGACCATTATAAAATTAAAATTTTGAGGAGCCATAATAAGGTTTTAAAAAGATTGAAGGGGTTATATCACTAATATTGCTTTTTTTTCTCTAAAAGTACTATTTTATTGTTGGAGTATGCCCAAAGACCAATCATGAGATGATTGTAAAAAACATATTTATTTTATCTTGTTTATTAATAAAACCATTATTATTATTACAGCCTTATTCTGTGAATCTATAAATAAACTGGATTATAATAAAGCCCTTAGAATAATATAGTTATTCTTGAACCTCCTTAGTCGAGAATTATTGTGGGCGTGGACAACAATAATATATTAAGACTAATATTTAGTTGATTGATAACAAAGTGTTGTTATTGACATAGAGATGTCAAAATTAATACATAAGTATGTGTTAGAGAACGACATACTGGACTGACCCGCTATGAGCATGTTTCTTGGATTATTATGTGACAGTCACAACATTGCTCATGGTGATAATAAGTGTAAGATTCTTAGACTTGAGATCATCATTATTTCAATATCGAGAGTGACATATTTTGATGCAGTCAAACGTGTGTTGTAACAGACTACACTATAAAGCATGATATTGGATATGTCACACTCTATATAGTGAAATAAGGTTGATCAAGATAGGATTTGTCCCTCCTACATAATAGGAGTAATATCGTAGGCCACTTGATTGAGTGAGACTAGAAAATGCATGGTCATGCTCAAATAAATTGATATGAGATATCATAGTTATTCGTTTATCATAGTGTACTCAAGATATCAAGAAATATTAGATGGACTATACAAGTGCGACTAATCCATGACTTTTGTTCAATCTAGATATAAAGACAAAAGAATGTAATACATAAAAGAAGTTAATCACGGAAAAAGGTAAAGTCGAACCACGACTTCATGTAACTTAGGTAGCAATGATGTATTGCTAGATGACACTCATTGTTTTTAATATTAGAATTGTTCTAGATATTACTACTAACGTTACATGAACCTACAAGGGTCACATCCTATGATTGAAACAAACAAATATCAACTAGATAGCATGTGTACAAACTTGCTGTACACGTAATAATTATTAAAGACGAAATTATTATAATTATAGATAATCTCGTTTATATATATATTAATAATTAGATAATTATTGTAATTATCAAACACTATTAAAATATATATCCATAAAGAAACCTAATTAAAGTAGAACCAGATTCTACATATTTAATTGTATTCAGTTAAATATATTGTATATTTAATGAATTCGAATTAAAGTAGAATAGATTCTACATATTTAATTATATTCAGTTAAATATATTATATATTTAATGAATCGGAATTTAATTAGAATTAGGTTTTTGAATGCTATATAAAGGCATAAGGTCTAGCAGCCAAATTATGCTTTTCAGAAAACCTCTCTAACAGTTAGAGAAGAGAAAATATTGTTCGTTTCATTCAGGTGGATTTCCTAGAGGTCGGAGCGCTATTGTGATGGCTCGGATTTGATTTGGTTTATCCTAACTGTAACACCCTAAGAAAAAGAACGACGAAAATGAAATGAAATAAAAAAAATATACAATAAGAAAAGGAATGGAAGAAGAGAAAATGAAAAATAAGATTTTTGCTACCACGGGGTTTTGAACCCATGGCTGATGATTAGTAAACCCATGCTTTAGCCAACCAAGCTAAGGCAATCCTTGGTTTTGGTTTAGATCAAAATGATCTTAAGCTATGTTTTTAGGTCTGACCCAAAATTAAATGAAAGTCTGAATATTATCCAACCGTCTCAGTTAATGCCCATCGAACCCAAAAATATATGCATCATGTGTATCCCAAAAGCCCCTCATCTACCCTTTCTCCGTCTAAGCTCCGACGAGCTTTCTCTAGCCGTTCGTGGCATCCACTGCCCCCACCATCGTCACCGTCGCCCTATCGCCACCAAAACCCGACCATCCAACCTCTGTTTCTACTCGTCATTCACATGAAAATGGTGGAAGACCATTCGGCTTCACCAATTCCGATCTACTTCACTGTCAGCCTGTGGTGGACACCGCCGCCATAAATTGGATCGTCGACGTGTCTCGACCACGCCCTGTTAGCCACACGCCTAGAATTTCCGCCGTTCGCCGTGAAATGTGGGTTGAAGGTTCGACGAGAACCTTCATTCTGCACACTTTATTTTCTATGTTTTCCGGCCAACACGGCCATCCTTTCGTCGCGCCGCCACCGTCAGCGGACTCCTCGTGTCGAGGTGAGGAAAACCCAGGTTTCCGATCACCGGTCCGTCAACGTTTAATACATCGCCAGAGCTACGCATTTTTTGGCCGTTTGGGTTCGATTTGGTGAGTTCCAGTTAGATTTCGGCATGTTTCGTGCCATTATTGTGTGGGTTAGAGTGTGGGACTAACGAGTTTCTGTTTTCTGGTAGAATCGGCGCCGAAGGGTGTCTCCGGTGACTGTTCCGGCGATCGGCCGACGAGCTTGAATTTTTGGTAAGTGAACCGGGTCCAAATCGTTCGAACCGGCCTGAACCGACTAGACCGGTTGAACCGGTCAACCTAATCGACTTGAATCGTGTCTGACCTGATTCGAACTTGTATCTGACCTGAATTAATTCGATCGACCTGAATCGACATGTTGACCTGTACCCGACCCGTTGACCGAGTCAACTCAGTGAGTTAACCTTTTCAGTCGACTTAGTGAGTCAACTTGCCTGAGTTGACTCAGCTGATTCAACCCAGTCAACCAGTGATGTCAGCGTTGACCTGGACCTCTAACGTCAGTGTTGACTTTGACCATTATCTTTAACCAAAAAGTTAAATTTTCCAAAAACTCCCATTTTATGTTTTTCGACGTCCTGAGTCCATTTTTGAAGCATATTTCGCAAAATTCAAAATTGAAAGCCTCTGAATTTGACCTTGAACCCGAGTGTGCTTATGTATTTAATTATTCAGTTAAGAGCTTTATGAATAAGGTCTGATCTTGGAATTTGTGTAATTGAATGTATTTTCGGTTCCTTGAATACAAGATGTTGTGGGACGTCAAATTTGAGTTCAAGAGTGTTCGAACGTCATTCGAGGGTTAATTGATATAGCAAGGATTCAAGGTAATACATTACTACCTTCTGCATGCTTTCAAAACTTGTTGGTATTAGGTTAATGCTTGCACGACCATGATTGAGCATATGTTTAATTTTGCTAATGTCAATCAATTAAGAAATAATAATATTAATGGCCAAGACAAATATTCGAATAAGAGGTTTGATAAATCGAAAGGACTTCTGAGTTCAGTAAACGGTTAATAAAAACGATTGATCTCTAAGTCTGATTATTTTGGCTAATGAATTACGAAAATGCCCTTGATGTATGAAAATGATTAAAATACCCTTATTAATGAAAATGGTCTGAGAATCTACACTAGATCTAGTAAAACAACTGATTCTTCTGAAAATCTTGAAATTTGCTTAGGAAGTTATAGTAACGAGGCTTCACCTTCGATACTATAAATTGCTCAGATTCTTTTTGAAGTTGAACAAATCTCTGAAGACATTTACGAGAAAATAATTGTATGTTTGAATTAGTCAAAGTTGCGTAAATTGCTGAATTGATTGAAATGACTAAAAAGGATTGAATATACTGATAAGGCTGAAATGGGTCACAATGACCCTAAAGATTGATATTTTTTTCTTCGGGCATTAATTGCCAATCGGTCGACATGTCAGATATATCTTCGAGGTCTGAAACGAATGAATATATGGAAGAACTGAGAAAGCCTAAATAATTGAAATATTTTTTAGCATCGTAATGTCTAAAATACCCCCGAATACTAGAATGACGAATAATACTTCTAAGACATGGAATTAGAATCCCAATAAAGCCAAACAAATGTAATGGCTCCAAAAGTGATAAAATACGACCCGTGTCAGTTGGTTGATTCAGATACTTTGATGATAGTGGAAGAATACTATGTGAATGCACGTGCAATTTATTTGGAGAAAGTATATGGTTAATAGCAAGAGAGATCTGTTCTCCTAGGGCACATTCAATGTATTGGAATGAGTTCGGGTACAATGCACATGTTTGAATACTTGGAAAATAACACTCGAATATATGCTCGATTTCTGGTAAAAAGTTTAGTGGACGACTGGTGAAGGCGAACTATTTTTGTTATACTCTGTAGTCAGTTCTGGGGAAAGAATGGTTGAGGTGTACCTACCTGGTGAGATACTAAACATTGTGTTAATGGGTTTCAGTTAGTTCAAAGGGACTCGGAAACCTGGTGAGCAACTAGAATTCCTGAATTCTGTACATCACCGTTTATACCTTGTTGGTTCAAATTTCTAGATTTACCCCTGAAGGTCAGAATGGCCAAAATATCCTCGTAGGCTTTAACGATCGAATCACTCTCGATATATCTGAAATCTCAATGATTCTGATGCATCAACTTTGATACATGGTTTGAGTCATTGTTACCAAACTTCCTTTTTGTGGGACCTCGTTCTAAAATCAGTCTAAAATTGTCAAGTGTTCACTTTATGATCATTATGAAGTGTCTCTGAGAAATAAATCGGATCATAAGGCGCGTACCATGTGTCCGTAAACACTTTATGTTCTAAACCTAGACCATCTGCTTAAAATTAAAAGTATGACACTGTTATTCGAAAAGAAAGCAATTCTCTGGTTTCTATCCTCTAATATGGAAATATATCTGATATATGACATTGAATACGAAATAATAATAATAATAATAATAATATTAATAATATAAATTTGACATCTGTCTTCTGGTATAAAAATAGATCTGATATCTATTTTCTATAATATTGTCTTCTGAATATAAACCGAATTCATTTATGGTATATTATCTGGGATATGAATGAAGATCTGCAGGCTCAGTGCTGGTAAGTAGAGGTGGAATTCGGGTCATTCAGTTCAGGTTCGGTTCGGGTCGTTTCGGGTTTATCTAAAATCGGTTTAGATTCGGTTCGGGTCTAATTCGGGTCTGTGATGAGTCAGATTCGATTCAGGTATTGGATCGGGTCAAAATCGGATCGGTTGTTTTCGGGTCAGGTCAATATCGGATCGGTCGCTTTCGGTTGGGTCAAAATCGGGTCGTTCGGGTCGATTTCGGTTCGGGTCAAAATCGAGTCGTTCGGGTCGATTTCGGGTTGGGTCAACATTTGAATTTTTGGGTTAATTTGGTTTGAGGTTTAGTATTTATGGTTTAGTTTAGAGTTATTGGTGTATGAGATTAATTCTGATTCAACTTGTTAATCTATGCATTTGAATTTGATTAAATATTTAAATCAAAGCTTCATGTATCCATATCAAAATTTTGTGTATAATTATATTAAATCAAAGTTTATAATAATAATAATAATAATAATAATAATAATAATAATAATGTCTGAAATGAATTAATTTATTAAACTTAGGATCTAATTGAGCTAACTAAAATTTAGAAGCATAAATCACGGACATAATTAAAATAATTTTAAAACTAAA
The DNA here is from genome assembly GCA_030270665.1 of Hibiscus trionum. Lineage (NCBI taxonomy): Eukaryota > Viridiplantae > Streptophyta > Magnoliopsida > Malvales > Malvaceae > Hibiscus > Hibiscus trionum. The sequence continues at coordinate 1,803,685 of BSYR01000046.1, forward strand.
TGTGAAATTTTAATTAAATTAATCTAAATTGAAACTCAATTAAATTAAGAAAAAGAGAAAAACAATTGGTAAAAATAGAGAGGGAAAAGGCAAAATTTTGGAGGAAAATAAACCACTAATTTTTTAAGCTAGATTGAAAAAGAAAATGACAATTGGTAAAATAGAGAGGGAAAAGACAAAATTTTGGAGGGAAATAAGCCACCAATTTTTTAAGCTAGAGATTAATTACTTTTTAGGTCATGTTGCATTTAAAATGTTACATTTTAGTATTAATATTCAACTTTAAGTTTTAGTTTAATTTAATTTAGTCACAATTATCCCCACAGTTTAGACTTCGGATATAGAAATCCCCTCCCCGTAGTGATATTTAGTCTCTAAAAATTTACTTTTAGTTGAAATTAACTAATCTTTGTAATTTAGTCTATTAATTTAATATAATGATATTTTTGTTCATTTTAATTTCTAAGATTTAATTTTTAGCCAAAATGACATAAAATGTTATTATACCACAACTTTGACAAGAACAACGGTCTCTTCCATGGTATAGTACAAAAAGATAATAAAACATACTTCATTTTATTATTTATTATATTATTAAAAATAGATAATATTAAAAATAAATTATTCATTTATTTTACTTTAATTTTTGGGTTAAAATTGGGTCGATATTCGATTTAGCTTTCGGTTCGGGTAGCATTCGGTTCGGGTCAAATCGGTTCGGGTCTATTTTAGTTCAACAAAAAATTTGGGTTAGTTTTGGTTCGGTTCGGTTCGGTTTATTTCGGGTTTCGGGTCAACTTCGGATCATCATGTTCAGGTCAAAATCGGGTCTCGGTTCGAGTAATTCGGTTTAGGTTTCGGGTCTCGGGTCAAGTTTGCCAGGTCTACTGGTAAGCCCTTCTAGACCTAAGCTCATATGCCCAATGGGCATAGGGTAAGCCTTTTTGTAAGCCCCTACGCTTGACGGCCCTAGGGTAAGTCATTCTGGATACTATTCTGGGTTTCTGTATATTAGCATATGGTTGGAGGGTAGTTAAGTAAATTAATAAAACTTTCTGACCTCTTCTGAAACATACCCTACTAAATTAATGTATCAAAGTTGAAACTCTCAGTAAACTCACAATTCGTGCTTAATAAACCACTCTGAACTCCTTGATTCAACTTTTGGAATCTGAATCTCTTCTAAATCTCCGGCTTTAGACTCATCTTTTAAGATTCTGGTGATCAAATAAAGAAGAACTATGTTACCTTCTGATATAATGCTTCACTGAATTATCGAATCGTAATTTGAGTTTACCGTTGTCCAGTTCATCATGACAATGTTAAGTTTGCCATATACTTGCTTGTGCTTTTAGCATCTCCTGGTAGTTTGTATTACTGAGCTTTTCGAAGCTCACATTGTTTTTACCATCACAGGTTAAAAGATCGACCATGTTGCAGCTATCAACGTCGGTATGAGAGTTTCTTCGGCTTGCACGCGGAGTATGGTATCTGTGTAATTAGGGGGCATTTATGTCTCGTCTTGTTTCGTATTTGAGTCTGAAACTTGTTATTAGTAACTTGTATTATAGTTTTTGTCTTATCGTTTGTATGATTTCTGAAATTGTATTTTGATTTTGAACTTGATTTATGGTTTCAAATGGTTTGGCAATTTGTTTTATATGAAATTTTAATGTGGGTCGTTCCAGTGACCCTAATGTGACTCCCTAGAATCCGTATTAACGCATAGGCGTGTTTAGGGGGTTACACTAACTCCCTAAGGATATCAAGATATCAGATTTATTAAGGTAATATTTCACCCCTACTCACCTCGAATTCGTCCCTTGTACATGGATCACTGGCGGAATTCGTCGAATAATTTTTTCGTTGTGCCATGGGATGTACCGACGTTTCCTAACATTTATTACTATTGAAAAAAAAAAATTGGCCGGAGCCCACGCCCCAAAACCCCCTATGTTCCTCCTGTCTGGATTATAAAATCAGTGTTATTTTAACTGTCAGAATTGATGTTGCAATAGTGAATTTCAACAATTCGATGAAACAACCGAGAACAGTAAAGAAAGCAACAATGTAAGCACAATAGAAAAAGTGGTTTAAGCCTAATATACACAACCTTAAGCATTTCATTCCCATACAATTGCTTGCATTCACTCACTACTTAAACCCTCCTTAGAAAGTTTATGCTTTTCATTGTTCTTCCATATGTATTGAACATGGAGGCCTTCTATAAGATACGAGGACATGAATTCGAATATGCTTAAACAAGTAATTTAAACAAGTAATGAAAAATGATTAATGTGACGCCTCCTACATCCTTTCTTCCTCCTTGGATCTTATTGTAATTTATATTATTCAAAGAGGATAAAAATCATCTACCCTTTTAGGTGATCCTTTATATGCCCTTAAATTTGAAATTTAAAATCCTAAAAGACACCAAATACTCTAAACCAAATCTTAACCTTAAACTCTAAACTATAATTTAATTTTTTAGTGTTGGGGCATAAATATAAGCACCAAAAAGGTACAAAGGATTTTTATTTATACAAATGGTTGGATGTGATTTGTTGGAGTGGCATGGAAAGTTGGTGTTATACTTTGATTTCGTGCTTTAATTAATATCATTAATGTAACAATTCTATAAAAGGTTTGGATAAGCATATTGAACCAAAACAGGCAGGGAGACATTGAATGATATTGAATGTGAGATTAATGCATGCAAATGCCATATAAGTTAATGTCATAAATGAATGCAAAGTTGGGATTTTGGAAGGAAATCTATAGAAAACTAACACCCTGGATTCAAAAAATCAATGTCATTGCCAGATGTGAACAAACTTTTTTCTTTATTATTTTTATCTCTTTACTTTTCTTCTGTTTTCAAACCCCATCTTCTTCAACTTGTTCATTTACCTGGATTCAACATAGCATTGCTCCATAACCCAAAATGGAAGCCTTTTCTCAATGGGATTTCCCAATCTCAAACCATTCCAATCTTCAATGCTTTCTTAAATGCACTACTCCTACTGTTGAGGTAATCTTTCATCTTCATTTACCATTCTTTTTTTTTTGTTTAATTATAATTTTTAGCTTAATGGAAGCTATTAATTATGTTAAAATTTTACATAGAAACATGTATTCGATGAGTCAATTTATATTTGTCGTGTTGTGTTTTTAGATATTTTATCTAAAATTTTGGATACAGATTAAGTCTTGACGCGTGTCATTCTTTAAAGATTTTAAGATTAAGTCTTGACGCGTGTCGTTTCTTTAAAGTTTTTAGATAACCATAATAGTTCTAATCGATTGTTGTGTTGTGGTTAGAGTATATATAAGCTATGCTCGACTATTGTACAGAATTACTTTTCTATTCTATACGATTGCGACCCCTCATCATTTGACCGGTTCCATAGATAAGGATAAACGTATGGTTTTATGTTAGTGATGTGATTTTTTAAAAAGTTATATAACAAATTGAGATGTGCAGAACTATAAAATTTTAGAGGGTGTGCAATTAAAATATCAATAGAAATTTAAATTACATGAAAATTTGAAATTTTTAAGGTTGTAATTGCATTCACACACCCCTGGGGTCCTTCCCTGTTCCTGAGTATGATATCAAATAATGTCTTCTTTGAGCTTAAGGAAATTGGAGAATTTCTGTAAATATGACTCCTATAAAGGGAGGTTTTAGATTAATATTTGAAAAGACGACACATCTTAAAATGATAAAATCTTACAAAAATAATCGAGTGTTTAAAGAGGACAATATCGATATCGGACCAGTTGAATAATGATGTCTCATGACATATACTATTGAAGTTTTATATGCTCTTTTTTTTTTAATATCTTTAATTTTACAGAAACGTATGAAAACTTGCAATGGTGAAGCTAAGAAGGATCTGAATGAAGGGTTCAAGCTGAGTGAGCTATGGCAGTGTTTTACTGAGTGGAGTGCGTATGGCGTTGCGGTTCCGATTCTGCTCAACAATGGCGACCGAGTCATTCAGTACTATTCACCTTCTTTATCTGCCTTGCAATTATACACTACCAAACCCTTTCCGTCCTCCTCCGATGACCACCAAATTAATCTCAAATTTAGGTATTTCCCTTCCTTTCCCTTCTTCAATTTTGGTATTTTAGGATAAGCATTAACTGGTTCGAATCGATTTAATCGGTCGAATCAATCGAAACTTAATTTTATCAAAATTTGAAATTAGTCATTGAAATAATCGAATAGGCTGAACTAGCTCACTATTTTAATTAATACTATCTCTGTACCAATTCAAGTGTTACAGACGATGGATTCACTTTTGTTAATGTAGAATTTAAATAGTTTCGCACACTCTCATAATTTTTGATCAAATTTTGTCATTAGTATTTGAATTTAAGTTTTATATGTCATTCTAACATTTGTAGTTTTCGAATTTTGAAATTTTAGTCTTGACCTAAACGATATAGGGATAATATAGCTAAATTACAAGTAGTGAAATGATTATATTAGAAACTAAATTACAAGTAATATACAACTTGTGTATAATGCATATACTAACAGTAGAATTTAACTTAATAGATTTAATTACTACAATTTGGATAAGACCGAAATTTTGAATTTAAAAAGTACAATGATTAAAAATGAACAAATAAGAGTACAAAATTTAGTTCCTCAACTTACTCATAAAACAATGACTAATAACAACCATATAGATCATGCATGTCAAGAGGGGTAGAGCTATGTGTAATGTGAGAGGAGCCCTGCCCCCAAAACACGAATTTAATTGTTTTTAGGTCCTCCTAATTTTGAAGCTAGACAAATTAAGTATTGTCCCCCTAATTTTGTGGTTTCAGTTACTTTTTAGGTTCTCTTAATTAATTAGGAGAATTAGTTCCTAGCCTCCTATTTTTGGTTACAATTGCTTTTTAGGTCCTCTTAGTTTTGAAACTAGGTAAATTAAGCCTTGGTCTATAATTTTTCAGTTAAATACTTTTTGGGTCCCTTTCAATTTCAAAAATAAACAAATTAGATCCTAACCCCTTTATTTTTAATTTTAAAATTGGTGGTTTAACAATTAGACTCTGACCATCATTTTATTCGTATTTATATTTGCTTTTCCTGAAGTTTCATCCTAACTTTGTCCTTGTATATCAAACTTTAAATAAATTAATTTGTAGAACCAAATCGACCCAAACTTAACTCCCAAGTCACTTGAAAACTTTTTGAGATGGAAACCTAAAACCCTGATCCTGTTATAATACATGATGACAAGGGGGAGAGACAAAATGAACAAGACAGCAAGCAACAATAATAGCTCATGTTTGGGTTCCAATGCGACCACAAGGGACGGTGATGATTCATGTCATAAAATGACAACGAGGAAATGTGGCTACTTGTACTACCAATACAACGAGACCACTAGTCCATATGATCGAGTTCCATTCAATGAAAAGGTAATCGAATCAAACCCTGCAAATTTTAAATGAAAATAAATTTATTCGAATCGAATCAAGTTTGATGTACATGTGATTTTAATTTTGAACAGATCAGTGAGTTGAGCAAACAGTATTCGGGTTTAGTTGATCTCCACAGCAAGGATCTCTCACCATATAGCTGGATGGCAATAGCTTGGTATCATTTTCTTTTTTTCCTTTTAATCTTTGATTGAGATTATTTTATATTTAATTGTAAAATCAGTTTCGATTTTATTAGGCGATTTGCTACTCATTGTATCTCGATCGCCACCATATGCTTTTTTTATCTTTCCTACGTGGAGGGGTTTTTAACGAGGCATATGATAATCATGTATTGTCTTTTTATTAAATAAAGTTTTACATTGTCGAGCAAAAAAAAATCTGCTAGATTTTGCTCAAAGAAGTTAGTCTTTTAGAATTTTGCTTTCGTATTTTATGAAAATTGAAAAACTAGTCTAGTTGTTAGTAAATTTGTTGGAATTTGATCCTCGTACTTTATAAAAACTGAGAAATTGGTAATTGTAAGTTAATGTTTTGGATTATGTGCAGGTATCCAGTGTATCAAGTTCCAGGGGCAACGAATGTGAAAGAACTGTCGGCTTGCTTCCTTACTTACCATCCATTGTCTTCTTTATCTCTAGGTATTCTCTTGGTAAATTTTAAGATTCGAATCTAATGATAGTAAAATAATCAGAATTCAATATATTTGGATTTCATTCAACCCTATAAGAATGCCTATTTTTTTGTTACGATGTTTTTAATATACTGATATGATTACATGATAATATTCTTTTTTAATATTTTGATAAGGCATATTGGTTTCAGCATTTTGTTGCGATTTTTATTCTGTTTGATATAATCATTTAAAATGAATTGAATTAGACTCTAATTGTACAAGTATGAGCTTTTTGAGTTGGTATTATTGTAGGATCCCAAAATATAAGGTTGGAGTCGGAGAAAGTTGATGGCAAAAGATCGGGCATGTCGATGAGGGAAGAAATTTGTCTCCCTCCCTTTGCAATGATTACTTACAAGATGTTCGGAACACTATGGATAAGTCCCGATACATCGGATTTTGATTTCGTTCTCTGTCAACGGAACGCCGCAAGTTACTGGTTGAAACAACTTCAGTTTCATCATCATGACTTCAACTTCATGTCTCGTCAGTTCCAAAACTCTGCTTCTTGTCCACCATGATGTATGTAATTTGATTTCTGTGTCAGATTTAAAGTCAGTTTGACTTTATTTTTGAAAAGTCTGATGAAAATATGTTTTTAAATTATTTTGTTTAAAACTTAAGTGTTTTAGTATTGTTAGCAAAATTGTTTGGAACTTATATTGTTAGATACATCTATATTTGTTGGCAAACTCATTGTTGTTTTTGTGAATGTTCAGGTGTTAAACAGAGTCGGTTATGATTGGTGTATGTGGTTCTCTGTCCATGTATTCTTTGTATGGGAGCTTTTAGCTTATTAATGCATACTTATCTTGTTGTGTAGAAATAGACAAATTTTTTTGATCGATGGAACAATGTAGGTAAAGAAAGTCGATAAAATGGATCCGTAATTTCAAGAAAAGAATTGGCCTTGAGGGTTGGGCACATGGGTTTTAGTCTCAAACTCATCAACTGGCGGTGCACTACTCGAGCTGCTCTCGCAACGAGAGCGGGTTGTCGCATGCCGGCCGGGGGACAGATTAGGAACGACTCCTTAGGGCTTCCTCGGGCATCAAACAATCGACTCAGAACTAGTACGAACAAAAAAAATCCGAATGTTTAATTAAAACAAAGCATTGCGATGGTCCATGCGGATGCTCACACAATGTGATTTCTGTCCACTTCTCTGAATGTCAAATAAAAAAATATTTTTAAATAGATAAATGTTTATTTTGAACATTATTTTATAATATAAAAGAATTAATAGTATAAATGGGTGTAAATGAATACTTTTAGTACTCAAAATTACTTTTGACAAAAAAAATAAAAAAATTAGTTTTTAAAAGAATTAATGATATAAATCAGTACAATTGAAAGCTATAACAGACCAACTTTCTTTAAAAAGTAGTCTTTAAAATACATTTTTTACCAAAAAAAACTTACAAGTTTCGTGTTGCTTTCGAGTCGAAAAATACTTTTAAAAACAAGACAAAATCATGATCTTATTCTATTTGGATATAAATATCGGGTATAAACCTGCAATTGCATGAAAAAAAAATTGAAAAAAAAAAGAGAGTTGAAGTATACTTACACTATTGGATGCTTATTAAATTGCAGGAAAATGAGATTCAGGTCACTATGGGATTATCAGAACAAAGCACTATCTAAATGTGAGAAGAAGAAGAGAGACAGAGCTTATCGAAGGAATAAATCGAACAAGAAGACCGTGGAATCACCGGGGCTCTCAGGGAGGTCCCTTTCTGACTCTGACCTAACATCGAGGTGGGAATTCCTTACAAGAGAAGCGAGGAAGGCTTTAAAGTTGGGGAAAATTTAGGGGTCCAGATTGAAGGCAATGAGCAAGCGGCGGTGAAAGAGATGGTGGCGCAGGAATTTTAGCAAGCATGTCGGCAAGGGGGAGCCGATTTTAAGCTTATGGTAAAACGGTTGCAGGGTGACACGATGGAGATTGTGACATGGAACGTGCGTGGGTTAGGTAAGGCTATCAAGATCTCGATTGTGGGTAGATTCCTAAGACAACAAAGGGTGGAAGTGGCTCTACTTTAGGAAACTAAGAAAGATAAATTTATGGAGGAGGATATTAGGAAGTTGTGGTATGCCGATGACTTTGGATTTAATTATGCGGCGGTGGAAGGAAAGTCAGGAGGCTTGCTTTCTACTTGGGATAAGAGGAGCTTCAGGGCAGATTCTGTTGTGTCAAAGTCCAGATATATTCTCTTAAAAGGTGTATGGCTTCATCTAGGGAAAGAATCAGTTATTGTCAATGTTTACGCTCCTTGCATTCTGGCCGATCAAATCTTGATGTGGAATGAATTAACAATCTGGAAGGCCTTTGAACCAGCTAGTTGGATTATGATAGAGGATTTTAACGTCACAAAAAACAGGAGTGAAAGAAGTGGGTGTGTGGGAGCAACCATTGGCTGCGATGAGTTCAATGAATTCATTTCCCAATGCAAATTGATCGATGTGCCCATGGTGGGAAGGAGATTCACTTGGTTTGGCCCAAAGAATAGAAAGAGTAGGCTAGATAGGTTCCTAATTGATGGGGAGTGGTTGATCGAGTTAAGGGACTTGGTGCAAACAGGTCTGAAGCGAGTTGTGTCCGATCATGTGCATGCCCTGCTATCGACCGTCTTGATCGATTGGGGTCCGAGACCGTTTAAATTTATAAACGGCTGGCTACAAAAAGATGGATGTCGGGATTTGATCAAGGATTTTTTCGAGGAAGAGACGGTTAATAGTGTTGATCTATCTTCAAAGCTTCGCAAATTAAAGACGAGACTGAATAATGGAATTTAGAGTCCTGCGAAAACTTTGATGTAAGGGTGAAGGAACTTGAGGAACATATATGCAGCTTGGAGGATGCAAACATTGAGGATAGCTCACAAGAGGTCGTACTAGAAGAATTGAAGCAGTGTAGACTTGTGCTTTGGGAGACCTTGAGACTATAAGAAGAGATATGGAAGCAAAAGGCAAGGTTAAATTGGTTAAAGCTTGGAGATTCAAATACTGCGTTCTACCATAAGGCAGTCAAAGTTCGGGCAAAAAGAAGATCAATCCAGGGTTTCAAGTTTGGAAATAAAAGTTTTGAGGAACCAAGGAGGCTGAGGCAAATGGTGTTCAATGTTTTCAACAAACATTTCAGTTGCAAGGAACGGGATTGGAGAGCTGTGTTGAACCTAAATTTTAAACGGTTATCGGGGAGGAACCTGCATCTTTAGAAGATTCTTTCTTGATTGAGGAATTGAATGAAGCAATTTGGAGCTGCGATGAGTCTAAAGCTCCAGGTCCGGACAGGTATAACATGAAATTTTATAAGTCTTGTTGGGAAGCTGTTAAAGGCGGCCTTATGAAGTTAATAGAGAAGTTTCATAAATCTGGAAAATTAGCTCGCAGAATCAACTCCTCCTTTATTGTGTTGATCCCGAAAGTTAACAATCCTGTGGAAATTACAGACTTTTGACCAATTAGCTTGGTTGGGTCAATTTATAAAATTATTGCTAAGGTATTATCGAGACGACTGCAGAAGGTGATGAAAAATTTAATTAGCTATACTCAATGCGCTTTTCTTAGCGAAAGGCAGATCTTCGATGGTATCCTCATAGCTAATGAATTAATTCATTCGATGGAAAAAAGGTGGGAGTAATTCGAGATGAGTGGTGCTAATGTTAGATTTTTCAAAAGCGTATGATTGCGTGAGATAGGAGTTCTTAGATATGATCCTATTCTAAATGGGATTTGGAATTAAGTGGAGGAGTTGGATCTCGGAGTGTGTATCTTCGGCGAGAGTTTCAATTTTGGTTAATGGCTCACCGACTAGTGAATTTCGGATGAGGAGGGGCTTGAGACAAGGTGACCCTCTCTCACCTTTTTTGTTTATCATGGTAACGGAAGTACTACATTTATTACTCGAAGAGGCGGAGGCTTGTGAAGATATTGGGGGAGTTACGGACGTCATTTTGGGCCATTCTTTTACTCATTTGCAGTTCGCCGATGATACAATGATCTTCTTGAAACCGATGGAGCAGTACTTAGTCAATGCGAAAAGGATTCTAAGGTGTTTCGAGCTGTACTCAGGATTAAGCATAAATATCAGCAAATCTTGCCTCATAGGGGTTGGTGTTGAATTCGAAAAGGTAACTACTTTGGCTCAAGTGTGTGGTGGTAAGGTTGGGGCATTACCGTTTGCGTACTTGGGTATCCCTCTCGGAGCTGATCCGAGAAAAATCTCTACTTGGGAGCCTGTGGTGGATCGTTTCCAAGTAAAACTAGCTGGTTGGAAGAGAAAATCTCTATTTTTTGCAGGGAGGGTTGCTTTAATCAACTCGGTACTCTCTTCCCTCCCACCCTACTACCTGTCACTTTTTCAAAATTCTGAAGTCAGTATTGCAGAAACTTGAGCAAATAAGAAGGAACTTCCTGTGGGGCAGCTCAAAGGACAAGAGGAAATTGGTTCGTGTAAGCTGGTCAAGAGTGTGTTTACCTCGGAATAAGGGGGAGTGGGAGTGGTGAACTTACTAGCTAAGAATAAAGCTTTACTAGCTAAATGGGGATGGAGGTTTGGGACTATTTATTCTGCCTTATGGAGAAGGTTAATTGCGGCTAAGTATGGGTCCTCTTCACATGGTTGGAAAATGAATTTAAGCAATCCGAAAAAGATGCCAATCGTGTGGAGAGGCATTATAAACAATTAGAAGCATAGGGATGTCAATCGATGGATGAAGGTTGAGTCATGTAGGTGGCAAGTAGGAAATGGCTCTTCAGTTCTGTTTTGGGAGGACTTATGGTGTGGGGAGAGGACTCTGCGGATTGTATTTCACCGATTATATAGGCTGGCTCGAAACAATGGATAGGTTGTGGCATAATTGGCAGGTTCGGATGGTCTTAATAATATTCAATGGGATGGTGTTTTCTCAAGGCCCTTGTTCGATAGAGAGAAAAGGATGGTAGAAGAGCTGAATGTTGCATTAGCTAGAGTGAAAATGTTTCCTGAAGTGCAAGACAAATTAGTGTGGATCCATGATGAAGCTGGCTTGTTTTCGGTAAAAAGACTAACCCACTTGATTGTGAATGTAGGGGTGGAAGATCAAGAATTCGATTTTGGCAGATTATGGAAAATAAAGATTCCCCCGAAGATCAAGAACCTTTTGTGGATGCTTAAGTTGGATCGACTGCCAACAAAAGTTTTCTTGAAAGAGAAGGGTGTTCTCAACGATTCAGATCCATGTACATGTAGTTGGTGCGAAGGTGGGATGGAAGACTTAAACAATCTTTTCGTTGGGTGTAATTGCACAAAGACCTTTTGGAGATTATTTTGTGATTGGTGGAAGGGTGGGTTTGTAGCATTTGGCTAATTTCTATGGCGTCAGCGATTTGGAGTATTTGGATCCATCATAATGATAAAATTTTCAAGGATAATGCTACTAATATTAAGGATTTGTTGTTCCTGACAAAATTACGAGCCATAGTCTGGGTTAAAGCGTTAAAGGACGGCATGGTAATAAATGCCGACGATTGGTGGGATTGCCCGTCGAATTGTGGGGCTGCTGTTATTTCACATTTAAACCAAACTTGGAATCATCCTGAGCTTGTTTGGCTAAATTTCAATGTAGACGGAGTGAACAAGGAGGGGCATGCAGGCTGTGGTGGTGTTCTCCGGACAAACGACGACATTATTAGAGCCATATTTACAGGGCCGTTACCAGGGAATTGAGCCAACTTTGTTGAATTAATAATGGAAGTTCAAATTGCCTTTGATGTGTTTATGGAAGTGGGTGGTGTAGCAAGGAGGCTTGGTCATTGAATCGGACTCACAAATTGTCCTAAGTTGGATTAGTAATGTAACACCCTTAAAATATTAGCATAAAAAAAATAAAAGGGGGAAATGCAGCCATGAGGTTTTGAACCTGTGACCCTTGGCTAATTGGGCTTGTATTTTAACCAATTGAGCCAAAGAAGCTTTTGGTTATAGGTTGTACCCACATGTTTATAAGTGGTTCTTAAAAAAATAAAATAATAATACCCCAAAATATCCCAAACACCCCACTCTAGCATTTAATTCGGTATTATATCTTAAAGAAAAAAAAAGAGAGAAAGGGATCGACCCTTCATCTTCCCAAACCCTCTTCAGCTACTCAAAACAGAACCCTCCGATCTCCTTCTCCGACCGTTCGTGGCGTGCACCGCCGCCGCCATCATCTTCCTTGCCTCACCCTGACCAAAACCCCGTCCTTCACTCGTCGTAGCTCCACGTTGTTCGCCGTGGAGAATCGCTTGAAGATTTGTCAGGAAAACCCTTGTCGCCGCCTCTGATTTTTCCCGATTTCAACCACCGGTTGTCGTCCGTCTACGACACAACCACCAGATCTGAGTTCCTCACATCACGACGGACAAAACCCAGTGAACCGATCGTCCATCCGAGTCCGTTAAGGCCTTCGTCGGAGCTTCGTCATTTTCGACGGAGTTTTGACATTTTCGGTAGGTTTTTCCGGTGTAAATAAGTTGTTTAACGTTTGGTTGAATTCTTGAGTTAACAAGCTTTCAAAATCCGACAGAACCAAGCATTTTGGGGCATTCCGGCGACTTTCCGGCGAATTTCCGGTGACCGGCCGAAGATCCCATAAATTTTCTGGTGAGTGAACCGGTTCAAACCTGGTCCGAACCGGCTGGACCGGTTGAATCGGTCAACCCGAGTCTGACCCGTTGACCCAAGTCTGACCCGTTGACCCAGTCCGTCCGACCCGACCTGTCCGACCCGACCTGTCTGACCCGACCCGTCAACCCGAGTTTGACCCGTTGACCCGGTCCGTCCGACCTGACCCGTCCGAACCGTCCGGCCCGACCCGTCAACCCGAGTCAACTCGTCCGAGTCAACCGAGTCAACTCGTCCGAGTCAGTCCGAGTCAACTCAGTTGACTGCTGACGTCAGCATTGACTATGACCCGTTGACCGTTGACCTGCTGACGTCAGCGTTGACCTGATGACGTCAGCGTTGACCGTTGACCTTGACTTTGACCAAAAAGTCAAATTTTCTGAAAACTCATATTTTATATTTTTCGACGTCCTGAGTCCGATTTTGAAGCCCGTTTTGTGAAATTCTGACCCGAAGGCCTCCGAATCTGACCTTGAGCCCGAAAGTGTTTAATTTTGTTAAGAGCTCTAAGGATAAGAACTGAAATGTTAATTTGTGTATTTGAAGGTATGCAAGCATCTCGGTATTCGAAATGTCATGGGACATCCAGTCCGGATTCGAATGCGATCGAATGTAGTATCAGGAGTCAACCGGTATAACTCGGAATTAAGGTAATACCTTACTACCCCTTGTATGCTTTATGCACATGTTGATATCCGGTTAAAGCATGCATGTTTGTGATGAAGTGTATCTGAGAACTCTGCTTAAGCCGAATTCGATACGAAAATTAAGTATCAGAATCAGTAAGATCAAAGTATTCAGACAAGAATATAAATAGAATTCAGATAAGAATATTAATAGATCGGGAGTATCGAAAGTGCTACTAGTAATAAATAATTCAGTTAAATCTGAAACTTTATCAATGATGTCTGAGAACAAATGTTCAGAATGTAGAGTATGATGTTAGATATGAAATTTCGGAAATACCCTTAAAGCATAAGTTTGACTAAACTACTCCTCTGATAAGGGAAACGACCTAAAATTTGCGTTCGACCCAATTATGAAATTCGTGTGTTATAAACTTGGAAAATCCCTAAACCTCTGTATAACACATGAATAAGAATTTTCTGGAAGTATTGCTGAAATTCTAAGTCGACCCTTATGATTGTAATACGTAAATTTTGATGAGAGTGATCGTAATGACAAAAAGGATGGTAATGCCCTCGAGCACCGTAATGTCTGATTAATTGAAATGGAGATATACCCTCAAGTTCTGTAATAAATGAATCGTCTATAAAGGGCCGAAGAGTTAGGATGCCTTAATATCGTTTGAGTACATGAGTGTTGGAGGTACCAATTGATAGATTTATCTCAGACTAAAATAACTGAAAATATCCGATAACTTAAGAGACGTTAATTTAGAAATTCTTGAATGTCTGGATAGAGAGCTAATGAGCTAATATGATATCCGAGTTCTGTGAACCATTGCTTTCAATGTTGGTATAATTACCAGAATGTCTATGAACGTCGAAATGACCATAATGCCCTTGTATGCTTAAAGGACTAAAGTGTTCATAATATATCTGAACTTTCTAAGATCTTGAAGTATCACCTTCTGAATATCTGGGTTATACCGTTAGTATGAACTCCCGTTCAATATGTCTCATTCAGTAAATGCCAAACATCTCCAAGAAATGATCTGTCCCACCTAGTGTGTTCCATGTGTGCTACATTCTGTTTATATGAATTATATATTGATTTGATCTTGAATGATATTGCGTATGTTTGCTCAGTTGTTTACTTGCTATATGGTTGCTTGACCTATGATGGTACAATCTGTTCGCATGATGAATACTGAAATGTCTGCTCTGCAATAGTATGCCTATTTATCTGTTAAAAGCATGAATTTCTGTTTCTGATACTCTGAATAAAATGTCTGTCACATATATTCTGTTAACCATGTCTGGAAATCTAAACACTGATTCTGTCTGGGGTATATTGTTGGGATATGATATGAAGTCTCTTCGGCTCAGCCCTGATCCAGCTGGTAAGACCGTCCTGTTTACAGATCCTGTGCTTCGGCCAGGTCCGCCCGTTTTTATAGATCCTAGGCTTCGGCCAGGTCCGCCCGTTTTTACAGATCCTAGGCTTCGGCCAGGGCCGCCCGTATTCTAAGGTATTCCTTAGGATGGTACCCCGCCCAATGGGCTTGGGTTAATGCCAGTTTATGATACAGTTCTGGGGGACTACATATTGGTGTGCCGGTTGGAGGGTAGTCATTAGTAAACGCATACATGCATCCGAGCATTTGCATATAATCTGTTATGTGTTCATATGATATGATGTTAAGTATTTATGTATGTTGATTTGCAACTTATTAAAACACACTAGGCTTCATGGTTTAACTTCTCCAACCTACTACTCTGTTAACTCTCTGAACAATAAGCTCTCTCTTAATACTCAGTAACATAGAAAGAACAAACCTTATAGTCCTCAAGAATAATGCTTCACTAAATCAGCGAAACATAAATGGAGACAAGTATTGCCTGAAACATCATAAAGATGTTATGCCTACCGTATGTCTGCATGAACTTATAGCATCTTTTGGTAGTTTTGTATTACTGAGCTTTCCCAAGCTCATGTTGTTTTTACCATCTCAGGATAAAAGACCAGACATGTTGCACCTATCAACGTCAGTATGGGAGTTTCTTCGGCTCGTCAGAGAGTATGGTATCTATGTAACTAGAGGGCATGTGTGTCGTGTTTATATTATACAAATGAGTCTGAAACTATTTTCCGCAACTAGTATTATGATTGTTTTATCGTTTTGAACGATTTCTGAAATTGTATTTTAAATCAGATATTTATTTTATGGTTTTAAAGGTTTAACCATATTTTTATTTGAAATTTTTCTGTGGGTCGCTCTTGTGACCCTAATGTGACTTCCTAGGATCCGTATAACGCATAGGCGGGTCTAGGGGTTACATTTAGTGGTATCAGAGCTTAGAGTTGCGTCATTCTGGGATTGATCGGCCGATCGTCTGTCATATGGTGTCTGGTATGTGCATGCCCCTAGGTCCTGACCGTACTCCACCGAGCCGAAACTCTGATGTTGAATCATTTCTCTTGAAATAACCAAATCTGAGTATTCTGCCTTCCATAGCTCAACATCTGCTTACAGGAAATATCTATAACATTTGTCTGTGGTTTGAATTAAATGGTTAAATTTGAATCTGGATAAGGAACTTGAGATGGTTTATACTTGTGAATCAGATTAAGAATAAATGTTTGATCATGCGGGTTAACCGGTGTAATATTTCATGAAAGGATATTCGGTGATAACGACTGTGTTTGAAATTACCCTAACGGAAATGTGAAAAAAAAAACCTATGAACTTTAGAGAGAAGTGTTTGCGATTGTGCTGAAAGTGTATAATCTGTGGTGCCTCTGTTAAACACGAAAGAAATAGTTGTCTAAATATTACGTTGATGGTAAATGATACCCATTAAAGACCTTAGTTATGTTCGATCAGTATGAAGAAAGGCATCTTCTCCATAGTGTGGCTTGGTATATCGATAAATATCATCTCTGATTGAAATTTGGTGTTACATCCTGATTCTGGAGGGCCCTGGTTGACGTTTTGAGTACTTGCATAAACTTCACGCGCAATTCATCCGTAAATTGATTGTCAACCTTGTAGAGAAATTCAGATTCTGAAAGACGTACTTTCAGATTGTATGATCGACTTCTGTGGTGGCGAGAATATTTTGTATTCTTGACTGAGTATGCTATAATAATAGCAGCTATGAGACAAGAGTTTGTGCGACTCCGTATAAAATTTTGTATCGATTTATGTATTGTATTAATCAATTCGGTGGACATGCATCATGGGAGGATTTTGGGGTTTGATGTTAGCCTGAGTGACCAGAACGATACCAAATTGATCCGTAACTGTGTGAGCGTTTTGGGAAACAAGGATACCCCGATAGATGGAATTTTAGTATAAGAACGGATGAAAGATTAGTTCTGCATTTCTCTGACCATGGTAAATTTCGAGGACGAAATTTCTTTTCAGGGGGAGAGAATTGTAACACCCTTAAAATATTAGCATAAAAAAAATAAAAGGGGGAAATGCAGCCATGAGGTTTTGAACCTGTGACCCTTGGCTAATTAGGCTTGTATTTTAACCAATTGAGCCAAGGAAGCTTTTGGTTATAGGTTGTACCCACATGTTTATAAGTGGTTCTTAAAAAAATAAAATAATAATACCCCAAAATATCCCAAACACCCCACTCTAGCATTTAATTCGGTATTATATCTTAAAGAGAAAAAAAAGAGAGAAAGGGATCGACCCTTCATCTTCCCAAACCCTCTTCAGCTACTCAAAACAGAACCCTCCGATCTCCTTCTCCGACCGTTCGTGGCGTGCACCGCCGCCGCCATCATCTTCCTTGCCTCACCCTGACCAAAACCCCGTCCTTCACTCGCCGTAGCTCCACGTTGTTCGCCGTGGAGAATCGCTTGAAGATTTGTCAGGAAAACCCTTGTCGCCGCCTCTGATTTTTCCCGATTTCAACCGCCGGTTGTCGTCCGTCTACGACACAACCACCAGATCTGAGTTCCTCACATCACGACGGACAAAACCCAGTGAACTGATCGTCCATCCGAGTCCGTTAAGGCCTTCGTCGGAGCTTCGTCATTTTCGACGGAGTTTTGACATTTTCGGTAGGTTTTTCCGGTGTAAATAAGTTGTTTAACGTTTGGTTGAATTCTTGAGTTAACAAGCTTTCAAAATCCGACAGAACCAAGCATTTTGGGGCATTCCGGCGACTTTCCGGCGAATTTCCGGTGACCGGCCGAAGATCCCATAAATTTTCTGGTGAGTGAACCGGTTCAAACCTGGTCCGAACCGGCTGGACCGGTTGAATCGGTCAACCCGAGTCTGACCCGTTGACCCAAGTCTGACCCGTTGACCCAGTCCGTCCGACCCGACCCGTCCGACCCATCTGACCCGACCAGTATGACCCGACCCGTCAACCCGAGTCTGACCCGTTGACCCGGTCCGTCCGACCTGACCCGTCCGAACCGTCCGGCCCGACCCGTCAACCCGAGTCAACTCGTCCGAGTCAACCGAGTCAACTCGTCCGAGTCAGTCCGAGTCAACTCAGTTGACTGCTGACGTCATGCTGACGTCAGCATTGACTATGACCCGTTGACCGTTGACCTGCTGACGTCAGCGTTGACCTGATGACGTCAGCGTTGACCTTGACTTTGACCAAAAAGTCAAATTTTCTGAAAACTCATATTTTATATTTTTTGACGTCCCGAGTCCGATTTTGAAGCCCGTTTTGTGAAATTCTGACCCGAAGGCCTCCGAATCTGACCTTGAGCCCGAAAGTGTTTAATTTTGTTAAGAGCTCTAAGGATAAGAACTGAAATATTAATTTGTGTATTTGAAGGTATGCAAGCATCTCGGTATTCGAAATGTCATGGGACATCCAGTCCGGATTCGAATGCGATCGAATGTAGTATCAGGAGTCAACCGGTATAACTCGGAATTAAGGTAATACCTTACTACCCCTTGTATGCTTTATGCACATGTTGATATCCGGTTAAAGCATGCATGTTTGTGATGAAGTGTATCTGAGAACTCTGCTTAAGCCGAATTCGATACGAAAATTAAGTATCAGAATCAGTAAGATCAAAGTATTCAGACAAGAATATAAATAGAATTCAGATAAGAATATTAATAGATCGGGAGTATCGAAAGTGCTAATAGTAATAAATAATTCAGTTAAATCTGAAACTTTATCAATGATGTCTGAGAACAAATGTTCAGAATGTAGAGTATGATGTTAGATATGAAATTTCGGAAATACCCTTAAAGCATAAGTTTGACTAAACTACTCCTCTGATAAGGGAAACGACCTAAAATTTGCGTTCGACCCAATTATGAAATTCGTGTGTTATAAACTTGGAAAATCCCTAAACCTTTGTATAACACATGAA
Organism: Hibiscus trionum; assembly: GCA_030270665.1. Classification (NCBI taxonomy): domain Eukaryota; kingdom Viridiplantae; phylum Streptophyta; class Magnoliopsida; order Malvales; family Malvaceae; genus Hibiscus; species Hibiscus trionum. The sequence goes on from BSYR01000046.1 coordinate 1,822,467, forward strand.
TAAGAATTTTCTGGAAGTATTGCTGAAATTCTAAGTCGACCCTTATGATTGTAATACGTAAATTTTGATGAGAGTGATCGTAATGACAAAAAGGATGGTAATGCCCTCGAGCACCGTAATGTCTGATTAATTGAAATGGAGATATACCCTCAAGTTCTGTAATAAATGAATCGTCTATAAAGGGCCGAAGAGTTAGGATGCCTTAATATCGTTTGAGTACATGAGTGTTGGAGGTACCAATTGATAGATTTATCTCAGACTAAAATAACTGAAAATATCCGATAACTTAAGAGACGTTAATTTAGAAATTCTTGAATGTCTGGATAGAGAGCTAATGAGCTAATATGATATCCGAGTTCTGTGAACCATTGCTTTCAATGTTGGTATAATTACCAGAATGTCTATGAACGTCGAAATGACCATAATGCCCTTGTATGCTTAAAGGACTAAAGTGTTCATAATATATCTGAACTTTCTAAGATCTTGAAGTATCACCTTCTGAATATCTGGGTTATACCGTTAGTATGAACTCCCGTTCAATATGTCTCATTCAGTAAATGCCAAACATCTCCAAGAAATGATCTGTCCCACCTAGTGTGTTCCATGTGTGCTACATTCTGTTTATATGAATTATATATTGATTTGATCATGAATGATATTGCGTATGTTTGCTCAGTTGTTTACTTGCTATATGGTTGCTTGACCTATGATGGTACAATCTGTTCGCATGATGAATACTGAAATGTCTGCTCTGCAATAGTATGCCTATTTATCTGTTAAAAGCATGAATTTCTGTTTCTGATACTCTGAATAAAATGTCTGTCACATATATTCTGTTAACCATGTCTGGAAATCTAAACACTGATTCTGTCTGGGGTATATTGTTGGGATATGATATGAAGTCTCTTCGGCTCAGCCCTGATCCAGCTGGTAAGACCGTCCTGTTTACAGATCCTGTGCTTCGGCCAGGTCCGCCCGTTTTTACAGATCCTAGGCTTCGGCCAGGTCCGCCCGTTTTTACAGATCCTAGGCTTCGGCCAGGTCCGCCCGTTTTTACAGATTCTAGGCTTCGGCCAGGTCCGCCCGTTTTTTTTAGGTTCCTATGCTTCGGCAAGGGCCGCCCGTATTCTAAGGTATTCCTTAGGATGGTACCCCGCCCAATGGGCTTGGGTTAATGCCAGTTTATGATACAGTTCTGGGGGACTACATATTGGTGTGTCGGTTGGAGGGTAGTCATTAGTAAACGCATACATGCATCCGAGCATTTGCATATAATCTGTTATGTGTTCATATGATATGATGTTAAGTATTTATGTATGTTGATTTGCAACTTATTAAAACACACTAGGCTTCATGGTTTAACTTCTCCAACCTACTACTCTGTTAACTCTCTGAACAATAAGCTCTCTCTTAATACTCAGTAACATAGAAAGAACAAACCTTATAGTCCTCAAGAATAATGCTTCACTAAATCAGCGAAACATAAATGGAGACAAGTATTGCCTGAAACATCATAAAGATGTTATGCCTACCGTATGTCTGCATGAACTTATAGCATCTTTTGGTAGTTTTGTATTACTGAGCTTTCCCAAGCTCATGTTGTTTTTACCATCTCAGGATAAAAGACCAGACATGTTGCACCTATCAACGTCAGTATGGGAGTTTCTTCGGCTCGTCAGAGAGTATGGTATCTATGTAACTAGAGGGCATGTGTGTCGTGTTTATATTATACAAATGAGTCTGAAACTATTTTCCGCAACTAGTATTATGATTGTTTTATCGTTTTGAACGATTTCTGAAATTGTATTTTAAATCAGATATTTATTTTATGGTTTTAAAGGTTTAACCATATTTTTATTTGAAATTTTTCTGTGGGTCGCTCTTGTGACCCTAATGTGACTTCCTAGGATCCGTATAACGCATAGGCGGGTCTAGGGGGTTACAAGTAACCCGATCCTTCGACTATGGACTTGGTGGGAGTTGTTGTTGGAAATTGACCGAGTAGACAAGTCGGTTGGAAGGGTGCAACTCTGTTATGTTCCTCGACAAAACAACGGGTTAGCGGATGGGTTGGCTAAAGACGAGGTGAATCGACAACAACTATTCATGGCTTGGTGGCGAGTATTTCTGCAGGCCACTAGAAACTGTTGGTCTTTGAATCTGGGAAGGGATGATATTTGTGTGGGATTTTTTTGCCTTAATCTTGGTGGTAGTTTATTTTCTTTAGCTAAGTTTGTATTGTAAAGGTTTTGTAAGGTTTTGTGGGACTGTTTTTCTGTACTGCCTACGTTGTGTGTACTATTTTCCTCCACTTAGGAATAGGGAGGTTTTTAATTAGGCACGTAACGTATGCGCATGATTAAGCTTTAATTAAATAACCTTTTGCCGAGCAAAAGAAATCTTGTGCCAAGTTTACTTACCCCGGATAAACAAATTGTAGCCCAAATAGGCTTCCACATTCGGTTACCAATTCAAATAATATTTTTTGATTAAATAGTGAGTATTACATTCTCATGTCGAGATTTGAATCCAACAAAATGGGACAAGATGAGCATCCTTAGACACTAGGTTAATTAGTGGATCTCTCAATTCAAATAATTTCAATACTTATTTATTATATAGACTAACATAGTATAGCATATATTTAAAAAAAACATAGCATAGCATATAATCGAAACTAACTTAATTTTAATCACACTCATGACTCACCTACTTCGAACTAGCTATTAATTAAAGTTCAAATCCACCATTGATCAATCTTGTACCAATTTACTTACCTCGGAGAAGCAAATAGTAGCCCAAATAAGAAAGTGGTGAAGATTCACCTTAGAAAAAAATGACATGGAAAAATGTTATTGAATTAGACTATAGATTACGTGGTGAGCCATGCCCATCCAATAATTTTTCCCAAATAAGTGACATGTCATAACATAGAATCGAAATAAACTCAATTTTGACTACACTTACCCTTTCCGAACTAGCTGTCAACCAAAGCTCAAATTTGACAATTTATCATTTTACCTTTGCCTTTCAAACAAGAATCTTAGGGTTGACCTGAGTTTCAAACAACACATCTTCATAATCAAACAACAAAATCAATAGCATATCAACATTTCATAGTTGATACAATAGTGGAAAAGTAAATGGATAACCCCCATTACCCCTTTGTGTTGATACTAAATGTAACCCCTTAGACCCGTCTATACGTTACAAAAGATCCTAAGAGGTCACATTAGGGTCACAAGAGCGACCCACAGTAAAAAAATCCACATAAAAACATTTTTTTGAAACACTTACTAAACTATAAAATCAACTTCTGTTTAAAATATCCCTTTTTGGAAATCATTTAAACATATATCAAAAATGTTAAGAAGTGTTTTACAGGCACTACCATAAAACAATACATGACGTACATGCCTACTAACTGTACAGTACTGTACACCAAAAGCAACGCCGAGAGAACTCCAACCGCATATGTCAGTCACTATACCATGATCGATTTCTTCTAACCTACGATAAAAAAACAACATGAGCTTTGGAAAGCTCAGTGATACAAAAACTACCAATGGATGTTGTAAGTACATGCATGTATACGACAAGCATAACTCTATCATGATGCTCCGGGAAATAACAAGTTCCAAATTACGGCTCATTATTTGATCACCAAATATCAAGCGAGAAACCTATAAACCGGAGAATCAAAAGAGTGAATGATTAAATTAAACTAGGGAGTTTAGTATGTCTCAACAATGCTAAACTGTATCAATGTAAACATTTTATTTCACGGGCACATAATTCAAGCAGCAGTAAGGTTCATTTTTAATTCTTATTTACCCTATGACTGTACTCCAGTATGAAATTCTTAGCTACGTCTATAAAGGTATTAACCCAAGCCCCTTGGGCGTAAGTACCATCCTAAGGGATTACCTTAGGTCCCGGGCATAATTACACTAGCCGAAGCATATGAACATGTAACGGTAACGATAAGGAATTACCCTAGCCGAAGCATAGGAACCTATAACGGTAATGGTAAGGAATTACCCTAGCCAAATCGTAGGAACCTGTAACGATAACGGTAAGGAATTACCCTAGCCGAAGCATAGGAACCTATAACGATAACGGTAAGGAATAACCCTAGCCGAAGCGTAGGAACCTTATACGGGCGGAATTTCCCTCACCAAAGTAGAAGAACCGAATATGGGCGGGATTAGTCTCGCCGAAGTAGAGGAACCGATTACGGGCGGGATTACCAGCCTGATTAGACTGAACCTGAAGAAACCTTCATTAATATTCGGGATGTAGTTCAGTTTTAAATCAATAAAGTAGGAATCAGCTTAAGCATAAATATTTTCTACTCATCTCATTAGAGTCATGTCCACAACCTTGACTGCGGGTACCAATCGAATAGGGGTCGTTCTTTATGCTTTAATTTCTTACCACATCATCAATAACGCCATCTAGTTTGTCAGTCATCGAAATCACTTTTGAATCGAATATCTTATATATATGGTTTCATTAGTTGAGGTTTTAATAGGTATTCAGAGTTAACCAACTTATCATTTAATTTACAGATCTCAAAAGTTTATACGTGTCATATAATTCTTAATTATGTCAGAAGGGTCCTTATCAATATTCTTATGCTATATTTTGCTACATTTGATATTTCATGCATTAACTATTAATTAACATGTTTTTCATAGTACACAAGAAGTAGTGCGTATTACCTCGACTCCGAACTACGTAGGTCAGCCTTCAAAGATCCAATCGATCGCTCTCGAGCTCAAATTTGACGTCCCTCGTTATCTCGGATACATGGCAAAACAATTTACATTAGAAACAAATCTTAAACACGATAATAAGATTTATCTAGAAAGTCAAATGTTGAATAATAACTTATCGGGTTTGAATTTGGTGAAACAGACTTAAAAAAATGGACTCGGGACGTTGAAAAACCCAAATTGGGAGTTTTCGGGAAAAGTTGACTTTTGGTCAAAGTTAACGGTCAACGATGACATCAGCGGTCAACGATGACGTCACTGGTCAACGGGATTATCTCACTGAGTTGACTTGGTCAACGGCTTGACTCATTGAGTTGACTCGGTCAACGAGATTATCTCACTGAGTTAACTCGGTCAATGGGTTGACTTACTGAGTTAACTCGGTCAACGGGTTGACTCACTGAGTTGACTCGGTTAACGGGTTGACTCACTGAGTTGACTTAGTCAACGGGTTTACGGGTCGGGTAGACGGGTCAGATCAGATGGGTCAGGTCAGACGAGTCGGGTTATACGATTTGGGTTTGGGCCGGATCGATTAGTGGGCTTAGACCGGTTCAAAATAGGTTCAGGCCGATTCAAGGTTTGGCAAACCGAAGTCGAGCCGACCAGTTCAAACGTTGGAAAATAGAGCGGCGGACGAATTTCATCTCTGACAGTGCGTGACGCTCACGCGTGGCTGAAACAATCGAAAATCACGTCAGAACAAAGACAAAAACTCGAAATAATACAACCACGATCTTAAATAACCCAGATATAGGCCGAAAACATTACCGAACTTACCCAAAACGAGAGTAACGCTCGAAAACAGTGTAACTCTGACAAGGTTTTACACAGCGTCAGACTGGTGATTGGTTGAGCAGGGTTTGTTCGTCCAGCCATGAGGAAGACGATGGTAGCAACGACACGGCGAACGAACGCTCGAGGTGGCCGAAAACCATGAAAAACGGTGGCGAATGATATTTGTTTCCCGACGAACCTTCAAAAGGGTCTCCACGACAACTAACGGCTCAACCGTGCGAGTGATCGGCAGGGTTGAGCTCGGGATGTGACGGCGGAACCGCTAGTGGTGGCGGTGTCGTACACCACTCGACGGTGGTGTAGATCGCAGTAGTGATCAGTAAGGGGTAGGTGAGGGGTCGGGAGAACGCTCTAGAAGCTTGATTTGACTTTTATTATTCTTACCCTTCTTTTTTTGTTTTGGGTAAACTACACAGATGACCACTGAACTATGGGTTTGGTGTCAAAATGACCACTATATTATTTTTCGTCTCAAATGCACCACACAACTATTTAAATGGTTCCATTTTAGCCACACGTCGTTAAAAAAACGAAAAAGTTGACGGAACTGTTAAAAAAATGGTATAATTACACATTTGGTCCTCTATATTTATACAATATATCAATTTAGTCCTAATTTTAATCTAATAAAATAAATTAATTATTCAATAAGATGGTGAAACGTGTCACCACCTTATTGGAAGTCTTTAATTATTTTTATTTAATTAATTTTCCACCTCCAATCAGGTGGTGACACGTGTCACCCAATTGGATTCAAACTCAGGACCTCTGGGTACACAAGCTGTGTAATTATACCAATTTTTTTAACAGTTCCGTCAACTTTTTTATTTTTTTTAACGGCATGTGGCTAAAATGGAACCATTTAAATAGTTGTGTGGTGCATTTGCGACGAAAAATAATATAGTGGTCATTTTGACACCAAGCACATAATTCAGTGGTCATCTGTGTAGTTTACCCTTTTGTTTTTTGGTCAGATTCAAAAGGAAACATTTAATACGATAGGTGGGTAGTTAAAATATTTTTAATTATCACATACCATCAAAACACAGTTGAATAGAAGGCCGGTGTATGATTTAACCAAAAGTTTTCTTTAGCCCAACGGTTAGGGCTTATTATCACCAGCCAAATGTCTTCGGCTCGAACCCTTGGCTGCCATATTCTTCATCTTCACCATTTTTTCCCTTTTAACTTTATTTATACCTTAATACATTAGGGGTGTTGCACAATAAGAGTGATTTGTCTCATCAAACAAGACTTGGCTCAAGTATTCTCACGTTTCCGGTAAAAATCTTTTTTTATTTCTCAATCACCAATTTCACTCATTTAATGATCAAGTATAAACTAAGAAGTTTTTTCACAGTGTGTTTGGATCTTACTACTTTATTCTTGATTAATTATGCGCTGAAGATTGTTCTCGACCCTAGTTGGAGAAACGTATCGTTGAATCGAACTCGCGTGTGACAGTTTGGTGGTGCAGTAACGTGAATGGTGTGTGCATCTTAAAATTGGGTATTCTCGGGAAGCAAATGGGATGGGATATGCTTTGACTAAGGGTGGGGTGAACCATGGGATTTTCTTCTCATCCAGCCTTTGTTTATCAATTCAACTTCATTTTCCCTACTTTCTTTCTTCTTGCCTTAGTTCATGTAGAAATCATGAACAACAACACTTACTTTCTTCTTCTTCTACTTGTTTTGTGGTTGCATTGTTTCATAGTTTGCTTAGCCATGACAACCAAGAATTTCACCTCCGATCAATTTGCACTTGTCGAATTTAAACATCGCATCGTTGATCCTCAAATATGCATTGACAAACAATTGGACGTCCTCGAGCTCTGTTTGCAATTGGATTGGTGTTTCGTGCACGAAAGAGTCATAGCTTTGAATCTTAGGGGTACTATCTCTCCACACCTTGGGAATCTTTCATTTCTACATTCTCTCGACTTGAGCACCAACTATTTCTATGGCCATCTGCCTAAACAATTGGATTTGGGGCAGTTGCATCGTTTGAGGCTCCTTCGATTAAGCGTCAATGGTCGTAGTGGGGAAATTCCATTGTGGCTTGGAATTTACATAGAGTTAAAACGTTGAAATTGAGAAATAATAGTTGGTGACAATAGTCTTTCTGGAAGTTTGCCCCATGTCCATCTTCCTAAACTTGAGATGTTTTACCTATACACAAATGAACTATCTGCTAACATTCCATCAAGTATAGGCAAATGCAGCAACCTACAAGTTTTAGCACTATCTGTTAATCAATTCAGTGGGATACATAGTTTTCACAACTGAGAGACCTCGTTGGCTAGTGAAGATGATCAAGCGGAATCCATAAAAGAGAAGTAGAACAAGGATCCATCGAAATGGAGGGAGAAGGAATTAACAATGCAGCTATAGGGTTCCTTCCAGGAACTTTTTCACAAAAATTTCCATGTATTCTAGTTTTATGCATGCTTTCTAAATAAATTGTAGATAATTTGAGGTTTTAATTCTTTAAACTTCATAAAAAATGGCATTAATATAAATTCATATGTGTGATGCTGTATTATTCAATCTCAACCATTACATTCTTTCCTACAACATTTATAATAACTAACGATCAACGGAAATAATGCATTCTAACACATTGATAAAACTAGGGGTAATCCACGAAAGAGGAAATCATGGTGAAAACTGCTTACAACAGATACAAATATGACTACATGAAAAAAACAGACTCATATTTTTCAAAAGAAGCCGATACAAGAGAAAAAATGGTTGAGCTGATATCCAAAGTGCCTAAACAATTAGGAGCTACAAACTTGAGAAAAGTCTACGAAACATGAATAGAGTGCTCCTCCGATAAATCCCTAGAAGTCGAGAGGAAACAAATTAATCCATCTGCAGAATGCAATTTGGGAATGATATACACAAACAACTCTGCTTGAGATAAATATAGACTAAAGTTAAATAAAATGGAAAAGCATTAGAAGAAGTGATTTTAAGCACCATGCTCCTGGAAAGTATGTTCACTAGAGCATAATTTAATCATCAATGTGAAAATAGATTATGTAAGCTTAACAAACAAAAGATCAAAGATGTACCTGCATTTTACTTTGACTCCTGTTTTCCTTGCATACGCAAAGATCCCTCCAGCCTCAATGACCGGCCCGGCATCTCCAATGGGCTTCAATTTATACTCTTTGCCGGTCGTATGATTGATCAAACGACTCTCTCCCAACTCAATAGTTACCACATCCCCAGTCCTACACTCCTCGCATATTCTCACTTCTGATTCTAGTGGATAAACTTCCCCAGTTGCCACGGAATTCCTGAAAAATATTCTAGCATAAGATTCAGCCCCAAGTGCAACCGTTGCGTGCTCACGTGAGGACCCACAACCAAAGTTAGCACCACCGATCACAATGGAGTATTTTGTCTTGGTCTCATTTGGTTCAATAAAATGTAAAGCATAAGACGAAGGGAGTCCAATAAGAGCATATGAACCCAATTTCTCATACTCAGCGGGGTTTGAGGGAACTAATGTAAGATATTCTGCAGGAATTATTTGGTCTGTGTCAATATTATTCCCAACCACAACATAGAACATGGAAGGTTCTAGTCGAGGTGTCAGAAGGAATAGAGGAGGGTGTGGAGGTGGCATGTGTCAGAGTGGTGATCGCACGTGCTGCATGTGGGGTGAAGGTAGAATTTAGGGGTTTGGGAGTCAAAGGCGAGAAGATGGATACTTTGAAAGCAGGGAAGAGAGAAGGCCCGACGACGGTGGTTTTTGATGCTGAGGATGTGAAGGAGGCTAAGTATGAAGCGTGAGACAAAGAAGCAGCCATTATTAGATTAACAAGTCCAATACAAAAGTTGGCTATGTGTTGTGTTTTTTCTCCGAGTACTGTGCTTGATGCGGGCTTCAGCTTTCACAAGGTAAACATAAAGCAATGTTCTGTGAAGTATTGTTTTCTATTAGTCAACGAATTTATTGAAGGAACTAAGAGTATAATCAGACAGTAAAATGAGAAATATTTTCCATATGCCAATGCATAGCAAATTTATATATACCCATTAAATGCCAGCCTACATATACATACATGTATAAAAACATAAACGAGCAGAATCCTATACTGGAAATCAACTAGAGGCAGCATATTTGATTCAATCCCAACCAGCTCAAAATTCATCAGATACAAAACACACACAAATTGTTATATCAAGAAAAGAAAAAAGAAAAAAAAAATGTTAGATCAGGATTAAGGAAAACTATTTGTAAAACCCAAATTCAATCAATTCTATGCCGTTCAAAACCCTAAATCCACTGTTACATCCTGCAATTCCCATGTAAAACTACCCGCAATTTAAAAAAAAAACGTAGTAAAAAGCAAGAATTCAACGAGATTATACCACAAAAATAAAGAATCATGGAAAGGAGATATAGAAAATAGAGGGGGAAAGAAGAGCAAAAGAAAATACCTTTGATTAGGGCAGATATGGTGTTCAGCAGTGAAGTCGGTAAATGGCTGCTCTGAAACGTATGAATTTGATTCTTCTAATTAAGATTTAAGAGGCCAATTATGCCTATATTGCCGGTATAAAATATTTTTACATTGCCTAATATAAGGCCAAAATCATTAATAATAAATCCTTAAATATTAAATCCTTAAACAGTTGATAGCACGCGCCCCCAAATTTTCTCTCTCGACCAATTCTCCCTGAGCCTCAGATTTCTATTTCGATCTTCCATCCCGCCTTGTTGATTGACCGCCGATATGGGTGCTTTATCCCTGACGGAGGTCAACGGTCGTCGGAGCAATAGAGGACGGTGGTGTCTGGTGGTTTGCTCTGTGGAGCCGCGGTGGAGTCTGAAAGTTGGGTGGTCTTTGCGTCACGAGGTTTCTTGGGTTCTCTTCTGGAATCGAAGGCAGTTCCATCGGTTTTTCCTCTCCGGTGCCGGTCCTCTCTGTATGGTAATGCTTCTGACCCTTTCTGATCCCCTGTCCGGCGATATCCCCGTCCCTGGTTTGCTCTCCCTTCCTCGCGCCGTCCCCATCTTCTGGTGACTCCACACCTTTCTTTTTCCGCTTTGATCTCTGTTGGTTTTTCGAAATTGGTGAATTACTGCTTGATTGAACCTTAAGGAGATTTTCATTCTGTGTGTTGTGTTGAGGTTGCGGGTTTGGTGTTGCTGATATAGTACTCCAGGTGTCTTTGCTTTCTTGCTTTGATTGTTCTGTGTTTTTGCTTATGCGTTTCTCTGACTGCTTCTGAGCTTGCCTTGGTTTGAATTCGATTCTGGGGCTGGTATCGTGTTTTGGGTTTGCTTGTTCCTTTGGGCTTTTGCCCGATCGGGATGCTGCTGGCTTTCTCACCGGATTTGTGGAGAAGCTGCCTTTCGGTTTCAGCCGGCCGTCAGGTTACCTACCTTTCTTGGAGTTTTCTTAATCTGTGGTTCCTCACCCTATTCTGATTTGTTCGAGAGTTGCGGCTTCTGGATTTCTACTGGGATAAGAATTTGCAGTCTGGCTATTAGCCCCGGTGGCCTCTTCTCGTCTAAGGTGTTTGCTGTGCTTTCTGGTAGAGACTTCGTGCTTTCTGGTTTTTTCTCAATCAAGTTTGTCCTTAGCTGTCTTAAACAATGACTACTCTCGCTTGGAATGTTCGAGGTCTGAGAAATAAAGAAACAGTTAGAGCGCTTCCTTTCTCCGTAAACAAACATTCACCGGATATCATTTTCCTCAGTGAAACCAAACAAAAAAAGAGATACTTGGAGAAAATCAGGATGAAGATGAAATTACGCTACTCCTTTTATGTTGAGCCTTGCGAAATAGCAGGTGGGCTAGCCCTCTGGTGGAATGACGAAGTCTCTATTTCTATTCTTAATCATACCAAGAATTTCATCGACACGAAGGTGGTTTTTCAGAATGGTGATAATTGGTTTGGTACCTTTATTTATGGTCCCCCATATAGAGACGAAAGACATGATTTTTGGGAGCGGTTATCAAGTCTCAGAAGTTCTTCAAGTACCAAGTGGATGATTATAGGAGATTCCAATATGGTCTCAAGACAAGAGGACAAAGAGGGCAGGAACCCAGTGAATCCAGAAGAAGCAAGAATCTATAATGATTTTGTAAATTCCGCTGGTCTGGTTGAATTGCCTATAAAAGGTGGACATTTCACTTGGTTCAACCAAAGAAGCGATAATGATTTCATTCTTGAAAAGTTGGATCGTATCCTATGTTCCACTGATTGGAGTCTCGAATTCCCTAAGGCGTTGGGAGTAATAGAGGTTGTAGTCGCTTCAGACCATGCTACTATCGTTCTGTTTTCCAAGGGTTTTACCAGGAAATATCAAAAGGACTTCAAGTTCGAGTCGAAATGGCTCCTTGATGAGGAATGTTCCCAGAAAGTCTCTGATGGTTGGAGCATTCCGCCTGGAGAGAGAGTGATTTCCAGGTTTGAAAGGAAGATACGCAACACGAGATCTGTCCTCATTAAGTGGAACAAAGAAAAAATCGAAACAGAGGAACGAGAGGAAGCAGAAGCTAATGGCCAGGATCAAGCTCTTCCAGGGTAGGAAACTCACAGTGTCGGAGCTGGAGGAATATAAAAAGCTTCATAAAGAACTTGATGCAGAATGGGAAAGTGAGGAAAGATATTGGCATCAAAGATCTAGAATAAACTGGCTGAAATGAGGAGATAGGAATACGAAATTCTTTCATGCCACGACCATTCAACACCGCAGGACAAATGCCATCGTTAAATTGAAAGGTGAGAATGGGACCTGGCTTGAGGAGCCTGAACATATAGCACACTTCTTGCAAAACCACTTTCAAAAAGTGTTCATGAAAGATCAATCGGTTGACTTTGGAAGCCTCAGAGATTATATTCCACTTCTGGTAACCGATGCTATGAACCATGATCTGAAGAAAGAAGTGACGGAATATAAGATTAAAGAAGCTGTTTTCGGAATGGGTGCTACAAAAGCCCCGGGACCCGATGGCTTTCTACGGTGTTTCTACCAAACCTACTGGGATACGGTGAAGGAGGATCTGATCGGTATGGTCTTAGCTTTTTTCAGAGAGGGTAACATGGGGGTGGGGCTAAATAAAACAAACATAGTGCTTATCCCAAAAAGAACCACTCCAACAGAGGTTTCTCATTTCAGACCGATCAGCCTCTGCAATTTCTCCCTCAAGGTCATAACCAAGATTCTTGCCATGAGATTGAAGGCTATTCTCCCTGATATAATACCTCAATCTCAGTCAGCCTTCGTTCAGGGTCGTTCAATTTACGACAATATTATTCTTGCAAATGAGGTTTTCCATGCAATTAGACGGGCTAGAAAGGGCAGAAAAGGCCTTATGGCCCTAAAAATTGATCTCGAGAAAGCTTACGACAAGGTTGACTGGGACTTGCTTCACTTTGTTATGAGCAGAATGGGTTTCGATGAGTGGTGGATTAGCAGAGTCATGAAGTGCGTGACGACGATCTCTTTCTCACTTGTGTTGAACGGGGAACGTGTGGGGGAAGTTAATGCTAGTCGGGGGTTACGATAGGGCGACCCGTTATCTTCCTTTCTGTTCACCTTCATATTCAGTATCTTGACTTGGATTATTGATAAGGAAACTGAGATGAATCAATTCACGGGTATGAGAATCAAACGAAGATGCCCAGTGATGAGTCATTTGCTCTTTGCCGGTGATTGCCTCTTGTTCTCAGAAGCAAATGCAGGAAATTGTGCAGCTACTCTCCGAATTATTCAGTTATTCCAGAACTCAATAGGACAATCTGTCAACTTCCAGAAATCTTCTGTTTTTTTCTCTCCCAATGTCAGCTGTAATTTGAAATCACATATGTCTAATGTGCTGGGTTTCTCTCCTATGGAGGAAGATGCTCGATACCTTAGACTCCCGTCTTTCTGGGGGAGAAGTAAAAAAGAAGCTTTGGGGTTCATCAAGGATAGAGTTCAAAATAGACTCAGGAGTTGGAGGGCTAAGTTTCTGAATATGGCAGGAAAGGAGGTTCTTATTAAGGCAGTGGCTCAAGCTATCCCTATGTACGTCATGCAATGCTTCCTTCTGCCCGTCACCTTCTGTGATGATCTTAGCTCGATGATTGCAAATTTTTGTTGGAATAATAGTTCTGACAAGGATAGAGGTATCCATTGGATAAACTGGAAGGATCTCTGCCGCCCAAAGGATAAAGGGGAAATGGGTTTCAAAAATCTGAGAATGTTCAACAAAGCTCTCGTCACAAAGTTGGCATGGAAAGTGCTAAAGAACCCGAAATCCTTTCTTGCTCAGACTCTCCAGGGAATTTATTTCCCCAACGGAAACTTGTTCGATGCCCTTAAGTGCTCCAACCCATCTTGGGGATGGACAGGAATTAAGGAAGGCATCAAGATTCTAAAAGAAGGAGGTCTCTGGAGAGTTGGAAACGGGAGGTTCATTTCCACGTGGAAGGATAACTGGATTCCCAATCTTCCTGGTTTTCGAGTTTCCACACAAATGCCTCAGGTTTCACTAGCTCCATCGGTTAGCAGTCTCATGAATCCAGATGGTCGCTCATGGAACTTATCAAAGATTAGGAATCTGTTTGACCAGACTGTAGTCAAGGCAATCATCTCTATCTCGATTGGAGGGCCACACGTTCAGGACTCTTTCATTTGGGCTGGTACGAGGAATGGGGAATACTCTGCGCGATCAGGCTACAGATTTATTGAGGCCTCTTCGTAGGACCAAAAAAATCCTTCCTCTAGTGAGGATCCGGGTATTCAGAAGGGATTCTGGAGTTCTATTTGGAGTCTTGGGATTCCTACAAAAATTCGATCCTTCCTGTGGAAGCCCTGCCATAATATTGTTCCAACTAAAGGTACCTTGGCTTCTCGTTTTCATGGTAACTTTCAAGACTTTGATTGCTGCCCCCGATGCGGGGAAAGAGGAGAATCGGTAGAACATGTCTTGTTTTTCTGCCCGTTCGCGCAGGGATTTTGGAAGGCTTCAGGTTTCAGCTATTTCCCGTCATCCGCAGGTTTTCCAGGTTTCCCAAAATGGTGGAGTAAGATAAATGACTTCCGGCAAATTGGCATTTTTGACGATGGATGTGCCCTAGTCGCTTTTTCTTCTATGGTCTATCTGGAAGTCACGAAACGCTTGGGTATTTGAGAACCAAAAGGATCTTCCTTGGGATGTCTGGCTACGGGCGGAACGAGCTTTTATGGAACATCAACACACTCCCTCTCCTTTCCATACTGGGGATCACCGTCCTTGTACGGACACGAGGTCATGGACACCACCCCCTATGGGTTCAGTCAAGATCAATTGTGACGCCGCTTTTGGCCCAAAATCAGGGATTGCTTCAGTTGCGGCTATCGCACGTGATTACACAAGTTCGTTCATTCAAGGAATCTCTGACTGTTTCGCTGCTCCGTCTGCTATAGTGGCAGAAGCTTTGTCAATTAGGCTGGGTGTTTCTTGGGCCTTGAGGTGTGGATTCGGACATATTATCATCGAATCCGATTGTAAAGTTGTTATTTGTAGGCTCAATGAAGGAGTCCTCTCCGATTGGACCACGAAAGTTGTGGAAGAGGATACTCGGTTGTCATCTAGGGAATTCTTTTCTTGTACTTTTTTCTTTGTTCCCTGCTCTTGTAATCAGGCAGCCGATCGATTAGCTAAGTTTGCTAAAAGATGCAGGGGACTAACTGTATGGGACCCCGACTCTTGTCCGCCTTATGTTCTTGTGATGTAATTTTATTTGAAGTTGAATGAAGTTATCTTTTAGAACAAAAAACCCCTTAAACAGTTTGGGCACTTAAAAGAGGTAAAAAATAAAATATAAACACTTAAAAAATAAAATAATTTAACTATTTTAAAAAAATAAAAAATAATTTAAGTACCTAAAAAATAAAATCAGATAAGCACCTAAAAACTGGGATAATTTGAACATTTATTTTATTACCAAGCCTATTATTTAACGAAAATTAATAGAAAATTTTGACCTAAAATATTTCACATCAGGTATTCAATTGAAATCATAATATTTTTCTTCAAAGAGTCTCGTTTTCGTATTTATTTTTCCTAATAAATGAATAAAAGTTTAGCAAATTTGAATAATATATATATATATAGAAATTATAAGTTATAATTATATCAAAAGTTACAATCAAATACAATAAAAATAATATTGAATGATTTCAGCCCTCTAACATGTACAGTGTTAGTTTATTTAATAGTATTAACGTCATCTGTTAATATTTTTCTTAACTCTTTGTTTGGCACGGGCTTCTTCCTCTTTTCTGGCATAGGCCTTTCTTATGGTTAGGCTTCCACGTTCAGGGTCCATTCTTTTCTTCCCTTTCTAGCCATGCTTTTGAGGCGGCAGTGGAGGCTCCAATGTCCTCCTACTTCTTGGCATGTTCAACTAGCAATGTTTCTGGCTTAGCTTTGGGTGCCTTGGCAGGGGTTTCCTCTAGTTCAGTTGAGGAATCGGTGCTAGCAAATTCAACTTGCATCGAGGACATAGGAACTGTGGCATTGGACTCGAAACTGGCTGGACTAGCTGGAATGGCAGGATCAGCTGACATGGCATCGTCATTGGCAGAGGGCTCGGCAGGGAAAACATGGAATGTTGGCACAACTTCAGAAGATAGTTTGACAAGCACCTCCCTGATAATAGCATCCATTTTCTTTGTATAGTGCCTCATTTTAGCGTTAAGGTCCTCGACTGCCTCCAGCTTTTAGAGAATAAGCTCCTGGCAATGGTGAACTTAGGACAACACTGCCAACGAACTGGTTGGCATGGTCTCTGGCACTTTGCTTGGCTTAGCCTTTGGCTTCGGTTTTGGCGTGGTGGTTTTGGTCTTTCCTTTGCTCTGTTCCTTTGGCTCAAAAGTCGTGAGATTTTTTTCATATGATAGTCGTGATTGTCGTCTCCTTTATTATATGTCCTCGATCTTTATCAAGCCTAGGTTCATCATGGCCCATGCAAATGTTAGAAATAAGCAAAGGGAAAAAAATTAAATGCCTTTACCTTTCGCAGCACATTTATAAGTCTCATCGATGATGAATTTGTCAATGTTGATCTTGCGTCCTTTGATGATGGAGTGCAACAAAATCAGCCTTTCTTCTTAGATGGTCTCATTGTGAGATGTAGGCAACATATTTGCCTTGATGAAATGATTCCAGCCTCACATTAGTGGCTTCAATGTCAGTCGTTTCACCGTCTAGTGTCCCTTTAAGGAAACGATCCATGTCGTGCTAGGCTCGCGTAGTTCTGCCATCAGCTTCTTTCTCTTGGCAGCAGTCATGGAGTCGACATACTTCTTGTGTTCATCCTCCACATCCCCTAACTTAAACATGACATTAACGAGATGAGGCTTTGGACGGTTTGGACAAAGAAAGAAGAAGAAAAAATATGGATCTTGGTTTCTTGCTTGATAAAAGGGAGAAGTGAAAGAGATTTTGTTTCTTTGAACGACTAGGGTAGGTAAAAAGTAAATAGTTAAGTTTTAATAGGGTTTAATTAAAGTAGCTGAATTAATTGGGGTTAAGGATGGAAAATTAAAAGATTTGATTTGATAAGGGGTTAAGTGATAAGGGTGATGTGATAAGGTTGTAATTGATAAGATATGGTTAAAGTGATAAGGGTGTAAGTGATTAGGATATGGTTAAAGTGATAAGAGTTATATGATAAGGTTGTAAGTGATAGAATAAGTTTAAATTGATATATAGTTAAGATATTTAAATTGAATTTAAATTCAACTTAAATATTAGACGGCTAGGGTTAAATTCAAAGAAAAATAATCTCTCTTCAATTGGCCGAATTTAATCAAGCTAGGGTAAATTCTTCTTTCAAAATTCCAATTCGTCGCATGCCAAACCTTTACGCTGGCATTGCTCCTGGCACGCTGGATTCTCTCATTCTGTCAACTCCCCATGCCATTTTGTTGCCCTGGCACAGTGTCTGGCACAGAAATCTGCACACGTCTGAATCTCTTGATTTGTAATCGTTTCATGCCAAGTCTCTACCTTGGCATTATACCTGGCGTACTCAATCTGCACATACTCAAAGCAAACCTTTCAACACAACAAAAGAATAAAAATGAAAAGAAAGAAAAACTAATGTAAATCCTGAAACCTAAAAACAAAGAAAAACCACTAACCTAATATTTAAAAATATTCAAACATGCTGGTGATGTTTCGGTACCTCTACCAAGAGGAAAACCTCTTTGGCATTCTTCTGTTTGAATAACCAACGTAGAAGGCCGAAGAATTTCTTGCCTTTGATCATGCCAAATTCTCGATTACACAATGAAAGGGAATATTTTACCATGGTGGCTTTAAACAACCACCTTAGAAAACCAAAGAATCTCTTTGTTGTCGAGGCATAGTAATCCTCATCTTGTTCCAGAATCTTCATGAAATCTTCAGTTTTGAACCACAACATCTCTGGCATTGTTGTTACGGCAAAGTTTTCTTGTTTCGGTTCTTCATTCTTAGTCATTTGGCATCCACTTTTCCTTTCAACAACAAGCCATTTGAGCACACCTTGCTTCATGTCATCAGTCCTGACCAAAATCGACATTCTCTGTCGCTCAATTGCTTTGCCATCACACTTTTGTTTTATGGCATCAACTTTCATTCCTTGAAAATTCAATGCCAGGATATCATCCAAAATGGATTCCATTGGCTCAACTACATGGCATTCAATCTTATCTATACATTTAAGAGTGTTAAAAATGTCAACATTAATACCTTCTTGTCTTACCGACGTAGGGTTGGAAAATGGTGGCTCCACTGGTTTTATCGCGGTGGTGTTGGCATATGACTACTGTCTAGCATTGGATAGCAGTTCGGCATCAGATAGTGGTCTGGCATCATCAACATCTACCTCTTCTTTCTCTACTTCCATGGGTTCACCTGCTGGCATTGATGTCTCTTCTTGGCAAATAATCGGCTGCTTGGCATGTGTTTCGTTCTCGACTTGTTTGCCACTCCAGAGAGCAACAACTTGGCATTGTTCTTTCCTTTTTTTCCAAGCATCCTATGTATCACTTGGCACACTGTTCAGGATGTTCAAAATTAATTTTGTGTAATTTTCAATTTTTCTGCTTGTTTCTTCAATCTCTTGACAATGAGCACCCATCCTAGCTGTCATAGCCTCCATAGAGCGTAAGTTCTCTTGCCAAGATGTGTGTTGTATTAGCAAAGTTGTAATCGTCATAAAAGTCTATTCGATCATAGTACGAGTAGCTCGGCTGATGTTGAAGATTGTTTTGCCATAGCATATGTGTTCTAGTAGCAATGCCATTATCGTAAGCAAAACGTCAGCCCCTTGATCATACCATAGAAAATTTTGCTGGTAATGCCATCGGTTGTAAGCTCCAATAGGGTCTCTAATGCTCATTCTCTGATCCTCCATGTTCCTAAAAGTACCTAAAATAAATGAAACTAAAAATAATGTTAGAAAAATAAATAATAAAGAGGAAATAATCATAAAATAAACACAAAGACAAGTAAAAATCCAAACAATTAATTCCATTGCAATCCCAGGCAAAGGCACTAAAAACTTGTAGACTCTTTAGGGAGATGTGTAAAGTAATGCTGGAAAAAGGTATAAATGATATGTATTGGGCAAGTTATGCCAAGAGTCTTTTGCGTGCAAGTATACATGGTCTGCAAATAATATAGCTATGTGAGCTGAGTTATCGATCCCACAAAGATTGACTTGGAACTCGATTGCTTTGATGGTTTACTTGTCTTGGGAAAAAGATGATTTGTTTTGGAGTTGTTTTAGAAACTAAAGAAAAGAAAGAAAAATGAAGTAAAATGTTGGCAAGGAAGGTGTTTCTAAATGAGTGATGATCGTTGGCATGGAATGTCTGGATTCAACATGGCTCATGCCAGCCTTTATTGGCAAAACTGTCTTGGCATTATTTGCCGAGTAGATTCAACATTAGCAAAGCCTCTCTCGGTGGTCATTGCCCTAAATTGGCCAAGTAAAAACCCTTATATCTCTATAGTGTATGTTTTTCTTAAACCAACTAGATTAAAACCAATCTATACTCTGAGGAGGTAGTTTTTACTTCCGAAGTAAGTTCATCTACTTGAACGACTTCTCTCGAAGCTTCTCTCCCAAGTATTCAACAACTTAATCGTTGCCAACCCAAGTCTATTAAGATATTGGGAGGCAATAGGCGTACTATGCCAGCTCTCGCTTGGCAGAGTGTTTAGGAAAATTTAGAGTATGCCAAATAGAAAAACTTTTCCAAAAACAGAATTACTATAGTCTATAACGGAACTAAGGCATAAAGCCAATATTCAATCCAAAACATTCTCCACCAACTATGAAAATTAGTTCATGGTGAGGGGATTAACAAATACAACCATAATCATTTTCAAAAACATCACCATAAAAAACTAAAGATAAACAACTTGTTCCAAGGGAATAGGCAGAGGGGTCTCTCGATGCAGCCCTTCACGCCAGGCTCCCAGCTAAGAGGTTGAACCACCCTTCCTTGGTGCAGCCGGCCGTCACTCGCCGAGTTCTCCAATACCTCACTCCGATCACTCTAAGTCTTCACTTCGATGCCTCTCAATTTCTTGATCGGTTGGTCTTTATATAGGCGTGTGTGGGAAAAGATGAGATAAGCCTTTGCATTTGAATTTGAAATGATCAAGGGATAAGAGATAGAGCTCTATCCGATCATTTTAATATCTTATCAGCTCGGTGTGATAGCTTGTCAGGCTAGGGTTGACGTCATCATGCCAATGTTGCCTTGGCATCCAAGCTTGGTACAACTTAGCCAACATCACTTGGCACCACCTTATCCGCTATTTTTTTTGGAAGTTGCTCCATTCATGATCTTTTAGAAGCCTGATCCTTTCCCATTTTTTCGGGGTTCAACAATCTCTTGGCATGACATCAAGTGCACTTCTCTACCAACAAGTACTTGGCACCTTCTGGTTCTTCTATGCCAACAGCACTTGGAATTCTTCTTGGCAATCCTAATTGTGTTGCTTTTCTACGCCAAATCTTATGCCAAACCTGCAAAATAACCACAAAACAACCCTTCACCCTAGCATAGACAGAAAACTACACTCCTTATGCAAGTGCATGATTCTAGCAACCTAATGCAACTAAATGTACCTAAAAACAAGCAAAAACATTGTAAGATTGGCATTATAAACAATACTTTTGGAGAGGTAACAATTATACATACATTATATGGTAAGTAATTATACATACACTATACATTATAAACTAATTAAAAGTAATAATTTAAAACAAGCAAGGGACTAAATTGAAATGATCATAAAATTTAAATTGAGACTAAATTGAAAGTATTTAAAATCAAGAGCCATGGCTACAATCCCCATAGAAGTTAAAGGTGGGGAAGCGCGGGCCTAGAGGCCCAAAAACACCAAGTATAAATTCAATTTTAATTTATTAGATAAATTTTATTCTCCCATTTTCTGAATTCTCACTCTCTCTCTCTCTAAAGTAATTATCTCAAAAAATTATCTCCCCTCTCTCTAGCAAAACACCAGATTCCTAGATTTTCTTAGCCTTTTTCGATCAAAACCAAAAATACAACCCTTCTTATTCGTCTGTTCATACCAAAATCCTCGTTTCAATCCAAAAATACACAAAATTTTCATTCTTTTTTTTGTTTTTTTGGATCAAAACACAAAAGCCTAAACTTGTTCTTCACATGTTCTTCATCAATTTCTTTCCCCGATCTAAATTAACACCACAATCTCTTATTCTTCTTGTTTTTTCGATCAAACCCAATAACCCACCCCCATGTTCTTCTTCTGTTCATCCCATACACTACAAAAAAATGTGTGAATTGTAAGGGAATTCGCAAGGGAATTTGATTGTAGTGACAAAATTTCCGACGGAAGAGAGTGGTCAGTAAAACGTTGGTCGAAAATAACATTTCTGACAAAATATAGTAGTCCGTCAAAAACTTTGTGACGGAAAACCGTCAGTAAATTACTGACGGGATATTTAAAATCTGTCGGAAAATGAGATATACATATAAAATGGTATATTTTATGTTTCCAACTAATTACATATTTTACGTCGGAAATTTAACTTAATTTTTTTTAAAAATAAAATTTTCGCAGGATTTCAAGCGAAATTTTTTTTTATTCCCTCCAAAATCTGAAAATTTTAATTTCCGAGGGATTCCATACATTCCGTCAGAAATTTAAATATTAATTTTAAAAAAAGGGAAAATTTTCCCGAGATTCATATAAAAAAATTTTCATTCCCTCCAAAATTGTCTTGCTCCTAAATTATCTAGCAATACACCAGCAACAGCAACACCGACTACTGATGTTCCACCCCAAATGCCAAGTTACACGGACGAACACCTCAGGCTCCGACGATCATCAGCCCCAAACCCGTAAGCAAAAATGTCAATTGCCCCGTTGTTGGACCTTTGCACTCGGCACTACCTTTCGTCAAACACCGTTGAAGATGCAACTCCGGGATAGTTGCTGTTAGTTGAATTGCTAGCAATCCATTCATAAAACCAAAAAGAACACATCAAAATCTGCCTTAAAAATCGATCAAGTTTCGCACTCAGAGTATGTTTAGTACCAAGAAAGAAGCAGAAGTAGCAAACCTTGTAACGACCGAAGTAAGTGTCGTAGAGGAAAGCTCCGACCAGGGTCCCGAAATTTGCAGTCCCATTAAAGAAGTTGATCATAGTTGCGGCTGTAATGCTCTTCAAGTTGAAAACAGTAGTGAGATAGATCAACAAGTTGGCTAAAGTACCAAATGGCTCTAAGTTTCTCAAAAGTTTCATTCTCTGCCATGAAATTCATTAAAATCTCAAAAACCAACTTCAAAAAGAACAAAAATAAAAAACATGTTTTGTCCCAAACTTACCTATAATAAATGGCATGACTTTCCAGCCTCTGTAGTTGATTTCAGGCTCATCAACTGCAACTCTCTCGTTCTTCTCCATTGTTTGCTGCTCACTCTTCATCGTACTGTCACCCATTTTTGCCCTGTTTCCTTAACAAATCCTCTGCAAGTTTATATATAGATAAATTGTGAAGGAATGAATATTAGTTTGTCAGTTAAAAAAGCTGATATATATATATAATGATAAATAAAATATCATATTTTTTTCCTGACTGATTACCTCTATTCCGTCACAAATATTTTAAAATGGGGGGATTTTTTAGTTTTCGACGGATTACATCTTTTTCGTCGAAAATTTAAATTTAATTGTTTTAGAAATACGGGGAAAGTTTTCCAGAGTTCCTATCATTC
Organism: Hibiscus trionum; assembly: GCA_030270665.1. Classification (NCBI taxonomy): domain Eukaryota; kingdom Viridiplantae; phylum Streptophyta; class Magnoliopsida; order Malvales; family Malvaceae; genus Hibiscus; species Hibiscus trionum. The sequence continues at coordinate 1,845,319 of BSYR01000046.1, forward strand.
CCTCTAATATGAATTTTTTAGTATCCGAACATCGAATACGAGTTTGTGATGCCACAAACAATTATCTTTCTCTTTTGTTTGTCTAGCGAAATTGGATGCAAAGCCATTAGGAAATTTTAAATCTTTCAACCAAGCACATAACACTTTCTGCCTTTATTTGTCTAGCGTGTAACATGCTTTTGGATATTTACCAAATTCATCTTGATTTGCCAACTCAGAACGATCACAATATAGTTGTAAGTCTGCTCTAGATTTCGCATTGTCCTTTGTCTTACCTTCAACATTTATTATTGTGTTGAATATATTCTCAAAAACATTTTCTCCACATGCATCACATCAATGTTATGGCAGATCAAATTTGAAGACCAATATGGTAGATCCTAAAAGATGCTATGTTTTTCCAACCACATAATTGAGCTAATTGGCCATTAATTTCAACAACGTCCAGCTCAGTCACTTTCAAAAAACCCCAATAATCAATCTCGTTTAGTATCTCGCTTCTAGACTTAATTGGCGGAGGATTGTTCATAACCTTTTTATCTTTTATGAAAGTTGTAGTATTCCTTCTGAAATGATGATTATGAGGTAAAAATTTTCGATGATTATCAAACCAAGATTGTTTCCCACCATGCTAAAGAGTAAATGCTTCAAATTCCTCCATGCAATATGGAAAAGCTGTTCTTTCAGCTGTATTCCAACCCGACAACATGTCATACGCAGGAAAGTCATTGATAGTCCATAACAAGGCAGCACGAAGAAAAAATTATACTTGGTTGACAAATCATATGTTACCTCCCCTACATCTCACAAATGTATCAACTCAACAATTAAGGGTTGTAGGAATACATCTATATCATATTTTGGATTTTTAGGACCCGACACAATTATTGTCAAAAACATAAATTCATCCTTCGTGCACATAAAAGGAGGCAAATTGTATGGTGTTACTATAACCGACCATAAAGAATATTGCTGCCCAGATTGACCAAATGGTTGAAAACCATTTGTGCATAACCCAAGCCTGACGTTACGAGTCTCATACGAAAATGTTGGATGCTCCTGATCAAAATATTTTCAAGCAAGAGAGTCAAAAGGATGACACATGAGATCGACTTCAACAGTTTGATGCCCAGCATGCCACCTCATATGCTTAGCAGTAACTTCTAAGGCATATAACCTTTGTAATCGAGGAGTTAAGGGGAAGTAATACATTTTTGTAAGCCTTTCTGTTACTAGATCCTTCACCAGCATTACCCTTATACCGAGGATGACTGCAAAACTTACATTCGCTCAATTCAGAATCACAGCCCCAATAAATCATGCAACCGTTTCTACAACAATAGATTTTTTAAACCGGCAAACCTATGTCACGAACCAACTTCTCCGTCTCATAAATGTTCTTGGGCATGACATTATCTTCGGGCATTAACCTCTGCATTATCCGACAAAGGTCATCGTAGCATGCATTAGGAATCCGATATTGTGCTATCAAGTGTATTAATTCGGAAACCATTGATAACTTGGACTCATTGCTACCAGGCCATATCGGTTCAGAAGAAGCACCAAGTCTGTTGTACAACATCTGGGTCGAAGCTAGATGTGGCAAACGGGTCAACCGGTTCGGGTTCGGTTCGGGTCATTTCAATTTTGGTTATTTCGGGTATGATATTATTCAGTTCAGATTCGGTTCGGTTCGGGTTCGGTTCTATTGTTCGGTTGATTTTCGGTTCTGTTCGGTTTGGGTTAATTTCTTGTTGATGGGAGATCGGTCGGTTTTAATCAAGTTTTTAGGTTGTCAGTTTTTTTACACCATTTATATGGCTTTATAAAGCCAATATATTTGACTTTTTGGTGAGTTGTGCGATTTTTCATATCTTATCTTTTTTATTTCTATTAATATCTTTTATTTATTTCGGGTTGTCTTCGATTCGGGTCCATTCGGTTCGGTTCCATTCGGTTCGGGTCCATTTCGGTTCAACAAAAAATCAGTTCATTTTCGGTTCAGGTCAAATTTCGGGTAAGCATGTTCGGTTAGATTTCGGGTTCGGTTCGGTTTTCGGGTCTCAGGTCAAGTGTGCCAGGTCTAGTCGAAGCAATCGGTGGTTTATCATCTTCTGCCATATATGCATTTAATTCAGGACCATCAACATTTACCTCACTGGATTCATAATTGTTACCACACGAATCATATGCATACTCTGGAACTGGAGTATTAGAACCCGTCATATGGTTTTAGTAACCAGTAAGAAAAAACGTGGCTCTCCACGATGCACCCAATTGTAATAATGCGGAACAAACCCTTCAATGATCACATGAACTTTAACCGTTTCTGGATCTTGAAAACTTTTATTTCTGTATTTAGGTTGATTACATGGACACCTAATATTTCATCGATCCGCAAATCTCGGGTTACTTGATGCAAATGTGATGAATTCTAACAGTGGTCGCTCAAAATCAGGATTAATAATGTGACCATCTATTAGCTTATTAATATTGTACATCCAAGATCGATTCATACTGAATACGAAAACTTGTTTTTATTGTATTATTAAATTAAGATACTTAAATTAGTAAACTTTTAAATAATAAATTTTAATTACTCTAAAAACCAGAACTTATGATATTATTATTGTAAATTACATGTAAAAATATCTTATTTACTCTTTATATTACTATTTTTTATTTCTAGATAATACAAGAAGTAAAACTTAGACAATATAAAACTATGTTACATGCAAAAATATTTCCTTTACTTTTCTTAATCTATTTTACACTTTTTAATTAAAAGGCTAATACTTATAAATTGGTAGCATTATATTTAAAAAATAAAATTAAAACTTATCTCGGTTCACAAATTCGGTAGAAAATTTCAGAGTTCTACAAAATAAAAAATAAAAAAAAACATCAAAAATAAATTTTAAAATATTATTTTTCTTATAAATGTAAAAAAGCTATTTTCGTATTATTAAATTAAGTTAAATCAGTAAACTTTGAAACAGTAATTTTTAATTATTATTTTCTAAATTTTCTAAAACAACAGGAAACATAACTTATCATTTTATTATTGTATATTACATGCAAAAATGTTTTATTTACTTTTAGTATATTTCTAAAGAAAACAAGAACTAGAACTTATGACATTATTAAGTTATATTACAAATAAAAATATTTTTTTACTTTTAATCTATTTTAAACTTTTCTAATTAAAAGGCTAATGCTAATGAATTGATAGCACTGTATTTTAAAAATAAAATTAAAACTTACCTTAACTCACAAAATTGACATACAATTTTAGAATTCTGTAATTTAAAAATTAAAAATTATTGGAAAGATAATATTTTTCAACCAACAATTATTATAAAATATTGTTTTTATTACAAATGTAAAAAAATAGCTACTTAAAATGAGAAAATTCCATGAAATCAAAGCACAACATTTAGAATTTACCTCAACTCACAAATTCAGTAAAAAAAAAATTAAAATTCTACAAAAAAAGAAGAAAAACACCAAAAATGAAACTTAAAAATAATTAAAAAAACAATATTTTACAACAAAGCATACCTAAATCAAAGCAACCATAATGAAAAGAAAAGTGTACAACAAAATGCAAGCTTCTCACCTTCTCACCATCGCACAACATGAGTGGACAAGGCAATGGAAGGTTGAAAGGGTGAGTTTATGGCCAATTAAATTTACCGTTGGTTGGGGGTTGAGTAGTTAATTAGGTTTATTATTGTTTGTATTGAAAAAGAAATTAAGTAGGTGGTGAATTGGTGATTAGAAAGGTGGAGTGAGAAAATAATTTACTTATATTTTATTTTTTTCTGACAGAATCATAGTTTCATCACAAATTAAGTTTATTTTTTATTATTTTTGACGGAACTATTGTTCCGTCATAAATTAAATTGGCATTTCTAATTGTTTCCGATGAAATTATTATTCCGTCACAAATTAAATTATCATTTTTATTGAAATCAAAAAAAATTCTTACGAAAAGAATAATTTCATCGAAAACTACATCGTAGATTAAAATTTGTGACGAAATATTTTATTTTCGTCAGTAAATTGTGATGAATTTTAAAATTATCAGAAATTTTTCGTCAGTAAATCAATTTTCTTTTGTAGTGAAAATATCTTCTTCATCCAAAATTCAAAAACCCTAAAGTTATCTCTCACTTTTTACCTTCTTCTCCGACTCTCCCTCTTCTCTAGCCGAAACCTAAATCTAGAAACGTTAAATCTACCAAATCCAAACAAACTATTGGCTCTTGTGTACTTTTTTTTATTAACATGTTGCAACTGGATCTATTGAACTTTTATATTAGATCTGTTTTACTTGTGCTTGTTTCTTGCTTTCTTTTAGCTTCGTTAATTTTCTCTAGCAATGTTAAGTGTTCTTAGGACTTTTGTCTCATATAATGTGTGTACTTGTTGCACATATTTTATAACTCGAGGAGTCATTACAAGTTTAGGGCAAGGTGAAATTTTGATAAAATAGATTACTATTAATTTCTTGCTTGCATTTGTCTTTAGGTAAACAAGCATGCTTTCAATGGTGGGCAAGAATCCATCGAAAAACACAGACATGAAGCAAATCTTGAGGTAATGAATTTGTGATGCTACTACGATTCGAAATGATAATTTTGATTTTCTCATTAGCTGCCTAGAAAAAGCACACACAGTCAATCAGTCATCCATACAGATCCAAATGCGCATGCATTCTCACAAATATGTAGGTCAGTGTTTAGCTTTGCTGAAGTCATTGATATTCTGGTTTCCTTCTTTTTTTTGTGTATTCAGATGCTCAATTAGGGTTAAGCTTTGCAGAAGATAAAAGCATTTTGATTTCCTTTCGTCGCTATAGTATGCAACTGAAATATTGAATTTGATTGTTTCAGGAAGATCTATCAATCACGTATGACGTATCTTAAGTTTTTCCTTGAGGATGATGCTGAACACGTGCTTACAAGTACTAGTATAAAGACAGCCATAATAACGGATGAGGTAAGGTTCTCGAACAGCCCCACGGATATATTATGGATCTTCTAATCCCAAAAGTAATTGAATTCAAGACCATGAACTGATGGAGAATTATTTTGTTATCTTTGTTCCAGATGGTTGATGCATTTATGGCAGTGAGACCCCTTTCCAATATATTTGATTGAATTAGTAAAATACTTGGTAATTAAAAGGAATTTATTGTGGAAGAACGACTTTTGTATTCCCTTTCTAGATTTTGTAAGTTGCTGAATTTAGCTTTGGGGAGAGTGTATTTTGCGGTGCAATGTTAGGGGTTAAGTTGAAGTTTAATGTTCCAAGTCTAGAAATACAGTGAAGGGAGAGGTCTAATATAGGTTTAACTCTTCCAATTCTATTTTTTATTCACATTGTCACGATTCAAATTCTTGCTAAACTTGCTGGTTGGTATAAAAATTGAGATGAATTTTAAAAGATCTCGATTTAAATCAAAACGAAACCAATTAATATGTATACACAAGTATTACAATAATAATTAGGATAAACTACAACGAGATTACCTAAGTGTATATCAATTTATTGGCTTTTTAGCCTTGTAAAATTTTTGTTATAAGATCTAACAACTTAAATTTCAACGTGAATTTATTCAGTTGATTTAATTTGTACATTTATAAATTGTGTTAGATTGTTAATTTTTCAAAATTTGTAAAGTTACTAAATTTATCAATCTCATGTTTTGATTATTTGATATTATCAATTTATTATAAGTACAAGTGTACAAATGTACAATCATGTATTCATGTTCAAATATGAAATATAAAAAATATTAAGTTAAATTATACTTAAATTATTCATTAATTATTACATCAAAATAATAAATTAAACTTATTGATATTTAAAGTCACATATTTATAATGATTAAGTTAATAATCAACAAATGAATCATTTAATAAAATAATTTAATAGTTATAATTAATTTTTTTAATATAATGATCGTACTTAACACAAAAAGTAAATTTATTAATTTTATGGCCATAATTAATAAATTGATTTAAATTTATAATAATTTATTTTAAAGTTATCAATCTCAAAGTAGTAATTTAATAAAACTTTTCAATATTGTTATATACTATAATTTATAAATTTAAATAGTAAACATAGTAATTTAATGATCATAGATAATCATGTACCTTAAACTGTGAAGATGTATTTTATCACACTATAATATAATAAATTCATAATCTCACAAATTCATCAATCGTAACTTATTAGTTACAAGTCAGGTAAATATTAGATCAGTTCAATAACAAGCCAGGTCATTTACAGGTTAAGTTAATTACAGATCAAGTTCATAACAAGTCAGGTTGATAATAGGTCGGGTAATATCATTTATTTACTAGGTTAATCTTGGGTTCGAGTTCTTATCAGGCCAGATGCATGTCGGGTTCGGTTATCACATTATCAGGTTAAATTCGGGTTCATGTTGAGTTTAGATCCAAAGTTTCCAAGTCCAATTTAGGTTCAGGTCAACACCAGTTCAAACTCGAATCGATTTCTGGTCACCATCACCTCGAGTCACAAGTAGTTTTGACTTAAATCTGTTTTAGTCAATTTTACATATCGAATCAACATTTTACATCCCTAGTGACCGATCCAACAAGAGTAAAAGTGTAGACCACAAATGATTATATTAATGGAGGTTGAATTCAGGTGGTTCCGTACTTTTGAATAAATATTTTATCTAATTTAGGACATGAATTCGAACTTTACTAAATGTTTTTATTAAAGCTGAAGGATAAAATTCATTCTAAAATAAATTTTATTCAAATTTAACTTTTAAAATTTATAAATATCAATATATATATGTTGATCTCAATTCGATTCAAATAAAATAAAAGTATTAAAACCAGCAATCAGTTGATGTAGTAGGATAAGACACTATATCTATTAAGTAAAAATAGGGGTATGAGTCATGAAGTAAATTGGGTTGAGAGGATCGTCTACATAATAATGGACCTCTGCAGTACTCGATTCGAATTAATAAACTAACAAGTAGATGATTATAAAAAAAATTAAAGTATTAAAAAATCGGATCTCAAACCTGGCCCGGCAACAGCTCATATCTAACCCCTAATTCCCAGAGCCCAGCAGAGTCAAAGCCTTTTCATTCTCTTATTTATATTATCTTTTTCGTTTATAAAAAAAATATTTCTTCACCTTCTTTGGTTACACCGAAACCAAAACCTCAAAATCAAGAGGTTTCATTTCAATCTACTTTTAAGTATCTGCTCTTTTCTCTTCCAATTTTATTCTGAAAATTCTAACCTCCAATTGTTTTTTTAATTTTTTTATTCAGTTTTTGAACACAGCTATTCGCTCCGATGGCTTCCAATTCGAAGAAGGATTCCACCGGTACTGATCAGCTCAATCTCGGATTCTTTTCCTCTGTTTTTTTTTTTATATTTTGAATAGATTTTTTAGTTTACACTGAGATCTATTTGTGCCCGTTTCATTATTTCTTAATCGGCTGCGGTTGACTTAATTTAGTGTTGCATATTATTCTGATTTCTCTTGTTTTAGTACTATGTTTCGATGTTGAATTGATATTGTTTTCGAATCCAAAGAAAAAAATGGCTAACTCTCCTCGTTATTATCGATACTGCTTTGTAATTGTGGATTATAATCCTTTTAGTAATACTAATTTATTCCGAGATCTATTTGAGCTCCGTTTCATTTTTTCTTAATCTGTGGTTGACTTAATATAGTGTTGCAGATTATTAGAATCACTCCTGTTTAGTACTATGTTTCGTTGTTGAATTGATATTTTTTTGGACTCCGAAGACGAAAGCTAAGTTTCATCCTTATTGTCGATACTGCTTAGTGCTTTGTAACTGTGTATTGTATTTATTTTAGTAGTACTAATTTTAGTACTTATAATTGTGTTAGGGATTTTATTGATTGGGGTTGATTAATTTCATTTCTGTTGAGGATTATGGTTAATTAATACCTATTTGGCTCGGTTGTGAAGTTTGTAAATTTATAAGTTTGTTTTTCTTTTATGCTTTTCATGTCTTTCTTAGATGAGAAATCGGGTAAAAGCTCAAAACCAGAAACTTCCAGTGGAGAGTCAAAACCAGTACAGGGTGGAGCTTCACCTGCCACTATGCCTGAACCAGGGTTTGCCCCGCCGAATCCATTTGATTTCTCAGCCATGAGTGGCATTCTTAATGTAAGCTTCTCTCTTTTTTATTTTAATTATTGTTTGAATTGTTATGAACCATTTTGGTTAAAAGATAATCATAGCTCATCTTTTCTTATGTCCCTGCTACATGCCTGCAGTAGTATAACGTCATGAGGTTTATAGTTAATCTGATTAATTGACCATTTCAGAAGTGTACTTAATGGCTGGGAACTTACAGAATATAACATCCACCGATAACCTTGCAGCTTCGATAAAGCTTGTGAATTAGTTTGTAGTTGCACTTCTACTAGGGTTGTTAAATTTTGTTGGATCTGGCTATGTGGGGCTCAAAACACATCCAGGTGGTGTCAAGTAGCGGTGGCAAACAGATAAGTTTGGTTGGGTCATTTAGGGTTTGAGTCGTTTCACAATTCACATTCTGGTTGTTATGGCTTCAGGTAATTTTCAAGTCGGGTTTCCTTTAGTATGGACGAATACAATATTTTTTAAATAAATTTGTTATTAATTTTTAGTACTAAGTTCAAAAGGTGTTTGGGTTGGATCAAGCCATTTTAGATTGTATTACTTTGTGTTTGGACTTCGGATCTTTGGCCTATTAGTCAATTCAGGTATGGGTTGGTTCTAAATTTTGTTATTCTTGCAACTGACTTGAGTCTGATATTAATCTCATATTTATTCTCCTTTTGGTGGCTGTAATAATTTTGTCTCTAACTCTCTATACCTAAATGTGTTTTAATTTTTTGTCTTATGGTTGTTGATCATTTCGGTTAGGATCCAAGCATCAAGGAACTGGCTGAGCAGATAGCAAAAGATCCTTCATTTAACCAAATGGCAGAGCAGCTCACTAAAACATTTCAAGGGGCAGCAGAAGAAGAGAGTATTCCGCACTTTGATCCACAGCAGTACTATTCAACCATGCAGCAGGTTATGCAGAATCCTCAGTTTATGACCATGGCTGAGCGCCTTGGTAATGCATTAATGCAGGTATGTGTGGGCTCAGTTGCCGGTTTAAGCAGATTTACGATTTTTTATCCGATTTTATGGATGGTAGATGAAGTTGAGTTTTGTCTTTCTTCAGGACCCAGCTATGTCTAGCATGCTTGAGAATTTGACTAATCCACAACACAAAGACCAGATTGAGGAAAAGATGTCAAAAATCAAAGAAGATCCATCGATGAAACATATTCTAGAAGAAATAGAGACTGGCGGTCCCGCAGCAATGATGAGGTGATTGATCGAAATACTAGGAGATTAAGAGCATCATACTATCATAAGCTTGTTGGCATAACATTTTCTTCTTTGCAATGCATTTAGGATGTCTACATTCAACCATTTCTTTGCTAAATTACTAATAAAGAAAAACATTCTGGTCTAGGTACTGGAATGATAAAGATGTTCTGCAGAAGTTAGGTGAAGCAATGAGTTTTGCTGGTTCGGGAGATGCAGCTACCTCTGCTGGTAACTCTGCTGCAGATGAAGGAGATGAAGAAGGAAATGAGGACGAATCTATTGTACATCATTGTGCCAGTGTTGGTGATGCTGAGGTATGTCTTAATGAACACTTCGTACTTATCTTCTTTGTGTTCGACTGATGATCTATAAACTCTTGACTGTATTTATGACTTAGGGTCTAAAAGCTGCACTAGATTCTGGTGCTGACAAGGATGAAGAAGATTCAGAGGGAAGGACAGCACTGCATTTTTCTTGTGGATATGGTGAGGTAAAATAATTTTCTAACTGAACCCCTTTTCTCTCATCACTCTCTACACACATACACACTGTTGCATTACCCAATATATCATTATCAAGATCACTGTGGTTAACTAATTACCGGGGTCTTTCAAAAGAAAAAAATTGTAATCATTGGGGTGATCTTATCGATCTTGATATGGAATCATATTGTTTGCTTAACAATCATTGATTCTTAGGAATTAAAAATCATTGTAGCATTTGGATCCTCAAAGGATCCTTTTGCTCATAGCATTCATCTTGGGATCTTTAAGATGGGGAAAATTTTATATCGAAACACAATTAATAAGGCTGTGCTTGCTTCTTGGTTTAGTTGTACTTGTTGTCATTGCCATCTATTGGGAGTATCCATACCAGTTTCACACTTTGTGTAATCGGGATGGTTTAGATTATGTTCTTGAGTTTTGTAAATTTCCATGCAAAAGAAATGGGTTCGATATCATGTCCATTGTCTGGGTGGGTACAGCTAATACACATCTGATTTTATATTAGGTGAAATGCGCTCAAATCCTTCTTGAAGCCGGGGCAGCAGTGGATGCTTTGGACAACAACAAGAATACCGCACTCCATTATGCAGCTGGCTACGGACGGAAAGAATGTGTGGCCCTTCTACTGAAGAACGGCGCCGCTGTGTAAGTAAATCGAATTGACAGTAGCCGATCTCGGCCGAGTATCAACTTTCTTTTCACCTGTAATTCAATTTTTTTTCTTACCGCAGAACTCTCCAAAACATGGACGGTAAGACTCCGATTGACGTGGCCAAGCTGAACAATCAGCAGGAGGTAGTAAAGTTGCTTGAAAAGGATGCTTTCCTGTGAGCTGAGAAGAGGCACTGGTAAGGCTATGGCATATGTATGTTTGGGTCTAGCAATGTTACAGTCATTTTACTGTGCTGTTAAACAAATTTACTTTTATAAGTTTGGGGTAGTGATCAAAGCCGGACTGGGTCTTTTTCTTTAATTATTATATTTATATATTATATTTCAGATCTGTAATGATAATGTTGGAAAAGATTAATTTGCAAGAGATTGTTTTCACTTATAGGAAAACCGAGTCAAAATTAAAGGGACCGACAAATATGGAATCTCTTGTATTTTTTACCCTATCAGTGATCAGTAATCACATATTTTTTCCTCTTTGGACGTTGATCCGTATGTGATCCAATTATCTGAATTTTGTATCGGATATCCGATCCAAATTATTCAAAATAAGAAAATCAGATCGGATCATTGGATATACACATTGAATTATTCGGATCGGATATTTTTATATACCCCTACTCATTAGGCTCTTTTGAATTGTTGAGTCAAACAGCTCCAATCCATGCCCTATCTCTTTTGTTGCTTGGTCCTTTTAGGGGTGCTAACTGAGTTTAGTCACTCAATCAATGCTCGACTCGAGTTGATTCCACTTGAACTTGAGCGATTTGAGACATTAATGAGTCAAATTGAACAAGATCTAATTTGACTCGATAAGTTTGCGAATAATTTGTTAATTTTTTATATGCTAAACTACAAAGTAAGTTATTCAATTATGGTTAAGATTATATTTGAGTCTTCCAATTATTAGAAGTTATATTTAGATCACTCACTTATGTGTAAGATTATATTTGGGCCACTCAATTATTAAAGGTTACATCTTGGATTACTCAATTATGGGTAAGATAACATTTGGGTTACCTTTTATATTGAAAAAAAAAGTATATCAATTTGTGTATTAGATTAGTTAATGATTTCAAATGAAGTATTCTAATGTTAGCGAGGGTATACAAGTGATTTTCTTTAGACTAAATTGATACTTTTTAAATATAAAGAGTGACCCAAATGTAACCTAACCTATAATTGAGTGACTTAAATGTAACCTTTAATAATTGGGTGATTTAAATGTGACCTTAGCCATAGTTAAATGACCCAAATGTAACTTTTAATAATTGAGTGATTCGAATGTAATCTTGACCATAATTAAGTGACCTCTGTTGTATTACTTTTTTATTTATAATATGTTAGTTTACTGTATTTGTGGATCCTTACTTTGGAGTAAAGATTTAAATTGTGGTTGTGTTTTCTATCACAATATTTTATTGCAGTTGCGGAGATAACGAATGTTATTGCGGTCATTGTGGGTCGTTATTTTCTGCAAGAACGATTTTAGACACTACTGTTACCACTATATAAAGGTCGCTATTGCGGTTGTAGATCGTTATTTGAATCTTTGCTTTGTAGTTTAGATTTTGAAATTATTTTACACATTATTTTAATTTTTTTGTTAATTTTGTTAATTTGTGTTATATTAAGCTCTATATAATATTATTAGATTTTATAAATATTAAAAAAAGTAAGATAAAAATTTTGACGAGTATAACGAGCAACGAGTTTTTTTTTGAAGGAGCACGAACCGAATAAAATTTTATTAAACTTATTAAGTATCAAATTTAACACAAGTCAAATAATTTTTGAGTTGAGCACTACTAAATTAATGACCGATTCGTTCGATAAACACCTCTAACCCTTGGTAGATTACTTCTTCACCGGCAAATATCTGCCAACTTACACCACCTCCTCTGCTGCTTTTGCAAGTACTTGTCTCCTCAGAGCAACCCAACCATTTTCACCTACACATACATAGAATTTATGGGTCAATTCGGGTAGAATTTGGGTTTGGCCTATATATGAGACCCAAATTTCATATTTTTCCGAATTCTACCGACCTAAAATATAGGTCTCAATCTCACATTTTGCATACTTGTGAGTAGCAATTAATTTAGAAATCAATGAAATTAAGCCTTGGTTATCCCAATTTTTTGCTTTTATTACATTTTAAGCCTAGACAAATTAAACTCTAATTCATATTTTTTGTTTAGATACTTTCTTTGGTCCCTATCAATTTGGAAGTTAAACAATTTGGTCCCATGGTTTCATCATAGTTTGGATCTCTATATATAAACATGTAAGAGAGTTATAAGGAAAATAGTGAGGTGGTTTTGAAATTGGCGATTGGGTGTGCAGATATTCGCACTAGTATTATGCTCCTTAGCATATTCTGCAATATGAGCCAATATCTATGCATCGGACGGTTCTCGGCTGTTTCATTCCAGGTTTTAGGCCACATGAAAACGGTGCTCGGCATGGTTTTATATCATTGGGCTGGTGAGGCCGACAAGGCTGCACCAATCGTGAAACATGGTTCAGACCAATTAAATTGTTGTCAAAACAGCATGGAGGATTCTTCTCCAGTCAAAGATGTTGAGCTCGGACATTTCCAGACTCGAGTTTGAGCGTTAGACGTGGGTATGTTCAATTTTTTTAATGTATTCAGAGGCATGTATTGTGTCAAATACGGGTATGGAAAATGAGTAACATGATTCTAAGCATTGACTTAGTAGATAGAGTGTACAAAATGTTTACTCCAAAATCAACAAAGAAAAATAAGTTATATATTATTCGAATTCAAAATAAACAATCATATAATAAGATCAACATAAGACCACATCGTATCTAAAAACTTATTTGGTGGCTTGTGTGATGATAGTGCTGATGGAAGCGGTCTGCTCTTTTACAGTCTCCACCAGGGAATCCTACAAATCAAAGATTGAGTGAAGAAGCAACAGTTTTTTATTACAATGAAATCATAAGTTGGTGTACCTGTGCAGCTACGGCACGTACGATAGTTCTCTTGCCAGGTTCTTGAAGTTCACCAGAAATCAGGATTTCATCCAATATATAGTAAGCCTACCAATGAGATGAGAATCATGGTAGGGTTCAAGTGAGGACAGACGCGAATAGAGTTTAAGAATATCGAGTTTAATCAGCAGCAAATCCATCAACAAGAAAAGGATAACAAACATACCTTATGAAAGTTGTAGATCAAGTCCAGTTCACACACCTGGTGGCATCTAAATAAGTCACAATCGGAGATTTAAAAACTCCCAAAAAAGGTCAAGTTTAACTCACACTGCCAAAGTATCTGTCAAGAACCTCAACATAGTGATGGATAATCTCCAGAATCTCCAATTCATTGCCATCTGGATCAATGCACATGCAGAAGTAAAGACTTGCATATCTGCACAATTTCATTGTTCATCAAATGGTAAAATAACTTTGACATGTACTGTGTGTGTGTTTTTTACCTTTTGTAAACCACTTTTAATCCTCTCCATTCCACAAAATTACAGAGCTTGGGCCCTCTGGTGAGAATCACACCACTCAGCTCCCGGATAACCTTTCTCAAAATGCCATTTTCACAATGCATTAGTACCAAAAATGCTGACCACTTTCTTGAATCGCTCCATGCCTATAAGTCGCTTCTTCGGATGCCCTACCACAGTTGGAACTGGTGGGTATCCAAAGAGGACAATTACGACTTATAAGCACGGCGCTACCCAATCGATTTTATAGTTGAATTTAACATAAATGAGGAATCCAATTTGCTACTCATACCTTGGTTCTTTCCTTCTGGGAATAAGTAGAATACCATTTTGTTAGCCTAACTTTCCCTTGTCGACTGATTAGAAGTACAAAGTGAATCTGAACACACAAAACCTCATACATTACAGACATATATATAAATGTCATATGATCAAAGTCCAGAATGGATACTCATACCAGACACTGGGAATATATGGAAACACTTGAAAAAATTAAACATATCGAATGCATATATGTATCCAAATCTGAAAGAATAAAAAACGAATCGAATTTTCCCCTTCAATATGCCCAAGAATGTTTTAATTATGATCAGAAAACAGTATATGGAAATAAGTTATCTAATAATGAATTTGATCTATCAAAAAACCATCAAATACAGTGAAATAGATGATGAGTTATAGATTGGAAAACCAACAGTATATGAGAATATGTGAAGCTTAGATTCAATCAAACCAATAACATTTCATATATTGCAACATTATGACATTTAGTCCCCAATTGAAAATACTCATTCATATTTAAATCCTTGAAGGAATTATAATAGGACTTCCAAATATGAGAACGGAGGGTTAGTTACCATCCTTGATGTTGTCGAAAATAAAAACCAGGCTAAGGAAGCAACCGGTATCTCCAATTTGGATTTTTTTTTTTACAATGTAATCCAATGATTCGAAATTTTGATATTCAAAGTGAGAAATGAAAGTGTTTTTCCAAAGTAATCGGATCGCATGCCATCTATATTTGCCTTAAATGCTCCCATAACAACTTATGCGATTCTAAGTAAATCTGATTAATAGAGTGAATATCGATAGTTATAAAAAAAATTAATACAAAACAACAACAAGGATGACAATGGATCAGACTTCTAAAAAAAATCAAGTCCGAATCCAAGTCCAATTATATAGATTCGAGTCTGATCTAATAAAATATCTAAAATTTAAATTCAAATCCGAAAGTCTGAATCCGGTTAATTCTTTTTCCTTTTTTAAAGTAACAACTCAAACAAATATCTTTAAATAAAAATAACAAATGATTTTCATCAAATGAATCGGGTGATTAAGGGTGAAGAATTACATGTTTAAAATCTGGAATTCTGAATTTGGAGAAGATAGATACCCAAACACGATTCCACGATGTCGATTCCTAAGTCACAACGATAACGCTCCGACCTCTACACAGTTCACCCAGTTGAAACGAACATATGAAACTCTTTAAACTATTTAAAGGATTTTTTCAAAAAGCGTTAATAACTACTAGATCTCTCACGCCTTTATATAGCCTTTTTAATCCTAATTCAACTTATATTAAGATTTTAATATATATATATATATATATAATATCAATTCAACTTAATTAGAATTTCAATATATATCTATATTAATATACATAATCCTAATTCAACTTAATTAAGATTTCAATATATATCAATATTTTTTAAATCTAAGATTTTTAAATATTTTTATTTGAATTCATATATGGATCAGACTCGGATCGAATATGGATTTAGATCAAATCATGACAATGTCCATATCCGATCCACCTCCTATTAAGACTCGAACATTTTTTTTTGAATTCAGATTTGGACATTTTTCGATCGAATTTTGATCAATTTTTTTTGAATCGAATCGGATTCGGATTATATTGTTATCCGAAGATGAAAACATTGTACCCAAAACACTATGAATTACCTTGACCAAAAGATTGTAAGATGAACTCAATGATCTGGCTCATATTTATTAACAGGGAATTCTATCTAAATCAACTCATATTTATATACATGAATTCAAGTCTATGAGCTAGTTAAGCATAAATATATATTTATTTTTTTATGAATTTATATTTAATATTCTACTGTATTAATGAATTTATGTTAACAAATTTTAACTGGTATGTTATTTAATTAAAAGATTGAAGATGTTAAATTTAAGGGTAATTATTTCATGCAAAGTTTATTTTCACAAGCACCTTATTTTCAGGGTTTAGGATTTTGTTTAGGGAGTAGTGTTTAGGGGTTTTAGTGGATGAGTTTTGAATTTTGAAGGTATGGTTAGAATTTAGGGTTTAGGATTGAAAACCTAAATCCCCAACCATATTACCTTAAAAACTAAACTCTAACCTTTAAACCCTAAATTCTAAACCACTACACTTTAAACCCCTAACCTGGATCCTTAAACTATAAAATTAAGACATTTGTAAAAAAATTATTTTCACCGCCAAAGCATGAGATATTTTCTCTAAGTTTAATCTTCAACGTTTATATTTTTATTAATTTAGTTTTAATTTTTAGTTAAATTTGATCGTGAACGTTTAAAAAAGTCATTTTTTTAATAAAAATGTTACTAAGGACATGTACTTCATGATGCTAGTATGACATTATATCACGTCAACAAATAATTTAAAAATTATAAAATATTTGAAACAATAATAAGTAGAAATAATTTTTTTAAAATATGAAATATATGTGGATTGTTACGTAACATGTCATGTCAACGTCATTAAAAGTTTAACATTTTAATCGATATTTAGATCTAAAAACAACAGGTAGGTTTACTGTGCGGCAGGTTAAAATGCAGTTATTATACGCGGCACCTGTTTTCCCAGTTACAAGTTAGCAACCAATTTAAACAGGTTTTGGTTCAGATTTTCAGTTGACTGATGAAATGTTTTACCGTTAAATTGGGGTTTTTCTAACATTTTAGGTGCTGAGTTAATTGTTTCCCTTTGAACTTAGAAAGTGGATTAAGCTCGTAATATTTTAGGTTCCTTAACCACTGAAACTCCTTTTTGGTAACATTTTAGGTGGCGAATGAAATGTTTTACTCAACTTAAAAAGTTCAACATCTCGCTAATAATTTAGGTTCACCAACACCAAACTGAATGTAGGTAACATTTTAGGTGCCGATCACGAAATTGAATTTCATTAACATTTTAGATTCAAACTGAAACCTAGGTAACATTTTAGGTGCCGATCTCGGAACTGAATTTTATAAACATTTTAGGATCTGAACGCCAAACTGATTTCCGAAAACATTTTGGATTCAGAAGGCAAAACTGTTTTTTGTTCACATTATAGGTGACGAACCCCAAACTCGTTGCCTATAACATTTTAAGTGTTGAACCCCAAACTGATTTTTTGATAATATTTCAAGTGCCAAACCCCAAACGAAATTTCATTAACATTTTAAAGTCCAAACCCCAAATTGATAATTGGTAACATTTTAGGTGCCGAACCTCAAATTGAATATTGGTAACATTTTAGATGCCAAACCCCAAACTGAATTTTATTAACATTTTAGGTACAGAACCCCAAATTGATTATCGGTAACATTTTAGGTGCGGAACCCTAATTTTACCCTTACAAATCTTTTATAAATATTCGTATTTCCTACACTACCATATTGTGCAGAAATTCATTATTAAAAATTATCATGGTAAGATTTTCTGCAACTGTTTTCCTTTTAGGAACATACCTCTACACTTCATTCAAAAGCAACATCAAGAAAGATGATTTGTTTGAGTTGATTTCCATAGAGGTTAGCAAATCAACAAGGAAGAAATTGGCTTCATTGGAGCCCGACCCTGAAGCTCATTACATGCTACAGATATGTAATGCAAACGACCTTCACAAGATGTTTAGGAGATACAACCGTGTAGGGGGTACCAACATCGAGATGTATGTAAAATTTGATGAAGGTGTTAGTTCATCAAGAATCACATGAGGTTCTCCTCCTTCCGTAGACGCAGACGATGTTTGTGTACGTAATTTCAGGATACGACATGAGAAAGAACAAATAATTGAGGAATTGAACGTCACATCTGATATATCTACAGACTACAACAACACGGAAACAAACTATTTTTCGTTCATTTTAACTAAACTAAGCTAGCTTAGTAGCAATGAACCATGCATCTAATTTCATATCGTACTTTTTAATGTAATTTGTGTTGCTAGCTTAATAGCAATGAACCATGCATCTAATTTCATATCGTACTCTTTAATCTAATTTATGTTTGTGTTGGTGATCATATTTCTCTCGGTTCCTCGAACAAATGTCCAAATGTAATGGGAGTTGTCAACCAGCTTAATCAGAGCTGATTATATCATTAAACACGTTCGACATCATTTTAGCATCGATAAGTATCGATACTATACTTCGTGTTTCGATATTATTGAACATGAACGTCAAATCTTACACAATATTGTAACATTTAAGGTGTCATTCTCGTTATAATTATCGCAACTCTTATATACATTTCGATACTCCCAAATATGTATGAACATGTAACTATAAATGAGCGTGAACATTGTAGACGATTAGTATCGAAACTATACAGGAATGGGTACATTTTATTAATGTTTGAGTATCGTAACTCTTAGTTATGTTAAAGCTAAGATTCCTGAAAAGAGAAGACGTGTCAGGCTCGTACATTAGAGAATCCTGATAACCAGATGACGTGCCAGCGACGTGCATAAGATATTCCTAACATGAGTTGACGATAGTCACAAGCAGTTGTTAGTTGCATTGTTTGTTTCTGGCATAGGTAAGTTGGATCGTGTTCGCATTGTAGAATTTTTTTATCACAACGTAACACAAGATGGTTATTCAAAACAAACTTGTCGAACATCACATTTTTTTTCAGGTTTTTTCTTTTGACTTGAAATTTCTCCATTTTTTGTACAACCTTGTTACTTCATCAATATTCACCAATTTCTGCAATTTGCCATTATGAATTGTAATTTCCTGTTTTTCAGCGAAGAAGGTTGGAACCCGATATCTGAATTCTTCAACATCGATTGAATATCCATGATTTTGCATCCATTTAAAGAAAGCACACCGGCTCTACAAATGTGCAAAATAACGCATTAATCGAAACACTGGAACAATAACGCAACTTATTACTTAAAACCTCGAGGCTTCTTATGGCCATAAAATATATTCCCTTTGCGCCGAGGTACAGTTGAAGTGCAAACTTGTGATTGCAATACACAATATTAGTGAACAATGTTTCCTTCGACACGTGATATAGAACTTCCAGAGTTCTAGTACACATTGTGGAGGGAAAACTCAAACAGTTGACGTTGCTCTGTACAGAGATGGAAGTGGAGAGGAGTATATGAATAATATATAAATGTGGGTAATACAAAAAATTAAAAAGCAATGCAAGTTTATATTTTTAGAAATGTAAGTGAAATAAAATAAAATGAAGAACATAAAAAATCTGCATCAAATTCCAAAAAATATTAACAAGTTCAAAAAGTCATGATATTAAAAGGGTAGTAAGCCGTCTTGCGCGCGAGTACTGAATTCTTAACGAAGGGAGGCCGTTTCCTTGAGAATCTCAGCAAACTGAAAAACAACATGCTTACGAAGCTTAGCAAATTGAGAATCAACATAGTTTTGAAGCTGCACTAACTGCGAATCAGCATGGTTACGAAGGTCGGCTAAATGCGGATCAACATGGTCACAACAATTAACCATGTACTAAAGCAGTGACTTCATCGTAATCTCCTCTAGAATTTTAGAAGAAACTTGTTCGGTAGGCGAAGGGGAATGTTCTTCCTCATTTTCTGCATTGGCGGCATCTTTTGTGTCCTTATAAATCCAACGCTTTTCTTTTTCGTCAAAGTTGTATTTGCATTTGTGGGCGAAATGTTCGTCAATCTTTTCCTTTAAACGGACAGGGGGTCCAAAGAAAAATCGATATCATTCTTGTGAAATATGTGTGTAAGAACACAAGCATAGAGAAGAGAGGTTGAGGCCCTATGACCCTTAGTGACAAATGATACTATCTGGAGGAAAATGATTTTGGCAATGTTAGGAGCAACCTCAGTTCGATATTGGTTCAGCCACCAATAATCAATCTCTCGGATTGTTCTTGCCTTCCCACTAGACGGTCGAAGAAACCATGACACAATAAGGTGAAAGATTCTCTCTTCAAAAGGAAGATTTTTTGGGCTATACCCTTTGTACTTTATAATAGATCTGATATCAGTTTCATCGTGAGGGACTTTATTTTCAATACCCAAATCATCTGCAATTGATTAGGGGTGGTAGAGAGTTCCTTACGCATAACAAAATAGTTGATGGCAATGATCTCAGATGAATTTTCGCCTTTTACAGTTCTGGCATTACTGTAAAAGACCCGTACAAGTATTTCACAAACCTTCGGTTGGATGTCAAGGAAAGCATTCCAACCCCATTTCTTGAAAGTTGGTTGTATTTTAAAGTTGAAGGTTTCGTTCTGAAGGAAATTCATGGCCACAACACGTTCTTTACGAATTTTTCTACCATAGAAATGTTTATAATATTTGGTCTTTGCATCATGGTCTCTAAAACAAGATTCATCAAAAGTTGGTGTTGGGTCAATGGTTCGTTGACGTTTGGTTGGCTGCTGCATGGTTAATAGGTAGAGTGAAGAAGAGTTTAGTGGGATTTAGGTTTAGAGATCTTGTAAGAAATAAAACAATTGTTTGGAAGTCGATCAACATCACAAATTTAAGAATTCAACCAAGCCTATCAATAAATAATATATGAAAATAGAAGAAAATTCAGAGGAACTCATCAGTTATACGAACTGTGTTTTGAACACGAAGCCAAGCCCATCGATAATATCAACCAATTTGAAAGTTGAAAGCTAAGACATGGAAAGAATTGGAGTTGGAATGCATGGAAAGTAAACGAAAACAAAGGGATTATATCAACTAAATATTCAAGAGCAAGTGTCATCCATGGAAAGTAAATGAAAACCAAAGAGGAACCAAACTGAACAAGGGTTTTTTAACAGAGTTAGGGATTCCAGAAATATACCTTTGCGTGCTTTCAGCATCCTCTTAGTGAACTGGGTTTAAGGATCGTGTAAAAAAATTAAACAAAATAATCGCGAAACATGAAAAAACCCATCAATAATAGCAATATCTTCAGCATGAACGGTCAGCCATGGAAAGCACTTGAAATCCAAAGAGAAAAGCAAGGCTATTTAAAAAACCAGAGGTTTCCAGAAATACCTACGAATCTTGTATACTGAAATTTAAAACGAAGGGGGTGGGGAGATGGTGTTTAGAAGGAGTAATAGGTGAAAAAATAAGTTGAAAACTAAAGATTGTGAAGAGAAGGAATGGAGGAATCCAATTGGTTCGCACTTCGCAGAACTGAGTGAGAGAGAAAAATTTATTTTGAGGGTGACCTTCCAGCTTTGCTATATATATATATATATATTCCACGTCAAGTAGTGGAACTATATCATAAGTTGCGCAACTGTTAATGAAAAAGGAAGTGGGAACTGAAACTGAAAAGGTTATACATGTTAAGTTTATAACTGAAAATGTTAAAACCTAAAGTTGAAATATTGTTAAAGTGTTGAAACCTAGATACCCATTCCGATACTTTGATAGCAAACAATGCAACATATGACATTTTGTCAGTATCGAAACTTGATAGTAAACATAAAATATAATTGGCCAGTCTTACTGTTGAGTTGTGAGGTGCTCGATTTGTTCAACCATTCTTGCTCACCAAGTGGTGGAGAAGTGAAATTTTGAGTGTAAGGGTTGTGGAAGCTAAAAAGAATGGCGACACAAAAATTTAGAGTGGTTTAACCTTCTAACCAAGGTCTACATCCACTACCTTAGCTTCCCACTAAGGATTTCCAATCAATCCACTATTGATTCGTCCCTTTTTCTAGGCTTAGGAGGAAACCCTTATACACCGATCAAGCTTTCTACCCAAAGCCTTGATCAAACCCTCTTTACAAGAGATAAGAAATATGCAAACTTAAATCCCTCTAATAGGTATTTGTTTGCTCAATAAAGCACTCACCCAAACCTAAAACACTTAAGCAAATTTGACAATTTTGGCTCACTAGTGTTTGTCTATACAAGAATTGACAATTTAAGTACAAAGACACTTTTTGATCATTTGTTGATTGACAATTGAAGCATTAACCATATCTTGATGCTTGGAGGTCTCTTTTATACTCCTTGATGAGTTTATAGCCGTTACTAGCCGTTGGAGATGATTTGGAGCCGCTGAGGACTTTATTTCCCTTCATTAATACTGTTCTGCAGCCTTCCATATCGATACGCTTGGACCCGTATCGGTACGACCTTCATCAGAAACTAGCTGTTGGGCTCTTGCCAGCCTAGGCGTATCGATACGCTTGAAGGCATATCGGTACGGTATGACGTTTAAAAGACTGTTGGAAATATGAACGTTGGGGTTGTTAAATGGGGATCGGTACGCTTACCAGGCGTATCGAAACGACCCCTCTCCGTATCAAAACGAACAAGCCAGTTTCGATACGGGTTTTGGCAGTAACCAAACTGGGCATAAAGGGTATCGATACGGGTTGAACCGTATCGGTACGAGCAGCTTGAAAACTTAAGTTTGGCTATTTAAAATCAATGAAAACATTGCCAAAAACCTTTTAAGATCCCTCAAACATGTATTCAAGTTTTTTGGACTTAAAACCAAGTTTTAAATTCTTTTCAAAATGGTCCAAAACATTTTTCAATTATTATATCAAAACACTAGTTCTACAATCTCCCCCTTTTTGATATAATAAGACCAACTTGAATTTTTTTTTTTGATTCTACCCCTTTAAGTTTAAAAATGTGAATAAGAGATTAAAGATTTGAAATCAATTAAAGCTCCCCCTTATTCTTTTGAAAATTGAATTTTTCAAACACATTTCTCCCCCTTTTTGTTATATCAAAAAGAATTTAAAATATTAAGTTTAAAAATAACAATAGAGGTAAAAGGAATGACAAAATTAAGAATTTTGGTTTTAAAAATGGCTCCCCCTTACTCAAAGCATCATAAAAATGTTAGTCCAACATATATGATCATCTAGTTGAAATAAAAAGAAATAAATCAAATAAAATAAAAAACAACTAGATTTTACCACACTTGAACTCAAAGGAGGATGTGAAGCCTTCCTTCTTCAAGTGTTCTTCCTTGTGTGCATGGAGCTCCCCCTCAAAGTTTGACTTGTTGATCACTCTCCATCACACCTAGCAAAAGACAATCAAGTAATTTTTGGTATCCAAATTTCTTTGGATCCATAGACGTTAGTAGAACAAACTTTAGTCCCCTTAGGAATCCATTTTTCAATGTCATCCTTTTTAGTTGAAGTGGTTAGTCCTTTTGGGACCCAAACACTTCTAAAACATTTACCGCTTACAAATCTAGGGGCACTAGATTGCCTTACATAGAAATTTGATTTTCCAAATTTTTTTTTCTTTTCTAGTTCTTTGGAAATCAAATCTTTTCTTCTTAAACCTTTTGAAGCAAATTTTGTAAATCAAAACATTTTAGTTCAAACTCTTCGAGTTTTGCTTCAAGTTCAAGTTTGGTTTTAGAAATCAAATCATTTTGAATTTTTAACTTTGAAATCAATTTATTATTTTTCAAAATGTGATTTTTAAACTCTAAAACCAAATCATTGTAGGCATCTTGTAATTCATCAAAAGAGTAAGAACATGAAGTAGATGAATTAGAAGTTACCCTTGAATCTTCTTCGATGGCTATAAGGCAAAGGTTGGCTTGTTCATCGTCGGTGGAGTCCTCATCACTCCAAGTAGCCACACGTGCCTTCTTCTTATGGCTTGAAGTGCTTGCCCTCTCCTTTTTCACGGATTCTCGTTCAAGCTCTCTCAAGGCTTTCTTCATGAAAGGGGCACACTTCTTGAAGAGATGAACCATCTCTTCTTCTTCATCCTCCTCCTCACTTGAATAGACATGATGGCAAGTGGAGGATTTGAGAGCAATGGCATTGGTGTTGATGCCAAGCCCCTTGAGCTTCTTCTCTCCCATAGCTCTAATTTCTTCCCTCTTCTTCTCATCTTCTTTGTTCTTCTTCATGATTTGATGAGTAAGGAGTGACCCCATGAGTTCATCAAGCTTCAAGGTCTTCAAATTTTTGGCTTCGATGATGGCGGTCCTCTTTGAGTCCCATGACTCGGGAAGTGAGTAGATGAGCTTTCGGACAAGTTTCTCCTCCGGAATGGCTTCTTCATAGCCCTTGAGACCATTGGTGATTGTGGAGAACCTATCAAACGTCTTCTCGATGTTCTCTTCCGGATCTATCTTGAAGTTCTCATACTCTAAGGTGAGGAGCCCAATCTTGGTCTCCTTGACTTCATCGGTTCCCTCGTATGTGACTTCAAGCTTGTCATATACCTCCTTGACACTCTCACAAGAAGACATCTTCTCATAGATGGTTGGGCCAACAGCATAAAAAAAAATGTGCAAGGCTTTGTAATTTAGCTCCATCTTCTTGCGATCGTCGGCACTCCACTCCGCTTTACTTCGTTGAGGCACGAACGTACCATCTTCAACTATGTCCCATAGTTTATAGTCTCTTGACTTTATGAAAAACTTCATCTTGGTCTTCCAATGGGCATAGTAGGTTCCGTCGAAGAAAGGCGGTTTGTCGATGGATTGCGCCATTTGAGCCGGTTAGTGAAATGATGATTGAGCTTGCCGGATCTTCTCAATAGGATGTGAATCCTCTTCGATTGAGCCAAGCTCTGATACCAATTGTTGAGTTGTGAGGTGCTCGATTCGTTCAACCGTTCTTGCTCACCAAGTGGTGGAGAAGTGGAATTTTGAGTGTAAGGGTTGTGGAAGCTAAAAAGAATGGTGACACAAAGATTTAGAGTGGTTCAACCTTCTAACCAAGGTCTACATCCACTACCTTAGCTTCCCACTAAGGATTTCCAATCAATCCACTATTGATTCGTCCCCTTTTCTAGGCTTAGGAGAAAACCCTTATACACCGATCAAGCTTTCTACCCAAAGCCTTGATCAAACCCTCTTTACAAGAGATAAGAAATATGCAAACTTAAATCCCTCTAATAGGTATTTGTTTGCTCAATAAAGCACTCACACAAACCTAAAACACTTGACCAAATTTGACAATTTTGGCTCACTAGTGTTTGTCTATATAAGAATTGACAATTTAAGTACAAAGACACTTTTTGATCATTTGTTGATTGACAATTGAAGCATTAACCATATCTTGATGCTTGGAGGTCTCTTTTATACTCCTTGATGAGTTTATAGCCGTTACTAGCCGTTGGGGATGATTTGGAGCCGTTGAGGACTTTATTTCCCTTCATTAATGCTGTTCTGCAGCCTTCCGTATCGATACGCTTGGACCCGTATCGGTACGGCCTTCATCAGAAACTAGTCGTTAGGCTCTTGCCAGCCTAGGCGTATCGATACGCTTGAGGGCGTATCGGTACGATATGACGTTTAAAAGACCGTTGGAAATATGACCGTTGGGGTTGTTAAATGGGGATCGATACACTTACTAGGCGTATCGAAACGACCCCTCTCCGTATCAAAACGGCCAAGCCAGTTTCGATACGGGTTTTGGCAGTAACCAAACTGGGCAGAAAGGGTATCGATACGGGTTGAACCGTATCAGTACGGGCAGCTTGAAACTTAAATTTGGCTATTTAAAATCAATGAAAACATTGCCAAAAACCTTTTAAGATCCCTGAAACATATATTCAAGTTGTTTGGACTTAAAACCAAGTATTAAATTCTTTTCAAAATGGTCCAAAACATTTTTCAATTATTATATCAAAACACTAGTTCTACACTTACATTTTAAGTTGATCTTTAATTCTAGTAGTACCGAATCTTGGTTGCATGATTTTGAAATATTCTTTTTTCATTAGAAGTTTTTTTAATTAGTGTAATCAGAAATGTTGTTAGGGGTTCAATTATATTGTTTGGTTTATTTCGTGGGAATGTAAGAATAAATTTTTGGTTGAGAGCATTTAAGATTACTTACAAGAAATGTTTTACTAAATTGTAATTGTGATATATAATTATCTTGTTAACAAGTCAAACTGTCAAATATTAATTTAAAAATAGTTGCTTGAGGATTCATCTAATTATACTTACCATATCCCTATAACGAATATACTCCTAAAATTTTAAAGCATGAATGAAAATAATAAAATGAATAATAAATTGCATCAAATACCAACCATAGTCAATTTATAAAATAAAAAACTCTAACCTTTTCCTTTAGCATTCCAGCCACTGCGGCCATTAGCCACAGTTCGCTAGCGAGATTGTCGCCGCGCGCCTTCGTCTCTGCGCGACCGCCGTTCGAGCCAGACCGCCGTTCAACGATTGGTATTTGATCCAATTATTTAAAAAACCCTAAATTGACAAAGGTTGGTATGTGAACCAAATATTACAAAAAGTTAAAAAATATTATATATATATGGAAAATAATTTAATTAAAACTGTAATTTAAATAATTATTAATTACATGTTGAGTCTTTGAGATTTGTAATCTTTATTAATCAATTTAATCAAGGAAAAATAATAAATATGAGATAATGATCGTAGCCTGAAACACCAAGTTATGACAATTTGTAGGAAATATACTCTAAGGTTATCCTTGTTTGTATAGAAATATGCCACGGTCTATTTTTTTTTCTTACCAAAATTTTATAGAAATATGTATTGTTTGTAGGAAATATTAAAATTATTGTTTAATATGTGTAAACCATTTAAATGTTAAACAAATATAAAAATAAATTATTTAATAAATGCAATATAGGTCATTTACCTTAGGAGGATATATATATCAACTGTTTCTTGTGTAAAATGAAAACAAGCAAATTAAATTACAAAAATTAAAAACTGTAAACAACCCATAGTACCCAAGGTTCCAACTAAGCTATGCTTACAAGTATTCCTAGATATACACCAGTTTTAATTCATTCCTCAGCTATTTGGGCCATATCCCTTTAGTTCCTCCACTTCAAATGGGAGAAGTCCCGGGACTGTATCAATAATGGTATTCCCCACCCATTGTTCCACTCCTGCCTTCGTACATAGTGCTTTGATCAGGTTGGGAAAGAATAGATCTTGTGGTCTGCTCATCGACGCAACTCTTTCGACGATGGCAGCGTGAATCAGCCGCGCCAGGCATAGGTCACGTCCCTTGACGAGGGATTCCAATAACATCTTGCAGAGAGAAAAAGTTTCTCGATTTTGGGTTGGTAAAAGTCAGTTATTGATGATATGGGCCCAAAATTTTGAATCTGATAGAAGTTGTCGCCATTGCACCTTTCTGTCATGGCCTTCTCCATTCCATTGAGTTCCTTGAACACAAAGGTCCCGCATAATGGAGGAGTATGTTCGGTCTGCATTAAAGGCCATGGAAGTGGTGTGGGCTTCATGGTTGTATGAGAATTCATAGTAATTTTCGATAGCGTCGGCCGAGAAGTCCACACATTTCCCCCTAACATGTTCCAGTTTCTCTCCATAGTGACCGATGAGGGTGTAAAATTCTTGTACCCAAGAGACATTGATGTGACTTGGCTGCTGAATAAATGTATCTCACATATGCTTGTGAATAACATCCAACACATCTTCATCGAAGTGTAGCATATACATAGGGGGTGCATTCCAACCCTTCTTCTACAAGAATATGCTGTTGGCGTACCTGTTCATATCTTTGCTGGAATGAACTATAGAGGAGACAACGTATCCTGGTGTGGCAACCAGCTTGTTGGGGTCAGATGCAGCGGTAACGGAGTTAGTGGATGAAGCTCTTTACGCCATAATATGTAGTTGAAGACAAAGCAATGGAGGAAGTTGTATAAAATGGAAATTGGATAATCAGAGATATGCTCCTCCTAATTGTTTGGTGATAATGGGATAGAAAGGCTAAGGAGAAGTGAATCAACCTTAGGGGTATTAATCAGCCATTAAGCATTAATAGGGAAACAACGTTTGGAACGCGTCTATGGTTGTTGATATCACGGGGAAGTTGAATTCGCATGAGTAGGAGAGAGAGTGATATGTGACCATTTAGATTCTCTCTTGCTTTCGAACTGCCGTGTTCAAGTAGGAGTGTAACAAAAGTGTGTCGACAACCGCTAATTTATCCCCTAAACCCTAAAACTACCCTTAACCATAAACCATTAATCGACCCACCTTGAACTTTTCAAAGTTTATATATTTAGCTTCAATTTTCTTAATTTTTATGAATTACTCCTTAAATTTTATAATTTGTGCCCACCCTGAACTTTTTAGGGTTTTTTTTACTGTGCCCACCCTCAAAAAACATTATGGATCCACCACTAACTAACCCTAAACCCTTCTCCAAAGGCCTTGTCGATTGTTGCCTTTGTTAGTGGCAATAGAAATATAAACCTTACAACATACAATTTAATCACATAAACCACTAACCCTAAACTACACCTTACACCATAAAATGTAATCACATAAACCACTAACCTTAAAGTACACCTTACACCGTAATCCATTACTACTAAGTCGTAAATCATAAACCATAAACCTTATAACTATAACAATTCTTCCCTTAAACCATAAAGCCCTAAACTACACCATAAACCCTAAACCACTAACAATAAGAGCTACAACTTAAACCAAAAACCTTGTAGCCAGGAAAATAATTCATCTCATAAACCAATAACCCTAAATTACAACATGGGAGTTAGTCTTAGCGAATTTGGTTTCGTTTCTGTATGGTTCAGGGTAAAACTTAAAACTCAAAGGAAGTAAAATGAACACAAATATAAGCATTTTAATATTTTTTGGAGTAAAACGAAATATATAAACTAAAATGATCACAAATATATTAAAATGATCACAAATATAAGCCTTAGTTTTAGGGTTTAGAGACTTAGTTTAGGGTGTAAAATTTAGAGGTTTAGGTTTAGTAGTTTGGAATTTAGGGATTGTGAATATAAGCTAGTGTTTATGGTTGTAATTTAGGGTTGATAGGTTCAAAACCTAAATCCTCAACATATTACCCTAAAGCCTAACATCTAAACCCTAAATTCTAACCATAACCCCTAAATTTTAAACATTGTCCCTAAATCCTAAACACATACACCTAAAACCCTAAATTGGACACCCTAAACTAAGTCCATAACCCTAAAACTAAGACGCTTGTGGAAACTAATAGTTTCCACCGCCAGTGTATTAGATATAAATCCTATTAAAATTAGGGTTTAAATTTGATACACAAGCTGTGTAAAATAAATTTTACACAAGCCTTCTTATTTGTACTATAAATCAATATTAAAAAATACCCTAAAAAACTAAACCCCAAACTCTAAACCTTAAACCCATAAATATTTAATCTTATGATGTGTATGCGATACTTAACTGCTCATAGAAAGCGTCTTTTCAATAATGTGGCAACTGTCGAACGTGTACATATACATGCTCCAAGTTTTCATTTGAAACCTAAAATATTACATTCCTTACTAACAATTTAAGTTTCAGTGGCGTTGTAGAAGTGTCGAAACACATATGCATTGGTTCAAAACTATTTAAATTTAGTGGTTGCCTCTCCAAACATGTCTTATATCATTTATATTATTTAAAGAAAACGTAAAAAATTAATTTGGCAGGTTCAATTAAAAAGTAAATAAAATTGTCGGTTCAATGAAATAATTTCAAAAGACGCATGTTTCCAAGTAAATACACGTCTTTTCAATGTCCGTGTCAAATCTCTGTAACTTGTTTCGATGCGTCAACACCATATAAGTCCTTCTAGTTGATGCAACGGGTACAATCGTGTACAAATAAGTCTTATAGCAGTGTCAAAACTAGTGGTTAAGTTTTGAAACCTAACTGTTCAACTGAAAGTTGAAAATCTACTTTAAAGATTTTTGGTTTATTACTCGTGAACATTGTTCTAAAACTGGATTATGCTTACCGAAACATGTGTAATTATAAAATATTCTTTTTCCTATTATAAATATGAGTCCTTTGAGTTCTTAGCTTCATACCCTAATCACTGACTCTGGTATATTATTTTCCTTTCTAGTTTTCGTCTCTACACCATTATGTACTACTATTCAGAGACTTCTTTTTTATAGACCCGAGTGGAGTTTTAATTGTTTGTTTAGGTTGTTCGGGTCGACAAACAATGGTATTTGAAAGGCTATGATTAGCCATTTTGTGTTCAGGTATGAACACCAAGGGACATAGTATTTGGAGAACCTTGCTCTGAAGATTTTCCAATACTATTGTTTGTTGGTGTTTGGAACTATATCTGGACGCGACAATGTCACCAAATTCCAATGAGTAATGCTCTGCAAATTCTCGCCAACCTTTTTGTAACCACACCCTGGCATCACCACATTCCAGTGAGTATTTGGATATTCGATCTCTGAAGCAGTTCTATCAAAAATTAAATCTTAGGAATTTGATCATTCCCTTTGTATTGGAAAACCACAAAAGACCCAAATTCTAGTAAGTAATTGTAACACCCAAAATTTTTGCCCAAATTAAAATATTGTTTTGATTCTGTGTTTTGTACAAAAGGACACACTAAGATCTTTAGCTTACATCCCTTAGTTTTTATTTTTAGATACTCAGACTATTTTAGGCGATTCGGTACTTGGAGCACCTTGCATTTTAATCGGATATTTTTTTTATAAATTAGTACGAACACTCTTTTGATTATTTCAGAATATGGTTTAGCATGTTTTAAGATTTTATGTAATTCAGATATTAGGATTGTTATAATTTGGGTTTTATTCGATGCATGTCTTATAAGGTTATTTTTGGTTATTTAATCAAGTTATCGGAATAACGTTATACGACTCCGTTTTATGATAAATGAAATGTTTTAAAGTTTATCTACTTTTGATATTTTGCATTATTAAAATATCTTAACCTAAGAATTATAACTTGAGGAGAAAGTTTTCAAACCTATCTTACTAGAATCAGCCCATTTCTTCCGGGCCGGATTTAGGGGGTTACAGTAATGCTCTACAAATTCTCCCAACCCTTTTGCAACCATAGCATGTTACTACCACATTCCAGTGAGTAATGATTAGTCTCTTTATATTGGAAAACTATTTTTTCATTTATAATATTAAACTTGCCACAAATGTCATGAACTACTCGCAGAAAGTCTCTTCGCAGTGATACGACGAGTTTCACAGTATTTGCACACGGTTTTGAACTTTCCTCTTCAAACCTAAATTGTAACATGTATTCCTAATGATTTCAATTTAAGTTTTCTTTTAATTAGAGACTCTGATCGTCCAAATTGTACCTTGAACTTCTCATTTTCCACTTTATGTTCATTAATTATGTAATTAATCGTATAAAATGGCGAATCTCAGTATTACGACACGTTTTGAACGTTTGAATAGAGCTTCGAACTTATCAATTCAAACATTAAATTGTAACATATATTGGCTCGGTACAGGGGAAGCCGGGTCTAGCAGGTTGTGGGGGGTTTTGCAGAATTCAGATGGCATTGTTTTAGCAATGTTTTCGAGGCCATTAGGTGTCA
This sequence comes from Hibiscus trionum, assembly GCA_030270665.1. Lineage (NCBI taxonomy): Eukaryota > Viridiplantae > Streptophyta > Magnoliopsida > Malvales > Malvaceae > Hibiscus > Hibiscus trionum. The sequence continues at coordinate 1,876,990 of BSYR01000046.1, forward strand.
TGGATTCGAATGAGGCTGAGTTATAGACGGTGTGGGTGTCTTTGGATTTTTTTGTCGAAGTCACGTTGGAAGGAGGGGTACTCGATCGTGATTGAGTCAGATTCGCGAGTGGCGGTTTCTTGGGTGACTCATGTTGAAACACGACCGTGGAATTTTTGGTATTGCCTTAGAATGATTGATTGGGCTGTGCAAAGTCTTCCGTGTGTGTGTTTTTGTAATGTTTTAACGGAGGCGAATGGAGTGGCGGATGTGTTGGCGAAGGGAGGTGTTGAGCGTAGGAAGTGGTTGTTCGTTTGATGGGTGGTTTGGCCGTGACTGGTCTGTGGTGTTGGTGAACTTTGACTGCCTGTGTGGGGGAGTGTATGTTGGTTTTGGGTTTGTGCTCGTGGTAGGGTGTTTGTGCAGTCACTTGGGTTTAAAGGTAAGCTGGGAAGTAGCTATGGTGGCCGGGTAAGTTGGGGTGTTTGTTTTTCTTGGTGTTTTGCACGCTTGATTGCGTTTGGGAGCGTAGTTTTTTGGATTGTTTTTTCATCGTTGCTTTTGGTTGTATACTAACATGTCATACTCTTTTCCTCCAACCTAGGCTTAGAGAGGTTTTTAACGAGGCACATGTTAGTATGTTTGTGTATGATTATTCGCTTAATAAAGTCACACCGTTCCGATAAACAAAACATATATTCCTAAGGATTACAGTTGCAGTTTTCCTTAACATGTATCGACACCTGCATCTATAGTTTTGAACCTTTTTGGTTAACGCCCAAAACATCCATTTTATAAAAAAATTAAATGTGCCATAAATTTTATAAACATGACATAGTTTGCATACTAAAATATTAAATGACTTTGTAACATTCGAGGTTGAGAATTTAGAGTTATAGTTTCTGAACTTTAAAAGAAAATATTAATTTAAAAATTATTTGCTTGAAGATTCATATCATTACACTTACCGTATTAGGAATATACTCCTCGAATTATAAAACACGATTTAAATAATGAAATGAATAATAAATTTGCATAAAGTGAAGAAAATAGATAAATAGGAGATGATGACCGTACCATGAAAAACCAAGTATATTATAGAAATTTAAAATAAATGTGGTTCAATTTCACCCCTAAATTTCATCTAAAAGTACATAAAGCTATTGGGTATAATCCTAAAAGGCAAAAAAAATTATCATGTCGTAATAGGAGTTATTCACGTATCAGTATAGACTACGGACCATAGAGACATATCCTATAGATCTATATCAATAATGATATCATAACATATGGTATATTATGTATGGATTGTAGACTATATAGCCTATATAATGCTTGAAGTTAATCTTTTACACAAAGCTAAACACTTAACCGTATCAACCAAAATTAATGTCATAACCACTAACCCTAAACTACACCATAACCCTAACCCATTAATAAAATGTCCTAAATCATAAACCATAAACCTTAAAAGCCATACAAATTAATCTACAAAATTAATAACCCTAAACTACACCATAAACCCCAAATAACATAACAGAGGGACCTAAATCGTAGAACCAAAAACCTTAATTCCATAACAATTTATCTCATAAACCAATAACCCTATATTATAGGTAACTCTTCTGGTTTTGATTCTGTAGGTTTACGGTAAAAATTTAATGGTAGGAACTAAAATGAACACAAATATCACCATATTAAAATTGTTAGGGTTAGAAATTAAATCTTAGGATCAAAGTAATATGATAAAAATGCTAATGTTTGACAGAATGAACAAGTTAAAAGAGTGGTGAAGGAATATTTGTGGTTTAAAAAGAGTATAATAATATGAGGAGTATGGAAGGTATGCGTATACAGTTTCGAGCTTTTTTTAGTTGAAACCTAAAATATTACATGTTTTACAATTTATTTCGATTTATGGTTCCCTTCATATATATCAAAACCCATTAGATAGGTTCGAACCTAGCTTGGCGTTTGTGGTTCCCGCTCCGAACTGTCTTTTCCGTTGTAACATTAATTGTGCCATAAATCAAACCCAACTGAAAGAACGTGTAAAAAAAAGTAATGCCGTACATGTATAGAAACAAAGAAATTAAATTTGAGGTTCAATGCATTTCAAATTTTAAATGACGCATGTTCTCAATATGAAACTCTTTTCACAGTCATTTTCGAATCTCCGTAACCCGCTCCGATACGTCAGCTGCAGATAAGTCTTTTCAATTGTTGTATTAGGCAGAACAATTTGCATATAAGTCTTACAAAGAATTAATATGACATGTTTACAAATAAAAAATTAAATTGGAGGTTCAATGGATTTTGAATTTCAAAAGACGCATGTTCCCAATAATGTAATAGTCTTTTCACATGTCATTTTCGAATCTCTGTAACCCTTGTCGATACGTCAACATCAGATAAGTCCTTTCAAATGTTGCATCGGGTATAACAGCTTGAATATAAGTCTTATAGAGAAGTTTCGAAACCGAGTAAAAAAGTTCAAAACGCAGCCTACCAACTGCATCATATAACTGCACAGTAAAGTTGTTAGGTTTAAGTATAATGAACATTGTTCCGAAACATTTTAAAGAGTAACGAAACATGTTTAAATATAAGCATTGCAAACAAAGAACCATATCCCCGCCCGTAAATCATTTTTCTTTTATAAATAAATGTTAAAAGTCGGGTTCGATATTCTTGTTTCTATTATAAATAGGACTCCTTTGGATCGATAGTTTCGTACCCTTGTTACCAATTCGTTCCCTTCGTCTCTACAACATTATATGTGTGGTTTAGGTTTTTTATTGGAGGCGATGATTACTGGGCATAGACTTTATTTTATAGATCTTGGAGGAGTGGTGATTTATAATTTTAGGGTCTATAGTCGACAAATAATGGTATTTGAAAACTGTGTCTCTACTCGTCCTCAATGGTTAGGTGTTTCTCACTTGAACCTAGATGGGGTTCGATAGCCAGTAGATACAAACCAACAATGACTGGTTATGCACTTGCATGATTTAGAATTCGTTGGTCTCTACACCCCACAATGCCTTACCAGCAAGAAACGTAGTATTTTGATTAATTGTTTCTTTTGTAGGAATGTAAGATTACATGTTTAGTTGAGGGGATAAAAGATGACTTGGTCCCAATACAAAATTTGTATTTTCCTTGTGATATATTTTATTTTTAACAAGTTTGACATGAAATAATAATTTAAAATTATGTGGTTGATGCTCCATATGGGCGTGTCTAACGTAAGGTATGGTGTGGGGATAAAATTCGTCTGCCCCTTTTCGGTGCCCCTACATATGCCCCAACACTAAAAAACACTACAAAATTAAATTCTAAGCCCTAACCCTAAATTCTAAATCCTAAACCATACACCCTATACCCTAAAAATTACACCCTACCTTAAATTCCCTAAACCCTAACCACAACCCCTAACCTACAACCCTAAACACTAAACCCTAAAGTTAATTTTGAGCATGGGGCATATGTAGGGGCACCGAAAAGGGGTAGAGGATTTCCATCCATGGTGTGGTACCCCATTAATTATACTCAATATATTAGGAATATATTCCTCAGATTTCAAAGCACGATTGAAATAATCAAATGAATAATAAATTTGCATCAAGAATAAAATGTTACGTAGTTCGTATCAATGAAATAATAATATGATAAGAATGGTATGTAAGGAAGAACAAGTTTAACATTTGCCGAAGGAAAATTTGCTTTTTTAATAGTCCATAGTAATAGGAGTAGTACCGAACGACTGCATATAGAAATTCAAACCTTTGACATGACTTAAACCTAAAATGAAAACAAATAGCACCATATTAAAAATTACATTTTCACTGTTACCCGTTCTTATAGGTTTTTGCATATACAGTTTTCGACCGTTTGACGTGAAAGCTAAAATATTACATGTTTTAGTCAGGATTTTTGTTTGATTTTCCCTCAAAACATATCGACACCTATTTTAATAGGTTCGAAACTAGTTCAGATTTGTGGTGCCCGCTCCGAATCATCTTTTCTGTTGTAATATTAAATGTGGCACTAAAAAAGCCAACACCAACGACTGAAAGAACACGTAAAACAATTAATGTGGCTTGTTTAGAAATAAAAAATAAATTGGGGGTTCAATGAATTTTGAATTTCAAAAGATGCATGTTCCCAATAATGAAATAGTCTTTTCACTTGTCAATTTAGAATCTCTGTAACCCTTGTCGATACGTCAGCTGTAGATATGTCTTTTCAAATGCTGCATTGGACATAACAGCTTGAATATAAGTCTTGTAGAGAAGTTCCTAAACCGCTTAACAAATATCGAAACCCTGCAAACCAATTGGAAATCTTATTTGTATTATAAAGAATTTTGGTTTCCTAGGTAATGAAATTTGTTTCGAAATAATTTAAATAGTACGAAAACAATTTTAAATATAAGCACTACAAACAAAGGACCATGTCTCGGTGAAAATCGTTTTTCTATCATAAATAAATCTTAAACATCGGCTTCGATATTCATTTTTCTATTATAAATAGGATTCATTTGGGTACCTAGAGTCATACCCACATTAGCAATTATTTCTTTTTTAAGTATTATATGTGTGGATTTTGTTTTCTACTGGAGGCGATGCAACTGTGCATAAACTTCATTTTATATATCCCAGGGGAGTTGTAATTTGTTCTTGGGTTTTTCTTGTCGACAAACAATGGTATTTGGAAGTCTATGATTAGCCATGTGTAGGGATTAACAACAACAAACATAGTATTTGGAAAGCCTTGTTTCCTTGGTCTCGAGATTTTTCAAATACTATTATTTTTTGTTGTTTGGAACTACATTATAAGACCAAGCTTGAACATTCCGGATGGTGTTTGGTGTTTGGAACTACTTCGGGAGCCGACATTTGTAGATTAGACTATCGAAACTGTCAATATGCGGAGGAATTGGATCATTTCCCCCATATATATCAAGGAGGATGTTTGTGCCATAACTATTATCTGAAATGTTTTTAAGGTTTTCGTTTTGTTCGCACAATTATACGAGTACATGGTTGTATTTATTTTGTGGGAATGTAAAATTACATGCTTGGTTGAGGGAATATAAGACTAGTTAGTGGTTAATAAAATCTGTATTGTCATTAAGGAAATAACGTATGGTATATTACATAATGATTGTAGACTATACATAATAGAATGGTTGAAGCTAATCTCATACACAAAGCTAACACTAAACCTTCTTTACCATCTAACCCCTCCTATAAACCAGTAACCCTCAATTATAACATAAACCCTAAGTAATTAATTTCAAAGCCCTAAATTGTTTTCTTAAACCACAAACCTTAAAGACATGAAAAGTTAATTTCATAAACTAATAACCCTAACCTAAACCAGAAACCCAAGACAACAACCAGTACGACCTGAATCGTAAACCAACAACCTTGAATCCATAAAAATTAATCCCATGAACCAATAACCCTAAATTACAACATATTAGTTACTCTAACCGATTTTTGTTTTGCTTCTGTTGGGTTAGTGTAAAAATTGCATCTTAGGATCTAAAATGAACACAAATAGCACCACATTAGAAATTTCGTCGTAGGAACTAAGTAATATGTTAACAATGGTAATGTTTGTTAGAATGCACAAGTGAAAAACATGTGCGGAAGGAATATTTGACCGGTTAAATAGAATATAATAATACATGATGTATAAGATGTTTGCATATATAGTTTCGAGACTTTCACATGAAAAAGGAAATAATACATGATTCACTAGCGAGTTCTATTTAGATTACGCTTAATACGAATTGAAACCCATTTTATAGGTTTGAAACTAGTTAAATTTGTGTTTCTCGCTCCGAACTGTCTTTTCTGTTGTTATACTAAATGGTGGCATAAATGTAACCGTTCATAACCAAATGTTACGTTACTGAAAGAACGGGTCGTGTTCAACTGAAAATGTTATAAATTTTACAACATTGAAATGAAAATGTTACACTGCTTAATAACATTTTTTGTTGTCGCTAAGTTTCGAAAATCTAGATTCGAGATCCTAACTTTCATCGTTCCTGATAACATTTTACGTTTTTGTAAGTACGAAAATTGTTATCAAACAACGTAACATTTTCAGTTCCATTTTTCAAACAGAACGCGTAATTTAATTTGGCGTGTTCAATACAATTCAAAAGATGCATGTTTCCAATATAAAACAGTTTTTTCACTGACAATTTCCCTTTATTCTTCTGGCCTTTATCTTTGGTTATTAAATGTTTTGAATAAATATATTGATTTTGAAAAGATTTTAATTTTCATATGATAATTCGGGCTCGATTTAATCTCATCTTTGTTTATTAATGTAGTTAATGGAGGAATTAAAACGTCAACATAAATGTGGCATTTAACCGCTCAAAGGCTGAGTCTTTTTAGTAATGCAACAAGTATAGAAGTGTACATATACCCTATCGAACTTTTATCCTAAACGTAAAATATTACATTTTTCACAAACAATTTCAGTTTAATTGTCGCTTCTCACCTATCGAAACACATATTCAGTGGTTTGAAACTATATAAACTTTGTTCTTCCCGCCCAGCAATTATTTTCAATTCTAAAATCAAAAGAACACGTAAAACAATTTAAATTTAATATGGGGTGTTCATTAAAAATTACATTAAATTTCCGGTTTGATGAACATGTTTTCAAAACACGCATGTTCCCAGTAAATACACGTCTTTTCAATGTCTGTTTCGAATCTTGTAACCCGTTCCGATTCGTCAGCAACAGATATGTCTTTTCAATTGTTGCATCGGGCATAACAGTTTACAGATAAGTCTTAATGAAATGTATGATTAACAGTTACAGAAACTGCTTTAAATATAATATTAATTAAATTTCTATTATAAATAAGTGTCCTTTGGGTTCTTAGCTTCATACCCTAATGAGTAATGACCAACTTCTTTCTTTTGTAGTTTTCATCTCTACACCATTATATGTGTTGGTTGATTACTACTATGCATAGACTTATTTTTATAGATCCTAGAGGAGTGTTGCTTGTTTATCTAGGTTTTTCGTGTCGACAAACAATGATATTTGCAAGGGTAAAAATGTTCGGACGTTTGAAATGTTTCATATCCCCTTCAAAGGGCTAAAATTTGGTCGTATGAAATGTTTATCTCAGTTTATTACACATATGAAGCACCAGCCACCAGATGATTACAATCTGAAATTTCTTGTTTCATGTTGCAGCCTTGTACTATAACTACAATCTTTCAGCCTCCGTTTAAAGGGATGTCAATTTGGTTGATTGAAATGTTCTTATTTTGTTATAAGAAATCTGCAAGAATCTCATAATAGTAGTGGCGTCTGAAATGTTCATATTTCGTTAGAAGAAATCTGCAAGAATGTTTTGCCCCCCCCTAAAAGGCAGAAAGTTTTAATGAAATGTTCTTATTTCGTTATGAATCGAATATTCATATTTATTTTTTTGGATTTCAATATTTACAAATTTCAGAACACAACATTTAAAACAAAACACACATAATATATCAATTGGACTTTGGAACCTACAATGTCACATGTACTCCTAATGATTTCAGTTTAAGTTGTCCTTTACTTTAAGACTATGATCGCACAAATTGGACCTTCAACTTTTCATGTTCCATTGTAAGATCATTAGTTATGTTATTTACTATAGCAATTCGACCTTGAATATGTTAATAAAGCCTTGTAATGTTGTCGTGACCATTTTTGAACCAGGTGTAAAAATAGCTTGACGATTATATTTAAAAATGAGATTTTTTCCTTTTAATTCATTTAATCTTAAAAAATTAGGTTTTCCCTTTTAAAATGGCATTTTTAATTAAAAATTAAAAATTTTCCTTTTATTTAGTTTTGAAAACATTTGGAGTCGCCACCGATCACTTTGGTATACCGGACACCTTAAAAACAACCAGAGATTCGTTATCTTAAAATTTAGGTTCAGGAGTCGGTTACGTGTGGGGAAGGGTTAACACCCCACTAACGCCCGTTATCAGTACCTTTTAATTTTACGTGACATTTTGGCATTTAAGAATAATATTTTGAATTTAATTTATCTATTAATTATTAATTGAATTTTAAGTCCAAATGAAGATATTCCTTTTATAAGGAAATATATATTTCCCGAATATGAGATTGAAAGCACCTTTTTACGCAACACCCCTATTCATATTCGAAAGATATATCACAACATAAAAGGTTTGAATGTATGATTCATTTATTGTCTTGTTGATTTTAAGTGCTAACTTAATTAGGCTCTATTTAATTAAATTAATTAAACTATGGATATTATTAATTTAAAGGCCATTATGAGACAGTACCAATTTCTTGAATACCGTCCATCTCAGAACCCCTAAATTCATATAATATTCACTAGTTAAATGTGATTCTAATTATTTAAAAATAATAGTCCTAATTAAGGCATTATTAATCTATCTATGTTATTTATTCAATTCTATGTGATAATGAATATTAAGTATACCTCTTCAAGGAAAATGTTGAGATAACACCCTATTGCAAGCAATGGAACACCATCCAAATTTGAACCCCAAAGTTTCTACTTAACATTCATTAAATTGCTACAATGTCCTTCCTAATTAATTATTAAACTTAAATTAAAAAACCTAAAAGACTAAAGGCTCTAACTATTAATATTAATTAGGTGATTAAATTGTCTAAACTATAAAACTATACACTCAATTTTAAAAGCATGCATCATTCGTATAAATTTTATTGAAATAGAGGATTAAATTGAAACGCAATACAAAGCTTAAGGGATCAAAATCATGATTTACCCTCAAACTCAAAAACGCGTGGGTCTAGCTGCCCAACCCAACTCGGCTTAGCGGATCCCCTCCCCAAAACACGACGTTTAAGGCCGAATATTAAGCGACCCATTAGTTCGAGTTTCCCCTTTTATTTCATTTTTCAATCTCTCTCTCTCTCTCTCTATATATATATATATATATCATCGTCCTCTCCCTTCTCTCTACGCTCTCTCACTAACAAACAACAAATTCCCAAATTTGTTATCCTTAATGGATCAAAACCCACATTTTCACCAATATTCATCCCTTGTTCTTCATATTTTCTTAGTTTGATCCATAACTACTGCTCACCGATCACTATCCATTATTACCCGACCACCGACCACCGCTCCTGCCACCGTCTTCCTCTGGCTGGCCGCCATGAGGCGATTTTTGGCCACCGACCTAAACCTTAAAATACCCCAAAATCCCTTTTTTCCATTCTAAACCTAAAATCTACCCAAATCCGATAGGATTTACCCATCTCCGACCAACCTAGGCCTGAAACTACCAAAATAACGCTCATTTTCGACTCTGCCTCTCTCAAAATACTCTAGCTGCCATGATAACCATTGTATCAAACAAACACTAGCCATCGCGAGACAAGTTTCTCGGCCACCAAACTCTTATTTTTCGTCTTTTTGTTTCTGATTTTTTAGAATCTAATGCTTATTTTTTATTTGCAGGGAATCGAAAGGAAGAAATGAGAAATATACCTTCGCCATGGTGACGGTGAAGCTTCGGTGTCAATTTGGATCTCTGATGGTGAAATTACAACTCCGGCGATGATCGTTGTCCTTCTACGATGATGTTTCAATAACTCCGGCGACAATTCCTCTTCCCGGCGTCGGTTTGGCTCCTCAAGGTAATCACTTTTCTCTCTCATGTGTATTTATTATATTATTATTATTATTATTAGTTTATTTATTATTAATCATTAATTGTCTGACACTTTCTCTTTCATGCTATTTATAGGGGGAGTGGATGATGACATCGTTGTTGATGTCACTCATGCTGAGGTCAGCTTCAGCTGTGTTCAAACAAACACAAATCCGCATGAGGCTTTATGGGCCAATAGTGGATTGCCATGTGTCCGCTGAGATGTAAATTTGGGCGGGAAAGCTATAATTTGTTTTTGTTGGGTTAAAATGAGCTGTAAAGATGATAAAATGGGTTGTTGACAGACTTTAGAATATAGGAATTTGGGCTTTGAGTGGCCTTTCGGGTTTTATACGTAAATAGACATTTGGGTAAAAGATTTGAACTTTTATTTCTTTACGGACTATTTATTATTATTTAAATGTTTTATTATATTTATTTATTTTTATTTATTAAGAGAATATAGTATATATACCCATACTCGGGTAAAATTAGGATATTACAACTGCTCTTCTTTGCTTATTATTATGGAACGGGAATTGGGCAAACACTGTAAAGACCCGAATTTTACCCAAACATATCGACTGTCACTCTAAGCTGCAAGTTCTTCTCATTATGAACTTCTACTCATTCTTCTCCATTAGAAATCTTGAACAAGTTCTTCTCATTATGAACTTCCCAATCTTTCTGCCAAAGCTGAACTAGTTCTTCTCATTATGAACCACTCATTCTTCTAAAAAGTTGATCTAAGAGCTCTTCTCATTATGAACTCCTGACCTTTCATCTTCTTATGGAAAACACAAACAAGTTCTTCTCATTATGAACCCTTTTATCTTTTTCGTGAACACTTCGTATCCTCCTCTTTTAAAATCTAGAACAAGCTCTTATGACCATGAACTCTTCAATCTTTCTGCTAAGACTCACTAAAAAATTTGAACCGGTTCTTCTTATTATTAACTCATCTGTTCCTCTTGGCCACATTGATCCACTTCTCTATAAAGGTGTCGAACAAGTGAGCTCTTCTCATTAGGAACTCCTTGTTTTTCTTGCAAACACCGATTTGTCTATCTGTAAAGGCGTTGAATAAGCAAGCTCTTCTCATTAGGAACTTCTCATTCTTCAAAAAGGCGAACTCTTCTCATTATGAGTTCTTCATTCTTTCAAAATGTTGATCCACCTCTCTACAAAGGTGTTGAACAAGCGAGCTCTTCTCATAAGGAACTCCTCACTTTGTTGGAAATGATGATCCACTTTTCTTTACAAAAAAGCTTATCCTCATTCATTGTTGGAAATGTGTGTTGATCCATCTCTCTGTAAAGGTGTTGAACAAGCGAGCTCTTCTCATTAGGAACTCTTCGTTCTTCGTCTTTTGGAAAACATTGATCAGCATCCCTGCAAAGGTGTTGAATAAGCGAGCTCTTCTCATTAGGAACTCTTCATTCTTCTTGATATGTTTTCATATATGACCTGCAAAAGTAGGAACTATCATTATTCCTTCGTTATTAATCTTAAGGAAAATATACGAAGAAAACTTCAAATGCTCCTCCAGCAAGTGACGCTGAAACTTTTGCCTCCTTAGAAATCTTGAATCAGTTCTTCTCATTATGAACTTCTCAATCTTTCTGCACATGCTAACCGTAAAGTCTAAACCAGTTCTTCTTATTATGAACTCCTTCATTCTTCTTGGAAATCTTAGACCACCTCTCTGCAAAGGCGTCGGACAAGAAAGTTCTTCTCATTAGGAACTCCTTATTTCCTTGAAGACATCAATCCACCTCTCTGTAAAGGTGTCAAACAAGTATGTTCTTCTCATTAGGAACTCCTCATTCTTTGAAGGGTAAACTCTTCTCATTATGAGTTCTTCATTCTTCGTTGGGCGAACTCTTCTCATTAGGAGCTCTATATTCTTTGTTGGGCGAGTTCTTCTCATTAGGAACTATGTGTTCTTTGTTGAGCGAGTTCTTCTCATTAGGAACTCTTCATTCTTTGCTAGGAATGCCAATTCATCTCCTCTTCTGGAGAAAAACTGAACATGTGACCGATTAAAATGTGATTCCCATCATCTAAACCCATGGTTGATCTATCTGGCCTTCTAAACTGGTAATCTAAACTTCCTCTTTTTTCTCTTCTCTTTTTTATGCTTTACTCTTTTGAAAAGATGACCCAAAAGGTTGAAAACGTTGCCAATACCATGTCCCCACTATCTTGTTGTGACGACACTAGAAAAATTCTCATCATTTTCTGAAGGTGTCGGCCCTAAGGACTTAGCATCATGCCCAAAAGACTTACTGATGGCCCGTAGGCTTTAGGATTGTAATGCATTTTTTATCTTCTGCAAACAATCGCATCACTCCCGAAGATGATGGCCCGATGGATTTAGCATCATGCCCGAAGGACGTACTGATGACTTGAAGGTTTTAGGATTGTAGTGCACTTTCTGTCTTGTGAAAACAATCAGAAAATCTTTGCTGAAATCCGCCTCTTTAAACGGGTTGATGTCTTTGATTCACAAAAATTGTGATTGAAATCTTTGCTAATCTTTGTTGGATCTACTTCTCCAATCTTGAAGTTGTAGATTGAAATCTTCATTTGTTATTTGTTAATTCTTGCAAATTCCTGTTAAAATGTACAAAATGTTTTGAATGCATGAGTTAGGATGCTCCTATCTTATGGATGCCTAACTATATATGATGCATGAATGATGTCAACTGAGGACCACTTGGGCGAACCTTCATCTTCATGGTAGCTCAAAATTTCCTTGCTTCATTTCTTCATTGAAACTCCTTCTTGCTGCCAAAGTAACCATCTCACACACAGGTTCAATCTTCAGGATCTCTTCATCTTCTGCTCTAAAGCGCCTTTTTAGGTTTTCACTTTAGATTGCTTTTCTTAAAGCGCCCTTTCGGGTTTTCACTTTGGTTTTTCTTTTCTTTTTCTCGAGGCGCCCTTTCAAGTTTTCACCTCGGTTTTTCTTTTTCTTTCCATTTTCTTTTTCCCTTTTTTTCTTTTTTCTATCTTCTTTTTTCTTTCTTTTCTTTTTCTTGTGTTTTTTTTTTGTTTTTTCTTTTTTTGAAGTACATTTGCCGGTTTTCACTTCATTTCTTTCTTTTCTTCTTTCTTTACGATAAAGCTAGCTTTAATTCTGATGAAACTCGCACTTGCCTTTTCATGGATTTTTCACATAAGCCTTTCTCTTGCCTTATCTCACCATGCATTCCTCAAAGCTCGAGTTCTAGTGGTAACTCCTTTCTTAGAAAGTCACTCTTGCTATGTCTTCATTCAGCTTCTTTGGCAACATTCTTTCTCATGGTTCCAAAAGAGATCATCACTTCTGTTGTTCCAGCTTACAGACTCTATTCATCGGAATAAAACATATTCTTCTGTAGTATTGTTTGTAGCATTTCCCCACTCTTGAGTTCTACTATCATCTTTGCCCACTTTCACAAGGTTTTATTTTCTTACAACGCCTTTGAAGTAATGAACCTTTAATGGATTGATCTTGCTGCAACTTTTGCTCCAAAAAATGGTCCATGTTCTCTTTTTGCCCCAGAGTTGTCTATGTCGCTTTCCTGTAGCTTTTATTTGAATGTTTCTGAAACTCAGAGTTGTGTTCTTTCCTCGTCATACTTTTCATCATTAAACAAGTACTGAGGCCACCTCCTATTCCGCCTGCACTTAAAGAATTAGTACATCATAATAATACCCATGAAATCTTTTGCTTTTCTTGTATCTTATCAATTTATCTACAAAATGCTTGTTGAAACGATAAGTGAAAGGCTCAAAATATTATTTTACTAAATTTGAGAAAATGGAACAATTTGATAAGTCATTGAAAACATGACAAAATAAAATCAAAATTAGGCCCTTAAATATCTAGTGCAACAACGCCTTTGAACCAAATTGACAAAGATATACTCAAATGTGACCCCTTCCAATTTATTAGACTTTCGAGAGAAACACTCTCATATTCCTAATTCTATCCCATTTGAGTGGCACTCTTTACCTCACTAACTCACCATTCCCAATCCTTCCCTCTTTTCTGATCTCAATTAGGCATTAGAAGCCTGGAAATCCTTGAAGAAATGTTAACCCTGATAAGCGAGATGTATTCTGAAGACAAACTCCTCTTATTCCAATACCCAAATATGATCAAAATGGTCTTTTGAGGCTTGTAATTTAGGCTATGGATCACGTCTATGAAAAAAAGGATATATAGGCTCAAATAAGTGTTTAAGGGTGATGAAACCAAGGATCATTTTTTCCAAGTGAAATCTTATTTTTGTACTCCTTGATCTAAATATGCTCGAATGAAATGCTCTTTTCTTTTTTCCTTTTTATTTTTCCTTCTTTTTTTGTGGATTGCTTTAGACTGCCCATTTCTAGGTTTTCACCCTAGAGTTCATTTCCTTTCCTTGAATTCAAAAGTGATCAATCCTCCACTGCCCCTTTAGATAAAGATTCATTTGAATGGAATATCTCACATGTGTCGTTTGCTTTTTCTTGCACTTTTTCAACTTTGTGCTTTCTCTTTCAGCTGCTTCAATCTTCATGTCAACAATTTTCAACTCGATTTAATGGACTCTTTGAATACAAACTTTCCATTATTTTCTTTTTCTTTTTCTCTTTTTTCTTTCTTTTCTTTCTTTTCTTCTTACTTTCTCTTTTGTTGTTCTTTTTGACTTTATTCAGAATATTTGTCTTCATTCAACTTGTCTTTCCCGCTCTTGTACTCAAGACATCAACTTTTGCTTCTTGCTCCCTAATTCACAAGGCATTACAATCATAGCATTGTAACCCCCACAACCCGGTCTAACTGTTTTACCCAGATTAAGAGAATTACACGGGGAATATCGAACAAACCCGCAAAGGTTCGCCCGATAGACGACCCTAAAATTTTTTTCTTTCGTTTTCACTGTTCTAAATGTGTCATTAGGTCTTAAATAGTTTAAGCATGCAGGGGATAAAATTTCACACCAAGCCGACATCAATAGGTCTTTCAGATACACAAGTTACTATTTAAGGACTAAATTGTAAAACATGTATATATCTAGGTCTAATTATCAAATTGGGATTACCAACCGTTAACTTGATATATTATGTAACGCCCTAGTTTTGGGATTAGGAGTTTCGGTGATGGTTTTAGAGTTGGTCGAACCTATTTTTGGAGCTCGGGTAAGTTTGGGGTGAGTTCAGGGAAAACTGCCCTCGCGTATTCTTAAAAATGTGGAAATAAATTCTAAAATCCTTGTATATTATAAATATGTCATGTGCGAAATCAATTTTGGAAAATGAGTTCCAGAATTATGACATTTTGGTCTAGTGACTAAAATGCAAATTTTCAAAACTATTTTAGTGACTGTTTTGTAAAAGAATCAAAACATTGAATCTTTAAGGAGCTAATTAGCCAAGTTTAATTTCATAATTTTCCCTTATTTATTTTATTCCTAAAGGTGATTTGAAAAAGGTTTTAATTCATAATTTTAAAAGGGTTTTATATCATTTCAAGAATTGACGTTAAAACTTCCAAAAAGCTTTTCTTCATTCTGTTTTCAACGAAACAACATCTTAGCAGCAAGTTTTCAAAGGTAAACTTCTTTTTAATTTGATTTTTAATCATCAAAGTATTTCCTTATGATTTTCTTCTAAAACCCAATTGTTTTCTCTTAGATTTCTTAAGCTTTTTCTTGAAAATCAAGGGGAAATTCTACCATTAGAGGTGAGCTGCGTTTTTCTCCTCTAATGTAAGGTTATTTATTGATATTCCCATGTTATTGATTCTTTTATTGGTTTAGATTAAAAGTTTTACAAAGATATTTATGAAAAAGTGTGAAATCAAGCTAAAAATGGTTGTTTAGTGAGTTTCATTGTTAGATCAGGTTTTGTTGGGTTTTAGATTGTTGTGGGCAATGTTTTTTGTGTTGAAATATGTTGAGATAATAGGTTAATCAAAAGAATCCCAGATTTGGTTGAGTTGATAAAGTTTCGGATTGGTATTTTTGGGTTTTTGGCTTGGATTTGTGAGAAATCGGTAGTTGATGGTTATTTGATGATGGGTTAATGTTTTTGGATTCTATTAGATGTATTTATGATGATAATCTTGCTGGGTTTTGGCTGGAGATTGTTTGGGTTGATTTACTCGATGTTTTTGGCTTATTTCAGATATGTTTTGATGGCCGGTCGTTGTTAGATGATGAGTCTCTATTTTCCAGAAAGTTTGTGAGTTGAAATAAAGTCTAATGCTCTGTTTTGTAATGGTTAGAAGCAGGGGTTTTAGATTTGGAATCATCGGACACGTTTTTGGGTGACCTGGAGGCTTAAATCGGCGTTTTGGCTTGTGGTTGTGGTTTGCTGGTGAGTGGAAATGCTTTTACAGCCTTAACGTGGTTAAGGAAATGTTTTAAAGGGTTTGGATTGTGTCCGAGATACCAATCTAAGCTCAAGCGTAAGTTTGGGTGTTTTCGCCCTTGTTTTCACCTTGTTTCCGATTGTTTTGGTTTAATGTGATGATGACGCGTAAGCATAGATGGTTATGATAAATCCTACTGTTTTTATGCATAATGAGTTGTTTTAAATGTTGCTATATGAAATCTCATGAGTTGATGTTATGATTTCAAAGTTACGAAATTATGTTGAGAAATGCCATGCATTGTATATGTTTTGAAATGAGATGTTGTGATCATGTTTATACATTGAAAACAGTGGGTAATTTTGGAGGTAAATTGTATATTGGCAAGTGATGAGATTATATATATTGGATATGTTGATCGATCAATAGGATGTGGAGAGCTCTATCATACAAAATTTGCGCGTGTGGTATCCTTCGGTTTCACAATAGGGGTAGTGCTATTGTGATGTGAGTGGTAGGGGTAGTGCTATCACCAACGGGCTCTGCGGGTAGTAGCATCCCAACCGAAGTGAATTCTATGCATCGGTAATGCATGTGACTTGATGGGGGTAGTGCCATCAAGGTGTCCGTATATCTGATTTGAGAGTGATAGGGGTAGTGCTATCACCTTGGGCTCTGTGGGTAGTGGTATCCCTGATTCACTTGTGGCCAATATACATGTGTTAATTTGAAATATGTTTATATTATGTTTTGGTATGGTGTTTGTTCATGAGTTGGTAAGTTGAGTTTTGACATGCATCGGTAATGCATGGTTTGTACGAGTTTGGTAAGTTATGGTTGATATGTATCGATAATGCATGAGTTGCGATATTGTGATTTTAACTATTGTGGTTATGCTTTATGTTGTATTTCTAGCTTGTTTTATCGGTTTTGTTGCAAGGAAATGATTTGAAGGGAGGTTTTGTTTTATGAATAAATTATATGATTTTAAAACTGCATTGTTGTTGCTTTGGTTTTGAGCACCGCTCACTAAGCTCTCTAGCTTACACTCTCTTTTCCAGCAATGCAGATCGTTAGACCTTTTGGGACAGCAAAAGAGCAAGGAAGGTGTCCAAGAGTTCCAAGCTTCGCTCAAGTATGGTTTATTCCAATAGTAGTGTGTAGTAGCAATGGGGCAAGACCTTTATGAGTGTTGGGAGCGTGTGTTGGACTCCCTTTTTGTTGAGACATGTTTGTTGTGATCTTTTGAAGTTGTTTGAGGTTTGGTTTCGTTGTTTTAAAGCTTAACTTGTGTTTTGATCTCTTATGCAATTGTAGTTATTTGTATGTTTCGTTCTTGTTTAATCGTTGCGTTGGAATGCTCTTGTTTGATGTTGTTGAGTCCCTTTACCTGTGAATTGCATATTTTATTGATCCTTTGCTGATGGCATATTGTTGGGTTGGTTTTGGTAAGTTTTGGGAATGCCTAAAAGTCATTTTGGACCAATCTGTGCACATGGGTTCCGAAACGGGCATGAATTATGCCTAGCTGTTTCGAAACGCGACTTGGTGTTTCGGAACAAATTGCGTCTGGAAAATATGTTTTTGAAGCCTTGTTTCGAAACGGGCAGTGGTGTTTCGAAACACCTGGCAGTTATGTTAGTTGAGGGCATCTCCTAAGTTCTGTTTTCTTGCGTTTTGGTCCCCAGTTGATGTGTTATCGATTGGGTGTGTTTGGATGGTTGCATGGAGCTGCATTTTAGCATACAAGTATGAAAACTGACTAATTGTAAAATGGTAACATTAATTTCATGTTAGGTCCCTGTTTTATGCTAGAATTGTATTTTGGCCCATGTATGCTTGTTTGCCGGTTCAAAGTTCGTTTCGTCGTGTTTTCATCCGCTGCGAGTGTTCCTCACCTAGGTTTTAAAAAGAGCATCTAGAAAACATAAATTTAAAAGCTTGTTCTTCTTTTAGGGTTGCTAACCGTAGAGAAATCTTCGGGTCTTTCTTTGGTTAGTCCCGTGTGACCACCTCGAGTCGGTTTGGTGGCTAGGCCAGACTGAGGGGGTTACATATTACATGCTCACAAGCGAAAAAACAACCTCAAACAATCATTCAAACATTCACAACAATCAATCTTACAAACAGGGACCAAAAAGCAAACTTTCAAACAGCTAAAAGATGCCAAGTAACTAACATAACGACCCCCGTTTCGAAACAGACCAAGCCCATTTTGAAACCACGAATTACAGTAGCAAAACGTATCGAAATATGTCTTACCCATTTCAAGACCAAGCATACCTGGGACGATTCCCCTGCCTTAGATGAAACAAAGGCGTATCAAAACAACCTCGTGTTTCGATACATGCTTGAAAATAGCCATGGGGTCTCGAAATGACCCTTACGCGTTTCGAATCACTTAAGCCAAATGTCACATTGTATCAAAACGACAACAGGTGTTGCGAAACACGTACTAGAAAAAGGCTCACTGCAGCATCATAGAGCATTCAAACATGGTTCGATTCATCATATAAAAGCAAGATAATATCATGGAGCAACAAAGGTACTTCATAACTCATCATAGGTACCAACCATAGCATTTAACATCAAGCATAGCTTCATATGAAAATCCTATAGGCATGCTTTCTAGTTTTGAATTACTTAAGACATCAAAAACCATAAACCCAAACAATCCAAAAGTTAAAGGTCATTTACAAGTCAATATAGGCATACCGAACTTATACCAAACCAGAAAATACCAAAACAACCAACTCCAAAACAATGGACACCCCCATTGCCTTTATTACTTAGTCTATCTTTAAAAACCATACTTGTATAAACACTTGGATCCTTCCACGCTTTTCCTCGCTGCCCAAAAAACTCAGTTATTTGCATTGATGGATAAAGGAGAGCGTAAGCATATAATGCTTAGTGAGGAAGTTTCAAATCAACCTCCATCAATGCAAGTTAAATCATTTACATCAAACTATATTTCCAACTTTTACAAACCATGTTTACCATAAACCATGCACTTAAAAACATCATTACGAACAGCTTATAACCTATTTGTACATGAACCTAGTTCATTACAGCAAATCCTTTTGCTACCCTCAACTTAAGTCTTTACATGCATACAACCTTATGCAAAGCTTAAGGAGAACATGCCATACCATAATCATGTATGCATTAATATTTAATCAAGATACATTAACATCAATATTGGCTTTCCCAAGTGATTAACAATTTAATTCCATTTCAGAATAACAATCGGATACGCGGATTACAAGGGCGTCCCAACCCTTCAAGCCATCTCAACCGAAAACCACATGAGAGCAACCTCAACCTCAGTTAGATGCTTAATCCTCCAGCGGGAGCGTGAGACTCAAGGATACCAATCCTTCAGAGGCAACGACCTCTCCTCGACCGCTGTGGTTCATGAACGGAGCAACCCTCCACGTTCATGACGACTTTTTACAATGCACTCAATCCTAAGGTCGGCCTATTATATCCGATTAACCATTTTATAAAACCAATCACTAGGCCAATATTATATCATTTTCCATCATACCTCATTGTTTTATATGCATTTACAACAACATTAAACAAAAGCAACATTTCATGTTTTAATCAACAAGTATAATCCCATCTACTTACATGGATTACATAACTCATGCGTCCAACGTCATCTCATGATAAAACCAGTGTATAAAACACTCTAAAACCTGCATGTACAGTAGGTAAAAACATTTATCAACAAGTGCATGAGAATCACATTTTAGCCATCCGAGAAAGAAGGAGAATAACACGTATACTTACTTACGAACTTAGGATAGTTTATCCATCTCATCCTAAGTTCCAAAAACACTTTCAAACCTTTAATAAACCAGCAACCGTGCTTTCCTCATACATTCACTCACCGGAAAGTGAAACAACTCTTGCCGATGCAAGAATTTCCCACCGAAGCTTCTCACACTTCCATAGTTTCCTCACGATCGATCTCCCTTGTTTTTGCCACATAAAACCAGAGGCAAAAATGCATTCCTAAACCCAACAACTTCAGATTCCAACAACCCAAACCAACGACAAGCCGAAACTACCCCGAAAAGACCGAAAACACACTCAAAATCGGACTAACCAAAGCCCAGCCATCAAAATAAGATTCCAACCTTTCATTTACATCAAAACACATCTAAAAACCATTTCCAAGCAATCCTAAACTTCCAGCAACCCTAAAACTAACAAACTACTCCAAAAATCCACCACTAACCACTCTAATAATCAGAGAATCTTAGGATTTTGGGTTTCCCACTTAAAATCATTAACTCCACATCTTTAGTGTCCAAAACATGATTTTTAACAATCATAAACTCAGTATTAAACATTTATTACGAAAATCCAATGATTTAATCCATTTAACTTAAAAAAACACCATTTTTGCATCCATTAAACTTCTAATCAAAATACTAAAACACAAACAAAGAGTAAATAGCTTGTAAATATCAATAAAGAACTATCATCAAATGAGGATTTCAGAATCTACCTTCAATGATTCAAGATTTCTCTAATTGGATGTCTTTTCTTCAAAACTTTAAGATATGTAAAAAGATTTGGAAAGATCATTTGGGGAAAGCATTTAGGTGATAAAATCTCTTATTATAAAGGTTTTTAATCACAAGGTTTCTTGCTGGGAAATAGTGTTTGGCTAAAGAGAAAAGTGGGAGAAAATATGGGAGAAGTAAAATGACGATAGTTTGAAAATAAAATGAAAAGCCTTTTCCCTTTTTTTATTAAAACCCTTTTCATTCATTCAATACATTTACCAAAAATCCCATCCAATTAAAATAATCTAAAATTAAAGTGCTCCTTAAAGATTTTAAGCTCTTACCCTTTGGTCACCAAATTTTTGAAAATTACACTTTAGTCACTAAGTCGAAAATGTCACCTTTTGAAATTTCCATTTTCAAAATTGCTTTCACCAAGTCCCTTAATACATTTATTAAGGATTTTAGGAACCTTTACCATATTTTTATCTCTCTTAAAAACATTTAATCATATTAAAAACCTGAAATCAATTAGATTTCACTAATTCGGTTCCCCCGAACCGTCTAAACCAAACCCGAAACTTCTAAGCCCAAAATCGGGGTGTTACAACTCTCCCCCACTTAAGAAATTTCGTCCTCGAAATTTACCTTACAGAAAAAGGTAAGGGATCTACTTCTTCATGTCCGCCTTTTTTTCCCACGTTGCTTCCTCAACACCACGGTGTCTCCAAAGCATCTTTACCAACTCGGCGGTCTTTCCACAAAGCACTTTGCTATCCGTATCCAAAATCTCCACTAGTTCCTCGTCAAAAGACAAGTTCGTATTTAATTCTACTTCCTCAACGGGCAACACATGCAACGGATCCGAACGATACCTTCGAAGCATAGATACATGAAAAACATCATGTATCTTCTCTAATTCTGGCGGTAACCTCAACTTATACGCGACAGGGCCAACCTGCTCTAGTACCTCATAAGGTCCGATAAACCTCGGGCTCAACTTGCCCTTTCGCCCGAACCTCATCACCTTCTTCCAAGGTGAAACTTTCAAGAACACCTTCTCTCCAACCTCGAACTCAATTTTCTTACGCTTCAAGTTCGCGTAAGATTTCTGGCGATCAAAAGTTTCTCTCAAGCGATCGCAAATAAGATTCACTTTAACGGTTGTACCCTTGAGCATGTCTAGTAAAGAAATCAACTTTTGCCCCACTTTCTCCCAACACAAGGGCGTATGACACCTCCGCCCATACAAGGCCTCGTAAGGTGCCATTTGGATATTAGCTTGATAACTGTTATTGTAAGCAAACTCAAACAACGATAGCATCTTATCCCAAGAACCCTGAAACTTGATCACACAACAACGCAACATATCCTCCAAAACCTGGATAACACGCTCGGATTGCCCATTCGTATGAGGATGATACGATGTACTAAAGCTCAACCTCGTACCCAAGGCCTGATGCAAACACTCTCTAAACCTCGATGTGAACCTCGGATATCTATCTGGCACAATGGACTTAGGCACTCCATGAAGCCGTACAATCTCTGCAACATACAACTCGACCAATCTATCCAAGGTAAACGTAGTATGCACATGCAAGAAATGCGCACACTTCGTCAACCAATCCACTATTACCCAAACAAAATTCTTCTTCGAAGGAGTCAACGACAATCTCCAAACAAAATCCATCGTAATCCTTTCCCACTTCTATTCCGGAATCTTCAATGGTTGCAACAAACCAGAAGGAAACTGATGCTCGGCTTTAACTCGTTGACAAACCATATATTTGCTAACATACTCCACTACATCCTTTTTCAAACCAACCCAATAGTACTCATCCTTTAACCCTCGATACATCTTGGTACTACCAGAGTGCATAGCAAACGGTCTGTTATGTGCTTCAGTCAAAATAGTGTGCCTCAACTCAAAATCATCCGACACCACTATTCGACCCTTAAAGCACAAAACACTATCTCCATTAAACTCAAATATGTAGGATTTCCTTCGGCAATATCCGAAACATGAGGAACCAAGGAATTATCTAACAAATGTTTCTCCTTGATCAACTGCACCATCGACGGTTTCACATGCAACTCAGCTACCAAACCACCGTCACGCGATAAACTCAAACGAGCAAACATAACTCTCAACTCAACAGCCACTTTTTCTACTTAAAGCATCGGCCACCACGTTGGCTGTTAAATGTGAAAAAGTATTAGATTTTAGCCCTAGGATAACTCAATTATTGTTAGACTTAAGCCCATTTTAGTTGCATAATTAGGTAAACATACTCAAAAATTGCATAGATTAGATACTCTTCCCTACTTGATGAATTTCACTGTTTTTATCTATAAAAGATATTACTTAGGTATATGTTTTATTGTGCGCAGATACCCGCCTAGACAGACGATGTCGAGGCAGCAAGAAGGGTAGAAGGAAGGAGTTGAACAATCGATGGAAGATGTTGATGTACCTGTTGGAGAGCTGGTCAGACTAAGCTATAGAGGAAAAACACAGAATAAGGAGCCCTGTTAAGCCAGACCTCTGCCGAGGCAGCAGATGGTGCGCCGCCGAGGCAGCATCCCAAGGCAACTGAAAACATGCAAAGTGGTATGCGACTAGAAGAACACATCAAGCCCAATTTTTAGAGACCACTTGCATGCAGATCGGAGCCCAAAAGCCCAAGAAAAGCCACAGTCAAAGCTCAAGGAATTTGAAGTCAACCGGGAGTCAAGCTTGGATTAAATGAAGACTTAATTAGAGTTTAATCTTTTTAGGAGATCTACTTTAATTCCAACTTGTACTCTAGTCCCTTAACCAACTTCGAGTAAGCCAAGGCTTATATATAAGGCATCTTAGTCGACTAGGGGGGATATCGAGAGTTCTTGGAGAAAAAAACCTAGTGTTTTCCATTCATCCATCATGTTCTAAACGTTTCCTAGGAATAAGGGTTGGTTTTGTTGAGTAGTTGTGAGAGATTGTTTGTATTCGTTTAGGTTTTTAGTGTTTGCAATAATATTTCAAAGTTTGTTTACTCTTGGCATCATTCTTGTTTGCAATCAAATCGGGAGAGGAGAAAGCAATTACCAATTTGTCTAATATCGAGAGAGTTAGACTCACAAAATGAGTAAACAAGATTTTATCCAACTTGGGTGAAACTACTTCGACTTAGGGATAAGTTAGAAGTTCAGCGATTAAAGGAGGCTTAAGAACAGGTTGGTGTTCATCCTTAGATTCACACTGGGAGGTATTATCAAGACATGTTCTCCAATAGTACTTCGAATTAGGGATAAGGAGGAGTCACTGAAGGAAGCCTTGCCAAACTTTGAAGCATCACTCAGTCCACCGGACAGCACATCAGTCTCTGTCGCGACGGGTTATCTGCCATGACATCACCTTGACAGCTGAGTCAATTTTGCAGCACTTTAACCAAGACAAAACATTCAAAATCCACACTACGACGTATTCCAATACCGGCCCATTCTCTCAAATTGAATTTTCAATCTTTTAATTTACTTGCTTTTAGTTTTAGATCAAGTCAAATCCTAATCCAATTGTGTTTTTACTTTTCCTTATGCAGGAATTTAATCATTGAAGCAACTTCCAATCCCTGTGGAGATGATATCTTAAATACTATAACTTGACAGCAGTGTACACTTGCACTCGATTTAGAGAACTCCTTTATGCTCCACAAGTTTTTGGCGCCGTTGCCGGGGATTGGCAATAGCAACTTCGTCTTTACTTTCTTACACTTTTCCATTTTTGCACTTAATTTTTAGTTTTGGTTTTTCTTTATTATCATAAAAAAACAAAAAAATTATAGCTTCTTTGTTTTAGTTTATGACCAGAGCAAATCTGATGTCTAAACCCCTGTTTATCGACGAGATTGAACGCACAACAAGAAAAATCCGAAAAGAGGCACGTGAGGCATTAGCAGCAGCAAAAGCAGCAAGAGCATCAATGAATCGCAACGGAAGGGGCATAAATGGTGCCATTGACAATGATAATGTCAATAATGTCGTCGTTGTAGATGGGGCGGCAGATGGAGAGCGACAAGATCAATAACAACCCCCTATCCCACATGGCCAGCAAAGACGAGTCTGTACCACTCGAGACTACATGGAGGAAGATATAGACAACCTTGACTCTGTAGTCCTAGAACCATATATCAATGCCAATCATTTTAAACTCAAGTCAGTTATGTTCAATATGATCGATAAACTGGGACAATTTGGGGGCACAACAAATGAGGATGCTCGGCAGCACATAAATTCATTCTTAGAGATTTGCAAATCTTTTAGAATTCAAGGATTACCCCTTGATGTTCAGAAATTGCGATTATTCCCCTATTCACTGAGGGATAGGGCGAAAACTTGGTTAAATAGCCAGACTGTTGGTTCTATTGAGTCCTGGACAGACCTATGTCGAGATTTTTTGTCTTGTTTTAATCCTTCAAATGTTACTGACCGTATACGTAGCGAGATTACCTCTTTTCGACAGGCTAACGAAGAGGTGATGTACGAAGCATGGGAACGCTACCGAGAACTTCTGCACAAATGCCCGCTCCATGGACTGCCGTTTTGGACGCAAGTATCTCTATTCTACAATGGTGTTAATCAACCCACCAGGATGATGCTTGATGCATCAGCAAATGGCATACTCCTTGATAAGGCACCAGAGGAGGGAATGAGGATTCTGAACCAGTTGGCCAAAAACAATTATCAGTTTCCATCGGCCCGTCGTGGCGGCATTAGACGACAGGCCATAGTGAATGAGTTGGAAGCATCAGAGTCCGTTAATACCCGTGTAGACAAACTGACCAGATTGGTTGAAAATATGATCAAACCAACATGAAGATCATATGAGGTAAAAGAAGTGGAAGCTTTCTGCGATGAATGTGGTGGAGACCATGACTCTTCAGAATGTACATAATTCAGAAATTTCAATGGAACCTACAACCGGAATAGTACTCCCATCACAAATACATACAATCCGGGCTGGAGGAAACATCCAAACTTCTCATGGAGTAACCCTAACACTTCAGAAAATCCTACCAATTAGAATACGAGATATCTAAGGAACCCGCCTTGGTAGCAGATGCAACAGCAGCAGCCGACAACAAACAATTCTCTAGAGGCCACTTTAAATACTTTTATGTCTCATACTAGTGCCTATATTGCTGATTCTGATAATTTTGTTAAAAAGGTTAATGCTTTCATGGACAGGACTGAAATGCATATGCAGAACCAGGAAACATCATTGAAAACACTGGAAACTCAAGTGGGTCAATTTGCACAGATTTTAAATACACGACCAGTAGGAGGTTTAAATAGTGATATTGAAGTCGCTGGATGAAAAACCCATGAGCAGCGTAAAGCAATCACCACCATAAGTGGAATTAGATTGTGGGAACCAAAGGGTCAGGCAACAAAAAGGAATGTGTTAAGTGTGCAAAAGTCTTATATTTATACCCTAGTTTAGCTCAATTATTGTTGTTCTTAAGTATAGTTTAGGTTGCATTTATTAGGTAACATACACAAAATAGCATAGATTAGATAATCTGCCTTGTTTGATGAATTTAGTTGATTTTATACATATGATACTGCTCAAGTGTGTTTTCTCCCTGTGCGTAGGTACCAGCCCAGGCAAATGCCGCCGAGGTAGCAAAGAGGGCAGATGACGAGAAAGCTGGGAACTGAAGAAGGAAGTTGTTGGAGCATCAGGAGAGCTGATCGAGGAGGAAAGAACCATAATGATAAGATGTGCTAGTACATGCACACCAGTCCATACCCACGCCGAGGCAGTCAACTACTTGCCGTCGAGGCAACACTTCAAGTAAGAATGGAAAAATGCAAAATGGTATGCTCTAGAAAGAGCTCACCAATCCTGATTTTTAGAGACCATTTGCACCTGCATTGGAGCCCAGCAGACAAAGAAAAACTGGGTCAAAGTTGAGTTGAAGAAAAGTCAAACGAGAATCTAGGAGCATTTAATGATCTTTTAATGAGTTGTAATCATACTCTAACTAGTATTCCTACCCTAAACCGACTTAGACCTGGGCTCCTCCCATATATATATGTAATCAACTTGAAAGAGAAAACACAATTGAGATTTGAGAGAAACTCCTTCTTGTCGAAACCCTTGTGCCGTCAAAACCCACCATGTTCTAAACCTTCCCTTGGGCTAAGGGTTGGTTGTGTAGTAGTTGTGAGAGTCTTGTTGTATTTGTTTAGGATTTCTGTTTTGCAATAAAATTCAAGGTTTGTTTACTCTTGGCTCTTCAGTGTCGCAATCATTATCGGGAGAGAAGAGGGCTTCAATCCATTTGTTCAATATCGGGAGAGTTGAACTCACGAAACGAGTAAACACGATTTTATCCAACCATAGGGAAAAGCTACTTCGTCTTAGGGATAAGTTAAGAAGTTCAGCGGCTAAAAGAGGATCCACAAATGGTTGGTGTTCGCCCTTAGATTCATGCCGGGAGGTATCATCCAAGATGTGTTCGCCAATAGTACTTCAAGCTTCGAGAGAAGAGGGAGTCATAGAAGGGAGCCTTGCCGAACCTTGAATCCTCACTTAACTACCCAGGCGATCTCACACATCTATGCCAAGGCGGGCGCCTACCGAGGCATTCTTGTGGGTGGTGGCTGAAGTTGTTAAGTTGATCAGCAAAACTGTACCGAGACAGTACATCATTTCTCCGCACTACGAAACATCCAATATCGGCCCATTCTCTCACTCTGATTTCTCAATTTACTTTACTTGTTTTAGTTTTAGCTTCAATCAAACCAACTCCTAATATATGTGTTTTTACTTTACTTGTCTAGAAAAGTGAACTCAGAAAAGCTGTCACAATCCTTGTGGAGACGATATCTTAAATACTATAACTTGGTACCGTGTACACGTGCACGCTAATTGTGTATCACTTTTGCAGGCAACAAGTTTTTGGCGTCGTTGCTCGGGATTGGCGTACAACTTTTTGTTTTCATTTTTTTGCACTTTTTATTTTTTTCGTTTAACCCCATGGTTTTCTTTGGTTTATGACCATAGCCAACCAGAAATCACCCTTGCGAGAGTACGATCTAGAACCTGAACGTACTGCACGCAGATTAAGACAAGAAAACAAGGAACCCATGGCTGATCCAGAAAATGTCTAGAACCTACCAGCACCACCCCCAGGCGACAATTCCGCGGCGGGTAATGACATGCAACTTCCCGCCGCTCGGCGGTTAGTTAGAGACTACCTGGAGGAAGATCTTAGAAGGCTGAACTCTAGCGTGATCGATCCTGAAATAGAAACAGACCACTTCGAGCTCAAACCCGTCATGTTCAACATGTTGAATACGCTTGGATAGTTTGGAGGTTCTGCCACTGAAGATGCCCGCCAGTACATGAAGTCTTTCCTGGACATCTGTAAGTCCTTCAAAATCCATGGAGTTCATCCAGACGTGCTGCGTCTCAGATGATTTCCCTATTCACTGAGGGATAGGGCAAAGACTTGGTTTAACAGCTACCATCGGAGTCCATTGAATCTTGGACAGAACTATGCAGAGATTTCTTAGCTCGATTTAATCTTGTCAATTTGAGTAATAAACTACAGATTGACATCACTACGTTTCGACAGGCAGATGATGAACCAATGTACGAGGCATGGGAGAAATACTACGAATTGCTGAATAAATGCCCCTCCCACGGATTTCTTGAATGGACACTAGTCTCTATATTCTACAACGGTGTGAACACACCAACAAGGATGATGCTAGATTCCTCTGCCAATGGTACATTACTCGACAAGGAGTCCGCCGAAGCAATTCAAATTCTTAACAGGATGACCAAAAATGACTATCAGTTTCCTAATGCCCACCAAGGCGGCATAAGAAGGCAGGCCACAGCAAACGAGGTAGGAACATCAGATGCACTCGTAGTACAAGTCGCTCGGTTGATGAAGATGGTAGAAGCGATGGAAGGGAAGAATAATACACAACAAGACAAAGCAATTGAAGCCTTTTGTGACCAATGTGGGGGAGACCATGATTCATCTGAGTGCCAACAAGGGACAGAGACTAGCTTCTTTGTAGGAAACTTCAACAGAACAACGACCCCACATCGAACACCTACAACCCTAGTTGGAAGAGGCACCCGAACTTCTCATAGAGTAACCCCAAGAACGCTCTAAATCTAGCTACTCAATCACAAGGATTCCAGCAGACGATGCCGCGACAGCAGCCACAGCAACAGGCAGCACCCAGTGCCTTGGAACAGACTCTAAGTGCCTTTATGACTCAGACAAGTACCTATATGTCCAACATGGATTTGTTTGTTAAGAAGACTGATGCTTTCATGGACAGGACCGAGATGAGAATGAAAATTCACGAAGCTACTCTTATGTCACTAGAAATCCAGGTAGGACAGTTTACGCGTCTACTAAATACTGGAAATAGTGGAGTATTGCCCAACGATACTGAAGTTGCAAGGAGATCCACCCATGAAAAGTGCAAGGCAATCACAAACATGAGTGGAAAACAACTCAAGGAATCATGTACCAACGAATCGAAGGAGACAAATCCAGCCGCCGCTACAGACCCTAACGCCACTACCTCGGCAGAATCAGAACCAACTCTTCACATGCCTAATTCTGCCGATAACCCAGACAAGGCTAAACAGAAAAATAGAGCATATCACACTCCCTCAAATAAGATTCCCATGCAAGGAGGGTATTGAAAATATTTAGCAGCCTCTCTCATTCCCTCAGCAGCAGAAGCAAGAGTACCAGTTTAAGAAATTCCTGGACATTCTCAAACATGTACACATCAACATACCCTTCGTCGAGGCCATAGAGAAATGCCAAATTATGCAAAGTTCCTCAAGGACATGGTGTCAAAGCGAGCAAGTATATGTGACAAGGTTTTTTTTTCAAGTCCCCGAAGTCTAAAAAGTTCCTGCCTTTTGAAATCATTTAATTAAAAAGGGGGATTTAAAAAAATAATTCGAATTTTAGAAAAAAAAAACCCTTTAAAAAATAAATCTTTTCTCGGTTGGAGTCGCCACCGGCCACTGAGGTAGGCCGGACACCGTAAAAACAAAACCAAAGATTTGTTTGAAAGGGTTCTGGAGTTGGTTACGTGTGGGGAAGGGTTAGCACCCCCATCACGCCCGAAAATCGGTACCAAAACAATTGTTGCTTTTAATTGATGGAAATTATCTTAAATTTAAAATGAATTTAATTAGGGGTTCTTAATTGAAAACTAGATTTTAATAATACGAGCTTTTTCATATTGGTGGTATCGAATTAATTAGTCATTTAATTAGAAAGGATGACGGTACACAGGACCAAAGACTAAACCGACATCATATAAGACTGACTACCGTGTTAGTTTAGGGTTCGGATCCCGTACGTCACCTTTATGCATGATGCAAGCAATTAAAGAATGATGTTATGGTCTTGTTCGTTTTAATTACGAGTTTACCTTTAGACGATTCGAATTAATCCGAATATCCGAGGAATATCCAATAAGCTAGGATATTTCGACTCGAATACGCGAATTAATAAGTATCTCCTTTTTATGATTAAGATTAATTAACATGCGAATTTAAACATTAAGGAGTCACATGGATGACAATTAAAATGCATGTCACAAAATGCATATTCGAATTATCATAAAAAGACAAAATATGCACATATTAAAACAACGCATACATCATACATAATAAAACTGTGCATCATAAACATGCTTAAACAAGATTTAAAAACATACAATCACATATTAAAATAAATAACATGGGGGCACACATTAATGAAAAACAAATATCACATGCATAATAAACAAACATAGCAACAATGCAAATTAATATATTCGATAAAAAGAGGCAAATTGCATAAATAACAAAATACAAACATAATATAACTGCCAAATAAAGAAGGGAGTAAACTGACAAGGGTCATAACTGTAATAAACCCATTTAAAAGCTGATTGAAATGCAAAACGGGATTCGATCAAAAGACGCGAAAAAACATGGGGACCCAAACCGTAATTTTCCCACTCAAAAGTCGATCGAAACACAAAAACATGGACTAAATTAAAAGGGGACGGAAAATTTGAGGGACTTAAAAGACGATTAAACCAATCGGAAACGAATTAAAATGAAAACAGTGAAGAGATTGAAAATTCAGGAAAAACCGAAGGGACTGAGGAAAGAATTTTAGGACGCGGAAGCCCCTTACGTGTAATTATGTCGACACGGAGGGGGCTTAAAATACGATTTAACCAGTTTTAAAACAAAGAAACATTATATAAACCCAGTTAAAACGTTTAGCCCCTTTTTTCATTTCTAAACCCTAAACTAGATAACGAGCCCTTCCCCCTTCTTTGCAAATCCGGCGCCGGCAACGGCGACCGAAACCCTAAAAAACCTAAGAACAACTCCTTTTTCCGAAACCTTTCAGAACCAAAAATTTCCACTGTTTTTGTAAACCCAAACATAAGCCTTTTTTTCAATCGAAACCAAAAAAGTTTAAAAAAGGAAAAAACGACCTCTTTGTGGTTGTCGACCCCTCGGACTCACCATGCACGGCCGCTAAACGACCGGGAGGATTACCGTCGATGAAGGGAAGCCAACCGACGCAAAAGGTAAAACAAAAGAAGAAACCCTAACTTTTTTTTTTTTATTATTTCGAAATGAAAACTGAAAAGAGAGAGACAATAATACCTCTGAAAGTTTGAGGTTTTTCGCTTTGTATTCACTGTAAATTTCTTTCGATTACATTCCTCTCCGAAAAAACCCTCCGTTACATCGTTTGATTTCGGCTTTATATAGCCCGAAATATTACAATTTTCGGTTTACATAAATCGAAAGAAAAATTTGCTATTGGTTCTGCCTACGGTTTTGTTGGTATTCATCTGCGATTTCCTTTGTTGTTTGCCTCTGTGATTCTGTTTTTTGGTTGCGTTTTTTGGCCTTATCTGATGTTTGCTTTTCTTTGGTGTGCATGTGAGGCTTCGTACGAGGGGGGGGGGACCAGAGAGCTTGGCGGACAACAGATCGGCGTCGTGGATTAATTATGACCGTCGGAGATGGATCTGGACGGCTGTGGGGAAGCTGATGGGGCGTGCGGTGGACTACACGCGCGCGTCTGGAGACTGGAGGGTCGCGCGTGGATCAAACGTGCTTGGGGAACTCGATCCTGGCCATCCGATCCGCTCCTGATCCAAAGATGGATACGATGCGGCGCTGAGGTTGGAGGAGGGCGCCGGCTAGGGTTTTTGCTGAAGGGCCATCTGGGCCGTTAGATCTATCCCAGATCTAACGGCTGAGATTGGGCGGCTGCACAAACATAAGAAGGCCATTAGGGTTTCTTTTTCATATATGGGCCAACGGGCCTTGTATTTTTTTCTGGGCTCTTAATTGTAAATGGACTTAAATAAATTGGGCTTTTATTGGGTCTTTATTTATTTAATATGTGTTTATATATATATATATATATATTGTCTCTTCAGATTCGATCCAAAGCAATTGATAATAATAATAATAATAATATACGGTAATAATATAAATAACTATAATGATAACATAGTAATAATAGGTAATAATAATAATATAATAAGTAATACTAATAATAATAGGTAGTAAGTAATAATATAGTAACATAATAATAAGGGTAATAGATGATTGATAATATAGTAATAATAATAATAATAATAATATCAATAAGTCTAATAAATAATATATATATACTGTTTTTTTCTTTCCTTTTTTTAGTTCTTATTATTAATCACCATATAATTAAAGCTCATTAATAATATAGTAATAATAACATAATATACGAGTTTAATACCCCGGACAAAATAGGTGATTACAGCTGCCCCCCTTTGCTTATACTTGTGGAACAAGAATAAAGCAAAGGCCATAAGCACCAATTTTGTCCGACTTCCCTGTTTGGATTTCGAGTCACCATGCACATGAACTTTTGGCGGTCCGGAAGTCGGTACGGGGAAATGCAACGGCCGCGGAGGCCTGAAGCTGTTTTTCTCATTTCAACATTCCTCAACCATTCGAGGTCCGATTATATAGACAATTATCAAAAGCTCCATTCTCAAAGTGCCCGAACGGATATGCGGGTTCCATTCTCCAAAAGCCCGAACGGATAGGCGGGTTCCATTCTCCAAAAGCCCGAACAGATAGGCGAGTTCCATTCTCCAAAAGCCCGAACAGATATGCGGGTTCCATTCTATAAAAGCCCGAACGGATAGGCGGGTTCCATTCTCCAAAAGCCCGAAAGGATAGGCGGGTTCCATTCTCCAAAAGCCCAAAAGGATAGGCGGGTTCCATTCTCCAAAAGCCCGAATAGATAGGCGGGTTCCATTCTCCAAAAGCCCGAATAGATAGGCGGGTTCCATTCTCCAAAAGCCCGAATAGATAGGCGGGTTCTATTCTCCAAAAGCCCGAATAGATAGGCGGGTTCCATTCTCCAAAAGCTCGAACGGATAGGCGGGTTCCATTCTCCAAAAGCCCGAACGGATAGGCGGGTTCCATTCTCCAAAAGCCCGAACGGATAGGCGGGTTCCATTCTCCAAAAGCCCGAATAGATAGGCGGGTTCCATTCTCCAAAAGCCCGAACGGATAGGCGGGTTCCATTCTTCAAAAGCCCGAATAGATAGGTGGGTTACATTCTCCAAAATCCCGAATAGATAGGCGGGTTCCATTCTCCAAAAGCCCAAATAGATAGGCGGGTTCCATTCTCCAAAAGCCCGAACGGATAGGCGGGTTCCATTCTCCAAAAGCCCGAACGGATAGGCGGGTTCCATTCTCTAAAAGCCCGAATAGATAGGCGGGTTCCATTCTCCAAAATCCCGAATAGATAGGCGGGTTCCATTCTCCAAAAGCCCAAATAGATAGGCGGGTTCCATTCTCCAAAAGCCCGAATGGATAGGCGGGTTCCATTCTCCAAAATCCCGAATAGATAGGCGAGTTCCATTCTCCAAAAGCCCGAATAGATAGGCGAGTTCCATTCTCCAAAAGCCCGAACGGATAGGCGGGTTCTGAAAGATAAAAGTTCCACTCTCCTTATGCCTGAACGGATAAGCGAGTTTTGAAAGATAAAAGTTCCATTCTCCTTATGCCTGAACGGATAGGCGAGCTTCCTTTTACGGGAAAAGCTTTAATACCTGTCAAAAATAGGTAAAAATGATATGATGATGTGAGTTAGCATGCCCCCTAATCCTAGGGATGCCTAACTACAAATGATGCATGAATTATGACATCGAAATTGCTCGGACGCTTTCACTCTTTGGATTGGTCAATCTCGACCTCCTTCTCGTCTCTTCTTCTTCTCAATCTCTTCGGGCTTTCTCATCTTTGCCAAATCTCAATCTCTGGTCTTTTCTCGAGAGATGACTGCTGACTTCCACTGGTCAAACTAGACATAACACTTCTCATAGTGCTCGTTCTCAAAACATTGCCCCCTATTCAAACCGGGTGCTCAACTTCTCTTCATCTTTACTCAACGCGACGACTTTTCTCTTCTATCAACAATAGGGGAAGCACATGCCCCCAAGTCCCTGAACTTTTCTCTTAAGTTCATTAAGGCCCACTTCCTTTGAACCAATCAAGGCGTTTTGACAGAAACTTCGCTTCAAGTCCCTGAACTGTAGTATGTGGAACCTTACTACTATCCTTACCATGGCCGCTGATGACCTACCATTTGTATTCATGGCATTGCATTCTAAAATTTATCCTTGAAGCAAATGCAAGGAAATTAATTTGTGTTCACAAAAAGATTTAGATTGCATCTTCTAAATTCAAAATGAGATGCATTTTCAAAAAGTAGACTTTCTTTCCAAATTGTGGGTATATCAAACCAGATTAAATACCCCGAATATCAAGTGCACGAACGACACTGTTATGGCTTACCAAGGATTGCCTCAAGCATAATGTGTCTAGGAGACCTCAAAAACTGAGCTGATGTCTGAAAGTGTGACATACTCTCCGAGCTATTTCAGCTTTTTAATCAATTAGACTTACCTTCTATAGGCTTTGCCTTTATCATCATTACTTTGTCTCAATTCTTTATGATTTGGGGAAGTCAACTCATCACATTCATTTGGCTCGAAATAAATGATGGAGCAAACAACAAAACCCCGAGCTACTCGGCATTGTCATGATTTGAAAATATTACCATCACTCGTGTAGCTAAAGTGAATGGTGCATAGCAACCTTATTGGTCTTTACTACAGCGGAGTGCCCAAAAAATTCCACACTCGTATCCGAAAATACCTATTACCAGGATTCGAACATTGGAGTGCTTTTGTTATGCTTTTATTATCTTCTCTCTTTTTTCTCTTTTTTTCTTTTCTTTTTCTCTTCTTTTTTTACTTCTTTCTTCTTCTTTTTTCTTTTTTTCCCTTTTCCTTATTCTTCTTTCTTTTTCTTTCTTTCTTTTCTCTCTTTTCTTTTCTTCTTTTAGCACGGAAGATTTCCGGTTATTCTCCCAAAGGCCCTAATTCTATGTGTACTTAATTAGGTGACCAAATTAACTCGGAGTGTAAACCACATATTCATCATCTTCAAAGCTTTCGATTTCCACTAGACAAAGGCGGCTCAAAGTCAACCTTTGGGGTCAAGATCAATGTCCCTTGTGCAATTGATATACGGGGACTCAATAGACAAGTATATACACACAAAATGAAAAGGCAATTGAAACACAAAGCATAGTGTGTCTCTTCATTGAAATTCAAAAACATGCAGTCTATTACCCTTACAAAAAGATCTTTGCTACCTTCGGGCAAAGGGTATCAAAGTGGATTCCACACATCACTTCAAAGAAAAGATTAAAATGCAATGGAATGAAAATAAGCAAACTCGGATGCATAAAACTCTTGACTACTGTTAAGCTGGCCATCCATCCCAACCCTTAAGATTCCTCGAGGAACTGAATCTCCTTATTGTCCATTAATTCCTGGACCAACAGCTTAAATTCTGGACAACTCTAAATCTCATACCCCGCAGTCTGATGGTACTCGTAAAATGACTCATGGCTGTCACATGCCTCATTTGGACCCTTCTAAAGTCGGCTTCTAACTTAGCAAAACTTTCCTCCATTTGCCTCCTTTGATGGCGAGTAAAGTGTGGGTGCGGAATCTTCGTTAGTCACGAATGCTCTCATGACCCCGAATAATTAATCTCATGATTTAATGATTAATGCATGATGTGTCGTATGCAAAAAAGAAACATATGATTGAAGGCAACAAATTAAAAAACACAAAATCGAATGCAAGGAAATGTTGATTCGACGAACATCCTCATTAAACAACTTTCCATAATGGAGATCAAGTCTTGTTACAACGAGGCAAGAAGATAAATACATAGGGTACGATTTTCAATAAATTTTGCTCGCCCCTTCCCTTCAAACTAGGGTTCCAGAAACTTCGTCGCTATGGACCCTTTCTCCCGTTGTAAAAGTTTTCAACTTTAGATTGTTCTCGAATCAACACTTCGTATGAAAATGCGATGAATATGCAAAAATAAGCAAAATAAGACAAAAAAAGGCAAATGGGTTAGTATCAACAATAATGAATACTAAATGCATCTAACAAAAGGAAACACATCAAAGCAGATTAACAATGCAAGACCTAATAGCATGATTTCTAATTCTACGGTTATCCGCATGGCTCTAATCGGGGTGGGCTTCTTAAATTCTCACACACGTGGGTTCGGTTCTAACAAGGGTACCTGAACCTATCTTATCACCTACTAAGGTGACAAAAGCCCCAATTCTTGCCCATTACAAGCTTGCGAATTGGTTTCAATTCGGGGGAAAGCACAACCTAGTGACGTGGAGGGCTGCTCACATGTCAAAGGCGTGGATTTCGGAAATGAATTACCGACCCGTGAAGGGATGCTCACGTAGGTGTTGGAGTATGCCCAAAGACCAATCATATGATGATTGAATAGACATACTATTTTACTAGATTTATCAAGTAATGGCATTGCCGTTATTATCATTTGGTATGTTTCTGTGCATCAAACTAACCATTGGATAATAATGTCAATACAATAATACGATTATTGTTAAATAGGATCCTTAGTCGAATATTATTACGGGTATGGACAGTGATAATATATAAAGACTAATATGTGGTTGATGACAAGCATTGTCATTGACATAGAGATGTTAAAATTAACACATAAGTATTTGTTAGAGAACAACATACTGGATTGACCCACTATGAGCATGTTTCTTGGGTAATTATGTGACAGTCACAACATTGCTCATGATAAACATATGTATAATCCTCAGACTTGAGATCAACATAATTTCAACATAAAGATTTACGTATTTTGACATAGTCAAACGTGTGTCGTAACTGACTACATTATAAAGACTAATGATTGGATACGTGATGACCTATGTAGTGAAATATGGTTGATCAAGAAAGGATTTGTCCCTCCTACATAATGGGAGAAATATCTTCGGCCACTTGATTGAGTGAGATTAGAAAATGCATGGCCATGCTCGAATATTATGATATGAGATATCATAGAGATTCGTTTATCATAATCTACTCAAGACATCAAGAAACACTAGATGGACAACGCAAGTGTGACTAACCCATGACTTGTGTTCATCTAAGATATAAAGGACAAAAGGATGAAATACATAAAGGAAGTTTATTCAGGAATTAGGAAAGTCAAACCATGACTTCATGCAACTTAGGTAGCAATGATGTATTGCTAGATGCCACTCATTGTTTGTAAAATTAGAACAGTTCTAATTTTGCTGCTAACGTTGCATGAACCTACAAGGGTCACACCCTTCGAATGAAACGAACAAAAATTGGAAACCATACTCCCTATTTTAGGGAGGTTGCCGAAAATCCCCTATGGGATAAGGGAAATCGACAACTCCCTTAAATGGGAATAATATTGGATAAATACTGTATTTATCAAATATTATTTAGAGTATGGAAAATATTTAGAGACTTAAATATTATAGAATAAGATTCTAGAAATTTATATATATATTTGGAATTTATATAATGTATATTTAATTCCAAGTTTATGTAGAATTAGATTCCACATAATTAAAAACATATATTTAAATATATTTAAATCCAAGTAAAGATAGAATGAGATTCTATATAATAAAAATATATATATTTGGATTAAATATAATGTATATTTAAATCCATATTTTATGTAGAATAAGATTCTACATAATTAAATATATATATTTCATTTAATATTATTAAATATAATGTATATTTAATATAAACCAATTTCAAGTAGAATTAGATTCTATGAATTTTGGTTGAACTTGGATTTAAGAAATTCAACTAGAATTAAGTCTCTGAAAACTATTTAAAGGGACAAGGGCTAGCAACCAAATCATCCCTCTTCCTCCTCTTGAAGATTTCGACAACACCCTAGGGATTCCCCACTGGAATTCGACATATCCCAGAAAGCTCTCTGAAAAGTTGTTCGCTATTTTTCTGGTGTTCTACTTGCCCCCTGGCAAATCCCTGAAGGTTCCCTTGCTCGATTGCAAGTCCCGGTTGAACTTCTGGTCGATTTCAGACTCCCTCAGGAATCCCTGGAGGGATTTTGACTTCT
This sequence comes from Hibiscus trionum, assembly GCA_030270665.1. Taxonomy (NCBI): domain Eukaryota; kingdom Viridiplantae; phylum Streptophyta; class Magnoliopsida; order Malvales; family Malvaceae; genus Hibiscus; species Hibiscus trionum. Next base: position 1,915,162 of record BSYR01000046.1, read on the forward strand.
CCCTGGAAGGTGTTCAAACCTGTCGAAACTTATCCCTAAGTGTTAGGGAGGCGGAAACTTTGTTCGTTTTGTTCGGGTAGACTCCATAGAGGTCGTTGCGAACCTGTGACGATTCTGGTTTTACTTGACGTGGTTATTCCGACATACCGTCGGTTTTCCAGTTTCCAGAATTTTAAAAGGTAACTCTTCATCTTTTCTCCCCGGATTCATTCCTGTACATGAATCCTGGCTGGATTAAGTTGGATTAATTTTTCCGCTGCGCCACAGGGCGTGCCGACGTGACCCAACAGTGGTATCAGAGCCACTTGTATCATACGAATTCGGACTTAAATTCTTGGGTGATGTTTATGTATGAGATGCATGATGTTTGATTCGATTTAGATATTTATCGTTTATCGTATCACACCTAATAAAAACTTATTTCAATTATCACTGAATGATTAAGAGTTAATCAAAACTATGTTAGGTTGCTTCAATGTTAAATGTTAACATGTTGAGACTAATAGTTAGTCTAGAGAACAAGTAGTTGTTCGTAGTTTCATAGATTTATGAAATCTCTGAAAGGGCTTCTAATTTGATAAAAGTTATCAAACTATCTTTCACGGTGAATCCATAAGAGTTATGGTTAGACGTTATGAAAAATGTATGTCTAGGATTGGCATCATCAAAGACCTGGTACTTAAGTGTGCCTAGTGCGCCACCTCTCTTTCATGTTGACCTACCTGGTGCATTTGTTTGTTAACGCAAATGGTTTATGAAACCTCGTGATCCTTCTTTGGCCCATTAATCGCAACATAGGGATAATCAGTTTAAAAACTCCGTAAACACGTCGTTACTTTGTTCGCACGATGTTTGAAATACATGTTAGATTGCACGGTGTTTGTTTTGCATGGTTATAGCCCATAGCCTTTATAGTTTTGGTTTTTATAAATACGGCCTGCGTGTCGTGCCTTTCTCTATCTTCTATTGTACTTCTCTTCTCATCTCACTCCCTCGCATGTAACGCGAGTTTCTGAAAATTGTAAATACTCATGGAGATAAAGCAAGAACCAAGGTAGCAGCGTGGTGGGCCTTCCCTGGTGGACCAGGCGTTTCAGAAGCAGATTCTATCTTCAGTAGAATGGTCCTCCCATTGGCTTGGGATGGGTCGCCTTAGGTTAAGAAGGGCTATAATCATTACATATTTATTTACTGCTTATTTTTACCTTGTATGTGATGCAATGAATGTTTTATAAGCATGATTAAAACATAGTTCTATTGATAGGATCAATATTAAAATGATGAGATAATTAAGTAAATCCCTCACTATAATTCTAAGTCTGTTTTAACCATCCAATATTTACCCTCGTTAAAGCTTCGATCGATATAATGCGAGCTTTGCCAAAGCAATGTCACATTTATCTATCTTAGTTAAACGCGAAGAATAAGCTAGTGATATTCGCCGGTTGAGATATTGGTATTGACTTAGCTGGGTTGTTCTAATAGGATTAGAAAATCTAGTGGTTAAAAGTTTTGGATAATCATAAGATGATTTAAAGAACAAGAGTCGTTCGCCAAAAGATGAGGAATTACATGAGATGTAATTAGTAAGGTGTTACTTACCTAAATAACCATTTCCTAAAAGACTGGCCAAAGCTTATTTAGGAATGGTGAAATACGGATCCTCACTCACTAGAAAAACTATCGAAACGTTTTTCCGAAATTAAAACTAGAGGGTTTTTAATTTTGAAGAAAATAGTGGGAGTAAATTTATAGTAAAGACATATGTATAAATTTTAAAATTTAGTAAAAGTTATGTAGCATATTTTCTTTGTTGTAGAATTAATGGCAAATAATACTCTATCTCTGCGATCTATCCTTGAGAAGGATAGGCTCAATGGCATAAACTTCCTTGACTGGTTCCGCAATTTGAGAATTGTTCTCAAACAGGAAAAGAAGGAATATGTCATTGAAGAACCTGTTCCTGATGAACCGGTTGCCACTGCTTCCAGAGCTGACAAAGACAAGTTTAAGAAACACATGGACGGCATGCTGGATGTCGGTTGTCTTATGCTTGCCTCCATGACCCCTGAGCTTCAGAAGCAACATGAGGACATGGTAGCTTATGATATGATTCAAAATCTCAAGGAGATTTATGAAGGGCAAGCTCGTCAAGAGAGGTACGAGACCTCTAATGCTCTGTTTCAATGCAAGATGAGTGAGGGATCTCCCGTAGGAGCTCACGTCATCAAAATGATGGGCTACATCCAAACGTTGGAGAAGCTCGGCTTTCCGCTGAAAGACGAATTAGCTACTGATGTCATCCTGCAATCGTTCCCGGATAGTTTTAATCAGTTCGTCCTTAATTTCAATATGAATGAAATTAACAAGACGCTGCCACAGTTGCTCGGCATGTTGAGAACTGCTGAAATCAACCTGAAGAAGGTAGAACCTAAACTTGTTCTAATGGTCCGCAAGTGCAAGAAGAAAGGTAAATCGGCAGCAAAGTCTAAAGGTGATGGTAAGACCAAAACCGATGGAAAGGAGGCATTGAAACCTAATAATGGAATCAAGAAGGATAGAAAATGTTTTCCATTGCGGCAAGACCGAACATTGGAAGAGAAACTGCCCCACACACCTACAAGAAGTCAAGAAAGCAAAAACGAGTGAGGCATCAACCTTAGAGGCTTCTAAAAAGAAGGCATCAGAATAGACATGGAGCTGCGAATGGAAATAAAGCAAGAGTTGCTACATCATCCATTAGGACATGTGTTTTTACTTAAATAGATTTGTTTTAGTTTTTAAGATTATTATTTTGTGCCTAAGTTTTAGTTATCTTGTAAGGACAAGATATTTTAATTTTGAGATTATTTAAATAAATGTTATTCTTTTAATCTCTTATGGCACAACGAATCAATGATCTTTAAACGAATCAATGATCTTTAAACTAATCAAATCAATAATATTTATAAGATAAATAAAACAAATGACTAATCTCAAACTCATAAAAAGTATTAAGGTAATTTGATGAGATCAAATTCAAGAATATTTAAAGTTTGATGAACTTTCAAAGAATATGGGATTGTCCCATAATTAAATCCCACAAGTGGAACAAAAAGTCTTTGAAAGAGAATCAAATATGTTAGACATGTTTTGATTCAGAACAAGTCATTTTCGACTTCTTTACACACTAGAAAAACAACTCTCATACTTAATCGTGTTTTTTTTCGAAACGTCATATAAGATATGGACTAAGAATTGTTCTAGAATACCTTTGAAGTTTTAAGGTTACTTACATGTTAAAATGTTTACAAAGTTCGAACCTTAAAAACTTCATTTGTTGTTTATCCTAACGAGAACAAAGCGTTTGTTTATCAAACGAGAGTTTATCTTGAAAGAGATTAATTCTCACAAAGGGATATTATTTCTTCAACTTTAACGAGAACAAAATATTTGTTGCTCAAACGACAGTTTATCTCGAAAGAGAATACTTATCACTAAGGGATTTCATTTTTCAACGAGAACAAAATGTTTGTTGCTCAAACGAGAGTTTCTCTCGAAAGAGATTACCTCTCACAAAAGAAAAAAATGGAATTTGGAATGTGAAGAAATTTTAGACAACAAATTTATGAACCAAAGATTGAGAATGTTCCACAAATGATCAAGGAACATTGGAACAAAACACAACCATTGTGTTGATCCTTAAGAGAATACCATATACTTGAGAAATATAGATTTCTCACTGTCCGTACATGGAAACACTCTTCTTTTTGGATCAAGATAAAGACTATGTCTTATCAAAAAGCAATGGTGAGCCCAAAATTCGAGAAATGGATAAGAGCCATGAGATATGAGATGGAATCCATGTCTAAAACCAAGTATAGTCTTTGGTTACCTAAAAGGGTAAAACCTAAGAGGTATGGATGAGTTTTTCAAAAAAGGAAAAACCGATATGGATGACAAAAACATACAAAGGATGATTCGTCGCTAAAAGTTTTCAACAAACTTCATAGTATAGACTATGATAAAGCATCTTCCTTGTAGCTACGTTTAATCCATCTTAATCTCACTTGCAAGTAGTTACATGCGATGATTATGGAATCAAATAAAGGAATGTCAAAACCACTTTCCTAAGGGAAAACTTGAAACAGATGTGTACATGACACATCCAGAAGGTTTTGTCACTCCAGTAAACACATGGAAGGTATGTAAGCTACAAAGGTCTATCCGTAGACTAAGGCAAACTTCTCGAAGTTGGGATATTCATTTCAGAATATACAATCAAAAGGTTTGGTTTATCTAGAAACAAAGGGGAGTCTTGTTTTCAAAAGAGCTAGTGGGAGCAATGTTACTTTCCTAAGTATTGTATGTAGATGAAATACTCATCAAAAGGAACTAAAGATCACAATCCGTTTTGCATTAATAAAAGATACTGCGAGTTAGAAACATGAGACAGTATCTAACTCTACAACATAGGCTGAATGTATTACAGTCGACATAGCAATAAAGAATGATGTTTGGATCTAAAGGGTTCACTTCTGAACTAAGGGTTGTTCCCAGCATATTAGATGCTACATAACTCTGTTATGATGGAACCTTTGCGTAAGCAAATAAAAATCAGATCTCATCAATAAATCCAAACATATTCTAAAGTACTTACATCTTGGAGATGTGAAAGTATGCAACATACAGACAAAGTTGATAACTTTGTCAACTCCCTGACAAAGCTTTTGACACAGCATAAGCATGTCAGTTACACTAAGCCATATCTATTAGATACAAGAATGATTGGTCTTAGTGCTAGTGGGAGATTGTTGGAGTATGCCCAAAACCAATCATATGTTGATTGAATAGACATACTATTTTACTAGATTTATCAAGTAATGACATTGCCATTATTATCATTTGGTATGTTTCTGTGCATCAAACTAACCATTGGATAATAATTTCCATACAATAATACGATTATTGTTAAATAGGATCCTTAGTCGAATATTATTACGGGTATGGATAGTGATAATATATAAAGACTAATATGTGGTTGATGACAAGCATTGTCATTGACATAGAGATGTCAAAATTAACACATAAGTATTTGTTAGAGAACAACATACTGGATTGACCCGCTATGAGCATGTTTCTTGGGTAATTATGTGACAGTCACAACATTGCTCATGATAAACATATGTATAATCCTCAGACTTGAGATCAACATGATTTCAACATAAAGATTTACGTATTTTGACATAGTCAAACGTGTGTCGTAACTGACTACATTATAAAGACTGATGATTGGATACGTGATGACCTATGTAGTGAAATATGGTTGATCAAGAAAGGATTTGTCCCTCCTACATAATGGGAGAAATATCTTCGGCCACTTGATTGAGTGAGATTAGAAAATGCATGGCCATGCTCAAATATTATGATATGAGATATCATAGAGATTCGTTTATCATAATCTACTAAAGACATCAAGAAACACTAGATGGACAACGCAAGTGTGACTAACCCATGACTTGTGTTCATCTAAGATATAAAGGACAAAAGGATGAAATACATAAAGGAAGTTTATTCAGGAATTAGGAAAGTCAAACCATGACTTCATGCAACTTAGGTAGCAATGATGTATTGCTAGATGCCACTCATTGTTTGTAAAATTAGAACAGTTCTAATTTTGCTGTTGACGTTGCATGAACCTACAAGGGTCACACCCTTCGAATGAAACGAACAAAAATTGGAAACCATACTCCCTATTTTAGGGAGGTTGCCAAAAATCCCCTATGGGATAAGGGAAATCGGTAACTCCCTTAAATGGGAATAATATTGGATAAATACTGTATTTATCAAATATTATTTAGAGTATGAAAAATATTTAGAGACTTAAATATTATAGAATAAGATTCTAGAAATTTATATATATATTTGGAATTTATATAATGTATATTTAATTCCAAGTTTATGTAGAATTAGATTCCACATAATTAAAAACATATATTTAAATATATTTAAATCCAAGTAAAGATAGAATGAGATTCTACATAATAAAAATATTTATTTGGATTAAATATAATGTATATTTAAATCCATGATTTATGTAGAATAAGATTCTACATAATTAAATATATATATTTCATTTAATATTATTAAATATAATGTATATTTAATATAAACCAATTTCAAGTAGAATTAGATTCTATGAATTTTGGTTGAACTTGGATTTAAGAAATTCAACTAGAATTAAGTCTCCGAATACTATTTAAAGGGACAAGGGCTAGCAACCAAATCATCCCTCTTTCTCCTCTTGAAGATTTCGACAACACCCTAGGGATTCCCCACTGGAATTCGACATATCCCAGAAAGCTCTCTGAAAAGCTGTTCGATATTTTTCTAGCGTTCTACTTTCCCATTGGCAAATCCCTAAAGGTTCCCTTGCTCGATTGCAAGTCCCGGTTGAACTCCTGGTCGATTTCAGACTCCCTCAGAAATCCCCGGAGGGATTTCGACTTCTCCCTGGAAGGTGTTCAAACCTGTCGAAATTTATCCCTAAGTGTTAGGGAGGAGGAAACTTTGTTTGTTTTGTTCGGGTGGACTCCGTAGAGGTCGTTTCAAACCTGTGACGATTCCTGTTTTACTTGACGTGGTTATTCCGACATACCGTCGGTTTTTCAGTTTCCAGAATTTTAAAAGGTAACTCTTCATCTTTTCTCCCCGAATTCGTTCATGTACATGGATCCTTGCTGGATTACGTCGGATTAATTTTTCCGCTGCGCCACGGTGCGTGCCGACGTGACCCAACAGTAGGTATGGGTGTTTCACTCCCACTTAAGGGACGAAGCTCGGGTATAGAGCTTAATGCGTGATGCAACACATGTCAATGATTCCTTTGAAATTAAATGAAAAATTAATTCAAGACCACCAATTATCTAAGCTCGTGCGATTAAAGTCCCATTTTCAAGGAAGAACCACCTCGCTAAAGTCAAATTAAATTTCAAAAATTTCCATCATTAAAAGCAACAATTATTTCTTTGGCTTAACTCTCTTTTGTTTTGAAAAACAAAATTCTCCCCAGCGGAGTCGCCAGCCTGTGACAAGGTTTTTTTCAAGTCCCCGAAGCCTAAAAAGTTCCCGCCTTTTGAAATCATTTAATTAAAAAGGGGGATTTAAAAAAATAATTTGAATTTTAGAAAAAACCCTTTAAAAATAAATCTTTTCTCAGTTGGAGTCGCCACCGGCCACTGAGGTAGGCCGGACACCGTAAAAACAAAACCAGAGATTCGTTTGAAAGGGTTCAGGAGTTGGTTACGTGTGGGGAAGGGTTAGCACCCCCATCACGCCTGGAAATCGGTACCAAAACAATTGTTGCTTTTAATTGATGGAAATTATCTGAAATTTAAAATGAATTTAATTAGGGGTTCTTAATTGAAAACTGGACTTTAATAATACGAGCTTTTTCATATTGGTGGTATCGAATTAATTAGTCATTTAATTGGAAAGGATGACGGTACACAGGACCAAAGACTAAACCGACATCATATAAGACTGACTACCGTGTTAGTTTAGGGTTCGGATCCCGTACGTCACCTTTATGCATGATGCAAGCAATTAAAGAATGATGTTATGGTCTTGTTCGTTTTAATTACGAGTTTACCTTTAGACGATTCGAATTAATCCAAATATCTGAAGAATATCCAATAAGCTAGGATATTTCGACTCGAATACGCGAATTAATAAGTATCTCCTTTTTATGATTAAGATTAATTAACATGTGAATTTAAACATTAAGGAGTCACATGGATGACAATTAAAATGCATGTCACAAAATGCATATTCGATTCATCATAAAAAGACAAAATATGCACATATTAAAACAACGCATACATCATACATAATAAAACTGTGCCTCATAAACATGCTTAAACAAGATTTAGAAACATACAATCACATATTAAAATAAATAACATGGGAGCACACATTAATGAAAAACAAATATCACATGCATAATAAACAAACATAGCAACAATGCAAATTAATATATTCGATAAAAAGAGGCAAATTGCATAAATAACAAAATACAAACATAATATAACTGCCAAATAAAGAAGAGAGTAAACTGACAAGGGTCAGAACTGTAATAAACCCATTTAAAAGCTGATTGAAATGCAAAACGGGATTCGATCAAAAGACGCGAAAAAACATGGGGACCCAAACCGTAATTTTCCCACTCAAAAGTCGATCGAAACACAAAAACAAGGGCTAAATTAAAAGGAGACGGAAACTTTGAGGGACTGAAAAGATGATTAAACCAATCGGAAATGAATTAAAATGAAAATGGTGACGAGATTGAAAATTCAGGAAAAACCGAAGGGACTGAGGAAAGAATTTTAGGTCGCGGAAGCCCCTTACGTGTAATTATGTAGACACAAAGGGGCTTAAAATACGATTTAACCAGTTTTAAAACAAAGAAACATTATATAAACCCAGTTAAAACGCTTTAGCCCCTTTTTTCATTGCTAAACCCTAAACCAGATAACGAGCCCTTCCCCTTCTTTGCAAATCTGGCGCCGTCAGGGTTCCGGTCGCCGTTGCCGGCACCAGAACCCTAAAAAAACCTAAGAATAACTCCTTTTTTTTAAACCTTTCAGAACCAAAAATTTCCATCATTTTTGTAAACACAAACAGAAGCCCTTTTTTCAATCGAAACCAAAAAAGTTTAAAAAGGAAAAAACGACCTCTTTGTGGTTGCCGACCCCTCAGACTCACCATGCACGGCCGCTAAACGGCCGGGAGGATTATCATCGATGAAGGGAAGCCAACTGACGCAAAAGGTAAAACAAAAGAAGAAACCCTAACTTTCTTTTTTTTATTATTTCGAAATGAAAACTGAAAAGAGAGAGACAATGATACCTCTGAAAGTTTGAGGTTTTTCGCTTTGTATTCTCTGTAAATTTCTTTCTATTACAATCCTCTCTAAAAAAACCCTCCGTTACATCGTTTGATTTCGGCTTTATATAGCCCGAAATATTACCATTTTCGGTTTACATAAATCGAAAGAAAAATATGCTATTGGTTCTGCCTATGGTTTTGTTGGTATTCATCTGTAATTTCCGTTGTTGTTTGCCTCTGTGATTTTGTTTTTTGGTTGCATTTTTTGGCCTTATCTAATGTTTGCTTTTCTTTGGTGTGCATGTGAGGCTTCGTACGAGGGGGGACCAGAGAGCTTTACGGACAACATATCGGCGCCGTGGATTAATCCTGACCGTCGGAGATGGATCTGGACGGCTGTGGGGAAGCTGATGGGGCATGCGGTGGACTACACGCGCGCGTCTGGAGACTAGAGGGGCTGAGGTTGGAGGAGGGGCCGGCTAAGGTTTTTGCTGAAGGGCCATCTAGGCCGTTAGATCTATCCCAGATCTAACGGCTGAGATTAGGCGGCTGCACAAACATAAGGAGGCCATTAGGGTTTCTTTTTCAGATTAGGGCTATAGTATATGGGCCAACGAGCCTTGTATTTTTTTTTTTTTGGGGGGGGGGGCTCTTAATTGTAAATGGACTTAAATAAATTGGGCTTTTGTTGGGTCTTTATTTATTTAATATGTGTTTATATATATATTGTCTCTTCAGATTCGATCCAAAGAAATTGATAATAATAATAATAATAATAATAATAATAATAATAATAATAATATACGGTAATAATATAAATAACTATAATAATAACATAGTAATAATAGGTAATAATAAAAATAATATAATAAGTAATACTAATAATAATAGGTAGTAAGTAATAATATAGTAACATAATAATAAGGGTAATAGATGATTGATAATATAGTAATAATAATAATAATATCAATAAGTCTAATAAATAATATATATATATACTGTTTTTTTCTTTCCTTTTTTTAGTTCTTATTATTAATCATCATATAATTAAAGCACATTAATAATATAGTAATAATAACATAATATACGGGTTTAACACCTTGGACAAAATAGGTGATTACAATATAGGGGAATTCAAAATAGTGTCCATGACAGAAGGGTGCACGACGATGTATCAAAACCGAGTGCCGCCTAAACTAAGAGACCCCGACAGCTTCCTCATTCCATATGCGATTGGAAACCACTACAAAGGGAAAGCCTTGTATGATCTCGGGGCAAGCATAAACTTAATGCCCAAATCGGTGTTTGAGAAGCTTGGAAAGCTTAACCCACCATAGTCATGCTCCAGTTAGCCGACCGCTCATACGTGCATCCGAAAGGAAAGATTGAAGACATCTTGGTAAGAGTAGATAAATTTATTTTTCTGGCTGACTTCCTCATTTTAGACTATGAAGCAGATGAAAATGCACTAATCATACTGGGAAGACCGTTCCTGGCCACGGGCAGAACGCTAATTGATGTGGAGAAGGGAGAACTGACCATGAGGGTAAACGACCAACACATAAAACTCAATGTACTTCGGACCCTCAAGAAAGCAGAAAGCAAAGAAGAGTGCCAACTAATCTAGACAAAAACAAAATTACTTTTCACATTGGATGCCCTCTGCCTCAACAGTCACTGCCCGGGCAGAGATCCTGAACACTGTCGAGGCAATTATTCAGACGACTGCCTCAGCATCTACCTCGGCAGCTTGCCTGACCACTTCTTTGACGACACTGAAGAGGTAAACTGGACTGGTACTCATCCAGGTAAGTACTTCGAACCCCTTAAATATACAACAAAAGAAAGTATTATCGAAAAGCCATCTATTGAGCAGCTGCCTAAACTAGAAATGAAACCCCAGCCCGAACAACTAAAATATGGTTTCCTTGGACAAAATGATTCTCTGCCCATGATCATCTCTTCCAAGTTAACGCAGGAACAGGAACGACGACTAGTTACAATGCTCGGGCAGCATAAGCAAGACATTGGATGGACAATAGCTGGCCTGAAGAGAATCAATCCTGCATTATGCATGCATAAAATCCTCCTAGAGGATGATCATAAGCCGACAATTGATGCCCAAAGGCGGCTGAATGAGGTAATGAATGTTGTTGTGAGAAAAGAAATAATAAAGTGGCTCGATGCAGGAATCATTTACGCCATATCCGACAGCAAATGGGTGAGCCACGTCCAATGCGTGCCCAAGAAAGGAGGGATGACAGTCATTACAAATGAAGACAACAAATTAATCCCAACCAGGACTGTGACCGGTTGGAGGGTTTGTATGGACTATCGAAAGCTAAACAAAGCTACACGAAAGGACCACTTCCCCTTACCTTTCTTAGACCAAATGTTAGATATGTTAGCTGGGAAACCTTACTATTGTTTTCTTGATGGTTACTCAGGATACAACCAGATTGCTATAGCCTTAGAGGACCAAGAGAAAACCACCTTTACATGCCCATACGGAACGTATACCTTTAGAAGAATGTCGGTCGGACTCTGCAATGCACCAGCAACTTTCCAACGGTGTATGATGGCCATTTTCTCAGACATGGTGGAGGATTTCCTAGAAATCTTCATGGACGATTTTTCAGTCTTTGGGGATAGTTTCGACAGATTCCTCGACAACTTGGAAAAAGTACTCTAAATATGCGAAGAATCCAATCTGGTCTTAAACTGGGGAAAATGTAATTTCATGGTAGACGAGGGCATTGTCCTGGGCCATAAAATTTCCCGCCGCGACATCGAAGTCGATAGAGCAAAAATCGATGTTATCGAACAACTACCGTCGCCCACCAACATTAAAGGGATCGGGAGTTTTCTGGGACACGCTGGTTTTTATAAATGTTTTATTGAAATTTTTTTGAAAATCACTAAACCATTGTGTTCTTTACTTGAGCAGGATAAGCTCTTCAACTTCGATGATCAATGCACTGAGGCATACGAGACATTAAAGCAGAAACTGGTAGCATCCCCCATTGTAGTACCCCTGGACTGGACTATACCCTTTAAAATAATGTGTGATGCCAGTGACCACGCTGTTGGGGCAGTGCTCGGGCAGACAAAAAATAAAGTCCTCCATGTCATATACTACGCCAGCAAGACACTTAACGAGGCTCAAGTGAACTACACTACCACCGAAAAAGAACTATTGGCAGTAGTCTTTGCTTTCGACAAATTCCGAGCATATCTTCTTGGGGAAAAAGTGATAGTACACACAGATCACTCAGCCATCAAATACTTGTTCTCAAAGAAAGATGCGAAACCAAGGTTGATAAGATGGATCCTACTCCTGCAAGAACTCGACGTGGAAATTAAAGATATGAAGGGGACAGAAAACCAGGTGGCTGATCACTTGTCACGAATAGAGGGGAGACCTACAGATGCAACAGAAATCTAGGAGAACTTTACGTATGAACAAATCTTAGCTGCCGAGGCAGCATACGCCATAGCCACCGCGGCAGACTCTCTGGCAGCAAAGATAGACTCCACCATACCCTGGTATGTTGACATCGTAAATTTTTTCGTTAGGGGCATTTTTCCTCCTTACATGAATTACCAAGGGAAAAAGAGGTTCCAAAATGATGCAAAACATTATTATTGGGACGAACCTCTCCTTTTTAAACAATGCGCAGACCATGTAATTCCGAGATACGTACCAGAGGAAGAACAACATGAAATTCTCCAACATTGCCACAACTCACCATATGGAGGACATTTTGGAGGAACCAGAATCGCCGCCAAGGTTCTCCAATCGGGATTCTACTGGCCAACATTATACAAGGATGCCCAGGCATACTACAAGTAGTGCGGTAGATGCCAGCGAACAGGCAATATCTCAAGGAGAAACGAGATGCCATTATAGAATATCCTGGAAGTCGAACTATTTGATGTGTGGGGAATCGATTTTATGGGCCCATTCCCATCATTCTGTGGGAACCTATACATATTACTGGCAGTAGACTACATGTCCAAGTGGGTGGAGGCCATAACTACACTAAAGGATGACTCCAAGACCGTGTTGAACTTTTTTCACAAACACATCTTTGCAAGGTTTAGAGTTCCCAGAGCCATAATAAGTGACGAGGGGAAGCACTTCGATAATAAAGTGATTGCCAAGGCATTGGCTAAATATGGTGTCACGCATAAGCTTGCCACGACATACCATCCTCAAACCAACGGGCAGGCCGAAATCTCAAATAGGGAACTGAAAAGCATTCTTGAAAAGGTGGTTATTGTTGAGTTGATCAAACAATTGCAAATGGCCAAGAGGGGGGTGAATTGGCAATTAAAATTTTTGTGAAGAGAATATTGGAAAATAAAATGACACAAAGGGTTATAGTGGTTCAAGTTCAACAACCGAACTCTACATCCACTACCTTAGCTCCCACTAAGGATTTTCCAAAACAATTCACTACTTGAATTCGTCCCCTTTTCTTGGATGAGGAGGAAACCTTACAATATTGATTAAGCTTTTCAACCCCAAGCTTAACCCACTCAAATACAAAGAAGATTTTTGGTAAACTCAAGTATCTCCTCTCAAAGGATGATTGTCTACCCACTTACAATTACAGCAACCCAAAAACTCTCAATAATATGACAAAATGAAATACAAAGAGTTGGGCACAAGAATATAGCTTTGAATAGCTCTAGGATTTGGATTTTTGCTTTGATGATGCTTGAATGTGTATTGTTGATTTTCCTGGTGAAATGAAGCTTGTATTTATACCTTTGAATCAGTTTCTAGCCGTTTGGATCATTTGACTTATTGAAGGAGCCGTTGGGAATATTTTTCCAGCTATTAAGGCAGCTCCCCAGCACCGCGTATCGATACACGACAAGGGTGTATCGATACGCTAGTTTAAATTCAAACTAGCCGTTGTGCGTAAAAACAGGGCGTATCGATACACTAGGTGTATCGATACGGTCCAAACTCTCTGTCAAGTTTGTTGCATCAAAGCGTATCGATACAGGGGTAGTATCGATACGGTCCAAACTCTCTGTTAAAAACATTAATTTGTTGCATCAAAGTGTATCGATACTGTGACCAAGAGTATCGATACGTTGTAACGGTCAAAACAAATTTTCAAATAATTATGCTAGGCGTATCGATACGTGTATTAAGCGTATCGGTACGGTTGCCCAGATGAACACTGTATCGATACGTATGGAAGGCGTATCGATACGCTATGTTCATTCAGAATTACAGTGAGTTTCAAGTGTATCGATACGGTGAGTGTATCGATACGCAGGGCCATTTTTGCATAATTTGTTTCTGAAAATCATGAAAAAGGTTTGAGAAACTTAATATTTTGAGATCCAATCTTCAAACATTATTTTGTAAAAACATTTTGTTAATTTTTGAAACTTGAAAGAGTTCTTAAAAATTTATTTGTTTTGCAAATTGGTCCTTAACTTTTTATGTTATATCAAAATCAATTTTAGTTTTACAATCTCCCCCTTTTTGATATAACAAAACCATAATAAATTTTTAAGTTTTTGAAAACTTTGAAAAAGGCTTTTCTCCCCCTTGCTTTAAGATAAATGTTTCAAAACAAATTTGTTTCTCCCCTTACTTAAAGATAGAGAATTTTTTTTGAAAAATTTTAAAATTTTGACCTTTACACAATGAGTCCTTCTCCCCCTTTTTGTTAGATCAAAAAGAAACACAAGGATTAGAATAATCAAGCATAGGAATATCAATCATAAAACATAATGCTCCAAATTCATAAACCAAGCAAGCATAGCAAGCATAATAATCCAAACCAAAAAAAATCCTAAAACATAGAAAATAGGCATAATTCAAGTTCTAATAAAAATGCAATGAAATCCTAAAATGTCCTAATATGAGATGCATCTACGCGTCTCCACCATCATCATGGTCATCCTCATCATCTTCTTCCTCGTCTTCATCTTCTTGAGGTGGTTGGTTCCTTCGGTTTTGGTTGATCCAAGCACCATGGAAAGCGGTAAGAGAAAGATCCATTGAGTCTTGGCGAGCACTCAAGGTATCTATTTTCTTGTCCATGCCTTGGAGTCTTTCTTCCATCGATGTAAACCGATTATCTATAGCGTTGAAGCGACTGTCCATAGCATTGAACTTTTCATTGAGGAAAGTCATGAGATTTTCCATGGAGGAGGAGGAGTCATGAGAGGCACGGCTAGAGGATGCGCGAGAGGCATTTACCGGGGCAGCGGGAGGATCAGCTTGAGGGTTGCGAACCCATTCATTACCAACAAAAGAGAAACCAGAGCGAGAAAGGGAATGCTCATCTATGGGTTGACCAAGGTTTTCGGGAAGGTCATGTGTGCAATCAACACCAAGGGAATGAAATAGACAACTCAAGGCCGTAGTGTAGTAAAAAGATTGAACAAGTTTGGTGTGACGGTTTTGAACCAAAAACACAAGATCGGCAAACATAATTTGACAAAGATTTGGTCGTTTACCCTCCCTAAAGCATGTAAGCCAAAAATCATCAATTTGACGAATGGTAGAATATCTACCACCCGAGGGACGAATAAACCAAGAGATAATAAGATGAAGTATACGATCATGAGCATCTAAAACTTTTGCCGGACCTATGTAACCCGAACCTAAAGAGTGTTCATCATCTATCCCAACATCCTCAAAACCAAAAACAGTGCACAAGACTTTTTGATCAATTAGAATAGGAGTTCCCATAACCGAGGATTCAATGGCAATAACATGCTCATTGGCGTCATCATTGACACAACAAGCATTTGAAAAGAAGACAATGACAAGATTCCTATATAAAATAGGAGGAATATTCAAAAAGGTTAAAAGTTTCCATTGCCTAATTAAAGGAAGATATTTAAATTTGAATTTTGCAGAGTTTAAAAACGGAATAGACACGATTCGTTCTTCCCTAAGATTGATTCCCATACAAAGCTTATAGGTTTCTCTAGCTAGGGGTGTGGGAAAACTAGTTTGGATAATATGAGGAAGGTTAGGAGTAGGATTACCCTCATCCTCATTAGAAACGGAAGCGGTGTGATGTCTCTTATTCCCTTTTTTCGGTGCCATAATCCTGAAAATACATCAAAAAGGATTCGAATATGTATGCAATTAACATCCAATTTAATCCAATAGATTCTAATAATTCAAGGTAATTTGTTTTAAAAAAAAATTGTTTTAAAGAATATTTAAAAAAATTTTAGTTAAAAAAAAATTTTTATCGAATATAAAATATATTCGAACCAAAAAAATTTATTTTTGAAAAATTTTACGAACAATATGAAACCCATAGTAAGTTAATCATAATGTATATAAAAATCAGTTGAAATAATAATTGAAAATTGACGAAATTTAAAGAAATTGAAAAAGAAAAAAATTTACCTTGATTTCTTAGAGTGGATGAAAGAGGGTGTGTTAGTGCACAAGATTGATGCCCAAGGATAGCCTTGATGTATGAAGTAAAATCCCTCAAGAAATTTTGAAGATTTGTGTAAAATTTTGAAGAATTTAGAGGGTTTTTATAAGGGTTTTCGGTTAGGGTTTTTGAAGAGGAGAAGAGGAGTTTTAAAAATTGTGAAATTTTGATTAAAACAGCCTAAATAGGCTCTCCGTCCGTCGAGTATCGATACGCTATGCATGCGTATCGATACGCTATAACCTAATATTATTTTTGTCGTTTTATGTGTATCGATACAGTTGACGTATCGATACGCATCGGTGTTGACTTTTCCCTTGACTCTTCCCGTATCGATACACTACTATGTATCGATACGCATTCATCTGCAAAAATCCCAGATTTTGAATACCGTATCGATACGCTGATATGCAGTATCGATACACGCTTGCCTGTTTCTGCAATTTTGGTATTTTTATGTGCAAAAATCCAATTTGAAACGCCCCTAAATGCATGTATGTGTTATATGAACAAATTTTAATGACTTAATATGATACATACTTCCCTTAGCAATATGTGTAGGAGCAAAAAGAACAAAAATAACATAAACATGAATCACAAACAATCTCAAGCAAATATTTGTCATTTTGGGACCAAAAAAAAAAATTAAGAGAGACAAGATAGACCTAACTCTCTTCTAAGTGTCCAAAAGCGCTCTTTATCTAAAGGTTTAGTAAATATGTCCGCTAATTGGTTCAAGGTGTCAACAAATTCTATAACAACATCATTTTTCGAAACATGATCTCTAATAAAATGATGTCTAATTTCTATGTGTTTAGTTCGAGAGTGTTGAATGGGATTCTTAGTGAGACAAATGGCACTAGTGTTGTCACACCTAAGGGGTATGGTTTCCATTTTAACACCATAGTCTAAGAGTTGTTGCTTCATCCAAAGGACTTGAGCACAACAACTCCCTAAGGATATATACTCCGCTTCGGTGGTAGATAAGGCTACGCTATTTTGTTTCTTAGAGAACCAAGATACGAGCATACTACCTAAGAATTGACATGTACCGGAAGTACTTTTCCTATCTATCTTACATCCCCCATAATCCGCATCCGAAAAAGCATGAAGACTAAAAGTTGAATCCTTAGGATACCAAAGACCTAAGGTCGGTGTGTCTATTAGGTATCTAAAAATTCTTTTAATGGCAACTAGGTGTGATTCTTTAGGACTAGCTTGAAACCTAGCACACAAGCAAACACTAAACATAATATCCGGTCTACTTGCGGTAAGATAAAGCAAAGAACCTATCATGGATCTATAAAGCTTAGAATCAACACATTTACCTCCTTCATCTTTGTCAAGCTTTATGGAAGAACTCATAGGTGTGGCTTGAGGTTTTGCATTCTCTAAGCCAAACTTCTTGAGCATATCACTTACGTATTTAGCTTGATTTATGAAGGTGCCATCACTCATTTGTTTGATTTGGAGTCCCAAAAAGAATGAGAGCTCCCCCATCATGCTCATCTCGAACTCACCTTGCATTAGCTTAGAGAAATCTTTACAATAACACTCATTAGTAGAACCAAAAATAATATCATCAACATAAATTTGAACTACTAAGATGTCATTGCTATATCTTTTTATGAAGAGTGTTGTATCCACCTTTCCTTTTTCAAAACCCTTTTCAATTAAGAAAGTTGAAAGTCTCTCATACCAAGCTCTTGGAGCTTGTTTTAAACCATAGAGAGCTTTTGTAAGTTTAAACACATGGTTTGGAAATTTTGAATCCTCAAAACCTGGTGGTTGTTCAACATATACCTCTTCATTTATAAAACCATTTAAAAAGGCACTTTTTACATCCATTTGAAAAAGCTTGAAATCATGATAACATGCAAATGCAAGTAACATTCTAATAGCTTCCATTCTTGCTACGGGTGCATAAGTCTCATCAAAATCAATTCCCTCTTCTTGAGTATAGCCTTGAGCAACAAGCCTAGCCTTGTTTCTCACTATATTACCGTTTTCATCTAATTTATTCCTAAAAACCCATTTTGTACCTATAGTAGATTGATTATTAGGCCTTTCTACTAATGTCCAAACTTTACTTCTCTCAAATTGGTTTAATTCCTCTTGCATGGCCAAAATCCAAAAATCATCTTTTAAAGCTTCTTTAATGTTTTTAGGCTCAATGCATGAAAGAAACGCAACATGATTCATTAATTTGAGAGAGGATCTAGTGGTTACCCCCTTGGATGGATCACCTAAGATTTCACCATCTTTGACATAGTTTAACTCCCTTGGGTAAGATACCTCTTTTTCTTCATGAGCTAAGTCTTTTAAGCCTTCAAGAGGAGGTTCTTGTGAGTCTTCTTCTTTAGTTGGAATCTTATCCTCTTTTGATGTTTGTCCTCCATCAATAGTATCAATGATTCCTACATCATCATCATCACAAGATTCCTTTCTCGAAAGGAGGTTATCATCGAAAACAACATGTATTGACTCTTCAACCACTAGAGTTCTTTTATTAAATACACGGTAGGCTTTAGAGTTTGAAGAATACCCTAAGAAAATGGCTTCATCACTTTTAGCATCAAATTTACCTAAGTTTTCTTTACCATTATTTAAAACAAAACACTTACATCCAAAAGGATGAAAATAGCTAATGTTAGGCTTTTTGGACTTTAAAATCTCATAAGATGTCTTCTTTAAGATTGGCCTAATCATTACTCGATTTATTATATAGCAAGCGGTATTTGTAGCTTCTGCCCAAAAATATTTAGGTAAATTATTTTCGCAAAGCATGGTTCTAGCCATTTCTTCTAAAGTTCGATTTTTCCTCTCAACTACCCCATTTTGTTGAGGAGTGCGAGGTGCAGAAAAATTATGGCTAATCCCATTTTCATTTAAAAATTCATCAAAACCCAAATTTTGAAATTCACTTCCATGATCACTTCTAATATGAGAAATTTTAAGTTCAAGATCATTTTGAGTTATTTTAGAAAATGTGATGAATTTTTCTAAAGCCTCATCTTTTGTACTTAAGAATAGAACCCAAGTATATCTAGAATAGTCATCTACAAGCACAAATGCATATGATTTTCCACCCAAGCTCATTGTCCTAATTGGCCCAAAAAGATCCATATGAATCAATTGTAAACATCTACTAGTAGAGACATCATTTATGGATTTAAAAGAACTCCTATGTTGTTTACCTTTTGAACATGCATCACAAATTTTATCATTTGAAAAATTAAGTTTGGGTAAACCTCTAACTAGATTAAGGGAATTTAATTTTTCTAGAACACTCATGCTTGCATGTCCTAACTTTCTATGCCATAGCCATGAGTCATGTTCATCATGTGCAACTAAACATGCATGGGATGAATGGATGTCTTCTAAATGCACCATGTAAATATTGCCTATTCTATGTCCTATGAGCATTGTTTGATTTGTTTTAATGTTTACAATTTTACAACCACTTTTATTAAATAAAACATTAAAACCTTTATCACATAACTGACTAATGCTCAACAAATTATGTTTAAGACCGTTGACATACAAAACATCTTTAATGTAGATAGAAGAGTGATTACCAATAGAGCCTATTCCTTCAATGAGTCCTTTTGAGTTATCACCGAAGGTTACTACTCCACCACTCTTAGGCTTTATTTCCACAAATCTACTTTTGTCACCGGTCATATGTCTTGAGCATCCACTATCAAGGTGCCAAGAATTTTTGCTTGAAGCTTTAGCCTTGAAGCAATGCTCCCCCTACAAACAAAGAATTTAGGCCTTGGTTTTTGGTACCCAAATCATCTTGGGTCCATGAGTGTTAGCCTTTAACAATTTGGTTCCCTTGGGAATCCATGAAGCAATAGCATTTAAGTTATTAGAAGTGATAAGTTCTTTAGGAACCCAAACATTTCTAATTTTATGACTTTTAGTTTGCTTGTAAAAATTTCTTTGTTTAGGTATAAAATATTTTCTTTTTGTATATTGGGGTTTAAAATAATTTTCTTTTTCAAAATTCTTTTTCCCAATATCAAAAGATGTTTTAAGATTATCTACTTCCTTTGTGTGATAATCTTGAAAATCGGAAAGACGTTTTTCAAGTTCTAGATTTTTAGTTTTAAGATCATTTGAAAAATTGACTAAAGATAAAACTTTCTTTTCCAATTCGGAGTTATTTTTTAAAATTGTCTCATTTTGAATTTTTAAATCAGAAATTATTTTCTTGTTTTTCAAAATGGACTCCTTGTATTTTTCTACCAACTCATCATACACTTCTTGAAGTTCATCATAAGCATCTTGAAGTTCTTCAATAGAAAAATCTAAATTGTATGAATTAGAGGTTACCTTAGATTCATCATCGATGGCCATGAGACATAGGTTGGCCACTTCTTCCTCTTCCTCGGAAGACTCATCATCACTCCAAGTTGCAATTTGTGCTTTGAGCTTGTTCTTCCTCCCAAAGCTTTTCTTTTTCAATTGAGGACACTCGGAACGAATGTGACCCGGTTTGTTGCATTCATAGCAAGTAATTGGGTCTATTTCCTCTTCCTTGTTTTTACTCTTGAAGTCCCTTCTTCTCATGAATTTTCTTCCACGATTTGACTTCATAAATTGAGTAAATCGTTTGGCCAACATAGCCATTTCCTCTTCTTCATCATCACTAGAATCGTTTTCTAATTGTGAAGCCTTTAATGCGATTCCAACTTTCTTTTTCTCAGCTTCCTTCTTTTCTACTATCTTCTTCTCTTGTTCTCTTCCCTTTCTCATAATCTCATGTGTGAGTAGAGATCCAACAAGAGCATCTAATTTAAGAGTCTTCAAATCTTTGGCTTCAATTATGGCCGTTCTCTTGCTATCCCATGATTCCGGAAGAGAGTATAACAACTTTCTCACTAGCTTGTCTTCGGGAATGATTTCTCCGAAACCCTTTAAACCGTTGACAATGACCGAGAATCGATCAAACATTTGGGAAACACTTTCATCGGGATCCATTTTGAAGTTCTCATAGTTTAGATTGAGTAGTCCAATCTTTGTCTCCTTTACATCGCTAGTCCCTTCATATGTTGTCTCGAGAGTGTCCCAAACCTCCTTGGCATTTTCGATTGAAGACACCTTAGAGTAGATATCCGGACCAAGTGCACAAAATATTACATGAAGAGCTTTGTCGTTCACTTGCATCCTTCTTCTTTCATCATCGGTCATTTCGGCTTTGATTTTTGGAACAAGCCTTTCTCCATCTCTCCTCATGGGAATGTATGGACCTTCTTCAACTACATCCCACACCATAAAGTCGGTAGATTTAATGAAGAGCCTCATCCTATTCTTCCAATAAAGATAGTTATCCCCATTGAAGAATGGTGGCTTGGTGGTGGATTGAGATTCATAGTTGGAGGTGGATGCCATTGCTTGACTTGTTGTTGATCAAACTTTCAACTTTCCAAGGATCGACTCAAGAGGGTTGTAATCCTTCCAATGAGTGTATCTCTGATACCAATTGTTGAGTTGATCAAACAATTGCAAATGGCCAAGAGGGGGGTGAATTGGCAATTAAAATTTTTGTGAAGAGAATATTGGAAAATAAAATGACACAAAGGGTTATAGTGGTTCAAGTTCAACAACCGAACTCTACATCCACTACCTTAGCTCCCACTAAGGATTTTCCAAAACAATTCACTACTTGAATTCGTCCCCTTTTCTTGGATGAGGAGGAAACCTTACAATATTGATTAAGCTTTTCAACCCCAAGCTTAACCCACTCAAATACAAAGAAGATTTTTGGTAAACTCAAGTATCTCCTCTCAAAGGATGATTGTCTACCCACTTACAATTACAGCAACCCAAAAACTCTCAATAATATGACAAAATGAAATACAAAGAGTTGGGCACAAGAATATAGCTTTGAATAGCTCTAGGATTTGGATTTTTGCTTTGATGATGCTTGAATGTGTATTGTTGATTTTCCTGGTGAAATGAAGCTTGTATTTATACCTTTGAATCAGTTTCTAGCCGTTTGGATCATTTGACTTATTGAAGGAGCCGTTGGGAATATTTTTCCAGCTATTAAGGCAGCTCCCCAGCACCGCGTATCGATACACGACAAGGGTGTATCGATACGCTAGTTTAAATTCAAACTAGCCGTTGTGCGTAAAAACAGGGCGTATCGATACACTAGGTGTATCGATACGGTCCAAACTCTCTGTCAAGTTTGTTGCATCAAAGCGTATCGATACAGGGGTAGTATCGATACGGTCCAAACTCTCTGTTAAAAACATTAATTTGTTGCATCAAAGTGTATCGATACTGTGACCAAGAGTATCGATACGTTGTAACGGTCAAAACAAATTTTCAAATAATTATGCTAGGCGTATCGATACGTGTATTAAGCGTATCGGTACGGTTGCCCAGATGAACACTGTATCGATACGTATGGAAGGCGTATCGATACGCTATGTTCATTCAGAATTACAGTGAGTTTCAAGTGTATCGATACGGTGAGTGTATCGATACGCAGGGCCATTTTTGCATAATTTGTTTCTGAAAATCATGAAAAAGGTTTGAGAAACTTAATATTTTGAGATCCAATCTTCAAACATTATTTTGTAAAAACATTTTGTTAATTTTTGAAACTTGAAAGAGTTCTTAAAAATTTATTTGTTTTGCAAATTGGTCCTTAACTTTTTATGTTATATCAAAATCAATTTTAGTTTTACAGTTAACCCATCTAGGAAGGATTGGTCCCTCCGGATCCATGATGCATTATGAGCATACCAAACTACTTTCAAAACCCCATTGGGTATGTCACCCAATAGGCTAGTATATGGAAAAGGTTGTCATTTACCTGTCGAGATTGAACACAAGGCATACTGGGCCATCAAGACGGTAAACTTAGACTGAGAAAAAGCTGGGCAAAAAAGACTCTTGGACCTCAATGAAATTGAAGAATTTAGAGCTGCAGCGTATGACAACGCCAGGATATATAAGGAAAAAACCAAGAAGTGGCACGATAGGAAGTTGCTGCTGCGGCAGTTCATGCCCGGGCAGCAGGTTCTACTCTTCAATTCTCGATTAAAGATGTTCCCAGAAAAGTTAAAATCAAGATGGTCTGGACCCCTCGAGGTGGCCAAAGCATTCCCCCATGGTGGAGTCACTATAAAATCCAACAAAGATGGCCATGAATTCACAGTGAATGGGCAGCGACTTAAGCACTATACCGGAACCCACATCACCAAGGACCACATCACCAAGGACCAGGAAGTGGTTATGTTAGGAGACGCATGCCAATGCACTCCTAAAAAAGCCTAATTTTATTATTATTATTATTATTATTATTCATGCTTTAGGAATTAGGTTCATTTTTTTAGTTATTAAGATGCAGTTTTCCATTTTATCTTTGCTTTATTTTTTTAGGTTTGTCTCAAGAAACTCTCTCAACTCTACCTTCCCGCCAACAGCTGCCGAGGGCGACCAAGCACTTCAAGATGGCAGCACGGAAGAGGGTGATCATTGGCAACAACGACAGCTCCTCCGAATCACAACCAATTTAAGCTTCTCTCCCCTTCTTCTCTTTTGTTATTCTTATCCAATCTATGCATTAATTTTGTGTATGTAGGCATTCATTGAGGACAATGCTCCTCTCGAGTTGGGGGGGGGGGGAATTAGTCCTCTAATTTTGTCTTTTCTTTTTCTTTCCTTTGTTTTTTTCTTGTATTTTCTAGTTTTTTTTATGTTTTTCTATTTTAATTAGGTTCTAATTGTAACATGCCTTTATTTAAAGCCTAATGAACTCTTAGTTTAAGAAAAGTTCTTGAGTATCCTTTACCCGCCGCGACAAATGGTCTGACCTTAAAAAGAAAACATTCTTTGTGACTAGTTTGATTTTAGGACTTCTAGGAAACTTAGGTATTTCACCTAGTGAACTTGAGTAGAACTTGAATTTATTAGAAAAAAAATATGAGACGTCCTAGAGGTGCCCGAAACTGGCTCTAGGATAAGCTAGAGGTGCCCGGAACTGGCTCTAGAGAAGAAAAAAATGCAATCATTAGAAAAGCCTATTACCGAAAACTAGTGGTTAAATTGAAAAAAAATAAACTAGAGGGAAACCCAAGGGAATTAAGGTGTGTATCGAAGGTTTACTTAGAAGCCGAAGAATCATGCTTATCACAAGGAACACACACACTCACGAGATACATAGCTCGGTTCCGGGTAAATCTTTTGTCATTCAAAGGGTTGCTAATTCGGCATAAATCTACACGGTATGTAAAGGTTGCCCAAGATGCTTTCTCGACTTAGTTTGCATATGATTTTAAGTTTTGGCATGATATTATTATATTACATTGCTTGAGGACAAGCAATAGTTCGAGTTTGGGGGTGTGTTAATTGTGCAAAAGTCCTATATTTATACCCTACTTTAGCTCAATTATTGTTGTTCTTAAGTATAGTTTAGGTTGCATTTATTAGGTAACATACACAAAATAGCATAGATTAGATAGTCTGCCTTGTTTGATGAATTTAGTTTATTTTATACATATGATACTGCTCAAGTGTGTTTTCTCCCTGTGTGTAGGTACCCGCCCAGGCAGATGCCGCTGAAGCAGCAAATGGGGCAGATGACGAGAAAGCTTGGAGCTGAAGGAGGAAGCTATTGGAGCATCAGGAGAGCTGATCGAGGAGGAAAGAAACAAAATGTAAAGTTGTGCCAACACCTGCACACCAGTCCATACCCCCGTCGAGGCAGTCAACTACTTGCCGCCGAGGCAACACTTCAAGGAAGAATGGAAAAATACAAAGTGGTATGCGATAGAAAGAGCTCACCAAGCCTGATTTTTAGAGCCCATTTGCACCTGCATTGGATCCCAACAAACAAAGAAAAGCTGGGTCAAAGTCGAGTTGAAGAAAAGTCAAACGAGAATCTAGGAGTATTTAATGATCTTTTAATGAGTTGTAATCATACTCTAACTAGTATTCCTACCCTAAATCGACTTAGACCTAGGCTCCTCCCCTATATATATATATATATATATATATATATATATATGTATGTAATCAACTTGAAGGAGAAAACACAATTGAGATTTGAGAGAAACTCCTTCTTGTCGAAACCCTAGTGCCGTCAAAACCCACCATGTTCTAAACCTTCCCTTGGGCTAAGGGTTGGTTGTGTAGTAGTTGTGAGAGTTTTTTGTATTTGTTTAGGATATCAGTTTTGCAATAAAATTCAAGGTTTTTTTACTCTTGGTTCTTCATTGTCGCAATCTTTATCGGGAGAGGAGAGGGCTTCAACCCATCTGTTCAATATCGGGAGAGTTGAACTCACGAAACAAGTAAGCACAGTTTTATCCAACCATAGGGTAAAGCTACTTCGGCTTAGGGATAAGTTAAGAAGTTCATCGGCTAAAAGAGGATCCAAAATCGGTTGGTGTTCGCCCTTAGATTCACGTTGGGAGGTATCATCCAAGACATGTTCGCCAATAGTACTTCAAGCTTCGGGAGAAAAGGGAGTCATAGAAGGGAGCCTTGTCGAACCTTGAATCATCACTTAACTACCCAGACGATCTCACACATCTCTGCCAAGGCGGGTGTCTACCGAGGCATTCTTGTGCGCGGTGGCTGAAGTTGTTAAGTTGATCAGCAAAACTGTGCCGAGACAGTACATCAATTCTTCACACTATGAAACATCCAATATTGGCCCATTCTCTCACTCTGATTTCTCAATTTACTTTACTTGTTTTAGTTTTAGCTTCAATCAAACCAACTCCTAATATCTGTGTTTTTACTTTACTTGTATAGAAAAGTGAACTCAGAAAAGCTGTCACAATCTGTAAAGTGCTCATAAGTCTTATATTTTGTATGCATTCCATCTCATAGTATTGTTGTTCTTAAGTGCATTTTAGGAATATTTAGGTGCATGCATGCATTATTTACAGTATTCTTCGCTTTGCCTTGTTTTTGTTGAATAACTTTAATTTGGTGAGAAAAGATATTGTTTTAGTTTAGTTTGCATTACAGGTGCTAGAGACTGATGATGGAGAGAGGAGCTGAGGAGCTGATGCTGAGGCAGCAAACAAAGGAGATGTACTGAAGCAGTTCAACACAGAGAAAGACGCTATTGAGTACATGTCGCCGCCATATCTGCCGCCCAGAGCAGCAACTTAGGGAATTGGAAAATTGGAGTGCGATTGATAGAGCATAATTTTCTGAGTCCAATGAGCCCATCCATGCAATTTACTGAAGCTGGAAACAACGAACAGAGCCGACAAAGGAGAAAATATCTAAGGCGGACTAAGCTTACTTGAGCCATAAGGAGTCCAACTTCAAGTCAAAGAAGTCAGAATTAAAGGATGCATTCAATGCAAATGCTACTTTATCATGAGGAACACTTATACTCCAAGGAGGACTTAACCTAGGCTATGCCCTATATATACTTGATCATATTTTGTATTTTAGACATCTTAGAATCATCATAGTCGGCAATAGCTTAGGTTTCTCTTGTGCTTCCTTGTCGCCGCTATGTTCTAAATTCTCTAGGGTTTGGTTGTGTTGTAAAGTAGTTGTGAGAACGGTTGTTTAGGTTCAAGTTTGTTATTGCAATAAATTCAAGGTTTGCTTATTTCATGTTCTCCATTGTTTTCAATTGAGTTCGAAAGATCGATTGTGAGCAATCCATTTGTTTGGCATCGAAAGAGTCAAACTCGCGAAAGAAGTAAGCACGATCTCATCCATACCAGGTGTTGATCAATCCAACCTAAACATAGGTTAGGGTTTAAAGCGGCTAAAAGAGGACGAACCAAAGGTTGCTGTTCATTGCAAGATTCACGTCGACGAGTATTATCTGTAGCGGGCATCAACAGTATTCTGACTTAGACATAAGCTAAATCATTCTCGAAGCATTCTTCCGAGCCTAGATATGATGATTAGAAATCAAATTTCCCGAACAAATCCCAACCCATGCTCATACAATGATATGATGATTAGAAATCAAATTTCATAAACAAAGTTTCATAAATCCGATATTCCGTAAACATACTTCATAAACCATAGTCCATAAATCATAGATCCGTAAATCCGATGTTTTATAAATCAAATATTTCATAAGTCATAATTAAAACACGTTTTGAAAATCGTATGCACGTGATGTCAACCATACAAGCCATAATACATATAAATAATCACATAACGGGTAAAATGTCAATACATAGAAAAATAATATATAATTTATTTATAGCACCGGAAGAAAACACACCTCGCAACAATAAAGCTCTAATGACAGGGCAATTGCGGCTTCGATGTAAGGTGATGGCAGCGTCAATCCGAGAGGAATTCATAAAACATGGGAATAAATAAGAGCGACAACACTTTAAAACTCAAGGTTTAGGTTTATTTCTGTACGTAATAACTATGACTATATATATATATATATATAGTTGAGCGGTGGTAATCTAAACAAATTAGGTTTAGAATATAATAATAATAATAATAATAATAATAATAATAATAATAAAAAGAATTTTTTTTTGGAATTAAAAGAGATAGCTCACAGAGCTTACAATAATCACGATATATCAGATGCCAAAATAGGCATGAGAGGAGGTGGAGGAGCATCGAAGATCTTCATGGTATAGTCTAAGGGGGAAGCCATATTTGCAAGAGCGTCAGCGAGTTTGTTTCCATCAAGAGGAAGCCATCGTACCACAGTCTCCCAACCTTGTCCCCGGAGCTTGGTAATGTCACGGACAATGGGGTTGGCGTCCGAAAAGGCAGCTGGGCAATTCAAGAGATCAACCACCATTTTACTATCAACCTGTATGAGAATACGATTAAAATCTTTCACTCTGGCGAGACGGAGACCAATTAGAACCCCCATAATTCTGCTTGCAGTGGGTTAGTAATACCCAACCCTTTGTTGAAACCCACCAGCCAAGAACCGTCATCCGAACGGAAAGCTCCCCCCACAGCACCAAGACCCGACGCTTGCGAGACTGCTCCATCCGTCGTCATGGAGACCCACCCCGACTCCGGTCTACACCAAGAGTGCGTTTGAGGTTGCGATCGAGGAGGGGGGTAATACGATCATAGGCTTCCATAAGATACCTTGACCATGCTGTACCACGTGAGAGAATCTGTTCCAGTGTAGATAGATTAGCATTAAACACCAAATCATTCCTACTTTTCCATATACACCAAATTAGAGAGGCAAATAATAGACTCCAAGATGTGTTTGAAGTTTGCAAAACCCGCTGCTGACCCAGATTTTGCAGCAACCAATCTTGAATATCCGCAGCAAAGAAAGTCACAGAGGAATTCGAAGGAATTAAGTGCTGCCAAACCTGCTTTGCGACAGCACAATCTCGAAGTGCATGTAGCACTGTCTCATCCTCCATATTGCAGCAAGGGCAGCGAGGCGATGGTGCAATTGAACGACGGAAGCGTTCAGCGTTGGACATTAACCTTTGCTTAAAACATAGCCAAATGAACATTCGAACACGTTGGGGGACACAGAGAGTCCACAGCATTTTCCAACAAGGATCACGACTGTCCCAAAGCAAATGAAATTTAGAATCATAGGCAGAAGATACCGTGAAACCTTGGGTGGCGTTATGGCGCCATGTGGGCAAGTCGGAGACATCCGATGAGTCAGGACAACGGATGCTCATTATGTGAGGAATAACAGCAGGGTTAAAAAGGGACGTGAGACGCTCACGATCCCAGCCACCATTGCCATCCGTGAGGTCCCATGTGCTCAAAGTGTCCAAACAAACATCAAAAGGCTGGAGTAGATATTGCCGAAGAGGGCCAAGTGCTGGTATCCAAATATCATCCAAAGCATTAACAAGTTGGCCATTCCCAATCGACCAAGCAATGCTATCCTTCAAATCCGGCCACGCCATAGAAATAGCCCTCCACAAGGGCGTGCATGATGGACGAGAAACCGATGTTGGGCATAGGTCATGCATGCGATATTTTTGTCGAAGAAGTCGAATCCAAAAGGCATGTGTTTCGGAAACAACTGCAAAGCAAATCTTGAGGACAAAGGCCACGTTAAAATCATGGATACGCTTGAAACCAAGACCGCCATGAGCTAGCGGTTGGAAAATTGATTCCCAGTTCACTAGATAAACTTTAGAGGCATTTTCTGTCGACCCCCAAATGAACTTGCGGATGAGTTTTTCAATCTCAGCACATATCTTTTTCGGTAGCAGCGAGGTTTGCATGAAGTAAACGGGAATAGCGGACAACACGGACTTGGCAAGAGTGACACGACCTGCTAGCGAAAGGGTGCGGCTAGCCCAACCACTAAGCTTCTCCTTGATCTTGTCAATTATAAAGTTATAATCCGAGCACCTCATGCGCGCATGTAACACCGGCACGCCTAAGTACTTACCAAGACAATCTACTCGCTGATAACCCAAGTAAGAACTAATATCATCTTGAAGCGAAATAGGTGTATTAGGCGAGAAATAAATCTGAGTCTTCGCCCTGTTGACACAATGGCCGGAAAAAGCACCAAAAGTGGCTAGAACAGATTGTATCAATGAAGCCTGAAAAGTATCAGCAGCAGCATAAAGTATTAAATCATCGGCAAAAAATAAATGTGATACCGGAATACCATCACGGATGAAGCGGAACGGGTGCCATTCAGAGTTTGTGATCGATTGATGTATAAGGTTCCCAAGTCTCTCCATAACCAACACGAAAATATATGGCGAAAGCGGATCACCCTGTCGAATGCCCCGCTCTGGGAGGAACGGGCGAGACAAAGCCCCATTCCATTGGATCTGGAAACTTGCCGAAGTAACAGAGCTCATAATTATCCGTCGGATATTGGCCGGAAATCCCGCGTCTATCAGAGAATCGGATATAAAGTCCCATTTTACCCGATCGAAAGCTTTGGTTAGGTCTACCTTGATAGCCATCCAATTATTTCTACTTTTCGACAATCTCATAGAATGAATTACCTCTTGGTTGATGATTATATTTTCAGTGATGTTCCGCCCGGATACGAAGCTTATTTGATTCTGCCCAATTATCAGTGGGAAAATAGGCTTGAGCCGACGAACGATGACCTTTGATAAGAGCTTATAGAGCACGATACATAGGCTTATAGGCCTAAAATCAACAAAAGATGAGGGGCGATTGCATTTAGGAAGAAGGAAAATTATGGTGCGATTTAATTCCACATCGATATGGTTACCACGGAAAATGCCTTGAATCATGGAGACGATTGACGAACCCACTACCGACCATTGCTTCTGATAGAACTCGGCATGAAGCCCGTCCCACCCAGGTGATTTTAGAGGCGCCATGTCCATTAAAGCCGCGTATATTTCCTCCGGGGAGGGAACCTGATCAAGAGCGTCCATCATCTCTTGGTTAATAGACGGAAATCGACCGGAGATGGGAAAGGCTCCCATAGTTGTGGTGTCGGCCTTGAATAAATTACCAAAGAAATTTACTGCTTCATCCTGTAATTGTGAGTCATCGTCACACCATGTACCGTCAGAAAGCTGTAACGCCTTAATACAACAGCGTTGTCGTCTAGCCATTGCGCGCCTATGAAAATAACACGTGTTACGATCACCCTGAGAAATCCAATCCGAGCGCAATTTTTGCCTCCAAAGAAGCTCCTCTTCATCTAAAAGGTGCTCAAGCTGGATAAGTAACTCATCTTCTAAATTCTTTAAAAACTGGATGATCTAGTGCTCAGAACCCGTTGTATACCTCGAAGGCGGCTCATAATCATGCGTTTCTTTGTACCCACATACCCAAAAACAGTCTTATTCCAAGTATCCGCAGCACGAGTAAAAGAATGAATAGTCTCTACAATAGAAGAACTCGGCAACCAATTATCCATTACCATACGAGAGAAATCTTCATGCGACTGCCATCCTGAGAAGTAACGAAAAGCCTTAGAGGAGGATCTGTGATTCGCAGTACCAATTTGTAAGAGAATAGGCCGATGATCTGAGCGTATCCGAAGTAAATGCTGAACCGATGCTTCCGGGAACAACTCATCAAAATAGCTGTTACAGAGAAAACGATCAAGGCGGACAGAAGCGAGCCCCCTTGACCATGTGAAATCCGGACCACTGTAACCCATATCACGCAAACAATGGTCAAGTGTGAGATGTTGGAAATCCTTACTCGGCCGAGCAGTAAGAGCGCAACCCTTACGGTCGTCCCACGAGAGCGTGGCGTTAAAGTCTCCAAAAATAATCCAAGGGCAACGAATTGTTTCCGCAAGATGGTGTAGGTGATGCCATAAGAGTTTCCGTCCCGCCGCTGACGGAGAGGCATAAACAGCAGTAGCAAGAATCGAAGATTGACTTGATTTGTGGGTGATCCGAAAATGAATGAACTGGAAATGAGTGATGGCAATAGTAACCGAAACAAGATCATACCATGCCACCCAGATACCTCCCGAGAAACCAGCTGCTTCTACACGGTGAGAGTGTGGGAAACCCAAAGCAGCAATAACTGACTCAGCACGACGCCCGCTTATACGTGGCTCAACAAAGACCACAATATCCGGCTTGTTATCACGCAAAATTTGCTTGGCTGCCTGAATAAATTTCGTATCAGCACAACCTTGCACATTCCAACAAAAAATCTTTAAATACATAAAAAAATAAAGAAAGGGAAATGGAGAGCATATCACTCAATCATCGTCGTCGGCCGGTCCTCTAACGAACCATGCACAATATTACCATCAAGAATACCAGTGGGATCCGACTCCGGCGGCTTAGAGGACGCGCAGTGAATCTGTTCACATGGATGTTGTTTTCGGTCAGGTGGTTTGTCCAAGGGAATAAAGTCACTCGGATTCACATGGGAGTTATTAGCCGGGTCCAAATTCATCACATTTGGGTCGGCGTTTTCTGACATAACAGTAGCTGCATGGTTGGACTTATTGAGGATAGGACTCGAACTCGAGGAAGCTTGTTGCTGAGCTGCTTTAGCCGTGAATTTCGATAGGGCTGGAAATTCCGCGAGGTTAACAGTGAGAGGCTTTCGCTGAGTTCCCAACTTAATCCCATGACTTGCGGTTGGTAGCTTGCCCTTGTTCCGAGCCTTTAAAGATGAAGGTTGAATTGTTTTGCGAGGCGGCTGCTGTGGCAATGGAGCACCAACTGGAGCAGCAGGTGGTGGAGTGAAGCTCGCGCCTGCATCCTCGACAGTGAGGGGGCTGAACCGGGAACCAGTTGGCACGGTGGCTGGTGCAAACTGAGGGTTTTTTTGCTGTTTAGTGCTGCGCCGTGGCCGACGTTCCGCTACCATCCACGGTCCAAAGGAAGCTGCATCAGTATTATTATCGTTAGCTCTAGCAGAGTCAGATTGGGCAGGTTCGGAGGAGTCCTCTGCCATCGCGCTTGGAGCAGAATTGGCTTGCGGCATGTCTTTTTCGCTGCGGGACAATGATCCTTGCCATGGCCATACAATCCACAATTGAAATAAATTACCGGGTGGGATTCATACTCAATCAACTGTACATTACCATTGACAATTACCTTGGAAACAAGCGGCTGCGAAAGATCGATGGTAACGGCCATCCGCGCAAATCGGCCTCTATGCCCCAGTTTCGTTTGGTAATCGAGTTTCAACACCGGGCCAATACATTCTCCTATCTCCTCAATCAGACTTTTCTTGTACAGTGGCACCGGCAGGCCTGGGAGGCGAATCCACGCAGCAACCTGCGTCGGGTATGGGGTAGCGGTCGTGAAATCAGGCGACCATTGTTGCACTGTTAGGTAGTGTCCGAACACTGTCCAGGGTCCATCAGTGAGAGCTTTAAGATAGTCCGATTTGAGGCGAAACGTCACTAAGAAATAATCGTTCTCTATGTCCATCAACCTTATCGCTTGCTTAGGTTTCCAAAGTTCATAAATCTTCGTGTGCAAGGTATTATACCCAATGTGTCGACCAAGTAACTTCACTATCAGGGTTTGACCCAAGCTTCGTTCTGCTAATAATTGAATCCGATCTGAGAAATCGATGGAGGGGATTCTGTCTTCGGATGAGCGAATTACATCACCCTCCAATATCTCGATATCATCATCCTCTAAGAACTCTTCAGGCATACTCGGGCTAGCGTTGCGATTAGATAATAAAGAGTCTTTGTAGGAGGGGGCAGTGGTGTGTGATTGTTGTTGTGTCTTGCCGCCGCCGTCCGGCGGATCGTCGTCTATACGATGGTGTTTTCTAGGGTTTCCAGGGGTGGCGGCGTCGGGGTCAAGGTTGCTAGGGTTTTCCATTGAATTACGGAAATCTGCTGTAAAATTGATATGTAGATAAAAAGAATTTTAGCTGAAGAAAAAGTCGATGCAGCTGAATCCAAATAGAATTCAATTTCTATAAAAGAAATGTTAAGTGTGGCTGTTGTCGAAAAGGGTTTATATACCCAATTTATTGGATAACTTACAAGGAAGCCATTAAACTTTATGAGAGTTTACAAATTAACACCTAAACTTTTCATGATTTACAAATTTATCCTAAATTTTTATATTAAGTCTTATAA
The DNA here is from genome assembly GCA_030270665.1 of Hibiscus trionum. Lineage (NCBI taxonomy): Eukaryota > Viridiplantae > Streptophyta > Magnoliopsida > Malvales > Malvaceae > Hibiscus > Hibiscus trionum. The sequence goes on from BSYR01000046.1 coordinate 1,948,969, forward strand.
ATTTGAATTTTCTCAAACTAACCATCAAACTCAATTAGGGGTTTTGAATTAAATTCCCAAATCATTAGGGTTTTTAAGAATTAGGGATTAAAATTAGGTTTCTAAATTAGAGATTTTACGAATCTAGGGTTTACAATTTGAGGGTAATTTTTGGGGTGTTACAACAAATCCAAATGAAGAACACATGACATCAGCAAACAGAATCCTAAGGTATTTGAAACATGGTTTACTGTTTAAAAAGACACAAGACAAATCTGTCAGAATCTTTACAGACTCAAGTTGGGCAGGAGAACACACTGAAAGAAAATCAACAAGTGGATACTGCACATTCGTTTGGGGAAATCTTGTGACTTGAGAAGCAAGAAGCAATCGGTTGTATCTAGAAGCAATGCTGAAGCAGAATTTCGAGCATTATAACTAGGAATGTGTGAAGGAATTTGGCTACTCAAGTTGCTAAAGGAATTACACACTGACCAAGAAGACACATTTGAGATTCTTTGTGATAATCAATCAGCCATTCAAATTGTAAAAAATCCAGTTCAACATGACAGAACAAACATGTTGAGATAGACAAGCATTTTATTTTGAAAAAAAAATTTCAATGGGATAGCTACGTTATCATATATCCCAACAAGAGGCCAACTAGAAGACATCCTCACAATAGCCTTACCCAAAATTGTCTTTGATGATTTTTTATCCAAATTGGGACTATACAACGTATACTCACCAGCTTGAGGGGGAGTGTAGAATATTTCGGCTTTTACATAGATTAGGATTAAATCTCCTAAGAGTTAGTACTTGTTTGTAATTATTGTATTAGGTAAAGAGGTTAGAATTAAAGTCCTAATTAGTCTAGAGTTATCTCTAATCTAGTATAGAGTTAGAAGTTATTTTGTACTAGAAATCCTTATCTTAGTCGAACTCCTAAAAGACTCTATAAAGGAGTCTCTTGTTGTAATCGTTTTGAGATATCGAATAATAGAAAAGGCCTTCTATTTTCATCTATTTCTACATTACCCATATTGCCCCTACCGTTAAAAAAATCTATTTTGACCAATCAGAACGCGCCACATCATTATTTATTTGTTTTTAAACTTTAAAATAAAATAAAAATTAATCAAATAAAATAAATATATTAAAGTACCCAAAACACCCTCATCTTCATCCTATCATCTTCTTCCCCAATTTTCCTTACTCTCCTCTCACCGTTGGTTCAAAGAAATAAGCAAAATAAACAAAATAAACCTAAAACCTGTTGCAAAAGAAATAAGGTATCATGTTTCATTTGATGCAACCTATGAAGCACGGGTACGCCTATGTGAGGCCGTCCCGCGTCCCCGATACGTTGCCGGGACGGGGACGGTGCGGGGACGGCGCGGGGACGTCTCGGGGACGTCTCAAAAATACCAGGTACGGTCAAAATTCAACCGGGTACGGTCAAAGGGGGTTGGGGACGTTTCGGGGACGCTTGTAGATCTGAAATCTGGAAATCGACGCAAATTTGGGGGGTTGATGTAGAAGATGATGAGCTGTCGTGGGGATCCCATTCCCAAAGTTTTAGTTTTAACTTTTTTTTTTGTTCAAAAACGTTTTAAATTACCTTTTTATTTGGTTTTTTAGCAATTTCAATTTGTATGGGATAAAAATTTATTTTATTATTAGAATATTTATAGAATTTAAATTTGTATGGATAAATATGTATTTATTTGTCTTTTTATCAATTTAAATGTGATTTGGTAGTCATTGTAAGTCACTAATGGCTATTAATTAATTTTTATAATTTTATGTTAAATTTTTTAAGAAATTCTTCTTAAAATTATGTAAATAAAATGTTACCTTTTTAGACTTATAATAAAATTGATTTAATATATAAATACTTGGACGGCGATAGAGTTCCGATCAGCCTCTTCAGGTATTTTTTTTCTTTACTGTTTTTGCTGCTGCCCCATTCTCAGCTTTAGTCCACCACTGCACCGTTTCTTTTTCTTTCAAATTTTTTCTTTCTCACGTTACTAGTCCCACCACTGAAACACCATTCTTGTACTGATAATGGCAACGAAAAGGGTGAAGTAGGCAAGTAGCATATAGGTTTAAAGTAGTTGATAAAATAAACATAAATTTGTGGGCTGTGGCTAATGGCAATGAAAAGGGGTTGAGCTGTAAAATGTAAATAAGAAGAAAAGCAAGATTTTATAATATTTCATATACTTTTTTTTTTGTTAAAAATATCCATATACTTTGTTGCCTCTATCTTTTTCTTTCTATTTTTATTTGTTTTGTTGTGATTTTCTTAAATACTTTGATGTGATTGTGTTTGTTATTCAACAATATAACATGTTATTAAGGTTATTTGACATTATTATTTTCTTTATTTTTTTACCTTATTATATTATGAATTTTAATATATATATATATATATATTAAATTTTATTTTATTTTTGCCGTACCCTTGCCGTCCCCGTACCCTGTAATTTTGGAAATTGCCATTTTCCGTCCCCGTCCCCGTACCTGTACCCGTATCCGTATCCGTATCGGTGCAACTTAGGATGCAACGCGCAGAAGAACTTAGGGCTAAGAGGAAGAAGCAGTTAAAGGAAGACACAGGTTCCAAGTTAAAGTCATTAGTTGACGAGGTATGTCCTTAATATGTTTTCCACGCAAGCTTTTCATATTTTGATTAATTTCTTAATATATTTGGCTTTTCTACGCCTGATTTTTCTTTTCCATTGAATTGGAATTTTCTTGTTGACTTGTCTCATCCAATTTCTTTTCATTTTTTATGCCAAGAGAAGAGATTAAGGTAGTCTGTTTATTTGAACAAGAATATGAACAATCAGAGGAGTTTCAGCATGAGTTGAAATTGAAGGTTCGAGAGTTATTAACAGAGCAGGAATGGAGGCGGAGAAAAAATGATTTTCTGATCGGTCAAGATAGATTATTTTAACAGTAGAGTGCAATATGAGTAATGTTGAAAACATTAGATATCAACAATATCAAAATAAATTTTAAGAGAAAAGTTAAAAAAATGATAAAATTTATATGAAAAAAATGTATTAGACCAAAAATATTTTATCAACCAGCGGTTGAAAACTTGTTTTCCAAAATTTTATCTAAGGTGGAAAAGAAAATCCAGAAATTAAGTCTAAAATTCAAAACCAAATGAATGGGCTCAGAAACCTCAATGCCCTTCGGCCATGGAACCTGGATATTCACAAGCCCTTGAAGAAGTAGAAAAGCAGAACAGCCATGAGTTCCCAGTTTTCTCTGCAAAGTCGAATTGCTGAAACAAGCAGCAGTTGTAAAAAGTGCGGGTAAATCCCCAAATGTTGTCTGAATCAGCCCCACCCGTTAACAAACAACAGTAAATCTTTTGACCCATCAATTCAAGTTCACCAACAACAAGTCAATTCCTCGCCTTTCAGTGGAATTGCCGTGAAAAAATTCAGCTTTTATCTCAATCGAGGCTCAGGGTCAATTTCCTCTTATTGCCTTATCATCATTTGTATATACATATACAACTTCATTTAGGGTCTTTTGATTATTGTCTTCTGCTGTTTATGAATTGATATTTCTGTTTCCAATTAATCGGATGTTTATAATTTAGAGTTGTACTCTTTACTTGGGTAGATTTTCGGTTCTTGATTTGAATGATTTCATGGTTTGATTTAGAAATTTGTTTATGTTGTTTCACTAAATAGTTCACATAAAGCATTGTAATATGTATATGTATGTGTATTTAGTACAGAGGATATTGTGGCTCGGGCAAGCGTAAAGGGGTTGTAGATGCTGGAATTCGAGTCCGGTGTTTTCAAAGTGTTTCCCATTAAGGATTGTTGCATGAACTAACTAACTAATATTTGGGTTCAAAACTGGAATTTGAATCCTATATGTGCTTAGTGTTACCTCTTAAATCTTAATAACGGCTGCATGATCTAACCGAACTAATACTTGGGTTCAGAACTGGAATTCGAACACCGTACTTAGTGCATCCTCTTAGAGATAACAACATGAACCGAGCTAATCTTTGAATTTAAAAGCTTGGTATTGTTTTACCAAACTAATATCTTGCTTTGCCTGTTGCTAGCATTCAGTAAAATCTAGGGTAAACTACATAAGTGACCACCACACTATTGTAAAAGTCGCGATTTGATCACCTTACTTTTTTTCGAAGCAATTAAACCATCATATTATTAAATTGGTTGCAATTTGACCACCAACCGTTAAAGGTTAACGGAAGGGTGACGTGTCAGTTAAAAAAATAAGGGTATAATTACACATTTGGTCCTTACTACTTATACATTCTTTTAATTTAGTCATAATTTTAATTTAATAAAATAAATTAATAATTTAATTAGGTAATGACACGTGTCACTACCTTATTGGAGGGATTTAATTATTTATATTTGATTAAATAAATTTATTTTCATCCTCCAATCAGGTGGTGACACGTGGAAAATGGAAAAGAAACCTCAAATGCAAGAGGAGGGAGTCGAACTTGCGACTCTCAACAAGAAAGGGTGATAGCTTACCACCACGCCAAATGCTACATTGTGATATATTTCCTGCAATATATTATATGTAAATAAACATCAAAAACTATATTACATATACTATATTACATTGATCTCAACTTCGGTGCCCCTGTCATCGAACCGCCAGGAAACACTGCCTTTACGCAATCAACAGCACTAACATTTGACTGCTTTTTCCCTCGGATCGTACTCACCATAGTATGAACAGTTGCATAAGACTCCACTTCCATGAGATGAGGCACACGAACAGTGCCTGGTTCACAAACACGACCCAGGTCATTCCTTAGAAGATCGAGAATCATTAAGTTTTCAGCCTGATCTTTTTCGCTGCATCAAGAGAGAGAATTGATTTTACCAGATAATTAAAACATTGTAGTTTAACTAAAATATATTTTAGCAAAATCGAGTAAAAAATGATAACTTCAATGTAACTAGAATAGATCAATTACCTGTATTGCAACTGTAGCTTGAGCCGGATTCCTAAGTATGGGTTGTTTTTCGACAAAGAAGGGGCTGATTTTCATCCCTAGCTCATGAACTGAACTTTAGCTTTGGTGGACTAGAGCTTAACCCGGATTTTTCCATTACATGAATGTATCTCTGCACTATGATATTTGCCTGCGTCTCTTTTGATGTTTATTTACATATACTATATTACAGGAATTATATCACAATGTAGCATTTGGCGTGGTGGTAAGCTATCACCCTTCCTTGCTGAGAGTCGCAGGTTCGACTCCCCCACTTGCATTCTTGCATTGGAGGATGAAAATAAATTTATTTAATTAAATATAAATAATTAAATCCTTCCATTAAGGTAGTGACACGTGTCATTACCTAATTAAATAATTAATTTATTTTATTAAATTAAAAGAATGTATAAGTAGTAAGGACCAAATGTGTAATTATACCCTTTTTTTTTAACTGACACGTCACCCTGCTCAAATTGCACCCAATTTAATAGTATGATAGTTTAATTGCGGTCAAATCGCGATTTTTGCAATAGTATGGTGGTCATTTATGTAGTTTACCCTAAAATCTATATCAAAATTGCATTTTAAAATAATCAAATTTCCGCATTGCGAGTAGATAAGGAATACCATTTGGGAGGTGAGGATGGTGAGCTGCCTGTTGAAATGTTGTATTAGGAAATAACTTGAATGAGGAACTTAACTCATTTTCCTTCTGTGTGTTTGGTAGAGTGGGATTTTAGAGATAAATGAGTGCCGCGAGACACCGGACCCAAGTGGGTGGGGGGCACCATGTATTGGACTATTTGAGATGCAATTCAAGGTGATAATGACCACTCCGGTGGAAGCATATTTTGGGCAGATGCAACAGCAAGGATGAATTATGCTTACTTTGGGGATACCGTTGTATTCGACACAACATATAGGACAAATTGCTATAGGGTGCCATTTGCCTCGTTCACGGGACTCAACCACCACGGGCAGCCGGTGTTGTTTGGATGTGCACTAATTCTCAACGAGTCCGAGTCCTCGTTTGTGTGGCTACTCCAGAGTCCAGACCTGGCTTCATGCAATGTCTGATCATTGTCCCATCTCTATAACAACTGATCCTGATCGTCTTATACAGATGGCTGTTACGCAGGTTCTTCCGGAAACACGCCTTCGCTTCAAAGAAACCCAAGAGAAGCTGGCTCGCATATACCAATCGCATCCAACATTTGAAGTAGAATTTAAGAAATGTGTTAACGAGTTTGAATCATCTTGGGTATTGCTTCTGGAACGTTACTTTGTCATGGGAAATGAATGGCTTCAGTCAATGTACAATGCTCGGCAACAGTGGGTCCCTGTTTATATGCGAGATACCTTGTTTGGGGACCGAGAGAAACGGAGCCTTAAACTCATTCTTTGAAGGGTTTGTGAATGCCTCAACTACCATACAGGTGTTGATTAAACAGTAGGAGAAAGCCGTAGCAAATTGGCACCAACATTTCACCAGTTCTTAAGACACCGTCTCCCATGGAAAAACAAGCGGCTAATCTCTATACACGTAGAATATTCATCAAGTTCCAAGAGGAGCTAGTTGCTAATCCTGCCACTAAAATTGATGACTCGGGAACTGTCACAACGTATCAGGTGGCCAAATTCGGAGAAGAGCACAAAGCGCACACCGTTAGTTTCACCTCTTTTGAGATGAAAGCTAATTGCAGCTGCCAAATGTTTGAACATTCCGGGGTAATATGCAGGCACATATTAGCAGTTTTCAGGGCAAAAAATGTTCTTACACTGCCTTCACAATATGTACTAAAGCGATGGACGAGAAATGCCAAAATTGGAGATGTGCAGGACGAACATGCTTCCGAATTGCCAAATAATTCCCATGAGTCCTTAACAGATCGGTATAACATTCTACGCCAAGAAGCTATTCATGTTTACAATGTGGCAATGGATGCTTTACAAGAGGCACTAAAAAAGGTTACTTCTGCAAAAAACCAAAGCATTATATCCATAGAAGATGGAGCACTGAGCAATGGACATAATCAGGAGTTGGATGCGGCTGGAAATACCGGAATACTCAGTTTCTTTTTTTTCATCTTTTCAGACACTGATATGATGTAGAAAATAGGTTCCTGGGGAACAATATCAACTCCTTGCTGTCACCATTCGTGGTTTCCATGATTGAAACTTATGTTATTCCCTACCATCTTGTCAAACAGGATGAGAAGGAAAAGAAAATCCGTCAATTGTCGACGGAGTTGGAGAGTGTAAACCGGCGATGCGAAGTGTACAGAGCGAACTTGCTGGCGGTGTTGAGGGACATGGAAGAACAGAAGTTAATGCTGTCTGTTAAAGTTCAAAATGCAAGGCTTAATATGAGAGAGTGAATGTAATGAGTAAAAGAAATGGTGTGAAAATGAGTTTTTTTTATTTTTTTAGCTTCTTAGATGATTTTGCAAAAGAATTGATCAAAAAAGGCTGATTGGATTAATTCGCCGATGTAGTTTAAATTGTATGAAAAGATATGTTGTATTATATATATTAGAGTAATAACAACTTTCTGATTATTTTTAGAAGTTAGAATTATCTTGATTCTTAGTTTAATTTAATTTTATCATTATCTAATCTATAATTAAACTATAAATTAATTGAATTGATGTCATGAAATAAAATATCTATTAATATCGTATAGTTGGTTTGGCTTTACTTGAGTAATTGTTTTTAATATAATAGGATGAGTCTACCACGTGCGACGAATATTGATGAACACCACTAACGATGAACACCACTAATGATGAACACTGATAAACATCATTATTTTTTAAAAAAAAATTAAAAATCTAAAGGACTAAAATTATAATTAAAATTATCTCTTAAACAAATAAAAATCAAATTTAATAGTTACTTTATAATATTTTTTAAGAGATTGATTTTGTTAAGGTTTAGGATAAAGTAACTATTAAATTTGATTTTTATTTTTTTAAGAGATAATTTTAATTATAAGTTTAGTCCTTTATATTTTTAAAATTTAAAAAAAATTAATGGTATTCATCGGTGTTCATTGTTAGTGGTGTTCATCAATGTTCGTCGCCCGTTGTACATTTTTCCTAATTAAAAAATATACTACTTTTGTCTCACTAAATTTGTCCCTTTTGTGTTTTATAATTGTCCAACTTAAAATGTCTCATTGAAAAAATTAAAAACTTTTACAAGGTACATTTCTCTTTCTACTTTTCTTTAATTTTTCAACAAAAACAAAATTTAATTTTTCAAATATAAAATTATCATTTTAATTATTTTACACCACATTTTTTATACAATTTTTTTAAACTACGTAAAAAATCAACAAAAGACAAAATTTATGAAACGGAACAAATAATATATTTTTAATAATAATTTAAATTTATATCATGATAGTCCTCCTCGTGAGTTAAATGGCCTACACTATCAAATCAAATTTAAGACAAAATATTTCAATTCACAAACAACTAGGGGTGTAGCCTAAATGAACTTGTGGTGTCATGACCCTTTCAAAAAATTTAAATGTTGAAAAAAATTAAATTAAAATATAATAAAATTGTATTCCCTTTAAAAATATATTCTCTCTGCCTTAATATAATTATCACATTTGTTTTTAAAATTGTCTCACTTAAATTAATACTTTAAAAAATTCAACAATTTTTATAAAACATTTATCTTTTTTGTTTTTTTTGTTTTTCAATAAAAACAAAAGTTAACTTTGTAAAGAAAAACTTGTTATTTAAATTATTTTACATCACATATTTTATGTAAATTTTTTCTTCTTAAAACTTCGTGAAAAGTCAATATTTAATAAGAAAATTAGTACCGAAGAAATATAATTTATATTGTTGTCCTTCCCAAATTTAAATACTTTTAAATAATACTCTCAATAAATAACGTTGTGTTTCACCATTGTAAAACAATTCTAAATGAACCTAAACTAAACATAGTTTTCTCTGAGAACATTATCGTCGCTCTTTCGTTTTATTTTACTTAACTGGCGGCGGTACCGGTTTGATGCTAGTTGTCGATAGCTGGATCTGTTTTTTTTTAATAAAAATAATTTTACCTTTGTAGTACGTTTTTCTCTGCCTTTGTGGCACGTTTATCTATGTCTTTTGGCATATTTTTTCTTCTTTCTCGATCGTTTGGTTGTTCTTTTATTTTATGTTTTTCTCAAGGTTAGATTTGAGTACGCCATGACTGATCAAGATGACACTTATTTGTAATCCTGCTAATCTTTCTTGTTCTAGACCCTCGGATTGAATTTGGATACACGATTTGCGCTCGTGGATAGTTTCTCACGACGCTCGGCTATGATTTCGGTTCTCGGTGGTCTTTCAATAGCTTAATCCCCTTTTTTGGTTTGTTTTTCGATGCAGTCAAATTTGTTCGTATCTATTTTTCATTCGAGTTTTTTGATGGCTTTTTAACCTTTTCATGTATGGTCATTGTATGATTTAAAGTGGTTAATTTTAGGAAAATGTCTAAATTATATATTTAGTCTACACCGATAATTGTAAACCCTTATTATAATTTTAAATATTTTCTCGTTTAATAAAACTAACGGCTTCTATTAAAAAAAATTCTAAATGAACCTTGATTCGACCTAATCCATGAACGTAGGTACACCATGGCATTGACCTAATAACACCTCTACAACATGGTGCTAGCCTAACCCAAATTAATCACTTTCACGCTACCATTCGATCTAGTTCGACCCATGAATACCTCTGCAACAAAAAAATTATATATTTAGTATTCTAATTATGCTCGTGTTACTGTTTTAGTACTCTAATTATTATTTTTGACAAAATGATACTTAACGTTATGCTTTTGTTCTGTTTTGGTACTTCTTCCATTTAAAATTAACGAAAATAGTGACGTGGCTTGTGTTAATAATAATTTTTGTCCAACAACTTATGCAACCTATCAATTTAGTCTAAAATTCTATCAATTTAAATATTATTTTAATATTGGATTAAAATTGTAAATTCCTCATTTTTTTCCTTCCAAATAAGCATTTTTTTGAGTTTTGGAGTTTAAAAAACACGCAAAGGATAATCAAAACTTTAGGATTTAGGGATCAATAGGGGCTAATGCAGGGTCCATTGGAGGACCCAAACTCCACGATCGGAATACCGACAATGATACGAGGGGTGGAAAAAGATGAGACAAAATTCTATCAAAATTAAGATGATGTTTTACTACAAAATTAAGATGATGTTTTAAAGTGATGAATTTTGGACTAAATTGATATATATATATATATAAGTATTTTTAACTAAAACTGTGATTATACCAAGCCGCGTCATCATCTCCGTTATTTGGACTAAAACTGTGATTATACCAAGCAGCGTCATCATCTCCGTTAGCTTTTAACGGTCGGAATATTAAAACTAAACAAAGACGTAACTTTAAGTATTATTTTGTCAAAAATAATAGTTGGTACCAAAACAACAATATAGTTATAGTTGGATACTAAATATATAGGTTCCCCCTAAAAAAAAACTTGGCACATAGACTTGATATGTTGTTGGGCTTGGGCTAAAAGCCCATTAAGACTTTCGAGGGCTAACAATTCATTTGGAAGGTTTGGTTTCAGATAAAATTTCACAATCACAAGTAAACAACATCACCCCATTACCTCAACAGTAGCTTTTAATTTTGTTTTGTAGTTCAACAGTTCAATTATCCCCTCCTCTTGTATCTTCTTTCATTTTTTGTTTTCTTTTAAAAAACTCAAAACCCAGGGTCCAGGCCGAACCCAAGGGTTCAACTCGCAGCTGAGTCCTTGACTCACTCCTTCCAACGAAGACAACAAGTGAGTTCCTTTTTTCCCGTTTTGTTTAGGGTTCATAATGCCGTAAGCTCTCTGGGTTTATGTTTTGGACATTTGTTTTTTCTTTCATGGTTCTTTTTTTGCAGGTCTCAGGAGAAAAAGAAACCCTTTTTTGTTTAAAAGTTTTTGTTTTTATTTCATGGTTCTTTTCCCGTTTTGTTTCTTTTATGTTGTAGTATAAATGAGAACAAAATGGAGTGATCTTTGTGTGTGTGTGTGTGTGTCATTGGATTTTTGTCTAAAGAAAGTGTTTTGATTTATGGGTTTGTTCTGTTTTCTCCATTTTGGTGTTTAGGAAACTGAGAAGGTGACTGGTAGTGTTGGTGAGGCTCAAATGGATGATTCCAAACCAGTTGTGGAAGAAGCTGAAACTGTTGTTGTTGTTAAGGCTGAAGCTGAGGGTCAAGCTCCTATGGAGGCTGAGGCTGGAGCTGGTGAAGGGAAAGGCCAAGTTCAAGTTGAAGAACCTATAAAAGTTGAAGAAGATGATGGGAAATTGCAGGCTGAACCGGCTGGTGACATCCCAGATTCCGTGGAACAACAAGCCCTTGAAGACACCGGCAAAACTCTCAATGTCTATGATACCAGTGCTCGAAGTGAGGAAAACTTAAAGCCTGAGGAGAGTGTTGATGTTGAATTTAAGGATGTTAAGGACAAATCTTTGGTTGAAACTGATACCAAGATGGATGATGCTGGACATTGTGCTGCTGCTGCTGCTGCTGATGGCCTCATTCATTCTCATGATAATGGACTTAGTAGAAGCCCCAACTCTGACACGAAACCCCAAGATGGCATTGACAATGGGGAATCATTGAAGGATTTGTCTACAGAAAAGGAGATTACTACCCCATTGTCTTTGTCAATCCCTAATTTATGCTTTGACAACTCGGGGTCAGACACGGAGGAGGAGCAAGCAGCTTTTGTGAAGGAGGTTGAAGCTTTTTACAAGGAGAAGAACCTTGAATTCAAGCACCCTAAGTTTTACAAGGAGGATCTGAATTTGCTAAAGTAAGCCTTTCGAGTTCTCGTGTTTATGCAAACTGTTTCTTTCTTCGTCGAAAAACGAACCCATTGTGCTAACCTTTCTTCACTGTTTTCCCTTTGACTACAGGTTATGGAGAGCTGTCATTAAATTGGGGGGCTATGAACAGGTTTTCCCTAAGTTTTGAAAATTATTTCTGCCAAAATCTACTACAATTTCATAACATGCGTGTACAAAGGATGACTGGTTTAATTGAAAGTGTGTAAACTAGAATGGAATATTATATGAATCTTTTAATTTTTGGGTAGTAAGTGGTTTTCCTGATTCTGATTTCCAAGTATATGCAGTGTTTGCATATAAAAACGTGTTCTTGTCCTTGACACTGAATTGTAGTTATTCGGGTTTGACACAACCGGTAATAAGTGATTAGTTTGGTTGTCATGTTTATTTATGATGATCAAGAAAAAATCTTTCTTTTTTGGTTAAGAATAAGACAGAGTTATGGACTTGCCTTTTTAACCGTGTTGTGGACTCTGCAGGTAACCTCATGCAAATTGTGGAGGCAAGTGGGCGAATCATTTAATCCCCCGAAGTAAGGATAATGTCTACTCTCTTGTCGATGTCTTTCTTCTAGCATACTGAGCAAATTTTAGGGTTAAAAAATTAAATCTGTTAGCTCTTTCTGTATAGTTATGAATACATTTTGTTAATGAGGCACCTTTATTATTTGGTTTTTTGGTGTAGGACCTGCACTACTGTGTCGTGGACATTCCGTATCTTTTATGAGAAGGTTTCGCTCTAACTGAAAATTTCTTTTTTAGATTGAAAGAACACATACCGTGTGATTTAAGGCCATAACTCCAAGTCATTCCTCTGCCAACTCTAACTTTTATTTTCTTTATTTGTTAATTTAACTCGTTGTTCTCCTGTAATTTGGTTCCATAAATTTATCAGGCACTGCTCGATTATGAAAGGCATAAAATACATGGTGGCTTGATCCCTCACTCGGATGCTCCCTTTATTGAGCCTAACACAGTTGAAACACAGGTAAATATGCTTGCTGATCAGCTTCAACGTCAATGTTGTTTGTTGCAGCCGTGTTTTATGTTTATCCAGTTGTCTTTCATGTAACTTTTATGAGTTCCTGCGGTGAACAAGCGAGATTTTGGCTATTAAATATAAAAAGTTGCCTTGTTTTGAAATGATACTAACTTTACTAAGACAATTTACATTTGTAATAAAAATGCTGTCATCAAAGTAACCATTGGTGCCTAAGTTGGTAAGAGAAAGGAATCAAGGAGGTAGATCTTCCCTGAAAGGTATGCTTTAATTTTCTTCGTAACACGTGTTGTATTTATGGGAATAGAGATTTTTAAGAAGGGAATCGAAGATTTAGGTGCTTTCACAATTCATGTAAAATCTCTGGATATTGCTCAAAGCTGCAAAGGGGTATCATAATACGTAATCGTACTCGCACTCGTTCTGACAGATATATTGGCTTCTGCAATGATATGATGGATAAGTTGCACAAAATGAAAAATTAGATGGTTGTTGGTGTTTGAAATTACGGTGTTAAATGCAGGGGGTCGTTAACCCTAATCGTACTCTTAGTAATATGATTGGAATTTGTCTTGATAAATATTATCATATATATATATATATATATATCCAGTGATTTCTATTACTTTTTTGTAGGCCGGTAATAATCAAGCTCCTGGGTCAGGTAGGGCAAAGAGAGATGCTGCTGCTCGTGCCATGCGAAGCTGGCATTCTCAGCGTGTTCTCGATAACGGTGAGGTCTGTCATCCAATCATCAAGGTTTGTGGAGACCTTCTAATCTATATGTGTTTACTGTGTTGTTTAATCTTTTTGCTTTTTCCCTTTTGTGTGCCCTGATTTTGCCCTTTTTATGCAATGTTTTCGATTTTTCCAGGACAAGACATCTAGTCCGACACTCAAAAGTGACAGACAACTTAAAAATTTTGGTATTCCTAATATGCTTGGCCTAGCACATTCAGCAACTACAATGCCCAAAATTGTCTTTATTTATGAGACTTGGTCATTGTCTCAGGTTTATTAAAGCGTAAAAAGTCATCCACCATGGAGCCTGGTGCCCGAGCTTCTCATCTTAAAGCAACTAAACCACAGTTACGATTGCCAGTTATTCTTATTTCCCCCTGTTTTTATCATGTATACGAAACAGTATCTTGACTTTTCAAGGTTCCGAAACTAGGTATTCTTTTGGCAGGTTGGATACAATGGTTGTCGATATTGGAGCCCCAGCTGATTGGGTGAAGGTTAACGTGCAAAAAACTGTAAGTATTTCGTGCGTTATTCTCAGGATGATGTGATACATCCTAAGATACATCACTAATTTTCCATTATTATATGGCTCTCTCACAGGTTGACTGCTATGAAGTATATGCTTTGGTTCCCGGGCTTCTTCGTGAGGAGGTTCGATATCTTCAGACAATTCTCTGTTTCATGTCTAGTATTTTGCTTTCTAAATTGCACGACTTTTAGAGGTAAAGCTTACTTCGAAGAGACTTTTTGTTCTAGACGAAGGGTCAGTTACTTTATGACAATGGAACTTTACTAGGATATCTGTTTCGATGGCCAAGTGACTTTGTGGTCATCGACCTGAGGGAGTAAGGCTGAAAGAATAATGGGGAAAAACTTAAGGCCGTTGAAATAAGCTGATATATCATTAGGTTGACCACTTAGGTTGTTAGTAGAGTTTTTAATGTGCCAAGTTTGCATTAGTATAGCCATTCTACACGTTCCACATGAACACGCTATTTTTGGTAAATTTCCAGGATTGCAACTAGCTAAGTATATTAATTTCGAGATCTCTATCCTTCTCGATAAGATTCGTAATTTAGTACGGAAGAGGATCCCAATAAGAATTGCATTAATTGCTGAATCCAATTTTCTTTTTTTTTTCTTCATATAGATTGTGTTTGATTTTTGTTGATGGATTACCATATATGCCAGGTGCATGTTCAGTCCGATCCAGCAGGACGCTTGGTTATATCCGGTCAACCGAATCAACTCGATAATCCTTGGGGTGTCACACCTTTCAAAAAGGTTAGTCCGAGTTTATGAAATTTCAATGTAGTGTAGCCATTTATCATCGGTTTTGATATCGTGGCACGGTTCCGGACAACCATTTTTCGTGTGCATTAACGGTATCAGTATGCAATTTGTGTCCAGGTTGTCAGCCTGCCATCAAGAATTGATGCACATCAGACGTCGGCTGTGGTTACCCTGCATGGTCAGTTATTCGTACGAGTCCCGTACGAGACACCCGATGTATAAGTTGATTGTAGGGTTTCTTTTTAGAGATTTCTTTAGTTTGAAATCAATCTTGACATCTAATTCTGCAGTGCACATGTTTGTTGGTTAGTTTATGTGAATATGACTCAAAAAGATGGGATTGTGTTTCATTGCTTGACCAGTTTGAAAGATGGGATTGTGGCAGAATTTATAACACGGTTGTTACTAATAAGTAGATGACATAATAATGTAACAATATCTTTTATGTGTTCGAGTAACCGTTGTGTTACCAAGTCTAAAAATAAGTATAAACACTATTCAATTTATTTTTTACTTGAAACCACATTAAATAAGTATTCAAAAAAAAAAACGATAAAGTCCGTCCTTTAAACTGTGAAAATATTGGTTATATATAGCAAACATTATGGGGTAACATAATAACTTTTTTAAGGATTATTTCACTGTTTAGGGAATCGTTAAGAGGTTTTAGTGTATGGATTTAGAATTTAGAGTTATGGTTAAAATTTAAGGTTTAGGTTGTAGGGTAATATGGTTAGGGATTTAGATTTTAACCTATAAACTTAAATTCTAACCATAAACTCAAAATTTTATCAACAACATCTAAATTTAAAACCTACAGCACTTAAACCCCTAAGCATAGTCTATAAACCTTAAAATTAAGGCGCTTATATAAGCAAAGTTTTCACATGTGCGTGTGCACGGAATAATTAACTAATTTTTTATGGATTATTGTCCCATACAAAGTCGGTGGAAACTTTTTATTTTCACAAGCACATCAATTTTAGGGTTTAGGTTTTTAGTTTAGAGTCTAGGGGTTATAGTGTAAGGGTTTATAATTTGGGGTTTAGGATTTAAGGTTTAAGGTTAGAATTTGGTTTTAGGTTTAAACCTATAAACCCTAAACCTAAAATTCCATCAACAATCCCTCAATTCAAAACTACTACACTTAAACCATAAACCCTAAATAAAATCCCTAAACCCTAAAACTAAGACACTTATATAAATAAAAATTTTACCAACACTTATACATGGAATAATTACATTTTTATCGATGGTTAACATGCATATGTTGTAATATGCAATCGGTTGAAATTTGTTTTCTTATAAAAATTGAAAATATTAAAAATTATTCAAAAATTAAAAACAATTATAACAATTTTAAAGTCTTTAAAATACTTCAAAAATCATAAAAACATCAAAATTAAAAAAATAGAGTTCTTTTTAAATTAAAAATATATAAATCATAACCATTCTTGAAAATTCTTAAAAAAATATATTTAAGAAATTTTAAATTTTATAAAATAAAAGTATAATTATTTTTATTATATTGTTAAATGGTTTTTTTATCGGTATAAAGATTTTACTAAAAAGATATTGCAGAAAAGCAAACACGTTTATATCATGCAAAAATCTAGTACATTATTAAATTAACACTTCAATGAACTCTTCAAACCATGAGACAAACATCTCAAATAATTGTTACAATAGTAAGAGATTTGAAAAGAAAGGATTGAGAGAGATAAAAAGAATAGAGAGAGAAAAAAGAGGAATAGAGATTAGAATTTCATTCAGATAATTTATAATAATTATTTGCAGAAATAGAAATTAAAATTTCATTCAGATAATTTATAATAATTGTTTGCACCTTTCTCTTAGTAGCATATAGGATGTGAATACACATAAAAATAAAACATATTATTGTACTATTCATTCCTACATTCATTTAAGCATATTCCTAATAACGGTAACTAGCTACTTGGGTTGCTATTGGGCATGTCATCCATGTCTAAGGATTGGGCTCTGCCATGTCCACTTTAACAACTTGGTCCACATTATCTTTAACCACGACGCTGTCGTTTGATGCGGCCATGCCTTCATTCTCAGAGGAATCATCGATCTTCACATTCAATTCTTCCATCTCTAATTTTCCATTCATGGTCGTGACATTACCCCTGCTGCAGACGATCCTTGACCTCAAGGATCAAATTTTGAAAATTGCGATTGTAGTACAGTGAAGTCCTCCCATGTGGTTTGCTCGACGTCGAGGTTTGCCCATTGAATCAGGAGCTATGTGACGGCTTGGTTGTTGCGTTTGACCATGCGTTTATCAAGAACCTTCTCTGAAAATACCTTGATGAATCCATCATCAGCAAGTTCTGGCGGGTCAATGGAAGAAGTAATATGATCCCCAATTTTTTTTCTTTAAGAGGCTTACATGAATGACATGATGGGTTTTTGCTATTGGTGGTAATTCAAGGCGATAAGAGACTGAGATAATTTTGTTGATGACTTTGTAGGGTCCATGAAAGTGAGCAGAGAGCTTCAGATTCTTACGGAGTGCCACCAAGCTCTGGCGATAAGGCTACAATTTTAGGTAAACATAATCCCCAACTTGAAATTCTCACTTGTATTATTTTTTATCAGCAATTTGTTTCATACGGTGTTGGGATCTCTGCAATTTTTCTTGTAGAAGTCGATTGATTGTAGTTCTCCGTTGAATGAAGTCTTGAACACTGGCAACCTGAGATTCAGGGATCCAGTTCATTGTAGGTGCTTTGTAGTCATATAGTGCTTCTAACGATGTGGTGTTGATTGTTGAGTGATAAGTGGTGTTATACCACTATTCAGCGTGAAGCGCCCATTTTGCCCAGTCCCTATGCTGTAGAAAATAGAAACTTCGAAGGTATTGCTCAAGGCATTGATTCAAACGCTCTGTCTGACCATCTATTTGTAGATGGTAGGCAGTGTTGAACAAGGTGGTTGTGCCCAACTGCTTCATAATATGTTAGTGAAGGATTTGTCTCGGTCTGAAATTACTATTTTAGGTTGGCCATGTATTTTGTAGACCTGATTAAGATAATATTTAGCAACCTGTAGAACTATATAGATGAGCTAAGCAGATAAAATGAGCATATTTAGTGAACTTATCGATCACCAAAAAGGATACAATTGAACTTATTTAAGGTAGGAAGCCCTTCAATAAAGTCTATAGTAATCATTTTTCAAGCTTAGCTAGGAATTGGCAGTTACAAAGCTATAGGTACTACCACTGTCTACTAAGATGTTCAAAGGCCTTCCTTTGATTGAGCCTTGAATTTTAATAGTGCTATGGCCAACACTGCCTGTTAAGGCATTGATAGAAATTTTCAGTGTCCCTTCCTCTTGCCCTGTTTCTTCTTGAGCTATGGCCTTGTTCTCATCTTCCTTAGGTTCCCCTTTCATTTCTCCTTCTTTCATCATGTTGAGTTGTTTTAGCTTACAGTGATGCCCTTGACCAAATCTTTCACCACATTTGAAGCATAGATTGTTTGCTCTTTTGTATTCTATCACCTTTGTTTTTGATTATTCTGAATTTTTGTCCCTTTGTGGGTGATTTGGGGTGCTGCACTAATAATTTTGGAGGTCATATTAGTGTTACCCGTGGTGCCACTTTTATACCCAAACTTATACTTTTGCCTTCAACTTCAGTTGCTAACTCATACAGTTTTGCTTTTCAACAAGCTTCAGCTAATGTCTTTAGCTCATGGACCTTCACCTTATGCTTAAGGTCTTTCTTCACTCTACTGATAAAGCTGGACACAAACTATTCCTCCTTCAAGAGAGTATTGTGCTGTAACATAAATGGTTGCAACTCTTCAAATCTTTCTTAGTATTTTTCAACTGTTGACTTCTACATCAACTTCTTGAATTCCATTATAACATCCTCATGTACTTTATCATAAAATCTGTGACAAAGATCAGAAACAAATTCTTGCCAAATTTTTTTTTGCATTATATATCCATCAAATCAAATCTCAGCTCTACCCGCTAGATACATGGTAGCTACCTTTAGTTTTTGGTCCTCCAGAATAGCAAAAATAGTAAAAAAATTGCTACACTTTTTAACCTAATTTTTAGGGTTGTCTCCTTCAAACATTTGCAGCTCAATCTTATGCCTAGGTACAAAGGAGTTAGAGTTACTGGAGTTACCTCTCTCCCATGTTTCAGTTTCTTTAAATAACAAGGAACCACTCATTTTGTTTGTGTTATCTCCTAGCTTCTGTTGAGTAGGGCTAGCCAGAGTCCCTTGGTGATTGAGGGTTGGCTTAAAAAAAAGATTCCAGGCTTATTAGGATTAAAGAAGTATTTTTTTATTTTCGTTTATCATTGTTACCTGAGTAGGCTTCTTGCCTTCCTGAATCAGTTTGACTTTTGCATATTGTGAAGGGTTGCTACTCTCAGGGGTAACTTGTCCAAGTTCAGCAACTCCTTTGGACAGCAAGGCCAAGATCCTTTGTAAATATCTTCTGTTTTTTCATTGCTTTGTTCAATAACTGTCATTCTTTCTTTAAGTTTGTTCCTTTGATCATCAAGTTTTTTCCTTTGCTCCTCCCACCAGGTCGGAATGTCACTGTCACCTTTAGATTCTTCTGTAGATGCTTGTGCTTCTGAGTTTTTTCTCGTTTTCACTCATTTTTTTTATTTTCTTGAATTTTCCCAGCTTGACAGTGGATCAACTACAAGGCTCTGAGATACCAATTGTCACAATCGTAAGAGATTTGAGAAGAAAGGATTGAGAGAGATAGAGAGAATATAAAGAAAAGAGAAGAATAGATATTAGAGTTTCATTCAGATAATTCATAATAATTGTTTACACATCTCTCTTTGTAGCATATAGGACGTGGCATACACATAAAAACAAAACATACTATTGTACTATTCATTCCTACATTCATTACAACATATTCCTAATAACAGTAACTAGCTAATTGGGCTGCTATTGGGCCTATCATCCATGTTTAAGGATTGGGCTCTGCCACATTCACTTTAACAACTTGATCCACATTCTCTTTGACCATGACGATGTCGTTTGATGCAGCCATAACTTCATTCTCAGAGGAATCATCGATCTTCACATTCAATTCTTCCAACTTTAATTTTCCATTCATGGACATGACAATCATACAAACAAGTTTAATACTTCTCACTTTATAATTATTCTATGTTAATTAGTAATAGTTTTTTATAATTCTTTTAAATTTATAGTTAGATTTTTAATATTTTTAAATAAATTACTAAAAATTAAATAAAAATAATAAATATTTAAACTCTAAAGACCACAAACTATTTATTTTATAGACAATCCTCTTCGAAATCTTAATTTTTTATGATTTTTTTTTTGCATAAAAGAGAAATTGTATTTCAACTTGATATTTTTTGTTTTTGTATTTTTAAATTTTGATAAAATAATCTTAATTCCAAGAGTGACCGTTAAATTTTGTTATGTCATATTTTAATACTAGTCGTTATATTTAGGGATGTAAAAAATTGACCCGACCTGAAAATTCGACTGAAACCTACTTGAGTCGGAATATGATTTGACCCGAAGATGTGATGACCTGAAATCGATCTATAACTGACTGTCGTTGACCCAAACCTGAACCCGAGTTGGACATGTTATTGTAGTAACCGAACCCGACCTGCATCAGATCGAGAACGACCCGAACGCGAATTGGACTTGTTACTATAGACCCGAAACTCAACCTGCACCCGACTGAAACGAACCCGAACCAAATACTGACCTGGCAGATAACCGATATTACTCGACTGAATCGACTCGAGATCCGATTTTACCCGACATGTTAATTGATCCGACTTGTTTAGGACTTGACCTGTTGTTGACCTGAACTGATATTGACCTAGCTTGATATTTGCCTTAACCTGACATGTTAATTGAGGAAGTCTATGACTTGATAAATTTAAAGTGTTGATAAATGTAAAGTATTAGGTGTTGATAAATGTAAACTATTAATTTTTTAAATTAATTTAAAGTGTTAAATAATATTTTTGTATATATACATATATAATCAATTAAAATATATAAAAAGGAAAGATTTGCTTAGTATTAACTCATTCAATATAAATTATTTGTGAAGTTAATAAGAATTAACATATTTATTAGGGATTCAGAGATTAGTTTTATACTTTAATTATTAGTGATCGTAAGATTTAAGGGTTGAGGTTTGGGGTTTAGGAGTAAATGTATTAAGCTGAGTGTTTTTGGTTATAAGATTACTTTAGGGATTTGGAGTTTATTTTTGTTCATATTAGTCCTTAATTTTTAACCGAATTGATCACTATTTATTTCAAATTTTTATAATCTAGTCCAATGTTAAAAATATGATGATATTTTTGTTCATTATAGTCCTTAAAACTTTATTTTTAGCCAAAATTGACTCATATATATTTCTATTTTTTGGTAATTTAGTCGAATAATATTTTTGCTTATTTTAGTTCCTACAATTTAATTTTTAGTCAAAATTGCCCCATATTTATTTTATATTTTTAAAAATTCAGTCCAATTTATTCTAGTCCTTAAATTTAACTTTTAGTCAAAATTAACCTCTATTTTTTTTAATTTAGTACAAAATTATTTAAAAAAAATGCCCGCCCAAATCCTAATCTCATATTTCAATTTGAAAATCAAAAGAAATTGATGTAAGATTTATGAGGGAATCTACCCGCCCAATATTTTAAGGGTTATTTGCACTTTAGGTCATTACTAATTTAGGAGCTTTACACTTAGGTCTTTTTTTATTCTTTAGTTTTAGTTTAATTCATTTTAGTCCTAATTTTAGTTTAGTTTCCTTAGACCTTTAGGTTTAGGTTTATGTTATGTTTTAATTAGATCCTCCTTCATAAAATTATTTAATAAATAAACATTCTAAAGGGCCAAATTATTTCGGTTGTACCCAACCCAAAACAATCGATGGCAACTCCAAACGTTTAAGAGGCTTTTGAAGGCCTAATTTATTTTGGCCCGGACAAAAAACTGCGTCGACAATTATAATGTATTTAATTAAAATTATGAGTGTTTGGGGCTATGGTATTAGTTTAGATATTATGGGATTAGGGTTGCACTTCAATTATTAGTGATTGTAAGATTTAAGGTTTGAGGTTTGGAGTTTAGGGGTAATTGTATCAAGTTTGGTGTTTGGGTTATGAGATTAGTTTAGGGAATAGGGGATTATGCTTGCACTTTAATTATTAGTGATTGTAAGATTTAGGCGTTGAAGTTCGGGGGTTTAAGGGTAAATGTGTCAACTTGAGTGTTTGGGGTTATCAGATTAGTTTAGGGATTAGGGGATTAGACTTGTACTCTAACTATTAGTGATTGTAAGATTTAAGGGGTTAAGGTTTGGGGTTTATGGGTATAATATATGTTTCAAGTTGAGTGTTTGGGGTTATAAGATTAGTTTAGGGATTAGGGGATTCAAGGATTAGGCTTGTACTTTAATTATTAGTGATTGTAAGATTTAGGGGTTGAGGTTTTGGGTTTAGGGAAAAATGTGTTAAGTTTTGTGTTTGGTTTGAGTTATGAGATTAGTTTAGGGATTTAGTTTATACTTTAATTATTAGTGCTTGTAATATTTATGGGTTGAGGTTTTAAGGTTTAGGGATTTGAATTAACCGCTATTTATTTTAAAATTTTCTAATCTAGTCTAATGTTTTTAATATGATGATATTTTTATTCATTACAGACCATAAAACTTTATTTTTATTCTAAATAGACCCTTATTTATTTATGGTAATTTAGTCCAATGTTTTTAATTTTAATTTAATATTTTTGTAATTTTTTTTAAAATTTAACCCATAGTCTGAGAGAGAAAAGGGTGGAACTTGGGGTTCAGATTTGGGGTTTAAGGGTACAAACAATACATGTTTTAAGTTAGATGTTTAGAATTGGGGTTATGAGATTAGTTTAAGGATTAAGGGATTAGGGGACTTCTCTTGTACTTTAATTATTAGTGATGGTAAGATTTAGGGGTTTGTGTTTGGGTTTAGGGGCAAATGTGTCAAGTTGAGTGTTTGGGGTTATAATATTAGTTTAGGGATTAAGGTTTATTTTTGTTCGTATTAGTTCCTAATTTTTAACCGAATTAACCTCAATTTATTTCAAAATTTTCTAATCTAGTCTGGTGTTCTAAATATGATGCTATTTTTGTTCATTATAGTCCCTAAAACTTTATTTTTAGTCCAAATTAACTCATATATATTTCTATTTTTGATAATTTAGTCAAATAATATTTTTGTTTATTCTAGTCCCTACAATTTAATTTTTAGTCAAATTGCCTCACATTTATTTATATATTTTTTTAACTTAGTCAAATTTATTTTAGTCTCTAAAATTAATTTTTAATTCAAATTGATCCTTATTATTTTTTTAGTAATTTAATCCAAAATTTTAAAATATATATATATACCGCCATTTTTTAGGGTGGCCCGCCCAAATCCCTAGCCGAAAACAGTACAAATAAATGAATAATGTACAATCCCATAGCCAATTGCCCATAGCCCATAGGTGATAGGCCTGCTGTAACCCCCGTAGCCCGGCCTAGACGGCTGACCCGAACTACGAAGATTACACGGGGAAAACCAAAGTCAACCCGAAAGTCAACCTTGATTAACGACCCTTTTTTTTCTCTTTTTAAACTTGTCTAGATGCACATTAAACCTAGGCATACTCTTGAGATAAGCATACTCAAAAATCACAGCAATCGGAAAACAATAAGGGACTCAATTGCACAAAATACGAATTTAGGGACCGATTTGTAAATTCTGGAAATTAAGAGGACTTTACCAAATTTTAAGTTACCATTATGAAATTAATCATGTTTCATGCCTCTCTGCCAAATTTCAACTCAAACGGACATCTCAAACTCAAGCAATTGCACATACGAGAATCAGGACTAAAACGTAAAGCTTGCAAACCTCAATTGACCATAGTTTCGAAACTTTGCCCAAACGTTTCGAAACTTTGGCTGGCAGTGGCCTCTGGAATCCAAAAATTTGCAAAGGTTTCGAAACTTTACCCCTAGTTTCGAAACCTAGGTGCAGGGGAGCATATTTTGCTTATCTCTAATGACTTCCTATGGTAAAAACACCTCAAGATCATATATAATCATACACTGAGCTTAAAAAGAACTAAAGGCACACATCACCAACAACCCAAGCCTAGAGGCATACATCCTAGATCAAACATACTCCAACATACTCAAACATACTCGAGGCATACATTCATGACATCCTCACATAGAATTTAATTTAGCATATATGGGCATACATATGAGCTCAACATTGCTAAAGGCACAAATTAACACTTATGAGGTTTGCACATATCAGTAAAGCAACCTAATCATCCAAAAATGGCATGACATCTCACGCAAGCATTCATCAAGGCATGCATCACTCAAGCATTCATCAAGGCATGCATCACTCAAGCATTCATCAAGGCATGCATCATAAGTGATATTTACAAATCGAACAAGGCATCCAAGTGCCAAACCAAATAAACATACATCAAGGCATCCAAAACAACAACACCTATCCCATTGCTTTACTATTACAATCTTTCAATTTATAAATCATACATTGAGCTCACCTAAAGCAACACTTGAAGACCTTTCCTTTCCCTTGCCACCCACAAGCTATTTATCTGCATTGTCGAACAAAAGAGAGCGTAAGCATAAAAGCTTAGTGAGGGTAAGCTCATAAAACAAACCTTCGACAATACAGGGTCCAAGCTCGAGCAATTATCATGATGAAATACATGACTTTATCTTCGATCCACATGAACCAAAATGAACATGATGCATGAACATATAATCAACATTATGTCATGCTCAACATCTCATAAGCTCAACTTACAACGATATATATATACCTCAATGCATTAACCAAATCATATATCACTTCACATTTGAAATTCACATTTCATATCACATTGATACACATATCAATTCATATTAGCATGTATGCATAATCTCATATTGGCATAAACATACTTTCTCATATTGGCACCTAGCTATGACTCGAATACGCGGATAACATGTTGGAACGCATTTTCCAACATCAACCTTACCTCGGTGGGATTACACTCATCACCGGCCTTGCATGTGGAACGCATTTCCACATGCCCTACGGATGGGATTCCACTCATCATCACGTAGAATATATATAAATTTCCGGTGGAATATTACATCACCGTACTCCTCCTTGGTGCCTTAACGCCACCAAGGTCACGTACGTTTTGACTCAATTAGTGTGCACACTCATCCTGATGATCGATCATTGTACCCAAGCATACTAGTGCCAATAATAATCAAATTTCACAACCTTTGATGTTCAAGAGTCATAATATGGCATCTTACATCATATTAAGCTCAACATCAAATATCTCAACAACATAATATCATAATGTTATTTTCAAGAGTCATAATATGGCATCTTACATCATATTAAGCTCAACATCATCATGCACAATTTACAATCCAACCCACATGCATAGCAATGCATCAAACCATGCCTCAACAACATGTATAACACATTATACATAATCATCATAACACAAATCATCATGAGGCATAACATCAATTAAAGAGATCATCCAATGTCTCTAACTAAAGCTTAGGATTAGGCTACCACCCTAATCCTAACTCTAGGTGAGTCTACCAATCTCAACCTAGTCCACATGCTCGAACCAATTGCTCAAAACCATTTAAAATATTTTAACCACTCACCGACTACTTCATTAGCACAAGCCGGCAAGCCTACCAAGCATCCAAGTTTCCGGATTCGAGCCCGAAGCTTCACCATTGATTTCTCTTGCTTCTAACCATTCAAAAACAATATATTAACCTCAAAATCAGTCGCAAACCCAAAGTTTAACATCAACACACAAATGCACTTCAATTCTCACAATTCAAAGCCAAGTTCATTCTTCAATTTCTCATTTTCGTACTTCCACAAAAACCCGTCAAAAATCAGAATTGTAGTCATCCAAAACACTCTTAAACATGTTCAAAACACTGCCCAACTATAGTATAACCATCAACCCCCAATTTCCAACATTAAACACACAATTTAAGCCATGAACAATCCCCAAAATCACCAAATCCGAGCAGCCATGAAAAACAGTCCAAAACTTGTGATTTCAACATATTTAACACATTCAAACACTTCCAAAACAACCCCCAAATATTACTCTAACATCAACCATCAAATTCCAACATAAATCATACCCAAAACTCATCTAAAAACCTTCCTAAAAATCCACCAAAACCCAATTTCGGAAATTTTATAAAACACCTCAAAAATTGCTCATTTTAACATATTATGTGTATTTTAACATGATTAAACAAAGCCCCAACTCAATTTATCAAAACAAGATGAAAAATCCCTTAAAAACCCAAACTTTGATATGAACCCTAATTTTCAAAACTCCATAACTTTGAAATCTAAGACTATAGATAGATAGAGGATGAAGAGGAGATTAAGAAAACATAATTACCTTTCAAAAACCCCTTGAATTGATGAAGAAATCAAAGGAAATAGTAAAGAGGGTTTGGGAGAAATTTTGGGATGTTTACACGGTGAGGAAGAAGAAGAAATGAGAAAAGATGATAGATAAGGTGGTCTTTATTTTTATTTTGGTTTAATTACCAAAATGATCCCTCCCTTTCTTTCTAAACTCAATTTGCTCACACTAAGGTCAATTTGATTAAAATAAATTTTTACCGACTCGAACCAATTAACCCGACTAACTCCTAACCCCAAAACACGGGTGTTACAACTCTCTCCCACTTAAGGAAATTTCGTCCTCGAAATTCATCGAACATGAAGAGTCAATGAAACATGCTCCTCCACACATTCCTCTCTCACCATAACATACTAACCAACTCGTTAGACTCGCCACACAACATTTGCTATCCGACACTGAGATCTCAACTGGTTCTTCATTGCACGCAATTTCAGACTCAACTCAATCTCTTCAACAAACATAGCACGAAACAGATCTGACTCACACTTCCGAATTGTAGATACACAGACACATCACAACCCTCTTTCTAACTCTGGTGGTAACCGTAACAGATAAACAACAGGACCAGCCCGATTCAACAATCTCATACCATATTTCTTGAATACTCGACCCATAACTTTCTCTAACTGACCATCTGACTTTAACAGGTAACCAAACACTATGCAGACACCTTCAAAAGTAATCTAGTTGGAACCCCGGATCTCTATTACTCACTTCCATTAATAACCTTCCACGGATGCAACAAACTAGAAGAAAACTGACGTTCGGTCTTGACATGCTGGCAAATTATACACTTACCCTCATGCTGAACCACATCACACATCATCTCAATCCCGAAGTATTCATCTTCAACCCACAATACGTATTCACACTACTCATATACAACGCAAATGAACTGTCGTGTGTTTCGGCCAAAACAATACATCTCCAAACACTATGTCAATCGGCACAACTATTCTGTCTCTAAAAAGCAAAACTTTATCATCTCTGAAGCTGTATTCTGAAGGTATTTCCTCTGTTATGTCTTGCACGTGAGGTGCCAAGAACCTGTCTTGCAACTGTTTCTCTTCAAGTATCTGACTCAAAGTATGTTTAACATGAAACTCAGCCACAAAACTGTTATCATTCGGTAAACTGAATTCGGCAATTACATCTCGCAACTCAACCACAAATCTGACAACAAAATAACTCGAAACATCGGTTACCACGTAGACTCTCTTCAGATAGTACCCAATTTCAATATTGCAGTTTTCAAGCAATTCTAACAACTCATGTTGTTCAAGTTTCTACCATTCCTAAGTCTTCAAATATTTCAGGTTCTGATGATATGTACATACACACTGTGCATTTCTTACCACACAAGCTTGTCTCCAAATCTTCGAGGCAATTACAACTGTAGTTAACTCTATGTCTCATATAAAATAACTCTTCTCACGGTCTTCCAACTATCTTAATGAACAAACCACCACTTCTGTCTTGCATAAGTACACGACCTAACTCTACATGTAACACATCACTATGGTTTTTTTTTTTATGATCAAGGTCGAAGCTTCCATTAAAGTTTCTTTCAACTCACATCTTCTTCTGCATAGTTAGGATTTACTCTAATGTACTCGGCTGATCTGCATGTCCTAGGAGAACATCTTCATTAACTCGAAGTTCACGTTGCGTAACTTGACATACAGCTGATTTTCTAAAAGGTGCTACCCCACTAACTTCAAAGCTCGTCATGGCCTTCTTCGATACTTCAACTTTTCTCACTTTCAACTGGTAGTAAACGGATCTCGAATTAATCTTCGGAAAGACTGAAGCACCCACTAACTGATCAACAAATCGCTGACACTCGGAAGCGGATACTAATCATTCACTGCCACTGGTTTCAACTGTCTGAAATCTCAACACATTCTCGTACTGCCGCTCTTTCTTCTTCACAAACTGTACTATCATACTCTAGGATGATGCACTAAGCCTAATGAATCTAAGGCCTAACAGTTCTCGTAGTTGATTCTTCAACATTCTCAATTCTTCCGGGATTCATAAGTTACAGAGCTAACAAAACAGAAGCAACCTCGGAAACGGTCTCAATGACGAACTCTTCTTCTTTATCAAGAGACAAACCAGGCAATTCTTCCAAGTACTTTTAGGAAAACACAAATTATACTAACATTCCGCGGTCTAATCTTCGTTCAAAAATCAAATCCATCACAATTGCCAAACAAGTCTGCCAACTAAACTCAATCAATCTTCGACCTCCACAGCTGGATCAACCATTCAATAAGAAGTTCACACCCTCGCCTACTACTACAGTCCCACTGAGACCTGCAACTTCAAGGCAACTCTCTCTCTTTGTCTCAACGTATACACTAACTCTGTACTCTTCAAGCCAAACCTTGTCAAAACGTACCTCAAAACTGTAGGAAGGCGATCACTTCACATTTACTGCATACACATAACCCTGAACCATCAACAAACATCTTCTGCATTTTTTTTTTACCACCACTATCTCACCACAAGGTCTAGTCACATGTGTCCCTACTTCCAAGGTCTCAACACGTACATCAAATTTTCTTACATGCTCACACAAAAGGAAGTATCCGTGGAAATTGCAAATACACCTGTGCACAGCTGATAGTCTTCGACCCTATTGTTTTCAGACTAGTTCTTCAACAAAATCTGATTCTTCTAGAATGTTCTTAGAGCATCTCGAAACTTCAAAAGGCAGTCCTAATCGCACACAAACAATCATGCTTGAACTTGTTCTGTAACATCGGTCCTGACGACTCATAACATCCCACTACCAAACAATCTGAATTTTAAGCTCAAGACTTCCTTCTCGGCTCAACTATATCGGAAGTAACTTCATCTCTCCTTCTCGCTGGAAGACAACTCAGACGCACACTGGCCCAATCACACATATTGATTTCCACTCACGGACACTGAACGACTGTCTTGTATGAAAACCATAGGCTGAATCCTAACGATCACCAACTAGCATTTCTGAATTTCAGATTACACAAACGAGACCCTTACCCTGATCTCGCCCCAAAAGAACTATGGTACGCATACCTACCTCTGACACCTCATCGGTACAGTCAAACTTGCATGCTTGCTAACAATATACAGAAGTGCAGACTCAGAATCAATCAGAAGGGAACAAGCTCAAAACTGTACCAAGGGCTTACCTACTATATCATCGATAACACTCTGACTCCCACTCATAAGTCGTCACCTCTTTCACTACTAACACCAGAACCGATTACATCGTTCCTCATCAACAGGAACCAACCCACATACACACTAACTCAGTCAAACAAATTGTACCTCAAGTCCGGTACAACCACACCTCCCTAACCAAGATGATGGACTCCCTCAACATCATTCACATTTTCAGAACCCACAGTTTCCACTTACCGATTCACAGTCCACGCCTTGGCCTCAAACTTACCAAAAAGTAATAAACTAACAACAACACATTAACATACAAACTGGGTTAGCAAAGGAAAAGGTCCAAGTGGCTCAAGTATGATTTCCTCACTTAAAATCTCTTTTTCCGATGTAATAGAAGCAATGGGACTCTACTCAACATGCTTCAAGCAACTCAACACACATACATGCTCAATCATGCATATTACAAGGCATACTTGCTAAACAAGCAAACATATGCGTACGATCGAACAACATACCTTCTCCATCAAACAATCACACATCACCGCATACACGGGTAACGAGCAACATGCTTTTAAACAAACAATCAACATACTTGTCACACAAGCAATCATACTTACAAAGCAAGCAATCATTCATTACAGCATACTCGAATAATAAGCAACATGCTTACATGACAAGCAAACACCGTGCATCTCAATCATAAAACACAACTTACCTCACTTACCTGCCCAAGGTTTCGGAAACCTTAAGCTCTGATGCCAACAAATGTAACCCCCGTAGCCCGGCCTAGACGGCTGACCCGAACTACGAAGATTACACGGGGAAAACCAAAGTCAACCCGAAAGTCAACCTTGATTAACGACCCTTTTTTTTTCTCTTTTTAAACTTGTCTAGATGCACATTAAACCTAGGCATACTCTTGAGATAAGCATACTCAAAAATCACAGCAATCGGAAAACAATAAGGGACTCAATTGCACAAAATACGAATTTAGGGACCGATTTGTAAATTCTGGAAATTAAGAGGACTTTACCAAATTTTAAGTTACCATTATGAAATTAATCATGTTTCATGCCTCTCTGCCAAATTTCAACTCAAACGGACATCTCAAACTCAAGCAATTGCACATACGAGAATCAGGACTAAAACGTAAAGCTTGCAAACCTCAATTGACCATAGTTTCGAAACTTTGCCCAAACGTTTCGAAACTTTGGCTGGCAGTGGCCTCTGGAATCCAAAAATTTGCAAAGGTTTCGAAACTTTACCCCTAGTTTCGAAACCTAGGTGCAGGGGAGCATATTTTGCTTATCTCTAATGACTTCCTATGGTAAAAACACCTCAAGATCATATATAATCATACACTGAGCTTAAAAAGAACTAAAGGCACACATCACCAACAACCCAAGCCTAGAGGCATACATCCTAGATCAAACATACTCCAACATACTCAAACATACTCGAGGCATACATTCATGACATCCTCACATAGAATTTAATTTAGCATATATGGGCATACATATGAGCTCAACATTGCTAAAGGCACAAATTAACACTTATGAGGTTTGCACATATCAGTAAAGCAACCTAATCATCCAAAAATGGCATGACATCTCACGCAAGCATTCATCAAGGCATGCATCACTCAAGCATTCATCAAGGCATGCATCACTCAAGCATTCATCAAGGCATGCATCATAAGTGATATTTACAAATCGAACAAGGCATCCAAGTGCCAAACCAAATAAACATACATCAAGGCATCCAAAACAACAACACATATCCCATTGCTTTACTATTACAATCTTTCAATTTATAAATCATACATTGAGCTCACCTAAAGCAACACTTGAAGACCTTTCCTTTCCCTTGCCACCCACAAGCTATTTATCTGCATTGTCGAACAAAAGAGAGCGTAAGCATAAAAGCTTAGTGAGGGTAAGCTCATAAAACAAACCTTCGACAATACAGGGTCCAAGCTCGAGCAATTATCATGATGAAATACATGACTTTATCTTCGATCCACATGAACCAAAATGAACATGATGCATGAACATATAATCAACATTATGTCATGCTCAACATCTCATAAGCTCAACTTACAACGATATATATATACCTCAATGCATTAACCAAATCATATATCACTTCACATTTGAAATTCACATTTCATATCACATTGATACACATATCAATTCATATTAGCATGTATGCATAATCTCATATTGGCATAAACATACTTTCTCATATTGGCACCTAGCTATGACTCGAATACGCGGATAACATGTTGGAACGCATTTTCCAACATCAACCTTACCTCGGTGGGATTACACTCATCACCGGCCTTGCATGTGGAACGCATTTCCACATGCCCTACGGATGGGATTCCACTCATCATCACGTAGAATATATATAAATTTCCGGTGGAATATTACATCACCGTACTCCTCCTTGGTGCCTTAACGCCACCAAGGTCACGTACGTTTTGACTCAATTAGTGTGCACACTCATCCTGATGATCGATCATTGTACCCAAGCATACTAGTGCCAATAATAATCAAATTTCACAACCTTTGATGTTCAAGAGTCATAATATGGCATCTTACATCATATTAAGCTCAACATCAAATATCTCAACAACATAATATCATAATGTTATTTTCAAGAGTCATAATATGGCATCTTACATCATATTAAGCTCAACATCATCATGCACAATTTACAATCCAACCCACATGCATAGCAATGCATCAAACCATGCCTCAACAACATGTATAACACATTATACATAATCATCATAACACAAATCATCATGAGGCATAACATCAATTAAAGAGATCATCCAATGTCTCTAACTAAAGCTTAGGATTAGGCTACCACCCTAATCCTAACTCTAGGTGAGTCTACCAATCTCAACCTAGTCCACATGCTCGAACCAATTGCTCAAAACCATTTAAAATATTTTAACCACTCACCGACTACTTCATTAGCACAAGCCGGCAAGCCTACCAAGCATCCAAGTTTCCGGATTCGAGCCCGAAGCTTCACCATTGATTTCTCTTGCTTCTAACCATTCAAAAACAATATATTAACCTCAAAATCAGTCGCAAACCCAAAGTTTAACATCAACACACAAATGCACTTCAATTCTCACAATTCAAAGCCAAGTTCATTCTTCAATTTCTCATTTTCGTACTTCCACAAAAACCCGTCAAAAATCAGAATTGTAGTCATCCAAAACACTCTTAAACATGTTCAAAACACTGCCCAACTATAGTATAACCATCAACCCCCAATTTCCAACATTAAACACACAATTTAAGCCATGAACAATCCCCAAAATCACCAAATCCGAGCAGCCATGAAAAACAGTCCAAAACTTGTGATTTCAACATATTTAACACATTCAAACACTTCCAAAACAACCCCCAAATATTACTCTAACATCAACCATCAAATTCCAACATAAATCATACCCAAAACTCATCTAAAAACCTTCCTAAAAATCCACCAAAACCCAATTTCGGAAATTTTATAAAACACCTCAAAAATTGCTCATTTTAACATATTATGTGTATTTTAACATGATTAAACAAAGCCCCAACTCAATTTATCAAAACAAGATGAAAAATCCCTTAAAAACCCAAACTTTGATATGAACCCTAATTTTCAAAACTCCATAACTTTGAAATCTAAGACTATAGATAGATAGAGGATGAAGAGGAGATTAAGAAAACATAATTACCTTTCAAAAACCCCTTGAATTGATGAAGAAATCAAAGGAAATAGTAAAGAGGGTTTGGGAGAAATTTTGGGATGTTTACACGGTGAGGAAGAAGAAGAAATGAGAAAAGATGATAGATAAGGTGGTCTTTATTTTTATTTTGGTTTAATTACCAAAATGATCCCTCCCTTTCTTTCTAAACTCAATTTGCTCACACTAAGGTCAATTTGATTAAAATAAATTTTTACCGACTCGAACCAATTAACCCGACTAACTCCTAACCCCAAAACACGGGTGTTACACCTGCCATATCAATTTCAAACCAAACGGCCATTTTAAATTTTTTAGGGGTTATTTGTACTTTAGGTCATTACTATTTTAGGAGTTTTACACTTAGGTTTTCTTTTATTTTTTAGTTTTAGTTTGATTCATTTTAGTCCCAATTTTAGTTTAGTTTTCTTAGGGTTTATATTTTAGGGTTTATGGTTTAGTCCCAATATTAGTAAATATTTGATTCATTTTATGGTTTAGGGTTTACAAATTATGGTTTATGATTTAGGGTTTATAGTTTACGGTTTGATTCATTTTAGTCTCAAATTTAATTTAATATTTTTGTTCATTACCGTCTCTCAAACTTTATTTTTATTCCAAATTGACCCATATTATTGCCCTTAAAGTAGATTCCTAATCAGACTTAATGTGATTCGTGTTCGTGAAAGGCGTTAAATAATTCACTCGGAATGACCCAACCCAAAGTCTATTGACGGTTTGTATCAAACTCAAACTTAATACGAATTCGAAACCCAAATTAACCCGGCCTAAAATGAAACTGACTTGAAATTACCCGACTTGAAATGAACCCGACCTGAAGTCTACTCGAGCTCGAATTAACCCGTTAATTAACAGATTTGGACCCGAACCTTTTTAACCCGACCTGAAATGAACTCGGCCCGAAATGAACCCGACATAAAATGAACTCGACCTGAAACTTATCTGCACCCGACCCGAATCGAGTCGGAACATCAAATCGACTTGAAATGACTTGCATCTGATTTGACCAAGCCTGACATGACCCGACCTGAAACTCATGCGAATACTTGTTTTTAAATCCTAATATTATGGACAAGTTGAAGGTTTAGTTTTTACTTTTTCAATTTGATCGGTTTTAATTATTTTACGAGTAAAATACCTAAATCATCACTCAATTTTGCTTTAGAGCCTATTTTGGTCACTGAACTTAGGGGTGTTCATTCGGTCGGTTCGGTTAACCGACCGAACCGAAATACCAAAATTTCATTAACCAATTTTTTTTTCATATTAAACATTAACCGAACCGAAAATTTTCGAAAATTTTTAACCAAACCGAAAAAAGTTCTGTTAACTTGGTCGGTTTTCGAATTAACTGAAGTTTGTTATAAAATTTTGGGTAAATTACACAAATGGTCACTAAACTATTTTAAAATGATCTTTTTGGACACTGAACTTTTAAAAATTATAATACAACTATTAAACTTATCGAACTATTACAAAATGGTCATTAACTTGCACATTATAAATTATTGATAAATCATTTTGTGCTAATTTTATAAAGTTTAATGACCATTTTATAATATATCGAAAAATTTAATGATCATTTTATAAATTTTAAAATTTTAGTCACTAAAAATAAATATATGAAATATATATAATAGATAAAAATTTCGGTTAATTAACCGATTTCGAACCAAATTAACCGATAATCGAAGTTTGAAAAAATCATTAACCGTTAACCGACCGAACCTAAAATTAACCAAAAAAATTTCGATTCGTTCCGATTCGGTTAATTCAATTTTAACCGAAGTTTGAACACCCCTAACTGAACTTTCAAAAATCTCAATTTACTCATTAAACTATACTTTTTGACCTATTTTGGTCACTTTGAATTATTTTATTAATATTTAGGTATGACATGACACATTTTATTATTATTAAATATAAAAAATAATTTAAAATAAAACCCTAATCTCAAACACCCCAAATATCACAAATAAAAAACACCTAAACTCTCAAACCCTTACGGTGGCCACCACTCTCTCTGCCGCCGTCGACAACATCGTCCGTCGCCAACGGTGTCATCGCACTTGTTTCTCTAATTGTTTACTCCGCTGACGGATAGTCAAAGAAGAAGATGTGCTTCGGTTCGATACTTTTGTTGGTGCAGTGGATACCGAGGAAGACTGTTCCGCTGTTGTTCTCGCTAGTTGGACAATTTGCTTGAGAGTTAAATACAGATCAATGGAAGGTCGTAGGGAAGTAGCCGCCGGTTGATTCGGTATTTCAAGAATGCTTAAAGCCTTCTTCACCCCAGGAGCCTTAAGCACTGTGAAAATTTAAAAAAAAAAATCGAGGTAAATGAGATATCGACTTAGTCAGATATCTCGAGAAAAATCGAAATCGTAAGGATTCACCTAGTCCATAAGAGAAGGAAAACAATTTTGATGTAATATAATAACAAAATATGGCTTGTAGAATAAACCGAGATGGAAATTATCATCATCAACATATGAACACACTCGACAAAGAGGCAAATTTCCATTAGAGCATCAATTCTTCATGGAAAAACTTTGAATATCCACATAAAGCTCTACATCAAGCACATCGTCTTCTTCAACTATCCGTCAGCGGAGTAAACAATTAGAGAAATAAGTGCGATGGCACTGTCGGCGGCGGGCGATATTGTCGGCGGCAGAGGGAGTGGTGGCCGCTAGTGAGAGTGATGCCGGAAGAGTTTAGGTATTTGAGATTTGTGATATTTAAGATATTTGGGGTGTTTGGGGTTAGAGTTTTTATTTTAAATTACTTTTATTTATTATTAATAAATAAAATATATTTTAGTTTTATTTTAAATTACTTTTTTATAATAATAATAATATATGTCATGTCATACCTAAATATTAATAAAATAATCTAAAGTGACCAAAATAGATCAAAAATGTAAAGTTTAATGAGTAAATTGAGCTTTTTAAAAGTTTAATGACTAAAATAGGTCTTAAAACAAAATTAAGTGGTGATTTAAGTATTTTATCCTTATTTTACTTTAGTCATCTTATTATTCATTGTATTTTTTTAAATCAATACTAAAATTCTAAATGTACAACTATCAAAATCAATCAAAATAAAATATAAAGATTAAATCAACAACTAAAACATATCTTCTTAAAAAAAACTAATATATATCACATTGATAATTAAATAATTTAACAAAGAAAGTACATGTCTTATATAATTAGTTTTTTTTTTCTATTAGAATTATTATTTTGAGATTAATTTTCATAGAAAAATAATTTCACATAAAAAAATCTTTTTAGTTTTACTCCTTAAATCATCCCAAAAATCTATACTCTAATACTTCTTCTGCCCTATTAAATTTGGCCAGTAAAACTATTTTTTCTTCTAAATTTTGATAGTAATTATTTTAAATATTTTAATTAATTAAATTTATAAAATATATATTTAAAATATTTGATTTTAGTATTTTAAATATTTTTTTCACATTTTTATTGATGATAAATTTAAGTAATAAAAAGTCAAAATAATAATAAAAAAATTATCCAAAAGAATTAATACTGAATAAATTTAATAGATGGGAAGAAGTAAGTAGTATTTTTTTCTGAATTTTTTGTTAAAAATAAATAAAAAATCAATTAATATTTTTTTGGTAAATTGTACAGGCAAGTGATACATATATCACTAGAGAGACTGTTCGTCTAAGAAACATATACAAAAATGAAATGCAAAACAGGCGAGGGACTGAGAGAGGCCTTTTCCGGCGCTCAGGGGAACTCAAAACCACCGTTGGCGGTGTTACTGGCCGTTCCAATGGAATTGATGCCACCGGGGTTGAGTGCCATCCACAGCAACGAGATGATAATGGAGATGAGACCGGCCCAGACGAAGACGATGGTCGGCGTCTTCCGTCGCCGCCCCATCAACCCTTTAGCGAAAGGATACAAATGGCACAACACCCAGGACGCGAAGAATGCACCGCCGATGAACATGTTCCACTGCCCGCTGCCGAACAACGTCCTCGAGAAGGCGATGACCAGTGCCACGATGTTAACCAAGGCGATGACAATCGGCGGGATCATCAACGAAGTCCACTTCACTAAGTACAGATCAGCGTATATGTCGTCCTCATCATCGCCGGCTGATTTCGATGTTAATGTGAAAGATATTTCGATGCCAGCGATCACTTTCAGAAGACCTTGAATGCATGCGGCGAAGTGAGAGCTGGTGCCGGAGATGAGCCAGAACTGTTCGTTTCTCCACCATTCTTCTAATCCGATCTCCGCCCATCGTACCTCCAGGAGGGCTGATCCGATGAGGCAGAACGTGATGATCATTAGGTAAACCAAGAACCAGATGTTAAGCTCTTGGACGATGAACTGGCCGGAGATGAGTGACATTGCCGGAAGGAAGCAATAGAGGATGAGGAAAAGTGAAGTGAAAGGGTATATTCCGACGTTTAAATAAGCTAATCGTTGAAGGAATTTGAGCTTGAAGGTGGCGAGCAAGGCGTTGTTTCTGGAGAAGAAGATCTCGACGGATCCTGTTGCCCATCGGAGCACTTGGTGGAGACGATCGGTAAGGTTGATCGGCGCTGAACCACGGAAGGCGTCACGCTTGGTGATGCAGTAAACCGACCGCCAGCCACGGTTGTGCATACGGAAGCCCGTCACCACGTCTTCCGTCACTGAACCGTAAATCCACCCTACTCGTTCACCCCATTCTGTCTTGTCCTCGTACCTGGTCGGACAAAAAAAAAAAACAGGAAACATGATTTCATCATTTCAAGTTATAAGATTACGGCCGTGTTTTCATCGCATGTGTATATTGCGAGACATACCAGCAAGAAATGACGGAAACAGATTCGCCAACAGTGACTGCATCGAGTGGTTCACGAGGTACCCTGAGAGCACCCGGAGGCCTTCCGAATTTGATGGCAGGGTGATCGGCAAGGGGTCGGCCTTGGAACTCGGCGACGGGTATTGATTCCGCCAGCAATGTTGAATTCCCGAATCGCTTCGGCAACAAATTCACATCTAAGTTAGGATCAAAATCACTAGTCGCCAATGGTTGTGTTTCGTTTTCTTTAGACACTATCATTTTATCAGGATTTGGAGGATCGAATGCGTACAGAGCAAATCGCCTGAACATACAACCAGTTCCGACATACACCGGGCCTTGCACACCGTCAAGTGCACGCATGTTGCCATCGAAAAACACGGTGTTGTGATTAGCATAACGATCCGAAGGATCGATCCCTTCGAACCTCTGAGGGAACTGAATGTAGCATATGTCTTCGCCGCCTCGATCCATCATGAAGCACATCCCTTCTCGAACAGCCCTGCAGTTGTTTATGTAATGATCGCAATCGAGATTGAGGATGAACGGACCGTTGGACAAGATCGCCGATGATCGCACCAATGCATTCATGGCGCCGGCTTTCTTGTTATGATCGTACCCCGGACGCTTCTCTCGTGACATATAAACAAACATGGGCAGCCGTATGTCGACATCGACGAAATTAATGAGCTTATCTTCGGTATTTCCCCCGGTGAGTGGATCGTGGCTGGGTGGCTTCAACATCACTTGCAGGATTCCGGCATGGTCTCCTTTGGAGTGTTCCTTGGATGGGTTGTTCCAAGTTCCAGGCCAATGGCTGCCATCAGCCATCCATGTTGCCTTTTGTACCTTTGGTTTCTCCATTGGGTCTGCCCCTGTTTCCCTAAGGTGTTTCAACAACTTCATTTCTTCCCTTGCATTAAACGCCTCGGACCGCCTTCGGATCGCGTCGGGGAGCCCGTTGATCCTCACTTTGAACTCTTCGTACTCCCTCTTTACCCTTCTTCGATCCTTCACGAAGTCTGGCCGGCTCTTGCCTTTAGTCGGATCACCTTTTAAGTTGAAGTAGGCATCGGGATTCCTCGGCTCAATGTCGTGTTTTCGACAAAACGGAACCCATAAATCGGCAAAACTACATGCTTCCGCCATTGCTTCGAAGGTGAGGAGGGCGCCACCGTCGTCGGAGACATAACACGCTACCTTTTCCACCGGATAATCAACTGCTAAAATAGAAAGGATAGTGTTGGCAGTGGTGAGCGGAGGTTCCTTCTCCGGATCGGCAGTGGATACGAAAAAGTCGATTCCCGGGAGATCGGAACGGCCTGTCGGATTGGAAGGCGATGGTAAATCGAACTTTTCTCGCAGGACCTCGAGATCCGTTGAACGGTTGATCGGACACAATTTAGGAATCTGATCAAGGATCCAGGAGAAGGCAAACCATATTTCACATATAATCGACATTAGCCACAACCATATAGCATTATTATTTGGATTCACAACTCTCCAATGTAGGAAGAATCCCAGCACCACCAATCGGAGGAAAATCAATAACCTACAAAACAAAACTGATTAAAATTATATTCCGAATAAAAAAGAAAAGCCGGAGTAAATTTACATTATACCTGTAAGGGCTAATGATGCTATTTTTTATGGGAATCACACGACTTAAGGGCTTCCAAGGCTTGTCATTGGTCTCCAAGTCCCCCTGGAGCCTTTCATCACCACCATCACCATAATCGTCACGGAACGCATTGCCATATCCATATGTACCACTCGTCTCGAACAACCATCGATTGTGATCAAAGTCTCCTCCCGTTTTCATCATAGACATGTTATTAGCATCTCTTTTCCCGCTCGGAGCTGGTAATTTCAACGTCCCGTTCGAATATTCCGGCTCCTCCTCATAGTCCATCACCTTGTATGATTCCTTGCAACCGGGGCACACGCCTTTGTCCTTTTGAGCATCCATGTAACAATCTCTGCATATTTTGAACCTATTGGAAAAAAACACAACAATGTCAATTATTACCAATCAAGAATGTAAGCTTTGTTTGGTTATAAAAATTATAATGTACCTGCATGGGCATGGCGTAATGTCATTTCCACGTTCATCCTTCATGACTTTGCCATCGCAAGCATTCATAGCACACGACGCACCCTTCGCGCCCGCCATCTGCGGATGAGTAACCTCCGAATCGATCACCTTATCCATCAGATGCGCCCGTGTAACGCTGTTGAAACCGCCGGTGAACAACGAGTTCGAGACGTATTGTTCCTCGGCCTTGGAGGCGATCGAGTTGTCCATCGGCTGATTATCGGGCGTGGGCGGGATATGCACGGTGTAGTTCATGTAATCCCCCGACAGCTCCCCCGACATATCCATGTCTTCCCTCGACAAACTAACATAGCGTCCGCTCGACGTCCGGCGGGCAAATTTCACCTGTTGTCCAGTCCCGCCGGCGGAATTGTTTGACCCGCCCTTATTCGTTTTTTGGGATGATGATGTGGCCATTGTTGATTAAAATTAAAACGTAAAATAAAATTAAAGTAAAACAAAATTACCTTTCCCTTGTCAAGTTATTAAAGGTAAAAGATCTCCTCACCATGGCATTAAACTATTTTCCAAGCTTTTGAAAAAGTATTTTGCCTGGAAATTATTATTTCTGCTGAGTTTAGAGATTAATGACAGGGAAAGGTAGAATGGTGCTCAATTGTTTGTAATTGATTAACTCGTTCCATTTCTACTAATAAACACACCGAATGCTGGGACCAAACTGGAATTTCCAACGAAAGATTTGGTGGTGGGAGACCAAGTCCGAGGTTTCACGACTTTTGTGGAGATCTTTGCGGTTCAATGTTTGGTCCATGTAAATTTCTGGTTCCTGCTTTATTTCCTCCATGTTGGTTTGTTTGTTTGATTTAGTATTCAGTGTAATTCGATTAATGGGGAATTGAGTGAAACAAAAAAGGAGAGCGTGAACTTAGGTACATATCACTGGCTTAATTCCTTTTCCTTCTGTTGCATTTCGATAGAAATTGGTGAGCCCTTAAAAAACCTGCAAATTTTCTTTCATGAGAGGAGTGTTGCAGGGGAAGAAGAAATAGGATGGTTGATGAACTATTTCGAATTAGGATCTAATTGGTAAATTATATATGTTTTGGGATTAAAATTATAATTATATCAGTCTACGTCATTATTTTCATTAAAATTTAAACCAAAACAGAACTAAAACGTAACGTTACTGACGATTTTGCTGAAGGAAAATGAATAAGTGACCAAAACAGTAATATGCATCTAGTTGGGTGACCTTAGATGTAGTTTACCATTTAGTTTTTTGTGATGGCCACATAAACACCAAAACGACGTAGAATTTTTGTTCCATGTGATTTTCATTATATTTCTCTTAAACTTCTGAACAAAAATATTATTCAACTTAAAATAAAAAAGTGTAAATATTGATATACGAAACATCATCTCTGAATTTTTATTTCCCCCACCTAATGTTGCTCTTTCTTTGCTTAAAATAAGTTCCACAATAGCAAGAATGTATACTACGTGATACTGAGGGTAATTGATTGTTGGCCTTTAATAAGAATATAGGGATAATTAATGTGTAGCACGTTAAGTTATGGATTGAGTGCGGACAAAATTCGGCTTGACTTAAAAAGATTGAATTTTTAGACTAAACTTGATGTTATAAAATTTAACTCCTCTTGATTCGAATCGTAATTTTTATAAACTCGACACGAAAATTTTCAAATAAAGTTTGAGTTGTAAAATAGAAGTCCGAATAACTCGAAATTTTTAATAATTAATAAATCAATTTTCAAGTTCAAGTCGAGTCTCTCAACTCTACATGATATATGCATATTGCATATAAATAAATATATATGTATATCATATATTATTATAAAAAGTCGCTTAAATTATAACCAATTACTACCATAACATAGTAAACGTTTATAATTAAATTTGAATAAAAACTCAAACAGTCAAACAACTCAACTTAACTTGACTCGAATTTTATAAACTCAAAACTTTTAACTTGAATCGATCAAATGTTCAATTTTAAGAGTATTATATCAAGTCTTAAAACTACTTTGAAACCAGGATAGAATATAGTAATGATTACTTTCTTTTCAGGTTTATTCGCTTTTTGACAGTGTATTGACTTGGTATTGTAAAAAGAATGATAAATTATTTAGATAGTCACTAAACTATTACTTCACTCATATTTTGACCACAGGACTAAAAATAATTTGTATAATTATACATTTAGTCCTCATATTTACATATACAATTAATTTAGTCTTAATTTTAATATAAAAAATTAAATTTAATCCATCAATAGGATGGTTTATGTAAATGTGATGACTAAATGTGTAATTATACAAATTATTTTTAATTCTGTGGTCAAGATAAGAGTGAAGTAATAGTTTAGTAACTATCTAGGTAATTTTTTTACAGTGCAAGTCAGCACGTCGTCAGTTGTCTAACGACAATTAACATCGAGTGACAAAAATTTTAAAAACGAAAACGTAAAAGACAAAAATATTAGCTTTATTTTGAATGATAACCAAAAGCGAATAAAACTTGAACGAAAAATGACC
Organism: Hibiscus trionum; assembly: GCA_030270665.1. Lineage (NCBI taxonomy): Eukaryota > Viridiplantae > Streptophyta > Magnoliopsida > Malvales > Malvaceae > Hibiscus > Hibiscus trionum. The sequence goes on from BSYR01000046.1 coordinate 1,991,847, forward strand.
ATTAGACAGCTTACCCCGAAACAATCATTTTCTATGACATCCCGACTGAGCTTCACACATTGGTCGTCTAGGACAAGCCTAGTTCTCTCCTTATTACCAATGTTTTGTCTCAGATATATGACTTAGGTCTCATTTCAATTAAAAAACAATATTTTAATTCTATAAGTAATATTTAAATGTTGTTGTATGTTCTAAATTTAAAATAATAAAATTCCCCTTCCCCTAACTAAAAATAATAATAATAATAATAATAATAATAATAATAATATTTTAAAACACTAAAAATGTAAGTTCTAAATGTTGTATATCATTCATACAATTCTACTTGTAAAATAAAAATTTCCACAACTAAATAGGGTGAGAATTATGGAGAATATTCGAAAATCGTGGAAAATCGAACCGGTGGGATGGAGAATAATCAAAATCTTCACTTATGGGGACGAGGACGGAGAGTTTTATCACGGAAGCTCAAATGGTAATGGAGACGAAGATTATTATATCAGAACTGTGGGGATAACCAAACCGTAACAGTATAAATAACCGTAGGGATCCCAAAAAATATCCGCAAAGATCCCAATATTTTACATAATTTAGACAAATATATACTTATTTATCTATATACCACTAATATAAATATATATATATATATATCTTAATAAAAACCCTAACTATATTATTATCAATCTAATTTTTTCTCAAACCTAACCACACTTAAGTTTATCAACATGTTTCTATCTTAGTTTTCAGATATAAACTAAAACTTGTCTAAATCTTCGCCAACATAACACCCTTTCAATCTTCATCATCTCATAATTACTTTTGATTGAAGTATGCAAACTTTATATTTTGAACTGAATTGGTCATTTATTTTAGTTAGTAAAATAATAATAAAAAATTAATTTTTTGGGATGTAGATTCTCCGAAAACAGTGAGGATCCGCGCGGGAAGAGTAAGGGGACGAAAAATGTAACACCCGTGTTTTGGGGTTAGGAGTTAGTCGGGTTAATTGGTTCGAGTCGGTAAAAATTTATTTTAATCAAATTGACCTTAGTGTGAGCAAATTGAGTTTAGAAAGAAAGGGAGGGATCATTTTGGTAATTAAACCAAAATAAAAATAAAGACCACCTTATCTATCATCTTTTCTCATTTCTTCTTCTTCCTCACCGTGTAAACATCCCAAAATTTCTCTCAAACCCTCTTTACTATTTCCTTTGATTTCTTCATCAATTCAAGGGGTTTTTGAAAGGTAATTATGTTTTCTTAATCTCCTCTTCATCCTCTATCTATCTATAGTCTTAGATTTCAAAGTTATGGAGTTTTGAAAATTAGGGTTCATATCAAAGTTTGGGTTTTTAAGGGATTTTTCATCTTGTTTTGATAAATTGAGTTGGGGCTTTGTTTAATCATGTTAAAATACACATAATATGTTAAAATGAGCAATTTTTGAGGTGTTTTATAAAATTTCCGAAATTGGGTTTTGGTGGATTTTTAGGAAGGTTTTTAGATGAGTTTTGGGTATGATTTATGTTGGAATTTGATGGTTGATGTTAGAGTAATATTTGAGGGTTGTTTTGGAAGTGTTTGAATGTGTTAAATATGTTGAAATCACAAGTTTTGGACTGTTTTTCATGGCTGCTCGGATTTGGTGATTTTGGGGATTGTTCATGGCTTAAATTGTGTGTTTAATGTTGGAAATTGGGGGTTGATGGTTATAATATAGTTGGGCAGTGTTTTGAACATGTTTAAGAGTGTTTTGGATGACTACAATTCTGATTTTTGACGGGTTTTTGTGGAAGTACGAAAATGAGAAATTGAAGAATGAACTTGGCTTTGAATTGTGAGAATTGAAGTGGATTTGTGTGTTGATGTTAAACTTTGGGTTTGTGACTGATTTTGAGGTTAATATATTGTTTTTGAATGGTTAGAAGCAAGAGAAATCAATGGTGAAGCTTCGGGCTCGAATCCGGAAACTTGGATGCTTGGTAGGCTTGCTTGCTTGTGCTAATGAAGTAGTCGGTGAGTGGTTAAAATATTTTAAATGGTTTTGAGTAATTGGTTCGAGCATGTGGACTAGGTTGAGATTGGTAGACTCACCTAGAGTTAGGATTAGGGTGGTAGCCTAATCCTAAGCTTTAGTTAGAGACATTGGATGATCTCTTTAATTGATGTTATGCCTCATGATGATTTGTGTTATGATGATTATGTATAATGTGTTATACATGTTGTTGAGGCATGGTTTGATGCATTGCTATGCATGTGGGTTGGATTGTAAATTGTGCATGATGATGTTGAGCTTAATATGATGTAAGATGCCATATTATGACTCTTGAAAATAACATTATGATATTATGTTGTTGAGATATTTGATGTTGAGCTTAATATGATGTAAGATGCCATATTATGACTCTTGAACATCAAAGGTTGTGAAATTTGATTATTATTGGCACTAGTATGCTTGGGTACAATGATCGATCATTAGGATGAGTGTGCACACAAATTGAGTCAAAACGTACGTGGCCTTGGTGGCGTTAAGGCACCAAGGAGGAGTACGGTGATGTAATATTCCACCGGAAATTTATATATATTCTACGTGATGATGAGTGGAATCTCATCCGTAGGGCATGTGGAAATGCGTTCCACATGCAAGGCCGGTGATGAGTGTAATCCCACCGAGGTAAGGTTGATGTTGGAAAATGCGTTCCAACATGTTATCTGCGTATTCGAGTCATAGCTAGGTGCCAATATGAGAAAGTATGTTTATGCCAATATGAGATTATGCATACATGCTAATATGAATTGATATGTGTATCAATGTGATATGAAATGTGAATTTCAAATGTGAAGTGATATATGATTTGGTTAATGCATTGAGGTATATATATATCGTTGTAAGTTGAGCTTATGAGATGTTGAGCATGACATAATGTTGATTATATGTTCATGCATCATGTTCATTTTGGTTCATGTGGATCGAAGATAAAATCATGTATTTCATCATGATAATTGCTCGAGCTTGGACCCTGTATTGTCGAAGGTTTGTTTTATGAGCTTACCCTCACTAAGCTTTTATGCTTACGCTCTCTTTTGTTCGACAATGCAGATAAATAGCTTGTGGGTGGCAAGGGAAAGGAAAGGTCTTCAAGTGTTGCTTTTGGTGAGCTCAATGTATGATTTATAAATTGAAAGATTGTAATAGTAAAGCAATGGGATAGGTGTTGTTGTTTTGGATGCCTTGATGTATGTTTATTTGGTTTGGCACTTGGATGCCTTGTTCGATTTGTAAATATCACTTATGATGCATGCCTTGATGAATGCTTGAGTGATGCATGCCTTGATGAATGCTTTAGTGATGCATGCCTTGATGAATGCTTGCGTGAGATGTCATGCCATTTTTGGATGATTAGGTTGCTTTGCTGATATGTGCAAACCTCATAAGTGTTAATTTGTGCCTTTAGCAATGTTGAGCTCATATGTATGCCCATATATGCTAAATTAAATTCTATGTGAGGATGTCATGAATGTATGCCTCGAGTATGTTTGAGTATGTTGGAGTATGTTTGATCTAGGATGTATGCCTCTAGGCTTGGGTTGTTGGTGATGTGTGCCTTTAGTTCTTTTTAAGCTCAGTGTATGATTATATATGAACATGAGGTGTTTTTATCATTGAAAGACATTAGAATGAAGCAAAATATGCTCCCCTGCACCTAGGTTTCGAAACTAGGGGTAAAGTTTCGAAACCTTTGCAAATTTTTGGATTCTAGAGGCCACTGCCAGCCAAAGTTTCGAAACCTTTGGGCAAGGTTTCGAAACTATGGTCAAAGGTTTCGAAACCTTCCCAAGGTTTCGAAACTTTTGGGGAAAACTGCAATTTTGAGCATGTTAGAGTCATTTCTGGAAAAAGTGTTCTTCTACAAAGTTGTAGAGGACAAAATTTTACATGAAATAGAGGTATGATTTGCTCAAAAATGTTAAGTATAAGTCTCTGAATTGTTGTTAGAAGTTGACGGGACTGAAACTGAATGAATTGGAATTTGCTGGTCTAAATTGTGAAATTCGAAATGTTTAGGGGTTTAATTGATACCAATAAATTCTGAAAAATTTATTAGAAACAGGGGAGGTATTTTAGAAATGAAAAATAAATAATTTAGTTTGAATTATATATCAATTGATAGTCTAAATATCATTAGAACACATAGAAGATCAAAATGGACTAGTTTGTAAGAATTGATAATTTGAGGGCTTATATGCCCTGTTTGACCCTTGTAGGCCTGTTTGAAGAGAAAGATACATAGGTACTAATATGCCATTAGCCAAGATTAAAATTTGGATGTTTGAATGTAGTTTAGGAGTTTAAATGTTGCCTCGTGTGATATATTCCGCTCTTTGATCACTTAGAATTTAATACTCGAATGTGACAAGATTAAAAAGGAAAAAAAAATAGGGTTGCTAACCGAGGGGGAACCTTAACGGGTTTCGCTTCGGTTTTCCCCGTGTGACTCACTCGGACCGGTCATCTGGCTAGACCGGGATGAGGGGGTTACATTTGTTGGCATCAGAGCTTAAGGTTTCCGAAACCTTGGGCAGGTAAGTGAGGTAAGTTATGTTTTATGATTGATATGCACGGTGTTTGCTTATCATGTAAGCATGTTGCTTGTTATTCGAGTATGCTGAAATGAATGATTGCTTGCTTTGTAAGTATGATTGCTTGTGTGACAAGTATGTTGATTGTTTGTTTAAAAGCATGTTGCTCGTTACCCGTGTATGCGGTGATGTGTGATTGTTTGAAGGAGAAGATATGTTGTTTGATAGTACGCATATGTTTGCTTGTTTAGCAAGTATGCCTTGTAATATGCATGATTGAGCATGTATGTGTGTTGAGTTGCTTGAAGCATGTTTAGTAGAGTCCCATTGCTTCTATTACCTCGGAAAAAGAGATTTTAAGTGAGGAAATCATACTTGAGCCACTTGGACCTTTTCCTTTGCTAACCCAGTTTGTATGTTAATGTGTTGTTGTTGTTAGTTATTGCTTTTTGGTAAGTTGAGGCCAAAGCGTGGACTGTGAATCGGTAAGTGGAAACTTGGGGTTCTGAAAGTGTGAATGATGTTGAGGGAGTTCATCGCTTTAGTCAGAGAGGTATAGTTGTACCGGAGTTGAGGTACAAATTGTTTTCTGAGATAGTGAGTATGTGGGTTGGTTCCTGTTGATGAAGAACGATGTTATCGTTTCTGGTGTTAGTGATGAAAGAGGTGACGACCTATGAGTGGGAGTCAGAGTGGCACCGATGTCATAGTAGGTAAGCCTTGGTACAGTTTTGAGCTTGTTCCCTTTTGATTGATTATGAGTCTGCACTTCTGTATATTGTTAGCAAGCATGCAAGTTTGAATGTGCCGATGAGGTGTCAGAGGTAGATATGAGTACCTTAGTTCTTTGGGGCGAGATCAGGGTAAGGGTCTCGTTTGTGTAATCTGAAATTCAGAAATGCTAGTTGGTGATCGTTGGGATTCAGCCTATGGTTTTCATACAAGACAGTCGTTCAGTGTCCGTGAGTGGAAATCAATATGTGTGATTGGGCCAGTGTGCGTCTGAGTTGTCTTCCAGCGAGAAGGAGAGATGAAGTTACTTCTGATATAGTTGAGCCGAGAAGGAAGTCTTGAGCTTAAAATTCAGATTGTTTGGTAGTGGGATGTTATGAGTCGTCAGGACCGATGTTACAGAACAAGTTCAAGCATGATTGTTTGTGTGCGATTAGGACTGCCTTTTGAAGTTTCGAGATGCTCTAAGAACATTCTAGAAGAATCAGATTTTGTTGAAGAACTAGTCTGAAAACAATAGGGTCGAAGACTATAAGCTGTGCACAGGTGTATTTGCAATTTCCACGGATACTTCCTTTTGTGTGAGCATGTAAGAAAATTTGATGTACGTGTTGAGACCTTGGAAGTAGGGACACATGTGACTAGACCTTGTGGTGAGATAGTGGTGGTAAAAAAAATGCAGAAGATGTTTGTTGATGGTTCAGGGTTATGTGTATGCAGTAAATGTGAAGTGATCGCCTTCCTACAGTTTTGAGGTATGTTTTGACAAGGTTTGGCTTGAAGAGCACATAGTTAGTGTATACGTTGAGACAAAGAGAGAGAGTTGCCTTGAAGTTGCAGGTCTCAGTGGGACTGTAGTAGTAGGCGAGGGTGTGAACTTCTTATTGAATGGTTGATCCAGCTGTGGAGGTCGAAGATTGATTGAGTTTAGTTGGCAGACTTGTTTGGCAATTGTGATGGATTTGATTTTTGAACGAAGATTAGACCGCGGAATGTTAGTATAATTTGTGTTTTCCTAAAAGTACTTGGAAAAATTGCCTGGTTTGTCTCTTGATAAAGAAGAAGAGTTCGTCATTGAGACCGTTTCCGAGGTTGCTTCTGTTTTGTTAGCTCTGTAACTTATGAATCCCGGAAGAATTGAGAATGTTGAAGAATCAACTACGAGAAATGTTAGGCCTTAGATTCATTAGGCTTAGTGCATCATCTTAGAGTATGATAGTACAGTTTGTGAAGAAGAAATAGCGGCAGTACGAGAATGTGTTGAGATTTCCGACAGTTGAAACCAGTGGCAGTGAATGATTAGTATCCGCTTCCGAGTGTCAGCGATTTGTTGATCAGTTAGTGGGTGCTTCAGTCTTTCCGAAGATTAATTCGAGATCCGTTTACTACCAGTTGAAATTGAGAAAAGTTGAAGTATCGAAGAAGGCCATGACGAGCTTTGAAGTTAGTGGGGTAGCACCTTTTAGAAAATCAGCTGTATGTCAAGTTACGCAACGTGAACTTCGAGTTAATGAAGATGTTCTCCTAGGACATGCAGATCAGCCGAGTACATTAGAGTAAATCCTAACTATGTAGAAGAAGATGTGAGTTGAAAGAAACTTTAATGGAAGCTTCGACCTTGATCAAAAAAAAAACCATAGTGATGTGTTACATGTAGAGTTAGGTCGTGTACTTATGCAAGACAGAAGTGGTGGTTTGTTCATTAAGATAGTTGGAAGACCGTGAGAAGAGTTATTTGATATGAGACATAGAGTTAACTACAGTTGTAATTGCCTCGAAGATTTGGAGACAAGCTTGTGTGGTAAGAAATGCACAGTGTGTATGTACATATCATCAGAACCTGAAATATTTGAAGACTTAGGAATGGTAGAAACTTGAACAACATGAGTTATTAGAATTGCTTGAAAACTGCAATATTGAAATTGGGTACTATCTGAAGAGAGTCTACGTGGTAACCGATGTTTCGAGTTATTTTGTTGTCAGATTTGTGGTTGAGTTGCGAGATGTAATTGCCGAATTCAGTTTACCGAATGATAACAGTTTTGTGGCTGAGTTTCATGTTAAACATACTTTGAGTCAGATACTTGAAGAGAAACAATTGCAAGACAGGTTCTTGGCACCTCACGTGCAAGACATAACAGAGGAAATACCTTCAGAATACAGCTTCAGAGATGATAAAGTTTTGCTTTTTAGAGACAGAATAGTTGTGCCGATTGACATAGTGTTTGGAGATGTATTGTTTTGGCCGAAACACACGACAGTTCATTTGCGTTGTATATGAGTAGTGTGAATACGTATTGTGGGTTGAAGATGAATACTTCGGGATTGAGATGATGTGTGATGTGGTTCAGCATGAGGGTAAGTGTATAATTTGCCAGCATGTCAAGACCGAACGTCAGTTTTCTTCTAGTTTGTTGCATCCGTGGAAGGTTATTAATGGAAGTGAGTAATAGAGATCCGGGGTTCCAACTAGATTACTTTTGAAGGTATCTGCATAGTGTTTGGTTACCTGTTAAAGTTAGATGGTCAGTTAGAGAAAGTTATGGGTCGAGTATTCAAGAAATATGGTATGAGATTGTTGAATCGGGCTGGTCCTATTGTTTATCTGTTACGGTTACCACCAGAGTTAGAAAGAGGGTTGTGATGTGTCTGTGTATCTACAATTCGGAAGTGTGAGTCAGATCTGTTCCGTGCTATGTTTGTTGAAGAGATTGAGTTGAGTCTGAAATTGCGTGCAATGAAGAACCAGTTGAGATCTCAGTGTCGGATAGCAAATGTTGTGTGGCGAGTCTAACGAGTTGGTTAGTATGTTGTGGTGAGAGAGGAATGTGTGGAGGAGCATGTTTCATTGACTCTTCCTGTTCGATGAATTTCGAGGACGAAATTTTCTTAAGCGGGAGAGAGTTGTAACACCCGTGTTTTGGGGTTAGGAGTTAGTCGGGTTAATTGGTTCGAGTCGGTAAAAATTTATTTTAATCAAATTGACCTTAGTGTGAGCAAATTGAGTTTAGAAAGAAAGGGAGGGATCATTTTGGTAATTAAACTAAAATAAAAATAAAGACCACCTTATCTATCATCTTTTCTCATTTCTTCTTCTTCCTCACCGTGTAAACATCCCAAAATTTCTCCCAAACCCTCTTTACTATTTCCTTTGATTTCTTCATCAATTCAAGGGGTTTTTGAAAGGTAATTATGTTTTCTTAATCTCCTCTTCATCCTCTATCTATCTATAGTCTTAGATTTCAAAGTTATGGAGTTTTGAAAATTAGGGTTCATATCAAAGTTTGGGTTTTTAAGGGATTTTTCATCTTGTTTTGATAAATTGAGTTGGGGCTTTGTTTAATCATGTTAAAATACACATAATATGTTAAAATGAGCAATTTTTGAGGTGTTTTATAAAATTTCCGAAATTGGGTTTTGGTGGATTTTTAGGAAGGTTTTTAGATGAGTTTTGGGTATGATTTATGTTGGAATTTGATGGTTGATGTTAGAGTAATATTTGGGGGTTGTTTTGGAAGTGTTTGAATGTGTTAAATATGTTGAAATCACAAGTTTTGGACTGTTTTTCATGGCTGCTCGGATTTGGTGATTTTGGGGATTGTTCATGGCTTAAATTGTGTGTTTAATGTTGGAAATTGGGGGTTGATGGTTATACTATAGTTGGGCAGTGTTTTGAACATGTTTAAGAGTGTTTTGGATGACTACAATTCTGATTTTTGACGGGTTTTTGTGGAAGTACGAAAATGAGAAATTGAAGAATGAACTTAGCTTTGAATTGTGAGAATTGAAGTGGATTTGTGTGTTGATGTTAAACTTTGGGTTTGTGACTGATTTTGAGGTTAATATATTGTTTTTGAATGGTTAGAAGCAAGAGAAATCAATGGTGAAGCTTCGGGCTCGAATCCGGAAACTTGGATGCTTGGTAGGCTTGCTTGCTTGTGCTAATGAAGTAGTCGGTGAGTGGTTAAAATATTTTAAATGGTTTTGAGTAATTGGTTCGAGCATGTGGACTAGGTTGAGATTGGTAGACTCACCTAGAGTTAGGATTAGGGTGGTAGCCTAATCCTAAGCTTTAGTTAGAGACATTGGATGATCTCTTTAATTGATGTTATGCCTCATGATGATTTGTGTTATGATGATTATGTATAATGTGTTATACATGTTGTTGAGGCATGGTTTGATGCATTGCTATGCATGTGGGTTGGATTGTAAATTGTGCATGATGATGTTGAGCTTAATATGATGTAAGATGCCATATTATGACTCTTGAAAATAACATTATGATATTATGTTGTTGAGATATTTGATGTTGAGCTTAATATGATGTAAGATGCCATATTATGACTCTTGAACATCAAAGGTTGTGAAATTTGATTATTATTGGCACTAGTATGCTTGGGTACAATGATCGATCATTAGGATGAGTGTGCACACAAATTGAGTCAAAACGTACGTGGCCTTGGTGGCGTTAAGGCACCAAGGAGGAGTACGGTGATGTAATATTCCACCGGAAATTTATATATATTCTACGTGATGATGAGTGGAATCCCATCCGTAGGGCATGTGGAAATGCGTTCCACATGCAAGGCCGGTGATGAGTGTAATCCCACCGAGGTAAGGTTGATGTTGGAAAATGCGTTCCAACATGTTATCTGCGTATTCGAGTCATAGCTAGGTGCCAATATGAGAAAGTATGTTTATGCCAATATGAGATTATGCATACATGCTAATATGAATTGATATGTGTATCAATGTGATATGAAATGTGAATTTCAAATGTGAAGTGATATATGATTTGGTTAATGCATTGAGGTATATATATATCGTTGTAAGTTGAGCTTATGAGATGTTGAGCATGACATAATGTTGATTATATGTTCATGCATCATGTTCATTTTGGTTCATGTGGATCGAAGATAAAATCATGTATTTCATCATGATAACTGCTCGAGCTTGGACCCTGTATTGTCGAAGGTTTGTTTTATGAGCTTACCCTCACTAAGCTTTTATGCTTACGCTCTCTTTTGTTCGACAATGCAGATAAATAGCTTGTGGGTGGCAAGGGAAAGGAAAGGTCTTCAAGTGTTGCTTTTGGTGAGCTCAATGTATGATTTATAAATTGAAAGATTGTAATAGTAAAGCAATGGGATAGGTGTTGTTGTTTTGGATGCCTTGATGTATGTTTATTTGGTTTGGCACTTGAATGCCTTGTTCGATTTGTAAATATCACTTATGATGCATGCCTTGATGAATGCTTGAGTGATGCATGCCTTGATGAATGCTTGCGTGAGATGTCATGCCATTTTTGGATGATTAGGTTACTTTGCTGATATGTGCAAACCTCATAAGTGTTAATTTGTGCCTTTAGCAATGTTGAGCTCATATGTATGCCCATATATGCTAAATTAAATTCTATGTGAGGATGTCATGAATGTATGCCTCGAGTATGTTTGAGTATGTTGGAGTATGTTTGATCTAGGATGTATGCCTCTAGGCTTGGGTTGTTGGTGATGTGTGCCTTTAGTTCTTTTTAAGCTCAGTGTATGATTATATATGAACATGAGGTGTTTTTATCATTGAAAGACATTAGAATGAAGCAAATTATGCTCCCCTGTACCTAGGTTTCGAAACTAGGGTTAAAGTTTCGAAACCTTTGCAAATTTTTGGATTCTAGAGGCCACTGCCAGCCAAAGTTTCGAAACCTTTGGGCAAGGTTTCGAAACTATGGTCAAAGGTTTCGAAACCTTCCCAAGGTTTCGAAACGTTTGGGGAATACTGCATTTTTGAGCATGTTAGAGTCATTTCTGGAAAAAGTGTTCTTCTACAAAGTTGTAGAGGACAAAATTTTACATGAAATAGAGGTATGATTTGCTCAAAAATGTTAAGTATAAGTCTCTGAATTGTTGTTAGAAGTTGACGGGACTGAAACTGAATGAATTGGAATTTGCTGGTCTAAATTGTGAAATTCGAAATGTTTAGGGGTTTAATTGATACCAATAAATTCTGAAAAATTTATTAGAAACAGGGGAAGTATTTTAGAAATGAAAAATAAATAATTTAGTTTGAATTATATATCAATTGATAGTCTAAATATCATTAGAACACATAGAAGATCAAAATGGACTAGTTTGTAAGAATTGATAATTTGAGGGCTTATATGCCCTGTTTGACCCTTGTAGGCCTGTTTGAAGAGAAAGATACATAGGTACTAATATGCCATTAGCCAAGATTAAAATTTGGATGTTTGAATGTGGTTTAGGAGTTTAAATGTTGCCTCGTGTGATATATTCCGCTCTTTGATCACTTAGAATTTAATACTCGAATGTGACAATATTAAAAAGGAAAAAAATAGGGTTGCTAACCGAGGGGGAACCTTAACGAGTTTCGCTTCGGTTTTCCCCGTGTGACTCACTCGGACCGGTCATCCGGCTAGACCGGGATGAGGGGGTTACAAAAAAATTCCTGGAGCATTTAACGGGGATTCTTCAAAACCATAACCGCAAGTGTTGGGGAGTGAGGAATGCAAAATCATATTGCCAACCATTCCCAACCCTAGCACTAATACATGAGGCAATAACCCAAAACAAATTTTATGCCTTTTTTTATGTTCCTATTTGTGTCTCAATACTAAAAATTAAATCATACACCTTAATCATAATTTCTAAATCTTAAACCCTAAAAATAGATCATATAACATAAATTCTAAACTCTAACTGTTGAGATTTAGGGTGCTCGATTCGATCAACCGTTCTTGCTCGCCAAGTATGGAGAAGTTGGATAATTGGGTGTTTTAGTGGGAGGTGAAAAATTTGCAATTTGACACAAGGATTTATAGTGGTTCAACCTTCTAACCAAGGTCTACATCCACTACCTTAGCTCCCCACTAAGGATTTCCAACAAATTCACTAAGAATTTCGTCCCCTTTTCTAGGATTAGGAGGAAACCGTTACAACCCTCAAAGCTTTCTAACCAAAGCTTGAAGGAACACTCTCTTTACAAAGAAAGACTTAGCAAACTAGAAATCCCTCTAAAAGGTGTTTGTTTGCAATTCTAAGCACTCACCCAAAACCTAGACACTTGAGCAAATTTAACAATGTAAGCTCACAAGTGTTGTCTAAGCAAGAAATAAACAATTTAAGCTCTAGACAAATTTTGACATCATAATGTTGTAACAATTGAAGCATTAACCATTACAAGATGCTTGGAGGTCCCTTTTATACTCCCAATTGAGTTTGTAGCCGTTGCTAGCCGTTGGGATTGAATTGGAGCCGTTGGAGCCTTTATTTCCCACCATAAATGCAGTTCTGCAGCTTGGCGTATCGATACTCGTCAAACCGTATCGATACGGTCTCAATGAGGAAATAGCCGTTGGCTTCTTCAGCTGATGCGTATCGATACGCTTACCTGGCGTATCGGTACGGTCCTGCAATTTAAAAGACCGTTGGGAAAATGACCGTTGGGGTAGTTAGGCGTATCGGTACGCGATACAACCGTATCGGTACGCGACTAGCCGTTGGGCTATTTCAAAGCTCACCGTATCGATACGGCTAAGCGTATCGGTACGGGTTTTGGCTACTGGAAAATCTGGTGGCTTGAAACTCTAAAACGTATCGGTACCCTTCTATACCGTATCGATACGGGTACATAAAAATACAGGTTTTGACCACTTTAAATGTACTTTAAGTCCATTCCAAAGCCTTTAAAACCCTTAAACATATTTTCAAGTTGTTTTTGACTAAAAACTCATTTTAAATTCTTTGCAATTTAGTCCAAAACATTTTTCAAATATTATATCAAAACTTAGTTCTACAATCTCCCCCTTTTTGATATAATAAAACCAACTTGAAAAATTGTTTGGAATTCTCCCCCTTTGACTTTAAAATTGTGAATAAGAGATTTGTACAAATGAAAACAAGTAAAGTTCCCCCTTATTCATTTGAAAATTCAATTTTTCAAACCATTTTCTCCCCCTTTTTGTTATATCAAAAAGAATTTAAAATGACATTTAAGTTCAAGATAACATAAGAGGCAAAAAATTTTTTTTGACACATTTAAAATATTGGTTTAAAAATGGCTCCCCCTTACTCAAAGCATCATGAGAATGTTAGTTCAACATATATGAATATCTAGTTGACATAAAAGAAAATAAATCAAATAAACACTAAAGCAACTAGATTTTACCACACTTGAACTCAAGGGAGGATGTGAAGCCTTCCTTCTTCAAGTGTTCTTCCTTTGTGTGCATGGAGCTCCCCCTCAATTTTTGACTTGTTGATCACTCTCCATCACACCTAGCAAAAGACAATCAAGTAATTTTTGGTATCCAAATTGCTTTGGATCCATAGACATTAGTAGCACTAAATTTAGTCCCCTTAGGAATCCATTTTTCAATTTCATCCTTTTTAGTTGAAGTGGTTAGTTCTTTTGGGACCCAAAAACTTCTAAAACATTTTCCATTCACAAATCTAGGAGCACTAGATTGTCTTACATAAAAGTTTGATTTTCCAAAACTATTTTTCTTTTCAAGTTCATTGGAAATCAAATCTTTTTCTTTTTGAACTTTGAGAAGCAAATTTTGCAAATCAAAACATTTTCGTTCAAAATCTTTTAATCTTGCTTCAAGTTCAAGATTTGTTTTGGAAAGCAAATCATTTTCAATTTTTATTTTTGAAATCAACTTTTTGTTTTTAGAAAATGATGCCTTGAATTCCAAAAGCAAATCATCATAGGCATCTTGTAACTCATCAAATGTATAAGAATTTGAAATAGATGATTAGAAGTTACCTCCCCCTCATTGAGGGTCATCAAGCATAGGTGGGCTACTTCATCATCGGTGGAGTCTTCATCACTCCATGTGGCCACATATGCTTGTTTTGAAGATGATCCCTTCTTTTTGGATTTATGGGAGTCCTTCATCTTCTTCACCGATTCAAGCTTGTATTTTTCCATTTTGCTCTTCATGAACCGGGCGAATTTGTTGAAGAGATAGGCCATCTCTTCATCCTCACTTTCCTCCTCACTTAAGTCTACATGGTGGCATGTGGAGGATTTGAGAGCTACGGCACTTGCATTGATGCCTAGCTCCATGATCTTCTTCTTCCCCATTGCTCTAATCTCTTCCTTCTTCTTCTCCTCTTCTTTGTTTTTCTTCATTATTTGGTGAGTGAGAAGTGACCCCATGAGTTCATCAAGCTTCAAGGTTTTGAGATTCTTGGCTTCAATGATGGCGGTCCTCTTTGAGTCCCATGACTCGGGAAGGGAGTAGATGAGCTTTCGGACAAGCTTTTCTTCCGGGATGGCTTCTCCATAACCTTTAAGACCATTGGTGATGGTGGAGAACCTATCAAACATCTTCTCGATGTTCTCTTCCGGATCCATCTTGAAGTTCTCATACTCTAAGGTGAGGAGCCCAATCTTGGTCTCTTTGACTTCATTGGTTCCTTCGTATGTGACTTCAAGCTTGTCCCATACTTCCTTGGCACTCTCACAAGAAGACATCTTCTCATAGATGGTTGGGCCAAAAGCACAAAAGAGCATGTGCAAGGCTTTGCAATTAAGCTCTATCTTCTTGCGATCGTCGGCACTCCATTCCGCTTTGCTTCCTTGAGGCACGAACGGACCATCTTCAACTATGTCCCATAGCTTGTAGTCTCTTGATTTCAAGAAGAATTTCATCTTTGTCTTCCAATGGGCATAGTGATTTCCGTCGAAGAAGGGCCGTTTGTCGATTGATTGCGCCATTTGAGCCGATTGGTGAAATGTTGATCGAGCTTGCCGGATCTTCTCAATAAGATGTGAATCCCTTTCGATTGAGCCAAGCTCTGATACCAATTGTTGAGATTTAGGGTGCTCGATTCGATCAACCGTTCTTGCTCGCCAAGTGTGGAGAAGTTGGATAATTGGGTGTTTTAGTGGGAGGTGAAAAATTGGCAATTTGACACAAGGATTTATAGTGGTTCAACCTTCTAACCAAGGTCTACATCCACTACCTTAGCTCCCCACTAAGGATTTCTAACAAATTCACTAAGAATTTCGTCCCCTTTTCTAGGATTAGGAGGAAACCGTTACAACCCTCAAAGCTTTCTAACCAAAGCTTGAAGGAACACTCTCTTTACAAAGAAAGACTTAGCAAACTAGAAATCCCTCTAAAAGGTGTTTGTTTGCAATTCTAAGCACTCACCCAAAACCTAGACACTTGAGCAAATTTAACAATGTAAGCTCACAAGTGTTGTCTAAGCAAGAAATAAACAATTTAAGCTCTAGACAAATTTTGACATCATAATGTTGTAACAATTGAAGCATTAACCATTACAAGATGCTTGGAGGTCCCTTTTATACTCCCAATTGAGTTTGTAGCCGTTGCTAGCCGTTGGGATTGAATTGGAGCCGTTGGAGCCTTTATTTCCCACCATAAATGCAGTTCTGCAGCTTGGCGTATCGATACTCGTCAAACCGTATCGATACGGTCTCAATGAGAAAAGAGCCGTTGGCTTCTTCAGCTGATGCGTATCGATACGCTTACCTGGCGTATCGGTACGGTCCTACAATTTAAAAGACCGTTGGGAAAATGACCGTTGGGGTAGTTAGGCGTATCGGTACGCGATACAACCGTATCGGTACGCGACTAGCCGTTGGGCTATTTCAAAGCTCACCGTATCGATACGGCTAAGCGTATCGGTACGGGTTTTGGCTACTGGAAAATCTGGTGGCTTGAAACCCTAAAACGTATCGGTACCCTTTTATACCGTATCGATACGGGTACATAAAAATACAGGTTTTGACCACTTTAAATGTACTTTAAGTCCATTCCAAAGCCTTTAAAACCCTTAAACATATTTTTAAGTTGTTTTTGACTAAAAACTCATTTTAAATTCTTTGCAATTTAGTCCAAAACATTTTTCAAATATTATATCAAAACTTAGTTCTACACTAACTCTCAACCATATTTTCAATGTTAGTGCATACATAGGGACACTAAAAAAGAGATAGACAATTTCTATTCCAATAATCCTATAAAGAGCGTTACTAAAAATTAACGAGAAAATCCACGAGTACAAGTACAACAAATATAAAATATGATTTAATTTTCTTAGGGTTAGCTTTTCTCTCAAATTCAGTGCAGCCTTAGGCTTGGTTGTCGATCGTCGGTCATCCTCTTTTTATTTATTTGTTCCGTTCTTTTGCTTTTAGTCCTTTTAGTTCAATAAATTTATCTTTATGACACGCTTTTTTACCTTTTGGTACGTTTTTCTGCTTTTTAGCATGTTTTTCTGCCTCTTGGCATGCTTTTCTGTTCTTTGTTTTTTGTTATGGTTGGATTTGACGTTGCCACGACTGATCAAGATAGCGCTATTTTGATTATCATGTTGATCTCCCTATTTTGGACCCTCGATTTGGATCTCGATGCAAGTTTCGTCACCGCTCTTGTTCGCGATTGAGTTGTGGTAATAAACATGTTGTCAACGTGCCCCAATTCTGTAATATGCATTTTTAATGTCGTTTGTTGATGGTTTTTTACCTTCATCGTCGAGCTTTAGAGATGTTTATATACTTTTTCGAGTCTTTGATTTAGGTTTTACCTTTTCTTTTCTTGGGTCCTGTTTATGATCTAGAGACATTAGTTTTCGTGCTTTTATGATTATGTCCGAATCATGTTTGTTTACTAGCATTGTAAACTTTCATCTTGAATTTTTCCTTTATTAATAAAACCGACGTACTTATATTTAAAAAAATATATAAAAATAAGAGTTATTTAACCAATAATCAATATATGAATTAAGAATAAGATAAATGAAATGTTTGTACGTAGGGATGGGCATGAGACTAGGACTTAGATTCAATGAGTTTCGACCAAAATTTATTTTATAGGGCCGAGTTTTAAAAAAAATTGAGTTTGGATTGAGTTAGTTATGGTGGAAACTATTAAATATTAGCTCGTGCCAGGTTCAAGTTTTGGATGAAAAATACTTGACCCGAGATATTTATATAAATTTTCTATATATTTAGGAGTAATTATTATAATGTTCTCTCATTATATATTTTTTCTTTATAACATGTATGTTCGTTTTACGGTTCATGTTCTGGGTATGAGGTTGCCTCTCCCAACAATGTTCCTCTCCTTAGGAGTGCAATGTGCCTTACCGATGTACTCAACACTTGTTGGTTCATTATATATTTTTTCAATTGTATTTTTAATTTTATCGAATAAAAAAAAGGAAAATAGCGATAATTACTATAGATACCTTTATTTCCCCTTTATTTTTAATAAAATAAAAAATATTTTTTTCAGATCAGGTCGAAGACGAGTTTTAATCCTAAAAAATTAAGTTAGATGAAAATTCACCACATGTCGAATCGAATTCAAATAGAACCTTTATATTTTCGAATTAGGTTCGAGTTGTTAAAAAAATCAATCCAACATGGTCATGTCCATCTCAATTTGTACGTTTGTTTAGTTGTTAATTGCAATTTTGTTCTTTAAATATATTATTTATTCTAATGAATGTATTATATTGTTTCTTTCTAGGTATCTTTTATTTTACATAATTTCTATTTTTAATGTTTTTAAAGTCCCAAAACTAAAAATTATCCTTTTCCCCACTTATCGGAATTTTAGGATTTTCTTTATAGCATTGCAAGCTTCCCCAAAACCAATCCAATACAATACTATATGTAGCCGATTAAACAATTATATATTAATTGAACAAAAATTATCCGCTTTTTATGTCCCTATTTATACTTTAAAAGGTTAAATTTTAAATTCTAAATTATAAACTCTAAAAATTAAACTATACACCTTAAATCTAATCTTTAACTTTAAACCTTAACCATTAATTCAACTTTTTAGTGTTGCGCAGGGACAAAGTCAAAAATTAAAAGTTAAAGGGCCGAGAATAAAATGTTACGATAAGAATTATAAATAAATTCGAAAAAGACAAGACTAGAAATGTCAATAATAGGATTTCATCTGAGCTAGCAAATTTGATCGCTTGGCCAAGCTGTTCATCTTTGTTTCCTCATATTTCCTTAAGTGAGTTAGGTTTGGAGGTGTTCATCGTTCGATTAAAACCGAAATAACCGACCAAACCAAATTATTTTAGTTAAACGGTCGGCGGCTGAAGTTTTTTTTGCCGATTAACGGTTAAAATTTTTTTCAAAATTCAATTATCGGTTAATTTGGTTCAAAATTGATTAATTAATCAAATTATCCAAATTTCCTGAAATCTAAATATTATATAAATTATATATATATATATATATATATATATTAAGCCCAAACCCAATATAAAATTGAAACCCAAAGAAAAAATACCTGAAATTATTTAAAATTTAAATAAAACTAAGAAACAAAAACTAAAATCATACATTATCCTTCATTCTTGTTTTTACACTTGTTTAATAGAAATAATGTTTACATTTGATCTCTATTAAGTTATGCACGATTGATTCTCTTGATAGCAATTCAAGTATTTTATTTATTTTATCAAAGTTCGAGTTAATTGACTACTTAACTTGGTATTTTTTTATTAGTAGACCTTGCACTTCTTTTGTTACTTATTTTTAATGTAATATTTAATCTAAATTCTAATTTTTTAACTAAATATTGTTTAAATTAAACGCAAATTTTCTAAACTAAAAATTATTTTCGAGGATTTTTATTTTGTGAATTAAATTATATTGTTATTTTGATTAGGATTAGAAAATTTATAAAAATTTGGTTAATTTGAAAATTAACCGAATTAACCGCATTTATTCAGTTCAATTAGTTTTTTTTTAAATGGTTAAAGAAAAAAACTTCAGTTAATTCGGTTAATGGTAATTCGGTACGAACGATGACCGAATTAACCGTTTCAACACCCCTACTTAGGTCATGAGTTCTAGACTCACTAGGAATACCCCTTTCCTTTCCCTAGAGTCTCATTACCCTCCCCTCTAGGTAGAATTAGGGTTTATCAAAAATAACAATAATAGGATTTCATCTATTGACTTTAAGTAAAACAAGTTTACTTTCACTTACACACTATACCACTAAGTTAAAAATTATTTAATGATATCAGAGTAAATAAAATAAATTATAATTTAAAATTTTAGAGAGGCCAAATTAAAAAAATGGGTTGTAAAGGTAAAAATATAGACCGTAAAGGTGAACCACGGGGTCATGCCTCTACTAGCTCTCTTTTGACCACGCCCTTGGTGTGAAGACATAAATAGAGACACCAAAAGAGACAGATAATTTATGTTCACATTAATTCTACTTTTACTTAAATAAATTAGAAGAGTCAAGTTTTGAATAAATTAAAATTGTTCAATTATTTATTTAATGTTATAAATTTTCAACTATCAAATAATATTTATTATTTAAAAGAAACATTAGTCTTGATCAATATATATATATATATATATATATATATATATATAGGGATAGGATACAGTTACGCAATGTAAAACTCAAAAGTTTTACACGCTTTTTGGATCGTTGGATGAGTGAAACGTATGTATGAGATAAAGTAAGGAGTTAATCTTAGCCATCTATTTCCTCCATCCAACGATCCAAATAACGTGTAAAACTTAAAGAGTTTTACACTATGTAAGTTGATCCTAACCCATATATATATACAGGGCCGTCTCGGAAATTTTCGGGGCTCCGAGCGAACCTCTATATAACAAAAGCATATTTTATTAGTTTGAACAATCAAAGTAATATTTTTTTAAGTTTTAATTACAAAATAAGTGTCCAAACTATACACGTTTTTTTTTTGCTTTAGGTGCCTAAAGTTTATTTTGTTATTATTTTGAGGTATCGATCATTATTTTTTATATAAAAAATGAAACTTTAGACACCTAAAACAAAAAAAACGACATAATTTGGGCACTGATTTTTTTAAAAATAGACACCTGAAACAAAAGGCAGCATAATTTGAGCACTTGTTTTTAATTTTTTAACGGTCGTTATCTAGAAATGGTCACAGAGTAAACTTCAGACACTTATTTTGACCCAAAAAAACATTTTAGTGTCTAAAAATAAAAAAAAGTATAGTTTGTACACTTATTTTGTAGTTAAGCATTTCTTTAATAAATCATAAAAATATGATTAAATTTTTATCAAACACATTATTTTCATTGTTAGATTAATTAATTTATTTATCTAGAAAAAAATTAATTTTTACCATTAAATTAATTATTTGATTAATTAAAAAATATGAAAAAAATTAAAATTTAGGGGCCCTAGTCTGGTTGGGGCCCCTGAGCGGTCGCTCGGGGTGCTCCCCCTCACGGCATGTATATATATAAAGAGAGATTCAAACATCTTATGCATGAAAAAAAAAATTATAAAACTAAAATCTAATGGTAAGTTTATTAAGATGTTAATAATACAATAAGATATGTTTAAAAAAAATTATAAAACTAAAATCTCATGCATACGCGGTAATTTTTTTTGTTTCTACAAGCATTTTAGTTTTAGGGTTTAAGGTATTAGTTTAGAGTTTATAGTTCAGGGATTTTATTGTAGGAGTTTAGAATTTAGGGTTCATGATTAGAATTTATGGTTTAGTGTTACAATTTAGGATTTAGAGGTTATAGTTTAGG
This sequence comes from Hibiscus trionum, assembly GCA_030270665.1. Taxonomy (NCBI): domain Eukaryota; kingdom Viridiplantae; phylum Streptophyta; class Magnoliopsida; order Malvales; family Malvaceae; genus Hibiscus; species Hibiscus trionum. The sequence continues at coordinate 2,012,748 of BSYR01000046.1, forward strand.
TTTTAAGGTAATATGATTAAGGATTTAGGTTTTAACTTATAAACTCTAAATTCTATCCACATCTCCTAAATTTAAAACTACTACACTTAACTCATAAACTCTAAACGGGTGCCCTAAACCTTAAAATTATGGCACTTATGTAAACAAAAATTTCAACAAGTGCTTGTACATGGAATTAAGAATTCACTAATTCACTTCATCATATAAGAATTCACTTCATCATATAGGTTTTGATTAACAAGCCAGTGCCAATAAAATTAAGAATTACTTAATTATCATTTTAGTTTTTTATACATGATATTAAAACGATACACTAATTCACTAATTTTTTATGGAATTATACTTTATGCATATTAATCAGATATAAACCGATTTAAAACTGGCACTTCTCAATTTGTGAGAGAGGGGAAGGTAGCCTGCATGAGTGCATGTTATCCAAATGTAATGCCCGAATTAGGTTGATCATTAAAAAGTAAATTATAATATAAATGAATAATTAGCAAAAAAAAATTAAATATTCAACACAAAAATGAACACATGCATGCAAAGAATGATCATAAATGGAAATTAAAATTCAAATAACAGCTCTTTCCCGTTATTAATTTTGAAGACAAGGCTAGTAAGATATACATTTATATATAGTTTTAGAAAATTATCTTCAATGTTCATATATAAATTAAGTGAGAAAATCTCAGTAAAAAAACAGAAAAGAGAAATATATGGAGTAGTATATATAAATATGGTTTATACAAAAAATACTCTAACTTACTGATGGAACATTCTTCTTCCTGGGAAGGTACTAGTTCTTTAGGCAGCATTATATCAATGTCGTGAGCACAGATTTATCTTCTCTTCGGATGGAACTCGAATTCGAACTTAAAGACCGGACTCAGATTCATAATCCTAAAAGGAGAAGAAAAAAAATCCAGAACTTAAACGATTGTTCTTGATTCATGGTGAACATTAGAAGGAAGGTCTTGTTGCACTCCAATTACCAAACACATCACCTGGAAAAGGATAAGTTCCCAAATTATAGAAAGGTACGCCTCCGCCGCCGCCAGTTCCGGTTGCGCCACCACCGTTTCCACTACCTCCGCCACTTCCAGTCAATGCAGACGATTGTGAAGCTGCCGGCTGATGTTGTACTTGTTGTGAGTCTTCTTCTTCTTCTTCAAGCGGTAACCTATCGTAAACCGCATTCGCAAACGATGCAGCCATTAATACAACCGGACCCGAAGCCATCAACGGACCCACCACGCTCCCTCCGACTACTTGACCCTGAACGCCGGCGAGATAAACCGTCAATCCACCAGCTCCAGGCGGCGCTGGCGGTGGGAGAGAAGTTCCAGTTAAAGATAAAATCTCGAACCGCCCGTGTAATGTTACGACACCTCCGGGTGGAGCACCCGGTTGCCGCAACGTAACATTGGTGACGGCACCGGTCCCACTGAGTACACAAACGCCCCGACCGCGCCGACGCGCGTAGTCCGACACCGAATCAACTATGTCCGAACCGGACGAGATTTCGAGCACGTGGGATCTCAGTGCGTTCGGACTGTCGCGAGTAACGATTATGGGTGGCTTCGGTTTGTTCTTCGACCCCGCCGGACGTCCACGTGGCCTTCTTCCCGGAGTAATACCTCCTCCGCCGGAGCTTGTGGTGGTTGCTGCGTCGGGATGATCGGTTCCCTGCTTGTCCGGTGAGTTTCCGAGCAGCTGATGAACGTAGCGAGAATCGGTGGCCGATTCCATCGCTAAAAGTCCCACTTTCAAACACTTTTAATATCGAACTTCGATCTAACACTTTGATTAAAACTGGGAAATTAAAGAGAAAAATTGATCAAAAAACAACAGAAAATATTCTTTTGAAGGGCTAGGTTTTCTCATGAATATGACCTTACAGTTCTTGAGGAATTCAACTCAAAAACAAGTTAAAACTTTAAGCTTTTTTCCTCCATACCCAGATCCAGATCTTTGCAAAGAAGAAAATTTATAATAAATAAGTGAAAAAATGAAAGAACAAATCAAACCCACTCCATGAACTACAGTACTGTATCTAAGTATATATATATAATTAAAATGAATGAAAATTATTTATATATTGGAGTTGTTTTTCTTTTCATTACCTCAAAATCTATGGGCTTGAATGTCTGAAACTGGAGCTTTGAATGGATTCAAGGAGAGTTTGATTTTCCTTTTTCTGGGGAAAACAAAGGAGTGAAGCAAAGTGAGGAAAAGAGGGAGAAATTTTTCCTATTTAATGTTAAAAGCTTAAAGATAAAGAAGTAAGCTTTGTTGACAAGCAAGGCATGAGACTACCATGTAGAGAGATACAATTATGTAGGTGAATATAATATGAAAAAAATAATTAAATATGAATATATTGGAATCTATATTATTTAAATATAAAATAGTTATATTTCAATACCCACTCAGTCAATCCGTCCATTAATTTTATTTTTTATTGATTTTTAAAAATTAAATATTTTAAATTTGGATCATAATTATTTTAAATAGTTAGATTTTATAATATATATTTTTTAAAATCATTCAATTGAAAGTTTATAAACTATATTTTTTATATTTTTATCAATAATAAAATTTAGATAACAATGAATCAAAATTAAAAACAAAATTAACTAAAAAAGTGAATAAAAGACAATTTTAATGTCACATAGGAATTAGATAATATGTATAAAAAATTGTATAAACTCTGTAGTCAAAGTATGGATAAAAAATGATATAGTCAATACAAAGCTTTGTAATGCTTGGGGCTTCCTCTAAAAATGTATAGCTTGAGGTTTTTTTTATGGATAATATGTTTATTGTAGCAGTTTATTGCTTTTTGGATAAATAATATACAATATTTTATCTAAAAATTTTTATGTATAGAAATTATACATTCTTTTTCGTTTAAATAGAAAACCGGGATGAGATGTTAGGTCCTTTAAGTGATGTTAGAGATTTGAATCCTAATGTTGTGAACATAAAAAATTGGGTTGAGAGAGTCGCTCTTATATTGGGCATCTTCAAAATTCGATGTGAATTAGTTAACCAATAAATCCGATACAAATAGCTAAAAAAAATCAAACTATTATAAAGTTAAAATTTGAGTCGATAATTGAACAATATAACATAAATACCACTAAATTATATATATATATATATATATATATAATGGATAAGATTAAACACTCATATTTTTTTTAAATGTTTTAATTTTTAATTTTTCATCTCATCTATCTATTTTACTCCTCAAATAGTTATGGATTAGTATAAAACCAAAAGAATTTTACCTACATAAGTAGATCCTAATCTAATATAATATTAAGTAAATATCATATTAATATCACAATTATTATATTTAATATATAATTCATAAAACATAGGATTTGCTATCCTTTGACCAGTGACGGAACCATGTAGTGGATATAATTACATTTTTAGTCCTTTTTAGTTTAAATGTTAATCAAATAAGGCTTTTGCTCCTCCCAATTTTTAGATTTAATAGCTTAATAGACTTTTGCCCCTCCCAACATTGAATCCTAACTCCGTCCCTGCCTTTGACCAAGCAAATGGTGGCAGAGTTGGAGAGATTAAGAATACGAGACACCTTATAATTATATGATGTAAATATAGTATATTATAAAAACAAATAAAATATTATACAAATTTACTAATATTTTATAATATATAATATAAGAATATTTATATATAAATAAATAAATAAATCACAATATCCGAGGAGTCAGATGCAGCATCCACGTCTGCCCAACGTGTCAGACACGTGGGGAGTGTCCGCATCATTGGAACTTGCCACTCAGACCAACGTATCTTATTCTTATCCTTTTTGTTTTTCATCTTTTTTTCTTCGTATAATAATAATAATAATAATAATAATAATAATAAAGGTAAACTAGGTCAGGTACCACTAAATTATAGAGGGTGACCTGTTTTTATTATCAACCTTTCAATTGGTCCAAACTTATCATTAAATTTTATTTTTCGACTCGTTTATACCACCGGCCATTAAATCGTTAATTCCGTGATGACATGGAAGCTACACCAAAATAACGTCATTTTGGTGCCGCTATTTTGATACTAAATGGCTCAAAACGACGTCGTTTTATTCTGGCGTCCATGTCATCACGGAGTTAACGATTTGACGGCAGGTGGTATAAACGAGTCAAAAAATAAAGTTTGATGGTAAGTTTGGACCAATTGAAAAGTTGATGGTAAAAACAGGTCACCCCCTATTGTTCGGTGGTACCTGACATAATTTGCCCTAATAATAATAATTATTATTAAATACACAAGCGGCGAAAACAAAAATTTTTCACAAGTTCATTAGTTTTAGAGATAGATTTAAATTTTAAGGTTTAAAGATTAGGGGTTTGATTTAGTGGTTTAGAATTGATGTGTTTTTGTTAGTATTTTGGGTTTAAGTTACAATTTAGGGCTTACATGTTAAAACTTAAATATCTAACTATATTACACTAACTCTAAATCTTAACCTCTAAACCTTAAATTCTAACCATAACCCCTAAATTTTAAACCCCTACCCCTAAACCATTATCCTATAAACACTCAAATTTAATCTTAGACCTTAAAAGCAAAGTGCTTATGAAAACTTTTTGTTTCCACCGCATGTGTATTGAATATAAATCCTAACAATAATACTTTCATTTTTGAGATAGTTATTCTCTAAAATATCCCTGAGTTTCTATCTTTGTTAGTGTCGTCTCTGGTGATATCTTTTATACCGTCAATTAGATTTTAATTTTTATATTAATTGTATATAAATATTTTTTTACGATGAAAGATCATTTGTTATTTTTTAGTTTCACTTTTCTATGTTTTGCTTTGTCGAAAGTCATGTTACATTGACTTTTTTTTTGATTGTTTTCATTTGTTTGTATGATACCTTTTTATCCATATTTTTATAGATTTTGTTTGACTTCATGACAATATTATCTGTTGTTATAATATTATTTGTTGTTATAATAGTTGAGCGTTCATGTAACAAATATTATTGAGCCTTTTTAATCTCAAAATGATCGACGGTATATTATTTTTATGATACTCTTGTAGTAATTTGTCGGTGTGCCAAAAACTCATAACAAAAAAAGTATTTGATTCATGAAACTTTCTCGTCGAACTATACATTTGTTGAGTTATTATCGAGAAGACGGAGTAAAATTTTCAAAGAATGGATGCGTTTTAATTTTATCTTCCAGTCTTTCAAATTTCTTGTATTCTTTATAGATTATTCTTCATAAATATTCATGACTTAAAGTGTGTTTATGTTTTTGTAATTTTTTTATTTAATTAAATTCAATTTTGTTATGAATATTTATGTATGTGGATGTTTATCATGATAAGAACTTTATCATGGAGATTTGACTTACTTTATCATTAGGAATATTATCTACATTAATTTTAATGTATTATGTACTTCTTATGCTTATAAATAGATGATTTACTGAAGGCATTGTACATACAATTCTATATTTAAGAATAATACAAATCTCCATCTTTCTCTCATCTCTTTGTTCTTCTTGTTCTTCGTTCTTATTCTTGTTTTTCTTTATTTTATTCACAACACGTTACCAGCACGAGACTCTAACCAACTGAAGTGTTTGTCGTTCGAATCCTAAAAGAGTTTGCCAAAAAGAATTTGATTCTAGTATGAATCAAAGATAATTTCTTCTCCCTCAATTATATTTTAATTGTCGATTATCTTTATCTCTTGATCTTTAACTTGATTTTTAATTTTTGAAAAATCATTGGTTGCTCGTGTTAGTGTAGCCAGAGAGACGTGACGTAAAGAAATTATGAGAAGTTGTTTCGCTCATTTGTTATGTCTCCATTGTCCTCGAGAGAAAAATTATTATCGGTAAACTTTATTTTTTTCTTTAAATTATGATTTTAATGTGTGATAAATTAGGGTGAATTTCAATCTATAAAAAGATTGTTATAAAGTCTATATTTGCTCGAAAGCAATATTTCTTCTTCGCCGAAAAACTCGACCATAGACTTCTCCCAATTTTAAGTTACGGAAATTCGTCTTGATCCAAAAATTTTATGGGAGGTATTCCCTGAAGTGAATGCAAAGCATGATGTTTATTCCATGCGATTATCAATGATGGGGCATTCCCTGAAGTGAATGCAAGCATGATGTTTATTCCATGCGATTATTGGAACTGTTTCATTCCCTATAGTGAATGCAAACATGGTAAATTATTATTCAATTAGAGACATAATTTCGATATAATCCAAGTATATTGGCTGGACGTCCCGTTCTGCGAGGCTACTGGTCTCAAAGGAGGTTTTTAAAGGACCTTATGGACTGATTTAACAATGCCGCGTACGAGAATTAAATCTTTGTTCTTTGTGATAAGGATATGTGAAAAAGGTTTCAAATGCCCACTGGCTCTACTCCATTCCCTGAAGTGAATGTGAGATTATATTATGGAATGAATAAAAACCACATTAGAAGTTGTGGTCGTGGTCGAGGCTATGAATATAGACATGAAAAATATGTCATTTTAAGAATACTTCTACCCACCGATAGTGAGGTTATAAGGATGACAAGAGTGATAAAGATCATTCTAATTGTAACACCCGTGTTTTGGGGTTAGGAGTTAGTCGGGTTCGTAGGTCCGATTCGGTAAAACTAGTTTTAATCAATTTGGCCTAGGCTTGACCTAATTGGAATTTAAAATAAAAAGGAGGGATCACTTTGGTGATTTAACCCAAAATAATTTAAAAGTAGACAACCTTTTTGAAAGTTAAAAAGAACAAAAAAAATGGTCTTCCTCCCCATTTCTTTCCCCCAACGTTGAAAACCCCTAAACCCTCCCCAAACCTCAAAATCACTATTCCATCAAATTTCTTCCTCATCTCAAGACCATTTTCAAAGGTAATTACATTTCTACACTCTCCTCTTCATCCTCTACCTTTACATGATTGTAGAATTTGAAACTATCAACTTTTGGAAATTTAGGGTTTAAAGAAAGTTTGAGTTTTTATTGGGTTTTTCAATTTGTTTTGAATTATTAAGTTGGGTTTTGGTTTAGTCACCTTAAAATACACATAATATGTTGAAATGAGTGAGTTTGGGTGAAAACCCGAAATGGGTCTTTGTGGTCATGTTTGAAGTGTCTAAAACTTGGGTTTTTGGTGAGTTTTAGGATTAATTTGGAGGGCTGATGGTTTAGGGATGTTAGGAAGGTGTTTTGGGACCAATTGGGTGTCATTTGGGTGTTTGAAAACATGGTTTTCAGCTAGGTTTAAGGGGAGCTCGAAAATGGACTTTTGGGTGCTTGTTTGGGTTGGAATTTGTTGAAGTTTGGTCTGCACTTATGGGGTGAGTTGAGGACTGAGTTTTAGCATTGATTTGTGAAGTAATGGATGTGTTTTGTTTGGCTAGAAGCAAGAGGAGGCATTGGTGGAGCATCAGGATCGAATCCGGGCTTGTAAGAGGCTTGCTTTGGTTGCTAAGGAAGGGTGGTGAGTAACTTTAAATGTGTTTTAAAGTTGGTTCAAGTGTGTGTAGTGTATGTGTTGGAATGTTCTTGGTAGGCCATTCCTATGTGGAGTTAAATTGGTAACTTAACCCCTTAATTCTTATAGATGCTATTTATGCTTTGCCTATTTGCTCTTGTGAAACATGGTTTGATGTGTATATGTGTATCTTGACATATGTATGTGATGAGTATGTGATGTGAATGGTGGATATGTGATGTGGTAAATGAAATTGACACTAATTAACTTACCGGGTGTAAATGATTGATCATTAGGATTAATGTGCACACAAATTGAGTCAAAACGTACGTGGCCTTGATGGCGTTGAGCCATCCAGGAGGAGTACGGTGATGTAACATTCCACCGGAAATTATTTATATTCTACGAGATGATGAGTGGAATCCCATCCGTAGGGCATGTGGTGATGAGTGGAATCCCGCCCATGCAAGGTCCGGTGATGAGTGTAATCCCACTGGGGTAAAGTGATTGTTGAGATTAAATCCGCACATCCGGGTAAACTAATGGTGGCCAATTGGACTTGTTCTTATAATTGTGATGTATGATGTTGATATTTGATGTTTGAGCTTAGTATGATGTGAGATGTCATATTATGACTCTTGAAAGACTAGCTAGGTTGACTTGATGTTTACCTATGTATATTGTATGTGTAGTTAAGGGATTTCATGCTTGAACCCTGCATTGTTGATGTTTTCGATTTTAGAGCATCCTCACTAAGCTTCTAGCTTACGCTCTCATTTTCAACAATGCAGATCATTAGCGTGGTGTTAGCTCGGAGCAAGGCGAAAGGGGGCTTCCAAGTTTTTGTTGCTCAAGTACGGTTTAGCAATTATGTAGTAGTTTAGCAATGTGGCAATAGTGTGTTTTGTGTGAGCGATGTATGACTCATATGCGTGTTTGATGTTTATGAATTGACTTTGATTGTAAACATGTTATGTCTTGCCAAATGCTTGTGTGATGGTATGCCTTAAGGATGTTTAAGTTGCTTTGAATGGCATGTAAATCTTATAGTGATGAATTGCTCCTTTTGGCTTTTAAAGTCTTCAAGCATGCCCTTTATGTAATGTTGCTTTTGCGTAAATGCCATGAATGGATGTTTCATCTTATGCCTTGTGTGTTTAAGCATGGTTGACATAAGATCCATGCCTCTAGTTCATGTATGCTTGTGTTGAGTGCTTCTTGGGGTCGTTTAGGGCCTTTAGAGTTGTGGAGAAGTGTTTAAATCTGGTTTCTAAAGGTTGTAGACAACCAATGTTTCGAAACGGGCTGAGACGTTTCGGAACGGGTAAGGCTTCAGGGACCCTGTATCGGAACTCGTTTCGATGCGGTTTGGCCACTGTGAGCCCCTGTTCCGATACGAGTTTCGGAACACTTTGGCTACTGGAAATCTGAGAAATTGCCGAGATGAAAGCGTTTCGAAACGGGTCTAAAGGTTTCGGAACGGTCAATATATCGTTGACCACGAGAAGTTGACCGTTGAGGGTGTTTCGGAACGGTTGACCTCCGTTCCGATACGACCTCCTCGTATGGGCTTGGGGCAGTTGACCAGGTTAAGGCGTTTCGATACGCCTCAATGGTGTTTCGAAACGGCCTGCCTAATGGATTAAAATTGGACTGTTTAGTGGATGTTTTGTGTTCAGATGATTGTCTTCCTCTTTTTATTCCGCTGTTATGATCATATAGGATTTAATGTGCCTTTAGAGAAGTTTAATATAAAAGAAAATTCTTTTAGGGTTGCTAACCGAGGGGGAACCTTAACGGGTTTCGCTTCAGTTTTCCCCGTGTGGCCTACTCGGACCGGTCATCCGGCTAGACCGGGACGAGGGGGTTACATTTATTGGTATCAGAGCCTGAGGTTACCGAGACCTCGGGCAGGTAAGTGAGGTAAGCTTGATATGTTAAGTGATTGTATTGATTGGTGTGTGCTTTGCCATGAAATCTTATTGTTTGACTGTTCGTATGATAATTTGAAGCAAGAGTTGCCGCGTTTGGTGTTGAGTCGTGTGCCCATTGCTACTATTACTTAATTTAAAAAGATTTTATTGTAAAGGGTGTACTTGAGCACTGTTGGACCCGTGCTTTGGCTAACGTAATCCTTATTTGTTTGTTGTTGTAGTTAATATCTTGCTAGCTGTACCATGAGACCACGTGGGAGGCCTATGATGGTTCGACCGGAACCACGAGCAGCGGCTCTGGGAGTTGAGCCAGTAGTTAGAGTTGAGGCTCAAGTGGGAGAGCCTGTTGCTGGAGTTGGAGCTCCATCACCACCACCTCCTCTACCAGAAGCAGGAGGCGAGGCCGGGGCCGAAGGAAAGGGGCCTCAGGGAGGCCAAGGTGGCCAAGGACCGGCCGGAATAGACTTAGCTCCTTTGGTTCAGGCGATAGCCGGGGCATTTCAGGCTGCAGTGGCTGGGGGTCAGGTAGCAGCACATCATCAGGGAGAGGGCACTGGTTTGCCATTAGAGAGACTCCGTGGTCTAGGGGCCGAAGAGTTCAGAGGGTCTACACTGGAGATATCTGAGTTGTGGTTTGAGAAGACTGTCTATATCCTCGCTCAGATGGGATGTACCGGAGAGCGCAAGCTGGGGTGTGTTGAGTCCTTGCTTTAGGGTGATGCCTACACTTGGTGGGTCACCATCACTTCGGGTATGGATGAGGCTGAGATTACTTGAGAGTTCTTTGAGTCAGCATTCCGTAAGAAGTATCTGGGTCCGCGATACCTCGATGAGAGGAAGATGAAGTTTATGGCTTTGCTTCAGGGGAGTATGACTGTGACAGACTATGAGATTCGATTTGTCAGGCTGAGTCAGTATGCATCTGAGCTTGTTCCTACTGAGGTGGAACGATGTAACCGATTCCGTTATGGGTTGAATGAAGAAATCAAGAGGTATACTCTAGCTTCAGATTACACTGATTTTGATGTCTTGGTCGTGAGGGCCAAGGACTTGGAGCACAGTTTGGGCTTGACCAAACGATCTGGTGGTTCTAGTTCGGGTAAGAGGTCCAGTGATTATGATAGAGGTGATGCCAAGAGGCATCGGGACAACCGGCATCATTATGATCATAGGCGTGGTGGCGGTAACCACGGTAGGGGCCAACAGGGCCAGAGGGCTGGTGGGAATTTGCCCACATGTGCTACATGCGGGAGGAACCACACCGGTGAGTGTTGGGGAAATTTCCACTCGTGTTGGAGTTGCGGAGCTAGGGATCACATTAGACGTGACTGTCCACATCAGGTGGGGCAGGCACCAGCTCAGGCTCCTGCTAGAGCCAATGACTTTCAGAGAGGCCGCGGGCGCGGTAGAGGGAACTTCCAGCCGAGAAATGATGGTCAGAGGAACATAGCACATGTAGTTGCAGTCCAGCCGGAGGGCGGAGGTCAGGCCAGAGTGTACGCTCAGCGTGTGGATCAGCATGACACCGATGTGATCGCAGGTAACTTCTCGATACAGTCTTTGGGTTTGCTTTCTTTGATTGACTCTGGGTCTACACATTCCTACATATTGAGTGAGCATGCACAGTCGTTGAACTTGCCTTGTGAAATGTTAGAGGTAGGAGTTAGTGTTACTAGTTCCTTTGGGGACACGGTAGTAGTTAGAAAAATGTACAGAAGGTGTCCGTTGATGGTTCAAGGACATGTGTTCCCAGTGGATATGATGAAGCTTCCTTTCTATGGTTTTGATGTAATTTTGGGTATGGACTGGCTCACGGAGCGTAGAGCTAGGATAGACTTTGAAACTAAGAGGATATCTTTGAGACTCACAGATGATTACGAGATTGTAGTGGTGGGTGAGAACGTGAAGTTCTTGTCCAATGTAGTTTCAGTTCTAGAGGCTAAGAGGTTAGTTGAGTTGGGTTGTGAAGCATACTTGGCCTATGTGATGAACCCTAACATGAGTGAGGTTAGACCTCAAGACATCCAGACAGTGTGTGACTTCCCTAGTGTGTTTCCGGAAGAGTTCCCAGGGTTACCACCAGACAGAGAGGTAGAGTTCACTATTGAGACTTATTCTGATTCAGCTCCTGTTTCGATTGCTCCGTATCGCATGACACCAAAAGAACTGAAAGAGTTGAAGACTCAGTTGCAAGAGTTGACAGATAGAGGCTTCATTCGACCTAGTTCTTCACCTTGGGGTGCACCAGTTTTGTTTGTGAAGAAGAAAGATGGAAGCATGAGAATGTGTATAGACTACAGACAATTGAACCAGCTAACAGTGAAGAATAAGTATCCTTTGCCTAGAATTGATGATTTGTTTGACCAGTTGAGAGGGGCATCAGTCTTTTTGAAAATTGACTTGAGGTCGGGTTACTACCAGCTAAAGGTAAGAGAGGTTGATGTACCGAAGACGGCCTTTAGGACTAGGTATGGTCACTATGAGTTTTTAGTCATGCCTTTTGGGTTGACTAATGCACCGGCTGCTTTCATAGATATGATGAATAGGATTTTTCATCAGTACCTAGATCAGTTTGTAGTTGTTTTTATAGATGACATCTTGGTGTATTCGCGAACTGAAGAAGACCATGACCGACACTTGAGACTAGTTTTGAAGACTTTGCTAGATCATCAGTTGTATGCGAAGTTGAGCAAGTGTGAATTCTGGATCCGAGAGGTAGTCTTCTTAGGACATGTAGTGTCAGCTGATGAGATTAGATTTGATCCGAAGAAGATAGAGGCCATTGTTGAATGGAAGCAACCAAAGTCTGTAACAGAGGTACGTAGCTTCCTAGGCTTAGCTGGATACTATAGAAGATTCGTAGAAGGTTTCTCTAAGTTAGCCGCTCCGTTGACACAGTTACTTCAGAAGAGTGTTCAGTTTGAGTGGACAGATGCAAGACAGAGAGCATTTGAGAAATTGAAAGAAGCTTTGACCCAAGCACCGATCTTGATTCAGCCAGAGTCTGGGAAAGACTATGTAGTTTACAGTGATGCTTCTTATGTAGGCCTAGGTTGTGTTCTCATGCAAGATAAGAGAGTGGTGGCTTATGCCTCAAGACAGTTGAAGACCCATGAGCGTAACTATCCGACCCATGACATAGAGTTAGCTGCAGTTGTGTTTGCTCTGAAGATTTGGAGGCACTATTTGTATGGTGAGAAATGCACAGTGTACACAGATCACAAGAGTTTGAAGTACATTATGACCCATCGAGATTTGAATCTCAGACAGCGTAGGTGGTTAGAGTTACTAAAAGACTATGATCTTACCATTGAGTACCATCCGGGTAAGGCCAATGTAGTGGCCGATGCATTGAGTAGAAAGATAGTCGTGGACTTGAGAGCCATGTTTGCTAGATTGAGCTTGTCCAGAGATGGTGGCTTGGTAGCCGTGTAGCGACGTCTTTTTTTTTTGAAAAACACTAATATATGTAAGTGTAGGTATAGAGGGAAGGGTATTTTAGAAATTTTGAAATAGGGGTTTAAAAAGGAATTTTTGGAAATTGAGGGGTAAATATAGATTTTAGAAAATTGTTGGAAAAATATTAGGGGATTTCAAAATTGTTTTAAAAATAGGGGGTTTTAGAAAAATATTTTGAAATAGGGGAATTTGAAAAAGGTTTTAAAAAATAGAAGGAGTCGCCACCGGCCACTTTGAAGTGGTAGACCAGACACCGAAAATAAAAACCAGAGATTCGAAAAGGGTTCGGAAGTCGGTTACACGCGAGGAAGGGCTAGCACCCTCGATATGCCCAAAAATTGGTACCAAAACTTTACCGCTTAATTAAAATCAGGTTTTGCGAATTAAAGTGACAATTTATACCGAAACTAGGTTATGCACGCGAGTAAATTTCGAAAATCCTAATATTCGAGAGTGAACGCCCGAACCACCACCACTACGACTGGTACTGGCCTCGTTCGTCCCCGAATAGAAGGACATCGCACTTTTGAAAACATTTTTAGTTTTTTTTTGAAAAAACGAACGAAAAACCGAATGCACAAGCACGAAATTAAATCTAGTCTAAAGTCCTACGATGCCAAAGGATGTCGATATCCGAGTGTTCGGAATATCGTTCCCACGCGGACACCGGGACCATGTGCTTTTGGCAAATAAGTCACAGAAAAAAAAGATTAAAGCAAATAAATCCAAAAATGGACCAAATTTAAAATAAAGTAAGATACAAGAAATTAAATAAACATCCGAAAAGGACCAGATCGGATAAAAAGAAATGCAAAAAAATAAAGACTGAAATTAAATATTAGTAGTCACGTTTGAAGTTAGTAAGTAACCCGAGTCGTAAGTAGCACAGCTCATGCTCCGATACAAGTCTCCGCAAAAATATAAAAACATGGTCGAACAAATAGAATAAGCGTGAGCAAATAATGACATAAAATACATAACATAAAGTGTAGATAAGGGGTAAATAGATGGTCGTAATATATATATATATATACACACACATTTATATATGCGTAACATAGTATGGTATGCAAACTATATAATACAATATAATATATACATATATACTAAGGAAATAATGCTAAAGGCTCATGCAAAAACACAGGGGTTATTATCGAATAAAACCCAAAATTTCAGGGCCCAATTCAGCATTTGTAGGGGTGAAATTGAAGAGAAATCGAAAACATAAAGGACCAGGGGCGCGATTTTGGAAAACAAAAGTCCTTGGGGAAAAATTTCAAAACACGGAGGGGCCTTTGGGAGATTAAACCAATTTAGAAAATATAAACTTAATATAAATACTCCCAGAAAATCATTTTGGCCCCTTTTTGGCTTTTTCTGTTTCCGAAATCAGAACCCTCTTTGCACTCACTGAAAACAACCCCTTTTCGAAACCCTAACGCCATCGTCCTGTTCGAAACGAAACAAACTCCATTCACTCAACGGTGTCTCACCATGCCCGATGCAGCAAGGATTCGATGGCTTATTGACATCCGGAAGGCGAAGCGACACGACTCGGACGATGGAGCAACGAACGGTAAAAACAACTCTCCTCTATTTTTTGATTTTTTTTGCATGCAAAATGAAATGGGGAAAATCCAGTACCTTCTGAAAAAAGTTGTGCTTTTTATTGATTTTTTTTTGACAATTGCCGGGGGAGAAAAATGATCTCTTTACAATGTTTTTGGTTCGGTTTTTTTAACCGGATGTTACAACAAAGAAAAAAAAGAGAAAGAGTTGACTTGTGCTCTGTTTTTGTTGTTGCTCTAATGTTGGTTGCCTCCTTGTCTAGTTGACCTTAGGGTCGTTTTGTTTCCATTTGTATTTCTGGTATACTGACTGCCTTTTCTTTTCTTCCGTGTATGTCGGGCTTACCCGAACGGGGGAGGCGTTGGCGTGCACCGAGTCAGGGGCGGCAGAGATATGCAGACGGATGGTCACGGGATCGGGCTACGCGCGCGTGGTGGGAGCCGGATCGTCTCAGACGCGCGCGTAGAACGCGAACAGGCGCCTGGTGCAACGTACGCGCTAATCTGGTCCGTTAGATCAAATTCGATCTAACGGCGGGGGCATGTGAGCGGCGCGGGCATTGATACCCTTGTTAGGGTTTCCTTCAGATGCGATCTGGTCCGTTGATCTCGCCCAGATCGAACGGTAACGGGGCTTGCGGCGCCAAGCCATTAGGGCTCCTCCTAAGGTTCCTTTTTACGGGAAATCTGGACCGTTGATCGCTGGCTTGATCCAACGGTTCCTGATCTGAGCGGCGACTGGATAAAAGGATAAACATGTATTAGGGTTTTTGTTTGGGACTATGGGCTTGTATGGGCTTGCATTATATTTTGTAGTGGACTGACTTAAATAAATTGGGTCCTTATTACTATTCATATTGGGTTTATTTATTTTATTTGTTTTGTTTATTTGTGTTACCATAATAATAATAATAGTAATATATATAGCTCGTAATAATAACAATAATAATAATAATAATTAATAACATTAACTCACACAATAATAAAAATAATAGTAATAGGTGATAGTAATACCTAATATATAATATATTATACTAATAGTAATGACAATATAAAATACACAATAATAACAGTAGTAATAATGATACTAATAAAATATTAAGATAATAAATACAAGACATATATAGGGATAATACTAATAGTAACACATGTATATATATATTTTCGTTTTCTTTTTTATTCTTTTTTTTCATTTTTCTTTTAAGCCCAATACAAGCCTTGAAAACGTAATCAAAACGAGTTTAAAATTCGGGACAAAATTAGTGATTACAAGCCGAGCTTCAGGTTAGACCTACTCTAGGTCAGTTGATTAGAGAGAAGCAGCTCTTAGATAGATCTTTGGCACCTCACGTACAAGATATAGTCGAAGGTAGATCTTCGGACTACAGTTTTAGAACCGATGGGGTTTTGTGTTTCAAAAATAGGATAGTTGTGCCAGAAGATAGTGACTTGAGACGTATGATCTTGACTGAAGCACACAATAGTCCGTTTGCTATGTAGGAGTTAGTCGGGTTCGTAGGTCCGAGCCGGTAAAACTAGTTTTAATCAATTTGGACTAGGCTTGACCTAATTGGAATTTAAAATAAAAAGGAGGGACCACTTTGGTGATTTAACCTAAAATAATTTAAAAGTAGACAACCTTTTTGAAAGTTAAAAAGAACAAAAAAAAGATGGTCTTCCTCCCCATTTCTTTCCCCCCAACGTTGAAAACCCCTAAACCCTCCTCAAACCTCAAAATCACTATTCCATCAAATTTCTTCCTCGTCTCAAGACCATTTTCAAAGGTAATTACATTTCTACACTCTCCTCTCCATCCTCTACCTTTACATGGTTGTAGAATTTGAAACTATCAACTTTTGGAAATTTAGGGTTTAAAGAAAGTTTGAGTTTTTATTAGGTTTTTCAATTTGTTTTGAATTATTAAGTTGGGTTTTGGTTTAGTCACCTTAAAATACACATAATATGTTGAAATGAGTGAGTTTGGGTGAAAACCCGAAATAGGTCTTTTTGGCCATGTTTGAAGTGTCTAAAACTTGGGTTTTGGTGAGTTTTAGGATTAATTTGGAGGGCTGATGGTTTATGGATGTTAGGAAGGTGTTTTGGGACCATTTGGGTGTTTGAAAACATGGTTTTCAGCTAGGTTTAAGGGGAGCTCGAAAATAGACTTTTGGGTGTTTGTTTGGGTTGGAATTTGTTGAAGTTTGGTATGCACTTATGGGGTGAGTTGAGGACTGAGTTTTAGCATTGATTTGTGAAGTAATGGATGTGTTTTGTTTGGCTAGAAGCAAGAGGAGGCATTGGTGGAGCATCGGGATCGAATCCGGGCTTGTAAGAGGCTTGCTTTGGTTGCTAAGGAAGGGTGGTGAGTAACTTTAAATGTGTTTTAAAGTTGGTTCAAGTGTGTGTAGTGTATGTGTTGGAATGTGCTTGGTAGGCCATTCCTATGTGGAGTTAAATTGGTAACTTAACCCCTTAATTCTTATAGATGATATTTATGCTTTGCCTATTTGCTCTTGTGAAATGTGGTTTGATGTGTATATGTGTATCTTGACATATGTATGTGATGAGTATGTGATGTGAATGGTGGATATGTGATGTGGTAAATGAAATTGGCACTAATTAACTTACCGGGTGTAAATGATCGATCATTAGGATTAATGTGCATACAAATTGAGTCAAAACGTACGTGGCCTTGATGGCGTTGAGCCATCAAGGAGGAGTACGGTGATGTAACATTCCACCGGAAATTATTTATATTCTACCGGATGATGAGTGGAATCCATCCGTAAGGCATGTGGTGATGAGTGAAATCCCGCCCATGCAAGGTTCGGTGATGAGTGTAATCCCACCGAGGTAAAGTGATTGTTGAGATTAAATCCGCACATCCAGGTAAACTAATGGTGGCCAATTGGACTTGTTCTTATAATTGTGATGTATGATGTTGATATTTGATGTTTGAGCTTAGTATGATGTGAGATGTCATATTATGACTCTTGAAAGACTAGCTAGGTTGACTTTATGTTTACCTATGTATGTTGTATGTGTAGTTAAGGGATTTCATGCTTGAACCCTGCATTGTTGATGTTTTCGATTTTAGAGCATCCTCACTAAGCTTCTAGCTTACGCTCTCATTTTCAACAATGCAGATCATTAGCGTGGTATTAGCTCGAAGCAAGGCAAAAGGGGGATTCCAAGTTTTTGTTGCTCAAGTACGGTTTAGCAATTATGTAGTAGTTTAGTAATGTGGCAAGAGTGTGTTTTGTGTGAGCGATGTATGACTCATATGTGTGTTTGATGTTTATGAATTGACTTTGATTGTAAACATGTTATGTCTTGCCAAATACTTGTGTGATGGTATGCCTAATGGATGTTTAAGTTGCTTTGAATGGCATGTAAATCTTATAGTGATGAATTGCTCCTTTTGGCTTTTAAAGTCTTCAAGCATGCCCTTTATGTAATGTTGCTTTTGTGTAAATGCCATGAATGGATGTTTCATCTTATTCCTTGTGTGTTTAAGCATGGTTGACATAGGATCCATGCCTCTAGTTCATGTATGCTTGTGTTGAGTTCTTCTTGGGGTCGTTTAGGGCCTTTAGAGTTGTGGAGAAGTGTTTAAATATGGTTTTTGAAGGTTGCAGACAGCCAGTGTTTCGAAACGGGCTGAGCCGTTTCAGAACGGGTAAGGCTTTAGAGACCCCGTATCGGAACTCGTTTCGATACGGTTTGGCCACTGTGAGCCCCTGTTTCGATACGAGTTTCGGAACACTTTGGCTACTGGAAATCTGAGAAATTGCCGAGATGAAAGCGTTTCGAAACGGGTCTAAAGGTTTCGGAACGGTCAATATCTCGTTGACGACGAGAAGTTGACCGTTGAGGGTGTTTCAGAACGGTTGACCTCCGTTCCGATACGACCTCCTCGTATGGGCTTGGGGCAGTTGACCAGGTCAAGGCGTTTCGATACGCCTCAATGGTGTTTCAAAACGGCCTGCCTAATGGATTAAAATTGGACTGTTTAGTGGCTGTTTTGTGTTCAGATGATTGTCTTCCTCTTTTTATTCCGCTGTTATGATCATATAGGATTTAATGTGCCTTTAGAGAAGTTTAATATAAAAGAAAATTCTTTCAGGGTTGCTAACCGAGGGGGAACCTTAACGGGTTTCGCTTCGATTTTCCCCGTGTTGCCTACTCGGACCGGTCATCCGGCCAGACCGAGACGAGGGGGTTACACTAATTAAGTAAAATTCTTCTTATTACCAATGCGATAGTACGTGTTGTACGTTGAAAAATCAACAATCATTGAATGATAAAGGAAATAAAATAGAAGCAAATTTTGTTGCGAAACATGACGAAGATGATACTGGTCCAATTTTATTTTGACATTGTTGGTCCAACTCATTTAGACGTTGTTGATTTTCTTATAACCTTCGAAGGAAATAAATCATCTTCTAATTATTCTCATAACTTTGAAGAGAATTATTTATCTTTTTATTTTTCTTTATGTTTATTTACTTTACACACATTAATTATTTATGTTTTATACTTATATTTATATATTATGATATTTATTTATTTTATTTAACATGATTACATGTCAAATATAATCTATGGTGACGATTTATGCTCAACATAAGCATAAGATATATTTTCCCATTTAAATACAAGGGAATAATGTGAGTACTATATCTCAAAGTACTAAAAATATTGATGCTCTAGAAGAGTAGTAAATTCTTGAGAGAAAGCACATTATGAAAATTGCAGAATTATGAATATTGCAATGATTACCGCTAATGGTAATAATATCGTCACCACTAGAAGTGGAAATTTTAAGAGAGCAATATGAGTTCGCAAAATATCCCTGTAACACCCCAAAAGTTCAAAAATAAAAAAATAAAAAAAAATAAAAATTAAATAAAATGGAACTGTGGTTGTGAGGGTTTGAAACCATGTCCTCTAGTCTTATGGACGAGGGTTTTTGCCACCAGGGCTAAGACCTTTCTTGGTTTAAGTTGTCTCGGGGTTAGTTTTAAACTATACATGTAGAGTATAGCCAATAATAATTAAAACAGACCATTGATCCGTCCACACTCTATTTTTAGGGTGTATTTTCGAATTAAAAAAAAAGGGTTCTAAACTCCCCCGACTGCCTCCGCCTTTGTCATGCCCGATCTCCGCCACCGCCGGGCCGTGGCGTGCACCGCCAGCACCGGCGTGACCGTCGCTCTGCTCCGATCGTGACCCAGCCCTCCACGCGCAGAGAAGTACCGCCATTCGCCGTGGAGAGCCGGTTGAAGTCCGGCAAAACCCAAGCGTCGTCTTTCTGTTTCCGTCCGATTCCGGCCGCCTCAGCCGTCCGTGCGCGACACCGCTACTGCCGGCATGTAGATCGTCTCACTCCGGTCATTTTGCCTCTGAGCACGCGCGTTGTCAAGCTGCTATCGCCGGCGAGAGCTTGATTGAAGGTTTGATATAACAAACCCTAATCGCCGTCGGTCTTCCTTCATTTTTCCGACGATGACGCCGTTGCCTCATGTTGTCGTTGGTATGGCTGAGCTCACCGTGTGGAGGGGAACAAAACCCCCTTATTCGATCATTCGATCGACGCCGGCGAAGCCTTCATCGGAGCTACGTGGATTTTCGCCGGTTCGCCTCTGATTTTGATATTTCCGGTAAGGTTCCGACGATTTTGTGAATAATCGGGTGCTTAGATTTAAGCCCATGTTCTGATCTGTATGTTTCCAACAGAAATGGTGCATTTCGGGCTTCCGGCGACCATACCGGCCACCGTCCGGCCACCAGAAAATTTTGGGTAAGTGAACTCGGTCCAAACCGGTCTGAACCGGTTGGACCGATTGAACCGGTCATTTTGGTCCGACCCGACCCGTCCGACCCGACCTGTCCGACCCGACCCGTCTGACCCGAACCGTCCGACCCGACCCGTCAACCCGAGTCAACTCGTCCGAGTCAACCGAGTCAACTCGTCCGAGCCAGCCCGAGTCAACTCAGTTGACTGCTGACGTCAGCATTGACTCTGACCCGTTGACCGTTGATCTGCTGACGTCAGCGTTGACTTGATGACTTCAGCGTTGACCGTTGACTTTGACTTTGACCAAAAAGTCAAATTTTCCGAAAAGCCCTATTTTATGTTTTTCGACGTCCTAAGTCCGATTTTGAAGCCCGTTTTGCAAAATTCTGACCCGAAGGCCTCCGAATCTGACCTTGAACCCGAAAGTGTTTAATTTTGTTAAGAGCTCTATGGATAAGAACTGAAATGTTAAATTTGTGTATTTGAAGGTATGCAAGTATCTCGGTATTCGAAATGTCATGGGACATCCAGTCTGGATTCTAATGCGATCGAATGTAGTATCAGGAGTCAACCGGTATAACTCGGAACTAAGGTAATACATTACTACCCCTTGTATGCTTTATGTACATGTTGATACCTGGTTAAAACATGCATGCTTATGATAATTGTTTTGTGAAATCTGCTTAAGCTGAATTCGATACGAAAAATAAGTATGAGATGTTGGATATGAAATTACGAAAATGCCCTTGGAGCATAAGTATGACTAAACTACCGCTCTGATAAAGGAAATGAACTAAAATCTGCATTTCGACTTGATTATGTAATTTACACCACCCAAGATGTATGTTTTAATGAAAAGACTTCGGCATTAATATGCAATTCGTGTGATACAAACTTGGATAATCCCTCAAACTCTGTATAACACATGAATGGGAATTCTCTGGAAATATTGTTGAAATCCTAAGTCGATCCCTATGATAGCAATGCGTGAATTATATAAGAATAACGTTATACCCTCAAGTTCTGCAACGAATGAATCGTCTACAAAGAGGCGGAGAATTATGGCGACTTAATTTCGTTTGAATACGTGAATGATGAAGGTACCAAATGATAATTCAGAAAGAAATGTTGGATTTATTCCAATTTCCAAAATGACTGAAAAGCCCTCTTGAGCTAAATATGCAGATATACATTTGATGAAATTCTGAGATTTTTAATAAGACTTTAAGGGCTAAAGCGCCCCTAAGTGTTAGGAATCACACTCATGTACGATAATCACTCCTGATATTAAAATAAGGTTGGAAGTTTTCTGCACAGAATATGAGTTCGACTACTCTGCGGTAGGTCTGGTGGTGAAATACGAAAGCAACCGTTCAAATATACTATACAGCCAGATACATTAGAAGGGTTGGTTAGAAATGCAAGGTTGAGGTATGTTAGTTTGAATGGTTTTGGAGGCTCGATAAACTTCTGGAAATATTAAATATTGTGAATCGTCATATCATCATTAATGAGCTAAATTACGAAAAATTACCCCTGATAGTTAAATGACCAAGAAGCCCTCGTTGGCCCAAGTAATCAAAATAGCCCCGAATATAACTGATATCGTGAAAGATCTTGACGTAGAAATCTCTGAACGCCTGTTTGGATACCTGATGGGCAAATAGAAGTTTTGAGCCATCGGTTACGCCTTGTTGGTATAAATTACCAAAATGTCCGGGTATGATAAAATGACCATAATGCCCTTGTAAGCCTAAATGGCTGGATCACTCAGGATATGCCAAAGCTCTGAAAGATCTTGATATATCATCTCCTGAATATCTGGGTTAAACCGTTAGTATGAACCCCTTCTAATAGGGGCCACGTTTCAGAAATCCGTTCAAATCGTCATAAGTTCAATATGTCTCATTCCGTAAATGCCAAGCATTTCTAAGAAATGATCTGTCCCATCTAGTGTGTTCCATGTGTGTACTATATTCTGTTGAATGAACTGCATGACATTCTCTGCCTACTTGATAGTATGATATGTTGGCTTGATATATGATGGAACAATCTGTTTGCATGATGAATACTGAAATGTCTGCTCTGCAATAGTATGCCCATTTATCAGTCAAAAGCATGAATTCTTCCGTTTCTGATGTTATGAGTAAGATATCTGTCACATATATTCTGTTAACCATGTCTGGGAAATCTGAACACTGATTTTGTCTGGGGTATACTGTTGGGTTATGATATGAAGTCTCTGTCGGTACAGCCCTGATCAAGCTGGTAAATCCTTATGGACTCAAGGTCTCCCCTTGAGTGGCACCTACGCCCATCGGGCCTAGGGTAAGTCCTTATGGACCTAAGGCACCCCCTTAGGTGGCACCTACGCCCATCGGGCCTAGGGTAAGTCCTTATGGACTCAAGGTCTCCCCTTGAGTGGCACCTATGCCCATCGGGCTTAGGGTAAGTCCTTATGGACCTAAGGCACCCCCTTAGGTGGCACCTACGCCCATCGGGCCTAGGGTAAGTCCTTATGGATGCAGTTCTAGGGGACTGCATATTGGTGTAAGGTTGGAGGGTATTTCTTGTAAACTTCAGTATGAACATTGGACATTTGCATTTAATCTGTTATGTGCTCATGTGATATAATGTTAGGTACTTATGTATGTTGATCTATACTTATGTATGTTGATCTGTACTTATGCATGTTGATCTGTACTTATGTATGTTGATCTGTACTTATTGGAACACACTAGACGCCAAACTCTCTGATTCCTACCTCGTATGTTTACCAGCCTATATAATTTCCGTTTAATTCTTAAGGTCTGATTAAAGAACACACTAGGCGTTAAACTCCTTGTTTTCATCTTCTCAATCTATTAGATTGTAATATTCTCATCTGTTACTCGATGAGTGAATAAAGAACAAGTGTCGTTATTCTCAAGTATAATGTTACCCTGAAATAAAGGAAAGGGAAAAGAGAACTGTCACTTCTTGGATCATCATGAAAATGTTATGCTTACCATATGTCTACATGAACGTATATCATCTTTTGGTAGTTCTGTATTACTGAGCTTTCCCAAGCTCATGTTGTTTTTACCATTTCAGGATAAAAGATCAGACAAGTTGCACCTATCAACGTCGGTATGGGAGTTTCTTCGGCTCGTCAAGGAGTATGGTATCTGTGTAACTAGGGGCATGTGTGTCGTGTTTGTATTATACAAATGAGTCTGAAACTATTTCCCGCAACCGGTATTATGATTGTTTTATCATTTTGAACGATTTCTGAAATTGTATTTTAAATCAGATATTTATTTTATGGTTTTAAAGGTTTAACCATATGTTTATTTGAAATTTTTCAGTGGGTCGCTCTTGTGACCCTAATGTGACTTCCTAGGATCCGTGAAATGCATAGGCGGGTCTAGGGGGTTACAATCCCATTGTGAATTATAGATAACATATATTATCAATTGACATTTGAAATAAGCCAATATATATATAAGTTCTGGTAGTCAAAAAGTCAGTTGAAAACTCTAAAAGAACTATATATTGCTACCAAAAGATAATTTCAATTGAAAGCTCCGAAAGAGCTAAATTTATTCCTATTTAAAGGAACAAATTTGATGGCCGTACTAGACATGTACGAGTGAGATTAAATTACATGTTATGGTAAATAAGAAGTTTACAAATTTAGAAATATATATACACACATGTATATAGTTGGCATGATCAGTTAGACCATCGTGATCAATAATGATGCATAAATTATTGAGATTTACATGCACATGTATTAAAGAACCTGGAGTTCTCGTAGTGCTTATTCTCAAAGGAATTAATTAAATTTTACTTATTAAAGAACATGAAGTTCTTGTGTTGCTTAAAGGAATTGATTAAATTTCACTTACTAAAAGAACCTGAAGTTCTTGTGTTGTTTGTTCTCAAAGGATTTAGTTGATCCCACTTACCAAAAGAACTAAAACTTGAAGTTCTTGTATTGAAATTGAGACTGCATGTCTTGCATATCTGAATAAAATATGGGCCCATATATCCACAAATGTGAAAAGTTTTATATAATTTTAGTAGATGCATCTACATTGTTTTATCAACTTACAACCAAAAGTTTGTGAGATTGATTCTTAAAGGATTCAGATTATGCAATTAGACTATTCGTCTTGCAAAAGCTAGTGAGTTTATATTTTAGGTTATATCAGTTGTTACAAAGACTATTAATTATGAAAAATATAGTTTAGCAAAATTTTAATTGGATGCCTCCTATTTAATAGCTAAACTATGAGAACAAAAGAATTATTATTTATATTGTGTTTCCATATAGCAACACTTATACGCATAAAGCCAACGAGTTGTAATAAACTCCCCGTTATGATTGGTTTTTGGTCAGAAGCCATACATTTCCCATTTTATAATTTTTGAATGTGCGATATGAATTGCTCCACCACAACGCACAAAATGGGTAAATAAAAAGGGTTGAGAATATATATTGAGTACGAGTCTTCTTTTATGTTTAAACTCTTAAACGTTAATTGGAGAATCATTTATGACATGATTTTTCTCAACATCAGGGGGAGATAATAATCAGCTGGATAAAGGAAAAAGAATTATCGTTATCTAGATCCTCGTATATGAACCAGAAGTTCATAAGATAATTCATGTTATTATATATCAACTGCCAGGCATATTTACTGACCCAATGAGAGTAACTAAGTCTCATATACCAGCTGAAATGCTCTAAGTTTAAATTACATGAAAAGTAATATGAGATGGTCATATATTAGAGGCGGGTGCTCCTGAAGAGACCCAAGATATAACTAATAATAAAATTATTCAAGAGTTTCAGGTACCTGAAATAAAGATTGAAATCTTGAAGAGATTTCGATGAATTATGTCACTACAAGAATAGAACCAAAATTAAAAAGTTGTCGACAATAATTTTACAAACGATTTTACATAGAATACTTCTGTAGAAGTAAAGAAAGAAAATGAGGTTATTGTATAAGAATTTATAGATGTTGAAATGATTGGCCAATATAGAAAGACGCTTTGAACTTTCAAAAGTGAAGTATTTAGACTAGCAGTCCAAACACCTAAAGGTGTAATGGAAGTGAGACAAAAATAAGTTGTCGTAAATACGACTTGACTTATGATTTATAAAGAGTTATAAATACTTCATGGTGAATGCAATTAATTTGGCAGTTATGAAATATATATTAAATGCGTCTAATTATTTATAGATCCCTATTTATCCTTAAAGGATTTAAAATGCTATAAGCATTTAGAAAATTTTGAGAAAATTTATTTAGACATGTCGCATTGAATATTTTGGCGCATTTGGTATAATCGCCTTAATGAGTACTAATTGAGGAAATATTGCAAGAATGGTCATATTTCCTTATGTATTTTATAAAGGAGTTTTGGATCAAGATTCATTATGATAATTTGAATTTCATTAAAACTCCTAAAGAGCTTCAAATTAGAAACTCATGAAGAACTTTTAAAGCATTTGAAGAAAGTATTTGAGAAAAAGAATCTTGAGATTTAGTTTTGTCTCAACCTAAAGATTGAGCACTTAAATATGCGTTATTGTCTATGAATGAACATAAGCTGAAAGAATCTTAAAGAAGATTCAATATGGATAAAGCATATCTATTGAGTATCCCAATAATTGTAAGGTTGTTGGATGTGAATAAAGATAATAATATCTTTTTTTGGTCTTGAAGCACCATATATTAGTTGGTCAAGAAATATCTATGGATATAAAAAGATCATTACCTTTAGATCTTCAAATATCGTCGATGCCTCCTCAAATCTTGAAGAAATAATTATTATGCACGAAGCAAACTAAAAATGTGTTTGGCTAAGACCATTGACCCAACATATCCAGAAGATATGCGATTTACTTTCACGAAGCTATTTTGTGTAGAGATAATGCAAGATGTATATCTCAATTGAAAGGTGGATACATCATGAAACATATTACTCCAAAGTTTTATCCCTCACGATCTTTAGAAAATAGTATTCAATATTGAATTATGAAGACTCAAAGATCTCATGTGGTGTTTTTATGAGGGGGATTAAATACGCGTTGCACTCTTTTTCTCTTAACCGAGGTTTTGTCCAGTTAATTTTACCAAACACTTTTATACAACCAGCTAATACAATCCGCTAATGCAATTAGCTATCAGCTAATGTAATCCGCTAATTGCGAAATAAGGCCTACGACCATGTTTGGTAAAGAGAGGTTTGGGCAAAAATTAGAGGTTTGAGGCATAATTAGAGGTTTGACCAGTCAAATCCGCTAATATTATTGTTTGGTGAACAACAGATTAAAAGAGCGGAATAGAGTGAAACCGCTAATTTTAAAAAAAGTTCATAATAGAAACTTTTTGAAATTAGAGGTTTGATATTAGAGTTGTAAAGACTCTTTTACCCTTATCAATTACCAAAAATCTCAAATATTTTTTCACCCTATTTATAAGCTAATCTTATTTACTTTTTTTCTTTTTATTATAACATACTTATATGTATTTAAATTTATTAATTAATTAAATTATGTTAAAATAATTATATAAATAATAAATTAATATATAAATCATTCGAATATGTCTAGAAAAGTTATATTAAAATAATTTTATAGATCTAATTAATATTAATTAGATACAAAATATTGATAACTAATAAACTATTCAAACAAGTATTGAATATAACCATGTACTTATATGTCAATTTGCTTGTTTAAATAATCTAACTATCAACTAATTTTACCAAACACTTTTATAAAATCAGCTAATATAATCCGTTAGTCAAACCAGTTAATGCAATCAGTTATCAGCTAATGTAATATGCTATCCGCTATCAGCTATCCGCTAATTGCCAAACATGGCCTATATTTTGGCCATTAAAACTAAGAATTTATTGCCTCAACTCTCGGTAGTTCAGGCAATATTCGATACGATATAAATATTTTAAAATACGTATTAAATTTTGGACTATTATTTGCTACACTATTAGTGAAAAATAAAAATTTCACAAACACAAACATAGTTAAAATGACAGTATGTCTTTTAGGAATTATAAATCTAAAAAATAAATTAATGAAATCTTACTTAAAAATTTTATTTTCTATTAGCAATGTACATAATAATGATCTTTTAAAATTTATTATAAAATATGTTAACATCGAAATACAGCTAGAACACCTGTTTTGGATTTTAATTCATAAAAGCATTTCATCTTTTGTTTTATTAATCACCATGTTTGATTTTTTTAGTTTAAAATATGTTTATTATAAATAACTTATCAATATACTATTACAGAAATAAAATCTTTAATAATTATTTTCACTATCCTCAAATCTCAACTAAGATTATGTTCGGCTAGGTTGGGTCGCGTGATTAAAGAAATAAAATCTTTAATACTTTTATTGAAATTAAATCTCAACTAATATTCCGATCGAGGTTGGGTCGATCGAGTGATTTCATGTTGTATTACATTTTGGTTTAAGTTTAGTTTGGATTTAGTCCAGGTCTGTGATTATTCATGTTCGATGTCGGGTTAATATCATATCAGTCAATTTTCAGATTTGTTCAATATAGGTCGGTTATTTTTGAATCGGGTTGAGTCAATAGCAGACCGGGCAATTTTTTATTCAGGTCAACCTTTTGGAACTGTGGGTTATCGAAGTATATATTGTCATAGAATATTGATATATTCTTGTAAAAATACATATTTATGCTTGTCAATCTTATCATTTAGGCTTATTTTTTTGTTTAAAAAAACCTTCGATTCTTAAATTTAAAAGGGTGAAGTTTAATTTGATCGCTTTATTAATTTTTAAGCTTTTTTTTAAGAAACTCTTTATTAAGAAACTCAATGTAATTGAGTTAATTACTTTTAAATGAGTTCTTTATTTGAAATGTTTGTTTCATGTTAATTTATATTTGTAAAAAATATATATATTTTTTAGGATGAGTCTACCACGTTCGACGAACAACTCTAAACATCATTAACGATGAACATCGCTGAACGTCATTAAACTAATTAATAAAGATTAAAAATCTCAATGACTCAACATATAATTATAAATTATTTAAAATAAAATTTTAATTAAATTATTTTCCATATATATTATATTTTTTTAATTTTTTTAAATAATTAAATCAAATATCAACTTTAGTCAATTTAAAAAATAAAACCCTTAAACTAAAATTCTAAACCCTAAACTTAAAACTATTAACTCAAACATCAAAACATGAAACCCTAAACCTACAACAATAAACCTTAAACCTTAAATATAATGTTCAAATTTAGAGTTTTGAGTTCAATATTTCATGTTTCAAGTTTAGGGTTTATGATTTAAGGTTTGGGGACTAGGTTGTTATCAGTTTTGAATCCATCGTTGCCGACTTCTTCCCTTTGAAGACGAAGCCTTGCGATGATGAACACAGAGGCAACAAGATACAAAGCTTTTGAAGCAATGATCGATACAACAACGATCCAGTTAGGTAAAAAGCTGGATTTCCAACGAATTTAGGTGGAAAAAATAAATTTAAATTTATTTGTTAAAACATTGGACAATTTTACTTATTTGTAAAAGTTTATGGTTTATGATTTTAAATTTTGAGTTTAGAGTTTCGGGTTTCGGGTTTTTATTTTTTCTAAATTGAATAGGATTTAGGATTTAAGATTTATGGTTTAGGGTTTTTATTTTTAAAATTGTCTAAGGTTGGTATTTGATCTAATTATTAAAAAAAGATTAAAAAATATAGTATATATAGAAAATAATTTAATTAAAATTTCACTTTAAATAATTTATAATTATACGTTGAGTCCTTAGAATTTTTAATTTTATTAATCAATTTAATGGTGTTCAGCGATGTTCAGCAATGTTCGTCAAACATGGTAGAATTTTCTGTTCTTTTAAAGTTAATTATGTTTTACCGTCTAAAATGTGTCAATTAAAGTTAATCACATAATGTAGAATTTCGGATAATGAGTAACTTTATTTTATAATATTTCATATCAAATATTTTTTAAAATATCGTATAGATATGGAGATGATCTTTAAAGAAGGAAAGATGATATCGAAATATTAAATTATTACCAAAGGTGGAATGATGATATTGATATCAAAATATTAAATTATTACCAAAATGAACCAACAAGGGTTGGGTGCAATGGAAGACACAGGAACATTTACCTGAGAGTGAAAGAATAGACACGCACGCCACGCGCCCCTAAATCCTCCTATCGTCCAAATCCCTCGAGCCTCAGACGCGTGCTTTGATTCACCGTCCCTGCATTGTTGCGCGGGCCTCCAGACTATGTGGCGTCGTCCCCGTCCAGAGGCCTCCATTGTGTCGGAAGATAGTAGTGAACGACGACGCATGCTGGTTTGCTCCAAGGAAGTGCGACGACAGAGATGCTTTAGGTGGTGGTCGCGGCTGCCTCCACTGTGGTGAGTCGTCCCCGCCCGCGGCTGGGCCTTACTGGTTTGCTCCCTGTGAGCTATTTTCTCAGGTTTTCTGGGTTTTCGAAGATTTCAAGGCGAGTGTTGACTGCTAGAATTTCGACTGACTACCCCTTCTCGTCGGGCTTTCAAACAAGAAGAAGAAGAAGAAGAAGGAAAAGGAGGTGAAATGACGACAATAGAGAGCTTGATTGTGACCGTGAATAGGATTGAGAGAGCTTGTACCGTACTCGGTAATCACGGCGGCGACACTGCTTTGCCTACTCTTTAGGAAGTTCTTCCCTCTGTTGTCGTCCCAGGAGGCCAGAGTTCCAAAAAGTCTTCAGTGCTAGAAAGCATTGTAGGATGCGATTTCCTTCCTAGGGGGATCATGTATTGTGGTGAGGAGACCCCTAGTGTTGCAGCTACATAAAACATAACAAGGGATTCATAAATATGGAGAGCTCCTTCACTTGCCCAAGAGAAAATTCACTGACTTCTCTATGGTTCGGAAGGAAATCCAAGATGAAACTGATAGAATGACTGGGAAATCAAAACAAATTTCTCATGTTCCGATTCATCTCAGTATCTACTCGCCTATTGTTGTCAACTTAACATTAATTGATCTGTCTGGTTTAACAAAGGTTGCTGTAGATGGACAACCAGAAAGTGTTGTTCAAGACATAGAAAGCATGGGTCGTTCATATGTTGAGAAGCCAAACTGCATCATTCTGGCCATAACTCCAGCTAATCAAGATATAGCGACATCTGATGCTATGAAGTTGTCTAGAGAAGTAGATCTGACAGGTGATGGGGAAGACTTTGCTTCACAAAAGAGTTCCAGTTCTGCAATCCCTCCCTTGGTGGATTTGTCACAAGCCCCGGATAACCTATTCGAGAGTTATCCGGATACGCCATGAGTCTCTCTATTTCTCTCGTCTCTGTGAGGAGGGGCCAGAGGCGAGATTCAAACGTCTGTCCTTCCCTCTGGACCAATCAGGATCCAAGGTCTATGTTTTCGGTTAAGTATTGTTGCCTTTATGCTACCTATCTTATTTCGTGGCCATGGACGAGCAAGGGCCATCGTGTTCATCTTTCTGGTTGTTTATGGTTTTCATCGGTTAATGCCTTGACAAGGACCAACCTCACAAGGGTGGAAGCCTACCTCTGGATAGAGCTCTCAGGCATAATCTATGTTTTCCCAACCATATCAGGAAGGAGAAGAATTTTTCTTGTCCCTTACAAGACGTTTCATGGCCTCTGGTTGTATTCGACACTATCCACGGTCATTCCGATGGAAGTGTTTCCCCTCTGCCTTTTAGGGTTTGACTTTGCTATTTTGTGGTGGCTTTCATTTTTCTCTTCAGGTTATGTCAGTAGGAGGTTCTTCTTTGTTGACTGGAGTTTGGTCTATACCCTTGCTGCGACAAGGTGTTTTGTGGTTTTCTTTTCTTTTTCGTTTTCAGAAGTTTGTACCAGGGCGTTAACCCAGTTTTAATTAATGATATTTCTCTTATGATAAAAAAAGTTGGGTACAATGGCAATGCACATTGTTCTCCCAAGGAGAGGACCCGAGTTTGAATCTTGAAGAAGACATTGTTGGGAAGGAGAGCCACAAATCCCGAACATGAGAAATAAAATGAATATGTAATTTACAAAAAAATTATTACCAAAATGATTTTAAAAAATAGATGACTTTATCTAACCTATGTATACATGCATAGGTTAAGAGTCATTTAAAAGCTTAGATTAAATATATTATTCTATTGAAAAACTCTATCATTCAATGTATTAATACAAAACCCTAAAAGATTTTATTGAAAAACTTTCATTTAATATATTATGGTTTAGGGTTTATGGCTTTAGCAATTAGGTGTTAGGATTTAGGCTTTAGAGTTTAATGTTTTATGGTTTAGAGATGTATGGGTTCTGTAATCACTAATTTTGTCCGGACCTTGAACCCCTTTATGTTTGTGTTGTTAGTGGGTTTATCGGGCTATTAGGAAATTTAAAAATAAAAAATAAAAAAAAAGAAAAAAGGAAAAAGAAATATATATATATATGTGTGTGTGTGTGTCATATTATTATTTAGTATTGTTACCATACTATTATCATTAATTAGTGCTATTTAATGTATATGTATGCATGTGACATATTAGATATAGGTGTGTTTTGGTTACATATTGTGTACATATTATCAGGGCCGGCCCTGGGCAGGGGCAGAAAGGGCGCCCGCCCAGGGCCCATTGCTCAGAAAAATTAAATATGGTATATTTTTTAATTATATTTAAAAATTTAGTTTGTTTAATATTTGTTATTAGGGTTTATTTTTTAATATTTGTTAATAGGGTTAAAATTTTTCCAACATTTATTATTAAAGATCTACTCTTAATATTTATTTTTTTCTAATACTTGTTATTAGGTGCCTATTTTTTATATTTGTTATTAGAGGCTGAGTGTTTTTTCAATATTTATTAGTAGGGGTCTACTCTTAATATTCAATTTTTTCTAATACTTGTTATTAAGAGCCCATTTTTTAATACTTGTTATTAGGGGCTGAGTTTTTTTCGATATTTATTATTAGGGATCTACTCTTAATATTCAACTTTTTTTTTCTAGTACTTGTTACTAGGGCTCTAATTTTTTCCAATATTTGTTATTGTGGGCATAGTTTTAAGGTAAATTTTTTATATACATGCTGGTAAAACTGATTTTACACAAGCATGCATATTTACATTATAAAACTTAAATCCTAAATTCTAACCCTAACCCTAAAAAACTAAACATAAATCATAAACCCTATACCCTAAATTCTCAACACTAAACTTAAATTCTAAACCCTACAACATAAACCCCTACACTTTAAACCCTAAACTAAAACCCTAACCCATAAAACGAAAATGCACATGTAAACTAAAGTTTACACGGCATGTGTTTCAAAGTTTTTTTAATAGTTTTAAAATTTAATTTTTTCAATACTTGTTATTAGGGGACCAATTTTTTCAATACTTGTTACGATGGATCAACTCTTAAAATTTAATTTCTTCCATTACTTGCTATTAGGGACAAAGATTTAAATAGCGGCATGCAACCACAACAATGATCGTTATATGACGGTAGTGGCATAATCTAAAATCGCGATATATGAAACCATTATGTCCACAATAGCATATGTTACTAAAAAAATTTCATAACTGATATACTCACAATAAACAAAATAACATCTATTATATCCACAATTATGATAAACACAATACAACCGAAAATACGACTGTAACTATAATTACAATTTAAATCCTTAAGTTCGCCCCGGGCCTTCAAAAACTCAGGACCGACCCTGCATATTATTCTTTATTATTATTAATATTATTTAAATTTACCTTTAATTACTATTTATTATTACTTATTATTATTATTGGATAGTATTATATTAAAAATTAAACATAAGCAAATAAATAAAAGCCTACTTTGATTAATAATAAATAAAAGTCCATTACATTAATATAGTCCATTACATAAAAGCCCGGAATAACAAAATACATGGCCCAAGCCCGATAAGCCCTTACAAAGCAGAAACCCTAATCCTTTTTTTATCTATGCGCAGCCAAATTTGGACCGTCAGATCTGATGCTTGATCTCAACGGTCCAGATCGATCCCGGGTAAGAGCAAACCCTAGAGAGCCCTCATTGAAGATGCCGCGCCGCCTCATCATAGCCGTTGGATCTAGCCGCGATCCAACGGTCCAGATTACACTTCAACGTGGAAACCCTAGCAAGCCTCCCCAAGTCTGGCGCCGCACACCTCCAATGCCGTTGGATCTGGAGGCAATCCAACGGCCCCAACCGCATCAGGGAACGAAACCCTAATGAGGGTGACCTTGATCCGCGCCGCACATGCCCTCCATCGTTAGATCAAGATCTGATCTAACGGACCAGATTTGCGCGTGCTCTACACCCGACGTCCGTTCGTGTTCCACGCGCGCGCCTGAGACAATCCGGCTACCACCACGCGCGCGTAGCCGATCCCGTGACCCCTCTTCTGCCACCTCTGTTTCTGCTGCCAACACCACGCCGGTGTCCCTTCCCATTTCGGTGAAAGACCAGCAGAGAAAAGCAAAAAGGCAGACCGTCAGATACCCAAAATATAGCAAAAAAACAAAAGCAAAAAAGGAGTCAACCAGACAAGGCTTCAGAAATTAGAGAAAAAGATGGTTTTCTTTTCATGTAACCTTTCGGTTATATAGGAAATCGAAAACAAAAGAGAGAGAACAGGGAGCACGAGAGAGATTGTAACTCAAACCACTGTAAAAGTTTCAAAAATTTTAGAGAGAAATCAATAGCAAAAAAACCTTCTGAGGTATTCGTTTTTCTTCAGATCCCATTGCATGCATAACAAAAAGAAAGGAAAAACAGAAAAGGGTCTAGCGTTTTACCTTCGCATCTCTCCTTCTCAGCTTTTCTCCGTTTTTCCTTTGCCGGCGATAAGCCATCCGACATCATCGGTCGGGACGGATGAGCCAACGGCAAGGGTGAGCGGCGGTTTTGAGTTTCTTTCGGGGTTTCGTCTTTTGAAAAAGGGAAAATAGTTTTTGGTTTCATAAAACAAAGGTTCCTTTTTGTTTTGGGTTTTCGGGGAAGTAAAAAAAACCCTTTTTTAGGGTTCTGGCACCGGCAACGGCGACCGGAACCCTTGCGGCGCCGGAGTCTACAGAGAAAGAGGGAGAGTTTTTCTTAAAGGTTTTCAAAACAAAATGGCAAAAAGGGGTAAAATGTTTTTTTAACAGGTTTATATAATGTTCTCAGCTTTTAAAACTGGTTTATTTCCCTAATGAGTCCCCCCGTGTTTTTGAGTTTTTTTTAGGGGCTTCCGCATTTCAAAACCATGCCCGTGGTCCTCCCAAGTTTTCAAGCATTTTTAATTTGATCCCTAGCCTGGTTTCAATTGATTTGCGAAGGGGAAAATTACTGTCACCGTCCCTGCAGCTTTCCGCGCTTTTTTAATTAAGTCCCTATTTCGCCTTTTTAATTAGTTTTTAAATGGGTTTATTACAGCTTTGACCCCTGCCAGATTGCTCTTTTATTTCAGCATTTATTTATGTTTCTTTATTTTCATGTATCGAATATGTGCTTTTGCTCTTTTGTTACGCTTGCTTAATGTGTATATTGGATTTGTGGTGCATGTTTTTTTATATGTGCGTATTTTCCCTTTTCATGATGGTTCGAATATATGTGGCATGCATCCTAATATGTCATGATAGGTTACATCTCGAATTATTAAAATGCAATGCGAGCGCCTTTTTATTCGGGAACGAACGAGGCCAGTACCAGTCGTAGTGGTGGTGGTTTGGACGCTCTTTCTCGAATATTAAGACCTTTAAAATTCACTCACTCGTATAACCAAATTTCGATGCGATTTGTCACTTTAATTCGCAAATTTTAATATTAATTAAGCGGTAAGGTTTTTGGTACCGATTTTCGGGCACGACGGGGGTGCTCATCCTTCCCCGCGTGTAACCGACTCCCGAACCCATTTTCAAAAAGAATCTCTGGTTTTATTTCGGTGTCCGGTCTACCATTTTTAAATGGCTGGTGCCGACTCCTCTACTTTTTACAAATCCGACTAATTTTTCGAAAACCAAATTAAAACCCGGTTCCTCTAAGTGACACCGAGGTATTTTTAGTCGCAACAGATGGCGACTCCGCTGGGGATGAATTTTTGTTTTCAAAAACAAAAAAGAGAGTCAAGCCAAAAAAAAACTTTACCGCTTAATTAATATTAGAAGTTGCGAACTAAAGTGACCGAATCGATCGATATTTGTTTATAAGTGTGAGTTTATTTTAAACGCATTTAAAATTGGCATTTAAACCCTTTGTTTAAGTGGGGGGAAAACGCTAGTGCTTTCGTGGGGATATTGTTCCTCCGTCTGGGCCTAGCAAGTACCTTCGGGGCTCGAGTACCCTATATCTTCGTGGGAATATCGTTTCTCCGTTTGGATATAGCGAAAGGGTCCCCTCGAATTGAACTCGGTTGAGAGGAGCCTATAATGGGTGATGATCGGGGGCCTTGCTACCCTTAGAAGGGGACAGCGAGGACAGTTCGAGTACCTCCTAGAACCAAAATTGCATTTAGAGAATTAGAAGGCTCACCCCTTTAGAGCCATGCGGACAGCCTAGGTTTATTAGACGAGATAAATAGGGTTGCTAGCTTTCATGCCTGCCTTTTTCTCTTATCATGTTAATTGTGTTTATCTGACACTAACAATTTTTTTTTGATCTTCTTGCATTTATTTTTGCATGCATTTCACGACACAAAAGGTGTTGAGTCAAGGTGGTTTTACCCAATTCAAGGGCTATCATTATGGACGAGAGGTTGCTAGAAAGGATGGTGTCAATTAGCAAGTCCGACATCGGTCAGAGTTGAATTAGAAAGGATAAGGGGCAGTTTACTGAGCGAACGCACAGTGTCGGGTCATTTAATACCCACCATCGAAGAAGGCACAACTTTACTCCATCCCAATGAAGTCAAGCAAGATCGGATCTACTCCGAACATCCAAAATCATGAAACTACCCGACCGAGTGCAAAAGAGACGGCCGAAAAAAGTGTGACGACCGGAAAGAGCATGGATTAGGTCA
Organism: Hibiscus trionum; assembly: GCA_030270665.1. Classification (NCBI taxonomy): domain Eukaryota; kingdom Viridiplantae; phylum Streptophyta; class Magnoliopsida; order Malvales; family Malvaceae; genus Hibiscus; species Hibiscus trionum. Next base: position 2,049,100 of record BSYR01000046.1, read on the forward strand.
ATGGGTTGATTCAGCTTCGAGGAAATAGCTTGTTTCCGGGACTTGATACCAGCAGTTTTAGAGGGTCTTGAATTGCTAGAGAAGAAAGCAAATCCGGCCACAGCATTTTTGTCGAAGTTTTCATTTCCTTGAACATGATTAGGGGGCAAGAAGAGTACTCGTAGGACTTTTGCTATGACTATCTTGTAACAAGAAGCCTCCTCTACGTTCAAATGAAAGTTGACCTAAGGGGAATCACCTATATGACCAACACCTTTGACTTGCATACATTTGTAGCATTTGTTTCATCTAACATTTCAAAGCAACATTGTCAGTCATGCATTCATCTCATGATCATGCATTTGTTAATTTGAGTCCAGAATACATCCATCTTTGGACATTAAAATTTGCTTAAGGCATTTCATCGCACCATTACTAATTGGGGAAAACACTCGTGTCAGAAAGAGAGGAAACAGAGAGAAAATGGACAAAAGAACGGTTTCCAACCAGTACAGCTTCAAAGATATGAATGACCTAGTAGCAAGGGTGGACGGGCTTGAACAGCTCCACGAACAGTTGGTTAGGAATCAGAAGGAGACGATCGCATATGTGAAAACTTTCCAAGATGAAATGATGGGGCGAATCAATGAATTGAGAGCTATGATAGCCGTGGTGACCGAAAGAAGCGACGTGAGGGGAAACCCCCGGACCGAGAATAGTGAGAATGTGGACCATGACATTTTGATGGAGGAAGCTTTGTCTAAAGAAGACCAGGCCATCATCGGCCAGTATGAGGTGAACCGCACTGCTTCAGAATTCCCCGTTGAGTTGGCGTTAGATAAGATCGAAGATTCTCTTAGGAAAATCTTGTCTTCTCCAACGAAGAAAGAATTAGCTCAAGGGCGACAAGACTACCAAGAAGCCCCAAAGAGTGTTACAACTTCACAACCCCGAGCTAAGGTTGGGAGTCCTCGAGGTTCAGAGAAGATGAAGGGGAATGATCGGTTCACCCCCAGCCCTTTCACTTACCAAGAGTTGTATTCAAAGCTGTTGCATGCTCGACTGGTGGCACCTTGCTTTGTTAAAATCCCGTCACCTCCGTATCCCAGTTGGTTCCGTGAGGAAGAGCATTGTGATTACCACGCCGGAATTCGGGGGCATTCGATCGAGAAATGCATGAATTTTAAGCGCAAAATCCAGGGTCTCCTAAACCTTGGGGTGTTGGAATTTGAGACAAAAAGTCCGGGTTTGATAATCAGGTTTTCAACTGTGGATAATAAGGTGAAGCTAGGAGGAGGTCAAGTTGCTGTGGTGAAAGAGGTGGATAAGGCAAAGTCGCAGGCATCGGAGAAATCTACAAACGTCAGTGGCTGTCCTGATCATGCTAAGGAAGGGTCGGACCTACCTACATGGTCGAAAGAATTTCCGAAAGAACCCACAAAAGCGGTCGACCCCGATAAAATTGAAGAAAGTGAGCCTTATCTAAGGAAAAGGGAAAAAAGGAAAGCTAAAGAGCACGTTGTAGGAGAGGTTGACAAGAAGATGAAGGCGTGTTTCCCGATGACCAATTCAGAGCTGTTACCTCTGTTGATTCAGAACAAACTCCTGAAGCCACCACCCCCGAAGCGGTACGCCTATTTTAATACCAATGTGTTTGGTGCCAGGGTTCCGTGTGAATACCATTCCGGAGATTTCAGCCACACAACGGAAGAGTGTGCGTTTCTAAAGCGCATGATCTATAGGTTTGTTGAGAATAGAGTGCTTTCTTTCGAGAATGGAAAACCTAAGTTTAAGTAGGAAGGTCGGGCGCAAAAAAAAAGCCAGGTCCGGTGTCGTGGTGGTGGGGAATTTCTGTTACATCCTACCTTTTATTGTCACGTCTTTTCCTCTTTAATGTTTAACTTTGTATTATGGGCCCATGATAGCTAGCATCTCTTGTAAGGGCTTTTGTGATGTTCGTTTGTTTTATTTTCAATGAAGGAGACTTTTGCGAGCATTTTATATTCCTTAATTTCTTTTAAACATTTCATTTATTCTTTATGGTTACAAGCTTATTGCTTTTCTATTAAAAACATACGTACATGTATATATTTTTACAAAAATGACCTTAATACTTTGAAAAGAAAAAAACCGAATGTTGTGGGAATGATACAAATGAAAGCATTATCTGTTCTACTTAGGCCAAGGGAGGGATGACAACGAGTGTTCAGGAATAATGGGCCACTCCCATTGAGTGAATTTTCCTCTCGGGGATTGCTGTCTAAGGTTCTTGAATGAAGTGATAACCCTAAAACTTCTACCACCTGAAGACCCATTTTGATATCCGTGTATGGGAGAACATTTGGCATTCCTTCAATTCCGTTCACCTAGAAAGAAAATAAAAAAAATACCCATTGTTGTCCCCGTTTGAGCCTATCAAATTTTTTCTTCTGATTGAACCCAAACCAAGGATCACCCCTACACTGGGGCAGAAAAGGATAGAGGTCTATGGACGAGTGAATGACATGGGATCCTAATTGTGCTATGAAGACGAGGCCTTGTGAATTAAAAGGCAATAAAAGAGAACATATTCATTGGGTACACTTTTAGTTTGAGCAGCCAAAAACATCAAAAGGAAACAACGAAAGAAAAGTCGGTTCTCAAAGAGCTACCCAAATCAAGTCAAAAGTTACCGACATAAGAACTGAAGAAATCAAAAGCAAAGGCACTAAAGTGAAAAATGCAATTTTGAAAAAAGAGAGAAGCGGATAAAGAAAAGGGACGAGAGGATTCTCTATCCAAATGAATCTCTGCTTAGATGAGCATCGAAAGATTGTTCACATTTGATCAAAAGCCTGCACTAATATAATGCGAAGGTGCAAATTGATCCAAAACTACACTTGATGAAAGGAAATGATCTCTAGGGTGAAAACCCCAACAAAAAGGGGCAGTCTAGAGCGATCCAAAGAAGCCAGAAAAGAAATAGCATTTCATCGGAGCATAATTGAGACTTCTAGTTGAAAAAATTGATCCTTGGTTTCACCACCCTTAAACACTTATTTGGGCCTATTTACCCTTTCTTTCATAGCTGTGAGCCTTAGCCTACATTACAAGCCATAAAAGATCATTTGGACCATACGTGGAAGGATGAATTTGTCTTCAGATCACATTCCGCCTATCGGGGTTAACCTTTCTTCAAGGATTGCCACACTTCTAATGCCTGATTGAGATCAGAAAAGAGGGAAGGATGGGGCATGGTGAGTTAGTGAGTTAAAGAGAGCCACCTTTAAATTGGATAGAAATTAGGTATGGGAGTCGCTCCTCTCGGAAGCCTAATAGCCCAGAAAAGATTTCATATGTGCATCCCTGCAACATTCGGAAAATTTCACTCGGGTCAACCTTTTTTCAAAGACCCCAAACTTGATTTTCACTTGACAGGATTCTTTAAAATGTATATTTACATAATAAATTTATTTTTACTCAATCACTTGCATAAGTCTTTTACATGGGAATGAACAAGCGAACTGACCATGGCTCGAGGAAAAGCCATCAGTACCCAGAGGGGCACCCTCGGAGGTTCAAACATTGCTACTAATACCTCCACCTGAAATATCAAGACCGTCTTCGGTTAAATATCAAGCTAAGAAGTCGACCTTCGCTAAGAAGGGTTGAAATAGAACATGAGGGTAGAAAATTTGACGTTGAGAATCGGGGAATAGAAGTTACCCTCGGAGCCTAGGCATCTTGCTGGAAAGAATGTCTTAAGAAGGACCGTGTGCGCCACGCACCAAGATGAGACAGTAAGTGATATGAAATCAACTCGACAAAAGGAGATGGAGACAGAAGTACGCCTAAGAAAAGGAGGAAGATAGAAAAGAATAAGAAGAGAAGCCGAGTCGAAAACCCAAAAGGCACTTTGGGGAAAAGGAGAAAAATTCAGAAGAGGTGCTTTCAACCACAAATTTAGAGAAACAAAGCCCCAAAGGTTGAGAGGCACGACGCGAGGTGGAACGACGAAGAGTCAGTGAGGCTAAATTGCCGTGATGGGGCACCATTGTCCATGGAGGAACTAAGGTTTTCACATAGAAAGGTTCAAACCGAAGTATGTGAAAGATAGCACAAGGCCAGAAAGGATTTAGAATGCGACCGATGTCACTCGACTTGGATATTAGAATGAAGAACGAGCGATAGAAGTTTAGGGGCCCGTTACGTCAAAGCACAAGATCGATGAATGGTTGTAGTCCCAAGACAACGACCACTGAACCTAGAAAACAAAGACAAACTAAATCCATGCATCTTTGCATTCTCATAAACACACGCACCTTTGCATTCTCATGAACACATGCATCTTTGCATCCTGAAATATGCTCATGCATCATCAATAGCTAGATATCACCCATGCTAGGAGCATGCTAAATCATATCATCATAGCATCTTGTTTTCTAAACAGATATTTGAAGATTGGTAAAAGAATAGATCTACAGCTTCACGAGAGGAGAAGCGGATCTCACAAGAATTAAGAGTCCTTCGACTTGCGTAATTCGAATTTCTAGAATCCTTCCAACCCCCAGTTGTAATCTTCCTTTGAGATGTTTTTCTTAAAACTCAAGTTTCTTAATTTTATCCTTCCAAAAGGATGTTTTCCTCAAAACTCGATTTCTCAATTTTTATCCTTCCAAAAGGATGTTTTTCTTAAAACTCGAATTTCTCGATTTTATCCTTCCAAAAGGATGTTTTCCTTAAAACTCGAATTTCTCGATTTTATCCTTCCAAAATGATGTTTTCCTCAAAACCCAAGTTTCTCAACTTTATCCTTCTAAAAGGATGTTTTTCTTAAAACTCAGATTTCTCAATTTTACCCTTCTTAAAGGATGTTTTTCTTGAAAAGATCAAAATTTCTCAATTTTATCCATTCCTCAAGGATTTCAAGCGAAAGATTTCAGACTCGCCACTCCATGATTTTAGGGCGAAAGAGGCAGAAACCCAAAGCCTAAGAATGTCAGAGCAAAGGAGGCAGATACCCGTCGCTCAAGGATGATAGGTGAAACGTTTCATGTTCGCCACTCAAGGATTTCAAATGAAAGCTTTCAAGCTTGCCGATAGATTTCAAGATAAAGGATCCTACAAGAGAAAGGATCCAAACACGCTCTATATAGGAGGAACTTGCGACTTCAGGATCTCGAAAGCGGAGGGTCCTACAGAGAGGGGACTTGTAGATCCTTGTTTCCGGACGAGAGTTCCATAGAGAAGGAACTACTACTCGAAGAGTACGCTAAGGAAGAGGAGTTCTGTGGAGAAAGAACTCAGAATCCTAAGGCTTCAAGATCTCGAAAGCGGAGGGTCCTACAGAGAAAGGACTTGGAGATCTTTGATTTCAAAAATACTAAGACGAGAGTTCTGTATAGAAAGAACTGCCACTCGAAGAACACGCCAAGGAAATGAGTTCTATAGAGAGAGAACTCATATTCTTAAAGCTTCAAAGAAAAAATTACTCAGTCTAGCGCGTCGCTGCTCCGGGAGAGTAAATCGTCCAACTGGGAAGTTGGACAAATTTAGTTATGACCAGTTTGCTTTACGACCGTGAAGGGAAAGCAAGTCCACTTGGACGCCCAAGTTCGCCTTACGACCGCGAAAAGGAGGCAAAAGTATTTGGAGTGTTAGCTTGCTTTTTGACCGCGAAATGGACAACTTGCTTTTAGACCGCGAAGGGAAGGCAAAGTTGTTTGAATGACTAGCTTGTTCTTACGAAAAAGAGAAGACAAAGATATTTGGAATCTGCTCATCTATTCGGGCAATTGGAGAATAGAACCCGCCTATCCGTTCGGGCACTTGGAGAATGAAAATCTGCAAAAAAAAAAAACTCTCTGTTCAACTATTTGGGGCATCCGGAGGGAAAACCCACGGTTAGAAGGCGTTGGGAAGAGGAGTTACTTGGAATCGCATGGCCGCGTCGGGAGTAAACCGTCCAATAGGGAAGTAGGACAAAATTAGTGCTTATGGTCTTTGCTTTATTCTTGTTCCACAAGTATAAGCAAAGAGGGGCAGCTGTAATCACTAATTTTGTCCGGACCTCGAACCCCTTTATGTTTGTGTTGTTAGTGGGCTTATCGGGCTATTAGGAAATTTAAAAATAAAAAATAAAAAAAGGGAAAAAGGAAAAAGAAATATATATATATATGTGTGTGTGTGTGTGTCATGTTATTTGTAGAACTAATGTTTTGATATAATATTTGAAAAATATTTTGGACTAATTTAAAAAGAATTTAAAAACATTTCTAAAGTCCAAACATCTTGAAATTATGTTTAGGAAGTTTTTAAATGGTTTTTAATGTGTTTCAAAGGCCAAATTTCTCAAAAACCAAAGGGCGTTTCGAAACACCATAGGGCGTTTCGAAACAGGGGGATTCCAGTGGCAAATCGTTTCGATACTAGTATCGAAACGGGCCAAGCGTTCCGAAACGGTATAGGCCGTTTCGATACGCCTACGTGGCAACGACCCTAACGGCTATAAACCCCAACGGCTCTTTCCCAACTAATATTCAAAATGCAGGCGTTTCGAAACAGGGTTAAGGCGTTCCGATACGCGTTCCGAAACGGCTATGGGGTGTTCCGAAACGGGTACCCCGACAGGCTGCAACGGCTATCTCTATAAAGAAGGCGTTCCGAAACGGGCTTGAAGCGTTCCGAAACGGGTAGCAGCTGAATTGCATTTTGGAGGAAATTAAAGTCTTCAAACGGCTATATTTTGATCCCAACGGCCATAAACGGCTACAAACTCAATTGGGACTATAAATAAGACCTCCAAGCATCAAGATTTAGAAGAGCTTAAATTGTTACAACATTATAAGTGAAAAACTTGTCTAGAGCTTAAATCGTTTATTTCTTGCTTAGACAACACTTGTGAGCTTACATTGTTAAATTTGCTCAAGTGTCTTAGGTTTTGGGTGAGTGCTTCATTGTGCAAACAAAACACCTATTAGAGGGTTCAAGTTTGCTTCTTTGTTTATCTCTTTGTAAGAGAGGGGTTCCTTCAAGCTTTGGGTAGAAAGCTTCGAGGGTTTTGATCAAGGCTTTGGGTAGAAGCTTGATCGTTGTAAAGGGTTTCCTCCTGATCCTAGAAAAGGGGACGAATCAATTAGTGGATTGATTGTGAAATCCTTAGTAGGAAGCTAAGGTAGTGGATGTAGACCTTGGTTAGAAGGTTGAACCACTATAAATCATCGTGTCTTTATTATTTTAGCTTCCTAAACCCTTCCACCCAAAAATTCACCTCTCCACCACTTGGCGAGCATAATCGGTTGATCGAATCGAGCGTCGAAAAACCCAACAATTGGTATCAGAGCTTGGCTCAATCGAAGGGGATTCACATCCTATTGAGAAGATCCGGCAAGCTCGATCAACATTTCACCAACCGGCTCAAAATGTCGCAATCCATCAATATACCGCATTTCTTTGACGGAAATCACTATGCCCATTGGAAGACAAAGATGAAATTCTTCTTGAAGGCAAATGATTACAAACTATGGGACATAGTTGAAGATGGTCCGTTCGTGCCTCAAGGAAGCAAAGCGGAATGGAGTGCCAACGATCGCAAGAAGATGGAGCTAAATTGTAGAGCCTTGCACATGCTCTTTTGTGCTTTTGGCCCAACCATCTATGAGAAAATGTCTTCTTGTGAAAGTGCCAAGGAGGTATGGGACAAGCTTGAAGTCACATACGAGGGGACTAATGAAGTCAAGGAGACCAAGATTGGACTCCTAACTTTAGAGTATGAGAACTTCAAAATGGATCCGGAAGAAAACATCGAGAAGATGTTTGATAGATTCTCCACCATCACCAATGGTCTTAAAGGCTATGGAGAAGCCATCCCGGAGGAGAAGCTTGTTCGAAAGCTCATCTACTCACTTCCCGAGTCTTGGGACTCAAAGAGGACCGCCATCATCGAAGCCAAAAATTTGAAAACTTTAAAGCTTGATGAACTCATGGGGTCTCTTCTTACTCATCAAATCATGAAGAAAAATAAAGAGGATGAGAAAAAGAGGGAAGCAATTAGAGCTATGGGAGAGAAGAAACTCAAAAGTATTGGCATCAATGTAAATGCCATTGCTCTCAAATCCTCCACATGTCATCATGAAGATTCAAGTGAGGAGGATAGTGAAGATGAAGAGATGGTCCATCTCTTCAACAAATTCACCCGGTTCATGAAGAACAAAATGGAAAAATCCAAGCATGAATCGAGGAAGAAGATGAAGGATTCCCACAAATCCAAAAAGAAGGGATCATCTTCTAAACAAGCATACGTGGCCACTTGGAGTGATGAAGACTCCACCGATAATGAAGTAGCCCACCTATGCATGATGGCCCTCAATGAGGGGGAGGTAACTTCTAACTCATCTATTTCAAATTCTTATACATTTGATGAGTTACAAGAAGCCTACGATGAATTGGTTTTTGAATTCAAGGCTTCATTTTCGAAAAATAAAAAATTGATTTCAAAGTTGAAAACCGAAAATGATTTGCTTTCTAAAACCAATTTAGAGTTTGAAGCAAAAATTAAAAATTTTGAGCTTAAAGTTTTAAACCTACAAAACTTGCTTCAAACGATGGAAAGAGATCATCAAAAAGAAGTCGATGATCTCAAAAAGGAAAAAGATTTGATTTCCAAAGAACTTGAAAAGAAAAACAATTTTGGAAAATCAAATTTTTATGTAAGACAATCTAGTGCCCCTAGATTTTTAAATGGAAAATGTTTTAGAAGTGTTTGGGTCCCAAAAGGACTAACCACTTCAACTAAAAAGGATGAAATTGAAAAATGGATTCCTAAGGGGACTAAATTTTGTGCTACTAACGTCTATGGATCCAAAGCAATTTGGATACCAAAAATTACTTGATTGTCTTTTGCTAGGTGTGATGGAGAATGATCAACAAGTCAAAAATTGAGGGGGAGCTCCATGCACACAAGGAAGAACACTTGAAGAAGGAAGGCTTCACATCCTCCCTTGAGTTCAAGTGTGGTAAAATCTAGTTGTTTTAGTGTTTATTGATTTATTTTATTTTATGTCAACTAGATATTCATAAATGTTGAACTAACATTCTAATGATGCTTTGAGTAAGGGGGAGCCAATTTTTTTAAATTTTAAGTGTCAAATTTTTTTTGCCTCCTATGTTATCTTGAACTTAAATGTCATTTTAAATTCTTTTTGATATAACAAAAAGGGGGAGAAATGGTTTGAAAAATTGAATTTTCAAACGAATAAGGGGGAGCGCTTTATTTTATATCTTAATCTCTTATTCACAATTTTAAAGGGGGAGAATCCCAAACAATTTTTCAAGTTGGTTTTATTATATCAAAAAGGGGGAGATTGTAGAACTAATGTTTTGATATAATATTTGAAAAATATTTTGGACTAATTTAAAAAGAATTTAAAAACATTTCTAAAGTCCAAACATCTTGAAATTATGTTTAGGAAGTTTTTAAATGGTTTTTAATGTGTTTCAAAGGCCAAATTTCTCAAAAACCAAAGGGCGTTTCGAAACACCATAGGGCGTTTCGAAACAGGGGGATTCCAGTGGCAAATCGTTTCGATACTAGTATCGAAACGGGCCAAGCGTTCCGAAACGGTATAGGCCGTTTCGATACGCCTACGTGGCAACAACCCTAACGGCTATAAACCCCAACGGCTCTTTCCCAACTAATATTCAAAATGCAGGCGTTTCGAAACAGGGTTAAGGCGTTCCGATACGCGTTCCGAAACGGCTATGGGGTGTTCCGAAACGGGTACCCCGACAGGCTGCAACGGCTATCTCTATAAAGAAGGCGTTCCGAAACGGGCTTGAAGCGTTCCGAAACGGGTAGCAGCTGAATTGCATTTTGGAGGAAATTAAAGTCTTCAAACGGCTATATTTTGATCCCAACGGCCATAAACGGCTACAAACTCAATTGGGACTATAAATAAGACCTCCAAGCATCAAGATTTAGAAGAGCTTAAATTGTTACAACATTATAAGTGAAAAACTTGTCTAGAGCTTAAATCGTTTATTTCTTGCTTAGACAACACTTGTGAGCTTACATTGTTAAATTTGCTCAAGTGTCTTAGGTTTTGGGTGAGTGCTTCATTGTGCAAACAAAACACCTATTAGAGGGTTCAAGTTTGCTTCTTTGTTTAGCTCTTTGTAAGAGAGGGGTTCCTTCAAGCTTTGGGTAGAAAGCTTCGAGGGTTTTGATCAAGGCTTTGGGTAGAAGCTTGATCGTTGTAAAGGGTTTCCTCCTGATCCTAGAAAAGGGGACGAATCAATTAGTGGATTGATTGTGAAATCCTTAGTAGGAAGCTAAGGTAGTGGATGTAGACCTTGGTTAGAAGGTTGAACCACTATAAATCATCGTGTCTTTATTATTTTAGCTTCCTAAACCCTTCCACCCAAAAATTCACCTCTCCACCACTTGGCGAGCATAATCGGTTGATCGAATCGAGCGTCGAAAAACCCAACATTATTATTTAGTATTGTTACCATACTATTATCATTAATTAGTGCTATTTATTGTATATGTATGCATGTGACATATTAGATATAAGTGTGTTTTGGTTACATATTGTGTACATATTATTGTTTATTATTATTATTATTATTATTATTATTTAAATTTACCTTTAATTACTATTTATTATTACTTATTATTATTATTGGATAGTATTATATTAAAAATTAAACATAAGCAAATAAATAAAAGCCTACTTTGATTAATAATAAATAAAAGTCCATTACATTAATATAGTCCATTACATAAAAGCCCGGAATAACAAAATACATGGCCCAAGCCCGATAAGCCCTTACAAAGCAGAAACCCTAATCCTTTTTTATCTATGCGCAGCCAAATTTGGACCGTCAGATCTGATGCTTGATCTCAACGGTCCAGATCGATCCCGGGTAAGAGCAAACCCTAGAGAGCCCTCTTTGAAGATGCCGCGCCGCCTCATCATAGCCGTTGGATCTGGCCGCGATCCAACGGTCCAGATTACACTTCAACGTGGAAACCCTAGCAAGCCTCCCCAAGTCTGGCGCCGCACACCTCCAATGCCGTTGGATCTGGAGGCAATCCAACGGCCCCAACCGCATCAGGGAACGAAACCCTAATGAGGGTGACCTTGATCCGCGCCGCACATGCCCTCCACCGTTAGATCAAGATCTGATCTAACGGACCAGATTTGCGCGTGCTCTACACCCGACGTCCGTTCGTGTTCCACGCGCGCGCCTGAGACGATCTGGCTCCCACCACGCGCGCGTAGCCGATCCCGTGACCCCTCTTCTGCCACCTCTGTTTCAGCTGCCAACACCACGCCGGTGTCCCTTCCCATTTCGGCGAAAGACCAGCAGAGAAAAGCAAAAAGGCAGACCGACAGATACCCAAAATATAGCAAAAAAACAAAAGCAAAAAAGGAGTCAACCAGACAAGGCTTCAGAAATCAGAGAAAAAGATGGTTTTCTTTTCATGTAACCTTTCGATTATATAGGAAATCGAAAACAAAAGAGAGAGAACAGGGAGAAGGAGAGAGATTGTAACTCAAACCACTGTAAAAGTTTCAAAAATTTTAGAGAGAAATCAATAGCAAAAAAACCTTCTGAGGTATTCGTTTTTCTTCAGATCCCATTGCATGCATAACAAAAAGAAAGGAAAAACAGAAAAAGGGTCTAGCGTTTTACCTTCGCATCTCTCCTTCTCAGCTCTTCTCTGTTTCTCCTTTGCCGGTGATAAGCCATCCGACATCATCGATCGGGACGGATGAGCCAACGGCAGGGGTGAGCGGCGGTTTTGAGTTTCTTTTGGGGTTTCGTCTTTTGAAAAAGGGAAAATAGTTTTTGGTTTCATAAAACAAAGGTTCCTTTTTGTTTTGGGTTTTCGGGGAAGTAAAAAAAAAAAACCCTTTTTTAGGGTTCTGGCGCCGGCAACGGCGACCGGAACCTTTGCGGCGCCGGAGTCTACAGAGAAAGAGGGAGGGTTTTTCTTAAAGGTTTTCAAAAAAAAAATGGCAAAAAAGGGTAAAATGTTTTTTTAACAGGTTTATATAATGTTCTCAGCTTTTAAAACTGGTTTATTTCCCTAATGAGTCCCCCCCGTGTTTTTGAGTTTTTTTAGGGGCTTCCGCATTTCAAAACCATGCCCGTGGTCCTCCCAAGTTTTCAAGCATTTTTAATTTGATCCCTAGCCTGGTTTAAATTGATTTGCGAAGGGGAAAATTACCGTCACCGTCCCTACAGCTTTCCGCGCTTTTTTAATTAAGTCCCTATTTCGCCTTTTTTAATTAGTTTTTAAATGGGTTTATTACAGCTTTGACCCCTGCCAGATTGCTCTTTTATTTCAGCATTTATTTATGTTCCTTTATTTTCATGTATCGAATATGTGCTTTTGCTCTTTTGTTACGCTTGCTTAATGTGTATATTGGATTTGTGGTGCATGTTTTTTATATGTGCGTATTTTCCCTTTTCATGATGGTTCGAATATATGTGGCATGCATCCTAATATGTCATGATAGGTTGCATCTTGAATTATTAAAATGCAATGCGAGCGCCTTTTTATTCGGGAACGAACGAGGCCAGTACCAGTCGTAGTGGTGGTGGTTTGGACGCTCTTTCTCGAATATTAAGGCCTTTAAAATTCACTCACTTGTATAACCAAATTTCGATGCGATTTGTCACTTTAATTCGAAAATTTTAATATTAATTAAGCGGTAAGGTTTTTGGTACCGATTTTCGGGCACGACGGGGGTGCTCATCCTTCCCCGCGTGTAACCGACTCCCGAACCCATTTTCAAAAAGAATGTCTGGTTTTATTTCGGTGTCCGGTCTACCATTTTTAAATGGCCGGTGGCGACTCCTCTACTTTTTACAAATCCGACTAATTTTTCGAAAACCAAATTAAAACCCGGTTCCTCTGAGTGACACCGAGGTATTTTTAGTCGCAACAGGTTCAGTGTTTGGGCTTACAATAGTGTGACTCCCTCTAGTCGTCCAAATAGTAAGCTCTCATGGGTGTGGAAGAAGTCTAATCCGAAGAATTTCTTCACTAAAAACTGACGTTATGTCCTTGGTGATGGTAAAGCGATCAAGTATTGGGAAGATTTTTGGACTGAAGTCCCTTATCTTAAGGATGTTTTCCATAGGATTTATAAGTTTGGCTCAAATACTTGGGGTGTGTAGATCTGGAAAATAGATTTTGTTTGGGAAATGGAACTATGGGATGAATTTCGGAGCGTTTTAGACTGAGCTTCAATGGGCAATCTGTGAAATAGATAAGGTCAAAGATTACTGCGGATGGTTTGATAGCAGATTTTGTGTGTAAACTAGTTTGGAAGAACTTTACCCCCCTAAAGGTGGAAGTTTTTTTTTTTGAAAAGCAGTCCATAATAGAAGAACAACTTGATTTTCCCGGTTTAGGCTGATTTAATTTTGAGGTACATGGCTTTTTGTTCAGAGGAAAATTGCAGTGCCCATAAGGTGATAGCAGGAGTTCTGATTTGATCATGTTTATGGATTAGTTTTATCAACATCTCGGTGTCTTGTGTAGTTTTATTTGTAAGTCACAAAGGTGTATGTCGTGGCTGTATTATGTAGTATTTTCAGGTTGGACATTTTTATTTCTAATAAATTTGGGCACTCTTTTTTCCCTATGTAGGTTTAAAAGGGGTTTTAACGAGCCTTGTTATCTTAAAAAAATTTACTCTTATGGCCATCCAAATTTGTAAATATTGGGATTCTTGTCGGATAATTTTTGGGATCCCTACGGTGATTTATATGGGTACGGTTTGATTATTTCTACGGTTCGGACATAACAATCCCCATCCCCATTTGAGCTTCAGTGATAAGACTTCTTCTATCTCGTCTATGTGTGTGAAGATTTCGATTATTCTTCATACTCGTCGGTTCGGATCCTCACGATTTTCAGTTATTCTCCACCTGAATGCCACCCCAAGTCTAGATGATTGTTTCCCCCGCAATGATTTTAAGTACTTTTTCAACTAAGGAATGGCATTCTGATGTATATTATATAAAGACACTTTAATTTGAGTAGTAAGAAGTTTGATTTTTTTAGAGTTTCAGATTTGAGTCCTATAAAAAATATAGAAGAGTATTGCACCCTATTTAAGAGTCCAGTCCGACTCAACTTTTAGGGGTGAAGGTAGAAATTATAAGGGTAAAATACTTAAATTATCACTCAATTTTGCTTCGTGATTTATTTTAGTCACTCAACTTTCAAATTGCTCAATTTTATCATTAAACTTTAAATATTGACCTATTTTCGTCACTCCACCGTTAAATCTCTAACACTGTTATGACGTGAAAATAAAAAATAATATATATATATATATATATTTAATACACATCATTAAATAAAATAAAATTATTTAAATTAAAATTTAACTCTCACCCTCACCCTCCTTCACCCTCACCCCACTCATTCCCTAAACACCCACTATCCATCATTGCGTCACCCTCAACCTCAACCTCTATCAAATAGAATCTATTGCCCCCTAAACTATCGATCATTCAACAACCTCCACCTCTCGACACAAAATCGAGAAATCCTATCCTAAACCTTCACCAAAATCAGCCCCTCACACACCCGTTTATCCTTAATGATGACCCAAATTAATCCATGTAGCCACCGAGCATCCTTCACCATTGAGCACTCAACCGTGCCTCATTCAAGCAACCATCACTAGACCCTTCACTGCGACCACCACCCTCATCACTTCCCACCCAAAATCGATAGTCAACCATCCCTATATCAAAAACTCCATTAGCATTGGCACCCCCTCAACTACCACCCAAGCTTTTACTGCCCTCACCCAAGACAAAATTGAGCCTCATATCCTAATAATTAGTAGCAGTAACAGAAGAATAAAGAAAAACCTAAAAAATACAAAAAAAAAAGGAAAGAAAGGTAGTATATCTCTCGGCCAAAGTTGCAATCGGGGCATCATATCAAAAATTCGAACGGTTAAAGTGCAGTCCGTACAGTGGAGAGTGACATATCTCAAAATTAAAGCCATCCAACGGTGGACGGTGTAGATCCGTCACCGACGAGTTTCAAACATTGGTGTTGTTTTGTGGGTTTTGAGTAGTTGGGGAGAAAACTAGTTTGAGGGAGAGGAAGAGGACGACGTGTTAAAATGTATATTTTTATTATTTTTTATTTCCACATCATAACAATGTTAGAGATTTAACGGTGGAGTGACGAAAATAGGTCAATATTTAAAATTCAGTGATAAAATTAAATATTTTGAAAGTTGAGTGACCAAAATAGGTCATAGAGCAAAGTTGAGTGATGATTTAGGTATTTTACCCAAATTATAATTAGTGGGCCAAAATTAAATTATTAATTTTTAGGGACAAAGTACAATTTTACCATTGAACTAATAAAACTTTATAACTTTTAAGGAATTAAACAATAATTATACATTTGTTTTGGGTGGGGGCAAGTTCCTTGTAAACTTCTGGTTTTGTCACGGTGGATTTCATATATAATTAAAACTCGTATGATTACTATATATATATATATAGAATCATGTTTATAATGTTTATATGTTTTAATCAATTATTTTTTTTTATTTTCAAGACCAATACATGATATAATCTCATCGTTAGAAGAAATTTACAAATTAACAGTCAAAATAATAATTTAAAATTTATTAATTAATTAGTTGTAGTTTATCATGAAGTTGTAGCTTATGGTCTTTGATTCCACATTTTATTTTATATTTTTGTAAGTCCAATATTTGAGGGTCATACTCATCCTATTTTGACTAGGTTCCACTTGCTAATTTAAAAAATGTGATACAAAAATAAGATGACATTTAAGTATAATAATACAATTACGAAATGTATAATTTCTTATTCATTATCAGTTATATAATTATATAACATCTGAAAATTATTATTATAAAATATAAATATGATATAAATACAAAAATTCAAAGCATAATCCAAATGCAAGTCATTTAATCATGTGTCATTAATTTATCGATAGCAATTAATTTCTTGGTTGAATTATTTCTAAAAATAGTAATAAAGAATGGTTGGATTGTTCAAGAAAAAAAGAAGAAACCAGAAGTGGAGAAATAATACTATATTATCTATATATTTAAAGAAAATTCTACAACGTGCGACGAACATCGATGAACACCACTAATGATGAACACCGATGAACACTATTAAATTAATTAATAAAAATTTAAAATTTAAAGGACCCATCATACAATTAATAATTATTTTAAAAGTTCAATTAAATTATTTTATATATATATTAAAATTTTATTTTTTTAATAAGGGTAAACTATATATTTAGTACATCGCTTATTTCCATATTTCTATTGAACCCTCATTATTTAAATATTATTTCAATTTGACCCTATTCTTTATAAAAAATAATTTAACCCTCAACCTAAAACCCTAAACTATTAAACCTTAAACCCTTAAACTCTTAAACATATACCCTAAACCATATACCATTAAAAATAATTTCATCGTCATCAATTTAATTCAATGAATCGTTGAATTCTCCTAAAAATTTAATTAAATTATTATATATATATATATATCAAAATTAATTAAACTTGAATCTCTTAGAATTAACACTATCATCTTATTTGAGATAAAGAGGCCATCACAATTAATCATAATTAATTCAATTCATTGAATTGAATTGAATTAACACTATCATCTTGTTTGTAAGCTTATGAATCTTTTGGATTTTGGTTCGTACGTAAAGTCTCTTTAACCATGGCTTACTCAATCATATGAGTACCTTAAACTTTGCATTTTCTTTGTCATAATCTATGTTAGATGCATAAAGTTACTAACTGGGATTTTGTTTTTTATTATTTTCGGAGGATTTGTTTGAGCAAATCTCGTCCTAATTCTAGCATTCAAAAATAGTGTTTTTCTTTTTAAGCACAGATTTGAAGTTAGCTCAAGTTGGATAGTAGAGTGCAGTGATTAAAATATTAGGTTGAATCCAACAGCTGCGATTATCTGCTTAATTGGCTAATTCGATTACAAAAGTAATTTTGATACCTTGAATCTGATGCTAATTAAGTATTAAATATAATAAATAATTACTAAGATGTGCAAAATATGCTAAGAAGCTAAAAATACTGGTATTTCTTGTCCATTCTTTTTTTAACATTGGTAGAGTTTAGTTGTGATTTGAGATATGGGTTTTGTCCTTGAAATCTTTTGTTTATCATTTGTTGGAGAAGAAATTAATTAAAAATTTTCAATGTAGAAGTATTTTTATAGTTAGAAACTTATAATTTGAAAAGGAAAAAAAAAGTTAGTTGGATCATGTGAACATACAAGTTGAATCAGGTGTTGCTCGTAATGACTTGAAGGATTCCATGGATTCTTCTTATGAGCACAATTCCCCTCTGTTAACATGAAACTTGTGAATTCCCCTGTGTTCCAAGGGATGGAATTGGTTGAGGATCTTTTTCATCTTCATTTCTCCAACTCTAGTCATGTATACACAAATTAGCACTGCTCTAGGTTCGATTTGGATGGTTCACTTGTTTGCTTCCTTGTTTTTGGATGATAGTGTTAATTCAATTCAATGAATTGAATTAATTATGATTAATTGTGATGGCCTCTTCATTTCAAATAAGATGATAGTGTTAATTCTAGGAGATTCGAGTTTAATTAATTTTGATATATATATAAAATAATTTAATTTAATTTTTTAGGAGAATTCAACGATTCATTGAATTGAATTGAATCGATGATGGTGAAATTATTTTTAATGGTATATGGTTTAGGGTATATGTTTAAGAGTTGAATGGTTTAAGGTTTAATAGTTTAGGATTTTAGATTGAGGGTTAAATTATTTTTTTATAAAGAATAGGGTCAAATTGAAATAATATTTAAATAATGAGGGTTCAATAGAAATACGAAAATAAGCGATGTACTAAATATATAGTTTACCCTTATTAAAAAATAAAATTTTAATATATATAAAATTAATTTAATTGAATTTTTAAAATAATTATTAATTGTATGATGGGTCCTTTAAATTTTAAATTTTTATTAATTAATTTAATGGTGTTCATCGGTGTTCATCATTAGTGGTGTTCATCGATGTTCGTCGCACGTGGTAGACTCATCCTATATTTAATTAGGGAAAATATCTCATGCGGCGGAAACGAAAGGTTTCCACAAACACTTCAGTTTTAAGATTTAAGGATTTAGTTTAGAGTTTAGAAATTTAAGTGTATGAGTTTAGAATTTAGGGTTTAGTTTTTAGGATAATATGGTTAGGGATTTAGATTTTAACCTATAAACCCTAAATTCTAACTACACCCTTGAATTTAAAACCTATCCACTAAAACCCCTAAACAATAAACCTTAAATGAAAAGGCTAAATCTTAAAACTAAGGTGCTTGTTTGTTTCCACAAGCATTTGTGCTCGAATAATTACCCAATTAATTATATACTATTATCATTTTCTCAAAAAAAAATGAAATTTGTTAAATATTACTTTTAAGAATAATTACATAAACTAAATCAATTAAGTTTGGATTCTTATAATTGTATCTATGTTATTGTTAATATAACCTCTGAAGTAGGCATGGCCTCAAATTTCTAATGAATTAAATGGTTGGATTGTTCAAGAAAAAAGAAGAAAATTATTATTATTAAAAAACTTGTCAAGAACCCTAAACCTTCCTCAAATTTCTAATGAATGAATATTGTTGTGGTTTTGTAAGGTCGGATTTAAGTGAATCTAATAGAAATTATGTTTAAATCGATCGATTATACGATAATGTTGCATGTGATATCTGTGTGTAAGATATCATAGGAGTATGAATTGAAATTATATAAATAGATAAGAACGAATGAAACAACCGAATGCTCATTCAAAGTATATGTGATATATAATTAAAAAAATTAGTCCATAAACTTTTTTCACCACGTCAATCATAATTTCAACAACTTAAAATTATTCGTATCATTTTGTTTCTTTCATATTATTTTTACAAGTGCATCTACATTCACTTTTTTTCACAACATTTAAAAATAATAATTATTTAAAACTTTCAATTTGAGTGAATTGATGATATGGAAGGAAATGTTGATATAACTAGTTTTTTTAGTAGGGTTATATTTTGATATATAATTCGTGTAAAAGAATTTACACAACTCTTTTATAAAATTTAAAACATAAATTCCAAATCCTAGGACCTTAAAACATGAACTATAAACTCTAAGTTCTAACCATAAATCTTAAATTCTACCCCTTTACACACTAAACTCCTAAACCCCTAAAATTGAAAGACTTGTGTATCAAAGTATTTTCCTTTTTATTAAATAGGAATAAATTTATGTTTTCATGACAAATGTGAGATTTCGAACAAATATAAGATGAGACAACATAAGCATCATTGACCACTCGCGCAATCGGTAAATTTCAATGTAACTGATTTTTAGTGGTTGAAATTACAACTAATATTCGAAAATATCGCCGTAATAATTAAAAGAATCTGTTAATACAATTAGGTATGCAATTAATGCTAAGAAGATAAGATTATATTTAGAGTTTGTGGGACAGTTAGCAACTTTCCTTCGACACTCCACATTAAACAAACCCTTTTTATTTTATTTTCCTTTTTCAAACTCAGATTTAATGGATTGATTGATGCCATCTTTACAATTTTCAAACTGGGATTTGTTTGGATTGATTCTGCAATATCTCAACAAATTTAATTTTTTTATTGTTTGTAATATATTCTATTTAATTTTAAACTTTTTAATCCTTAAATTTGACCCAAAAAAAAATTCGACTCTTGATTTTTTTGTCTACATTAATTAATTCTTCATAGGCGGACTTTCATTAGGGCTAATTCTACAGTAAATGACATGTATTGTAATGTACCACTATTCATATGTACCGCAAAGTACCATTAACTGTATTAATTAGTTTTGAAATTTTAGAGACCGAAAGTGTTATTATCTCCTTTTAAAATAAAATCTTAAAAATACTTTTTATATTAATTTTTCAGATTTTTTTTTTATTTTTTAATTAAAAAATAATTAAATTTTTATTACTATAATAATTCCTACATTCACTTTAATTTAAGGGTAAAGTTCACAAATGATCACTAAATTTTGAACAATTATTCAATTTGGTACTCAAACTTCCAATTGGTTCAATGTTACCATTAAACCTTTAGTTTTGTTTCAATTTGATCAATTTGAATTAAAAAATAAAAGAAAATCTAAAAATTAATATAAAAATTATTTTTTAAGATCTTATTCTAAAAGGAGATAATAACAGTTTCGGTCCCTAGGATTTCAAAACTAATTAAAACAGTTAAGGGTACATTTGTGGTACATATGAATAGTGGTACATTGCGGTACATGTCATTTACTGTAGAATTATCCGTCGGGGACTTGGTTCCCTTCAAAATTTGGGAAATTAACTTCGAGCCCTTTGAAAATTTTAAAAAATTTAATTTGACCCCTTTAAATTTTTTAAAAATGTTGTTATATTTCAAAAATTCTGAATAATTTTAGTTAAGTACCTCCTAAATTTTTTAAAATTTCTCATTAAATCTCAATTTTTTGAAAATTTAAATTAGACATCTGATTTTTTTTAAAATTTTCAAATATATAATCCCCTCAACCTGAATTATCAAAATCCGACTGTAATTATCTCATCTTCATTTTTACTTAATTTTGATGACATGATCTTCTAATAGTGTGTCACATGAGAAATTTTTAAAGTATCACATCATCAAAATGACAGAATATATATAAGGTTATCAAATTTATGGTCTTATACGAAAAAAAAATCAAAGATCATATAAGAACAGTTAACAAATTTAAAGACTAATATTTCATCCCATCCAAAAATGAAACACAAACGTTGAATCAAAGTATCGAAACTGAAAATAATAAAATTATAACAGCGGTCTTCATCTTCCATTAGAATATTTTAACTACATTTGTCTTTATCGTTACTGTTTAGTCAGAAATCTGGTCCAAGCCCAAGTTTTTTCTTCGTATATTCAATAATCGTATGAACTCTAATTATATTTAAAATTAAATCATATCAAATTTAATAATCAGATATAAAACTCTTTTGATATTATTTTTAGGTCAATAAAACTGAAAATCAAAATTTTATTTAAGAAAAATTGAGCATCATATCTTATCATTCGACTTAATAAACTTCGAAATTCGATGAAACTCGAGTTTTTGTTTTAAAATATTTTTATTATATGTACAATATTTAAGAATATTTAGTCAATGGTAAAAGATGGAGTGATTTGACTATAAAAATGATGTGATCAAAATCATTTCATTAGTCCATCCAAAATGATTGGTGTTAATTATGTCGGTCCAAGTTTTTTTTTCTAAAAACAGGTGTAAGAAAGTAAAAAAAGAAATTCCCTCGTTAAATAATATTAAAAATAACAATCCTATAGGCTATAGCTATTACTAATTTAATTCTAAATATAATTACGTGAAGTTGTCCAACTTCTAAGTAGTTTCCTAATAATTAAATTACATAAGATTTGTATACGTTGAAAACTGAGTCACGTAAGTTGCTATGCTAAAAAATAAAGGGAAAAAAATCGAATCGTTTGACTTGGTAGTTTACATGCAAAATTCATGCATGCATGCAACATGCGTAGCGTAATTTAACGGGCATTGACAAATTATTATTATTTTTTATTTAACGATATGGTCAGAATTTAATTTATTGGTCATTTAATTTGGGTCAAAAACTGTAAAAGTTTATTACGAAATGACTCTTTTAATCTAGTTTGTTTTATTCATGATGTCAATATTTGAATTATTAACCTTATATAAAGGATTTAAGCGTTTCATCCCGCAAAATCAACTGTTGCGGCTCAAATCTTTATTACTTTGAATTCCTTACGCAATGCCTTCAACTAGACCTTGTCTGGCTACTTGTTCTGTTTGAAGGCAATTTTTAATAGAGTTGCATTTGTGAAAGTTCAAATTAAAATTTTGATATCAACATTATTTTTTGATATAGTTATAAGTATAAAATATAAAATATTTTATTAATTTTAATAATAAAACGAATCATCTTGTAACCCCCTCGTCCCGGTCTGGCCGAATGACCGGTCCGAGTGGGCCACACGGGGAAAACCGAAGCGAAACCCGTTAAGGCTTCCCCTCGGTTAACGACCCAGAAAATTTCTTTTTATTTTATCTTGATTACATGCTTAATTAAGACCTAAGTGTGGCACAGCAGCGGAAGATACAATCATAACATCAAACATCGACCAACCCAACGTTTAATTAGCTCATTTTAACATTCTGCAGCAGGCCGTTTCGAAACGCCTAAAGGGTGTTCCGAAACGCCTTGACTAAGTCAACAGGCCAGGGTCAACCATAAGGTGACCGTTCCGAAACAGGGGAGACCCGTATCGGAACGACCTTGACAGTCAATATCTCGTGGTCAACGAGATTTGACCGTTTCGGAACTTCAAAGGCCCGTTTCGGAACGGCTTCATCTCGGCAAAATCTCAAAATTCCAGTAGCTAAAATGTTCTGAAACGCCCCTCATCCGTTTCGAAACGGCAAGCCATATACACAGGGGCCGTTCCGGAACAGGGGGACCCGTTCCGAAACACCCCCTGTCCGCAGACTTTTCTGGGCTGTTTTGAGGCACAAGGATGCCCCAAAACACCAAGCAACTTCAAGACAAGACAATTTAAGGTATAACAACCATACTAGCATGCTTCAACAATATTTAGACATGTCTAATACTAGGGCAACCATCCACAATAAGCATTCATTCAAACAACATTCAAACACATGTAAAAACTCTTAAGGCATAGGCTAACATTCAAAGCAAGCAATTAGGCATGGATTACAACTTAGACATGGCATCACAAGCCACACAAAAGCGACATAACATGGAGTCTAAACATGCTCCTAGCAACCAACAACAAACAACAAAACCTTACACATCCCATTGCTTAAACTATTACATGTCTTAGCATTAAAACCATACTTGATGAACTCAAGTCCAAAACCACACTTGGAGGCCCTCCACTTGCCCGAGCAACCCACGAACTAAGGATCTACAATGTTGAACAAGGAGAGCGTAAGCAATGATGCTTAGTGAGGGTAAGCTCTAAAAACAAACCTCAACATTGCAGGGTCCGAGCACGATCTAGCCAAGACAATTCACATTTACCAAGAGTCCACAAGATATAGATGCATGAGCAATATATCACATATATGCCATAATCATGAGCTCAACACTACCATACATGTAATCACATTTAAACATCCAAGCAGCTCATATATCTCAACACATTGATACACATATCAATCAACATTGGCACCTAGTTAAGACCCGAATACGCGGATAGACATGTTGGAGACTCATATCCAACAACCACATTATCTCGGTGGGATTCCACTCATCACCGGTCTCGCGGAGGGGATTCCACTCATCCTCACGCCCCGTCGATGGGATTCCACTCATCACCGACTATATTCAATTACAATTCCGGGCGAACCCGTACTCCTCCTTGGTGACTCAACGCCACCAAGGCCACGCGCGACTTTAGACTCATGTGTACACACTAACATCCTAATGATCGATCATTTGTATCCAAGTTTACTAGTGCCAATATTTACTCGCGTCACATTACTCATTTCATAAACCTTGTGCTTAGCACATACTCACCAACAACCATCTTTATGCATGTCTCAAGCATCATAAGTCCAATCTCATTTCACATGTATAAAGCAATATACATAGACATTCACATCGCAATTTATGGAAGACATACACAACCATAAAATGAGTTCAACCAAAGGCTCTAGATCAAGTTTAGGATTAGGCTACCACTCTAATCCTAACTCTAGGTGGGTCTACCAAGCCCAACCTAGTCCGTACACTCGAACCAACCAATTTCAAACCGTTTAAAACAATTAACCACTCACCTAAGCTTCCAAGCACAAGACCAAGCAAGCCACGACCTTCAACTTTCCGGGTTCACTTCCGATGCTTCACCGATGCCCAAACTTGATTCTAATCAAACAAAACACATACATTACTTCCCAATTCAATGCTAATTCAATCATCAATCTACTTTGCAACTCACAACCCATTTCCACAATTTTCCAAACCACCTAACATCTCCAAAACTCAAATTTTCGGACTCCAACAACCATAGGCTGAAATACCCAATTCCAAGCACCCAAATGGCTTCCAAAACACCCCAAATCACCCTCCTAACATAGGTAGACCATCAGCCCTTCAAAACCCACATTAAACTTACCAAAATCCCAAATTTTAATACCCTAAAATTTGCCCTAAAGACCCACTACGAAATTTCACCCAAAATTAACCAAATTCATATATGTTGTGTACTATAGCATGATTAATAAAAATCCCAACACAATTTCTCAAAACAATTTGAAAAACTCCATTAAAACCCAATTTTCAACATAAACCTTAATTTCCAAATTTCCTTATTTTTGAAATCTAAGACAATGGTTAAATAGAGGGTAAAGAGGAGATTAAGAAAATGACTTTACCTTTCAAAAAGCCCTTGGATTGAAGTTGAAAATGAATGGAATAGTGATTTGCTATTTGAGAGGTTTTGAAAGAGAGGAGGGAGGTTTTACATGGGTTTTGGGGAAGAAAGGGGAAAAAGATGACAATATGGAAAAGTTGTCATCCTTTTTCAAATAGTTTGGGTAAATTACATCATGAGTCCTCCTCTTTTTAAATTAAGCTTAATTAGGTCACTATTTGAAGTTGAGTTGTCTTAATTAACTATTTATTTAACCCGACTAAAACCCGGTTAGCTCCTAGGCCTAAGATGCGGGTGTTACACATCTAGACTAACTCGAATCCGATCTAAATTTTAGGTTGGATAAGGATTTTACAATAATCAGAACCATTACACCGTCTAATTTTAACCATGAATATCTCTAACTACAACAATCTTTATTTTTTTTCTCTTTAACAAAATCATATTATCTTTGATAAAAAAAAATCTTTATTTTTTAATAAAACTTAAATCCAATCCTACCTAGAGACAGGGACGGAGCTAGGATTTAGGGTTGAGGGTGCAAAAACATAAAAGTTTGTATGTAGGGGGCAAATTCAAATATAAATCAATTTGTAAAGAAATTTATATTGGAGGACAAAGCTGGAAAAAATCTTGGGGGTGGGGAGGAGCAATTGCGCGTAATGGATCTAGAACTCATGACCTAAGGGAATATGAGAGAACAAAGATAAATAATTTTACAACCAACCAAATGTAATAGCTCTAGCTACAACAAACTTTAAAAATAGACAATTTACTACTGTGTGTGTGATAGTATAGAGAAGTATACATCAAACATAATAAATTAGTATTACTATTAATATTGATATCATAATTATATCATTGCATTGCATATCTACCCACCGAGAAATGACTTTTTTCTTCAACCGTTTTAAGTGGATCATTCGTTTATTAATTAGGTTATTAAACTGATCACCAATTGGTTTAGTTTGATGAGGTTGGTAAGTAAAACAATGTTCAAATTTTAATTTTGTAAATGAAATAAATTAGGTTGAAGAGGTTATCCTCATAATAAATTCTTACAATATTTAATCTAAATTAATCAATCAAATAAATCAGGTACTTGCTATTCACACGCACAAAAGTAATGGGATAGACATATAGACAATGGATACTTGTGGTTCATACGAATATGAAAAAAAAAAAGTAACGAGTTAGAACTTAATCAATATTTTTCCTTAAAAGAATTAGTTTATATATTTGTATAAATGTTATTTCATCAAACACATAAATTATAATTTTATTTATAAATAAATGTCTAAAACATGATAATATTTGGAGTCAAAATTGATCATTTTCTTCTTTGGTGGCCTGACTTTGCATATGATATATGATAAAAGTTTGGCAAAGAGATGGATGGAGTCATTAAATTAGCACATGTTGACGAGTGATTATTAGCCTATTATTTTGAAAAACTTCTAATCTATTGCCTACATGATAAAGCTTAATCACATCATGTGATTAATTAATTGATTAATTACAATCGACAAAAACAACTTGTTTTGATTTTCATCACTTAGAAATATAGCCCATTTTAGTACATTTTTCTACAAAACTATATATATATATATATATATATATATTGTAAACATATCATTTTCATACACATATATAATGATTAATTGATTGATTAATAATAATCGACAAAAGCATAATTGTTTTGAATATCTTCAAATCTATACCAATGGGTTGGTTCAAGTGTGAGTATGTTAGTATCACTTAAGCAGGTTTCGAGTTCAAGGTCTTGTGTATGTACAAAATTCACGTTGGAAGACTTACCCATCAATGACAAATATGCGACACGAATTGGTTCGTATTAGTCCGCACAAAGACATGAAAAAACACGATGATATAAAAAACTTCAAAAATTCAAATCTATTGCCTACATGATAGAGCTTAACCGCATCATGTGATTATTAATTAATTAATTATAATAGACAAGAACAACTTGTTTTGAATTTCATCACTTAGATGGAAATTTAGCCCATTTTTAGTAGATTTTTCTACAAAACTATATATACTTTGTAAACATATCATTTTCCTACATATATAATGATTATAAGAGATGTAATCATTTCAATTGGCTTATTTTATTTGTCTATATGCTTGTTTTATAGTGTATAACAAGTTAGTGAAAAATAAAAGTTTCACACATAAAGTTAAATTTAAATTTATTATACGATTTGACATTTAAATTAATAATTTGTAATACGATACATGTACTTTTTGAAATCTAATTTGGCATAATTTAACATTTTTTCTAATGTAGTACCTCATTTGATGCAATTGGCAATTTTAACTCATCGCCTGTTAAAATCGCCAAATACAATTAGAAAAACAAGGGTGAAAATCCAAGTACGAAATTAGACGGAAGAATGTATACTATTAAAAAATATATGACAAATCCATATACCAAATTATATATGGAGTCTTAAAGATATGATATGTGTGTTTTCAAGCATTTTTAAAAAATATAAATAGTCATTCATGTTTGTTGAATGAAGCAATGATGTTAGTGTCTATGGAACTACATGAAGCTGCGTCATACACAGCGTTGCAGATGCTGTTAGTTTCATATTGTTAGGTGGTTAAGCTGTTATAGCTGTTAGTCTAAGCAGTTATGCAGTTAGAGCTGTTGAAGCTTGTGTATATATAGTTTGTATTGCTTTGTGTTTAATCAAGTTAGATTCATTCTTCTCTTATTCAATAAACTTCCAGTTCTATCATATTTCTCTAGATTTCTCAATAATGTTATCATCTTAACCTTGCTTGTGAGAATGCATAAGATAATAAATTAATAATCATTTATTTATATAGTAAAGTTGTACAAGATATTTGATAAATTAGCTCATCCACAATAATTAAATTTATCTTTAAAAATGATAATTGAAATTTAAATTTCACAAATGCATTTAGCATAGTTAAACATTAACTATTTAAAAAATTGAAAATTGATACATCATATTTTTTTGTAAAATTAAAAATTAAATCATCATTTACAAGAATAAAGCAAAAAATCTTGAAACCTACGCTTAAATATGCTCAAACTCGCGTTCTCATATATATTACAACAACAATACTAACCAAATTGAGATTCAACTGATTTTTTTAAAATTATCCTCTAAATCATAAATAATATTAATCTAAGTATTTTAATTGAATTGATAACTTTTTATTACTCTCATTAAGTGCATCAAATTAAAATTTGATGTTACACAGAATTTAAATATCATTTTCCATCTTCATAATCTTTCATTCTAAGGTTCTTTGTTCTAAAAAAATGTTCTATGACCAAAAATCTTGCATTCTACCTTTTCATATTTTTTCAAAATTCTTTCATTTTATCCACCTTCCATTTTTTCACTCTATAATAAATATGAGTAAATTAAAATTATATTTAATAGTCTAAACTTAACCTTTCCGATTTATTGATTATTGACCAAATTAATAATTTTTCTTTTAACATGAACCCAAACATCTTTATTATTAAATGAATGAAAAACAAAGAACATAACCTTTCAAAAGTTTCACAAAATTAAGAAAACAATAAAAAAAGAAAACAACAAATCCAAAAAAAAAATTAAAGGGCTGCTCCAGTCGGATCAGACACTTCCTCTTTGTACCACAGCAAATCTCTGAAGTTCATTGTAGGAAGAATCCCTAGAGAGATGCCAAAGCAAGAACTAAAAAAAATTCCCACTAGAAAACTGCAATTACCTTTCGCATCAGTTCCAAAGGTGCTGATCATCGACAAGCAACCACAAAAGGATAAAACTATCCATGACCACTAACAAACTCAAATCAGAAACAAACGTCGTGAGGAACACTATACGAGCATCAAGCGGCCACAAAAGTATCCAAAAAAACGTGTCAAGAGACAGAGACATGTCATAAGACAGAGACATGCCATAAGACAGAGACGTGCCATAAAGACAAAAAAAAACAAACGCAACAAGATGTGCAGAAAGGAGATAACCAAAACACATAAATTTTTTATTAAAAATTAGGGAAAACTGATAATATAAAATTCAAAACAAACAAAATAAGAAAACATGAAGTAAATAGAACACCGACGATCGACGACTAACACTAAATTTGATACTTTCGACGACGGGCAAAATAAAAAAAAGGCAAGCGGCTGAGTTGGGAGAAAATTTAACTTTTGTTTTTGGGTGAAAATCTAGATAATTTTTTTTAATATGCTGGTGTAATATAACGGTAGAGCATATGTTCAACTTTTTTAATCTTTTTTACACACTGTGTAGAATTAGTGCTCGAACCCTGGTCACCTAAATAAATTATATCACAACAAGTGGTGAGCAAAACCTAGATAACTTTTTAATTGTAATTGTGGTTATACTTATAACCTAAAAAAATTAATGCCGTCTTTATTTTAATAATTGAAGAAGATTTTATTTGGATCTTCTCTTCTCCTCTCTCATTAAGTTTGTCGAGTAACAAAGTGCCAAGTCACTATCACGCGCTCTCACTGTACTTGCTCTTAATGTTCGACACGTGTCCTCCCAACTACCTTATAAATACCCACTTCCCTCAACTCCCGCTTCTTCATCCAAAAAACTCACCCGAAAAAACCGTCTTAGAAACCAAACGGAATCCTCTCCGCCTCTCTCGTTTCATTTCATCTTCTTCCATTTTTCCTCCATCCGCCGCCGGCTTCCGCAACCGCCGCCGTCCAAAATGGAAGCCAGCCGGCAATTTTCGACTAAACCCGATCTATCTCCGAAGGCAACAACGAAAAAGATTTCCTTTGAGGAGGATTCTTCCACCAAAGCCTCATCTGAAGCATTACCGAATGCGGTGTTCTTCACGCTGTTTTTCTCAGTGGTTTATTTCCTCCTTTCACGTTGGCGTGAAAAGATCCGTACTTCCACGCCTCTTCACCTCGTCACCTCCTCTGAGATCGTCGCGATTTTCGCTTTGATCGCCTCGTTTATTTATCTTTTGGGGTTCTTCGGAATCGATTTCGTGAAGTCTTTGATTCTACGACCCTCCACCGACGTTTGGAATTCCGAGGACGATGAAGAGGAAAACGAAGTTTTGCTTCGTGAAGAAGATGCCCGTAAGGTCCCTTGCGGCCAAGCTCTTGATTGCTCGGTTCCATCAGTACCGGTTATATCTTTCCAGAAAGTGTTCGATGAAAAGCCTGTGAGAGATACAACCGAGGAAGACGAAGAAATTGTTAAATCCGTCCTGGCTGGAACAACCCCATCGTATTCTTTAGAATCGAAGTTAGGTGATTGCAAGAGAGCAGCTGCGATAAGGCGTGAGGCATTAGGGAGATTAACGGGGAAATCATTGTCGGGGTTGCCTTTGGATGGATTCGATTACGAGTCGATTTTAGGACAGTGTTGTGAGATGCCGATCGGGTATGTACAGATTCCCGTTGGAATTGCTGGGCCGTTGTTGCTTAATGGAAGCGAGTATTCAATTCCTATGGCAACCACGGAAGGGTGCTTGGTAGCTAGCACTAACAGGGGATGTAAGGCTATTAATTTGTCCGGTGGAGCTTCAAGTGTTCTATTGAAAGATGGGATGACTAGAGCTCCTGTTGTAAGGTTCGATACCGCGAAGAGGGCAGCTGATTTGAAGTTGTATTTGGAGGAGCCTTTAAATTTTGAGACATTGGCCTCTGTTTTTAACAGGTTTGTTTCGGTAATTTTTGAGTTCTGAGTTGATTAAACTAATATGGTGCTGGTTTGTTGAAAGCTTTTGTTTTTTTGTGGTTGCAGATCAAGTAGATTTGCTAGGCTTCAAGGTATAAAATGTGCAATTGCTGGGAAGAATCTTTATTTGAGATTTACTTGCAGTACCGGCGATGCTATGGGGATGAACATGGTTTCAAAGGGAGTCCAAAACGTTTTGGATTTCCTTCAAACTGATTTCCCTGACATGGATGTCATTGGTATCTCTGGTGTGTTCCATTTCCATGACCTTATAATTATATATACGATACCACTCTTCCTTTTTGTCGTTTGAGCTAGACCATTGAATTGTATGGATTTTGTGATGTATGTAGGAAATTTCTGTTCGGACAAAAAGCCTGCTGCAGTGAATTGGATTGAAGGACGAGGCAAATCGGTTGTCTGCGAGGCCATCATTAAGGGTGACGTGGTGAAGAAAGTCTTGAAGACTAGTGTTGAATCCCTTGTGGAGCTTAACATGCTTAAGAACCTTACCGGATCTGCTATGGCCGGAGCATTGGGTGGATTCAATGCACATGCTAGTAACATCGTCACTGCAATCTACATCGCTACCGGTCAAGACCCGGCTCAAAACGTCGAGAGCTCGCATTGCATCACGATGATGGAAGCTGTCAATGATGGCAAGGACCTTCACATCTCTGTCACGATGCCTTCCATCGAGGTAATTGACAATATTACAGTCTGATTATCAAATTATCTAGCCAAGTAAAACTGGGTACTGATGTAAGTTCTGATTTATCTTTTAGGTTGGCACTGTTGGTGGTGGAACTCAGCTCGCATCTCAATCGGCATGTTTGAACCTTCTCGGGGTCAAGGGTGCGAACCGAGAGTCACCCGGTGCAAACTCTAGACTCCTTGCATCCATCGTAGCCGGTGCAGTCCTTGCCGGGGAACTATCACTCATGTCCGCACTAGCAGCTGGGCAACTAGTCAAGAGCCATATGAAGTACAATAGGTCAAGTAAGGATGCTTCCAACACTGCTTCTTAGTTTGTGAGAGGAGAAAACTAGGTTGGGAGGGTCGTCCCGTAACGACGGCTAATGGATCGGATTCCGATGGTTATACAAAAAATAATATATATATTCCTGAAAAGATTAGTGTAAAAGTTGCAATTCTCATAGTTTAAATTGTATTGAAAGGTAATGAAATAGATATAATCTGTGTGTAATTTACTTTGTATTTTGTAAAATCACAGAATTGTTAATTTATATATATTTTTTTCATTCTCTTCATAGATTCTATATACTGTTTTTCATCCGAGTTGAATCTACATATTGTAATCTTCTCTGCTATATTTATTGCATCATAATTCATATTTTCTCTGCTATAATTTTCTTTTAAAGTTAGTTTGGTATCACAAATTAATCGGGTCTGGACTCAGTTTGAAATTACAAATTACCCTTATTCAGTGCTATTCTCGACTAAATTATTGAACCCTCTGAAATTCACTAAAATCCCAAACCATGAATTAGAGTTAAAAGGATAGTGTTCTGGTAATTTTGTTGTGTAGTGTTCATCAATCTAAACTAAAATTATTACTGAGAGTAGTAAAGTTGGGAACAAGAATAATCCAAACTAAAATTATTACTACCAGGTTTACATAAAAATGGTTTAACATCTCAAATTATTTCACGAATAATGTTGTGTTAAAATAATTTACAGTCAAATAAAGAATAGAGGAAGCTACATATTTAGTACCCTAACTACGCCCACGTTACTGTTTGGTACCTTAACTATTATTTTGTTAGGTTATGCTAGTACACCCCATGTCGCAACGGAAAAATTATCCGGCGATCACCACCAGAGATCCATGTACGAAGAACGAATCAAGGTGAATAAGGGTGAAGAATTACATGCTTAAAATCTAGAATTCTAATTTTGGAGAAGATGAATATCCAATCACGATTCCACGATGTTGATTCTTAAGCCGCAACGATAACGCTCCAACCTCTACGTAGTTCACCCGTTTGAAACGAACATATAAAACTCTCTAAACTATTTAGAAAGGAACGAGCCTATAAAAAACTCTCTAAACTATTTAGAAGGTTTTTCCAAAAAAAAAAAAACATTGATGACTCTTAGATCTTTCATACCTTTATATAGCCTTTGGAATCATAATTCAACTCATATTAAGATTTTAATATATATATATATATATATATCCCAATTTAACTTCAATTAAGATTTTAATATATATATATATATATATATTAAATATATATAATCTGAATTTAACTTAATTAGGATTTCAAAATATATATATACTAAATATATATTTTGAAATCCTAATTAAATATATATATATATATATATATATAAATATATATATATATATATATATATAATCTCGGTTAAACTTAATTTGAATTTTAATATATATATATATTAAATATATATAATCTCAATTCAACTTAATTAGGATTTTAATATATATATTGATTTAAATCGAATTAAATTATTTATATATTAAAAGAGTCATAATTAGGGGTGAGCAAAACTCGACTCGACTCGAAAAAATCGAATAACTCGACTCGACTGGAGGCAAAAATACTCGACTCGTTTTGACTCGACTTGAAATTTCATAAACTCGAATAACTCGAAAAAAAATTCAAATAAAGTTTGAGTTGTAAAATGGAAATTCGAATAACTCGAATAACTCGAAATTTTTAGTAATTAGTGGATTTATTTTTAAATTCGAGACGAGTCCCTCTATTTTTTATGATATATGCATATTGATATATAAAAATATGAAGAAATATTGTCACATGTGAAAAAATATATATGCGCATATCTTATATGATTAGAGAAAGGAGTTTAAATTGGAATCAAACCATACTATAACATGATAAATAATTACAGTTAAATTTTTATAGGAACTCGAAAACTCGACTCGAATCGACTCGACTCGAATTTCTTAAACTCGACTCGAATCGAAAAAATTTCAAATAAAGTTTGAGTTGTAAAATATGACTCGTCAACTCGAATAACTCGAAATTTTTTGACTTGACTCGACTCGACTCGACTCGATCGAACGCTCACCCCTAGTCATAATTACAATAATTATTTTTTCTTTTAATATTTACTCAACAGTTAAATTATATATATATATATATATATATATATATATATATATATATATATATATATCAAATATATATTAATTTAACTAAATCCGTGTAAAAAAGTTTGTACATATATAATTCGTTTAATATATGCTCATTTCAACTCTGAGTACGACCCTGTAGGTTCATGTAACGTTAGTAGTAAATATTAGAACATTTCTAATATTACAAACAATGAGTGACATCTAGCAATGTGTCATTGTCACCTAAGTTACAAGAAATCATGATTCGACATAACCTCTTCGTGATTAACTCTTTTCATGTATTACATTCTTTTATCCTTATATCTAGATTGGACACAAGTCATGGAATACTCACACTTGTATAGTTCACCTAATATTTCTTGATATCTCGAGTAGACTATTATAAACGAATAATTATGATATCTCATATCAACTTATTCGAGCATGATCATGCATTTCTAGTTTCACTTAATCAAATGGCCTACGATATTACTCCTATTATGTAGGAGAGACAAATCATATCTTGATCAACATATCCCATTACATAGATTGTGACATATCCAATATCAGTCTTTATAGTGTAGTCAGTTACAACACACGTTAGATTGTATCAAAATATGTCACTCACGATGTTGAAATAATGATAATCTCAAGTCTGAGAATCATACATGTAGTTATCACTATGAGCAATGTTGTGACTGTCACATAATAATCTAAGAAACATGCTCATAGCGGGTCAGTCCAGTATGTTGTTCTCCAACACATACTTATGTATTGATTTTCACATCTCCATGTCAATGACAACACTTTGTTATCAATCAACTACATATTAGTCTTAATGCATTATTGTTATCCACGCCCACAACAATACTCGACTAAGAACATTTAAGAATAATCATATTATTCTATGAACTTTATTATAATTTAGTTTATTTACACACGCAGAATTGTAACTGAAAATAATAATGGCAATGCCTTTTTATGAATAAACAAGGTAAAAAGCAAATATCATTTATAATCATCTTATGATTGGTCTTTAGGCATACTCTAATACATTTTTGGTAAAATGGTATCTAACGTTACATTTTTGTTCTGTTTTGGTACTTCGACCGTTAAAACTAACGAAGATGTTGACGTGGCTTGGTATAATCACATTTTTAGTCCAAAACACTTATATATATATGATCAATTTAATCTAAAATCATCAACTTAAAACACCACCTTAATTTTGAGGTAAAATTTCATCTTGATTTTGATAGAATTTTGTCTCTTCCTTTTCTCACCCATCGTATTCTTGCAGGTATCCCGATCGTGGAGTTTGAGTCCTCCAATAGACCCGCATTAGCCCTCATTGATCCTCAAATCTTAAAGTTTTGATTATCCCTAACGTGTTTTTTTAACTCCAAAACCCCAAAAAGTGTTCAACTGGAAGAAAAAGAAAATTGAAGAATTTAAAATTTTAATCTAAAAATTAAAATAATGTTTAAATTGATAAAATTTTAAACTAAATTGATAGATTATATAAGTTTTTGAATAAAACTGTTATTAATCCAAGCCATGTCACCATTTTTGTTAATTTTAAATAATAGAGATACTAAAATAGAACAAAACTGTAACATTAAGTACTATTTTATTAAATAATAGTTGAGGTACGACCAGTAATACAGGTATAACTAAAGTATTAAATATGTATTTTTCCTAAAGAATACAAAGTAGTCTCTTTTTTTGCTTTTAGTTTTGATTATTTTTAAGAAAAAAATTTTGTTGTTCGGTGAGGATTTTTTTTCTCCGACATTCATTTTGTTCTTTTCAAGAGTCACCAGACGATGTAGGAAAGAATCACTCTCAATCAATCACCAAAATCAAAGTTTAAAAGAGAGACCAGAGTGATTTTGATTCAGTTTCTCTCTCTTTTCTCTTGACACTTTTTTTTGTTGTTTACAATTTATCTTTTTTTTTATTGTTTGCTCTTCTTTTCATTATTATTTGTTCATCGTCTACTTTTTTGCGAGATTGCTTTAAATGGACTCAAAAGTTTTACTTTCCTTTCAATGTTTTTCTCGACGATTTTTAACTATTTTGTAACACTCTGATTTTGGACTTAGAAGTATTTGAGGTTGACTAGAAATTTGGGTTAATTAAGGAGTGGTTCAGGGAAAGCAAGTTTCGGGTTAAGATAAAAATATGAGAAAATGCTTAAAAATAATTATTAATTATATAAATTATTTTGGTAAAATCAATTTTAATAAAAGGATTATGGAAGTGGTACATTTTGAGTAGTGACCGAAACGCAATTTTTACAAAGTTGTTTTAGTGATTGTTTTGTAAAGGGATTGAAACTTTGAATCTTTAAGGGGCTAATTTACCTATTTGTTTTATTAAGATTTCTCTCTGAATTTGAAGCATTTTAAAAGGTTTTAATTAAGGATTAAAAAGGGTTTAATAAAGGAGAGTTAGTTATTTCATTAAAACCCATTTTACATCATTCTCTCATTCTATTTTCTTTCAAAGTTTTCCTTCAGTCAAACACCCTCTATTTTCAAGAAACTTGAGGTAATGCTCTTGATTTACTGAGTTGTTGATTTCTAAATGATTCTTTAATCTTGATTTACAAAACCTTATTGTTTTTCCTTTGATTTTTCAAGAAAAACACATCCAATTGAGAAAGATTTCATCCATTAGAGGTAAGGTGCGTTCTCCTCCTCTAATGATCAGTTCTTTACTGAAATTCCCAATTTATCAATCCTTTACATACGTTTTCTAAGTTGTTTTGATGAGGTAATCATGGAAATCTTGTTAAATTGAAGATCATTGTTGAAATCTTGTGATTTTCGCAATGCTACTATTTTACTTGATTTGAGGTTGATATTAATCATGATTTGGATGTTAAATGATGTTGAATTAAAGATTTTATCATAATAATCCCGAATTGGTTTGGATCTCTAATTGTTAGATGGCTAGATTTGGGGTTTTTGTGAAGTTAATGTGGTTATGGTGTTGCTGGAGGTATAAGGATGAAATTAGATGATTTTTAGATGTTATTTGATGATTAAAATTGGATGGAAGTGTTAGGTTTTGGCTGGCTTGAGTTTGGAGGGTAATCGAAGGTGTTTTCGGTTGTCTCGGATAGCCGTTTTGGTGTTTTTGGGCAGAGCAGCGAGGTAGCTTTGTTTGCTGGTGGTTTTATTGCATTGAGATGCATTAATCCTTTGTCTTGTGTGTTATAAACAGGGGAGGATATAGTGGACGAGATTGGTGAAGTTCTGGGAGCTCTGGAAGCTTGATTACGCTTCAGCAAAGCGAGCGTGGCGTTGTCGGTGAGTGGAATTGGTTTTACAAGCCTTTCAAAGACTTGAAAGCAAGGTTTAGGGGTTTAGGTTGAGTTTGAAACACTAATTTAAATCTGGAAGTAAGTTTGAGATGTTTCGCTCTCATTTCTCGGTTTTTTGTCCCATTAGTTTTATGATCATGCTCTTGTTTTGAAGATAGAATTACACCTATTGTTTTATCCATGTTTTGAGAAATGAAATGATGATTTTCATGATCCCATGAGATAGAAATGTTGTTTCAATGAGATAGAACTATTTGAGAAATTGTTATGCATTGTTTATGTTTTTGAAATGGGATGAGATAGATATGCGTTTATGAATTGAAAAATAGTAGGTAATGATGTTTAAAAAAATGAGTATATTGGCATGAGATGATATTATTGTTACCGGATATAATTGGCCGACCAATAGGATGAAAAGTGCACTATAATATACAAAATTCGTGCGTGCTCTTTGGTTCGGGCAATGGGGGTAGTTCCATTCCGTTCCAAGGTGAGAGTGTGGTGATGAGAGATTCCACCACGGTAGGTCTTGATGATGAGAGATTCTATCAAGCTTTGTGGTGATGAGAGATGCCGCCATGAGAGTCTGGTGATGTGAGATTCCACCGGGGTAGGACTTGACATTTTAGTCAAGCTATCTGCATATCCGAGTAATGTTGCTAAAATGCCAATATATGAGATTCACATGTACCTTATTTATAAATGAATTTATGCATTGTGTTTTGCATATGAGAATATGATTTGAGAAATGCTTTATGAGATTTAAGCATGTAAGGCTTTTCCTTGAGATTTTGATTTTGAAGAATGCATGAGATAGATGGTACATGTGGTTTAAATGATATGGTTTTGCTTTGAAAATGATTTCAAAAATGAGATAGAAAGAGCATGATGAGATAGAGATTTCTAAATGAGAAATGGATTTAAAATGTATTGTTGTGTTGGTTTGGTTTGAGCATCTTTCACTGAGAAAATGTGCTTACGCTCTCTTTTTCCAACAATGCAGAGAACCCGTATGATTCCTTTAATGCATATAGACATGTTATGATGTTGTTTCTGCCATGTATGATTGTGGTTTGATGTTTAATTATGTTGGAAGCATGTTGGAATGCTTTAGGATGGTTTAAAGTGTGAAAAATCAGCAAAATATGACATTTCTGGTCTAGGCGTACCGATACTCGAGAACATGTATCGATATCGGTAAGGCATTTTAGGCTTAGTGTATCGGTACGATGGAAAGGGTACCGATACGAACCTAGTGAAAATGAAGGGGTGTATCGATACTCAGGGGCGTACCGATACAGTTTTGAGCTACTAGAATTTGTGTATCGGTACGGTTTGAGAGGGTATCGATACGGGCCTTGAGTTGTTGAATCTTGAGACTTGTTTGTCAAGAACGTATCGAATCTGGCTCTAGTGTATCGATACAACCAGCGAGTAAGTTAGTTAATAGTATCTTTTGATGTTCTGATTCTTTACGTTTTAGTCCCTGAATGTTGTGGATGCAATTAAATGAGTTTGGATATTTTTTTGAGCTGAGATTTTACAGAGATGCATGTAACATGATTAATTAAAGGTTGGTAACTTTAAATGTGAAGAAGTCCCTGTACTCTGGTGAAATTACAAAATGGTCCCTAAAATGTATTTGTATGCAATTGAGTCCTAAATCTATGTCTGATTGAGTTGCGAGTTGTTCTGCTACGAAGTTTTTCACATAGGGTAATAATGAGCATCTAGAAAAGATAAAACAAAAAATAGGGTCGTTTATTGGAGTAAACTTCCTGGTTCACTTCAATATTCCCCGTGTGACCCGTTCGGTTCGGCCTATCAACCATATCGGGTCGAGGGGGTTACATTTGGTGGTATCAAAGTTAGGTTTTGAAAGGATTGGGAGGTA
This sequence comes from Hibiscus trionum, assembly GCA_030270665.1. NCBI lineage: Eukaryota > Viridiplantae > Streptophyta > Magnoliopsida > Malvales > Malvaceae > Hibiscus > Hibiscus trionum. Next base: position 2,087,711 of record BSYR01000046.1, read on the forward strand.
AGGTTGATGTTATATTGTTGTATAGTTTATTTTATGATGAATGCTATGCACGGTGAGTGATTATGCTATGTTATGATCATTGCTTGATTTGTGTGAGATGCACGATGTTTGATAACATGAATTGTGATTGTTATATGCTATTGGGGAAGACGTTAAGGGTACCCATTGCCATATTATTACTAATGTAAAGAGAATTTTGGTTTTGAAAAGTAAAACTTGAGCACATTGGAATCTTGCTTTGGCTAGCCTGGTTGTTTTTATTGTTGCATTCTTTTTAGCTATACTGTTTTGATAATGGGACTGAGACAAGAGCTTAGAGGCAATGTGCGTAATGTGGTTGAGAATGGGATTCCTGAGAATGTTCAGAATTTGCCTCATTCTTCTCCTCCTGGTGGTGATGGAGCTGGAGCTGGAGCAGGAGCTGGTGTTGGACCTCAAGCAGCACAAGGGCAAGCTTTTCCTGATATGACACCATTGATTCATGCTATAGCTGGGGCTTTTCAGGCAGCGATAGCGGGGATGCATGTGGCCGCACCTCAACCTAGTGCTAATGCTGGATTACCTTTGGAACGTTTGCGCAGTTTGGGTGGAACTGAGTTCCGAGGTCTATCTCCTGAGGCTTCTGAGGCTTGGTTTGAGAGGACCCGAAGGATTCTTGACAGGTGAGTTGCAATGATGTGCAAAAGTTGGGAGTGTTGTCTCTTTGCTTCACGAAGATGCTTATACGTGGTGGATGACCATCACTACGGGTATAGAACATGTCAAGGTTACTTGGGCATTCTTTGGAAATGCTTTCAAGAGAAAGTATTTGGGTATTCGCTATCTTGATGAGAAGAAGCAAAAGTTTGTAAAACAAAAATTGATTTTGATATAACAATTTACTTTAAGGACTAAATTGTAAAACAATAAATTTTTAAGTATTTTCAAAGACTCACAATTTGACAAGCCATTTTGAACCAAATACTATTTCAAGTCAAAACACATTGAAATGGTTCAAATTTTCTAAGTATTTTCAAGCCAAAAAGCAACAAAATGCCCAAGTGTATCGATACCCTTATGTGTATCGATATGATTTTTCAACACTGGAATTTTAATCGTTCATAGCGTACCGATACGGTTTAGCCCTGTATCGATACGATATTCATCTGGGCAAGACTTTAAGCTATAGCGTATCGAAACACATCGGGACTGTATCGATATAGTTTTCATATAAAAATATTCTTTGCTATAGCGTACCGATACATTATGTCACCGTATCGATACGATATGTTGACCTTTGCAAAAATCTTTGCATTTAATATTCGAACGTTGGCTTGTCAATTATTGGAATCCAAAATTTTAAATGATTGTTGAACGATATCGATACGCTAAGGTAGCGTACTAATACGCTTTTTAGCAAAACTCAATTCAAGATTCCAGTGAGCAAAATCTGTATCGATACGGAATTTCGTATCGATATTCCCCTTTATACCTTACTGATACACCTTTCAAGTGTATCGATACAGTCTTTTTCAGTCACATCAGCTTTTTCTTCTTTGAGACATGTACCGATACGCCCACGAACCATACCGATACGGTTGGTTGTTGATGAGTATTTATTGCGGGAAATTGAAGCCCAACGGCTAGATTAATGACCTCAACCACCCAAATGGCTAGAAATCAATGCAAGGGTATAAAAACAAGTCTCAAATGCTACAACAACAACTATTGAGAATTAAAGCAACATCAAAGCAATCAAATCCAGACCTTGTTCATTTTAGAGTCAAATCTTTGTACCCAACTCAATTGAGTTTATCATTGTAATTTTTATTTAGAGTTTGGGGTGTGATTGATTGTATTTGGGTAAACATCAACCTTTGACAGGTATTTGTAAGGTTTACCAAATTCCTTCTTTGTAAAGAGTGTGTTGGATTAAGTTTCGGGTAGAAAGCTTAATCGGTCTTGTAAGGTTTCCTCCTCATCCATGAAAAGGGGAAGAATCGATTAACGGATTGATTGAAAATCCTTAGTGGGAGCTAAGGTAGTGGAGGTAGAGTTCTTTTAAGAACTTGATCCAATATAAATTGCCTTGTGTCAAATTTTCATTCATCAAATTTCTCCCTTCGAATTTTTAATCGCCAATTCACCCCTCCCGGCCATTTTCAATCGTTTGATCAACTCAACAAGTTTATGTCCTTGGTGCAAGGAAACAAGACTATTTCTGAATACGAAGTTCAGTTTGTTCGGTTGAGCCAATATGCTCCTGAGCTGGTTCCCGATAAACAAAAGAGATATGATCATTTTCGCTATGGGCTGGTGAAGGATGTCAAGACCTATATGTTGGCTTCGGACTACACCGACTTTGATGTCTTAGTCACTCGAGCTAAAGACATTGAGCATAATTTGGGTTTAAATGCTCGTTCGGGTGGTTCAAGTTCTGGAAAGAGGGCGGCTGAGTATGATGGTGGAAAGGATCGTTACAAGAAGCATAAGGATCGGAGGTATTAACCGGATCCTAGGCGTGGTGGTGGAAACCCTGGTCGTGGTCATCAAGGCCATAATGCTTTTGTTCGTACTCTAGAATGTAAACGATGCGGTAGGAGGCACACATGAGAGTGTTGGGGTAATCTGGTACGTGTTGGAATTGTGGATCACGAGGACATATGAAACGTGATTGTCCACAACCGGTTAGACATGGACACGCTCTGATGCAAGTTACTGAGCCACAGAGAGGTCGTGGGCGTGGTTGTGGTAACTTTCAGCGTAGAGATGATGGGCAAAGGAATGTTTCTCATGTTGTTGTTGTTTAGCCTGGGGGAGGTGGACACGCTAGGGTGTATGCACACCAAGAGGGAAGGAATGACACGAATGTGATCGCGGGTACCTTTACTTTGCAATCCTTGTCATTACTTTCTTTGATTGATTCTGGTTCTACTCATTCATACATTTTGCGTGAGCATGCACAAGTTCTTGGTTTGACTGTTGAGTCGTTAGATGTTGGTATATGTGTAACAAGTTCTTTTGGTGAAATGATTGTCACAAGGAAGTTGTATAAGAGATGTCACTTGTCTGTTCAAGGTCATGTGTTTGAGGTTGATCTTATGGAATTGCCTTTCTATGGTTTCGATGTAATTCTTGGCATGGATTTGTTAACTGAGCATAGGGTTGTGGTTGATTTTTAGACCAAGTGAGTTTCATTGAAACTTTCCGATGATTATGAGGTGGTGGTTATAGGTGAGGATGTGAAATTCTTATCTAATGTGGTTTTGGCTCTTGAAGCGAGTCGGTTGGTGCGTTCGAGATGTGAAGCTTTCTTGGCTTATGTGATAAATCCCAGCATAAATGAGGTGCGAGTGGAGGACATTCGTACAGTATGTGAATTTCCAGGTGTATTTCCTGAAGAGTTTCCTGGTTTTCCACCGAATAGAGAGGTTGAGTTCGGCATCGAGTTGTATGAAAATACGACTCCAATGTCTATTGCTCCCTATCAAATGGCACCTAAAGAGTTGAAGACAGAACTTCAGGATTTGCTTGATCGAGGTTTCATTAGGCCTAGTGTTTCACCTTGGGGTGCACCGGTCTTGTTTGTGAAGAAGAAAGATGGCACGATGAGAATGTGTATATATTATCATCAATTAAACAAGTTGACAATCAAGAACAAGTATCCTTTGCCAATGATAGATGATCTTTTTGACTATTTCAAGTCAAAACACATTAAAAGAGTTCAAAATTTTTAAGTGTTTTCAAGCCAAAAAGCAACAAAATGCCCAGGCGTATCGATACCCTTATGCGTATCGATACAGTTTTTCAACACTAGAATTTTAATCGTTTATAGCGTACCGAAATGGTTTAACCTCGTATCGATACGATATTCATCTGGGCAAGACTTTAAGCTATAGTATATCGATACGCATTGGGACCGTATCGATACAGTTTTCATATAAGAATATTCTTTACTATAGCGTACTGAGACGGTATGTCATCGTATCGATACGATATGCTGGCCTTTGCAAAAATCTTTGCATTTAATATTCGAATGTTGACTTGTCAGTTATTGGAATCCAAAATATTAAATGACCGTTGAACGGTATCGATACGCTAAGGTAGCGTACCGATACGCTTTTTAGCAAAACTCAATTCAGGATTCCAGTGAGCAAAATTCGTATCGATACGACATTTCATATCGATACGCCCCTTTATACCATACCGATACGCCTTTCAAGTGTATCGATAAGCCCTTTTTTTAGTCACAACGGCTCTTTCTTCTTTGAGACATGTACTGATATGCCCACGAACTGTACCGATACGATAGGTTGTTGAGGAGCACTTATTGCGGGAAATTGCAGCCCATCGGCTAGATTAATGACCTCAACCACCCAAATGGTTAGAAATCAATGCAAGGGTATAAAAACAAGTCTCAAATGCTACAACAACAACTATTGAGCCTTAAAGCAACTTCAAAGCATTCAAATCCAAACATTGTTCATTTTAGAGTCAAATCTTTGTACCCAACTCAATTGAGTTTATCATTTTAATTTTTATTGAGAGTTTGGGGTGTGATTGATTATATTTGGGTAAATATCAACCTTTGAGAGGTATTTGTAAGGTTTACCAAATTTCTTCTTTGTAAAGAGTGTTGGATTAAGCTTTGGGTAGAATGCTTAATTGGTCTTGTAAGGTTTCCTTCTCATCCAAGAAAAGGGGAAGAATCAATTAGTGGATTGATTGAAAATCCTTTGTGGGAGCTAAGGTAGTGGAGGTAGAGTTCATTTAGGAACTTGAACCACTATAAATTGCTTTGTGTCAAATTTTCATTCATCCAATTTCTCCCTTTGAATTTTTAATCGCCAATTCACCCCCTCTTGGCCATTTGCAATCGTTTGATCAACTCAACAATTGATATCAGAGCTACACTCATTGGAAGGATTACAACCCTCTTGATTCGATTCTAGGAGAGTTTGATCAACTACAAATTGAAGCAATGGCATCCACCAACGGCCCCAACCTCTATGAGTCTCAATCCACCACCAAACCACCATTCTTCAATGGGGATAACTACCCATATTGGAAGAATAGGATGCGGCTCTTCATCAAATCCAACGACTACATGGTATGGGACGTTGTAGAAGACGAACCAATCATTCTTATGAAGAGAGATGGTGAAGAAAGATTAGTCCTAAAGATCAAAGCCGAGATGACCACGAAGATAGAAGACGGTTGCTAGTCAATGATAAAGCCTTGCATATGATCTTTTGTGCTCTTGTTCCCGACATCTATTCAAAGGTGTCTTCCATCGAAAGTGCCAAGGAAGTTTGGGATACCCTCGAGACGACATATGAGGGAACTAGAGATGCTAAATAGACGAAGATCGGGATACTCAATTTAAGCTATGAAAATTTCAAGATGGATCCTGATGGAAGTGTCTCCAAGATGTTTGATCGGTTCTCGGTCATCGTCAACGGATTAAAGATCTTTAGTGAAGTCATTCCCGAAGACAAGTTAGTTCAAAAACTTCTATATTCTCTTCTAGAATCTTGGGATGGAAAAAGAACAGTCATCATCGAAGCTAGAGATTTGAAGACTCTCAAGCTTGATGCCCTTGTTAGATCTCTACTCACTCATGAGATCATGAAACAAGGAAGAGAAGAAGAGAAGAAGAAAGAAGAAGAGAAAGTTGAGAAGGAAGTTGAGAAGAAAAAGATTGGAATCACACTTAAAGCTTCATACAATGATAGCGATTCGAGTGAAGAGGAAGATGAGGAGATGGACATGTTGGCCAAAAGATTCACACGATTCATGAAGTCCAATCGAGGAAGAAAATTCAATAGAAAAAGGGACTTCAAGAATAGGAGTAAAGAAGAAGAGAAGGACCAAATCACTTGTTATGAGTGCAAGAAGACCGGCCATATCCGATCCGAGTGCCCTCAATTAAGAAAGAAAAGCTTTGGGAAGAAGAACAAACTCAAAGCTCAAGTGGCAACTTAGAGTGATGATGAGTCATCCGAAGAGGAGTAGGAAGTGGCCAACCTTTGTCTCATGGCATTTGAAGAGGAACCAATGGTAAACTCTAACTCATCTCTTACTTATGATGAATTATATAATGAATATGATGATTTACAAAAATTTTATGATGAATTGGTTGACAAATATAAAGAGTCTATTTTGAAAAATAAGAAAATCATTTCCGATTTAAAATCTCAAAATGAGTCTGTTTCAAAAACCAATTCCGAATTGGAAAAGAAGGTTTTTTATTTGATAAATATTTCAAATGAGCTTAAAAAGAAAAATCTTGATGTTGAAAAACTTCTTTCCGATTTCCAAGATTATCACACTAAGGAAGTGGATAATCTCAAAACCTCTATTACTATTGGGAAACATGTTTTTGAAAAAGGAAGTTCTTCAAAAATCCAATATGTTAAGAGAAAACCATTTTACCCCAAACATCTATTCAAATGTGTCTTTCATCGAAAGTGCCAAGGAAGTTTGGGATACCCTCGAGACGACATATGAGGGAATTAGCGATGTTAAAGAGATGAAGATCGAGCTACTCAATTTAAGCTATGAAAATTTCAAGATGGATCTTGATGAAAGCGTCTCAAAGATGTTTGATCGGTTCTCGATCGTCATCAATGGATTAAAGGGCTTCGGTGAAGTCATTCTCGAAGACAAGCTAGTTCGAAAATGTAACACCCAGGTTTGGGGGTCGGTGAAAATAATATTAAAATATATTTCGGGTTTCAGTTTTTTAATTATAACAATAAAATAATATCTTGGGCCTCGGGTTTCAAAGACAAATGTTTTACGTTGGGCCTGTTCGATTTCAAAAATCCAAAACCCATGAATTTTAGGAGATGAGAATTTGTCATCTCATTAATGGTGTTTTTGTAAATAACTCAAAGTTGAAAAAGATGAGCTTTTAACCAAAAAGAAGAGAGTTATCTTCATCTTCTTCATTTTCTCTTCTTCACGTGAAAACCCCATTTCCTCTCCAACTCACTATTCCATCTTCTTTCTCCTCCATTTTGGTTCGGTTTTGAAAGGTAATTACATTCCCATCTTGCTCTCATCTTCCTCTCTTTGAAAGTACAACTAGTTTTCATTTTTGTCCATGATTTTAGAATTTGAGTTTTTGGGAGATTTGAATAAAAATGCTACCTTTATTGTGTTTAACAAAAGATATTGATTTGTTAATGATATATGAGTTGTTTATGAACCATGAGGTCCAACATATGTGATTTTTAAAGTGTTTTATTGAGATTCCCGAATTTGGGTTTTGAGGGGTGTTTGGAAGGGTTTTAAGTTGAGTTTTGGGGTTGCTTTGTGTTGGAAAATGGGGGCTGGTGGTTATATTATGTTTAGGTAGTGTTTTGAACATGTTTAAGAGTGCTTTTGGATGACTACATTGCTGATTTTTTTGCTGGGTCCTTGTAGAAGTACGAAAATGAGAATTTGGAGAATGAACTTGGCTTTGAATTGTGAGAATTGTAGTGGATTTGTGTGTTGGTGTTAACCTTTGGGTTTGTGGCTGATTTTGAGGTTAATGTATTGTTTTTGAATGGTTAGAGGCAAGAGGAAACAATGGAGAAACTTTGGGCTCAAATCCGAAAACTTGGATGCTTGGTAGGCTAGTCGGCTTGTGCTAAATGGAGTGGTCGGTGAGTGGTTACTGTTTTTAAATGGGTTTTAAATATTGGTTCAAGCATGTGGACCTAGGTTGGGCTTGGTAAACCCACCTAGAGTTGAGATTAGAGTGGTAGCCTAATCTCAAGCTTAGCTTAGGAAGCTTTTGGTTGAACTCCTAATTGCTTGTTGTGCCTCTTGTTTATTTGTGTTTATGGTAGTTATGTATATTGTGTTATACATGTTGTTGAGGCATGGTTTGATGCATTGTTATGCATGTGGTTTGGATTGTGAATTGTGCATGATAGTGATCATGGTGAGTACGTGCTAAGCACAGAAGTTGATGTGAAATAATGTTGTGAAAGGTTATGAATCGTGTTTAATATTGGCACTAGTATGATTGGGTACAATGATCGATCATTAAGATGTTAGTGTGCACACGAGAGTCAAATTCCCGCGTGGCCTTGGTTGCGTTAAGTCATCAAGGAGGAGTACGGTGATGTAATATTCCACCGGAAATGTTTATATTAGTCGGTGATGAGTGGAATCACATCGACGGGGCGTGAGGATGAGTGGAATCCCCTCTGCGAGAACCGGTGATGAGTGTAATCCCACCGAAGGTAATGGTTGTGTTGGAAGTGAGTTCCAACGTGTTATCCGCGTATTCGAGTCATAGCTAAGTGCCAATATGAGACTTATATATGTGCCATTATGATTGGAGGTGCGTGCCAATATGGATTGATATATGTTGTTGTTAATACATTGATATATGTATCTTCGAGTGTTGGGCTTATGAGTTGTTGATCATGGCGTAGTGTTGAATATATGTTCATGCATCATGTATATTATGGCTCTTGCGGATCGGAGGTAAGATCATGCATTTCATTTTGGTTGTTGCTCGTGCTTGGACCCTGCATTGTCGAGGTTTGTTTTATTAGCCTACCTTCACTAAGCTTTTATGCTTACGCTCCTTTTTGTTCGACAATGCAGATCAATAGCTTGTGGGTGGCAAGGGCAAGGAAAAGCCTCCAAGTGTCGCTTTTGGTTAGCTCAGTATGAACTTTAAATTGAAAGATTGTAATAGTCAAGCAATGAGATAGGTGTTGTTGATTTGAATACCTTGGATTTATGTTGATGTTGGTGTGGCCTGTTAATGCCATGTTTTATTGCTTACCTTGGATGTTTATGCGTATGATGGCTAAGGCATGAAACCTAAAATTGTTATGTTTGTCTCCCTTGTGGTGTATGCTTGATCCTTTAAATGCATGTCCTTATCATCTATCTTTGTGTATTTTGAGCATGTATATTATGCCTCTGGAGTGTATTTGTATGTTGTGTTTGATGCTTGAAGTCGTTGTGGGCGTTTGGGATCATTTAGAGATGTTTAAAACTAATTTTGGGAAATTGCAGACTGCAGGTGTTTCGAAACGGGTTGAGATGTTTCGAAACGGGTGTGCTTTCAGGGCCCCCGTATCGAAACGCGTTTCGATACGGTTTGGTTACTGTGAGCCCCTGTTTCGAAACAAGTATCGAAACACTTTGGCTACTGTGATTGCTTGTTCCGAAACGGGTATCGGAACGCCTAGGCAAAATGGGACCCTGTTCTGAAACGGGGTGGATGCGTTTCGAAACGGGTGTTTTTCTTTTCAAACTGGAGCCCGTGTTTCGAAACGGGCAGTGTCTGTTTCAAAACACATGCCTGAAAATGGGCTTTTTGACATCTCTAAAGGGTCTCAAAGTTTGGGCTTAGGCCCTGTTTGCTGTTAGGCTTATCGTGAGCCTTGTTTCCGCTGTCGTTTCACACATAGGTTTAATAAAAGCATCTAGATAAGATTATAATAAGTGAAAAAGTTTTCTAGGGTCGCTAACCGAGGTGGGACCTTAACGGGTTTCGCATCGGTTTTCCCCGTATAGCCTACTCGGACCGGTCAGTCGACCAGACCGGGACGAGGGGGTTACATGAAACTTCTATATTCTCTTCCGAAATCTTGGGATGGAAAAAGAACGATCATCATCGAAGCTAGAGATTTGAAGACTCTCAAGCTTGATGCCCTTGTTGGATCTCTACTCACTCATGAGTTCATGAAACAAGGAAGAGAAGAAGAAAGAAGAGAAGAAAGTTGAGAATAAGGAGGTTGAGAAGAAGAAGATTGGAAACACACTTAAATCTTCATACAACGATAGTGATTCGAGTGAATAAGAAGATGACCATGTTGGCCAAAAGATTCACACGATTCATGAAGTCCAATCGAGGAAGAAAATTCAATGGAAAAAGGGACTTCAAGAATAGGAGTAAAGAAGAAGAGAAGGACCAAATAACTTGCTATGAGTGCAAGAAGACCGGCCATATCTGATCCGAGTACCCTCAATTGAGAAAGAAAAGCTTTGGGAAGAAAAACAAACTCAGAGCTCAAGTGTAAACTTGGAGTGATGATGAGTCATCTGAAGAGGAGGATGAAGTGGCCAACCTTTGTCTCATGGCATTTGAAGAGGAGCCAATGGTAAAATCTAACTTATCTCTTACTTATGATGAATTATATAATGAATATGATGATTTACAAAATGTTTATGATGAATTGGTTGACAAATATAAAGAGTCTATTTTAAAAAACAATAAAATCATTTCCGATTTAAAATCTCAAAATGAGTCTCTTTCAAAAACCAATTCCGAATTGGAAAAGAAGGTTTTGTATTTGATAAATATTTCAAATGAGCTTAAAAAGAAAAATCTTGATGTTGAAAAACTTCTTTCCGATTTCCAAGATTATCATACTAAGGAAGTGGATAATCTCAAAACTTCTCTTACTATTGGGAAACATGTTTTTGAAAAAGGAAGTTTTTCAAAAACCCAATTTGTTAAGAGAAAAACATTTTACCCCAAACAAAGAGGTTTTCAAATGCAATCCAAAGTTAAAAGAATTAGGAGTGTATGGGTTCCTAAGGAACTCATTGTTTCTAATAATGTGAATGATATTGCTTCTTGGATTCCTAAGGGAACCAAGCTTTTGGAGCTAACACTTATGGACCCAAAATGATTTGGGTACCAAAATCAAGGAACTAATCTTTGTTTGTAGGGGGAGCATTGGTACAAGGCCAAAGCTTCAAGTCAAAACACATGGTACCTTGATAGTGGATGCTCAAGACACATGACCATAGACAAGAGTAGATTCAAGGAGCTCAAGCCAAAGCATGGTGGAGTAGTGACATTTGGTGACAACTCCAAAGGCCATATTGAGGATATTGGCTCCATTGGTAATCTCTCAACCATACTTATTGAAGATGTATTGCTTGTCAATGGTCTAAAACACAACTTGTTGAGCATTAGTCAATTATGTAATAAAGGTATTAATGTTCTCTTTTACCAAAGTGGTTGTAAAATAATGAACATTAAAACAAATCAATTGATGCTCATAGGGCATAGGATATGCAATATCTATATGGTGCACTTAGATGAAATAAAAACATCCAATGTATGCTTAGTTGCATACGGTGAATATGATTCATGGCTTTGGCATAGGAAATTAAGACATGTTAGCATGAGTGTTTTAGAGAAATTAGTTTCCCTTAATCTAGTTAGAGGTTTACCCAAACTTAAGTTCTCAAATGATAAATTATGTGATGCATGCTCTAAGGGTAAACAACATAGAACTTCATTTAAATTCATTAATGATGTTTCTACTAGTAGATGCTTACAATTGATTCATATGGATCTTTTTGGGCCAATTAGAACTATGAGCTTGGGTGGTAAATCATATGCTTATGTGCTTGTAGATGACTAGTATAGGTTTACTTGGGTTCTATTCTTAAGTAAAAAAGATGAGGCTTTAGAAAAAATCATCACATTTTCTAAAATAACCCAAAATGATATTGAGCTTAAAATTACTCACATTAGAAGTGATCATGGAACCGAATTTCAAAACTTGGGTTTTGAAGAATTTTTAAATGAAAATGGGATTAGCCATAATTTTTCCACACCTCGCACTCCTCAACAAAATGGGGTAGTTGAGAGGAAAAATCGAACTTTAGAAGAAATGGCTAGAACCATGCTTTGCGAAAATAATTTACCTAAATATTTTTAGGCGGAAGCCACAAATACCGCTTGCTACATTATAAATCGACTAATGATTAGACATATTTTAAAGAAAACACCATATGAGATTTTAAAATCTAAGAAGCCTAACATTAGTTATTTTCATCCATTTGGTTGCAAGTGTTTTGTTTTAAACAATGGTAAAAATAACTTAGGTAAATTTGATGCTAAAAGTGATGAAGATATTTTCTTAGGATAATCTTTAAACTCTAAAGCATGTCGTGTATTTAATAAGAGAACTTTAGTAGTAGAAGATTCTATGCATGTTGTTTTCGATGATAACCTCCTTCCGAAGAAGGATTCTTGTGATGATGATGATGTAGGGATCATTAAATCCATTGATGGAGGACAAACATCAAAGGTGGATGAGGTTCCAACCAAAGAATAAGATGCACAAGATCCACCTCTTGAAGCTTTGAAGGACTTGGCTCTTGAGAAAAAGAATGTGACATACCCAAGGGAGTTCAACTATCTCAAAGGTGGTGAAATCTTGGGTGATCCATCCAAGGGGGTAACTTCTAGATCCTCTCTCAAACTAATGAACCATGTTGCATTTATTTCATGCATTGAGCCTAAAAATATCAAAAAAACATTAAAAGATGATTTTTGGATTTTGGCCATACAAGAAGAACTTAATCAATTTGTGAGAAGTAAAGTATGGACATTAGTTGAAAGGCCTAGTAATCAATCTACTATAGGAACTAAATGAGTCTTTAGAAATAAACTAGATGAGAGTGGTAACATAGTGAGAAACAAATCTAGGCTTGTTGCTCAAGGTTACACTCAAGAAGAGGGAATTGATTTTGATGAAACATATGCACTCGTAGCTAGAATGGAAGTTTTTAGGATGCTTCTAGCATTTGTATGTTACCATGATTTCAAGCTCTTTCAAATTGATGTAAAAAGTGATTTTCTAAATGGTTTTATAAATGAAGAAGTGTATGTTGAACAACCACCGGGTTTTGAGGATCCTAAATTTCCAAATCATGTTTTTAAATTAACCAAAGCTCTTTATGGTTTAAAACAATCTCTTAGAGCTTGGTATGAAAGGCTTTCAAACTTTTTGATTGAAAAAGGTTTTGAAAAAGGAAAGGTGCACACTACACTTTTCATAAAAAGATATTGTAATGATATCTTAGTAGTACAAATTTATGTTGATGATATCATTTTTTATTCTACTAATGAATGTTATTGCAAAGAATTTTCTAAGCTAATGCAAGGTAAGTTCGAGATGAGCATGATGGGGGAGCTCTCATTCTTTTTGGGGATCCAAATCAAACAAAGGAAGGATGGCACCTTTATCAATCAAGCAAAGTACGTGAATGATATGCTTAAGAAGTTCGGCTTAGAGAATGTGAAGCCTCAAGTCACTCCTATGAGCTCTTCTATAAAGCTTGACAAAGATGAAGAAGGTAAGTTTGTAGATTCTAAGCTTTAAAGATCTATGATAGGTTCTTTGCTTTACCTTACCGCAAGTAGACCGAATATTATGTTTAGTGTTTGCTTGTGTGCTAGGTTCCAAGCTACTCCTAGAGAATCACACTTAGTAGGCATTAAAAGAATTTTTAGATACCTTAGAGACACACCTAACTTAGGTCTTTGGTATCCTAAGGATTCTCCCTTTAGCCTTCATGCTTATTCGGATGCGGATTATGGGGGATGCAAGATAGATAGGAAAAGTACCTCCGGAACATGTCAATTCTTAGGTAGTATGCTCGTATCTTGGTTCTCTAATAAACAAAATAGTGTAGCCTTATTTACCACCAAAGAGGAGTACATATCCTTAGGGAGTTGTTGTGCTCAAGTCCTTTGGATGAAGCAACAACTCTTAGATTATAGTGTTCAAGTAGATGTAATACCCCTTAGGTGTGACAATACTAGTGTCATTTGTCTCACTAAGAATCTCATCCAACACTCTAGAACCAAACATATAAAAATTAGACATTATTTTATTAGAAACCATGTTTTGAAAAATGATGTTGTTCTAGAATATGTTGATACCTTGAACCAATTAGCGGATATATTTACCAAACCTTTAGATAAAGAGTATTTTTGGAACCTTAGGAGAGAGTTAGGTTTAACTAGCCTTTCTTGACCCTTTTAAGTCTCAAATGGTCAAAAAAATTTGCTTGAAATTGGTTGATATTCATGCTTATGTTAATTTGCCTCATTTTGCTTCTATGCATGTTCTAGGGGGGAGTATGCATTAATCTTAGTCAATAAATCTTGCTCATATGTCATTCACATGCATTTAGGGACATTTAAAGTTGGATTTTTCGACTTGAAACTGTCAAAATTGCACTTTCTAGTAATGGCGTATTGATACAGCTAAAAGCGTATCGATACGGGTTCGTCAATGGGAATTGATACAGGTCAAACTACATCGATACGATCACGCGTATCGATACAATATTAAATATTAATTTAAAATTAGAGCAAGGCGTATCGATACGCTCTACAAGCGTACCGATATGGTTTTGGCGGAAACTTAAAATCGGGCCTTTAAATGTAAAATCACTTTTCACTTAAAACTTCTCCTCTTTTTCTCTCTAAACCCTAGCCGAAAATACTTATAAAACCCCCCTCAATCTCTTAAATTCTTCACATCAAACTTCAAATTAATTGAGGGTTTTTAAACAACACATCAAAGCCATGCTTTGTTAGCAATCTTGTGCACTCTTATCACCTCATTCATCCATTCTCATAACTCAAGGTATAAACTTTTTTTCTTATTTTTCTTTTTTAATTTTCGTTTAATTTTATTAGTTGTTTTCGATTAATTTTTGTATAAAACATATACAAATGTTATGGTTTTTCAAGTTTTTATAAAAAAAATCAAAATCCAAAATTTTTAATTCAAATATAATTTTATACCGTATATTTTTATAAACAGTTTTTCAAAAAAAATCACCAATTTTTTCTTTTATACTTGTATATATTTTTAACCTTAAATTATTTTTCAATACCTTGAATTATTGGAATTTATTGTTGGATTGAATGAGATGATAATTGCATACATATTCGATTTGTTTTGATGTTATTTTTCAGGATTATGGCACCCAAAAAGAGAGCGAAACGATACTTAACCTCTACATCTTCCGATCCTATCGAAGAAGATGAGGGTAATCCTAAACCTAACCTCCCTTACATAATCCAAAATAGTTTTCCACACCCTTCAAACTTGTCACGTTATAAACTATTCCAAGGATTTACTCTTAGTGAAGAACGTGTCATGTCAATCCCATTTTTAAACTCTAAACATCTTAAATTTGAATATCTTCCTTTGATTCGAAGATGGAAATTTATAAACTTTTTGAACCTACCTCCTATTTTATATTGAAATTTGGTCATAATTTTCTTTTCAAATGCCAAATGCATTCATGATGCACAAAGGGAACATTTTGTTGCTATAGAGTCTCATCTTATGGGCACAACTTTTCGAGTCGATCAAGATGTTCTTTGTAACGCTTTTGGTTTTGAAAATGTCGGGATTGATGATGAAAATTCTTTAGGTCATGGTTCTCTTGGTTCTATCAATATTTTAAATGCCCAAGACTGAATACTTCATCTCATAATTTTATGGTTTATTTGTCCCTCGAGTGGGAAATTTTCAATTATTCGTCAAGTTGACGATTTTTTGCTTAGGTGTTTTTGTGAGGGTAAGCACCCTAATCTTTTTCAAATTATGTTTGCCAATCTTGTCTACCTTGTTCAACACTATCACACCGATCAAGTAAAATCTTTTTATTATTCAACGGCGTTGAGTCATTTATTTCACTCCCTTAAGATAGATTGTACCCATGACTATCTCGAACCCCTTCGCCTACCCATAGATGAGCGTTCCCTCACCCGTGCTAACTTTTCCTACCACAATAATGAATGGGTTCGTGTCCCTCAAGCTCCTCGCCAAGATGTTCAAGCCAAAGCTTCACAAGGCTCTTAAGGTGCTCCTATTGCTCCATCCTCTATGGAATCTCTTAATGTTTCTTAATGAGAAATTCACCAACATAGAAGTTGGGTTTGCCGCTATTGACACTCGATTCATATCATTGGAAGATCGAGTCAAGGGCCTTGATACTCGCTTCACATCTTTGGAGGATCAAGTCAAAGTTGTTGCTCTTCAACAAAATTCCATGGATGTCTCTCTCACCGCCTTTCATGGTGCTTGGCTCAATCAAACTAGGAGGCCTCAACCGAATCAAGATGATAAAGATGAAGAGGACGAGGATGATGACGATGGTGGGAACGAGTAGTCGTGCATTTCATCACATCTCATTTAGTTTTTCTAGTTTATGCATCTATCCATTAGAACCCTATGCTTTCATTTATGTTGTTAGGATTTGAGTTTGGCTTTATGTTTTTGAACTATTGGTTGCTTTGAATTATTAAGTTTTCAATTTGAATTTGATGATATTATGTTGCTATTATCCTTACCTTGTGCTATTATGTTTGATCTAACAAAAAGGGGAGAAGTAGTATTTAGAGCCATTTGAAAATTTGAAACTTAATTTTGAAAACTTATCTTAAATTAAGGGGGAGTAAGCTTTTCAAAGGTTTTAAAACATAAAAATTTATATTTGGTTTTGTTATATCAAAAAGGGGGAGATTGTAAAACCAAAATTGATTTTGATATAACAATTTACCTTAAGGACTAAATTGTAAAACAATAAATTTTTAAGTATTTTCAAAGACTCGCAATTTGAGAAGCCGTTTTGAACCAAATACTATTTCAAGTCAAAACACATTAAAAGAGTTCAAAAATTTTAAGTGTTTTCAAGCGAAAAAGCAACAAAATGCCTAGGCGTATCGATACCCTTATGCGTATCGATATAGTTTTTCAACACTATAATTTTAATCGTTTATAGCGTACCGATACGATTTAACCCCGTATCAATACGATATTCATCTGGGCAAGACTTTAAGCTATAGCGTATCGATACGCATCGGGACCGTATCGATACAGTTTTCATATAAGAATATTCTTTACTATAGCGTACTGATACGGTATGTCACCGTATCGATACAATATGCTGACATTTGCAAAAATCTTTGCATTTAATATTCGAACGTTGGCTTGTCAGTTATTGGAATCCAAAATTTTAAATGATTGTTGATCGGTATCGATACGCTAAGGTATCGTACTAATACGCTTTTTAGCAAAACTCAATTCAGGATTCCAGTTAGCAAAATCCGTATCGATACGACATTTCGTATCGATATTCCCCTTTATACCTTACTGATACGCCTTTCAAGCGTATCGATACGCCCTTTTTTAGTCACAACAGCTTTTTCTTCTTTGAGACAGGTACTGATACGCCCACGAACCGTACCGATACGGTAGGTTGTTGAGGAGTATTTATTGCGGGAAATTGCAGCCCAACGGCTAGATTAATGACCTAAACCACCCAAATGGCTAGAAATCAATGTAAGGGTATAAAAACAAGTCTCAAATGCTACAGCAACAACTATTGAGAATTAAAGCAACATCAAAGCATTCAAATCCAGACCTTGTTCATTTTAGAGTCAAATCTTTGTACCAAACTCAATTGATTTTATCATTGTAATTTTTATTGAGAGTTTGGGTGTGATTGATTGTATATGGGTAAACATCAACCTTTGACAGGCATTTGTAAGGTTTACCAAATTCCTTCTTTGTAAAGAGTGTGTTGGATTAAGCTTTGGTTAGAAAGCTTAATCGGTCTTGTAAGGTTTCCTCCTCATCCATGAAAAGGGGAAGAATCAATTAGTGGATTGATTGAAAATCCTTAGTAGGAGCTAAGGTAGTGGAGGTAGAGTTCTTTTAGGAACTTGATCCACTATAAATTGCCTTGTGTCAAATTTTCGTTCATCTAATTTCTCCCTTCGAATTTTTAATCGCCAATTCACCCCCTCTTGGCCATTTTCAATCGTTTGATCAACTCAACAAGTTTATGTCCTTGGTGCAAGGAAACAAGAATGTTTCTGAATACGAAGTTCAGTTTGTTCGGTTGAGCCAGTATGCTCTTAAGCTGGTTCCCGATGAACAAAAGAGATGTGATCATTTTCTCTATGGGCTGGTGAAGGATGTCAAGACCTATATGTTGGCTTTGGACTACGCCGAATTTGATGTCTTAGTCACTCGTGCTAAGAACATTGAGCAGAATTTGGGTTTAGATGCTCGTTCGGGTGGTTCTAGTTCTGGAAAGAGGGCGGCTGAGTATGATGGTGGAAATGATCGTTACAAGAAGCATAAGGATCAGAGGTATCAACCAGATCCTAGGCGTGGTGTGGAAACCCTGGCCGTGGTCATCAAGGCCATAATGCTTTTGTTCATACTCTAGAATGTAACCGATGCGGTAGGAGGCACACATGAGAGTGTTGGGGTAACCTGGGTACGTGTTGGAATTGTGGATCATGAGGACATATGAAACGTGATTTTCCACAACCGGTTAGACATGGACACGTTTCGATGCAAGTTGCTGAGCCACAGAGAGGTCGTGGGCGTGGTTGTGTAACTTTCAGCGTAGAGATGATGGGCAAAGGAATGTTGCTCATGTTGTTATTGTTTAGCCTGGGGAGGTGGACACGCTAGGGTGTATGCACACCAAGAGGGAAGGAATGACACGAATGTGATCCCAGGTACCTTTACTTTGCAATCCTTGTCATTACTTTCTTTGATTGATTCTGGTTCTATCATTCATACATTTTGCGTGAGCATGCAAAAGTGCTTGGTTTGACTGTTGAGTTGTTAGATGTTGGTATATGTGTAACCAGTTCTTTTGGTGAAACGATTGTCACAAGGAAGTTGTATAAGAGATGTCACTTGTCTGTTCAAGGTCATGTGTTTGAGGTTGATCTTATGGAATTGTCTTTCTATGGTTTCGATGTAATTCTTGGTATGGATTTGTTAACTGAGCATAGGGTTGTGGTTCATTTTTAGACCAAGCGAGTTTTGTTGAAACTTTCCGATGATTATGAGGTGGTGGTTATAGGTGAGAATGTGAAATTCTTATCTAATGTGGTTTCGACTCTTGAAGCGAGTCGGTTGGTGCGTTCGAGATGTGAATCTTTCCTGGCTTATGTGATAAATCCCAACACAAAGGAGGTGCGAGTGCAAGACATTCGTACAATATGTGAATTTCCAGGTGTATTTCCTGAAGAGTTTCCTGGTTTGCCACCTAATAGAGAGGTTGAGTTTGGCATCGAGTTGTATGAATATACGAATCTAGTGTCTATTGCTCCCTATCAAATGGAAACTAAGGAGTTGAAGACAGAACTTCAGGAGTTGCTTGATCGAGGTTTCATTAGGCCTAGTGTTTCACCTTGGGGTGCACCGGTCTTGTTTGTGAAGAAGAAAGATGGCACGATGCGAATGTGTATAGATTATCGTCAATTAAACAAGTTGACAATCAAGAACAAGTATCATTTGCCAAGGATGGATGATCATTTTGACTATTTCAAGTCAAAACACATTAAAAGAGTTCAAATTTTTTAAGTGTTTTCAAGCCAAAAAGCAACAAAATGCCCAGGCGTATCGATACCCTTATGTGCATCGATACAGTTTTTCAACGCTAGAATTTTAATCGTTTATAGCGTACCAATACTGTTTAACCTCGTATCGATACGATATTCATCTGGGCAAGACTTTAAGTTATAGCGTATCGATACGCATCGGGACCGTATCGATACAGTTTTCATATAAGAATATTCTTTACTATAGTGTATTGATAAGATATGTCATCGTATCGATACGATATGATGACCTTTGCAAAAATCTTTGCATTTAATATTCGAATGTTGGCATGTCAGTTATTGGAATCCAAAATATTGAATGACCATTGAGTTGGTCAAGGTCTTGTGGCGACATCGTGGTGTTGAGAAAGCCACTTGGGAAAGGAAGGATGACATAAAACAACAGTTTCCTTATCTTTTTCCATCAGATAAAATTTCGAGGACGAAATTTCCTAAGTGGGGGAGAGTTGTAACGCCCCGATTTTGGGCCTAGAAGTATTTAAGATTGACTAGAGATTCGGGTTAGTTCGGGAGTGGTTCAGGGAAAGCAAGGTTTGGGTTAAGATAAAAATATGAGAAAATGCTTAAAAATCATTATTAATTATATAAATGATTTTGGTAAAATAAATTTTAAGAAAAGGATTTTGGAAGTGGGACATTTTGAGTAGTGACCAAAACGTGATTTTTACAAAGTTGTTTTAGTGACTGTTTTGTAAAGGGATTGAAACTTTGAATCTTTAAGGGGGCTAATTTACCTATTTGTTTTTATCAGATTTCTCTCTTAATTTGGAGCATTTTAAAAGGTTTTAATTAAGGATTAAAAGGTGTTTAATAAAGAAGGGTTAATTATTTCATTAAAACTCATTTTACGTCATTTTCTCTCATTCTATTTTCTCTCAAAGTTTTCCTTCAGCCAAACACTCACCATTTTCAAGAAACTTGAGGTAATGCTCTTAATTTACTGAGTTGTTGATTTCTAAATGATTCTTTAATCTTGATTTACAAAACCTTATTGTTTTTCCTTTGATCTTTCAAGAAAAACACATCCAATTGAGAGAGATTCCATCCATTAGAGGTAAGGTGTGTTCTCCTCCTCTAATGATCAGTTCTTTACTGAAATTCCCAAGTTATCAATCATTTACATATGTTTTCTAAGTTGTTTTGATGAGTTAATCATAGAAATCTTGTTAAATTGAAGATCATTGTTGAAATATTGTGATTTTCGTAATGCTACTGTTTTACTTGATTTGAGGCTGATATTAATCATGATTTGAATGCTAAATGATGTTGAAATAAAGATTTTATCACAATAATCCCGAATTGGTTTGGATCTCTAGTTGTTAGATATTTAGATTTGGGGTTTTTGTGAAGTTAATGTGGTTCTGGTGTTGATGGAGGTATAAGGATGAAATTAGATGGTTTTTAGATGTTATTTGATGATTAAAATTGGATGGAAGTATTAGGTTTTGGCTGGGTTGAGTTTGGAGAGTAATCGAAGGTGTTTTCGATTGTCTCAGATAGTCGTTTTGGTGTTTTTGGGCAGAGCAGCGGGGTAGCTTTGTTTGTTGGTGGTTTTAATGCATTGAGATGCATTAATCCTCTATTCTTGTGTGTTATAAACATGGGAGAATATATCAAATGAGATTGGTGAATTTCCGGGAGCTCCAGAAGCTTGATTACGCTTCGGCAAATTGAGCGTGGCGTTGTCGGTGAGTGAAATTGGTTTTAAAAGCCTTTCAAAGACTTGAAAGCAAGGTTTGGGGGATTAGGTTGAGTTTGAAACACTAACCTAAATCTGGAAGTAAGTTTGAGATGTTTCTCTCTCGTTTCTCGGTTTTTGTCCCATTGGTTTTATGATCATGCTCTTGTTTTGAATATAGAATTACACCTACTGTTTTATGCATGTTTTGAGAAATGAAATGATGATTTTCATGATCCCATGAGATAGAAATGTTATTTCAATGAGATAGAACTATTTGAGAAAATGTTATTCATTGTTTATGATTTTGAAATTGAATGAGATATATATGCGTTTATGCATTGAAAAACAGTAGGTAATGATGTTTAAAAATGAGTATATTGGCATGAGATGAGATTATTGTTACCGGATATAATTGGTCGACCAATAGGATGAGAAGTGCACTATAATATGCAAAATTCGTACGTGCTCTTTGGTTCGGGCAATGGGGGTAGTGTAATCCCTTTCCAAAGTGAGAGTGTGGTGATGAGAGATTCCACCACGGTAGGTCTTGATGATGAGAGATTCCATCAGGCTTTGTGGCGATAAGAGATGCCTCTGTAACACCCGGGTTTAGGGGTTAGGTGAAAATAATATTTTAATATAAATCGGGTTCGGTTTTATGATTTAAATAATGGTTCGGGTTTGGTTTTCAAATTAATTAATTTGAAGTTAGACTATACTTTGAAATTAAACCCCAAATAGCCATGGGTTTTATGTCTTTGTGAATGTTTCATTTCATTAAGGGCAAAAGGGTCATTTGGCTTTTAAACTAAAAGAAAACAAAAAAAAACCCATCATCCACTATTCATTCCCTTCTTCACCAACGGGAACTTAAGCTCTCTACCCAAATCCACTGTTCCATCACCTCCCTTCTTCGTTTCAACTCCGTTTTGAAAGGTAATAGCATTTTCGACTTCCCCTCATCCTCCCCTTCATGAAAGTACTCTTCTTTTTCATTTTCATGGAGTTTTTAGAAATGGAGGTTTTGAATGTTTTGAATAAAAAATGAGAACTTTATGTAGTTAAGTGGAGTAATCTGATTTAATATGCTTAGTTATAGTATATAGAGACCAAATGGTATAACATATATAAATTTCAAATGATTTGGGGCAATTTTCGGAATTGTGTTTCAAGGGGGTTTTTGGAGGGTTTTAAAGTATGTTTTGGGGCTGTTTGATGTTGGGTTTTGGGGGCTGTAGGTAGTATGACATATGAGGATCATTTTGGGTGCAATTGATGATTGTTTGGGTGCTTGAAATGAGAGTTTTCAGTGGGTCAAGTGGGCTGCTCGAAAATCCTGTTTTTGGTCTAATTTTGGGTGTTGAATGCTTGGAAATGGTAATCCGGGTTAATTTCGATAACAAGATATTGATTGTGGATGTTTTGTTTGTGTTTGGGATTGATTAGAGTCAAGTTTGGGCGTCGGTGAAGCATCGGAAGTGAATCCGGGAAATTGAAGACAATTGCTTGCTTGGTCTTGAGCTCGGGAGTTAGGTGAGTGGTTAATTGTTTTAAACGATTTTAAATTGGTTGGTTCGAGTATATGGACTAGGTTGGGCTTGGTAGACCCACCTAGAGTTAGGATTAGGGTGGTAGCCTAATCCTAAGCTTGATCTAGAGCCCTTGGATGAACTTGAATGTATGAATGTATATGCCTCGTATGTGTTGTGATATGAATGCTTATATACATTGTATTATGCATGTGAGATGAGACATGATTTGTATTGCTTAATGCATGCATGGTGTTGGTTCATGATTGTGTTCATGGTGAGTACGTGCTAAGCACGGAAATGATTGAAATGAGTAATGTGGAACGAGTAAAATATTGGCACTAGTAAACTTAAATACAAATGATCGATCATTAGGATGTTAGTGTGTACACATGAGTCAAAAGTCGTGCGTGGCCTTGGTGGCGTTGAGTCACCAAGGAGGAGTACGGGTACGCCCAGAAATGGTATTTAAATATTGTCAGTGATGAGTGGAATCCCATCGACGGGGCGTGAGGATGAGTGGAATCCCCTCCGCGAGACCGGTGATGAGTGTAATCCCACCGTCAGATAATGGTTGTGTTGTTGGATGTGAGTCCAACGGTTATCCGTGTATTTGAGTCTTAACTAGGTGCCAATGTTGATTGATATTTGTATCAATGTGTTGAGATATATGAGCTGCTTGGATGTTTAAATGTGATTACATGTATGGTAGTGTTGAGCTCATGGTTATGGCATATATGTGATATGTCGTTCATGCATTTTATCTTGTGGACCCTTGGTATGATTGTGGTTATCTTGGCTAGATCGTGCTCGGACCCTGCAATGTTGAGGTTGGTTTTTAGAGCTTACCCTCACTAAGCATCATTGCTTACGCTCTCTTTGTTCAACATTGCAGATCCTTAGTTCGTGGGTTGCTCGGGCAAGCGGAGGGCCTCCAAGTGTGGTTTTGGCTTGATTTCATCAAGTATGGATTTCAATGTTAAACGTGTAATAGTTTAAGCAATGGGACGTGTAATGCTTTGTGGTTGTTGTTGGTTGTTAGGAGCATGTTAGACTCCTTAGTATCTTGCTTTTGTCTGGGTGCGTTGCCATGTTGGTTGTAAGCATGTTATACTATGTTGAATGTTTTGATGTGTGATGGTATGTTTTAGAATGTTTAGGTTGCCTTGTGTATTTGTGCAAGCCCTTCATGATGTCTTGTCCCTTTTAAGGTCCTTTGTGTTCTTATGCATGCCAATATTGCATGAATGGCTCTTTAGCTAGAATGCCATGTATTGAATGCTTTAGTCCATGTTTGATTGACTCCCTTGGCTTATTTATGTGTGCTTACATGTTTGTATATGCTTAGGTGAGTCGAGAATTGCATCTAGAGTCGTGTTTGAGGTCGTTTAGCTAAAATTGTGGATTTACAGTGCAGGGCGTATCGATACGCCTAAGGGCTGTATCGATACGGCCTTGCTCAGAGAACACAGATTTGGCTGGGCGTATCGATACGTGGGGTGTATCGATACGGTCCCAACTCTCTGGAATCTTGGGGAGTTGTGGAGTGTATGGCGTATCGATACGGTGTCCAAGCGTATCGATACGGTTCAACCTAGTTGACCAAGTGGTGTTGACCGAGAAGGGCGTATCGATACGCTCGAGGGCTGTATCGATACGGTCTTCTTATGTTGACCTTAGGGTGTTGACCTTGGTCAAGGCGTATCGATACCCTCTGAAGGCGTATCGATACGACCTGTTTAAAAGGGGAAAATGTGTTGTTTTAATGTGCTGTTTTGGTTGGTCGATGCTATGGTGTTTGTGTTTCCGCTGTCGTGTTTCACATAGGGCTTACTAAGGCATTTAGACAAGATTAATTAATGAAAAAAAAATTATAGGGTTGCTAACCGAGGGGGAACCTTAACGGGTTTCGCTTCGGTTTTCCCCGTGTGACCCACTCGGACCGGTCTTCCGGCCAGACCGGGACAAGGGGGTTACACTTGTTGGTATCAGAGCCTAAGGTTACCGAGACCTTGGGCAGGTAAGTGAGGTAAGTTTAAGTTTTTGCTTGATATGCACGGTGTTTGCTTGCTTGTAAGAATGGTTGCCTGTTTGACGAGTATGTTGCTTGTTTTATTCAAAGCATGTGTGTGTGAGTCCCATTGCTACTATTACATTGAAAAATGGTTTTGTTTTAGTGAGGGAACGTACTTGAACACTTGGAAGCCTTGCCTTGCTAACCCAACTTGTATGTTTTGTTGTTGTGGTTGTAGTTAATATTTGTGAGAGCAATGTCTAGACCGAGAGGTAGACCGAGAGTGGTTCGTCAGGAACCACGGGTTGCGGCTCTTGTTGAGCCGGCTGTCGGAGTGGAGGCTTATCTGGAAGGGCCAGTGGCTGCGGGAGTTGGCGCTCCACCACCACCTCCACCACCACCACCTCCTCCACCTGGAGCTGGAGGTAAGGATGAAGCCGGAGGAGATGGACCTCAGGGTGGCCAAGGTGGCCAAGGTCCAGCTGGAATTGATATGACTCCGTTAGTGCAAGCAATAGCGGGAGCATTCCAGGCCGCAGTTGCGAGAGCTCAGGCTGCAGCTCAGCCTAGGTGTGATGATGCTAGTCTACCGTTGGAGAGGCTCCGTAGTTTGGGAGCCGGGGAGTTTAGAGGATCTACACCGGAGAGATCGGAATAATGGTTGGAGAAGACGGTTCGTATCTTAGCTCAGATGGGTTGTGCGGGCGCACGTAGATTGGGTTGTGTGATCTCACTGCTTCAGGGTGATGCCTACACCTGGTGGGTCACCATTACTGCCTGGGTTCCAGAGGCCGAGATAGATTGGGAATTCTTTGAGTTTGCTTTCCGGAAGAGGTACTTAGGACCGAGGTACCTAGATGAGAAAAAGAGAGAGTTCATGGCTCTCACTCAGGGAGATGCTTCTGTGACTGATTATGAGATTCGTTTCGTTCGTCTGAGTCAGTATGCTCCAGAGTTAGTGCCTACTGAGAGGGCTCGATGTGATCGTTTCAGATACGGACTTCATGAGGAAGTTAAGAGGTATACCTTGGCTTCTGATTATTCTGACTTTGATGTCTTGGTTGCTAGAGCCAAGGACATTGAGCATAGCTTGGGGCTGACCAAGCATTCTGGGGGATCTAGTTCTGGTAAGAGGCACAACAACTTTGATGGTAGAGATGCTAAGAGGCACAGAGGTGGCGGACATCAGTTTGATCAGAGACGTGGCAGTGGCCACCATGGTAGAGGCCATCAGGGCCATAGAGGAGGAGGGCGTTTGCCCGAGTGTGCACAGTGTGGGAGGCAGCACACTGGTGAGTGTTGGGGTAACTTCCATGCTTGTTGGAACTGTGGTTCGAGGGACCACTTTAGGAGGGACTGTCCACGTCAGGCAGCTCAGGCACCGAACATTGCTCAGGCTCCTGCGAGAGGTAACGATTTTCAGAGAGGCCGTGGGCGCGGTCGTGGCTACTTATGAGATTCGTTTCATTCGTCTGAGTCAGTATGCTCCAGAGTTAGTGCCTACTGAGAGGGCTCGATGTGATCGTTTCAGATACGGACTTCATGAGGAAGTTAAGAGGTATACCTTGGCTTCTGATTATTCTGACTTTGATGTCTTGGTTGCTAGAGCCAAGGACATTGAGCATAGCTTGGGGCTGACCAAGCATTCTAGGGGATCTAGTTCTGGTAAGAGGCACAACAACTTTGATGGTAGAGATGCTAAGAGGCACAGAGGTGGCGGACATCAGTTTGATCAGAGACGTGGCAGTGGCCACCATGGTAGAGGCCATCAGGGCCATAGAGGAGGAGGGCGTTTGCCCGAGTGTGCACAGTGTGGGAGGCAGCACACTGGTGAGTGTTGGGGTAACTTTCATGCTTGTTGGAACTGTGGTTCGAGGGACCACTTTAGGAGGGACTGTCCACGTCAGGCAGCTCAGGCACCGAACATTGCTCAGGCTCCTGCGAGAGGTAACGATTTTCAGAGAGGCCGTGGGCGCGGTCGTGGCTACTTCCAGCCTAGGGCTGATGCACCTAGGGGAGATGCTCAGAGGAACCTTGCTCATGTTGTGGCTATGCAGCCAGAGGCGGGAGGGCCAGCGAGAGTTTATGCTCAGAGAGAGGCCGGGAACGACACCGATGTGATAGCAGGTAATTTCGAGTTACAGTCTATGTCTTTGCTTTCTTTGGTTGATTCGGGTTCTACGCATTCCTACATTCTGAGTGAGCATGCACAGAAGTTAGATATTCCTGTAGAGATCTTAGATGTAGGCATGCATGTTACTAGTTCCTTTGGTGAGACAGTTGTGGTTAGACGTATGTATAGGAGGTGTCCACTGAAGATTCAGGGTCATGTGTTCTCAGTTGATATGATGGAACTTCCTTTCTACGGTTTTGATATTATTCTGGGTATGGACTGGTTGGTCGAGCATCGGGCTAGTATGGATTTTGAGACAAAGAGAATTTCCCTAAAACTTTCTGATGACTACGAGGTAGTGGTAGTGGGCGAGAACATTAAGTTCTTGTCTAATGTGGTGTCAGCTTTAGAGGCCCATAAATTGATGGACTCTGGATGTGGGGCCTATTTAGCTTATGTTATGAATCCGGATATGAGTGAAGCTAGACCGAAAGATATCAGGACAGTGTGTGATTTTCCAGATGTGTTTCCTGAAGAGTTGCCTGGTTTGCCTCCTGACAGAGATGTTGAGTTTGTGATTGAGACAGTTTCAGGGTCTAACCCAGTTTCGATAGCTCCGTATCGTATGGCTCCGAAGGAGTTGAAAGAATTGAAGAGTCAGTTGCAATAATTATTAGACCGTGGTTTCATTAGGCCTAGTAGTTCTCCGTGGGGTGCTCCGGTGTTGTTTGTGAAAAAGAAAGATGGTAGTATGCGCATGTGCATTGACTATAGGCAGCTGAATCAGTTGACTGTGAAGAACAAATATCCGTTGCCTCGTATAGATGATTTGTTTGATCAGTTGAGAGGTGCTTCAGTGTTCTCGAAGATAGATCTGAGATCCGGGTACTATCAGTTGAAGGTGAAAGAGTGTGATGTTCCGAAGACAGCTTTTAGGACTAGGTATGGTCACTATGAGTTTCTTGTGATGCCATTTGGGCTCACGAATGCACCAGCAGCCTTCATGGACATGATGAACAGAATTTTTAGAGACTATCTAGACCGTTTTGTGGTTGTCTTCATTGATGATATACTAGTGTACTCGAAGACAGAAGGAGAGCATGATGAACACTTGAGATGTGTTTTACAGAGATTGTTGAGCAATCAGTTGTATGCGAAGCTTAGTAAATGTGAGTTCTGGATTCGAGAGGTTGTATTTCTGGGCCATGTTGTTTCGGCCGAAGGCATCCGAGTTGATCCATCGAAGATTGAGGCTATTGTTGAGTGGAAACAACCTAAGTCCGTGACCGAGATTAGAAGTTTCCTAGGATTAGCTGGTTACTATAGGAGGTTTGTTGATGGCTTCTCTAGGGTAGCTGCTCCCCTGACTAAGTTGTTGCAAAAGGGAGTCAAGTTTGAATGGTCAGATGCAAGACAAAAGGCCTTTGAGAAATTGAAAGAAGCTTTGACGAATGCTCCGGTGTTAGTACAGCCTGTTTCAGGTAAGGAGTTTGTGATATATAGTGATGCTTCCTACGTAGGCTTAGGATGTGTTTTGATGCAAGATAGGAGAGTTGTTGCTTATGCTTCTAGACAGTTGAAGATTCATGAGAAGAACTATCCTACCCATGACATAGAGCTAGCCGCAGTTGTGTTTGCATTGAAGATTTGGCGTCATTATTTGTACGGTGAGAAGTGTATTGTTTACACCGATCACAAGAGTTTGAAGTACTTGATGACACAGAAAGAGTTGAATTTGAGACAGAGAAGGTGGCTAGAGCTGTTGAAAGACTATGATTTGACCATTGAGTACCATCCGGGTAAAGCAAATGTAGTAGCCGATGCCTTGAGTAGAAAAGTGGCCGTTGAGTTAAGAGCTATGTTTGCTAAATTGAGTGTGTCTGATGATGGTGGTCTGATCACCGAGTTGCAAGTGAAGCCTTCTTTGATTCAGTTGCTTAGAGAGAAGCAGATGCAAGATGCGAGCCTAGTTCCTCATGTTCAAGACATAGCCGAAGGAAGACCGACTGAGTATAGTTTTAGTGGTGAGAGCTTGTTGTGCTTCAGAGATAGAATTGTTGTACCTGAAGATGTTGAGTTGAGACGTCAGATTTTGAGTGAAGCACATTCGAGTCCCTTTTCTATGCATCCGGGTTGTACCAAGATGTACCGAGATTTGAAGAATGATTACTTCTGGGTTGGTTTGAAGAGAGATGTAGCCGAGTATGTGAGCCGTTGCATGGTCTGTCAGAGAGTGAAGGCGGAACATCAGGTTCCTTCAGGTTTGCTACAGCCTTTGAAGATTCCGGAATGGAAATGGGAGAGAATCACCATGGATTTTGTGTCGGGGTTACCTTTGTCTCCTTCAAAGAAGAATTCAGTTTGGGTGATTGTTGATAGGTTCACTAAGTGTGCTCACTTCTTAGCAATGAACACTACGGATTCCTTAGACAAGTTGGCAAACTTGTACATTCGTGAGATTGTGAGACTTCATGGAGTTCCGAAGTCTATAGTTTCAGATAGGGATCCTAGATTTACTTCGAGGTTCTGGAATTGCTTGCATAGTGCTTTGGGTAGTCGTCTGCATTTCAGCACATCTTATCATCCACAGTCCGATGGGCAGTCAGAGCGAGTGATACAGATTCTAGAAGATATGCTTCGTTGTTGTGTAATTGACTTCCAGGGTTCTTGGGAGAAGTACTTACCGTTGGTTGAGTTTGCCTACAACAATAATTATCAGTCTAGTATTCAGATGGCACCTTATGAGGCTTTGTATGGTAGACGGTGTAGGACTCCGATTTGCTGGGCTGAGACAGGTCAGAGATTGTTACCTATGCCAGACTTGCTTAAAGGAACCACAGAAAAAGTGAAGTTGATTTGTGACCGTCTGAAAGCAGCTTCCGATCGTCAGAAGTCTTACGCAGATTTGAAGAGGAAAGAGGTTGAGTACTCAGTGGGTGAGAAAGTGTTTCTGAAGGTATCTCCGTGGAAGAAGGTAATGAGATTTGGCCGAAAGGGCAAGTTGAGTCCGAGGTTCATTGGCCCGTATGAGATAGTTGAGCGGATTGGGCCTGTAGCTTATCGGTTGAGGTTACCTTCTGAGTTAGAAAAGATCCATGATGTCTTTCATGTGTCTATGCTTAGGAGATATAGATCGGATCCTTCTCATGTGATGCCCGTTGAGGAAATAGAGTTGAATCTGGATTTGTCTTATAATGAAGAGCTCGTTGAGATACTTGCTTATGATAGCAAAGTGTTACGTGGCAAGACCATAGAGTTGGTCAAGGTGTTGTGGAGACATAGAGGTGTGGAAGAGGCCACGTGGGAGAGGAAAGCGGATATGGTTGAGCAGTTTCCGTATCTGTTTCCACCAGGTAATTTCGGGGACGAAATTCCTTAAGTGGGGGAGAGTTGTAACACCCGGGTTTAGAGGTTAGGTGAAAATAATATTTTAATATAAATCGGGTTCGGTTTTATGATTTAAATAATGGTTCGGGTTTGGTTTTCAAATTAATTAATTTGAAGTTAGACTATACTTTGAAATTAAACCCCAAATAGCCATGGGTTTTATGTCTTTGTGAATGTTTCATTTCATTAAGGGCAAAAGGGTCATTTGGCTTTTAAACTAAAAGAAAACAAAAAAAAAACCCATCATCCACTATTCATTCCCTTCTTCACCAACGGGAACTTAAGCTCTCTACCCAAATCCACTGTTCCATCACCTCCCTTCTTCGTTTCAACTCCATTTTGAAAGGTAATAGCATTTTCGACTTCCCCTCATCCTCCCCTTCATGAAAGTACTCTTCTTTTTCATTTTCATGGAGTTTTTAGAAATGGAGGTTTTGAATGTTTTGAATAAAAAATGAGAACTTTATGTAGTTAAGTGGAGTAATCTGATTTAATATGCTTAGTTATAGTATATAGAGACCAAATGGTATAACATATATAAATTTCAAATGATTTGGGGCAATTTTCGGAATTGTGTTTCAAGGGGGTTTTTGGAGGGTTTTAAAGTATGTTTTGGGGCTGTTTGATGTTGGGTTTTGGGGGCTGTAGGTAGTATGACATATGAGGATCATTTTGGGTGCAATTGATGATTGTTTGGGTGCTTGAAATGAGAGTTTTCAGTGGGTCAAGTGGGCTGCTCGAAAATCCTGTTTTTGGTCTAATTTTGGGTGTTGAATGCTTGGAAATGGTAATCCGGGTTAATTTCGATGACAAGATATTGATTGTGGATGTTTTGTTTGTGTTTGGGATTGATTAGAGTCAAGTTTGGGCGTCGGTGAAGCATCGGAAGTGAATCCGGGAAATTGAAGACAATTGCTTGCTTGGTCTTGAGCTCGGGAGTTAGGTGAGTGGTTAATTGTTTTAAACGATTTTAAATTGGTTGGTTCGAGTATATGGACTAGGTTGGGCTTGGTAGACCCACCTAGAGTTAGGATTAGGGTGGTAGCCTAATCCTAAGCTTGATCTAGAGCCCTTGGATGAACTTGAATGTATGAATGTATATGCCTCGTATGTGTTGTGATATGAATGCTTATATACATTGTATTATGCATGTGAGATGAGACATGATTTGTATTGCTTAATGCATGCATGGTGTTGGTTCATGATTGTGTTCATGGTGAGTACGTGCTAAGCACGGAAATGATTGAAATGAGTAATGTGGAACGAGTAAAATATTGGCACTAGTAAACTTAAGTACAAATGATCGATCATTAGGATGTTAGTGTGTACACATGAGTCAAAAGTCGCGTGTGGCCTTGGTGGCGTTGAGTCACCAAGGAGGAGTACGGGTACGCCCGGAAATGGTATTTAAATATTGTCGGTGATGAGTGGAATCCCATCGACGGGGCGTGAGGATGAGTGGAATCCCCTCCGCGAGACCGGTGATAAGTGTAATCCCACCGTCAGATAATGGTTGTGTTGTTGGATGTGAGTCCAACGGTTATCCGTGTATTTGAGTCTTAACTAGGTGCCAATGTTGATTGATATGTGTATCAATGTGTTGAGATATATGAGCTGCTTGGATGTTTAAATGTGATTACATGTATGGTAGTGTTGAGCTCATGGTTATGGCATATATGTGATATGTTGTTCATGCATTTTATCTTGTGGACCCTTGGTATGATTGTGGTTATCTTGGCTAGATCGTGCTCGGACCCTGCAATGTTGAGGTTGGTTTTTAGAGCTTACCCTCACTAAGCATCATTGCTTACGCTCTCTTTGTTCAACATTGCAGATCCTTAGTTCATGGGTTGCTCGGGGCAAGCGGAGGGCCTCCAAGTGTGGTTTTGGCTTGATTTCATCAAGTATGGATTTCAATGTTAAACGTGTAATAGTTTAAGCAATGGGACGTGTAATGCTTTGTGGTTGTTGTTGGTTGTTAGGAGCATGTTAGACTCCTTAGTATCTTGCTTTTGTCTGGGTGCGTTGCCATGTTGGTTGTAAGCATGTTATACTATGTTGAATGTTTTGATGTGTGATGGTATGTTTTAGAATGTTTAGGTTGCCTTGTGTATTTGTGCAAGCCCTTCATGATGTCTTGTCCCTTTTAAGGTCCTTTGTGTTCTTATGCATGCCAATATTGCATGAATGGCTCTTTAGCTAGAATGTCATGTATTGAATGCTTTAGTCCATGTTTGATTGACTCCATTGGCTTATTTATGTGTGCTTACATGTTTGTATATGCTTAGGTGAGTCGAGAATTGCATCTAGAGTCGTGTTTGAGGTCGTTTAGCTAAAATTGTGGATTTACAGTGCAGGGCGTATCGATACGCCTAAGGGCTGTATCGATACGGCCTTGCTCAGAGAACATAGATTTGGCTGGGCGTATCGATACGTGGGGTGTATCGATACGGTCCCAACTCTCTGGAATCTTGGGGAGTTGTGGAGTGTATGGCGTATCGATACGGTGTCCAAGCGTATCGATACGGTTCAACCTAGTTGACCAAGTGGTGTTGACCGAGAAGGGCGTATCGATACGCTCGAGGGCTGTATCGATACGGTCTTCTTATGTTGACCTTAGGGTGTTGACCTTGGTCAAGGCGTATCGATACCCTCTGAAGGCGTATCGATACGACCTGTTTAAAAGGGGAAAATGTGTTATTTTAATGTGCTGTTTTGGTTGGTCGATGCTATGGTGTTTGTGTTTCCGCTGTCGTGTTTCACATAGGGCTTAATAAGGCATTTAGATAAGATTAATTAATGAAAAAAAATTATAGGGTTGCTAACCGAGGGGGAACCTTAACGGGTTTCGCTTCGGTTTTCCCCGTGTGACCCACTCGGACCGGTCTTTCGGCCAGACCGGGACAAGGGGGTTACAGCCTCCATGAGAGTCTGGTGATGTGAGATTCCACCGGGGTAGGACTTGACATTTTAGTCAAGCTATCCGCATATCCAAGTAATGTTGCTAAAATGACAATATATGAGATTCACATATACCTTGTTTATAAATGAATTTATGCATTGTGTTTTGCATATGAGAATATGATTTGAGAAATGCTTTATGAGATTTAAGCATGTAAGGCTTTGCCTTGAGTTTTTTCATTTTAAAGAATGCATGAGATAGATGGTACATGTGGTTTAAATGATGTGGTTTTGCTTTGAAAATGATTTCAAGCATGAGATAGAAAGAGCATGATGAGATAGAGAATTCTAAATGAGAAATGGATTTAAAATGCATTGTTGTGTTGGTTTGTTTTGAGCATCACTCACTAAGCAAATGTGCTTACGCTCACTTTTTCCAACAATGCAGAGAATTAGCATATTTGGGCAGCAAAGAGGCAAGAAGGATTCCAAGAAGTGTGGTTAAGCTCAAGTATGATTTTACATTTGCTTATTAGTAATAATAGTTGGCAATGGGAGGATTCGTTTTGTTTTGGGAGATGTGTTTTGAAACTCCCTGTTTTGTGGCAAGTTTGAAATGCCCTTAATGACTTGTAAATGACCTTTAATTGTTGGTTTATGCCTTGGTTGGTGTTTTGACTCTTGAGTGGCTATTTTGCTTAGGTTGCATGCCTATAGATTCCTTTGATGCATATAGACATGTTATGATGTTGTTTCTGCCATGTATGATTGTGGTTTGATGTTTAATTATGTTGTATGCATGTTGGAATGCTTTAGAATGGTTTAAAGTGTGAAAAACCAGCAAAATATTACATTTCTGGTCCAGGCGTACCGATACTCGAGAACCTGTATCGGTACCGGTAAGCCATTTTAGGCTTAGTGTATCGGTACGGTGGAAAGAGTACCGATACGAACCTAGTGAAAATGAAGGGGTGTATCGATACTCGGGGGCGTACAAATACGGTTTTGAGCTATTGGAAATTTATGTATCGGTACGGTTTGAGAGGGTGTCGATACGGGCCTTGAGTTGTTGAATCTGGAGACTTGTTTGTCGACAAGAAAGATAAATATCTTGAGATTAGTGAAAATGAAGGGGTGTATCGTTTATTCGAGGGGTTACATATTCTGATAATTTTTTCGACAAGAAAGATAAATATTTTAGTTGGACGACTTATATAATCCTTTCTCTGTCGTCACTATGAATCCGATCTTTTAAAATAAGCAAAATGTCAAAAGATGCCCCCAACGTTTGCATGTTTTATCATTTGGCCCCCTATTTTTTTTGGAGCAAACAACCCCCCAACATTTCAATTTGGTCCAAATATATTCTCGTTGGATGGAAATTGTCAGTCAACTGACGGTCAACGACTGATGCTGACTGACTTGCCATGTGTTAAGATCGGTTGTATGCACCTTGTCTGGTACTCAAACGATCAGATAAAGAACAACCTTGTTACCTTCAAGTGTATCGTTCCTACGTATATCAACTCATAATTGGAACTTGTTGTTGCCTGGATCATCATGTCGGTATTATTGCTTTGTCATATACTTGCTTGTGCCTACTGCATCTTTTGGTAGTTCTGTATTACGGAGCTCTTCCAAGCTTATGTTTTGTTTACCATCGCATGTTATAAAGCATGAACATGGTGCAGTTATCGACATTAGTTTGGGAGTTCTTTCGGCACTGCATGTGGAGTACGGTACCCGTGTAATTAGGGGGCATGTATGTTTCGTCTTGTTTTTATATTAGAGTCTGAAACTCGTATTTGTAACTTGTATCATGATTTATGTTTATTTTTTGAATGATTTCTGGACTTATATTTTTAATTAAAAACTTGCTTTATAATTTTAAATGGGTTGACAATTTTTTATCTGAATTTATAATGTTGATCGTTCTGGTGGCCTAAATGTGACGCCTCAAATTGGATCGAGCAACTCGTATCGATCTAGGTGTTACAGAACTCATCGTTAAACATGCCTTGCTTGCTTTTGAACTAGGATTTTCTTTTACTTTTCCAAAGGCTTTTGTATCATGGGTTATGCTATGGGCTTGGGCCTCTATTTCCCTTTTTTTGTCCATTGTCATTGTTGTCTTTTTCTTCTGTTTTAGGCCTTTGCTGCCCAGTACAATGTTGGATTTAGTTTAATGAAAATGTTCCTTTTTTAATAAAAAAAGTTTTTAGAAATATTTCAAAGATTTCATTCATATTTCTCACAATGACATATAAATAAATATCTATGATTTATCTTAGATGTTGTTATACGAAAAGTTTATAAAATCAAAGCAAAATAAATTTTACATGATTTTATCTAAGTTTAATAGGCAAATAGGTGCCCAAACTATGCCCTTTTATCCAGTTAGGTGCTCAAATTATTTTTCGGGCCAAATTGAGACCTTAAGTTTCATTCCGTGACTCATTTAAGGTTCGCTTAATTTTTTCTGTTAAAGGACACATGTCATCTCCTGAAAATTCTAAAAATTATATTAAAAATAAATAAAATTAATAAAATAAAAATAAAAATATATCCTGAAATTTTTAAATATTCTCAAAACAATCCCCAAATCCCTAAACCCCACAAATACGACCACTGTCGCCACCGACGGCCACGTTGTCGGCGACGGAATGAAGCGCCCTCCCCTCGTCGAACAACCCACACGCCGTTCGTCGACCTTCATGTCGTCGTTCATCGCGAAACATTCAAAAGAATCATTCGACAACTTCATCGATTCGCACGGCATCAGTCGATTTCTGACGACGGGATGGTGGGGGAAATGGTCGTGATGGTCCAGCGACCGATGTGGTGGGCGGCGACGTGGCAATCGGCGGCGGAATCGGCCCAAATCGGGATTTAACTTTTGGGGGTTTAGGGATTTTGGAATTTGGGGGCTGTTTTGTAGAATATGGAAATTTTAGAGATTTTTTTAAATTAATTAATTTGATTTATTTTTAATATAATTTTATATTTTTCTGGAGGTCGCACGTGGCACTTAACAATGAAAATTAACGGCGAACCTTAAATGGGTCGCGGAATGAAACTTTAGGTCCCAATTTGGCCTAAAAAATAGTTTAGGCACCTAACTGGAAAAAATGACATAATTTTGGTACCTACTTGACGGTTAAGCATTTTATCTATTTTAATGTTGTATGTTATATTTAAGGTTTAGTATCTAAAATTTTAAAAATTAAGATTGAATATCAAATAATTACTCTATATAATGAATATTAGAAAAATATAATACACTATTTTGCATACTTTAGGGTAAATGTTATGGCTCCGTTAGATTTTTAGGCTAAATGAAAGTCAATATTTAGAATATAGGGGATGTTGAAAAATATTTGAAGATATAGGCCATTTTTTACAGTACACGGGGATCTCGCCACCTGCACATGGCAAGGTTTGAGAAAAAAGTATTAAAAATTAGAACTCGCCACCTATACATTGCGAGGTTTGAGAAAAATATTAAAAAATTAGACCTCGCCACATGCACGTGGCAAGGTCTCCCGTATACTGTAAAAAATTGCATATATCCCCAAATATTTTTCAACATCCCCTACATTCTAAATATTTACTTTCTCCAAATGTTATAGCTATCACTACTTTTAAGGAAAAAATAAACTAATATTTTATTTGGGAAGGTTTACAATTATATACTAATCGATAATTATAGAGGTGATAATACATTCAAAACACCAGAAAAGTAGAATTAATTACTGTAAAATATAAATAAAACATAACCTATACATGACATAGTTTATGTTAGAATGAATTTATATTAGTGTATATATGATTTATGTAAAATGGGATCAAACAATTACTCTATATGATGAACATTGTAAAAATATATATAATACAACAGATATGATTGTGTAAATTTTATTTTATACCGTGTATCAAATAATTATTTTATGTGATGAATAATATGTAATATAATATTTTGCAGACTTTTGCTGCTTTTTTGTGAAAAAACGAACCCAATGGATTGGGATGTTCCGAAAAATGGTTCTCTTTAAAGGTAATTTTATAAGTGTTCGATCATGTTTAACCTCAAATGATCGATGCTAACTCTATTTTTATTAAAAATTCGAGTTTTCAACAAAATCCAAATATAACCTGCTTTTGAAAAAAATTGTCGAGTTTAAGGATTGTTTCGACACTGGAAATTTATTGAATCCTTTTGAATTATGACTAAATTAATAAAATGTATAGATTTTGGAGAATAAAGTGTTATCATACCACATCATCATGTTCAATAAGTCAACGGTGAAATTTAACGACAAGTGACCAAAATAAAAAAAATGTTAGTGACTATTCTTGTAAAAAAACTAATTTGGTGCCCAAAACATAAAAATTTCAACAGTTCAGTGACCACTAATTGTAGTTTACCCAAAAAAGACTAATGTCTTATTCTCAACTAATATTTTACTTCACTAGAAGCCTGATATAATTGGTCACAATTTAAAACTAACATATTTCAAGCACCGGCCACTACCTTTTACAAATTAAAATTTTGGGGCATTGAATTAAGACTGATCAATAAATTAACCAGGCAATTAGAGATACCATATTAAAGAAAGCAAAAAGAATGACAATGGGTGTACCCACAACATTACTTTATATTATAAAAATGTAACAATTAGTATTTTCTTTAATTGTTTGCTATAAACCTTTGTCATCTATTGTAAGCTTTTCCAATTCTTCAATTCAAGCATTTCCCTTTTTTAAGGTTTTTTTATAATTATTTGTATCTGATTTATTAGTAGATTAATTTAAATTAAATATTGTATATATAAGTCCATTATAAAGGACATTCCTTCCAATTTACTCTATTTATAAACGTCTGAATTCGAATATAAATTTTATCTAAAAAAATCTAATATTTCATCTTATTGGAGCAACGGATAGTTGTTATTTAAGGTTCATATTGAGAAGAAATAATTATCCAAGTTTGCAAGGAAAATTATGTTTTTGAAATTCTATAAAACCAACTACTGAATTTTTAGAAATGAATTTTACAATTATATTATAAAATTTATCGATATTTTAGTTAGACCTGGTAAACTTGACCTGAGACTCGAGAACGGAATTAATTTATCTAAACTGAGACCCGAAATAGACCAGAACACGATGACCCGAAACTCGAAATAAATCAAACCGAAACCGAACCGAATTTCAGTTGAATTGAAAATGGACACGAACTGGTTTTCAACCAAACTGAATGGACCCGAACCATTTTCAACCGAACCGAAGGCAATCTGAAATAAAAAAATATATATTAAAATAAATAAATAAATGTGAGATGTGAACTGTCGCACGACTCACCAAAAAGTCAAATATATGCTGAAAAAACCTAACTCGACCCGAAAACTCGTCTAAAACCGATCGATATCCTATTAACCCGATATTGACCCGACCCGAAAATAACCGACCCGAAATCAATCAAACCGAAAAGTCAACCGAACCAAAAATCAACCGACTCGATGTCCTGGCCCAATACTCGAACCGAAATCACCATAAACCCGAACCGAACTTAAACCGAATGTAGTCAGACTCGAAATGACCTGAACCATACCCAAACTGAATGAATCGTTTTCCCCTCTAATTTTAGTACATATTAAGTAGTCGATTTTGAAAATTTATTGCTATTTTAGTAAATATATAATTACGTTTTTTTATAATGAAATTTTATTTTGAAAATTTCTTGTTTCAAAATTTTAAACTAACGTTTCAATTTTATTATATCAAATAATTTTGAATGAAAGTTAAGGGTATATTTGGAACCACAACGTAATTGCATGAAAATAAAATTATTATTAGGAATTTTAATTGTTTAGACATGTATAACAAGTACGGTGTAATTAGATCTTAATTCTTCCTGTCATATTTGGTTGTATAAATTATAATTGTATAGTTACATAAATTTAAATTCTAAATAATATTAAGTATTATTAAAGAATTAACCCTAAACCTTAAAAATATTTTGTTAATATGTAGATAAATTTTAAACAATAAAATTACTAGGGTTGAAGAAGAAGAAGAAGAAGAAGAAGAAGAAGAAGAAGAAGAAGAAGAAGAAGAATTTGTAAGTTAAATTTATAAGATAAATAAATAAATAATATATATATATATATAAGAAAATTAAAGTGTCATATATAAAGTTGGAAAAAATGTAAACAAAAAAATTTGTTGTTACTATTAACACTTCTAAAGTAAGTGGTTAAAAACTCTCGGTTGACATTTTCTTCTTTCTAAAGTTGTGGCTTCTAGATTTAATAGGAACAATTTTTTCTCTTTCCTTTCTTTCTAGGTATGAATTGTTTAAAAAAATGTTTACTTATTATAAAACTTTAATGTAGTAATAATAATAATTAATAAATAAATTAAAGAGTGTAATTATCCATGTAATTACACCAATTCTCGGTCATTTCCATAAGAATTGAAATGTAACTAGGAGAAGGACTTCCAATTACATCCAATTCAGTTGACCCACAAATTAGGATGGTTGTTCTAACGCACCACAATTATATAGTTACAGAATCACACTCAAATTCAATTTACATGACGGATGTCCAAATACACCCTTATTTCATCTTTTAACAAAAAGATAAAGATAATTTTTTTAAAATATTTTTTTTTGTTGATAAATACTACTTCTACTTCTACCTAGAGAGGGGAAGGGAGACTAAGGGAAGAAATGTTCCTGCTGGGTCATGAACCCAAAACTTAAAGGAAGGAGAAAGGAGCAGGTGAGCAGCTCTAACCGACCGGCCATCAACCATGCTCGTTTTTAAATAAAATTAACTTAACATTTTTTACATTAAGTGATAAAGTGGGTATCTATTTATTTATACTATTTAATTTTTTGTTTGAAATTTTTTTAGTAAGTGCAATTTTAAAATGATCATCAAACATAATTAAAAAAATAAATGTTAAATGATGAAAAATATCCTTCTCAATGGAATGAAATTTTTTAATGATGGATCGAACACACTTTTATTTTTTAATAGATGAAGTAATTTATGCACATGTTTGGTGTTTTGTAATTTTAATTGGTTTTATAAAAACTAAATCGATTTTTCTATATTTATTATGATAATTGTCTTATTCCCTATTTTATACTACTTTTTTAATTTTTAATTTAAAAGAAATAATCATTTGATAAAAATAATATAATAATAGGGAAAAGGTTGTTTCTCATTTTTCTAATTAATTTAATTCAGATTCAACCCTTAGAAGTGTTAAATAAATAATTCAACTTCAATTAATATATATATATATATATATATATATATATATATATTTATATTTACAATTTTTTACTTTTGAACAACTGGGAATAAAATAATATTTCCATGAAGATTGAATAGTCATAATAGAATTTGACCAAACTTTAGATTAATTGAACTACTCAATAATTTATATATTAATATAGAACCTTTTTGGTGGCTCAAGAAAGGTACTTGTATAACAATATTATAATAAATATAATTATTTTATACACCAACGATGAACATTTATTCTAAAAATAATTATGTTTAAAAAATTATTTTAGAAATAAGTTGTACGGTTGTTATCTGTCTTTTAATTATATTAAAAATAACAACACATAGCAACTAAAAAAATTAAATAGTGGTGTCATAATTTTAAAAAATTTAAAATTTTGTATATTAAATTTATGGATGAGTCTACCACGTGCGACGAACACCGACGAACACCACTAATGATGAACACCGATGAACACCATTAAATTAATTAATAAAGATTTAAAATTTTAAGGACCTATCATACAATTAATAATTATTTTTAAAAATTCAATTAAATTATTTTTTATATATATTAAAATTTTATTTTTTTAATAAGGGTAAACTATATATTTAGTACCTCACCTATTTTCATATTTATATTGAACCTTCATTATTTAAATATTATTTTAGTTTGACCTTATTCTTTATAAAAAAATAATTTAACCCTTAACCCTCAACCTAAAACCTCAAACTATTAAACCTTAAACCCTTAAACTATTAAACTGTTAAATTTATACCGTAAACCATATACCATTAAAAATAATTTCACCATCATCGATTCAATTTATAATATCGAGGCATTCTCTGGCTCAATTTGTCTCTGACCCCATTGCAAATTATCGTGCTGGGAAGGAGTTGAAGACGAAGAAGAAACGATACCGAGACCACGAAGCAATGACGCGTTGCTCGCTGCTGCTCCCATCTGAGCAGCTTGCTGCAGTAGCGCGGTGGCAGACATAGTAGGCTGCGGTGGTGGCGCGTACTGCCTGCGTTCTTGCCCTGCAGTACCGAATATTAATGAGCCATGGTTGGTCGAGAGGCATAGAAAAATCGGTTCGGCCGATGTAGAAGGTGCAAGGTCAACTGTACGATCTGGTCGACTCAGAGATCGAATTAAGTCGGTGAAAGCAGGAGGTTGTGGAGGTTGTAAGCTAGAAGATTTAGTTGAGGGTGCAAATAAGCTGGCAAACACATTGCTGCTGCTGCTACCATTGCTGACTGAACCAGTGCTACTGCTACAGTTTACATTCACACTGGCCAATGCCGGTGCTGGGACTGGAGCTACTTCCACAATAGAAGTGGGATTTTCAGGCAACTCTGCAACAAAAAACCCCGACATAAATGGCAGATTAAAAAACATAATGGGACCAGACTTAAAAAGTCTAAAACATGGTGACATGTAAAGTTAAAAGATTGATCTCTATGAAAGAACTTTAGAGCAATAATAATAATAATAATAATAACAATTTCCTTTCTCTCTGAATCCATTATCTTTTGAATCAGTTTGGTAATATATGAAAACAACAAATCAGAGTCTCACGAGCTAAGTTACTAAAACCTCAAGAAAACAAAAAAGATCGGCAACAGACAAAAACCTGCCTTGTTCCAAGATTAATCCAAAGACATAATAACAACAAAATCAATTTGTCTATGTTTGATTTTAAACAAAAATCAAATCCGACAAAACCAAAACTAACAAGATCGAAAATTTCCAAATTTTGTAACATATAAAAACTTACCAGAACTTTGATTTGGCAAAACTGAAGAAGATATCACACTAGTTGACTGAGGCAGAGCTGGTGCGGCTGAAGCTGCAGCTGCCGGCACCACCGGCGCCTTCGTTGGCTCCGCTTCCGATTCTTGTGGTGGTGAATAACATATAGCTATAGGTTTCGGGTCGGAATCCGATTTGGGATCGGCATCGGCCTGATTCTGATTCTGCTTTGGAGTTGGAGGCAACCATTAGTCCCTGAAATACCAGGGGTTCAATTTATAGTTAATAAAAGGGTAAACTCTCAAATTCAATTCATTAAATTGAATTGAATCGATGATGGTGAAATTGTTTTTAGTAGTATATGGTTTAGGGTATATATTTAAGAATTTAAGGTTTAAGGTTTAATAGTTTAGGGTGTTAGGTTGAGGGTTAAGGGTTAAATTATTTTTTTTATAAAGAATAAGGTCAAATTGAAATAATATTTAAATAATGAGGGTTCAATAGAAATATGAAAATAGGTGAGGTACTAAATATATAGTTTACCCTTATTAAAAAAATAAAATTTTAATATATATATAAAATAATTTAATTGAATTTTTAAAAATAATTATTAATTGTATGATGGGTCCTTAAAATTTTAAATCTTTATTAATTAATTTAATGATGTTCATCGGTGTTCATCATTAGTGGTGTTCATCGGTGTTCGTCGCACGTTGTAGAATCTTCCTAAATTTATTAGTAAATTTTTTATTTTCAACTGACGCCTCTAATTTTCAGTTAAATATCACTTGTGAAATATTTTTTTCTATTGTTAGTAATACTAATAACAATAATAATGTATTTTTTAAAATAATTTAATTAATATTAAATCCAATATTGCAAAGCATGTTAATTTCCCTTTTGCTTTAGAATCCCACCAACCGGAAGAGTGTTTTTTTATTATCATAATTAAAATACTAAACATCACTTCAATAAAAGTTTTACCAATATATATTTAAATCAATATTCATGATGATGATTTGCATATGGGGTAATCATCAATAGCATGTATAAAAATATATTTTTAGTGCATTTCAAATGTTGTTTATAAAATATTAAAATTGTTTTAAGTTTTATTTAATATATTATATTTATTAAAATTGAAAAAAAAAATTAATTACACTTATTTGTTTCGATTTTAACTTTAACCATTGTCATTACATGCACATCCCATTATAATAAGCAAATGATGGATGCATGTGGTCAAGTTTTTATATATTTTATACGTTGTTGAGGCTATTATTATGGGGCCATCAGCCATCCCTTTTATGATATGTCGAGCAACCAATTAAAATGACATTTACTAGCGGTATTATTATTATTTTAAAAATATCGAAATTTGTTGTGAATAAAATAAAGAAAAACAAGAATAAGAACAAAGAACAAAAAGAACAAAGAGATAAGAGAAAGATGGAGATTTGTATTATTCTCAAATATATAATTGTATGTACAATGCCTTCAGTAAATCATCTATTTATAGGCATAAGAAGTACATAATACATTAAACTCTAATTAATGTAGATAATATTCCTAATGATAAAGTAAGTCAAATCTCCATAATAAAGTTCTTATCATGATAGACATTCACATAGATAAATATTCATAACACTCCCCCTTGGATGTCTGTGAAGATAATGTGCCTCGCTAAAACCTTACTAAGATAAAAACTCAATGGGAAAAAAATTCTTTAGTGAAGGAAAAAGAGTACACACATCTTTGATACGCATAACATGTTGCCTCATTAAAAACCTTACCAGGAAAACTCATTGGGATTTAAACAAGCAAAATGACATATGAGGACATAATTAGATACTTGTTTGAATAGTTTATTAGTTATCAATATTTTGTATATTAATTACATTATGAAAAATATTTTTTAATATAACATTAATAAACATGTTTGAAATATCTATATATTAATTTATTATTTATATAATTATTTTTTATATATAATTTAATTAATTATTAAATTTAAATATAAATATGAGAGAATAAAAAAATATTAGTTTATAAATGTACAATTTAAATACGCGAGGATGAAAAATTAAAATAAAAATGGTTAAATTTAGTTATTTGAGGATTTTTTATAATTCTTAAGGATAAAAAGGTTTTTATAACTCTTATATCAAAACTTTTAATTTCAAAAAGCTCCTATTAGTAGCTTTTTTAAAATTAAAGGTTTCACTCCAATCAGTTATTCACCAAACATCTAAATTAGCGGATTTGACCAGTCAAACCTTTAATATTAACACAAACCTTTAATTTTAGCTCAAATCGCTGTTTACCAAACATGGCCATAGTTCGAGTCACATCTTTTCTATATAATCACATGTATTCAATTTATTAATCGTTCGATTTAAATTAAATACTATAAAGACCTATTATGGAACAACTTTTTTAATTTAATTTATTCTATTTACAACTCCAAAATTCGAATGGAGTGCAAAGGGCAGCATACAATCCCAATTCCCAACAATTTATATAATCACAATGTACATTTAACATGCACGCTATTCTTACGAGAAAACAAACAAAAATTAACAAAGAGAATCAAAA
Organism: Hibiscus trionum; assembly: GCA_030270665.1. Lineage (NCBI taxonomy): Eukaryota > Viridiplantae > Streptophyta > Magnoliopsida > Malvales > Malvaceae > Hibiscus > Hibiscus trionum. Next base: position 2,132,189 of record BSYR01000046.1, read on the forward strand.
ATCAGAATATGGTACCGATGTATATGTGTGTGTGTGTTACTGCATTATCATTGGACCTATATATGACTCAAATAAGTTACTTAGAACACGTTGAACTTCGCCGGAGCTATGCTCACACCGAATCAGAGCCACCAACAGATGAAAGAAATTTGGAATGTACTTTCTAAAGGAATCCTTCTCCAAACCACTCAATACCTTCAATGCCGAGACAAGTAAAGATGTTCTTGCTGCCAGTTCTTCCCTTTTGGCCGAACCCAACGGAAGTACCCAAGGTAATGTCGGACTCGGTTTCTCAATCGATTTCTGCGCCACGTACTGGTTGTTGGTGCAGTTGAGGTATATCTGCAATATTTCTTCACACACCGCCACAAGTTGTGATTCTAGGTTCATCTTCTCCGCGAATGATGGATTGTTTTGTATTAAATCTTGGAGGAAATCGAGGTATTTTTGATAAGCCTCGTTCTCGAAGTGAACCAAAGGGGGATCGGAGAGCTCTAAAATCGAACACGCTTTCTGTATTTTCTTTCGAAGGGTAGTCTCGGAGTTCAGTTGCTGAGCAAGTGATGCAATGGAGGACACTGTCTCAACAATGATGTTGATGTTGGCAGCTGACAAGAGTTGTAGATTTGTTTTGTACATGTCCATTATAACCTGAAAAAAAATGAAAAGCCGAAACAAATGGTGATTAATTAATGTCGCATGTTTTCATGGCATTGAAATGAAGCGTTTGTAACGGGGAGAAACCTGCATAATGAGCAGCTGGATGGCGATATGACTCTTCATTCTTGAAACCACATAAGCTATGGTGTGCATATTAGCATCCTCGAGATCATCATTGGTGAAGCCGTGATCGGAACTTGTGTCGGTACTCATACGGGATTGAGAATTGTCAGGCACCTCGATGTCATCCATGGTTCCCAGAAGCTTCATAAACCCTGGCAACATTGATACGGCAGCTTCTTTTATAGCTATAAAGATTTCTCGCCATTCCTCTTCCGAGAGTCTGCTTCCTAACTCTCCTGTCAAACGGGAGATCGCTGCAACCCCAATGCTTGCAGGACCCTGTATTGAACTTCTCAAATATCCTGTCAGTACTGATAGCACATCTGATAGCTGAGGCCTCAATACACTGTAAAATCTAAGATATAGATCTACTAGACACTGTGCCGCCACGGTGGAAGTTTCGGTGTCCCATGTGCTTCCATCATGATGAGAAGATCTTAAAGTCGGTGAATCCTGCTCGTCTTTGATGGGCATGTCTCTCTTTCCACATACACCATTAAAAATGGGGAGAACAACAGAACTAAAAACGCCAATCCAGAAAGTTCGTGAGAAAAGATGACCGTGATCCTTCAGGATGTTGAAAAGCACTTCCACTGAACTCTTTCGGATATCTAATCTCGAGTCCGATGTTAGTTTTGATAAACCTGAAACACAACGAACTTCTTAAGTTTTGAAACAGGAAAGGCACTTTATTTTTGTAACATGAAAGCTAAAGGTGATAGCAATCATGTCCCCCATCAACATTTACCTAAACTGGTGTAGAAAACATTTATATCAGGAGTCATCACAATACATACGATGCCTCGGTTTGGAGCGCACGTTATCGATAGAGATCCACAACAATGAGGTAGAAAGCAAGGGAAATCATAAAAGAAGAATATGGATCCTGTGCAGTAATTTGAACTAAAATGGATATCCCTGACATGGGACTTAAACAGAGAGAGCAGGTGGGACAAAAGAGCAGTGCAACAAGTGAAAAGGTGGCATGGACATGTTTGCATTCGTCAATCACATTTTTTTTATATTCACCGCATAATCAGCTTGCTTCAATTGCTATGGACTCGATAACACAAATAGCCAATTATTCATCCATATTGCATAACAGTGTCAGCAAGGCTATGAGATTTTTGCAAGCAACTAAATTAGCAAGCTACCTGTTAGCAAAGGAAGCCAATATGATCCGTGATCATCAATATACGCGGAACTTTGTACATCTGAACCATCCTTATTCATAGCTGAAACAGATGAACCGTTGTCCGAGCTCTTATCAGTGCAAACGAGTCCACCCTCAGCAAGCTTGAGGGCACAAAACCGGAGAAATGCAATAGCATTGAGGCTAGCATCATTATTAAACCTGCTACTTGTGAATTTGATGAGGCATCTTACACAATCAGTAAAAGTGGTTGCATCTGTCTCGGTTATATGAGGAAAGTATTCTCGCACTATTTTTTCCATTGTCTCAAAAGCCAACAAGACAATACTCTTCCGCTCATCAGCAGCAGCAATTGTGAACACCTGAGAGGGAAATAAAAAATTTATGAAAAGAAAGGTTATCGGAGCTTGCATGAACTTAAAACTTATGAGACCTTAGCATACCATAAAAACACTTTTCCATCCGGATTTCACATTAGTGACACGGCTGAGGACCATCTGAGAAATACATCGAACAATTAATTCCCTTATTTCTGCAGAGTTGCTTTTCTGCATGATAATCACAAATGGCCTCAAAAATTCATTCTGAAAATTATAGTTTGCCAGCTCCTCGCGCTCTAAGAATTTCATAGCAAGCTGCCGCAATGAATCCATCACAAAAATTGATACAGATAAGTTCTCGGACAATCCAACTGAAACAAAGAAATCAGAGAGAACATTCCACATACGAGACCAAACTAATCTGATGCGGTTCATATTGTAATGCCTGCAATATAACATTCCAGAATAAGTACTATCCATAGGAACACAAAGGAGGAGGGAGATAGATGTGCTGGAGCGAGCAACGACATTGATCTATGAGGCTAAAATCTTGAGGATCTGTTGGAGACCGCAGTACAGGAAAATTTCTAAAAGAAAAAGATAAGAATCTTACGCAATTTCAACTAGTTTTATGAGGCTAAAAACACGAGGGTCTGTTGGAGACTGCAACTCTGACATAGAAACTTTGCAAAGGGCTTTCACAAATGCCACTATTGCTTCACTGTTTAACCTTTGGCTATGTGCAAAAACATGGTTCAACTCGAAATTTCCTATCTGTTCCAATAAATTCAAGTTTGTAATGAAGTGGTTAATCTGCTCTGACGTTACCAGTCCTGAACTATTGACTCCGACAGTGGTGCTATCATATGAACCTCCTCGGACGACTGCCATTACAGCTGGATTCTGGAGAGTTCCTTTTTTCATCAGAGAATGAAGGCCAACAGATTTTGCCATCTTTTCATCTGTTTCAGTGTTAGACGCAGTTAAAAAGGATGCATCAGTCGCTGCACCTTCTCCCAACAGTTGCAAATGCTCAATTCTGGACAAGCACGTCAATATATGCTCCCAGGCTTCCTGAAGATGGTTACCATCTTCAATGGCTATAGATATTATTGCCTGTATAAAAGTAAATGTTTGAACAAATGAGAATAAAGAACACATCACAAAGAGAAACTTAAACTATAACCAAGCAAATTCCAATAAAATAGAATCAAAAGGCATAAAAAAGTACGTGCAAGCATTCAGATGCAACAACCAGTGATATAGCATATGAGAAAGCCAGGGGCAGTCCCATTCTTAGTTATCATGTGCAAACAAATATTATTTACCTTTACAGCATCGACATTCTTTTGTTTCATATCTGCAGCACAATGAAGAAAAGTGAACTTCGCCACAGATGTGACAAAAGCATCTCTCTGTGTCTGCATGCCCATTATTGCAGTTACATGCACAGCATATCGAAAGCCCAGTATACACTGAGTGGTAGTAAGTCTATCATCACTCTGGTCAAGTGTGACACTAAACGCAGCCAGCATGGGTCCCCAGCAGACCTCCACCATAAACCTCAATATCGCTACATCTGAAACAGCATGATAAACGGACCTGCAACAGCAAAAGGCCAAAAAAATACTACTATTAACAAACATTACGTAGTTGGTCTTCTGGATGAGAGAAGTAAAGATCAATTTAACACAAAAGCAGGATTGAAAGAGTATGAGGGAGGAAGAAGGAAAAAATCCTTTGTTTAATGATGCATGTTGTTGACTTATTGGACTTTTATGCCCGACATTCAAATGACTTAATTAGCCAACAAACATATCACAACCTATGGCATGTAATCATATAAAAAGAACATGCAAAAAAATCATCTGAAGCTCACAGATAAATTGTATGAAGCATACACAGTTATGAGTTATGACTATGATTCAAGACATAACCGATTATGACCTACAAATGGAAAACTTCTACTATTCCCTGCCCCACAAGTCATCTTGGAAATAGCAAACCTTCTAAATGTATTCAACTAAAACTTACTCTGATTTGCCCGACTTTGCCTTAAACTGCTCTTGGATATGTCTTATAAGAAGCCCATTTGCACCCAATGGCTTTTCTTCTGTTTGCTTCCAACTGACCAGATTGAGTATACCATCTAGACCCAATAACTTATTCAAGCTGTTTGCCTGCTTGCTTTGAGGTACAGAAGAATCAGCATTCATCTTAATTTCATTTTTCACAATTTGATCATAAAGGGCACCAAGATACTCCTCAGGTAAATCCTTGCCATCATCTATTCCTCGGTTGTTTCGGATGAAATCAGACTTGGTCATCTGAATTCAGAAGCAACATATAACATATATTAGAATAGAATCAAATCTACTGTAAACTTTGCACATGTTTCGCATAACTGAGGAAAATTCCATTCTATTGTCAGTGGAATTTAAGCACCAGACTGGCTTACGAGGCACACAATAGATCGTAGAGGTTCTTCAAAAGACAAGTACATGCATAAGCAAGCATGTGAAGCAAAAGTCCACAATTAAGGGATGTGCTTAAGAAACAAAAAAGAATTTGACAAACAAACCTTATCTTTGACCATGTTATTATGGGCATCAGTGTTGAGCATTATGACAGAATATGCCAGTACATAAGCAGTATCTGCACTAGTAAATGAGCTTGGATTGCATTTACAATAACGCTCGGCAAACTTTTCCATTATGCGGTCAATTTTCTGTGCCTCTCCTGGCAACCTGAAGCCGCTTAGGAAGAACCTTATCGCTTCACCAAAATCCATAGATTTGAAATCAAAGGAGTCTACATAAGCATGCATGACTTTCAAAGCAAATTCCTCCCTTTCACCCAAATAATCCCCAATCATGGTTTCATTCAGTCCAGTGGTGTTTTTCTTAAGAAAAGCGGCCACTTCCTCTGGAGAGTTACCAACCTTTTGGGTTCTTATAAGAAACTCAATGCCTTTGGGTGGCTTCTTGTTAAACAATTGGACACCTTTCTGCATGTAAACCCAGTAAAGCTGTCACTAAAACACCAAGCTTGTGAAGAAAAGGAGATAACTAAATATAAAATTAAGCCATGAAAGAATAGAAGCCATCAAGCCAATGGTAATATGGAAAATTATCATGATATATCAAGGCAGCCCTTCGTTAAAATAACCTGGAGTTCAATCTTGTAAGCCCGGCGTTGCTCAAGAGCAGCAGCATCTGATAATTCAGAATTTATTTCAGGATGTAACTCACAATCAGGGACAGCTCCATCTTCTGCAAGCGGGGCTAAATGGCTCTCCGCTGAAGTGTCACTCTCAAAGCCCTTAGGTAAGTCAGAATCACCTATCTTTAGCTGTTGGTCCATCCAAGCTCCCATTGACTTAATGATGCCAACTAAGCACTTCACTGATTCATGACGGAAGGTAATATCCTGGACTGCAGACAAAGTTGTGCTTGAACCCGGTGGTGGCCCTTGAGCAGTTTTCAGAAGGCCATTGACAATCCTGCAAATATCTGATGGAATGAGAATGAGAAACTAAAAAATATATATAGCAAGCTCTGAGAATATTATCAGATGACTGGTGCTTGAGTTAATTTCTATGTTGACCAACCATCCTTCAAAATTTGAGAAAAGATATCAGATTCATAACTAATTTCACCATATGATTTGATAAGAAAATGTTTTGATATATTTAATTGAAGTACAATATTAAGAAATAACAAAGTATGAAAAATTAAAAAACTACATTAGGAAAGAAACTAAAGCATGCTCTGAGAACGTGAGCCAAAATCTGCTGCTCGAGTTAATTCTATATGGAACTACCTTCCTCTGCAAAACTTTGAGAACATGTTTCAGTTTCATATAGGATTTTCACATATGATTTGCCGGATAGTAATATTGAAAATTTGGCATGAGAAACACACATGATAAATGAGACCAGCACTCATGTCAAACACTTGTATGGACAATTACTAGAAAAAGAAATACCTTTCAAATATGTTAGGTGAATCCACATCGCAGTCATAATTCACAAATATATCAATGATAATCTGTGAATCCCCAGCAATCTTTTCCAACATATTAAGCACGGTCATTTTCTGTACAAAACTTGGCTGGAGAACATTCTCTAGAACTCGGAGGATTAGCATGGGAAAGAATATTCCAATTTCAGCTTTTAGTCCTGATCTATATTTCGTTAACAAGCTCATAAAAACAGAACACTGGAGCTCGAAGATTGACATCACTGACAATGCACTGTTTTTTAACAATGATAAGCAGAGAAATTGCTTAACTGCGTAAAGAAACCTGCATGATGTACCACATGATATGAGAACACTGGAATAAATTTAACAGAAGATCACAAGAAAACAAGTGAGTGATTTATCATATATACTACATAACATTCAAATCTTGCAAGATAAAAAATAATCATTTAAAAACAGTAATAATGGCTTTGGAGCATTTTCATCTTCTATTTTGTAACAACTAGCTAAGCAAATTATTCTTCAGATAAATCATGCAAATTCCACTACCCAGTATACAATCATTTGACAAGAAATGGTTATTTTGGGAGTTACATGCCAAGAATTCGGGGTGATTACTTGAACCAGCTATGTGTCTGGCACAGGTTCATTCAATTTTTTCTTAATTTTACTCATATCTGGAGGCCCAAGACCACCAATGTCCATTTTTAGAGTATGAAACCTAAATGCTTTTTTCTGCTTTATTTGGACGTTGAAATTAAACTTCAATCATTCAAAAAAACTTATCTTGATTAGGTTAGCAAATAGCCAAAATCCAAAGGTTCATTACCATTTTAAAAGTTCTGAACTGATTATATATTTATATCACAAGTAGACTGGCTACTATATGATAAATCATAAATCTAATAACTTACAAAGATAAAGCCTAAAGTAATATGCCAACATGCAAACAACCATATTAACTAATTATGTACTTATATTAATAGTAGTAAGTCCCGCATTTAAGGAATAATGTAGAACGACTTACCTCTCATTTGAGCGCCAAATTGAACCCCCATTATCCATGATAACCTTGAGGAGTTCCAAAGATAATATCTTCCCTCTCAAAAAGATATGATCATCAGGATTCTCCTGGGATGAAAACTTCATAGATAACTTGCACAAATTCTTAAAGACAACAAACCCATCCTCCCTAATTTTACTACTAACCCCACCGGCACCCAATTCCACCCCGTTCTTCGCCTCTTCCTCCCCAATTTCCTCCTCCTCCCCCTTAGACTCACCATTTTGCAACACCGCCACCGGTTGCGAAAGCTTCAAATCCGGAACCCCTTCACTAGCACTCATAACCTCGTTTACGAAATTCTGACAAAAATAGATTGAACTCCCTTCATTTAAGTTCTTATCCGTAAACTCTAAAAGCTCACTAACTGACACTGTTCTAATACTAACATCCATGGAATCTTCTTCCGCACGGGTGAACACAATGAGCATGATTTGAGCTAAAACAGACTTAGCACAGATCTGATTAGTTCCATTTAATCCACCTAAATATACATTGAAACAAGTTCTAACTACCTGAAGCAAGCAATCGCCACGGATCAAAACGCAGGGGCATCGGACGGCGGCGAGCAAAGCTCGAAGCAAAGCAAGCTCGACCGATTCCTCGCCAATGCCGCCGACTTTACAAACACTCTCAACAATCTTGTAGAGTATCGAATCGGAGTTGCTGCCGTCAATCTCGCCACGAACGACGCCTGCGGAGAATAATTTAGAGACGCATTCGAGGGCGGGACCGGCGACTTTGGCGTAATTAGAGTCGAGGGCGAGGAGGATGGGGTTGAGGACGAAGTCGGCGTCGGAAGAGGAAAGGCCGAGCAAAGGAGAAGCCGGATCCGGTAAGCTGGCGTCGGAGAGGGTTTCGAGCTTGTCGAGAGCGGATTTGCATGAGGAAACGAGGTTAGAGTGTTTACGCCAAGCGGCGTTCTTGATGATCTTGTCGAGTGACGGGCCAAGCACGCGGCCGCACCGCGACGGGCCGCCGAGTGTTTGGGAAGCTGACATGTGGAAATTCCGATGATGAGTTTCAGTGCTGGCCGGAAATCAATGCGAAGTCGTGGGATTTGAAATTTGCTTGAAAAAGAATCAAATGAAAATCTGGATCTTGTTTCTGTGTTCTAAGAATTTGAATTTTCTCTTGGCTTGTCTTAATGTCACGTGAATATTAAGCAACAAACGCTGACAATCCAAGTCTTCAACTACTTACTATTTCCAATAGGGATGTAAAAACAGGTAATCGGACAGGTTTCAGGTCGGGTTCTGTCAAGTCGGGTAAAATCGGATACAGGTCATTTCAGGTAAAAAAAAAATTTGACTCGACTCGGGTCGGGTGCGGGTCCATTGCAGTCGGGTAATTTGCAGGTCGGGTCCATTTCAGGTCGGGTCAATTTTTAGGTCGGGTCCATTTCAGGTCAAACTCGTTGTAGATCGGGTAAAATCAGTTAATTGGCAGGTAAATTGCAGGTCGGGTAAATTTCAGGTCGGTTCATTTCAGTTCGGGTTCATTTCAGGTCGGGTTCATTTCAGGTCGAGTAATTTCAGGTCGTCGGGTTCATTTCAGTTCGGGTTAATTCAGGTTCACCAGAAATGAAGAATTTTGAATAAAAACAAAGTTTTATGGACTATAGTGAAAAAAATAATAATAAATAAGAGCTAATTTGGACTAAAATAAAGTCTTATAGACTATAATAGGCTCAATTTTGAATAAAAAAAAGTTTTATGGACTATAGTGAAAAAAATAATAAATAAGAGTTAATTTGAAGTAAAAATAAAGTTTTAAGGACTCAATTGAATTGAATTAAAACTTAAAGGACTTGAATAAAAAACTTATATAATATAAAGGGCTTTATTTATAATTTACCCCAAATTGAAATTCAATTTGAGAATTGGGCGGTTTCAAAATAAATTTTCCCGCCCATATATATTATAATTTAATATTATTTATTAATTTTATAATATAATATAACTTATTAATTATTATAATAACTTTATAAGTATAAACATATGTGATTATGTGTATATATATGTATTTTTATGTATTCACAAGTATATAAATTACAATATATAATTATATATTATACAAACATGTATGTATTTATGTATATGTAATGTATTATATATAAATACATGTATATGTATATACATAATACATACTATGATACTAACAACATAAATGTATATATACATGGGTGGTGGGATAAGAGCCCAAAAGCTCAAGGCCAAACTATTACTAATTAATATTTATTATTAATTATTATATAAATTATAAGTCATAAGTTTATATATATATATATTATATTATATTTATACATTATAGGTTTTAGGGGCCCATCTAAAATAAATGGGTGGTGGGATATGAGCCCAAAGGCCCAAGGCCCAAACTATTACTAATTATTATTTATTATTAATTATTATATTATAAATACATTATATAACTTATAAGTTATAAGTTTATATATATATATATATATATATATATATATATATATATATATATATATATATTATATTTATACATTATAGGTTTTAGGGGTCATCTCAAATAAATGGGTGGTGGGATATGAGCCTAAAGGCCCAAGGCCCAAACTATTACTAATTATTATTTATTATTAATTATTATATTATAAATACATTATATAAATTATAAATTATAAGTTATAAGTTTATATATATATATATATATATATATATATTATATATATATATATATTATATTATATTTATACATTATAGGTTTTAGGAGCCCATCTCAAATAAATGGGTGGTGGGATATGAGCCCAAAGGCCCAAGGCCCAAACTATTACTAATTATTATTTATTATTAATTATTATATTATAAATACATTATATAAATTATAAGTTATAAGTTTATATATATATATATAATATATATATTATATTTATACATTATAGGTTTTAGGGGCCCATCTCAAATAAATGGGTGGTGGGATATGAGCCCAAGGCCCAAACTATTACTAATTATTATTTATTATTAATTATTATATTATAAATACATTATGTAAATTATAAGTTATATATATATATATATATATATATATATATATATTTATAAATTATAGGTTTTAGGGGCCCATCTCAAATAAATGGGTGGTGGGATATGAGCCCAAAGGCCGAAGGCCCAAACTATTACTAATTATTATTTATTATTAATTATTATATTATAAATACATTATATAAATTATAAGTTATAAGTTTATATATATATATATATATATATATATATATTATATTTATACATTATAGGTTTTAGGGGCTCGTCTCAAATAAATGGGTGGTGGGATATGAGCCGAAAGGCCCAAGGCCCAAACTATTACTAATTATTATTTATTATTAATTATTATATTATAAATACATTATATAACTTATAAGTTATAAGTTTATATATATATATACTATATTTATACATTATAGGTTTTAGGGTCCCATCTCAAATAAATGGGTGGTGGGATATGAACCCAAAGGCCCAAAGCCCAAACTATTACTAATTATTATATTATAAATACATTATATAACTTATAACTTATAAGTTTTTATATATATATATATTATTTATACATTATAGGTTTTAGAGGCCCATCTAAAATACATTATATAATTGAAAGACAATTGTTTCACATGTTATATAAGTATAATAACGTTAACTTTATGTTAAACATAATACTAACTTATATTTTGTATTTATTTTAATTTTATGAACATAATAAAGTTTATAAACATAATAAAGTTAACATAATGTATATTATATAATAAAGCATAATAAGTTTAATATATTATATTATCTATATATTACTAATATATTATATACTTAGTAAAAATTATGACAAATCTTTTAAGTATATAATTTTATTATACATAATATATATTTTTATACTTAAACAAATTTCTAAGTATATAATTTTATTATACATAATGTAGTTACAAATTAAGACAAATTTCTAAGTATAATGGAAGATAAATTTTTTCTAAGTAATGAAATTAACATAATTTACTAAAAAATTATTAAGTTTATAATGAACAATTTACACTTTAAATTATTTAACATTTTTAGCCAGGTCTACATTAGTTCGGGTCAACAACAGTTCAGGTTCAAAACAGGTCGGGTCCATTAACAGGTCGGGTTCAAAACAGGTCGGGTAAAATCGGATCTCGGGTCGATTCAGTCGGATAATATCAGGTAATTTTCCAGGTCGGTCTCGGGTTCGGGTCGTTTTCAGTCGGACGCAGATCGGGTTTCAGGTCAAAATTAACAGGTCAGATTCGGGTTCGGGTCGTTTTCAGTCGGACGCAGATCAGGTTCGGTTGCTACAGTAACAGATTCAACTCGGGTTCAGGTCAGCAACAGTCAGTTACAGTTCGGGTTCGGATCATCAAATTCTCGAGTCAAATCAGGTTCTGACTCGAGCAGGTTTCAGGCAGGTTTTCAGGTCCTGACTTGTTTTTACAACCCTAATTTCCAAGTCCTCAACTTGATAATTGTTTTCGATTTACTCCATAAACTTTTTTTCCACATTAGTACGTGAACTCAATAACTTTTTATATTTTTGATAATATGTCACTCTGAAATTGTGTCACGTTACACAATATCAAAAGCTTTACGTGGTCAAAATAATCATTAAAAACTCGTAATGAGCAAAATTTGTACAGCCAAATATTAAGATAAAAGTTTTGTTGTCTAAATTATAGAAAATATCAAATTTAGAGACCAAATATTATAGTAATTTTGGCTGAAAAATCCCTTTTTAATTATTATTGGGAAAAATGGCTCCCAAAAACTATTATTTGGCAAAATGACCCCCAAACTTGCCAGGTCGGCAAACCTCGCGTTGTGTAGGACGCGAGGTACGATATCGCGTTCTGCACAACGTGATTTTAGTCGACGTGGCATTGCTGTCCGTGTTAACGGTTTTACAGGACCTCGCGTTGCAGAACGCGAGGTCCTCGAGAAATTGAAACGGCGGCTGGAATATATCGCACAGACCTCGCGTTCTGTAGGACGCGAGGTCTGTGCAATTCTGCCCTCACCCACAAGGCAAAACAAGCGTCGGTAGGCCTGTTCAAGCCCAATTTCAAGCGTGTTAATCGTATATTTTTAGCGATCATCGAGTTTGGGGTCGTAGTACTGGAAATTGTCTATCGTATGATACCAACATGGTTAATTTCTGTCTATTATACAATGATTTAAAATGGCTTCGAAAACCCTATGCCATCATGTTTTTTTTTATTTGAAGTTGCATTTCAACTAATATCGATTTTCGATTTAGTAATCCCATTAAATTTATTAAAAAAAAATTAAATAAACATTGTAAAATTTAATTATAATATGTAAACAAAATATAATACGTAAACAAAATTATAATACGACATTATAAAATTCAAAAGTGTTTTACATAAATATTAAAATCATAAGTAGAAAACAGTAAAAAAAGACTAATAATGCCTATGTCCACCCGTTCCGCAGTCGGGTGGATGACGCTCACGCTCCGGATACCTCCTGTCTCCATCGTGTGGTGGTCCCTGGTCCCTATCATCCTGACCATCGTGCGCGATATGCGGATCTGTGCTGGGCCTAGGCGGGGAGTAAAACAAGCTACCCATCGGCGTACTGTCCACAATCGGAAACTCATACTGAGGGTGCAGCTGTGGATAATCGATAAGCATAAGGTCAGTCGTGGGCGTATGGGGACGATAGGCATCAGTGAAGCCGTACTGGGGTGGAGGCATCGTCTGCTGGAAACTCGATGGACCGCTATGCAATGGTGCGGCAGAAGATGATGCCCCTAGAGTGTCATATCGTGGTCTCGGACCACGCTGCGTCGACTGCCTCTGGCTCTGGGTCTGGCTCTGGGTCTGGCTCGCTCGCCGGCTCCCGCGTGGGCGGTTTTGGGGTTGCTGGGGAAGCCCTGCATCGCGCTCGGCCTGAGTAAGGATATGTCGCATCCCATTGTTCCTATACCACTGGTCATAATTGAAAGCGACCGAATGACCCCCTGCCATAATTTGTTGGAGAAACTCTGGGCGTCTGTGAAATCGTTGAGCCCAAAGCGCTATCCAGCTAGCGTGGTGCTCGGCCCAGTCAACCTCCGTCTTCCCCTGGCGCGTAAGATTGTGGAAGGAGTCCATATTTTGCGGAGGGGGTGGAACATTTTGGACGTACCCGAACTGTCGTAGTACCCTATTCGTAGAATGCCACACGCAAATTTCGTAGTTCAGCAGCGGCACGACGGAAATCCAGAGGTCTCGCTCTCGCACAAAATCTGGTGGAGTAATCTGGCGAATCTCCTCTAAATCGTAGGGCGTCCACACGAATTAAAAATAATGAAAAAGTTTGTAACAGTTATATGAAATATTATTGGAAAAATAGTATGGAAAAAATCAAAATAATCGTTGAATTACCTCGTCCACACGTTAGGAAGCTTACGAACGAAACAGACGTTTGTAACATGTATGACCGGCTCAATTCCGTCGGAGCTAGAGACGTCGATTTCAATGTTAAGTTTGTCAACTCCGGCGAAGGTAGTACGTCTGCACCCGTAGAACCTGCTCCGAACACTGAACACGCACCGTCTTGACCGGATGTTGATGCGACTGTGGAGGAGCTGCAACTTTTTATGTACAGGCGTAGACAAAGAAAACAACAGCTGATCGAAGAACTAAACCTAAGTTCAGACGTGTCCACTGACTACGATGATTCAGATTAACCATTAACTTATGAAATTATCTTCCAGTTATGTTATATGACGTCTTATTTCATTCTTTATTAATGTTCAACGGACTTCAAGTTATGTAAACCTACTACTACTCAATTACATTGATAAACTACAATTGTCTACGTCATTCAAACATAAATTTTTTGGACGTAATCTCTGTCTCAAATAATATAAAGGGACCTCACGTTATGCACCAGTAGTAGTATTCAATTACATTACCAGACTACAATTGTCTCAAATTCTCGAACATGTTCTCAATTACAGAAACAAACAAATAGTAAACAGTACGGTTATTATAACTTCTAACGGAATGTCTGAAACAAAGCAATTAAAGTGACCTCGCGTTCTGTAGAATGCGAGGTACTGGTTATCCCTTACTTGTCCAAAGTTAGGGGACTACCTCCCAGGCACACGCCATTCCTGAATTGTTCATCATTTACCTGCTTATCGGTTTTATGTAACACCCGTGTTTTGGGGCTAGAAGTTAGTCAGGTTAATTGGTTCGAGTCAGTAAAATGTATTTTTAATCAAATTGACCTTAGTGTGAGCAAATTGAGTTTAGAAAGAAAGAGAGGGATCACTTTGGTAATTAAACCAAAATAAAAATAAAGACCCCTTTATCTATCATCTTTTCTCATTTCTTCTTCCTCACCGTGTAAACATCCCAAAATTTCTCCCAAACCCTCTTTACTATTTCGTTCGATTTCCTCATCAATTCAAGGGGCTTTTGAAAGGTAATCCCATATTTGAACTCTCCTTTCCATTTCCTATTCATACATGGTCTTAGATTTTAAAAATATGAACTTTTGAAAATTAGGGTTTATATCAAGTTCGGATTTTTAAGGGGGTTTTTCCATTGGTTTTGATAAATTGAGTTGGGGCTTTAGTTAATCATATTAAAAGGTGTAACATATATCAATTTGGTTGAATTTTGATGAATTCCCGAAATTGGATAAAAATGGGTTTTTTGGAGGGTTTTGGGTGAGTTTTGGGGGTTGTTTTAGGTGGAAATTGATAGCCCAATGGTAGTACTATGGTTAGGGGTTGATTTGGGGTTGTTTGTGGGTGCTATGGATGTTGGAAACATGGTTTTTGGACATGGTTTAGAGGCTGCCCGAATTTGCTAAAAATGGGATTTGTTCATGGTTTGCAACATGGTAAATTGCATTTGAATTGTATTCCGGGTTGGTGTTTTGATGTTGGGCTGATTTGGAATTGTTTGAAATGTGTTTGAGGTTGTTAAGAAGCGGAAATTTGTGTTGGGGAAGCTTCGGGAAGAAATCCGGAAATTTGAGGGAGGTTGCTTGCTTGGCTTGGAGCTTGGAAGCTTAGGTGAGTGGTTAAATGTTTTTGAAATGGTTTTGAGTATTTGGTTCAAGCATGTGAACCTAGGATGGGCTTGGTAAACCCACCTAGAGTTGGGATTAGAGTGGTAGCCTAATCCCAAGCTTTGATTAGAGACTTTGGTTGCACTCTTTAATGGTTGTATATGCCTCGTGTTAGATTGTGATGATGTTGATTATGTATATGTTGTATACATATGTGTTGAGGCATGTTGGATGCATTGCTATATGCATGTTGATGATAGATATGATATGGTTGTTAATGATGTACATGTGGTGTTGATGTGTGAAATGATATTATGAGGTGATTGTATGATCCGAGGATCATGGTGAGTACATGCTAGGCATTGAAATGTGGTTTGTGTATGACAGTGAGTCATGGTGAGTACGTGCTAAGCACGGAAGTTATTATGAAATGATATTGCGAAAGATTATTGAAATGTGTAGTATTGGCACTAGTATGCTTGGGTACAAATGATCGATCATTAGGATGTTTAGTGTGCACACAGAAGTCTAAATTCGCGCGTGGCCTTGGTGGCGTTGAGTCACCAAGGAGGAGTACGGGTACGCCCGGAAATTGTATTATATTAGTCGATGATGAGTGGAATCCCATCGACGGGGCGTGAGGATGAGTGGAATCCCCTCCGCGTGAAACGGGGCATGAGGATGAGTGGAATCCCCTCCGCGTGAAATGAGGCGTGAGGATGAGTGGAATCCCCTCCGCGTGAACGGTGATGAGTGTAATCCCATCGTCAGGTAATGGTTGTGTTGTTGGATGTGAGTTCCAACGGGTTATCCGCGTATTCGAGTCATAGCTAGGTGCCAATATGAGGTTGTATGTGTATACCAATATGAGACCATGTGTATATGCTTATATGATACTGAATGTGATGCCCTTTATGAATTGATATATGATGTGGTTAATGCACTGAGTTATGTATCATTGTACGTTGAGCTTATGAGTTGTTGAGCATGGCATAATGTTGATTATATGTTCATGCATCATGTTCATTTTGGCTTATGCGGATCGGAGGTATGATCATGCAATTCCTCATGGAAATTGCTCGTGCTTGGATCCTGTATTGTCGAAGGTTTGTTTTATGAGCTTACCCTCACTAAGCTTTTATGCTTACGCTCTCTTTTGTTCGACAATGCATATCAATAGATCGAGGGTGGCAAGGGCAAGGAAAGGTCTCCGAGTGTTGCTTTTGGTGAGCTCGATGTATGATTTATAAATAGAAAGATTGTAATAGTAAAGCAATGGGATAGGTGTTGTTGTTTTTGAGGCTTTGATGTGTGTTGATTTGGTTTGGCATTTAGATGCCTTGTTTGATTTGTAAATATCACTTATGATGCATGCCTTGATGAATGCTTGAGTGATGCATGCCTTGAGTATGTTTGAGTATGTTGAAGTATGTTTGATCTAGGATGTATGCCTATAGGTTTGGGTTGTTGGTAATGTGTGCCTTTAGTCCCTTTTAAGCTCAATGTATGATTATATATGATATTGAGGTGTTTTTACCATATGAAGTCATTAGAATTAAGCATTATATGCTCCCCTGCATCTAGGTTTCGAAACTAGGGGTAAAGTTTCGAAACCTTTGCAAATTTTTAGATTCCAGAGGTCACTGCCAGCCAAAGTTTCGAAACCTTTGGGCAAGGTTTCGAAACTATGGTCAAAGGTTTCGAAACCTTCACTCAAAAATGCCCTGTTTGACCCCTGTAGGCCTTTTTGAAGAGAAAAACACATAGGTATTAATATGCCTTTAGTCAAGATTAAAATTGGGATGTTTGAATGTGGTTTGGGGTTTGAATGTTTGTCACGTGAGTTACATTCCGCTGTTTGATCACTTAGAATTTATTACTCGATTATAACAAGATTAAAATAAATAAAAAAAAAATAGGGTTGCTAACCGAGGGGGAACCTTAACGGGTTTCGCTTCGGTTTTCCCCGTGTGACTCACTCGGACCGGTCCTCCGGCTAGACCGGGACGAGGGGATTACATTTTAGGTAATGGACAAGCAAAGTTACCTATCGGAACCATTATTTGCCTTACACAACCAGATTCTCCGGGATTTCAAGGGCCAATAATTTTTCCTATATATGAAGAAGAACCATAAAACGAAAATATAAGTTTCAATTGGCAAACAATTCCTAGAATTTTCTAAGTATCAAAAATTCAAAAGTCTTTCATAAAATATTCAAATGGCCAGACGAGGCGTTACTACGCTAATTTACTACGATGGGCAGATATTCGAGGGTACCGAACTCGGCGTCCTTTTTCACTGCGAAGATCCGGTAATGATAAAGCTTCCGAGGAGATTATCGTTCAACAAGTTGGTCAAGGAACTGGAGGCAAAAGTCCCTCATTTCGATAATCATCGTTTGTCCGACGTGAAGTATCGGGTGCCAATATCTATAGACCCTTTACAGTACTCTGTATGCCAAATTGCGGAAAATGCTGATGTGGAAATGATGATGGAAACCCACTTCGAGTATTCTATTGGAACGCCCCTTGAGCTGTATGCATCGTTCTCCGAGTCTAATCCAGTTGTCGAAATACCAAGCTGGGGCCGGGTGAATTTCGACTTCGATCCGAATGCCAACGTTGATAGCCCGACCGCAGGTCTACGACGTGATTTTAGCCTACTCTGCCGAGACAACGAGGTTGGTGCATCGTCATCTGCTCCTCCAAGGCAGTCCTGCGTAGCGAGTATCAGGTTCGACCTGAACCAACCCCCAAACGATGAATTCGATGCACCAACAAATGCATCGTACAATCCATACAATCCATACAATCCTTATAGTTTTGGGGGGGAGGGAACGTCGGCTCATTACGTTGCGCACGACCATGAAGCATCATATGGCCGGCACTCAATGTATGTCCCTGGCACCGACTACGGTCAACCATCTATGGGGAGACATTCTTCTTTTGGAGGTGAGGGAGCGTCGTCTTCTTACGCTATGCACGACCATGATTCCTCATATGGACGACACTCAACGTATGTCCCTAGCACGGAGTACGTTCAACCATCTATGGGAATACATTCTTCTTATGGTGATCTTGATTTTGGCCTTGGAAATGAGGTTCGTGAGCGATCTCGTGAGAGGTCTCCCGCTCATCGACCCCAATCCTCGCCTCGAAGGGTAGTGATCGACGAAGCTCTACTATTCCAGCTCCCGAAGGATGCTTCTGACGAAGAACCGATTAGAGAACCTGGGCCCGACGGAGACGAGCTGGGGCCATTCTATCCCGAACTAGAAGACTTGACAGAGTTACCAGAAGACCCAGAAGACACTATCGTTCCACCACCAGATTTGGACGAAGAACCGACTGCCACCAACTTTCCTGTAGACGCAACGCCAATTTCTATGTTGCAGCCACCATCCCACTTCACAACGGTTGATATGGATGCAATGGACGTCCCTGATTTTCCCCATGACGACACAATAGATGGCCGAGTCAACCGTTCTGATGGTGAACTAAGAATTGGTATGTCGTTCTCGAACAAGGAAATTGCGGTGGCGGCAGTTAAGCAGTACAACCTTCGTCATAATGTTGAGACGGCAGTGGCTAAAACCCAATCCACATACTACAAGGCTTATTGCGTCCAAAAAATCAAGGTTGTAAATGGAAAATCCGTATATCAGAGTTGAAGAGGGCAGGCAACCGTTGGAAAATAACAAAACTTGAGGGGCCCCATACATGCATCGTTGCTAGCCTCAACCAGGATCACAAGAACCTGGATGCAAATTTCCTCGCGGACATCTTTTCGACACTGGTGAAAACAAATCCCACTGTGTCGGTCCCCACATGTCAGGTTGCAGCTCTAGCTGTCACCGGCTTCCGTCCAGGTTATTCGAAAGCATGGTATGCAAGGAAAAAGGCCAAAGAGGAAACGTATGGCCAATGGGAGGAATCTTACAAAGAGTTGTGCCCGTGGCTTAATCTCCTGCAGAAACACATCCCCAGAATGGTTGTCAAACTTGATACGGTTCTGGCATACGAAAATGATCGTGTCTTCCGAGGTGTTTCTCAATTCCACCGGTTATTTTGGACTTTCCCCCAGTGCATCAACGCATTCAAGCACTGCAAACCGATGGTCCAAATCGACGGCACATGGTTGTACGGAAGATATACACAGATTCTACTTCTAGCTATAGCACAGGACGGCAATCGCAAATGCGTTCCTGTTGCATTCGCAATCGTCCCGAAGGAGGATTTGGAGTCTTGGACGTTCTTCCTTCAGAACCTACGAAAATATGTCCTTGATCATGTAATACGAAGAAGAAGGGATGAAGGGGTGTGTGTTATTTCTGACAGAGGCACAACGCTATTGTGGGCGATAGAAAATTTGGGTGACTATTGGAAGCCTCCATACATTCACCACCGTTTTTGCTTGCGGCACATAGCCGCAAACTACCTGCAGAAATACAAGAATCGTGATGAACGTCAAATGGTGCTCGATATGGGTACGTCCTTTATGTCATTTTCATTTACTACATTACTTGTTACTCGCTTTCATTTATGACCTTTTTGCATGTGTTTTTCGCCCATAACTATTCAACTGTCATCCCGTAGGCAACTCGCACTACAAACAAGAGGTGGCTGACCTGCTCGAGGAACTGAGAGCGAGAAACAAACATGGCGCAGAATACCTTGAAAAAATCCCAAAGGAAAAATGGCTTCGATCATATGACAAGGGTAAACGTTATGGTCACATGACAACGAACTTGGCTGAGGCAGTGAACTCATCACTGAAGGGAGTGCGGCAGTTGCCTATCACTTCCATTGTCAAAGCGACCTATTATCGTTTAGCTACCCTTTTGCAACCTTGGGAAGGCAAGCAACTGAGTACATGGCAGGTGGACACAAAGTCCATCCAGATTTCCGCACAAAACTGCATACTCAATTGGGCCAATCAAGACAGATGCAATCAACTCTCTTCTCGCGAGAAGGACACTTGTTTCGTGTTGCGGAATTTTCCAGGCGGTTGGAAGGCATTCAGCAGAACGCTTACGTGGTAGATCTGAGGGAGAGAACCTGTGAGTGCGGAATTTTCCAAACTTTCAAATACCCGTGCGCACACGCCATTGCTGCTTGCACTAACCAACGGATAGAATACATGCATATGGTTGATCCGGTATACTTACTCAAAACAATGCTTAAGGTTTACGAAAAGGAGTTTCCTCCAATCGGAAATGAGGTTGATCCGAATGCTGTGGACACTGAACCGATCATACGCCCAGATCCAGCACTACTGCGAGCCAAAGGACGTCCACGTTCTACAAGATTATACTGTGCCGAGGATATGGTCGAACATCGAGAGAAAACCGGACAAAAGAAGCATTGTTCTATATGTCGAAATCCTGGACACTCAGCTCCTAAGTGTCCTAATCGCTCAGCCCCTCGTATTAATTAATTATTTTTAATTTGTATATGTGAGTTCGCACATGACAATCTAATAAATAAAGTCAGTCCACTTCGATTTATACAATCCGTCATCTTATACTTTCAATCATTCAAAAAAATATGTTATGATAGTGTTTTCGAAACAACTTTAAATCAGCGTACAATGGACGAAAATTAATCGTGTCAGTGTCACACGATAGAGAATTTCCAGTACTACAACCCCAAACTCGATGTTACCTAAAAATTTAAAATTTCTACGTATGAAATTCTGCTCGAACATGCCTATCGACATTTGTTCAAATGCAATTTCATTCAAAAAGGATGATAGCATAGGGTTTTCGAAGCCATTTTAAACCATTGTAGAATGGACGGAAATTAACCATGTTGGTATCATACGATAGACAATTTCCAGTACTACGACCCCAAACTCGATGATCGCTAAAAATATACGATTTACACGCTTGAAATTGGGCTCGAACAGGCCTACCGACGCTTGTTTTGCCTTGTGGGTGAGGGCAGAATTGCACAGACCTCGCGTCCTACAGAACGCGAGGTCTGTGCGATATATTCCAGCCGCCTTTTCAATTTCTCGGGGACCTCGCGTTCTGCAGAACGCGAGGTACTGTAAAACCGTTAACACGGACAGCAATGCCACGTTGACTAAAATCGCGTTGTGCAGAACGCGATATCGTACCTCGCGTCCTACACAACGCGAGGTCTGCCGACCTGGCAAGTTTGGGGGTCATTTTGCCAAATAATAGCTTTTGGGAGCCATTTTTCCCAATAATAATTAAAAAGGGGTTTTTCACCCAAAATTGCCAAATATTATTTTACCCTTAATTTATTACAACTATTGTTGCAGTTTTTTTTTTTATCGAGTTGCAGTTGTTTAGTCCATTTTAGTTGAATGGAGTAATAAATAGTTCGTATTCGTGGAAGAAGTCAGCAAATTTGTACAGGAATTAAGATAAAATTAGAAAGTTAAAAAAAATAGGCTTAAACGTTATAAATGTGTCTAAACAATATTTTTCAATTTGATGCTTAAATTATTTTTCGGGCTAAATTTTTATTTATGTTTCAGTATGATATTTAAATAAGATTTTTTTGTCGCGTTTGTTAAAAAAATTTCATTATCTAATCAGAACATGGCACATGGCCTATTTATGTTATTTTCTTTGATTTTTATTTTTATTTTCAAAAAATCAAAAAATCTTCATTTTTATTAAAAAAACTCCTAAAACCCTAACCTTAAATTCCTTCTCTTCCACCATTGATTCAACCACCAACACACATCATTGCATTTGTCAAACCAACACGACTGAAAACCCTATAATCTCATCATCGAAAACCGACGAATGAACCATCGATTGCACCATCGACAGACATCCAACAATGAAAAAAAAGATCGATTGAGTTCTAACCAACAACTAGAAGGTGGGGGTTGCCGAACGGTGAGGTACGCGACACTTGGGCAGTGAACGTGATCCACCGACGTGTGAGAGATGTTGAACGATGAGTGAGATGTGTTTTGAGGGTTTTATTGAAAGAAAATAAAACTTAAAGATTTTTAAAGAAATTCATATATTTAAAGAATTTAGAAATTAAAAATAAAAAAGCAGACCATGTGTCATGTTCTGATAAGATGATCGAATTTTTTTAACTGTCGTTGACGAAAAAACTTTATTTGAGTAACGAAATGGAACGTTGGATACCAATTTGGCCCAAAACAAAGTTCGAGCACCAAACTGAAAAAAATGATATAGTTTGGGCACTTTTCTAACGTTTAAGCCTAAAAATATATTAAAAGAATTTAAACTAAATATTTAATTTTTACAAACTATAAAAATACAATTTTTTATTTTAGTGAAATGATTAAAAATTTAAATTGAATTATCAATATTTGAAGAGGAGTGCAAATGAAAATTGTCCATTCAATTAAGGGACCAAGTCCTGACCCTGATTCATATCTATAAAATTTAAAAATTTTAAATATTACTATTATTGAAAATTTAAAATAAAAATACAAATTTGTTCAATTTACACCCAACCACACACCTAATTTGTGAAATAAAGATATACAATAAAGAATAACAAAATTGGGTACAAGATATGACTATTTAGCACAAGGGTTTGGATTGATTTGCTTGAATATTTCTTTTTGGTTCAATAGTTGTTGTTTGTGCTTAAAATGCTTCCTTTTATACATTCTCGTTGATTTCTAGCCGTTTGAGTGATTGATATCATAATTATAGCTGTTGAGACTTCATCTTCCCACCATAAATACAGTTATGCAACTACCCGTATCGAAACGGTACCTACTTGTTTCGAAATACGACTAAAAAAGAAAGAGTCGTTATGTGCATTAAAGAGGTGTATCTAAGCGTTTGAAAGTATTTCGAAATATTAGGGGGCGTTTTAAAACATGTATCGAAATGGTTGAGCTCTTAAAATTCCAGTAGCAAAACGTTTCGAGACCACCATAAGCCGTATCGAAACGAGTACTTTACCTTTAAAATTTTGGTTCTAACAAGCAACGGTCGAAAACATTAAATGCCCAATTTAAAAATGTTTAACCCCCGTATCGAAACGGTTAACTGTCGTTTCAAAACAAAGTCAAAGTTTTACTTGCCCAGATGAGGTCGTATCGAAACGATATGAGGTCGTTTCGAGACTTGTTTGATCTGAAAAATTCCAGTGGCAAAATGTTTCGAAACAAGCCTAAGCCGTATCGAAATGCCTAGGCAAAATCTACAAATTTAGCTTGAAAACACTTAGAAAATTTTATAGGGATTATTTTTAAACCTTAAAACATTTTGGGTTAAATTTTTACTTGTCAATTTTGAGCTTTTTGAGAACTTAAAAATTTATTTACTTTGTAAAATAGTCCTTAAAGTATTTGTTATATCAAAATCAAGTTAATTCAAATTAAGGGTTTCACAATCTTCCCTTTTTGATATAACAAAACCAAAGTAAAAAAATTAAGTGAGATCCCCCTTAGTTTAAGCTAGGTTTTGAAAACTTTAAAAATTTGCTTAAAACACTTTTCTCCCCTTTTTGTTAGATCAAAATCATAACAAGAATAGTGCAATGAGAAATAAAAAAGATAGGCAACATTCAACCAAACAACATAAATTATAATTTATAAAGCATAAGTTCCAAGAACAAAATAACATCAATCCAAACTTAAATCTTAAAAAGCATAATCCAAAATAATAAACTAAAGCATAGGTCCAAAAATATAAAAGGTGCATAATAATAAAGTCCGAGATGATATGATATGAATGCAAGCGATGAAGGAGAGATCCGATGATGATTGTTGATTCTCAATAGCGGCAATGCGATTTTCCATACCATCAAAGCGATTATCCAAGGCTTTGAACCGATTGTCCACGTGAGTATGTAAGCCGGTGAATTGCTCGGTGAGAAAAGCCATCATTACATCATTATTAGAAGCTTGTGGAGCGACTTGAGCTTGAGCTTGAGCACGTTCACCTCGAGGGACACGAACCCAATCATCACCATTGAAGCGAAAACCATACTTCATGAGTGTAGTCTCATTTAGCTTCTCCTTGAGAGGCTCCTCAATATCAAATAAGCAATCAATACCACTAAGAACAAAGATGTAGCTTAAGACGGTACCATATGTGAAGGAGGATACGTTGTTGCGATGCTTTACTAAGTGCACCATCTCCGCAAACATAA
The DNA here is from genome assembly GCA_030270665.1 of Hibiscus trionum. NCBI lineage: Eukaryota > Viridiplantae > Streptophyta > Magnoliopsida > Malvales > Malvaceae > Hibiscus > Hibiscus trionum. The sequence goes on from BSYR01000046.1 coordinate 2,156,673, forward strand.
TCTTCACAAGATTCAGTTGTTGTTCTTGGCGGAAGCACTTGAGCCAAAAGCCATCCACCTCTCCATCCACCTCTCGGATGTGCGAAAACTTCCCACCGGATGGACGAAACCACCACGAGATCATAAGATGAAGAAATTGATCATAGACATCCATGGTAGTAACTGGCCGGTATGGAGATCAAGTGAACTCTCATCTTCAATGCCCTCATCTTGGAGACCAAGGAGATTGACAAGGGTAGATGGTTCAATACGAATTTTCTTCCCCAAAAGGTAAGACTCAAGGGCGACAACTTGGGAACGGTCGGTACTAAGGATACATTTTGCATTGGAGTAGAACAACAACACAAGATTTCGGTACATGACTCCGGGAATGTTTAAAAAGGCCTTGAAATTCCAACGGGTTAAAAGGTCATAGTATCTAAAGTGATGAATTTTGAAATTCGGTTCCATTGTCACTTCTAATGTGGGAAATATTTTGACCAAGATCATTTTGAGTAATTTTTGAAAATGTGGTGAATTTTTCTAAAAATCATCCTTAGTGCTTAAAAATAGAACCCAAGTATATCTAGAATAGTCATCAACAAGAACAAATGCATATGATTTTCCACCCAAGCTAGTTGTCCTGATAGGCCCAAATAGATCCATATGGATTAGTTGTAATGTTCTACTTGTTAAGACATCATTAATAGGTTTAAATGAAACACGTTTTTGTTTGCCCTTAGCACATGCATCACAAATTTTATCTAATGAAAATTTAAGCTTAGGCAAACCTTTTAATAGATTTTGGGAAACTAATTTCACTAAAACACTAATGCTAGTGTGTCCTAGTTGTTGCGACTAAAAAAAAATTTCATTGAGCATTGTAAACAGAAACCCGATTTGGATTTCAGAGAGATTACACAAAACAATCAATAAAAAGAAAATTTCGAGAGGTATTCTTTGCGTTTTTTCATTCATTTGCATGCATGTGAAAAACATGAAAAATATAAAAGAACCTTTTTTACCTTTTGGGAACCGATTCATTCTTTGCTTCGGGTAGTGCCGACAACAATCCCTTGGCTTCCGTCGGGAAGTTCGCTGGGGTGAGCCGTCCAGATCTCAGCAAAGAGGGCTTGTAGGTTTTTGTTTCGATTTTCAAAAAGGGGCCCGGGTTTTGGTTCCGGTAACATCAAGGCTTTGGCTTCGAGGTAAGTGTGTTTCGTTTGGCCGTCGCCGAGAACCGTTGCCGGCCAGACGACATCGAGGTAGCCGCTGATGAACGGCGTGAAAGAAAAGAGGGTGCTGGTGGCTAGAAGAGGGAGATAAGGAGGAAGTACGGCCGCCGTTCATTAGGTTTTTAGGGTTTTTTGTCTTAAGTTAGTATATAAGGGAAGGGGCTATGGGCTAATTACGTTTCAGCCATTTCATCTTTTTAAAAATTCTCTCCGTCGTCCCTTATAGCTTCTCCGTTTTTCATTTTCGTCCCGAATTAAAAGAGTGATGCCGATTTTTTGTGGGTTAATCATGCCCGCAGTCCCCGTCTTTTTTGGTTCATTGGATTTTACCCCTCAGCCGTCCGATTTGCTCAAGCCTTCACGGGGAAATCTCCTTTTCGGTCCTTGCTACCTTAGAATTTCTTTCAATCTCATCCTCACCCGTACTGATTAATCAAGATAAAAGATGGTTTTATCATGATTCGAGTCCTCCAACTATTCATGCATTTCAATCTTTATCACTCATGTGTTGTTTTATTTTGTTTGTGTTTTTTACATTTCAAAGTGATTATTCCTTCTTTTTATACGCATGTAGGTTGTATATATGTACGCATTATGTGGTAGGCGATATATCGTATATGGCATAGTGATTCAAATGTATGCTTGTGAGTTAGGTGTTACGCTAAATGATTGCAAGTTTAATTTAATTTGTCACCTTTTGTCATCTAGGCAATAATACGCACGCATTTTGCTTCGTTTTTTAGTTAAGGGTATATTTTATTATTTACGCATGTTACAAAGTTTTTGACTAATCATGTCCATACATACTTATGTGATTTTTTTTATATGCTTTATATGTAATATTGTTATATACTAATGCCATTTGTAATCCTTAACGCTTATATGCATGTATGCACGTGAAGTTACTTCATTTTGTTCTTGATCGTCTTTTTGAGGTTCATATTAGATTTGGCTTCTGCATTGTCTTTTGATTCTTAGTATGCCTTGGGATACGTCATGATAGGTTGCATCTCGAATTATAAAATACAATGTGAGCGTCTTTTTATTCGGGAACGAACGAGGCCAGTATCAGTCGTAGTGGTGGTGGTTTGGACGTTCCTTCTCGAATATTAAAACCTTTAAAATTCACTCGCTCGTATAACCAAATTTCAATATGATTCGTCACTTTAATTCACAAAATTTAATATTAATTCAGCGGTAATGTTTTTGGTACCGATTTTCGGGCACGACGGGGGTGCTCATCCTTCCCTGCGTGTAACCGACTCCCGAACCCATTTTTTTTAAAGAAAGAATCTCTGGTTTAATTTTCGGTGTCCGGTCCACCATTTTTAAATGGCCGGTGGCGACTCCTCTATTTTTATACAAATCCGACAAATGTTTCAAAAAACCAATTTAAAACCCGGTCCGTCCGAGCGACATCCGAGGTACTTTGTATTTTCTGAAATTTTTTTTTAGTCGCAACACTAGTTTCCTATGCCACAACCATACATCATTTTCATCATGAGCAACCAAACATACATGGGATGTATGAATGTCATCTAAATGCACCATGTAGATATTTCCTATACGATGACCTATGAGCATTATCTTATTTGTTTTAATGTCCACTATTTTACACCCATTAACATAAAAAAGGATATTAAACCCTTTATCACATAATTGACTAATGCTCAATAAATTATGCTTAAGACCGTTGACATATAACACATTTTCAATAAAAATAGAAGAGCGATTACCAATGGAGCCAATTCCTTCAATGTGGCCTTTGGAGTTGTCACCGAAGGTTACTAATCCACCATTCTTAGGCTTGAGTTTCATGAATCTACCCTTGTCACCGGTCATGTGTCTTGAGCATCCACTATCAAGGTACCATGAGTTTTGACTTGAAGCTTTGGCCTTGTAGCAATGCTCCCCATACAATCAAAGGATTAAACTTTGATTTTTTGTACCCAAATCATTTAGGGTCCATGTGTGTTAGCTCCCAAAACTTTGGTTCCTTTAGGAAACCAACGAGACATAGCAACATGATTTTTTGAAGTTACAAGTTCCTTAGGAACCCACACACTCCTAACCTTTTTAGCTCTAGGATGCCTTTGAGAGCTACTTTACTTGTAGTGAAATGACTTTCTCTTTACATATTGGGTTTTTGAAGAACATCTTTTCTCAAAACTGTTTTTTTCAAAAGCAAGAGAAGTTTTAAGATTATCCACTTCCTTTGTGTGATAATCTTAAAAATCGGAAGAAGTTTCTCAACATCAAGATTTTTCTTTTTAAGATCATTTGAAAGATTGATCAAATATATTACATTCTTTTCCAACTCGGAGTTGGTTTTTGAAAGAGAGTTGTTTTGAGTTTGTAAATCGAAATTTATTTTCTTGTTTTTCAAAACGGATGCCTTGAATTTTTCTACCAACTCATCGTAAATTTCTTGCAACTCATCATAAGCATCATAGAGTTCATCATAAGTAAAATTAAAATTAGATGAGTTAGAGTTTACCTTAGGATCATCCTCAATAGCCATGAGGCAAAGATTGGCCACTTCATGTTCCTCATTGGATGATGACTCCTCATCACTCCAAGTGGCAATGTTGGCCCCTTTTGCTCTTTTTCTTATCGAATCCTCTCTTCTTGAGTTGAGGACAATCTGATCTTATATGCTCGGGCTTCTTGCACTCATAGCATATTATTTGATCATTTTCTTCTTCCTTGCTCTTGTTCTTGAAATCTTTCTTTCTTTGAAAATTTCTCCCTCAGTTGGATTTCATGAACCTTGAGAATCTCTTGGCTATCATAGCCAATTCCTTGAATTCATCATCTTCACTTGAATTGCTCTCCTCTTGAGGTAAAGAGGCCTTGAGAGAAATTCCTTGCTTTTTCTTCTTCACTTCATATTTTTCTATTCTCTTCTCTTCTTTTCTCTCTTGCTTCATAATCTCATGTGTGAGGAGAGAGCCAACTAGTTCATCGAGCTTCAATGTCTTCAAGTTTTTAGCTTCGATGATAGTTGTTCTCTTCGCATCCCATGATTCAGGAAGAGACTACAATAACTTCCGAACAAGCTTGTCTTCGGGATCTCCTCTCCGAAACCTTTGAGACCATTTACAATCACCAAAAATCGATCAAACATTTTGGAGACGGTCTTATCCGGCTCCATCTTGGAATTATCGTAGCTAAGATTGAGGAGTCCAATCTTGGTCTCTTTAACTTCATTAGTCCCTTCGTATGTGGTATTTAGCTTGTCCCACACCTCCTTTGCGCTCGTACATGAAGACATCTTTTAGTAGATGTCCGGACCAGATGCACAAAAGATTATATGGAGAGCATTGTCATTGATTTGGAGCTTCCTTCTTTCTTCATCGGTCATCTCATACTTGGTCTTTGGCATAATCCTTCCTTCATCGGTCCTCTTCAATGGGATTGTTGGGCCATCTTCCACAACATCCCACACCATGTAATCATTTGACTTGATGAATAACTTCATCATATTCTTCCAATATGGGTAGTTATCCCTATTGAAATAAGGTGGCTTGGTGGTGGATTAAGCTTCATAGAGGTTAGGGCCGGAAGTAGAAGCCATGAAAATTGTTGAAGTAGATGATCACACTCTTCTAGGATCTTCTCTTGAGGATGTAAAGCCTTCCAAGAGTCTAGCTTTGATACCAATTGTTGAGTGGATCGATCGAATAAAAATTGCCAAGAGGGGGTGAATTGGAATTTAAAAGTTTTGGATGAAATTGGAAAAATGAAAAATTGAAGGATAAGAGAATTTAGAGTGGTTCAAGCTTAGAACAAGCTCTACATCTACTACCTTAGTCACCACTAAGGATTTTCAACCAATTTCACTATTGAAATCTTCCCCTTTTCTACGCTTAGGAGGAAACCTTTTACAAAGATCAATCTTTCTACCCCAAAGATTGATCTTGAGACCCTTAAAAGAACAAAGGAATACAAGGCAACAAAAGTATCTCTCAAAATACAAATTTGCCCAATTTACACTCAATCACACACCCAATTTGTGAAATAAAGATATACAATGAAGAATTACGAAATTGAGTACAAGATATGACTATTTAGCACAAGGGTTTGGATTGATTTGCTTGGATATTTCTTTTTGGTTCAATAGTTGTTGGTGGTGCTTAAAGTGCTTTCTTTTATACATTCTCATTGATTTCTAGCCATTTGGGTGGTTTACATCATAATTATAGTCGTTGAGACTTCATCTTCCCACCATAAATGTAGTTTTACAACTACTCGTATCGAAACGGTACCTACCTGTTTCGAAACACGACTAAAAAAGAAAGAGTCGTTATGTGCATTAAAGAGGCGTATCGAAACGTTTGAAAGCATTTCGAAACATTAGGGGGTCATTTCGAAACCTGTATCGAAACGGTTGAGCTCTTAAAATTCCAGTAGCAAAACGTTTCGAGACCACCATAGGTCGTAGCGAAACGAGTACTTTACCTTTAAAATTTTGGTTCTGACAAGCAACGGTCCAAAACATTAAATGCCCAATTTGAAAATGTTTAACTCCCGTATCGAAACGGTTAAATGTCGTTTCGAAACAAAGTCAAAGTTTGACTTGCCTAGATGAAGGTCGTATCGAAACGATATGAGTTCGTTTCGAGACTTGTTCAATATGAAAAATTTCAGTGGTAAAACGTTTCGAAACAAGCCTAAGCCGTATCGAAACGCCTGGGCAAAAGCTACAGATTTAGCTTAAAAACACTTGAAAAAAATTTATAGGGATTTTTTTTAACCTTAAAATATTTTGGGTTAAATTTTTACTTGTCAATTTTGAGCCTTTTGAGAACTTAAAGTATTTGTTATACCAAAATCAAGTTAATTCAAATTAAGGGTTTTACAACTACATAAATGGTCCTCCGACTATGCTCTAATTATCTTTTGCGTCCTTGACTATCAGAAGTTACAAACTAGTTCCCCGACTTAAAAAAGTAAGAAATTGGTCCAACACCGTTAAAAATTTAACGATTGATGATGTGACAGTTAATATAAATTAATATAATTACATAATTAGTCCTCAAGTTCTATACTTATTTTAATTTGACCCTAATCTTAAAAAAATAACCCACATAATTTTAATAACCTATCAATTTAGTCCATCTTCTTTTCTATTTCTCATTTCTTTTAATTCTTTAATTCATTTTCACCCCAAATCCATTTAACAACATACAACATGACAGAAAATGTATCACCCAACAACAAGACATTACAAAGAATGTATCAACATGCAGACGTACAAAACCGGACTAATCAGAAGAGAAAGTTATGATAAAAGAAAAACAAAAGAGAAATTGACTCTTCCTTCTCCACAACGAGGTTTTCCATCTAATAAGCTTTAAAGCAATCAAATCTTAGTGGACAACTAACTTAAAAGTAGTCATCAAATTTAAAACTCAGTCTAATTAGTTCATCTATCCACCTTTATTAGATGATATCTAATTGGTTTAAGAACTAACAAGTATCCAGCAACTTTAACAATGAAATAATAAACTCCTGCACTAAAATACTTCTTTACCCCAAAAGAGTGATGGGTTAAGGCAAGAAGGAAGGTACCTCAACGAGTTGGTCGAAATTGGATTTCAGTAAGTTGAAGGTACCTCAACGAGTTCGCCTTCAGCCATAGTTTTCTGAGAAAACAAATTTCAATACGAAACAAACAAGGGCAAATTTGATCATCCTCCAGCAGGTTGAAGGAAGCAATAAATCAGACAAAAATTGATCAAATCAATAAAAAATAAAATAGGGACCTCAACGAAGTATCTGGTGCCGATATCAACGAGAACCTTGTCGGCATCATCGAGTGTTCCGAGAACATGGAGCGAAGCAGTGAGAGGAACCAACATTTTCTTCCCTAAAACCCCCAAAAATATCAAAACGAATTTTTTATTACTAGAAAAAAGTAAATGAAAAAAGGTGATTTGATAAAAGATGGACCTTGGGGGCCGAGGGAAAGATCATGGAGGGCAGCAGAGGTGTTCTCAAGGCGACCGTTGGTGGTGCGGATGTTGTTGAAGCTGTCCTGTAAGAGATTGACTTTGATATCAGCTTGTTCTTTAACTGCTTTGAGTTGATCCAAGCTCATCTTCTCCAAGTCGGCCATTCTAATCACTTGATGGCTTCTTGCTCCTCTTGACGGTGCCGTTATTTTGCTTTGGGTGAAAATGAATCGAAAAATTAAAGGAGATGAGAAATAGAAAAGAAGATGGACTAAATTAATAGAATATTAAAATTTGTGGGTTAATTTTTTTAGAATTAGAGTCAAATTAAAATAAGTGTAAAACTTGAGGACTAATTACGTAATTATATCAATTTATATTAATTGTCACGTCATCAGCCGTTAAATTTTTAACTGCGTTGGATCAATTTGTTACTTTCTTTAAGTGGAGGGACCAATTTATAATTTCTGATAGTTTGGGACGCAAAAGATAATTAGAACATAGTTGGGTGACTATTTATATGCTTTATCCTAATTTTTAATGAATTAAATAATTTCAATAGGTTATCAAGTAGCCTAAATATAGAGTTTCTTAATAAAACTTAATTAGTAGGGTAAACTTCTCAGGTGACCATCGAACTATTTGGGCGTACCTATTTTGATCAACGAACTAGGAAATTCCTTAATCATACCATCAAACTTTTAAATTGACCCTATTTTGATCACCGCCGTTAAAAAACTAACAAAGGGATGTTAATGGAAACTTGTAAAATTACACATTTGGTATCTATTATTTATTTATTATATCAATTTGGTCCTTATTTTAATTTAATTAAATAAAATTAACTAACCAACCAGATGACGACACGTGTTCTATCTTCCTATTTTAATTTTAATTTAATAAATTTAATCAACAAAAGACAATTGCAAGCAATGAGAATCAAACCCGCACATAAGCCTCAACCAATAGGCTAACATCATGTATATAATATGAAAGGATAACATATTTTATTAAAGGGTTTACCCTAAAATTTTTATTCATCTTTGTTGAGAAGATTCGAGATCACAACATCAACTTTCATGAATTTGGTCATCATTAGCGGTCGCCATGGGAACCGATTCAAAGCTCTTTTAAAACATAAAACAGATGATTGTTTCAAGAACAATAACGAGAGAATACAGATAAGCAATCAACACCCCTTCCGATGCAAAGAAGCATTCCTCTTCCCCAAAATTTTGTAAATTCTCACCATCCTGAACTTAAAAATTGTTTTAATGGAGAAAAGATAGAAATTCATGGGAGAAACAGTAAAAAAGCAGATAAAGTCCCACCATTTTTAAGCAAGGAACAAGCTTTATAAATTGCTAATGGTCCTTTACAAGCCCCCATGGCCGCCATTACCAAAGCTAAGTTGCTAACCATAACCGAGTTAAAAGCTCCAAAAATTGGCAATATGAAGCTGATATATGGTTTCAGACAAGCCATGAAAATGAATAAGACGATCAGAAAATCCATAGTTAAATTGGAAAGGTGAGTCAAAAGTAGAGGCTTGTAAACCGATATGAACCCCAAAAAGGGTGCTTGGAAATATGATTTTTGGGGATTCAAAGCTTTGATTACTGAAGCTTTTAATGTGAGAAATGATGAAAATGATAAGAAAAGGGTGAAAAGAAAGCCATGGATCGTTTTCGAGAGAAGAAGTTAAGTTGAGAATGAAAGAAGAAGAAGAACTGGGATTGTGGTGAAGTATTTAAAGTGTTTCAGTAAAGTGTGTATTGAAATTTTGAGGATTTTTACTGTATGACCTGTTTTATCATGTTGGGTTTCTTTCATTTTCTGTTTAGGGAAAGAGAAATTGTATAAGAAACAAAATATGTTATCGTCTCATATCATATAAAATAGGGTAAACTATACTATTTGATCACCAAACTAATTAAAGATTCTTATTTTGACCACCTAAAAAAATTAGCAGATGGCTGACGTGGCAGTTAACGAATTTTTTCAATTTAGTCATAATTTTAAATTAATTAATTATTTAATTAAGTGATGACACGTATCACCACTTGGTTGAAAGAAAATTAAACAAATTTGGAAGAATGAGAATAGGGTGGATTGAACTTGGGATATGTGGGTATCAAACCAACACCTTTACCACTGCACCAAGCCTCTCTCAATGACATAAATTGCACCATTTAATATATATGTTATAATGCAGTAAACGTTAGGAAAGAAAGTAAAAATAGTTGAAAGGGGATTCGAACCTAGACCACTTGGGATGTATATAATTACACAAATATTCGATATAAAGAAAAGAAATTCCATTCAAATATTCAAATATTTTTCTTTTTCATATTTAAATTAAATCAAATATTTGATTTAAATATTTTAAATCGAATAGTTGATTTAAATATTTTAAATCGAATATTTTAAAAATATTTTCTTCTTTTTCATACTTTAAATATTCGACTTAATTTAAATATTTTAAAATTTCGATTTAAAATATTCAAATATTTTAACAAATATTTTTTAAACTGGAAAAACAAAATTTGTATTAAATCGAATACTTATTAAAATCGAATATTTGTATTAAAATTTGTAATAAAATAAAAAAATTGTAATAAAATTCATTAAACATTTTAATAAATATTTTTTAAAATTGGAAAAGCAAATTTTGTATTAAACTGAATATTTTAAAGTATTTAAATTAAATCGAATATTCAAAGTATGAAAAGGAAAAAAAATATTTTTAAAATATTCAATTTAAAATATTTAAATCAAGTATTCGAATTAATTTAAATATGAAAAAGAAAAATATTCGAATATTTTAAATTGAATGTTTGTGTGATTATACACATTCCAAGTGGTCTAGGTTCGAATCCCCTTTCAATTATTTTTTACTTTTCCCCCTAACATTTAATGCATTATATCATATATATTAAATGGCACAATTCATACCATTGAGAGAGGCTTGGTGAAGTGGTAAAGGTGTGGGTTTGAAACCTACATGTCCTAGGTTCAATCCACCTCGGCCTCATTCTTCCAAATTTGCTTAATTTTCCTACAACCAAGTGGTGACATGTGTCACCACTTGTTTGGAGGAGGAAAATAAATTTATAAAATCAAATATAAATAATTAAAGTCCTCCAATAAGGTGTTGACACGTGTCATCACTTAATTAAATAATTATTTTATTTTATTAATTTAAAATTAGGACTAAATTGAAAGAATGTGTACGTAGCAAGGATTAAATGTGTAGTTTTATAAAAGTTTGTTAACTGCCACGTCATCCCTCCGTTAGTCCTCTGTTATTTTTTTTAACGGCGGTGGTCAAAATAGGTTAATTTAATAAGTTCGGTGGTCTGATTGACGAGTTCGTTAGTTCGGTGGTCAAAATAGGAATCCCCAATTAATTCGGTGGTCAATGGTATAATTTACCCTATAAAATATAAATGATGTTAGCTCAATGGTTGAGGCGCGTGGGCTTGATTTCCATTGCATGCATTTGTTTCTCATTTTATTTGCTTCATTTGATTATGTCCAATCAAATGGAGACACTTGTCACTATCTGAATGGTTGATTAAATTTATTAAATTAAATAAATTAAAATTTTATAAAAAGATGGAACGATATCGTCATCTGGTTGGTTGGTTAATTTTATTTAATTAAATTAAAAATTAAGACCAAAATGATATAATAAGTAAATGACAAGGACTAAATGTATAATTTTATAAATTTATGTTAACTGTCACGTCACCCCTCCGTTAGTTTTTTAACGGCGGTGGTCAAAATAGGATCAATTTAAAATTTTAATGGTTTGATTGACAAGTTACCTAGTTCGGTGGTCAAAATAGGTACGCTCAAATAGTTCGGTGGTCACCTGAGCAGTTTACCCTAATTAGTATTATGAATAGAGCCTGAACACAGTATAGACATGTTGTTGAGTGGATCAATGGATTGATCAATGCCAAGAGGGGGTGAATTGGGCTTTTAAATATTTGTTGGAGAAAAATGATAGCTAAAAATGAAGTACAAAGGATTTTAGAGTGGTTCAAGTTCCAAATGAACTCTACATCCACTACCTTAGCTACCACTAAGGATTTGCAACAATTCACTAATTTGTTCTTCCTATTTTCAAGGCTTAGGAGGTAACCTTTACACAACCTGTCAAATTTTCTACCCAAAATTTGACCAAACCCTCACAAGTGAACAAAGAAGAAATTAGGCAAGAAAGATATCTCTCAAATATAATATTGCCCCTTTAAGTACAAACACTCAACCCAAATTTGAGATAGGATAGGAATTGAATACAACACAATTTGGGGGTTTACAGGAAATTGGAAAATAAGCACAATGAGCTTGGATTTTTGCTTGGATGTTTATCTTTGATGCAATAGGTGTTGTTGGTCTTCAATAAGCTTCAATTTATACCTTCTCTATCAATTCTAGCTGTTTGGGTGGTTAGGGTATTGATTATAGCCGTTGGGACCCTCTCTTTCCACCATAAATGCACTTATGCAACTATCTGTATCGGTACACGAAGACCCGTATCGATACCTGTCTCAAAATAGAAAGAGTTGTTGCACATAATAAAGAGGGCGTATCGAAACACGTGTAAGCGTATCGGTACGGGACATTGAGCGTTTCGATATGGATAAGACCGTATCGATACCTTTTTCTCAACTTAGCTCACTGGAAGTTTCCGTTTCGATACGGGGTACACCGTATCGATACGGGAACTCTACCACTTTAAATGTTAGTTACCTAACGACTGACACCAACGGTCGAAAACATTTAAAACTCTTTGAATTAAAAATTCCGTTAAAACCGTATCGATACGGGTTGAACCGTATCGGTACACCATTCAAACTCCTTCAGTTTTTACAGAGGGGCGTATCGATACAGATTGAATCTGTTTCGATACGCTAAGGGGCGTATCGAAACGCGTCTTTCCAGTAGCCAACTTTGCAAAAAAGGTATCGATACGGCTGGAGGCGTATCGATACACCTGGACGTTTTTCAAAACTTTGGCCTTGGAACACTTAGAAAATATTTGAAGTTTGAGTTTTTCGAATCAGTTTAAAGTGTTGGTGATTTGTAAATCATTTAAGGGACTTATAAATCTATTTCAAGTTTTCAATTTAATCCTTAACATACTTAGTTATATCAAAATCAAAAATAGGTTTTACAATCTCCCCCTTTTTGATATAACAAAACCAAAACTTGAAATTTTTTATACTTTGAAAAACTTTGCAAAATAACCCCCCTTAATATTAGCTAGGTAACTTTTAAGTTTGAAAATCAAAATTTTTAAGTGTGAGCTTCCCTCTCCCCTTTTTGTTAGATCAAAAATAATTGAGACATAATATAAAGTGCATAAATAGGCAAAAGGTATAAATAAGCAACATGATATCATTAAGTTCAAATAAAAGATTGTAGAACTAATATTTTGATATAATAATTGAAAAATATTTTGGACTAATTTGAAAAGAATTTAAAACTTGTTTTTAAGTCCAAACAACTTGAAATTATGTTTGAGGTATTTTAAGAGGTTTTTGGCAAAGATTTTTCATGTTTTTAATAGCCAAACTTGTGTTTTCAGAGTACCAGTATCGATACGGTAAACCCCCGTACTGATACCTTTTTGCCTCAGTTTGACCACTGTCAAAACCCGTATCGATACAGGCCCTTGCCGTATCGATACGGAGTGGGGTCGTTTCGATACGCCAGGTAAGCGTACCGATCCCATTTCAACTACCCCAACGGCTATTTCCCAATGGCCATTTAAATGTCAAGCAGTACCAATACGCCCTCAAGCGTATCGATACGCCCAGGCTGGCAAGAGCCCAACGGCTAGTTCCTATGAAGGCCGTATCGATACCGTTCCACGCGTATCGATACTGATAGCTACAGAACAACATTTATAAAGGGAAATAAAGTCCTCAATAGCTCCAATTCATCCCCAAAGGCTAGTAACGGCTACAAACTCATTTGGGAGTATAAAAGGGACCTCCAAGCATCAAGAGAAGGCTAATGCTCATATTGTCAAACATCAAATGATCAAATATTGTCTTAGTACCTAAATTGTCAATTCTTGTATAGAGAAACACTAGTGAGCCAAAATTGTCAAATTTGCTCAAGTGTTTTAGGTTTTGGGTGAGTGCTTAATTGTGCAAACAAACACCTATTAGAGGGTTTAAGTTTGCTTTGTTTATCTCTTTGTAAAAGAGGGTTTTGATCAAGGCTTTGGGTAGAAGCTTGATCGTTTGTAAGGGTTACCTCCTAAGCCTAGAAAAGGGGACGAATCAATAGTGGATTGATTGAGAAATCCTTAGTGGGGAGCTAAGGTAGTGGATGTAGACCTTGGTTAGAAGGTTGAACCACTATAAATCATTATGTCCATTTCCATTCTAGCTTCTTAAACCCTAACACCCAAAAATCCACCTCTCCACCACTTGGTGAGCAACATTGGTTGATCGAATGGAGCACCTCACATCTCAACAATTGGTATCAGAGCTTGGCTCAATCGAAGAGGATTCACATCCTATTGAGAAGATCCGGCAAGCTCGATCACTATTTCATCAACCGGCTCAAATGGCACAATCAATCGACAAATCGCCCTTCTTTGACGGAACCCACTATGCACATTGGAAGACAAAGATGAAGTTCTTCATCAAATCTAGAGATTACAAGCTATGGGATATAGTTGAAGATGGTCCGTTCGTGCCTCAAAGAAGCAAAGCGGAGTGGAGTGCCGACGATCGCAAGAAGATGGAGCTTAATTGCAAAGCCTTGCACATCTTGTTTTGTGCTTTTGGCCCAACCATCTATGAGAAGATGTCTTCTTGTGAGAGTGCCAAGGAGGTATGAGACAAGCTTGAAGTCACATACGAGGGAACCGATGAAGTCAAGGAGACCAAAATTGGCCTCCTAACCTTAGAGTATGAGAACTTCAAGATGGATCCGGAAAAGAACATCGAGAAGATGTTTGATAGATTCTCCACCATCACCAATGGTCTTAAAGGTTATGGAGAAGCCATTCCAGAAGAAAAACTTGTCCGAAAGCTCATCTACTCACTTCCCGAGTCATGGGACTCAAAGAGGACCGCCATCATCGAAGCCAAAAATTTGAAGACCTTGAAGCTTGATGAACTCATGGGGTCACTCCTTACTCATCAAATCATGAAGAAGAACAAAGAGGATGAGAAAAAGAGGGAAGAAATTAGAGCTATGGGAGAGAAGAAAATCAAAGGGCTTGGCATCAATGCAAGTGCCATGGCTCTCAAATCCTCCACTTGCCATCACGTCTACACAAGTGAAGAGGAGGATGAAGATGAAGAGATAGTTCATCTCTTCAAGAAGTGTGCCCCGTTCATGAAGAAAGCCTTGAGAGAGCTTGAACAAGAACCTAAAAGAAAGGAGAGGGCAAGCACTTCAAGCCATAAGAAGAAGGCACATGTGGCTACTTGGAGTGATGAGGACTCCACCGACGATGAACAAGCCAACCTTTGCCTTATGGCCATCGAAGAAGATTCAAGGGCAACTTCTAATTCATCTACTTCATGTTCTTATTCCTTTGATGAATTACAAGATGCCTATGATGATTTGGTTTTAGATTTTAAAAGCCACATTTTGAAAAACAATAAATTGATTTCAAAGTTAAAAATTCAAAATGATTTGCTTTCTAAAACCAAACTTGAACTTGAAGCAAAACTTGAAAAGTTTGAATTAAAATGTATTGATTTACAAAAATTGCTTCAAAAAGTTCAAGAAGAAAAAGATTTGATTTCCAAAGAGCTTGAAAAGAAAAACAATTTTGGAAAATCAAATTTTTATGTTAGACAATCTAGTGCCCCTAGATTTATAAAATTAAAATGTTTTAGAAGTGTTTGGGTCCCAAAAGGACTAACCACTTCAATTAAAAAGGATGACATTGAAAAATGGATTCCTAAGGGGTCAAAAATTTGTTCTACTAACGTTCATGGATCCAAAGCGATTTGGATACCAAAAATTACTTGATTGTCTATTGCTAGGTGTGATGGAGATGTTCAACAAGTCAAACATTGAGAGGGAGCTCCATGCACACAAGGAAGAACACTTGAAGAAGGAAGGCTTCACATCCTCCCTTGAGTTTAAGTGTTGGTAAAAAATCTAGTTGCTTTTGATTTTATTTGTTTTATTTTCTTTTATGTCAACTAGATGATCATATATGATGGACTAACATCCTTGATGATGCTTTGAGTAAGGGGGAGCCAATTTTTAAACCAAAATTTTTAAAGTATGTCAATTTTTTTGCCTCCTGTGTTATTTTGAGCTAAATGTTCTTAAATTCTTTTTGATATAACAAAAAGGGGGAGAAATGGTTTTGAAAAATTAAATTTTCAAATGAATAAGGGGGAGCTTTATTTGATTTCATATCTTTAGTCTCTTATTCACATTTTTAAAGATAAAGGGGGAGAATCCCAAACAATTTTTCAAGAGAGTTTTATTATATCAAAAAGGGGGAGATTGCAGAACTAATATTTTGATATAATAATTGAAAAATGTTTTGGACTAATTTGAAAAGAATTTAAAACTTGTTTTTAAGTCCAAACAACTTGAAATTATGTTTGAGGTATTTTAAGAGGTTTTTGGCAAAGATTTTTCATGTTTTTAATAGACAAACTTGTGTTTTCAGAGTACCAGTATCGATACGGTAAACCCCCGTACCGATACCTTTTTGCCTCAGTTTGGCCACTGTCAAAACCCGTATCGATACAGGCCCTTGCCGTATCGATACGAAGTGGGGTCGTTTCGATACGCCAGGTAAGCGTACCGATCCCATTTCAACTACCCCAACGGCTATTTCCCAACGGCCATTTAAATGTCAAGCAGTACCGATACGCCCTCAAGCGTATCGATACGCCCAGGCTGGCAAGAGCCCAACGGCTAGTTCCTATGAAGGTCGTATCGATACCGTTCCACGCGTATCGATACCGATAGCTCCAGAACAGCATTTATGAAGGGAAATAAAGTCCTCAACGGCTCCAATTCATCCCCAACGACTAGTAACGGCTACAAACTCATTTGGGAGTATAAAAGGGACCTCCAAGCATCAAGAGAAGGCTAATGCTCATATTGTCAAACATCAAATGATCAAATATTGTCTTAGTACCTAAATTGTCAATTCTTGTATAGAGAAACACTAGTGAGCCAAAATTGTCAAATTTGCTCAAGTGTTTTAGGTTTTGGGTGAGTGCTTAATTGTGCAAACAAACACCTATTAGAGGGTTTAAGTTTGCTTTGTTTATCTCTTTGTAAAAGAGGGTTTTGATCAAGGCTTTGGGTAGAAGCTTGATCGTTTGTAAGGGTTACCTCCTAAGCCTCGAAAAGGGGACGAATCAATAGTGGATTGATTGAGAAATCCTTAGTGGGGAGCTAAGGTAGTGGATGTAGACCTTGGTTAGAAGGTTGAACCATTATAAATCATTGTGTCCATTTCCATTCTAGCTTCCTAAACCCTAACACCCAAAAATCCACCTCTCCACCACTTGGTGAGCAACATTGGTTGATCGAATCGAGCACCTCACATCTCAACAAAGATAACATTAACTTAAAATCCAAATAACAGAAAATCAAAGCATAGGTTTTAAAATAATGCAAACTTAGTCCTAAAAACATAAATCAAAGGTGCATAAATTAATATCCTAAATGATATGGATGATATGCAAAGATTGGCTACTATGCATCTCCATCGCCATCTTCATCATCTTCATCATCCTCTTCAATTGCATAATCATTCCTCCTAGTTTGACGCCACTCATCATGGAAAGCGGTAAGGGATATGTTCATAGAGTTGTGACCGCCTTCAAGGGAAGTGAGTCGAGTCTCCACATTCTTCATTCGATCTTCAAGGCTTGTAAACCTTGTATCAATAGCGGTAAATCTCGAATTCATCACTTGATCTATTGAGGCCATTCCCGTGCGCAAAACAATGAATTGCTCATTGAGATAAGTCATGAGGGATTCCATAGAAGGTGGAGGAGGAGCTTGAGGAACTTGATCAACTTGGGGATTAGTAAATTGTTCTGTGGCCTCACTAGGGAGCTCGGATAGACGAAGCCAACTACCATTAAAGTAATGAAACTTACCCCTTGCAAGAGATCTTTCATCGATAGGATCAGTGAGGGGAGTGGGGTAGTCATGCGAGCAATCTATCTCTTTTTGTTGGAAGAAGTAACTCAAGGTTGTACCATAGGTGAAGGAAGTGACGAGTGTAGTGTGGTGATGTTGCACGAGATAGACAATCTCCGCAAACATAATTCGAGCAAGGTTCGGACATTTTCTCTCATAGAAGCATCAAATCCAAAAATCATCAACTTGGCGGATAGTGGAATACTTCCCTCCCGAGGGCCTAAACCACCAAGAAACCATCAAATGGAGGATCCGATCCTGAGCATTAAGGGCGGTGACAGAACCACTTAGAACATGGACAAGAGCATTCTCATCATCATAGCCTTCATCCTCCAACATGAACACATCACAAATAGATTGAACATCTATAGTGACCTTTTTACCCATAAGATGAGAATTAACGGCTGTAAAATCCTGAAATTTGGAGAAAATCCATAAACTTCCATTCTTGGAGCAAAGGTAGATACTCAAATTTGAAACGCTCCGAGTTAAGAAAATGAATAGAGATTACCCTCTCCGGACGGATCTTATAGTTTTAAAATTGGCGAAAATAGTTGAGATCTCCGGTGGACTTAAAGGAGTGTTGATAGATAAGAGTGAGGTTCGGGCGAGTACCACCTCTGGTATTGGATCCTTCACCGGCTGCACTAGTACATGCTCTCTTTTTAGGTGCCATGAACTAGAGAAAAGATTAAAAACTGTGTATGCATTAAGTTTTCTTCATTCAACTCATTGAAAACCAATAATCAAGGTTTTAAATTTTTTTTTATAAATAAAACAAAAATAAAGAGTTTTTGATTTTGAGAAGACAAAACAAAAGAAAATTTGAAACGAAAATCAGAAGAAAAATAAAAAGTAAAAAATAAAGTTTTACCTTGATATTGATGGAGAGGAATGAGAGAAGAACTTAGCACCAAATTGATGAAAAGCTTAAGAGCTTTACTTGATTTTGAAAACCCTCAAGAGATTTTGAGTTGTGTTGTGAAAATATGAGGGATTGAGAGGCTATTTATAGAGTGAAAATGGCTAGGGTTTTGAGAAAATTCAATTTTGGTAAAAGTTGAACTCTTTAAATGCCAATTGATAGCTATATGCGCAATCGCGTATCGATACGCCTGAGGGTGTATCGATACGGGGGTAAAAACGTAATTCAATTTAAAATGCCCGTTGAAGGTTCGTATCGAAACGGATGCAATTCGTATCGAAATGATTGTTGCTCGTATCGAAACGGGTTTAACCGTATCGATACCCGTTTTAGGCAAAATGTAATATGGGAAGCTAATACAGTACTCGTATCGATACGCTTAAGGCCGTATCGATACCCTATGCCCAGAAATATATTTTAGGCTTTAAGAACAACCAAAAGCTCGATTTTAACATCTCCTAAATGAATGCAAATGATGAATGAGCAGTTCTAATCATATTTTAATAGAATCATACTCCCCCTAGTTATAAGCATGGATATTTTCAAGAGCTACAACACATTAACATGCAATTTCACAAGATCAAACAATTTTAACTTTAAAAGGGTCCTAAGGGGTCAAGGAATGCTAGTTAGACCTAACTCTCTCCTAAGGGACCAAAAACGCTCTTTATCTAAAGGCTTTGTAAAGATGTCCGCTAGTTGGTTTAAGGTGTCAACATAATCTATAACAACATCTTCCATAAGGACATGATATCTAATGAAATGATGTCTTATCTCTATATGTTTGGTTCTAGAGTGTTGGATGGGATTTTTAGTCAAGCATATGGCACTAGTGTTATCACACTTAAGGGGTATGGTTTCAACTTAAATACCATAATCTAAGAGTTGTTGCTTCATCCAAAGGACTTGAGCACAACAACTTCCTAAGGATATGTGTAGAACTAAGGTTTTGATATAATATTTGAAAAATGTTTTGGACTAAATTGAAAAGAATTTAAAATATGTTTTTAGTCAAAAACAACTTGAAAATATGTTTAAGGGTTTTTAAAGCTCTGGAATGGACTTAAAGTACATTTAAAGTAGTCAAAACCGAGCATTTTAAGTGACAGTATCGATACAGTGGATAGTGTATCGATACACATTAGGGTTTTGGATTCCAGTAGCTAAAACCCGTATCGATACGGCTATGCGTATCGATACGGTGTCTAAACCCGTACCGATACGCTTACACGTATCGATACGGTATGTTTTCAAATAGCCCAACGGCTAGTCGCGTACCGATACGATGGTATCGCGTACCGATACGCCAACGGTCAATTCCCAACGGTCTTTTGAATTTGCAGGACCGTACCGATACGCCAGGCATGCGTATCGATACGCATCAGCAGAAAGCTCAACGGCTATATCAGACTTTCAAGACCGTATCGATACAGGGGATAGTGTATCGATACACTAGGCTGATGAAATGCATTTTGTGGGAAATAAACGGCTATTTTGTATCCCCAACGGCTATGAAACATCCCCAACGGCCATAAACGGCTACATACTCAATTTGGAGTATAAATAAGACCTCCAAGCATCAAGATTAAGCAGAGCTTCAATTGTTACAACATTATGAGTGAAAAACGTGTCTAGAGCTTAAATCGTTCATTTCTTGCTTAGACAACACTAGTGAGCTTACATTGTTAAATTTGCTCAAGTGTTTTAGGTTTTGGGTGAGTGCTTCATTGTGCAAACAAAATACCTATTAGAGGGTTCAAGTTTGCTTATTTGTTTCTCTTTGTAAAGAGGGTTTTCCTTCAAGCTTTGGGTAGAAAGCTTCGAGGGTTGTAAAGGGTTTCCTCCTAATCCTAGAAAAGGGGACGAATCAATTAGTGGATTGATTGTGAAATCCTTAGTAGGAAGCTAAGGTAGTGGATGTAGACCTTGGTTAGAAGGTTGAACCACTATAAATCATCGTGTCTTTATTCTTTTAGCTTCCTAAACCCTTCCACCCAAAAATTCACCTCTCCACCACTTGGCGAGCATAATCGGTTGATCGAATCGAGCGTCGAAAAACCCAACAATTGGTATCAGAGCTTGGCTCAATTGAAGGGGATTAACATCCTATTGAGAAGATCCGGCAAGCTCGATCAACATTTCACCAACCAGCTCAAAATGTCGCAATCCATCAACATACCGCCCTTTTTCGACGGAGATCACTATGCCCATTGGAAGACAAAGATGAAATTCTTCTTGAAATCAAGAGATTACAAGCTATGGGACATAGTTGAAGATGGTCCGTTCGTGCTTCAAGGAAGCAAAGCGGAATGGAGTGCCGACGATCGCAAGAAGATGGAGCTAAATTGTAGAGCCTTGCACATGCTCTTTTGTGCATTTGGCCCAACCATCTACGAGAAGATGTCTTCTTGTGAAAATGCCAAGGAGGTATGGGACAAGCTTGAAGTCACATACGAGGGGACTAATGAAGTCAAGGAGACCAAGATTGGGCTCCTCACCTTAGAGTATGAAAACTTCAAGATGGATCCGGAAGAGAACATCGAGAAGATGTTTAATAGATTCTCCACCATCATCAATGGTCTTAAAGGTTATGGAGAAGCTATCCCGGAAGAAAAACTTGTCCGAAAGCTCATCTACTCACTTCCCGAGTCTTGGGACTCAAAGAGGACCGCCATCATCGAAGCCAAAAATTTAAAAAATTTGAAGCTTGATGAACTCATGGGGTCACTTCTTACTCATCAAATCATGAAGAAGAACAAAGAAGATGAGAAAAGGAGGGAAGAAATTAGAGCTATGGGAGAGAAGAAAATCAAGAGGCTTGGCTTTAATGCCATGGCTCTCAAATCCTCCACAAATTATCACGTAGATTCAAGTGAGGAGGATAGTGAAGATGAAGAGATGAACTATCTCTTCAACAAGCTCGCACGATTCATGAAGAGCAAAATGGAAAAATCCAAGCATGAATCGATGAAGAAGATGAAGGATTCCCACAAATTTAAAAAGAAGGGATCATCTTCAAAACAAGCATATGTGGCCGCTTGGAGTGATGAAGACTCCACCGATAATGAAGTAGCCCACCTATGCATGATGGCCCTCAATGAGGGGGAGGTAACTTCTAACTCATCTATTTCAAATTCTTATACATTTGATGAGTTACAAGAAGCCTATGATGAATTGGTTTTTGAATTCAAGGCTTCATTTTCGAAAAATAAAAAATTGATTTCAAAGTTGAAAACCGAAAATGATTTGCTTTCTAAAACCAATTTAGAGTTTGAAGCAAAAATCAAAGATTTTGAACTTAAAGTTTTAGATTTACAAAACTTGCTTCAAACGATGGAAAGAGATCATCAAAAAGAAGTCGATGATCTCAAAAAGGAAAAAGATTTGATTTCCAAAGAACTTGAAAAGAAAAACAATTTTGGAAAATCAAATTTTTATGTAAGACAATCTAGTGCCCCTAGATTTTTTAATGGAAAATGTTTTAGAAGTGTTTGGGTCCCAAAAGGACTAACCACTTCAACTAAAAGGGATGAAATTGAAAAATGGATTCCTAAGGGGACTAAATTTTGTGCTACTAACGTTTATGGATCCAAAGCAATTTGGATACCAAAAATCACTTGATTGTCTTTTGCTAGGTGTGATGGAGAGTGTTCAACGAGTCAAACATTAAGGGGGAGCTCCATGCACACAAGGAAGAACACTTGAAGAGGAAGGCTTCACATCCTCCCTTGGATTCAAGTGTTGGTAAAAATTTCTAGTTGTTTTTGATTTTATTTGATTTATTTTTTTTAATTCAACTAGATATTCATAAATGTTGGACTAACATTCTGATGATGCTATGAGTAAGGGGGAGCCAATTTTAAACCAAAATTTTAAGTGTCAAAATTTTTTTTGCCTCCTATGTTATCTTGAACTTAAATGTCATTTTAAATTCTTTTTGATATAACAAAAAGGGGGAGAAATGGTTTTTGAAAAATTTATTTTTCAAATGAATAAGGGGGAGCTTTATTTTGATTTTATATCTTAAATCTCTTATTCACAATTTTAAAATTAAAGGGGGAGAATCCCAAACAATTTTTCAAGTTGGTTTTATTATATCAAAAAGGGGGAGATTGTAGAACTAAGGTTTTGATATAATATTTGAAAAATGTTTTGGACTAAATTGAAAAGAATTTAAAATATGTTTTTAGTCAAAAACAACTTGAAAATATGTTTAAGGGTTTTTAAAGCTCTGGAATGGACTTAAAGTACATTTAAAGTAGTCAAAACCGAGCATTTTAAGTGACAGTATCGATACAGTGGATAGTGTATCGATACACATTAGGGTTTTGGATTCCAGTAGCTAAAACCCGTATCGATACGGCTATGCGTATCGATACGGTGTCTAAACCCGTACCGATACGCTTACACGTATCGATACGGTATGTTTTCAAATAGCCCAACGGCTAGTCGCGTACCGATACGATGGTATCGCGTACCGATACGCCAACGGTCAATTCCCAACGGTCTTTTGAATTTGCAGGACCGTACCGATACGCCAGGCATGCGTATCGATACGCATCAGCAGAAAGCTCAACGGCTATATCAGACTTTCAAGACCGTATCGATACAGGGGATAGTGTATCGATACACTAGGCTGATGAAATGCATTTTGTGGGAAATAAACGGCTATTTTGTATCCCCAACGGCTATGAAACATCCCCAACGGCCATAAACGGCTACATACTCAATTTGGAGTATAAATAAGACCTCCAAGCATCAAGATTAAGCAGAGCTTCAATTGTTACAACATTATGAGTGAAAAACGTGTCTAGAGCTTAAATCGTTCATTTCTTGCTTAGACAACACTAGTGAGCTTACATTGTTAAATTTGCTCAAGTGTTTTAGGTTTTGGGTGAGTGCTTCATTGTGCAAACAAAATACCTATTAGAGGGTTCAAGTTTGCTTATTTGTTTCTCTTTGTAAAGAGGGTTTTCCTTCAAGCTTTGGGTAGAAAGCTTCGAGGGTTGTAAAGGGTTTCCTCCTAATCCTAGAAAAGGGGACGAATCAATTAGTGGATTGATTGTGAAATCCTTAGTAGGAAGCTAAGGTAGTGGATGTAGACCTTGGTTAGAAGGTTGAACCACTATAAATCATCGTGTCTTTATTCTTTTAGCTTCCTAAACCCTTCCACCCAAAAATTCACCTCTCCACCACTTGGCGAGCATAATCGGTTGATCGAATCGAGCGTCGAAAAACCCAACAATATGTACTCGGCTTCGGTGGTAGAAAGAGCTACACTATTTTGTTTCTTAGAGAACCAAGATATGAGCATACTACCTAAGAATTGACAAGTTCCTGAAGTACTCTTCCTATCGATTTTACACCCCCCATAATCTGCATCCGAATAAGCATGAAGGTTGAAGGTGGAGTCTCTAGGGTACCAAAGACCTAAACAAGGGATATCTCTAAGGTACCTAAAGATTCTCTTAACGGGTATAAGGTGAGACTCTCTAGGACTAGCTTGAAACCTAGCACACAAGAAAACACTAAACAAAATATTTGGTCTACTTGTAGTAAGGTAAAGCAAAGATCCAATCATAGAACGGTAAAGCTTAGAGTCAACACACTTACCTCCTTCATCTTTGTCAAGCTTTGTAGATGAGCTCATAGGTGTAGCTTGAGGCTTTGCATTCTCCAAGCCAAACTTCTTGAGCATATCCTTGATGTACTATACTTGATTGATGAAGGTGCCATCCTTCCTTTGCTTGATTTGGAGTCCCAAAAAGAATGAGAGCTCCCCCATCATGCTCATCTCGAATTCAGCTTGCATTAACTTAGCAAACTCTTTGCAATGACACTCATTAGTAGATCCAAAAATAATATCATCAACATATATTTGTACTACTAAGATGTCATTTTTATACCTTTTTATGAAAAGTGTAGTGTCCACCTTACCTTTTTCAAAACCTTTTTCAATCAAAAAGTTTGAAAGTCTTTCATACCAAGCTCTAGGAGCTTGTTTTAAACCATAAAGTGCTTTAGTAAGTTTGAAAACATGATTTGGAAAATTTGAGTATTCAAAACCCGGTGGTTGTTCCACATACACTTCCTCATTTATAAAACCATTTAAAAATGCGCTTTTAACATTCATTTGAAAAAGCTTGAAGTCGTGATAACATGCATATGCAAGTAACATCCTAATAGGGAGGTTCTGCGGTACGGCGCCTAATATGCGGCTAATATACGGCGTAACCGGCTATGGAGGTGACTGGTTAAAGATCATGTTTCCGGTAAAAGTTACCGATTATGTTGATCCGAATATCAATATAGTCAGTAGCGCCGAATTTGTTGTTAAGTTGGAGCTGATGGGGACTCGGAAATTTTTGGACTATAACAAAACCGGTAAAATTACCGGTTATGTTGATCCGAATTTCAATATATTCGGTAGCGCCTAATTTGTTGTTTATTTCGAAAGTATCCATACTTTATAAATCATTATCGAAACTTTTTGAACAACAATGTAACCGCGGTTGGAAAAAAATATCGAAAATATCGATATTTTTTTAAGAGCGTGCGCAAAAGAATCGGTACAATTAAAGATCATGTTTCCGGTAAAAGTTACCGATTATGTTGATCCGAATATCAATATATTCGGTAGCGCCGAATTTGTTGTTAAGTTGGAGCTGATGGGGACTCGGACATTTGGACTATAACAAAACCGGTAAAATTACCGGTTATGTTGATCCGAATTTCAATATATTCGGTAGCGCCTAATTTGTTGTTTATTTCGAAACTATCCATACTTTATAAATCATTATCGAAACTTTTTGAACACCAATGTAACCGCGGTTGGAAAAAAAATCGAAAATATCGATATTTTTTTAAGAGCGTGCGCAAAAGAATCGGTACAATTAAAGATCATGTTTTCGGTAAAAGTTACCGATTATGTTGATCCGAATATCAATATATTCGGTAGCGCCGAATTTGTTGTTAAGTTGGAGCTGATGGGGACTCGGACATTTGGACTATAACAAAACCGGTAAAATTAGCGGTTATGTTGATCCGAATTTCAATATATTCGGTAGCGCCTAATTTGTTGTTTATTTCGAAAGTATCCATACTTTATAAATCATTATCGAAACTTTTTGAACACCAATGTAACCGCGATTGGAAAAAAATATCGAAAATATCGATATTTTTTTAAGAGCGTGCGCAAAAGAATCGGTACAATTAAAAAAATTCTACATAACCGGTTACATTATTAATTCATATAATGTAACCGGTAAATCTTTACCGGATTTATTGTTTGGTGTCGAAAGAATTGAAACAATTCATATTAATTCATAATGATATAACCGGTTAAAAGTATCTACTCTCCCACTCGCCTTTGTATTGCTTGCATTTACAGAAAACCTAAGAGAGGAGAGTATTTGAAATCGATCCGAGTTTGGTTGCATTTACAGAAAGCCTAATTTGTTGTATCAGAATCGAAAGGAAAGGTTTTGGGTTTGGGGACTTTGAAGTAAAAGGTATGTTGTCGAAACCCTAGTTTTTTGGTAATGTAGTATTGGGTAGTTGGGGATAATGTTTTGGGTTTAGTGATGTTGAAGTAAAATCGGAATTTGGATCGACTCCTCGATATAGGTCGAAATTGTGTAATTATATTTAGGAAAAAAAATATCGGAACTTTGTTCTGAAAACTTATCGGTAGAAATTAATAATGTCGGTAGAAATTATATATCGAAACTTTTGTCAGAAAACTGAAGCGAGCGAGATGGGTTCTATGGATCATGAAGATGTTGTTCAAGATGAGACTGAAATGATTCAAATGGAGGCGGAGAGAGTAGATAGGGAGGAAAATCCGAAGAAACCAAAGGGTGGATTTCTGTACTTCTAGTAAGTAGAAATTGTGAAATGATTAATCTATAAATTGTAATTGGATGAAAGTATTTAAGAACATTTAAACTTTCCTATCATGACAGTATTGAAGAATGTCAGAGGATGAGGGATTGTGGGACTTACACTGTCGGTTCGG
The DNA here is from genome assembly GCA_030270665.1 of Hibiscus trionum. Lineage (NCBI taxonomy): Eukaryota > Viridiplantae > Streptophyta > Magnoliopsida > Malvales > Malvaceae > Hibiscus > Hibiscus trionum. The sequence goes on from BSYR01000046.1 coordinate 2,182,956, forward strand.
TATGTAAATTGAAATTATAGTGAATATATTGGAGGTTGAATATTTTGATTGTTTATGGTTTATGCATAATTTGCAGGTGAGAGACGTGGTGGCGAAAAAATGGTACACGATGAGTGAAACTGAGAAGCAACCATTCAACATGTTGTCCATAAATGCTAGAGAAAACTATGAGGCGAAGAAGAAGAAGAAGAAGGTATTCATTATAGTTGTAAATATTTTGATAAATGATATATAAAAACTCTGACATTATATGAATATTATTTACATAGGAAGTGTCGACTAGGTGTAGCATAAAAAGAGTGCACCACATAGTAGAGGAGTTGAAAGCGAAGGATAAATCAAATCTGTTGGAAGAAATGGGGTTTGGATCTCTTATTGGGATTCAGGACCGACCAATTCGGAGGGAATTGTGTCGGTTGTTGATGGGAGATTTTGATTTGCAGAAGTGTGATGTGCGATACGGAGAATATTCATTTCATTTTAGTGTCCGAATTGTTGAAGCCGTATTGGGGCTACAAAATAAAGGCAGAGTGTGGATGAAGTTATAAAGAGGGAGGATTGGAAATTACTTGTGCAGAAGTATGGCCTAACGTCTAATGTGTCATTTGCTACACTTGAGGACGAAATAAAAAGTGGCAAGTATGAAGGGGATGATCTGAAGGCCCGGGTACTATTGTACATTGTCGGAGTATTCCTTTGTCCAACGGGTGATTCATCCCCGAGCAAGGATAGTATGAAGTTATTGTGCGACTCCGGGTTTAGAGGTGAATTAAATTGGGCTTCATATGTGTATGACAAATTAATTGATGCAATCAAGACTTTTCAAAAGTCCAAAAACCCCTCATACCTCAAAGGATGCATTGCTGTCTTAGAGGTAAACGAGTTGAATATTGGTATTGGTTTAGAAAACTTTGTAAGTAGTTATTATAGAAAATGATAAAGTTTATAGAAAATGCAGGTTGCATTGTATGATTTTTGGTCAGATTCTTCTTGTGTGCCGACATTCCTAAAAACTGGAGTGGCACGCATCACTGCCTGGGGCAAGGAAGAAGTTGTTCGAGTTATGGCAAAGTTAAAGTTGGAATTACCGAAAAAGAAGGTAAGGGTAATGCTCATATTGTTAGATTACTAAGGACTTAAAAAAGAAAGATGCTCTAATAATGTAGTTTATTTGTGAAGGTTGGCGAGGAGGAAGAGGATGAAGAGGAGGAAGAGGAGAAGGTAGAATATAAGGTGAAAGTGAATGAAGGGGGAAGTAAAATTGACATATTGATTGCTGAGTTGGCGGAGGTTAAAAAACTCGTTTCTGATTGTTTGCAAAGACAATCCAGAATCGAACAGGCTATTGAGAGCATAAAGGGGGAAGTAGGGGAAAAGTTTAATGGTGTTGTTAAAGAAGTGGTGGAATTAAGGGGTGAGTTAAAGGGGGTGATTGAAACGGTGGAAAAAAAATTGGATGAGGGGATACATTTAAGTCCTGAAATAAACAAAAAGAGGAGTTATGTTGAGGCAAAATATGATGAACTTATAAAAAATGATGAAGAAAATGTAGAAGAATTGAGTAAGAGGGTGGAGGAAAATATAAGAGAGGTCCACCATGAAGATACGAGGACACCGGATCATGCAATACATGTAGAGCTCGATTCAGGGTGTCCTGCACCAAAGAAGCAGAAGACTAAAAAGGTAAAATGAAGAATACAAATGACATCCGTTGTGATTATTGTGTTGTGGCTAATATCTATTGATATATCGTAGGTTACAAAGGTGAAAATACCAAGTGGAATTGATGTCGTGGAGGCTGCGATGTGTGATTATGTATGGAATAGTGGATTGTTAGAACCATCGTAAGTTATATATATTGCTTTGCGAGTGATATTTAAATAAATGTGGGAAAAATTAATACAAAAAATTGCTTCTATAGAGATGTTATCGTAGATTACGGGCTCGAACACGACACAGTAGGCGACCTTGGCTGCTTAAAACCCGGGGAATGGCTAATAAGTCCGATTATTAATTTGAAAGGCTGGTTGTTGGGTTACGATTCGATGAGGAAAAGTTCAGCGAAGCGGAAGATTTTCTATCTACCATCCGAAATTGTGGTAAGTTACAGTTTTACACATTTTCGTGTCCAATTTGTTCATGGCTGGTCAATTAATAGAGATTGTTTTTTAAAATGCAGACCGGGTTGATAATGGACGGTCAAAATGCACCGAATCTTATAAGCTTCTTTTCTAGAACATTGATGGACCATAATAATTTCACCGATTGTGACATGGTAAGATATTTTTGCGTACATGTTGCTAGAAAAATCCTCTAATATCTTGTGTGACAATTGTTGTAGATCTTCATGCCAATAAACGATTCGAATAATCATTGGTGTCTCTTGGTGTTGGATATGGTTGATCGTGTAGCATCGTTTCTTGATAGTCTACATAGATCTCCCCGGCACAAGACTAGAGTGGAGCAAACCAAGAAAACAGTATGTGTCGATACATTTTGTAATTTATAATGCATAAATTCTTCGTAATCTAATTTTAATTTTTTTTTGACGCAGTTGGAATGTTTACATAAATTTAGTGAGGACGAGGCGTTTTGTGCCCAATTTGGGACGATTAAGGTACCACCGAGGGATTTAAAATTCGTGGTCCGTAAGACGAAGGTGCAAACGAACGGGTATGAAATTTGAGTATTTAATAAGTCAAAAAATTCATTGTGCTTATCTACTATTTGACATTTTGCGTCATTATAATAAACATGATTGCGGAATGTATGTGGTCATATGGATGGAAGCTATTTCTGAAGGGAGGTCACCGGATGATTTGGTAAGTGGTCCGAAAAGGACTTTATTTTTAATAAATTTTGGCACTGACATTGACTCCTAATTTGAATGTAGGTTGTTGGGGATTTTGATCGCCCGGGAGTTTTAAACGATCTCGTAAATCACGATTGTAATAGAAGGAGAGCGAAGTTCACAACTGCTTGCCTGGAACGTATGAAAACATAATTATGTTACCATAATTTTTCCCACTATGTAAATGATGATATCATAGTTAGTTTGTTGTAAATTATGTTAACATATTAGCTTCTTGAAAAAGTGTAGAGACATTCCGTATAAAAAATCCAGAAGAAATCAATACTTATTTTCCTTTATGATGCAATTGTCGATACTCTTGTAAAAATATCGAAACTTTTATACGAAATATATGTATCCTTAGAGTAACAATCCCCGACAAAATCGGAACTTTTTTTCCTTCATTATTAAATTATCGATAACTTTTGACACAGACGGACTGCCATAGCTTAATGGAATTAAAGTTTCGATACTTTTTCTGCCGCTATGAGTAAAAATATCGAAACTTTTATACGAAATATATGTATCCTTAGAGTAACAATCCCCGACAAAATCGAAACTTTTTTTCCTTCATTATCAAATTATCGAAACATTTTGACATAGACGGACTGCCGTAGCTTACTGGAATTAAAGTTTCGATACCTTTTCTGCCGCTATGAGTAAAAATATCGAAACTTTTATACGAAATATATGTATCCTTAGAGTAACAATCCACGACAAAATCGAAACTTTTTTTCCTTCATTATCAAATTATCGAAACTTTTTGACACATACGGACTGCCGTAGCTTACTGGAATTAAAGTTTCGATACCTTTTCTGCCGCTATGAGTAAAAATATCGAAACTTTTATATGAAATATATGTATCCTTAGAGTAACAATCCACGACAAAATCGAAACTTTTTTTCCTTCATTATCAAATTATCGAAACTTTTTTTCCTTCAAATATCAAATTAGCGAAACTTTACCGTTTTCATTACTGAAAAAAACAATGTACCCGGAGACATGTCAATGTTTCCGGTAACGATTAAATCGGAAATATAGGCGGGATTTCTATTTAAACCAGCACTAAACTTAAAGGATTTTATCGAAACTATTGCAGAGAACTCTTCAACTCCAACGACGATTACCACCGTTCAGAGAAATTGCACCGTTCAACCTGGGTAAACTCAACACCGACGAGGACGATTTGTACGATCATATTTACAGGTTAGTAAAAGTGACTGATTTTGCGTACTTTAGGGTTAGGGTGTTGCACGATTTTGGAGTAACCGTTCCTCTTCTGCATATAACAGTTGTAATGGCACCCAAAAAAGGGGTACCCATAAAAGGGGCACTCAAACGGAAGAGAGGTTCTGCTGCCAAGATAAAGACATCTTTGAAATCAAGGTCTGCTGGTCAAGTAAGTTCAAGTTCTTCTGAAGAAAATATGTCTTTTGAATCGCAAAACTTTAGAAGCACCGATGAGAAACTTACATATGATAGCAATTTCAAAACGAGGAAGATTCGTCCAGAACGTGTTATTGACTTGGACTTCTTCTTCGATGAGAAAAACAAATTTGGGTTTAAAGAAACATTTACAAATTGGGGCTGGCTTGAACTGCTTGGTGTAGAACCAAAATATTACCCCAATCTGGTTAGAGTTTTCTACAGTAATGCAAAATTAGACCTCCAGCCTAGTACGGGAAAAATATTAGGAATTACGACTCATGTCATGGGTAAGGAGATATATATAGATGCGTCATCTATTGCTGCTGGTATAGGAGTGAAGAATGTAGGAGATTCCGATGAACATGTTTTAGAACCTACCATGAAACGTGTTGATCGGAATAGTCCCATTAACCTTGGTGCGGAGGGCAGATTGTTCCACCTTCTTGTCACTTGGTTTCTTCGGCCGTCCGGTGGGAAATTTTCACAAATTCGAGATACTGATTACTGGTGGTTGTCTAAATATGAATCAAGAACCGCTCCAAACATAGCAAAACTGATATATGAGACAATTCTACATATAGTGAAGAAGGGTGCTTCCATTACAACCTCACTACCATATGGATGCATAATTTGCCATATATTGAGGAAGGAAGGAGTGGAATTCAATCTTGACTACCCTCTTCGACTATCCCGGAAGATCGACATGATTACCTTGACAAAAGCGGGATACGATTTTATTGAAAACGTCGGTTGGATAAACAAATGTGTAATTCGAGCGGAACAAGGCAACGACCAAGTGGTGACAGTTGAAGCAGAACCCCACGAGCGGATGCAAGAAGATGAGATCGAAGGGGTGATTACCATGAAGTCAGTGATGGCTTACATGGTTCATTTCCGCGAGCATATGGATGCTCGTTTTGGCGATATTAATGACCAAATAGGAAAAATGCGAGCAGATATTTCCTCACTTCGTGCTGACTTCTCCAACTTCCGTAATCAATGGCTTCAAAGCAAATACAAACCCATAGGTAAAATAACCCTTTAAATTTACTATTCACATTCGGTTATTTGACTATTGACATGCTTATAACAGAAGTGGAGAATCCAGTTGTGCATGAAGAGGATGATACGGTGCCTGAAGAGGAGAATGATGAAGAGGTACACAGTTCAGATGATGATGACAGTGAAGACCCCAACAGATATATGATTTCTGTAACACAGAACAAAAAACTTGTCATTTGTGATGTCAACGGAGTCCTTGCATATTATACAAAACAAACTCCCAGAGGTAATTAAATGTCTGCAAATTTGTTTTCGGCTATAAAGAAAACAATAATGTTGAATTTTTTTTCATGTTGTAGATGTTATACTGAGGCCAGGTGTAGAAGAATTTATGCAATTTTGTTTAGAGAATTTTTTTGTTGGAATATGGTCATCGAAGTTGAGGTTAGCACCGTTATGATTAAAATTGTTAACATTTAACGTTGACCTCTTAAAGATTTTGAAGTTTATCGTGGTAATTGTTCACGATTGCAGGCATAACATTGACCTTGCTCTTAACAAACTACCCGTACAATATGAACGATATATATTCATCTGGGTAAGATGCTTCTTATTTGGCACTGACATTGAATTTGTTATGATTCTTACAAATTTGTGCTTTACAATTTACTATAAACAGGATCAATCAAAGTGCAAAGAGGAAGAGGAATACACCTTCTGCAAAGACTTGCATCAAGTTTGGAATGAGTATCCTCAATTCAAAGAGGAGAATACACTGTTGGTGGATGATTCTACCGAGAAAATGAGGCATAATCCAGTGAGTAATATTTTTGACATTCAATTTATTAATAACGTAATATGCTATTATTTTGTTAATTTATGTTTTCTGTATAGGAATACAGCTACATATGTCCGCATCCCTATAACCAATCATCTTGCAACGACAATGCGTTAGGTATGACAGTTACATATGTGACTTATTCCATTGGTTTATTTATATATTGAAGATGTTGACAGTCTGCTAATTTGGCTTATTTTTATATATCCACAAAAAAGGGCGGAAGCATCCGAGAATTTTTCGAAAAGTTGGCGAATGACCATAGTACTGTACCCGAATTTGTTAAAAATAACCCTTTAGACATTTGAATGTTATATCATATTGTTGTAACTTGTATGTAGTCACAATGTGTGTTGATCGGTACTTGCTGTATTCCAAATGTCCTCCTTGCCCTGAGACATAAACAAGTGATTGATATTAAAATTAACCATAAACAAACAATTGAAGACAATATGTTGTAGAATAGATAAAGTAACTTACATTACAAGACTCATCTCCGGGGCCGTAGGACCATTCCGCATCATTGTCAAAAAAGTCACTCGAGGTAGGTTGTGTACAAGAATCCAGACCCAGCTTTAATTTAGGACACGTTACTCTGTTATGTCCCTCAATGTTGCAGAAAGAGCATTGCCTACTTTTCTTCTGGACCATCTTCTTTTGGACTACTTTTCTCTTTCCTGTTCTTCGTTTAGGGTCGCCAACGCGAACTCCATTATCAACATTTCGTCGTTTACTTGAATCTTTCAAACCGAACGAGTGTTCAAATTCGGCAGTTAGTCTTTTCATCTCATCTCTTGCGGTTATGAAAGATGCATCTGTCTTTGATGCAAAGTAGCATAAACGACTTGACGTTGCACGTAGGGCCGCAAACCGTGCCATTTGCATAGCTTCAGGTGCTACATTGAAGTCAAGGAAACTTGGTGCAGCAGCCTTCGCCTCCTTGGTCCATCGAGTTAGAATCAACGACTTTGGAATACATGTGTAATCCAAGTGCTTCAGAACATGCAGTTGATGGGAACATGGAATTCCTACTGTCTCAAATTTCCTACACGAGCATGTGACAGATTCCGAGACAACATCAACAGATACGTCAAATCTAATGTTCTTTTCCTTGTACTTTGACAGAACAAAATGCATACACTCATCTGATAAGGACTGAATTTGTTCGTCAATCCGGTACAAGGTCTCCTCTTGAAGTTCTTCTTGGAAGATACCAAATGATGCTCGCGTATAAATTTCACCACCATTGCTTTCTAGGTCTTTGAGTTTAGTGATCTGGAAGGGCGTTGTCTGCGAACTTAAGCAATCTGCTTGCAACTCGTTGATACGAATTTTACCAATAGTTTGTTCAATTGTACGAACTACGTCTACATATGTCTTCTTCTGTATCAGGGCACGTCCGAGTGCAGCATTCAAGGACTCGCATCTTTGTGTGGATCGCAAATTCGCAAAGAAATGACCCGTTTGATATGCTTGAGCCCATAAGTTCCGAGTATTTCCCTTCTCTATCACCCATGGATGGTTTTCGACGTTGAATTCGGAAATCACCCTAGACCATTCACTATCAAATTCGCTGGTTGTCCACCACGAACTCATACATCTATTAAATGTTGTGCTAAATTTGCTGTCAGCAATGTTAGCTTGTACATTGCGAGATAGATGCCAGGAACATAATCTGTGCTTCGCATAAGGGAAAACACATTTGATAGCCCTCTGCATTGCCCTATCCCCATCTGTCACAACTGAAAGAGGCGCTTTATTCATCATGGCTTGTAGAAAATTTCGCAGCACCCACTCGAACGATTGAGTCGTTTCATCAGCTATGATCGCAGTAGTAAATACTATTGTGCTATGGTGATGATTGACACCGACAATAGGCATAATTGGTCGTGCATAGTAATTACCTTTGTAAGTTGTGTCGAACGCAATAACATCACCGAAGCAAGTGTAATCTGATCTCGATGTTGAATCAGCCCAAATAAGATGCTGCAATGCCCCTGATTCATCTGTGGAGTATGTCATAAAAAACCCCGAATCATCTTCTTTCTTGTAATCAAAGTAAGCAATAAGTGCATTCACATCCCCATTGACAAGCTCCTTTGCTTTACCTCTATCAAGTGCATTGTACAGGTCTTTACTAGTAAATCCAACATTATGAAATCCCCCTGCCTGATTCATGAAATATTTCATTACCTTTGATGTACCTACACCAACATCTTTCAACGCTGTTGCCTCAGCCACATCAGACTCAGTCACACCTCTATTTGAACGCATAAATGGTGTCATAAAAGGTGTGCACAATGCATGATTATGTTCGTGGAAAGACTTACTTATAACCCACTGATCTTTTGTTGTTGTTGCTGTGACAACGATTTTGGCCTTGCATCCTGTTCGTGTGAGTGGCGTATGAGATCGTTGACGATTAACAGTTCCGACTTTCGTACACCTAAACCCTTCTTTTGAACAACAAAATTCATGTGTCTTCACATTCCCTTCGCCATCCAGCCGTGTTGTTCCTCGACGTGCACTAAAACCATGTTTTATTGTGTATGCCTTGTAAAAATTCCATGCTTCCTCACGTGAAGAAAAGAGCTGACCTACCAACCGTTCCGAATCATCAATGGTCAACTGTTCGTCTTGCAAATTCCCGCTACCATTAACATCGTTGGATGGAGTACCTTCCATTTTCTTAAACACGATTTTTTGAAGTGGTCCAACCTTTTCCTGTAAATGACTTCTGTTGTCGTTGTGTTGCTTTCATTTTCAGGTAGTAAATTCGGTAGGTTGTGGTGGTTGATGGTTGTTGAAAGCATTAAGAGCATTTATTTCTTCCTTCCTACAAAGTTAACGTGCAATAAATTGTAGTCTATTATCGATACAATTTCCCCGCCTACTGAAAAAGTTTCGATCCTGTTGTAAAATTCCATGATCCGTTACCAAATCTGCGCGAAAATATCGATTCTTCCTGTCCTTCACGATAAAATATATCGATACTTTCAGAAACAATGAATTCTCATAGGTTGCTGTAACTAAAGTTTCGATACAATTATTCCCCTTTCTGAAAATGTTTCGATACTTTTGTTAAATTCCTTGATACGTTACCGAATCTGCTCGAAAATATCGATTCTTTCTGTCCTTCACGATAACAATTATCGATACTTTCAGGCACACAGGATTGTCCGAGGTTACTGGAACTAAAGTTTCGATACATTTTTCCAACGTACTTAAAATGTTTCGATCCTGTTGTAAAATTCCATCATAACAACACGAGTCTGATCGATACTTTCTGTCGGTTACTATAAAATTATCGATACTTTCAGGCACAAAGGATTCTCTGAATTTACTTATTAAAGAATACATGTTGAAAGTTTTCTTAAATGAAATGCGAATTAAAGTTTTCATTCCACTTAAATTTGCTTATGTGGTGTTTTTCTTTCCTATAAATACCCACGAATTCCACCATCATTTACTCATTCCAAATTCTCTCTAAACACCAAATCTTTTGCTCACCTTATGGCAAAATTTCAGGCAACATTTCATTTTCTCGATACTCATTTTCAGTCAACAATCACCGCCAAAATGTCATAGAAAGATTTAATACAGTTGACAACAATCGAGGTTAGTAAACACGGCGACAAACATATTTCTTCCATGGAATGTCGAATCCCAACACCGTCAGCAAACGAAACGCACTACGTTATGAAGCTTACGAACGAAACAGACGTTCGTAACATGTATAACCGTCTCAATTCCGTCGGAGCTACAGACGTCGATTTACATGTTAAGTTTGACGACGTCAACGCCGGCGAAGGTAGTTCGTCTGCACCCGTACAACCTGATCCGAACACTGAACACACACAGTCTTCACCGGATGTTGATGCGGCTGCGGACGAGCTGCAACTTTTTATGTACAGGCGTCGACAAAGAAAACAACAGCTGATCGAAGAACTAAACCTAAGTTCAGACGTGTCCACTGACTACGATGATTCAGATTAACAATAAACTTCTGAAATTATCTTCCAATTATGTTATATGACGTCTTATTTCATCCTTTATCCCTTACTTGTCCACTGCCTCCAAATAAAGTTTCGATACATTATTCCCCCTTTCTGAAAATGTTTCGATACTGTTGTAAAATTACATGCTACGTTAGCAAATATGGTCGAATTTATCGATACTTTAATCCTACTTGCAAACAATTATCGATAATTTTAATTCACATATGGATCCCCATTGCATACTGGAACAAAAGTTTCGATACGATTTACACACTATTAATAAAAAACCCGATACTTTTGAGAGAAGATCAATGTTTCTGGTACGAATATCGTTCGAAAATATCGATGCTTTTACAAAAATATCGATAATTAACAAAAACTAAAGGCTTCCCATAGCTTAATGGGAACAAGATTTTCGATACTTTTTTCTATGTTTTAATGTAATTATCGAAACGTTTGCAAAAACATTAATGTTTCCGGTATATTTTTACTGTATTTTTTATTCATTACATCAATGTATCCGGTTTAGTATTACCGTTTTCATTATACACTTCTACAACTTTGCATTCCAGTGTTATGTCATTTCACTTGTATCACATGCACCGTTTACTGCTCATCTTGTATAAAGCTGAAACCCATAATCCCCGGAACGAATCTGATTCTTTATTTTCAGTATCGTGTCTTTTCACTTGTATCACGCATGCACCCTTCATGACCTTCATTTATTGGGTAGTTCTCCTAGTTCTACTCATTTATTTCTATAACCCCGGGAAACGAGGAGAAGAAGGAATCCGATTCTACCTTTTCAGTTTCGCGTCTTTCCAATGTTTCACATGCACCGTTCTGTTCATGTACCTTCTCCTCATTTATTTCTATAACCCGGGAAACGAGGAGAACGAACGAATCTCTGCCTTTTCAGTCTCATGCATTATCACTTTCCCTCCCAAACGGAATTTGCCTATAAATTAACAACTCCTCTATTTACTCTTCACAACATCTTCAAATTAATCTACTCAACCCTTTCCTTTACTTTTATAATCAGTTCTCTTTCACAATCTTCTATTATACAATGAGTTCAAGCAGAAGTTCGGGTAAAAATCCTCAGCCTTTGGCAAAGAGGAAGATTGATTTCGAGACATCATCAAACAGTGATGATGATTTCTATATTGATTCAGATTCTGATAATGACGAACAACTAAGCCACGAGGCTTTGAAATCCAGCAAATGCTTCAGGAGTTTCTTCGAGGCCTTCGATCGAATGCACTCTGTCAACGACCCTACTACGAAATGGCTGTGTCCAGCATGCCACGGAGGTCCTGGTGCCTTCAAGTCGTTTGGTGGCCTTCAGTCCCTACTCACCCATGCAAAAACCAAAGGAGGAGAAAAGCTGAAAATTCATCGCCTCCTGAGTCAGATGTTGGAGGAGGAATTGCGAAGAAGGGGTACTTCGGCCACTCCTCAACCTCAACGTCAAGCTTCAGGCCAATGGAGTGGTCTGATTAATGATGCTGCTATTGTCTCCCCCCCCCCCGCCTTCAAGCAACCAGGAACCTCATCACCAAATACTCTGGCCACCCATGGTGATGATTATGAACACACAGCTTCATAGAGATGGAGATGGGAAGGTAGTTATATAACTTCTCTGAATTATGTTTTCATTAATATTATATTTTAATACTTAACTTGTTTTTTAAATTTTCTGCTTGCTTCAGTGGATTGGTATGGGAAACCAACAGCTTCTCGACCATTTCAGTTCCTATGGTGCTGTTGCCAAGGCTCGCCATTCATACGGTCCACAAGGCCATCGTGGGATGAGCCTTCTGATTTTTGAGAGCACAGCAAGAGGTTATCTAGATGCTCAGCGTCTGCATAACCAGTTTTCTGCCCAAGGTTTCGGGTTAGATGCTTGGCAACGTCATGCTCCATCCCCTCCTTCCAGCCAGCGCCAACTATATGGTTACATGGCTGAAAAAGAAGACATACACATCTTCAACCGCCATCTCCAAGGTTAGAATTCTCTATCATTTTCTTCTTTTATTAATAACAAGATAAACTTCTGCTCATACTTATGCAAAAAAAAATTTGTTCATTAGGCAACCAAAAGGTCAAGTTTGAGATGTGACCATATGCACAGATGGTTGGACAACAAGCTGGTGCTGGAACAAGTTCCATGGGTGGCAGGGGGACTTGAAGGGAGGAGTCTTTTTTTTCTTCTCAATTTCTTTTTTTCTTTCCGTTGCCGTCTAATTTGTTGTTAATATTTTGCTTTTGTAATCTTTTTCCTTCATTCTAATTCATATAAACGATTTAATAGAAGTATCCATAATTTTTATAAATTTTCCATACTTTTTCGAAAGTATTCATACCTCTGATAGAAGTATCCAAACATTTGATATAAGTATTCATACTTTGCCTGCAAGTAAAAGAAAGTATACATACTTCTAATAAACGTATCGAAACATTTAATATAACTATCCATATGTTTTATTTAAGTATCCATACTATCGACCCACAATTGAACCAGTTCCAATGTTTTTATTAAAATATTGATAACAAGTTTCGTTAAACTTTTCAAAAGTATGGATACTTTCGAAATCAATATATCCGGTACCGCTTACCGAATACATTATAACAAATTAGACGCTACCGGTTTTTTATGTCTGACCGTTAACTTCAAATTACCGGTTACCATTATTTATTCATTTTTTTACTGTTTTTTTACCGGATACATCATTTCATATCAACATATCCGGTACCGCTTTACCGAATACATTATATACCTTATCATGTTTCCGGTAACGCCGTATATTAGCCGTATATTAGGCGGCCGCATGCTAGAAAAATCCATCCTAATAGCCTCCATTCTAGCTACGGGTGCATAAGTTTCATCAAAATCGATTCCCTCTTCTTGAGTGCAACCTTGTGCTACTAATCTAGCTTTATTCCTCACAATGTTACCACTCTCATCTAGTTTGTTCCTAAAGACCTGTCACATCCCAAAAACCGGTCTAGTCGGAATTAAGTTCCGGTGACCGAATATTTTTTTTTATCGATTAAATAATTTGTTCGATCTTATTTAGATTATTCGAGATAATTTATAAATCAAGGTCAAGTTCCAGCAAATTAATATTTTCATTTCGATTAAAGGTTGGTTCGATTGGGTATCCAAAATAGATTAAATAGTTAGTTTATTATTATTATTATTATTATTATTATTATATATATATATATAAAAAGATTGAAAAGTTGGTGGATTGCCGTGTAAGGCATACCACTTGACAAATTGGTGTATATAATATTAGGCAAATTGGCCACTAAATCAACTAGTACAATTATTGAATAAACAAAGGGGTAGTGGGGGGAATAGTGACATCAAAAATTAGTATAAAAAGGGGGGATGGATGAGTGAAATTACACGGCAAAATTGAAGGAAAAGATTAGTAGGATACGATCCAATGTTTGATTGGTAGTCCGATATTTTCGATATAGTAATATCGAATTTCTGCCGACGACGGGGTAAGCTCAAATCTCTAGTTAGTTTAAGTTTCGGTATCGGCTTTGATTAATATTTTTATATATATATTCGATACTGTCTTATCGATTTTAATTAATTTTTATCGTAGTACTCGAGGTAGATTCAGGTCAACTTTCAAGCCCAATAAATAAAAATAAAGCACCGGTCTGTCAAGGTGAGTGTAGATGCATTTGTCTCGGGTGACACGGTGTCATTCCGATATTTTTTTATGTTCTGATATGTGGGTATAGTCGTGTCAGGGGTAGGCTCGGTGCCTTCCTATTGCATTAATTATGAATTTATTTGCATCTGGTAAGTACCCTGCATTATTTTGATATGCTTAAAAAAATGATTATATTATGTTATGTTAGTGATATGGATATCTGATCATGTTATGCTTATACTGATATAGAAGCATGCAAATAAGTTAGATTAAATTTATATTTAATCATGACATTCATATTATTGTCAATTTACTATCATGACTACCTCACTAGGCTATGTAAGCCTAACATACGTGTCTCATGCATTTTCAGGACCCTGATAGATTTCCAACCTTTGATCGTGTGGTGCAGTTGCAAGTCACATCTCTACCATATATGTATGATATCTTTCATGAACTCCTAGTAAAGTGGCATATGATCCAACTTTTGTATAAATTGTGTTGTGTAATTTAATAATGTGGTTTTATTTTAGAAATCTAGAAAAGTCCTATTAAATAAATGTTGGAACAATAATAATGATAGATACGAATAATTTTCTAATAAAAATGATTAGAAAAGACTCTAAGATTTTTGTGAGTTGTTAGGCTCATTTAAATTTGTAAATAATTTTAGTAAGATAATAAAAAGAAATAGATTTGAATATTTTACAAAATAGCCACTAAATATTGCATCGTCTAATCAGGTAGATAAATGACCTCCGATAGTAATGAGGTTTTACAGGCTAATAACTAGTAAGTTTATTTTCAGTATATTTTCACGAATTTCAGATAAAGACCTTTAATTTGTGAAAATTACAATTTAGTCCCTAAGTTTGAAAAAGTTTGAAATTGACCCCAATTTGAGTAAGTTGTTAATAAGTTAAGTGTTAAGTATTAAAAGAGATTAATAAAAATGTTATGAAATGATTTTTTGAACTTTGAATTTATGTCTCCGATCACCGCATCGTTTCCGGTAGCGCTCTCTGACCCGGTTCTCTACCAGGCCGGGAAGGGGGTGTTACATTTGTGGTATCAGAGCTAGAGTTTAGTCGATTCTAGGACTAACCAGGCATTCGTTAACGAGTCTATGTCTCATATGCCACTTAGGAGTTGATTAAATATGTATTTTGTGACTTGCAACTTACACGATCTAATTCTTATGTGTGTCTAGACCCAAAATGACCGCTCCTACTATTAGGAAAGAAACAAATGAGCCCGATCATGATTCCTCTTCCACTCGAGGGGAAAATGTGAGGCCAGAACCAAGTACCGAACAAGTGGCTCAGAATGATCCACCCCATCTTCCACCTATGTTATCGGCTCAACAAGACTATTTGATGTCTATGGCCGACATGATAAAACAAGTAGTGGTGTCTCTTCGACAAGAAGCACCTTCCTCATCTGCTGAAGATGCTCAGCAGATCTCTCGAGCTCCAATAGATAAGCTAAAACGTTATCAAGTTTATACATTTACTGGCCAAGATCTGGATAATCCTGAAATCGCAGAATATTGGCTAGAAAATACTTTGAAAGTAATCAACAAGCAACTAAAGTGCCCCGAGGAGCATAAGTTGGAGTGTGCCTTAGCCCTGATTGCAGATGAAGCACAAAGCTGGTGGCACACTGTAACTCTCACTGTACCCGAACATAAAGTAACCTGGGAATTTTTCCTCCAGGAGTTTCGTAAAAAGTATATTAGTGAGCATTACCTCGCTGAAAGACGTAAAAAGTTCCTCCATTTGAAGCAAGGAGGAAGGCCAGTAGAACAGTACATTCATGACTTCTGCAAATACGCTAGATATGGTACTGATATCATCCACACTGAAAAAGAAAATTGTAGAATGTTCATAGATGGCCTCTGCGATGAATTACGTCCTCTTTTTGTTGCTCTGGAAATCGAGGATTTTCAAATACTGGTGAATCGAGCCATTGCAACTGAAGCTTCTCAAAGAGCCTCGGAAAGAAGGAAGGGAAACCAAGCTCGACCTGATAAAAGATTCCGAGAAGATTCCAAACCTCCTCTATCTCAAAAAAGAGGAAGACAGTGGGACCAAAGGTCATCTGCCAATCAACAGCTACCTAACTCTAATTATGTCTCTCAATTTCCATCTGGTGGGACCACTGTTACGCGTACGACCTCAATAAACAGTACAGGAGGCTCTGCCAAAAGTTCTCAGATCCCTCTGTGTAATTTTTGTCAAAAGAGACATTTGGGACAGTGTCGTAAACAGTCAGGTTCTTGTTACCTGTGCGGAGAATCTGGTCATTTCATCCGACAATGCCCCCAAAATCCACAAGCCCCTACCTCTATAGCCTCCCAGAACGTTCCAGTAAAAGGGAGGGGAATAAATCAAGCACCGTCTGGTTCTTCCGGAAGGCCCCACAACAATAATGCTCCTTCAAGAAGCCGAAATCCAAAGACCTCAGCCCAGATGTACCATGTTCGAGGCCGCGAACAAGAAGACGACCCTGATGTTATTGCAGGTACGGTAGAGTTAGGTTCTGAATTTGTTTATGCTTTAATAGATCCAGGCTCCACGCATTCCTTTATTAGTGAACCTTTGATTGAAAAATACGCCTTAAAATGTGATCATGTTGCTTCCGAAATACTTGTGTCAAACCCATTAGGAGATAGTGTAGCAATCCAAAAGATCTGTAGATCTTGTCCCCTAAAAATCCAAGGAATTCCTTTTCCGGCCAATTTGATGGTCTTACCCTTTAATGAGTTCGACCTTATCCTTGGCCTAGATTGGCTAGCTGAACATCAAGCATGGGTAGATTGTTCTAAAAAGAAATTATATCTCCGTGGACTAGGTAGAGAAAGCATCACCTTAATGAAATCTAAATGTCAGAGTAGTCTTATGTGTGCCTTAGAATCTACGAAAGAACTAAAGCCTGAAGATATACCCATAATAAGAGATTTTCCTGACGTATTCCCTGAAGAACTTCCGGGACTCCCTCCTATACGTGAAGTTGAGTTTGGGATAGAAGTTCAACCTGGAACTACTCCAATTTCTATCGCTCCATACAGAATGGCTCCAATGGAGTTAAAGGAATTGAAGGCCCAAATCCAAGACCTTGAAAGTAAGGGGTTTATTCGACCGAGTTCCTCACCCTGGGGAGCACCGGTTTTATTTGTGAAGAAGAAAGATGGATCGATGCGCTTATGCATCGACTATCGACAACTGAATAAAGTAACAATAAAAAATAAGTACCCGCTTCCTAGAATAGACGACCTATTTGATCAACTAAAGGGTGCTTCTGTCTTTTCTAAGATAGACCTCCGATCTGGTTACTATCAAATGCTCGTGAAGGAACCAGATGTTTCAAAAACAGCCTTTCGAACCAGATATGGTCATTACGAATTCTTGGTGATGCCTTTTGGGCTCACCAATGCTCCTGCAGCCTTTATGGATCTGATGAACCGAATATTTCGACCTTATCTTGATAAATTTGTCGTTGTCTTCATAGACGACATTTTGATCTATTCGAAAGATTCTGTTACTCACGAAGAAAATCTTCGGATTGTACTCCAAACCCTCCGTGAAAAACAGCTCTATGCCAAATTTAATAAATGCGAGTTTTGGCTGACCGAAGTATCTTTTCTCGGTCATGTGATATCTTCCGCGGGAATTCAAGTGGACCCAAAGAAGATTCAAGCCATTCTCGAATGGATACCCCCGAAAAACGTGGGAGAAATTCGTAGTTTCCTGGGTCTTGCAGGATACTATCGTAGGTTCGTTAAGGGGTTCTCCTTGATTGCTTCACCCCTAACGAAGCTTCTCCGCAAAGACATTCCTTTCATGTGGACAGTGGACCAACAACGGAGTTTTGACCAGCTTAAACAAATCCTCACCCACGCTCCTGTCCTAGTACAACCGGAACCAGGGAAAGATTTCACAGTATACAGCGATGCATCCCATCAAGGACTGGGCTGTGTCTTGATGCAAGAAGGTAAGGTTATAGCCTATGCCTCACGTCAACTCAAACCACATGAGCTTAATTATCCAACTCATGACCTTGAGCTAGCTGCGGTTGTGTTCGCACTAAAGATCTGGCGACATTACCTCTATGGTGAAAAGTGTTATCTTTTTACTGACCACAAAAGCCTGAAATACCTTTTGACCCAAAAAGAATTAAACCTTCGTCAGCGTCGTTGGATGGAGCTTTTGAAAGATTATGATTTGGTAATTGATTACCATCCCGGTAAAGCAAATGTGGTGGCAGACGCTCTTAGCCGGAAGCCCACTTCTTCTCTTAGATGTTTAAACGCTCACTTTCGGCTCATGAAGCGTGGCAAGTTATTAGCCGAGCTCAGGGTACAATCGACCATTGTGTCCCTGATTAAAGCACTTCAAGAAGATGATGAGGAGTTGCAACCTATTTTAGCCCGAATCAAGGATGAACCGGACCCTGATTTTGCCATAAATTCTGACGGCTTGTTATGCTTTCGTAATCGTATATGTGTTCCAAACAATGATGATCTTCGGAACCAGATCCTGCGTGAAGCACATGCTAGCCCTTTTTCTATTCACCCCGGAGCTGTTAAGATGTACAAGGATCTAAAAGAGATCTACTGGTGGTCTGGTATGAAAAGTAAAATCACAGATTTCGTAGCAAGGTGTTTGACTTGTCAACGGGTTAAAGCCGAACATAAAGTACCGACGGGACTCCTTCAACCCATTGAGCTGCCACAGTGGAAGTGGGAACGTATCACTATGGATTTTGTAAGCGGATTACCTCCGACTCCAAAGAAAAACAACGCAATCTGGGTCATCATAGATCGATTTACCAAGTCAGCTCACTTTCTTCCTGTAAGAATGGACTTCAGCTTATCCAAGCTAGCAGAGTTGTATATCAGCGAAGTTATACGCTTGCACGGAGTTCCAACATCAATAATTTCTGATCGAGACCCACGGTTTGCATCTCGATTTTGGAGAACCTTGCAAGAGGCATTGGGAACTAGAGTACATCTCAGTACTGCATTCCATCCCCAAACCGATGGCCAATCTGAAAGGGTTATTCAGGTAACCTCGTTATTTTCTTTCTTTAATCATAAGCTAGGTATCCTATATCAATTACGATCTTCCTTGTAGATTCTGGAAGATATGCTCCGAGCCTGCATTATTGATTTTGGGAAAAATTGGGAGAAATCCCTACCCTTAGTGGAATTTTCCTATAACAATAGCTATCAGTCGTCTATTCAGATGGCTCCTTTTGAAGCGTTGTATGGCAGAAAATGCAGAACTCCTCTGTGTTGGTCCGAACTTGGTGAAAACAAGGTGTTGGGACCACAACTGCTCAGAGAAACAGAAGAGAAAGTTCAAATCATCCACTCTCGATTGAAACAAGCTTTTGATAGGCAGAAAGCTTACGCTGATCTGAAACGAAGAGACATTCAGCATAATGTGGGAGACAAAGTCTTTCTTAAAGTCTCTCCATGGAAGAAAGTATTTCGGTTTGGAAAGAGGGGAAAGCTCAGTCCTCGCTTCATTGGACCTTTTGAAATTACTGAAAGAATTGGCCCAGTGGCTTATCGACTTGCACTTCCCAGCGAGTTCGATAAAATCCACAATGTCTTCCACGTGTCAATGCTCAGAAAGTATAGATCTGATCCATCTCATATCTTAGAGCCGGAAGAATTAGAGCTGAATCCTGACTTGTCTTACGAAGAGGAACCAATCCAGATTCTGGATAGAGAAATCAAAAGGCTCAGAAACAAAAATGTTACATTGGTTAAAGTCTTGTGGAGAAATCACAGGAGGGAAGAAGCAACATGGGAACCTGAGGACACGGTGAAAAAGCAATATCCTCATCTATTCGATTCAGGTAAAAATTCGAGGACGAATTTTCTTAAGGGAGGGTGAATTGTCACATCCCAAAAACCGGTCTAGTCGGAATTAAGTTCCGGTGACCGAATATTTTTTTTTATCGATTAAATAATTTGTTCGATCTTATTTAGATTATTCGAGATAATTTATAAATCAAGGTCAAGTTCCAGCAAATTAATATTTTCATTTCGATTAAAGGTTGGTTCGATTGGGTATCCAAAATAGATTAAATAGTTAGTTTATTATTATTATTATTATTATTATTATTATTATTATTATATATATATATATATAAAAAGATTGAAAAGTTGGTGGATTGCCGTGTAAGGCATACCACTTGACAAATTGGTGTATATAATATTAGGCAAATTGGCCACTAAATCAACTAGTACAATTATTGAATAAACAAAGGGGTAGTGGGGGGAATAGTGACATCAAAAATTAGTATAAAAAGGGGGGATGGATGAATGAAATTACACGGCAAAATTGAAGGAAAAGATTAGTAGGATACGACCCAATGTTTGATTGGTAGTCCGATATTTTCGATATAGTAATATCGAATTTCTGCCGACGACGGGGTAAGCTCAAATCTCTAGTTAGTTTAAGTTTCGGTATCGGCTTTGATTAATATTTTTATATATATATTCGATACTGTCTTATCGATTTTAATTAATTTTTATCGTAGTACTCGAGGTAGATTCAGGTCAACTTTCAAGCCCAATAAATAAAAATAAAGCACCGGTCTGTCAAGGTGAGTGTAGATGCATTTGTCTCGGGTGACACGGTGTCATTCCGATATTTTTTTATGTTCTGATATGTGGGTATAGTCGTGTCAGGGGTAGGCTCGGTGCCTTCCTATTGCATTAATTATGAATTTATTTGCATCTGGTAAGTACCCTGCATTATTTTGATATGCTTAAAAAAATGATTATATTATGTTATGTTAGTGATATGGATATCTGATCATGTTATGCTTATACTGATATAGAAGCATGCAAATAAGTTAGATTAAATTTATATTTAATCATGACATTCATATTATTGTCAATTTACTATCATGACTACCTCACTAGGCTATGTAAGCCTAACATACGTGTCTCATGCATTTTCAGGACCCTGATAGATTTCCAACCTTTGATCGTGTGGTGCAGTTGCAAGTCACATCTCTACCATATATGTATGATATCTTTCATGAACTCCTAGTAAAGTGGCATATGATCCAACTTTTGTATAAATTGTGTTGTGTAATTTAATAATGTGGTTTTATTTTAGAAATCTAGAAAAGTCCTATTAAATAAATGTTGGAACAATAATAATGATAGATACGAATAATTTTCTAATAAAAATGATTAGAAAAGACTCTAAGATTTTTGTGAGTTGTTAGGCTCATTTAAATTTGTAAATAATTTTAGTAAGATAATAAAAAGAAATAGATTTGAATATTTTACAAAATAGCCACTAAATATTGCATCGTCTAATCAGGTAGATAAATGACCTCCGATAGTAATGAGGTTTTACAGGCTAATAACTAGTAAGTTTATTTTCAGTATATTTTCACGAATTTCAGATAAAGACCTTTAATTTGTGAAAATTACAATTTAGTCCCTAAGTTTGAAAAAGTTTGAAATTGACCCCAATTTGAGTAAGTTGTTAATAAGTTAAGTGTTAAGTATTAAAAGAGATTAATAAAAATGTTATGAAATGATTTTTTGAACTTTGAATTTATGTCTCCGATCACCGCATCGTTTCCGGTAGCGCTCTCTGACCCGGTTCTCTACCAGGCCGGGAAGGGGGTGTTACAAGACCCATTTAGTTCCTATAGTAGATTGATTACTAGGCCTATCAACTAATGTCCAAACATTACTTCTCTCAAATTGATTTAACTCTTCTTGCATAGCCATAATCCAAAAGTCATCTTTTAATGCTTCTTTTATATTCTTAGGCTCTATGCATGAGATAAATACAACATGGTTCATAAGTTTAAGAGAAGATCTAGTGGTTACCCCCTTGGATGGATCACCCAAGATTTCACCACCTTTGACATAGTTGAACTCCCTTGGGTAGCTCACTTCCTTTTCCTCAAGAGCTAAGTCCTTCAAGGCTTCAAGAGGTGGATCTTGTGTATCCTCTTATTTTGTTGGAATCTCATCCTCCTTTGAAGTTTGTCCTCCATCAAAGGCATTAATGATTCCTACATCATCATTAGACCTGGCAAACTTAACCCGAGACCCGAAACCCGAACCGAAACCTGATTTTGACCCGAACATGATGATTCGAAGTTGACCTGAAACCCGAACCGAAATGGACCCGAACCGAAATGGACCCGAACCGAATGGACCCGAACCGAATGCTACCCGAACCGAAAGCTGAACCGAATATCGACCCGATTTTAACCCGATTTTAACTCGATTTTGACCCGATTTTAACCCGAATATCTATTTTTAACAATATAATAAATAATAAAATGAAGTATAGAAATTTGAGATCTTGGTGACCAATTTTATAATTTCATCATAAAATATAGCATAAAATTGAAATTGTAGACTAAATTGACAATTTGGAAGTGGAGAAATTTGAGAGTCCAATGACCAATTTTGTAATTATACCATATAAATAAATAGGGGTCAATTTTGGCTAAAAATAAATCTTTGAAATTAAAATGAACAAAAATATCAATATATTAAATTAATAGACTAAATTACAAAGATTAGTTAATTTCAACTAAAAGTAAATTTTTAGAGACTAAATATCACGACGGGGAAGGGATTTCTATATCCGAAGTCTAAACCGTGGGAATACTTGTGACTAAATTAAATTAAACTAAAACTTAAAGTTGACTAAAATGTAACATTTTAAATGCAACATGACCTAAAAAGTAATTAATCTCTAGCTTAAAAAATTGGTGGCTTATTTCCCTCCAAAATTTTGTCTTTTCTCTCTCTATTTTTTCCAATTCTCTTTTTATTTTTTTTTCAATCTAACTTAAAAAATTGGTGGCTTATTTCCCTCCAAAATTTTGTTTTTTCCCTCTATTTTTACCAATTGTCTTTCTATTTTTCTTAATTTAATTGAGTTTCAATTTAGATTAATTTAATTGAAATTTCACATTTAGTTTTAAAATTATTTTAATTATGTCCGTGATTTATGCTTTTAGATTTTAGTTAGTTCAATTAGATCCTAAGTTTAATAAATTAATTCATTTCAGACATTATTATTATTATTATTATTATTATTATTATTATTATTATTATTATTATTATTATTATTATTATAAACTTTGATTTAATATAATTATACAAAAAAAAATTTATATGGATACATGAAGCTTTGATTTAAATATTTAATCAAATTCAAATGCATAGATTAACAAGATGAATCAGAATTAATCTCATACACCAATAACTCTAAACTAAACCATAAATACTAAACCTCAAACCTTTAACCCAACTCAAATCGAATTGGCCCGAAAATTTAAATGTTAACCCGACCCGAAATTGACTCGATTTTAACCCGAACCGAAAGCGACCCGAACGACCCGATTTTGACCCGAACCGAAAGCGACCGATCCAATATTGACCCGACCCGAAAACAACCGATCCGATTTTGACCCGAACCGAATCCGACTCATCACAGACCCGAATTAGACCCGAACCCGAACCGAATCTAGATAGACCCGAAATGACCCGAACCGAAACGACCCAAACCGAACCCGAACCGAATGACCCGATTGCCACCTCTAATCATCATCATCACAAGAATCCTTCATTGGAAGGAGGTTATCATCGAATACAACATGTATAGATTCTTCTAATACTAAAGTTCTCTTGTTAAATACATGATATGCTTTAGAGTTTAAGGAATATCCTATGAAAATAGCTTCATCACTTTTTGCATCAAATTTACCTAAGTTGTCTTTTCCATTATTTAAAACAAAACACTTGCAACCAAATGGATGAAAATAGCTAATGTTAGGCTTTTTAGATTTTAAAATCTAATATGATATTTTCTTTAAAAGTGGCCTAATCATTACTCGGTTTACAATGTAGCAAGCGGTGTTTGTGGCTTCCGCCCAAAAATATTTAGGTAAATTGTTTTCACAAAGCATGGTGCTAGCCATTTCTTGTAAATTTCTATTTTTCATCTCAACTATCCCATTTTGTTGAGGAGTTCGAGGAGCCGAAAAATTGTGGCTAATACCATTTTCATTTAAAAACTCTTTAAACCCTAGATTTTGAAATTTGGTTCCATGATCACTTATAATATGAGAAATTCTAAGTTCAAGATCATTTTGGGTTAATTTTGAAAATGTGATGAATTTTTCTAAAGCCTCATCTTTAGTACTTAAAAATAGAACCCAAGTAAATCTAGAAAAATCATCAACAAGTACAAATGCATAAGATTTACCACCCAAGCTCATAGTCCTAATAGGCCCAAATAAATCCATGTGAATAAGTTGTAAACACCTACTTGTAGAAACATCATTAATGGATTTAAAGGATGACTTATGTTGTTTACCCTTAGAGCATGCATCACAAATTTTGTCATTTGAGAACTTGATTTTGGGTAAACCTCTAACTAGATCTAGGGAAACTATTTTTTCTAAAACACTAATGCTAGCATGTCCTAGTTTTCTATGCCATAGCCATGCATCATTTTGATTTTGAGCTACTAAACATGCATGGGATGTATGTATGTCATCTAAATGCACCATGTAAATATTACCTATGCGATGACCTATGAGCATAATATTATTTGATTTAGGGTCTGTTTGTTTCACTGAAAACTGTTTCCGGAAAATGAATTCTGGAAAATGAACTACAGTTGTTGGAAAACTAATTGCAGAAACCATTTTCCGGTGTTTGGATGATGTTGTACAGTTCATTTTACACTGTTTGGTAGAGTTTCCTGAAAATTTCATGAACAATCCACAAACAAGCATCGATAATGGTAAAAACAAGTTCCAATCAAAACATGGTTTAATGTTTAGGTTAGTGTTTAGGGTTTAGGGTTTAGGATATCATTTATGGTTTATGGTTTAGACTAGTATTTAGTGTTTATGGTAGTATTTAGGGATTAGTATTTAAGGTATAGATTTAGGGTTTAGATCAGTGTTTATGGTTTATGTTAGTGTTTAAGGTTTAGGGTTTAGAGTTTATGATTTAAGGTTTTATGGTAACATTTAGGGTTTATGATTTAAGGTTTATGATAACATTTAGGGTTTAGGGTTTAGTTATTAGAGTTTATGGTAGCATTTAGAGTCTATGGTTAATGTTTATGGTTTATCATTTATGGTTTAGGGTTATATTAGTGTTTATGGTTTAGTGTTTAGCTTTTAGTGTTTAAGGTTTAGGTTATCATTTAGAGTTCAAGGTTTATGTTAGTGCTTAGTGTTTAAGGTTTAGTATTTATGTTAGCATTTAGGATTTAGGGTTTAATGTTTATTGTTTAGGGTTTATGTTAGTGTTTAAGGTTTAACATTTAAAGTTTAGGGTTTATGTTAAGGTTTAGTGTTTAGGTTTTAGGGTTTATTGTTTATATTAGTATTTAGGGATTATGGTTTATGTTGGTGTTTATTGTTTATGGTTTAGTGTTTATGTTAGTGTTTATTGTTTATGGTTTAGTGTTTATGTTAGCATTTATGTTTTATGGGTTAGTGTTTAGGGTAAGGGTGTATGCTAGTGTTTGGGGTTTAATATATATGGTTTAACATTTAGGGTTTAAGGTTTATGTTAGCATTTAGTGTTTATGGTTTAACATTTAGGGTTTATGGTTTGTTTTAGGCTTTTGTGTTTATGATATACCATTTAGGGTTTTGTTTTTATGGATCAGTGTTTATGGTTTAGGGTTAGGTTAGTGTTTATGGTTTAACATTTAGGGTTTATGATTTTTAATGTTTAGGGTTTAATATTTATTGGTTAATGTTTTATGTTTAAGGTTTAGGGTTTAGGATTTAATGTTTAAGGTTTAAGGTTTAGGGTTTAGAGTTCAAGGTTTAGGGTTTAGGGTTTAGTTTTTATGTTAGTATTTAGGGTTTAGTTTTTATGTTAGTATTTAGGGTTTAGGTTTTAAGGTTTATGGTTTAAGTTAGTATTTGTAGAGAGAATGAGAGGAAGGAAAGCGACTTACCGAAAATTAATGGGTAAGTCATTTTACACTAAAACAAGGTCTGTTTTCCATTGACTGTAGTTGGTTTTCCGTTGACTTTTTCATTTTCCATGAACCAAACAGCGGAAAGCTGTGAAAACGTTTTCAGGAAAACCAATTACAGGGAAACAAACAGACCCTTAATGTCAACAATTTTGCACCCATTTTTATCAAATAAGACATTAAATCCTTTATCACATAATTGGCTTATGCTCAACAAGTTATGTTTAAGACTATCGACGTACAAAACATTTTCAATAAGAATGGTAGAGTGATTACCTAGGGAGCCAATACCTTTAATGTGACCTTTGGAGTTGTCACCAAATGTCACCACTCCTCCACTTTTTGGCTTTAAGTCCATGAATCTACTCTTGTCTCCGGTCATATGCCTCGAGCATCCACTATCAAGGTACCATGAATTTTGACTTTGTGCTTTGGCCTTGTAGCAATGCTCCCCCTACAAACAAAGATATTAAACTTTTGTTTTTGGTACCCAAATCATTTTGGGTCCACGTGTGTTAGCTTCCAAAAGCTTGGTTCCCTTAAGAATCCAAGGTGACATAGCAACAATATCATTAGACTTGACGAGTTCCTTAGAAACTCATACACTCCTAATCATTTTAGGTCTATTATGTCTAGGGAGGCTACTTTGTTTGTAGTTATTAGTCTTTCTCCTAGGTTGGTTTGTTTTAGACGATTCACCTTTTTCATGCTTCACATTACCAACATTTTTGAAAGACTCTTTGAGCTTGTTAAGCTCATCTAACACCTTTTGGTGTTCACTATTGCATTGAGAAAGAAGATTATTTAGGTCTACATTTTCATCTTGGAATAATTTAAGTTCATCTTTCAAACCTAAAATCTTTTTCTCAAATTTTAAGTTAGCTTGAGAAAGTGAGTCAGTTTTATCATTTAATTTCGAAATAATTTTCTTATTTTTAATGATCGACTCTTTGTACTTCTCAACTAACTCATCATAAACCTCTTGCAACTCATCATATGTATCATGTAATTCATCAAATGTAAAGTCAAAAGATGATGAGTTAGAGGTTACCATGGAGGAATCCTCCTCAAGTGCCATGAGGCAAAGGTTGGCCACTTCGTGTTCGTCATCCTCGGATGACTCATCGTCACTCCAAGTAGCAAGCTTGGCTTTGAGCTTCTTCTTCTTCTTCTCAAAGCTCTTTCTTCTTGAGTTGAGGGCACTCCGAACGAGTGTGACCGGGCGTTTTGCACTCGTAGCAAATGATTTGATCCCTCTCTTCTTCTTTGTTTTTACCCTTGAAGTCCATTTTTCTTTGAATCTTCCTTCCTTGGTTGGACCTCATGAATCGTGAGAATCTTTTGGCTATCATAGCCAATTCTTCTAAATCATCCTCCTCACTAGAAGTGGTCCCCTCATGTAATGAAGCTTTGAGAGCCACTTCTATCTTCTTCTTCTTTTCTACTTCTAGCTTCTCCACTCTTTTCTCTTCCTTTTTCTTTTCATCTTCCCTTCCTTGCTTCATTATCTCATGAGTAAGGAGAGAACCCACTAGCTCATCAAGTTTGAGTGTCTTCAAGTTTTTGGCCTCGATGATGGCGGTTCTCTTCCCATCCCAAGATTTGGGAAGTGAGTAGAGTAGCTTCCAGACAAGTTTGTCTTCCGAGATTGTCTCTCCAAAACCCTTAAGCCCGTTGACGATAGTTGAGAAGCGATCGAACATCTTGGACATGGTTTCGTCGGGCTCCATCTTAAAATTCTCATAACTAAGATTGAGAATTCCAATCTTGGTCTCCTTCACATCACTAGTTCCTTTATAGGTGGTCTCTAGTGTATCCCACATTTTCTTGGCACTTTCAATGGAGGAGACTTTGGAGTAGATATCGGGATCGAAAGAACAAAAGAGCATGTGAAGAGCTTTGTCATTAATTTGGATCTTCTTTCTCTCATCTTCACTCATCTCAATCTTCTTCTTTAGAACCATTTTTCCTTCATCATCCCTCTTCAATGGAATATAGGGACCATCTTCAATGACATCCCAAACAAGGTAATCGTTGGATTTGATGAAGAGGTGCATCCGGTTCTTCCAAAATGGATAGTTGTCACCATTGAAGAATGATGGTTTTGTGGTGGATTGAGACTCGTACATGCTAGACCCAGAGGTAGATGCCATGGCTTGATTTTTGGATGATCACACTCTTCCTAGGAACTCCTATTGTGGTTGTTAATCCTTCAAAGAGGTAGGCTCTGATACCAATTGTTGAGTGGATCAATGGATTGATCAATGCCAATAGGGGGTGTGAATTGGGCTTTTAAAAATTTGTTGGAGAAAAATGATAGCTAAAAATGAAGTGCAAAGGATTTTAAAGTGGTTCAAGTTCCAAATGAACTCTACATCCACTATCTTAGCTACCACTAAGGATTTGCAACAATTCACTAATTTGTTCTTCCCCTTTTCAAGGCTTAGGAGGTAACCTTTACACAACAGGTCAAATTTTCTACCTAAAATTTGACCAAACCCTCACAAGTGAACAAAAAAGAAATTAGGCAAGAAAGATATCTCTCAAATACAATATTGCCCCTTTAAGTACAAACACTCAACCCAAATTTGAGATAGGATAGGAATTGAATACAATACAATTTGGGGGTTTATAAGAAATTGGAAAATAAGCACAATGAGCTTGGATTTTTGCTTGGATGTTTATCTTTGATGCAATAGTTGTTGCTGGTCTTCAATAAGCTTCAATTTATACATTCTCTATCAATTCTAGCCGTTTGTGTGGTTAGGGTATTGATTATAGCCGTTGGGACCCTCTCTTTCCACCATAAATGCACTTATGCAGCTATCCGTATCGGTACACGAAGACCCGTATCGATACCTGTCTCAAAATAGAAAGAGTCGTTGCACATAATAAAGAGGGCGTATCGAAACGCATGTAAGCGTATCGGTACAGGACATGGAGCGTTTCGATACGGATAAGATCGTATCGATACTTTTTTCTTAGCTTAGCTCACTGGAAGTTTCCGTTTCGATACGAGGTACACCGTATCGATACAAGACAACTACCACTTTAAATGTTAGTTACCTAACGACTGACACCAACGGTCGAAAACATTTAAAACTCTTTGAATTAAAAATTTCGTTAAAACCGTATCGATACGGGTTGAACCGTATCGGTACACCATTCAAACTCCTTCAGTTTTTACAGAGGGGCGTATCGATACAGATTGAATATGTTTCAATACGTTGTTTCGATACGCTAAGGGGCGTATCGAAACACGTCTTTCCAGTAGCCAACTTTGCAAAAAAGGTATCGATACGACTGGAGGCGTATCGATACACCTGGACGTTTTTCAATACTTTGGCCTTGGAACACTTAGAAAATATTTGGAGTTTGAGTTTTTCAAATCAGTTTAAAGTGTTGGTGATTTGTAAATCTTTTAAGGGACTTAGAAATCTATTTCAAGTTTTCAATTTAATCCTTAACATACTTAGTTATATCAAAATCAAACATAGGTTTTACACACGTGGGGTCACAGTCACTACCCCAAAATTAAAAAAAAACTAAATTTTAGTCCCTTAAATTATCAAAAAAATCTATCGGGCCCTTATTTTTTTTTTAAATTCATATTAAGTTTTTTATTTTTTATTTTTTAATTAATCTCTCTCGTAATTTTTAAAATTTCTCACTATGTCTCTCAAATTTTCAAAAATTTTAGCTACACATTTTCTAAAAAATTGTAAATAAAAAACTTTAAAAAAATCAATTTAACGAAATTTCTTGTTATGAACATAAATTTTTGGTTGAAGTACATCGTTAATCATACTTATATATGATTGTAACTTTTTAATGTAATCTAAATAATATGTAAACAATCTAATTTATCTTAATAAGACATTTATTTCAAGAGACTCGTGTCAAATTATATAAATTCTCAATCTTTAAAAATATTATTTTTGGTATAGTCCATGTTCATTTTGTAGTTCATGTTTCGGATTTGTAGCTCTCCCCCAACAATATCATCTCTAAAATTTGAAATAGAACTTTAGAAAATCTCAAGGCTTTAACTTAAAAACACTTGCTAATGCTTCATTAGTTTTGAAACAACAAAAGAGATGAAATAGTAATAAACTCAACAACTAACACAGCAACTATTAGGCACTGTGTGGTTTATGCTTGCAACAACCTAGAGAAAATTACAAGGGTCCAGCAGAATTAAGCCGAACAACTCACTCGATCCGACATGCTTAAATCGAACCAAGCCTAATTCAGGTAGGAAGAATCATTTTTCAAAAATTGAGCCTCGACTCGATCCAGCCCTTCAAAGGGTATACACAGAACCAATACTAACCACACAGAGACAGAGTCATGTGAGAGCAACACAACTCACATTGTATGTTCCAAATTCACAGCCATTGATTCATTAAAAAAACAGACTAATCTAATTCTTTCAAGTCCTCAAGAACTATGTTTTTCTTTTTCATCCTTGAAAAAAAAACCGACTATGGAGTATGCGAATACCATGTCAAAATGGAGAACCTTTGTAGGTGTCATACTATGATGTCCTTCAATGGAACAATGCAGCTAGCAGTGGCGTTGTTGTTTCCTTTGTCTCGAATAACTATTGAACTGTAACCATTGTTGTTGGAGTTTGTCTTGTTGAAATGATACAAGTTATATGTTGTTTGTTCCAGTGTTCCTTCCCTGTAAACGAACAGGCTATCGTCTTCTTCCATACATCTCCACTTCCTGCTCCGATCGTGATTCCGATAAAGCGGCATTCCCCTGAAAAAAGGCAGAGGAATTAGCTTTATTGCTATAACAGTCCGGCTCTTCATTTCTATTTAAGTACCATCTGTATTAAACCAATACCAAAACATGGTAACTAAGATATAACACTCCTGGAACCCTCAAAATACATGGAAACCTGAGAGAAAAAACTCCTCGATCTCGAAATTCATCGAATAAAATCTGCATGAATTTGTCAGCAAAAATGCCCAAGTAAAGCCTAGTATCCATCAAAGAAATATGGAAACATGGTTATGAAGATATAACCCTCCTAAAACTTCCAAATACGTGGAAACCGCGAAACTCATCGAGCTCGAAAACCATTCAATACCCAAGATTCTGCATGAATTTGACAAGGAAGAGTTCAATATATTAAGTACAGCCTAGTATCCATATCAAAGTAAAATCAAAACACGGTTATGAAGATATAATCCTCCGAGAATCCTTCAAATACATGGAAATCTGAGACGAAAACTCATCCAGCTCGTAACAATTTGATAAGGCTAAAGCTTTCACATGAAGGGATGTATTCAATCTCAGTTCTCATTTCCATACTATTCCTGGTAGGTAAACAAGCATAACCATTTTGAACATTGGACTCTACTTTTGCTCAAGTACATGTATATGATTATGAGCCACATATTTAGACACGAGTATTGGATGTGACTCCACAAATACATAAGGAAAGCTTAAACACACACTTGAGTTAGACATATTCGAATTCAAGACACATTGGATTGTTGCCGGCTTAAGAGCATTAAACAATTGCAAATAGTTGTTACCAATAAAAACTATGCTAATCCAACTTTTAATTGTTATTTCTTTTGTTCGAATCATTACAGAAATGAATAACACAATAAATATTTAATCTTTATTTCCCAACTAACAGGCTTTAACATAAAGGTATATATATATTGAAAGCAATCCGTACCTAACGTGGAAGAGTTCAGAAATGTCGCACATCTCGAGATAAAAGTTAACGGCGTCCAGGAAAGCGCGGTAGGTGTAAATGTGGAGCCCGTCGATCCTGGGGTAAGGTAGCTTCGGCCGTGGCGGCTCCGCCGTGGAACCCAAACAAGACGAGGACTTCAACCACCGCGAGGAAAAACCCGGGGAAGCCGCCCTATAGACGTACTCCTTCCAAGCCACCGCCGAAGAACCGTGGTCCGGTGGGAGGCCGACGAAACCCATGGTGGCCATGATGGGCTCGAGCTCCTCGTGGGTCATGAGGGGCTTGAACGTCTTGGTATACCAAAGGGCCAGCTTTCTCATGCAGAGTCTCATGCAATCCTCCATTGTTTTGAGAGAATGAGATTTTCCGGGAAAGATTTTGTGAGGTTTCTTCTGATTGTTTTGGGGAAAAAAGTGAGAATGAAGGAGTTTCGATCGTTGTATTAAAAAGTGGAGAATTTTGGAGCGTGAAATTTGAAAGACTTTTCTTTACACCTTAATTACAGCTATTACTGAATTATACCCTATTTATTAATCTAATATGGAAGGTTGATTAAACCATTCTCAATTACTCTAAATATTCCTTAATTCATATAAATACAAAGATATTACGAGTTTAAATATAGGCAGAATATTAAAAAAATAATTTTAATATTTGATTGGATAATCACTTTTGTTCATATTGTCTTTCTTATAGTAATTTAACTCTCAAAGGAGCTTGGAGACTATTGGTCAACTAACGGTAGATGATTTGACATAATGACACGTCAACAGAAAAAAATATTTTTTTAAAAATATTTTTTTACTGATATGTCATTCTTTCAAGTCAATACATTTATCTATATGACACTATCATGTCAACCTGCACTGTCACGTAGATTTGTTATGCCATTTCAAGATATTTATCGTTAGTTGACTAATATTTTTCATTTGTAGAGAAGACATTTTGACCCAAAAATAAAACGTTAAGAGTTCAATTATTTTAAAAAAAATTAAGACCAAAGTGACTATTTAATCATATATTATGAGATTTTTTTTGGCTTTAAACTTTAAATATATTAAAAAAATTACATGGACAAAGTTAAACCAAAAAATTAGGAGAGATTAAGATTGAATTATTATAATAATTTAATGTTAAGTGTAATTTTATCACTTCTTCAAAAAGAGTGCGTCTGTTTAGAGGGAGAAATTATATCATGGGTTATTCTCGCATTGTCATCTATTGGACCAACTAATAAAATATATTCATTTTATTAATTTTTTCATGTCATTTTTTTATCAAGTGAAGATTCACTTGATAAATATTTTTAAATTTGATTTACAGTAAATATGAGTGAAGATTCACTTGGTAAAAAACTAGATGAAAAAAAAATTAATAAAATATATGCATTTTATTAGTTAGTCCCATAGATAATGTGGTGGAAATAACTCATAATATAATTTCTCGTTTAGAGGAGAGATCTCAGGAAGATTGTTTTCATCAAGATTTTTAAAATTTTAAAAATATCTTTTTATCCGGTTAAAAATAATAGAATTTTTCAAAATTTATAGCGAAAATTAAAAGAGATTTCGATCACTCAAATTTTAGTTTTTCTTAATTGAAATTTAAAGGAGATTTCTAGTATATTTCATTTTCGTAACTAAAATATTTTTAATATATGTTGTAGGCCTATAAAAAATAACCATTTCAGGATCTTTGTTACTCTTAATAATATATTTTTAAAGTTTAAATTCGGATATAATATAATTTATTATGACCCGCAAAACTTATTGATAATATGTATGAGTTTATGTGTAATAATGAGTTTCGATCCAATGTGCATTTTTATTCATAAACTTTTGTTTTATGTAAGGATGAGTCTACCACGTGCGACGAACACCGCTGAATATTACTAACGCTGAACACCATTAAATTAATTAATAAAGATTAAAATTTTCAAGGACTCAACATACAATTAATAATTATTTTTAAATTTTTAAAATTTTTAATAAGGGTAAACTACATATTTAGTGCTTCACCTATTTCTATATTTTTATTTTGGTGAAACTTCATTAAATTAAATAAAAAGAATTAATAATCGAAATTATTTTCATTTTCCTCGATTCTCCAATGGTGCTGGGTTTTTTTAATTAATAATCTAGATTATTGAAAATGAAACTTCGATTACTCTCCTCTTATCTGCGCTTTAACACATCAAAAGAAATGTCATCATATTCCTTCTCCTTTGCTCGATTTTGCACATCCAAATTCTCAATCTGTTTCCATCTATCAAAACCCTCAAATTTTTTATTCTTTTTCAACAAATTCGTCTCTTATTGAAGCTAAGAATATTTTCTATCAAGTCAATTCTGATTCGATTTTAACGAAGGGGTTCGCGGCTTTGCTTGTTAATGGATTGTCTGGAAGGGGCATGTCCATGAAGTTTTGAGGGTTTTCGCCTAAATTTGTTGTGCTTCTGGGGCTGCAACAGAGCTTAACACCTTCAAGGAATAATGGGTTCTTGAACATGTTGAAGTTGATGCAAAAGAAGACACTTGAGTTGTTTATTGAAGCTGAGAAGGGTGATGGGTCTTCGGGTAATGGTCAAATTGTGAAAAACATGTTGAGAAATAATACGTAACGTTAGGTACCATTTTACTAAAAAATAGTTTGGGTACTAAAATAGAAATACGAAAATAGGTGAGGTACTAAATTTGTAGTTTACCTTTATTAAAAAATCAAAAATTTAATATATATATATATATATATATATATATATATATATAGGGAAAATGTAGAACTAATGTTTTGATATAATAATTGAAAAATGTTTTGGTCTGATTTAAAAAGTATTTAAAACAATTTTCAAAGTCCAAATAACTTGAAACTATATTTAGGGATATTTTATAAAAGGTTTTACATGTTTTTCAAAGCCAAACTTCACAAAACTGTCCAGACGTTTCGAAACATCTTAGGGCGTTTCGATACGGGGGATTCCAGTAGCAAAACGTTTCGATACGAGTATCGAAACGGGCATTCTCTGGATGAGATTTTTGCCCAGCGTTTCGAAACGGGCTATGCCGTTTCGATACGCCTACGTGGCATTGACCACAACGGTCATAAACCCCAACAGCTATTTCCCAACTAACATTTAAATGCAGGGCGTTTCGATACGGGTCTAGGCGTTTCGATACGTGTTCCGAAACGGCCAGGGGCGTTCCGAAACGGGTGCCTTGTCAGACTGCAACGGCTCTTTCTACTTAAAGGGTGTTTCGAAACGGGTTCGAGCGTTTCGAAACGGTGAGCTGCAGAACTGCATTTATAGTTGGAATTAAAGTCCTCAACGGCTCCAATTCAACCCCAACGGCTAGTAACGACCATAAACTCATCAAGGAGTATAAAAGGGACCTCCAAGCATCAAGTAAAGGCTAATGCTCATATTGTCAATCAACAAATGATCAAGAATTGTCTTAGAGCTTAAATTGTCATTTATTGTATAGACAAACACTAGTGAGCCAAAATTGTCAAATTTGCTCAAGTGTTTTAGGTTTTGGGTGAGTGCTTTAATTGTGCAAACAAACACCTATTAGAGGGATTTGTGTTTGCTTTTATTATCTCTTTGTAGGAGATGGTTTGATCAAGACTTTGGGTAGAAAGCTTGATCGGTGTAAAGGGTTTCCTCCTAAGCCTAGAAAAGGGGACGAATCAATAGTAGATTGATTGGAAATTCTTAGTGGAGAGCTAAGGTACTGGATGTAGACATTGGTTAGAAGGTTGAACCACTATAAATCATTGTGTCAATTATCTTTTTAGCTTCCACAACCCTTCCACCCAAAAATCCACCTCTCCACCACTTGGTGAACCACATCGGTTGAACGAATCGAGCTCCTCACAACTCATCAGAAAATAATTTAATTGATTTTTTTAAAAATAATTATTAATTGTAGGTTGAGTCCTTGAAATTTTTAATCTTTATTAACCAATTTAATAGTGTTTAACGGTGTTCAGCATTTCTGGTATTCAGCGATGTTTGTCGCACGTTGTAGAATTTTCCTTTATGTAATTATACATGATGAGTCTATCACACTCGACGAACACCGCTGAATACTACTAACGCTGAACATTGTTGAACATACTTAAATTAATTAATAAATATTAAAAATTTAAACGACTCAATATATAATTATAAATTATTTAAAATTAATTTTTAATTAAATTATTTTTCATATATATTATATTTTTTAATTTTTTTAATAATTGGATCAAATATCAACTTTAGTCAATTTAAAAAATAAAAAAACCCTAAACCCTAAATACTAAACCCAAAATTCAAAATTATAAACTATAAACCTTAAATCATACACTTTTTTACAACCGCTTAAAATCCACACCGTCATCCAACCGCCTCAACCACTGGGCTCACCAGTTAATAGTCGGCCGAAGGGAATGAAACTAGGGCATGCCAAAGTCAAGGATATCTAGACTTGGCAAACTTGACCCGAGACCCGAAACCCGAATCGAATTACCCGAACCGAAACCCAATTTTGACCCGAAATGATGATTCGAAGTTGACCCGAAACCCGAACCGAACCGAAATTTTTTGTTAAACCGAAATGGACCCGAATCGAATGGACCCAAACCGAATGGACCCGAACCGAAAGCTGAACCGAATATCGACCCGATTTTAACCCGGTTGACCCGATTTTAACCCGAATATCTATTTTTAACAATATAATAAATAATAAAATGAAGTATAAAAATTTGAGATCTTGGTGACCAATTTTATAATTTCATCATAAAATATAGCATAAAATTGAAATTGTAGACTAAATTGACAGTTTGGAAGTGGAGAAATTTGAGAGTCCAATGACCAATTTTGTAATTATACCATATAAATAAATAGGGGTCAATTTTGGCTAAAAATTAAATCTTTGAAATTAAAATGAACAAAAATATCAATATATTAAATTAATAGAATAAATTACAAAGATTAGTTAATTTCAACTAAAAGTAAATTTTTAGAGACTAAATATCACTACGTGGAGGGGATTTCTATATCCGAAGTCTAAACCGTGGGAATACTTGTGACTAAATTAAATTAAACTAAAACTTAAAGTTGACTAAATGTAACATTTTAAATGCAACATGACCTAAAAAGTAATTAATCTCTAGCTTAAAAAATTGGTGGCTTATTTCCCTCCAAAATTTTGTCTTTTCTCTCTCTATTTTTTCCAATTGTCTTTTTTCTTTTTTTTTAATCCAGCTTAAAAAATTGGTGGCTTATTTCCCTCCAAAATTTTGTTTTTTCCCTCTCTATTTTTACCAATTGTCTTTCTCCTTTTCTTAATTTAATTGAGTTTCAATTTAGATTAATTTAATTGAAATTTCACATTTAGTTTTAAAATTATTTTAATTATGTCCGTGATTTATGTTTTTAGATTTTAGTTAGTTCAATTAGATCCTAAGTTTAATAAATTAATTCATTTCAAACATTATTATTATTATTATTATTATTATTATTATTATTATTATTATTATAAACTTTGATTTAATATAATTATACAAAAAAATTTTATATGGATACATGAAGCTTTGATTTAAATATTTAATCAAATTCAAATGCATAGATTAACAAGTTGAATCAGAATTAATCTCATACACCAATAACTCTAAACTAAACCATAAATACTAAACCTCAAACCTTTAACCCAACTCAAATCGAATTGACCCGAAAATTT
The DNA here is from genome assembly GCA_030270665.1 of Hibiscus trionum. Lineage (NCBI taxonomy): Eukaryota > Viridiplantae > Streptophyta > Magnoliopsida > Malvales > Malvaceae > Hibiscus > Hibiscus trionum. The sequence continues at coordinate 2,220,207 of BSYR01000046.1, forward strand.
AAATGTTGACCCGACCCGAAATTGACTCGATTTTAACCCGAACCGAAAGCGACCCGAACGACCCGATTTTGACCCGAACCGAAAGCGACCGATCCGATATTGACCCGACCCGAAAACAACCGATCCGATTTTGACCCGATCCAATACCCGAACCGAATCCGACTCATCACAGACCCGAATTAGACCCGAACCCGAACCGAACCGAACCGAATCTAAACCGATTCTAGATAGACTCGAAATGACCCGAACCGAAACGACCTGAACCGAACCCGAACCGAATGACCCGATTGCCACCTCTAAGGATATCCAAGTAGGAACCAAAGCATCATTGAAGAGCCTCTAGTGGCTGAGGAAAAGTTTATGTGGGGTGAGGGAGAATGAAAATTGTGATACTTTAAAGTTTAGGGTTTAGAGTTTCATGCTTATGGCTTTGAGTTTAGGGTTTTAGGTTTAGTATTTTATGGTTTGTGTTTAAGATTTCAGGTTTAGGATTTCGGGTTTAGCGTTTTTATTTTTAAAAATTGACTAAGATTGATATTTGATCCAATTATAAAAAATATTATATATATATGGAAAATAATTTAATTAAAATTTTATTTAAAATAAAATTTATAATTATATGTTGAATCCTTGAGATTTTTAATCTTTATTAATCAATTTAATGATGTTCATGGTGTTCAACGTTAGTGGTATTTAACGGAGTTCATCGAACGTTGTAGAATTTTCTAATTATACATGAGCAACTTTTATTTTGATTAATTATATACATAAAAATTTGATTATAATTAAATTGTACACAGTACAAAAATAAATGGCTTAATGGGCCACCAATAGCCCCTAAAGTATACACTTTTTACCGAGTTGTCCCAAAAAAAAATTTCGGGACGTTTTGCCTCATAAACTTAAATCATGACCTCGGTTGGCCCCTATCGTTAGCTTTCGTTAAAAAAATTAATGGACCAATCAGAACGAGCCATGTGTGACTTTATAAACAAAAAATCAGTTGACTTTAGGGCTGTGAAAAAAACCCGACAAATCGAAATCGAATCCAAAATCCAAAAAAACCGATCCGAAAACATGGTTAACCGAATCGAAAAAATAGTTTTGGTTGTTTTTTAAGAAAAAAATATTATTTCGGTTTAGATACGGTTCGGACTTTTAAACAAAAGTGGGTAACCGAACCGACTGATTACATAAAATATAATATATAAAATATGCATATTTATACAATTATATTAGGAAAATTTTAGCACCATTGTTAATTTATTCTCTTACACAAATATTTTTTGAATATTTTTATTGTATTTGAAAGTGAAAAATTAACGGCAATTTTAATATATTTCCCTCCAAGTATTAGCGGATTTATTTTAGTTTGGAAAGTAAAAATTTCAACATTACTTGTCAATTATTTCATATTTTCAGTTTTATACATTAATATTTTTCTTGTAACGCCCGTGTTTTTGGGTTAGGAGTTAGTCGGGTTGTGGTTCGAGTCGGTAAAATTTTAATTAAAATATTTTGGTCATGACATGAGTTAGTTGAAATTAAATAAAAAGGGGAGGGACCAAAGAAGTAATTTAACCCTAAAGAATTTAAAAGCAAGACCACTTTTAAAGAAAAGTTGTCTTCTCTTTCCCCCATCTCCCCATCCAACGTTAAAACCATCTTCAAAACCCTCCCAAGCTCAATGTTACTATTCCATTGATTTTCAACTCCATTTCAAGGCCATTTTGTGAGGTAAAAACATTTTCTTACTCTCCTCTTCATCCTTTATTTATCCATGGTTTTGGATTTAAAAACTATGAACTTTTGAAAATTAGGGTTTGGTTTAAAGCTTGAGTTTTTATGATGATTTTCATTTTGTTTGGAGAAATGGAGTTGGGTTTTTGTTTATTCATGTTAAAATGTACAACATATGTCATTTTGGTTGAGTTTTATTGAAAACCCGAAATGGGTTCTTGGAGCCATTTTTGGGATGTCTAAATTTGGTTTTTAGGTGGGTTTAAGTGAAAATTAAAGGGCTGATGGTTTAGGTATGTTAGGAAGGTGATTTGGGGTCTCTTGGGTGTCATTTGGATGATTGAAAGTGGAGTTTTCAGCTAGGTTTTAGGGGAGCTCGAAAATGGGTATTTTGGATTGGAATTCGGTTGAAGTTGGCTTGTGGTTACGAGATGAGATGATGATTGAGTTTTAGCATTGAATTGTGAAGTAATGAATGTGTTTTGTTTGGCTAGAAGCAAGAGGAAGCGTTGGAGAGGCATCAGGATCGAATCCGGGCTTGTAGGAGATTTGCTTTGGTTGCTAAGGAAGGGTGGTGAGTGATCTTAAACATGTTTTAAAGTTTGGTTCGGGTGTGTGAAGTGTGTGGGTGAAATGTGCTTGGTAGGCCATTTCTATTTATTTCAAGTTGTTAATTTAGCTATTGACTTCCATTGAATGCCATGTGTTTTGCCTATTCATGCTCTTGTGATTTGAGGTTGATTTGTATATGTATGCCATGATGTGTATATGTGATAAGTATGAGATGTGGTCGATGGATATGTGATGTGTAGATGAAAATTGGCACTAATTAATTTACCGGGTGTAAAGGATCGATCATTAGGATTAATGTGCACACAAATTGAGTCAAAACGTACGTGGCCTTGATGGCGTTAAGTCATCAAGGAGGAGTACGGTGATGTAATATTCCACCGGAAGCTTTATTATATATTCTACGGGATGATGAGTGGAATTCCATCCGTAGGGCATGTGGCGATGAGTGGAATCACGCACATGCAAGGTCCGGTGATGAGTGTAATCCCACCGAGGTAGTGTGATTGTTGAGGTTTAATCCGCACATCCGGGTAACTAATAGTGGCCAATTAAACTTGTTCGTATGATTGTGATATATGATGTTGTTATATGATGTTGATATTGATGTTCGAGCTTAGTATGATGTAAGATGCCATATTATGCCACTTGAAAGACTAGCTAGGTCTACTTGTGAAATTGCCTATGTATGTTAGATATGAGATTTAGGGAATACATGCTTGAACCCTGCATTGTTGATGTTTTCGGTTTTAGAGCATCCTCACTAAGCTTATAGCTTACGATCTCAATGTTCAACAATGCAGATCATTAGCGTGGTGTTGGCTCGGAGCAAGGCAAGAAGGGCTTCCAAGTTTTGTGGCTCAAGTACAGTTCATAATTTTGTAGTAGTTTAGCAATGTGGCAAGGGTGTCTTGTATGAGCTTGTATGACTCATTGATATGTTGATGCTTTGGATTAACTATGGTTTGTAAAACATGATATATTATGATGAATGTTTGAGTGTGGTGGCATGCCTTCTAGATGTTTAGGTTGCCTTGTTAGTGAGTTTAAACCTCCTATATGTTGACTTGTGCCATTTTGGCCTTTTGGAGCTTTCATGTATGTCCATTCATGCTAAAATATTGTCCTTGTATGAATGCCATGATTGGATGCTTTATTCCATGTTTGATTGCTTCCCTTGGCTCAAGTGTGATTGCTTAAATGTTTGTATGTGCATAAGAGTATCTAAAAATGCATCTAGAGTCGTGTTTGGGGTCGTTAAGTTGGGAATTGTGGAATTGTAGAGCAGGGCGTATCGATACGCCTGAGGGCCGTATCGATACGGCCTTGCCCAAATGCCACAATTTTTGCCTGGCGTACCGCTACCCTGGGGGTACCGATACCCTCCAAGCTCACTGGAATTTGTGAGAATTGGGAAGAGTAGGGCGTACTGATACGAGGTTCACGCGTATCGATACGGGTCTACTTCGTTGACCAAGAAGAGTTGACCGAGAAGAGCGTATCGATACGCTCAAGGGCTGTATCGATACGGTCTTCCCAGAGTTGACTCTTTGGGTTGACCTGGTCAGGGCGTATCGATACCCCTTGTTAGTGTATCGATACGGCATGCCCTGTAAGCTTAAAATGGACTGTATTGCGTGGTTGTGGTTCGAATGTGTTTCCCTTATGGATTTTATCCGCTGTTGTGATCATTTAGGGTTTTATACGCCTCTAGTAAAGATTAAAATGAAAGAAAAAAAATAGGGTTGCTAACCGAGGGGGAACCTTAACAGATTTCGCTTCGGTTTTCCCCGTGTGGCCCACTCAGACCGGTCATCCGGCCAGACCGGAATGAGGGGGTTACATTTGTTGGTATCAGAGCCTGAGGTTACCGAGACCTCGGGCAGGTAAGTGAGGTAAGCTTGATATGTTGAATAATTGTGTTGTTCGATGCATGCCTTGCCATGAATTTTTGATATTTGAGTGTTCGTATGATGTTTGAAGCATGAGTTAGTGTGTCAGGTGTAGAGTGTGTGCCCATTGCTACTATTACTTAATTTAAAAAGATTTTGGTAAAGGGAGTACTTGAGCACTATTGGACCCTTGCTTTGGCTAACGTAATCCCTATTTGTTTGTGTTGTAGTTATTACCTTGCTAGCTGTATCATGAGACCACGTGGAAGGCCTAGGATGGTTCGACCGGAACCACGGGCAGAGGCTCCAGGAGTTGAGCCAGTAGTTAGGGTTGAGGCTCAAGTGGGAGAGCCTGTGGTTGGAGTTGGAGCTCCTCCACCACCTCTACCACCACCACCTTCTCCACCAGGAGCGGGAGGCGAGGCTGGGGCCGAAGGAGAGGGGCCTCAGGGTGGCCAAGGACCGGCCGGGATTGACTTAGCTCCGTTGGTTCAAGCGATTGCCGGGGCATTTCAGGCAGCAGTAGCTGGAGGTCAGGCAGCAGCACACCATCAGGGTGAGGGCACTGGGTTACCATTAGAGAGACTTCATGGTTTGGGGGCGGAAGAGTTCAGAGGTTCTACTCCAGAGAGGTCAGAGTTATGGTTTGAGAAGACCGTCCGTATGCTCGCTCAGATGGGATGTACTGGTGAGCGCAAGTTAGGATGTGTTGAGTCCTTGCTTCAGGGTGATGCCTACACCTGGTGGGTCACCGTTACTTCGGGTATGGATGAGGCCGAGATTACTTGGGAGTTCTTTGAGACAGCATTCCGAAAGAAGTATTTGGGTCCGCGTTACCTCGATGAGAGGAAGAGAGAGTTCATGGCTTTGCTTCAGGGGAGTATGTCCGTGACAGACTATGAGATTCGATTTGTCAGATTGAGTCAGTATGCACCTGAGCTTGTTCCTACTGAGGTGGAACGTTGCAACCGTTTTCGTTATGGACTGAATGAAGAGATCAAGACGTATACTCTAGCTTCAGACTACACTGATTTTGATGTCTTGGTCTCGAGGGCCAAGGACTTGGAGCACAGTTTGAGTTTGACCAGGCGGTCTGGTGGATCTAGTTCGGGTAAGAGGTCCAATAACTTTGATAGAGGTGATGCCAAGAGGCATGGGACAACAGACATTAGTATGATCATAGGCGTGGTGGCGGTAACCACGGTAAGGGCCATCAGGGCCAGAGAACTGGTGGGAAGTTGCCCACATGTGCTACTTGCGGGAGGAACCACACCGGTGAGTGTTGGGGAAATTTTCATTCATGTTGGAGTTGTGGGGCTAGAGACCACATTAGACGTGACTGTCCACATCAGGTGGGATAGGCACTAGCTCAGGCTCCTGCTAGAGCCAACGACTTTCAGAGGGGCCGCGGGCGCGGTAGAGGTAATTTCCAGCCAATGAATGATAGCCAGAGAAATATAGCACATGTAGTTGCAGTTCAGCCGGAGGGCGGAGGACAGGCCAGGTTTACGCTCAGCGCGGGGATCAGCATAACACCGATGTGATCGCAGGTAACTTCTCGATACAGTCTTTGGGTTTGCTTTCTTTGATTGACTCTGGGTCTACACATTCCTACATATTGAGTGAGCATGCACAATCTTTGAATTTGCCTTGTGAAATGTTAGAGGTAGGAGTTAGTGTTACTAGTTCCTTTGAGGACACGGTAGTGGTTAGAAAAATGTACAGAAGATGTCCGTTGATGGTTCAGGGACATGTGTTCCCAGTGGATATGATGGAGCTTCCATTCTATGGTTTTGATGTGATTCTAGGTATGGACTGGCTTACCGAGCATAGGGCTAGGATAGACTTTGAAACTAAGAGGATTTCTTTGAAGCTCTCAGATGACTATGAGATTGTGGTTGTGAGTGAGAACGTGAAGTTCTTGTCCAATGTGGTTTCAGTTTTAGAAGCTAAGAGGTTAGTTGAGTTAGGGTGTGAAGCATACCTAGCGTATGTGATGAACCCTAACATGAATGAGGTTAGACCTCAGGATATCCGGACAGTGTGTGACTTTCCTAGTGTGTTTCCGGAAGAATTGCCAGGGTTACCACCGGATAGAGAGGTAGAATTCTCTATTGAGACTTATTCTGATTCAGCACCTGTTTCGATTGCTCCGTATCACATGGCACCGAAAGAATTGAAAGAGTTGAAGACACAGTTGCAAGAGTTGACAGATAGAGGTTTCATACGACCTAGTTCGTCACCTTGGGGTGCACCAGTTTTGTTTGTGAAGAAGAAAGATGGAAGCATGAGAATGTGTATAGATTACAGACAGTTGAATCAGTTGACAGTGAAGAATAAATATCCGTTGCCCAGAATTGATGACTTGTTTGATCAGTTGAGGGGAGCATCAGTCTTTTCGAAGATTGATTTGAGATCGGGTTATTACCAGCTAAAGGTAAGAGAGGTTGATGTACCGAAGACGGCCTTTAGGACTAGGTACGGCCACTATGAGTTTTTAGTCATGCCTTTTGGGTTGACTAATGCTCCTGCTGCTTTCATGGACATGATGAACCGGATTTTTCATCAGTATCTAAATCAGTTTGTGGTTGTGTTTATTGATGACATTTTGGTGTACTCGCGAACTGAAGAAGACCATGACCGACACTTGAGACTAGTTTTGAAGACTTTGCTAGATCACCAGTTGTACGCAAAGTTAAGCAAGTGTGAGTTCTGGATCCGAGAGGTAGTCTTCTTAGGACATGTAATGTCAGCCGATGGGATTAGAGTTGATCCGAAGAAGATTGAGGCCATTGTTGAGTGGAAGCAACCGAAGTCTGTAACAGAGGTACGTAGCTTCCTAGGCTTAGCTGGATACTATAGAAGGTTCGTAGAGGGTTTCTCTAAGTTAGCCGCTCCATTGACACAGTTGCTTCAGAAGAGTGTTCAGTTTGAGTGGACAGATGCAAGACAGAGAGCCTTTGAGAAATTGAAAGAAGCTCTGACCCAAGCACCGATCTTGATTCAGCCTGAGTCCGGGAATGACTACGTAGTTTACAGTGATGCATCTTATGTAGGGCTAGGGTGTGTTATTATGCAAGACAAGAGAGTAGTGGCTTATGCCTCAAGACAGTTGAAGACCCACGAGCGCAACTATCCGACCCATGACATAGAGTTAGCTGCAGTTGTGTTTGCTCTAAAGATTTGGAGGCACTATTTGTACGGTGAGAAATGCACAGTGTACACAGATCACAAGAGTTTGAAATACATTATGACTCAGCGAGATTTGAATCTCAGATAGCGTAGGTGGTTAGAGTTGCTAAAAGACTATGATCTTACCATTGAGTACCATCCGGGTAAGGCCAATGTAGTGGCCGATGCATTGAGTAGGAAGATAGTCGTGGACTTGAGAGCCATGTTTGCTAGATTGAGTTTGTCAGGAGATGGTGGCTTGGTAGCCGAGCTTTAGGTTAGACCTACTCTAGGTCAGTTGATTAGAGAGAAACAGCTCTTAGATAGATCTTTGGCACCTCACGAGCAAGATATAGCCGAAGGTAGATCTTCAGATTACAGTTTCAGTACTGATGGGGTTTTGTGTTTCAAGGATAGAATAGTTGTGCCGGAGGACAGTGACTTGAGACGTACGATCTTGACTGAAGCCCACAGTAGTCCGTTTGCTATGCATCCTGGAAGTACGAAGATGTACCGCGATTTGAAGAATGGATACTTTTGGGTTGGCTTGAAGAGAGATGTAGCCGACTTTGTGAGTAAATGCTTAGTGTGTCAGAGAGTGAAGGCGGAACATCAGGTTCCCTCAGGTTTGTTACAGCCGTTGAGAATTCCGGAATAGAAATGGGAAAACATCACCATGGATTTTGTTTCGGGTTTGCCTTTGACTCCTACGAAGAAGAACTCAGTTTGGGTGATAGTAGATCGTTTTACGAAGTGTGCTCACTTCTTGGCAGTCAATACTACTTACACTCTTGATAGATTGGCCGATTTATACATTGGTGAGATTGTTAGATTGCATGGTGTGCCGAAGTCCATTGTGTCAGATAAAGATTCGCGGTTTACTTCTAGATTTTGGGAGTGTCTGCATACAGCTTTGGGTACCCGTTTGAACTTCAGCACGTCTTATCATCCACAGTCAGATGGTCAGTCAGAGAGGGTTATTCAGATCTTAGAGGATATGTTGTGTTGTTGTATCATTGACTTTCAGGGTACGTGGGTGAAGCACTTGCCACTAGTAGAGTTTGCGTACAATAATAGCTTTCAGTCGAGTATTCAGATGGCTCCGTCTGAGGCCTTGTATGGCCGAAAGTGTAGAACCCCAGTTTGTTGGGCCGAAGCGGGACAGAAGTTGCTACCTATGCCGGATTTGCTCAAGGGGACAACTGACAAGGTAAAATTAATTTGTGATCGGTTGAAAGCTGCTTCGGATAGGCAGAAGTCCTATGCCGATTTGAAGAGGAAGGAAGTTGAGTTCTCAGTGGGGGAGAAGGTATTCTTGAAGGTGTCTCCGTGGAAGAAAGTGATGAGGTTTGGCCGAAAAGGGAAGTTGAGTCCGAGGTATATAGGACCGTATGAGATTGTGAAGAGGGTTGGTCCGGTTGCATATCAGTTGCGGTTGCCATCCGAGCTAGAGAAGATACACGATGTATTCCATGTTTCGATGCTCCGTAGGTATAGGTCCGATCCATCACATGTTATGCCCGTAGAGGAGATTGAACTGAATCCGGATTTGACTTATGAGGAAGAACCGGTTGAGATTTTAGCTTCTGACAGTAAGGTGTTGCGGGGTAGATCGATTGAGTTAGTAAAGGTGCGGTGGCAACGTCGAGGTGTGGACGAGGCCACTTGGGAGAGGAAGGAGGATATGGAGAAGCAGTTTCCGTATCTCTTTCAGTCAGGTAATTTCTGGGACGAAATTCCTTAAGTGGGAGAGAGTTGTAACGCCCGTGTTTTGGGGTTAGGAGTTAGTCGGGTTGTGGTTCGAGTCGGTAAAATTTTAATTAAAACATTTTGGTCATGACATGAGTTAGTTGAAATTAAATAAAAAGGGGAGGGACCAAAGAAGTAATTTAACCCTAAAGAATTTAAAAGCAAGACCACTTTTAAAGAAAAGTTGTCTTCTCTTTCCCCCATCTCCCCATCCAACGTTAAAACCATCTTCAAAACCCTCCCAAGCTCAAGGTTACTATTCTATTGATTTTCAACTCCATTTCAAGGCCATTTTGTGAGGTAAAAACATTTTCTTACTCTCCTCTTCATCCTTTATCTATCCATGGTTTTAGATTTAAAAACTATGAACTTTTGAAAATTAGGGTTTGGTTTAAAGCTTGAGTTTTTATGATGATTTTCATTTTGTTTGGAGAAATGGAGTTGGGTTTTTGTTTATTCATGTTAAAATGTACAACATATGTCATTTTGGTTGAGTTTTATTGAAAACCCGAAATGGGTTCTTGGAGCCATTTTTGGGATGTCTAAATTTGGTTTTTAGGTGGGTTTTAAGTGAAAATTAAAGGGCTGATGGTTTAGGTATGTTAGGAAGGTGATTTGGGGTCTCTTGGGTGTCATTTGGATGATTGAAAGTGGAGTTTTCAGCTAGGTTTTAGGGGAGCTCGAAAATGGGTATTTTGGATTGGAATTTGGTTGAAGTTGGCTTGTGGTTACGAGATGAGATGATGATTGAGTTTTAACATTGAATTGTGAAGTAATGAATGTGTTTTGTTTGGCTAGAAGCAAGAGGAAGCGTTGGAGAGGCATCAGGATCGAATCCGGGCTTGTAGGAGATTTGCTTTGGTTGCTAAGGAAGGGTGGTGAGTGATCTTAAACATGTTTTAAAGTTTGGTTCGGGTGTGTGAAGTGTGTGGGTGAAATGTTCTTGGTAGGCCATTTCTATTTATTTCAAGTTGTTAATTTAGCTATTGACTTCCATTGAATGCCATGTGTTTTGCCTATTCATGCTCTTGTGATTTGAGGTTGATTTGTATATGTATGCCATGATGTGTATATGTGATAAGTATGAGATGTGGTCGATGGATATGTGATGTGTAAATGAAAATTGGCACTAATTAATTTACCGGGTGTAAATGATCGATCATTAGGATTAGTGTGCACACAAATTGAGTCAAAACGTACGTGGCCTTGATGGCGTTAAGTCATCAAGGAGGAGTACGGTGATGTAATATTCCACCGGAAGCTTTATTATATATTCTACGGGATGATGAGTGGAATCCCATCCGTAGGGCATGTGGCGATGAGTGGAATCCCGCACATGCAAGGTCCGGTGATGAGTGTAATCCCACCGAGGTAATATGATTGTTGAGGTTTAATCCGCACATCCGGGTAACTAATAGTGGCCAATTAAACTTGTTCGTATGATTGTGATATATGATGTTGTTATATAATGTTGATATTGATGTTCGAGCTTAGTATGATGTAAGATGTCATATTATGCCACTTGAAAGACTAGCTAGGTCTACTTGTGAAATTGCCTATGTATGTTAGATATGAGATTTAGGGAATACATGCTTGAACCCTGCATTGTTGATGTTTTCAGTTTTAGAGCATCCTCACTAAGCTTATAGCTTACACTCTCAATGTTCAACAATGCAGATCATTAGCGTGGTGTTGGCTCGGAGCAAGGCAAGAAGGGCTTCCAAGTTTTGTGGCTCAAGTACGGTTCATAATTTTGTAGTAGTTTAGCATGTGGCAAGGGTTTCTTGTATGAGCTTGTATGACTCATTGATATGTTGATGCTTTGGATTAACTATGGTTTGTAAAGCATGATATACTATGATGAATGTTTGAGTGTGGTAGCATGCCTTCTAGATGTTTAGGTTGCCTTGTTAGTGAGTTTAAACCTCCTATATGTTGACTTGTGCCATTTTGGCCTTTTGGAGCTTTCATGTATGTCCATTCATGCTAAAAATATTGTCCTTGTATGAATGCCATGATTGGATGCTTTATTTCATGTTTGATTGCTTCCCTTGGCTCAAGTGTGATTGCTTAAATGTTTGTATGTGCATAGGAGTATCTAAAAATGCATCTAGAGTCGTGTTTGGGGTCGTTAAGTTGGGAATTGTGGAATTGCAGAGCAGGGCGTATCGATACGCCTGAGGGCCGTATCGATACGGCCTTGCCCAAATGCCACAATTTTTGCCTGGCGTACCGCTACCCTGGGGGTACCGATACCCTCCGAGCTCACTGGAATTTGTGAGAATTGGGAAGAGTAGGGCGTGCCGATACGGGGTTCACGCGTATCGATACGAGTCTACTCCGTTGACCAAGAAGAGTTGACCGAAAAGAGCGTATCGATACGCTCAAGGGCTATATCGATACGGTCTTCCCGGAGTTGACTCTTTGGGTTGACCTGGTCAGGGCGTATCGATACCCCTTGTTAGTGTATCGATACGGCCTGCCCTGTAAGCTTAAAATGGACTGTATTGCGTGGTTGTGGTTCGAATGTGTTTCCCTTATGGATGTTATCCGCTGTCGTGATCACTTAGGGTTTTATACGCCTCTAGTAAAGATTAAAATGAAAGAAAAAAATAGGGTTGCTAACCGAGGGGGAACCTTAACGGGTTTTTCTTCGGTTTTCCCCGTGTGGCTCACTCGGATCGGTCATTCGGCCAGACCGGGACGAGGGGGTTACATTTCTTCTTCAAATTTTTCAAAATTTAAACTTTAGCTTATTTTTCACTATGTTATTAGATTTGATATTTTTAGTAAGGAAAGTTAATAAAACATTACTCGAACCGAATATTTCGGTTAACCAGTCAATCGATTAACCGGTTTAATGGTTAAGGTTTAAGGTCAAGAATTAAGCAACCCGAATTTACCGGTTATCTGAAATTAGGGTTGTAAACGAACCGAACGTTTAGCGAACCGTTCGGCGGGAAGTTCGTTTATTTATTAAACGAACGAACATGAACAAGATTTTTTGTTCGTCTAATTAAATGAACGAACACGAACAAAAGGCTTGTTCGTTCATTTATGTTCGTGGACGTTCGATAATCCGTTCGTTTATGTTCGTTCGTTTTATGTTCATTTATGTTGGTTTGTTTATGTTCATTTATGTTGGTTCGTTTATGTTCATTTATGTTCGTTTATGTTCATTTAAATTTATTTACATATGTCTAGGGGTGTTCATTATTTGGTTAAACCGAACTAACCGACCGAACCAAAACAAAATTGGTTAATCTATTAGATAATTTTAGGTTTCGGCTAATGATTAAGAGTTTTTTCAAATTTCAATTATCGATTAATTTGGTTTAAAATCGGTTAATTAACTAAATTAATCAAACTAAGCAAAAATATTAAATATTTAACAAATTATATATGTTCTTTTGTGTTCGTTTATGTTCATTTATGTTCGTTTACCATTTAAACGAACGAACATGAACGAACACGAACAAGCTACATTCCTTAATGAACGAACACGAACAAGAAATTTTGTGTTCGTTTATGTTCGTGTTCGTTCGTTTGTTCGGTTAAAGTTAAATGACATGAACACACCCTCGTTCGTGTTCGTTCGGTTCGTTTACAGGCCTATCTGAAATAATTTTTTAACGGTTAACCGAACCCGGTTTTGCACACCCTTAGCCGACTTTAATAAAATGAGTAAATTGCACGTTAAGTCTATCGAATTTTTATTTATATTAAACTTAGTCCTAAAAATCTTTATTTAACCCGAAATTAACCCAAATTACTTTCAAATTTTTATAATTTAGTCTAATATTCTTGATATGATGATATTTTGTTCAATTTAGCCCTTAAAATTTTTATTTAACCCGAAATTAACCTCTATTTCTTTATAATTTTATAAATTTAGCCTAATATTTTAAATATAATCAATACATCGTTTCATATATGATAAATATAATTGTTTTTATATACAACAAGTAAGCTTAAAATTTTCATATATAACAACACAAAATTATAGTTTACATATTACATTGCATATTAAATTAAATTCAAATATAATTTTGAGATTAATCCCTGAAATTTTCAATATTAATATAAAGCTAATAATCACTTGTACTTAAGGGTTAACATTCGATCAAGTCGAGTCAAAAATATTGAATTCATCGAGTTGACAAGTCTTATTTTATGACTCAAACTTTATTTAATTTTTTCCAAGTAAAATTGTTCGAGTTTATGTTCAAATTTAATTTAAAATTTTATAATGTTATGATATTGATTGGTTCCAATTTAAACGATTGTCTATAATCATATATATATATATATATATTTCTTCATATGTGATATCAGGAAGAGTTGAGAGACTCAACTCGAACTTGAAAACCGATGCACTAATTATTAAAAAAAATCGAGTCGAAGTTTCACAACTTAAATTTTATTTGATTTTTTTAATCGGATGGAGTTTATGAAACTATGATTCGAATTAATCCGGATCAAGGAAATCAAAAGTGCAGAACAAAAGTCGTTTCCGGAACATAGCCGAGTCCCTGTTCTCAGTGAAACAACTGATTTACTTGATCTTTGGATGTGCAGCATCCCCTGAAGTAAAAGCATGAGTTTGTTTGTTGGCTTCAATCCAGCTACAGCCTACAGGCTACAGCCAGTCTCCTTTTTAATGCCTTTCGAACTTGTTTAGCAGCATATATCGCTAGGCCAACATTATGGTGAACCCATTTCCTCAAGCTTACCGGTCCTTCCAAGAAGATATATCACACACAATAACCCATTCACAAAAAATTAAAGAATCAAAACAAGAGAAGTGCTTGAGATCTTTTTTATGATCATACTCTGTTTCCCCCCAAGAGAAGTGGGGAAGTGGTAGTTTCCACTTATATTTGTCCTCCATATCTAAACATGTGAAATTGTTATCATGGACATGAAGGATGACAAATATAGTTGCATCCGAGTTTTGTACATTTGGCAACCGAATCTACCCGATAACTAAACCAATTTACTTGAACTGAGACCCAAACACGATCCGAAACCCGAAATAAATCGAATCAAACCCGAAGCGAATTTCAGTTGAACCGAAAATGGACCCGAACCGATTTTCAACTGAACCGAATGGATCCGAACTGATTTTCAACCGAACCGAAAACAACTCGAACTGAAAGTAACCCGAAATAAAAATATATATATTAAAATAAATAAATAAAGATGAGATATGAATTGTTGCACGACACACTAAAAAGTCAAATACATACTATATAAAATCATATATAGGGTGAAAAAACTTAACTCGGCTTAAAAATTTTAATGGCTAAACAAGCATGGGGAATCATAAAAAAAAAAATCAAATTCTCTCCTTTATGGGCTTTACTTTCCGAGTGGTGATGCTCATAATCCCTCTTGGGGATGGAATAGTCTCCTTTTGGACTGAGTTTTTGAGTTTCACATTGTTGAAGAAGGCCCTCCCAACAATGTTGTGTCTAAAAATTGAACTCGCGTAATAATATTAACTAATCTAGTAAAAATAATAATATTAATTAAGTAATAACGTTAAATTAATGCATATAACAACAATAGAGAATCTTCATGTAGTCATACCCTAAGGAAGATATATCACACACAATGGGTGTTTGAACCTAAACAATAACACATTCACAAAAAAATAGTGCAAGATAGGCACTAGGGTTAGCAACAAAAACTGATATATCAAAATTGTAGTGTTTAACAAATTGTGGCTATTTGAATTAAACTGAATTTAATTAAATTTAATTTTTATTAATATTTAAAGTAAAAATAAGTATTTTATATTTAAAATACTATATATGAATTATTTATTGTTTTTTATTTATCAACAAGTAGTTCTCCAAGATGTGTGCATTGTTTGTCAAAGGGTTTAAGAATATGTTTGAACAGATACTACTATGTAATCACTTCAGACTATTCAAAAAGAATACTTTTCTAAAGAAATTTTTATGAAAAAGACTTTAAAACTTTACCGGTTAATGTTTAAAAGTCATAAAATAAAATTAATTTGTCAAAAATAAAATACAAAATTTTAAAATCTACAGTTAACATGAAATAATCGAGAATCGAGACTAATAGGATCAAAAACTGATAAATTTTCAAAAAAATTCACCCGAGTTAACGGTGACTAACGGGGCGGTGACTATTTTATAACCGAATCAAAAGTTTAATGATTATTTTGTATCTTTTAAATATTCGGTGAACAAAAAGATATCTTTAATATAATTTAATGATCATTTATGTACTTTATCTTTATTATTTGTAAATACCTTTTTATTTTTTCTTTCGAAAATTATCTCTTTGACAAGACACACATCTCGTGTACAAAATAATTTAACTCGAATATTTTAAAATGAATATCATCCGCTTTCTAGTAGAACCACTTGGTTTCAATTATATTTTTTTCCTTAAATATGATATTTCATGCGTTATAAATTTTGTTATGAATTTAAACTTATTCAATAGAAAAATAAAAATACCACTTTAAGGATAAATGAGATATATTATTAAAAAATTTAGGGAAATGTTGATACCATATTATTTAGTGAATTGTGGAGATTTCTACCGTAATTTTCAAAGGCATCCTTATACATTGAAAAATATATATTATCTTAGAAGTGGTCAGTAACTCTCGACGATTTTACTAAAATCGTGTATAATTATCGGTGATTTGAGAAAAAAACAGACAGTGATACGAACATGTTTATTGCCGACATCGTCCGACCATTTTCATGTTAATACGGATCTCCGACACGTAACCGCACGTGTTTTTTTTTGACAAAATAAACTTATTTTTCCTGGTTCAACTTTATTCAATTTAGTATGTACTTAATTTTTTAGCTTATTTTAGTTTAATCCTTATCTAGTTTGTTTTAAAGTCATTGGCAACTACATTCAGAGGATTGAGCTGATTAAAACTAGAAGATGGAGTTTAGGGACGAAGCCACTCTTAAGATGGAAGGGGTTGTTGTCCTTTCAAATTCTTTGGTATAATGACATTTTAGATCTTTTTAGTTTTAATATGTAGTTAAATAAAAAATTTCTCCTCTCAAAATTTAAATTTAAATATTTAATTAACTATTAATCCCTCCAATAATTAATAGTAGCTATTTTCTTGTTGGAGTCCATGGTTGCACAATTCTAAACCGTTCACAGATAATTCAAAGTCCTCCGTAATTTTTTTTTTAAAAGTTGTATTTTATTGATACCACCAAAGACAGGCACCTCGTTAAAAAACCTCCTTAACCTAAGATGGAGGAAAAAGAGTGCACCAAATCAATGGGAGAGTTCAATTACAAGCAACACAATCAATGAAATCATCACTGTAGCTATATTCAGTTTAACAATTAAAAACAAATCAACCATAGCCCCCTGACTCAAAATGGACATCCACCAGAATTTTGGCACTGTAGAGCGCTCCTTTCTATCTTCAGGTCCTCCACACCAGAAGCAAAATAGCCAATTACAAAATAGGCAGCTTGGTCCAAAGTAGTGGAACGATTCTGCCAATTCCAGCCTTAGCCAATTTATCTGCTGAGAAGTTTGATTCTCTTGGGACGAGGCTTGTCGACCATTCCACATCCAAAACCAACAATTTAAAGACATCAAGAACATAGATCGGCTTACTTATCCAATCCAAAATGAGACTACAATCAGATTCAAGAATTAATTTGACTCCCCGCCCAGTGAAGAATTTTTTAAACAACACTATGACCTTTTTAACTGCCAACAACTCAGCCGAGGTAGCATCAAACTCTCCAATCAATTTTGAAAACATAATAATACTTTCTCCTACCTCATTCTGTAAGATACCACCAATCCCGGCCTTACCGAATCCTCCAAGAACTGCTCCATCACTATTAAATTTTAGAGAACCAGCCAGTGGATTTATCCAACAACTATTATTCAATTTCAAAGGTTCTATTGGTTTCAGAAACAATAAGTCAGTGTGTATAAAAAAATCATGACCAATAGCGAAAGACTGAGGCCACTTCGCTTTGCACCAATATCCAAGCGAGTAACACATAAATCATATAATTGATCTATATCAACCAACAAGCCTTTAAAAACAACTTCATTTCTATATAGCCGAATCGACCAAATAAAAGAGAATAAGAAAAGGAGCTAAACCTCTTTCGAAACTCCATCCGGGGAAGCGAAGAACCAATATAGCAAGAGAGATTGAGACCTACCCGGACAAGCTCCAGATATGTTCCATTTTGAGAGCCAACGCTGCATTACTTGCCAAGAGATGTAACAATGGCAGAAAAGATGACTCACACTTTCTTCCTCACAAGAACATAGAGGGCAAAGCATTGAAGTATTAAGCAGAGACCCCCTTTTTGCCAATTCGACTTTCGTCGAAATTCTACCATGTAATAATCTCCATATGAAAACTTCGACTTTAAGGGGAGCAATATTAGACCAAACCAGCCTCCAAATAAAGTTATCGCCCCCTAAGGAATTTAAAGCTATCTTGCAAAAGTTTCTTGTTGAATACTGCCCATCCGAGCTAACAGCCCAACGGACACTATCTTCACTTACCATGCCCACTTTTTTAGAATTTAAAAGAGCAATGAACTCCTCCCACAATTCTGCTTCCCAGTCAAAAACACCTCTTCTAAGCATAATATTCCATCTCCACGCCCCTTTTTCTATGCACCCAAACTCAGCAATAACTCCTCTTTTTTGAACTGCTAAGGCAAAAATTCTTGAGAATCGGTTTTTGAGTGGAATGTCCCCTATCCAAACATCATTCCAAAAATCAATCTTTATGCCATCCCCAACAGTGAAATGAATATTCTTCGTAAAATGGTTCGAATAATCAGATAAAGGAGATATAATCCCCTTCCAAACCCAAGACTTATTTTTAGAATTAAGTTTCTTTGGCAGCAATCCATTAACACCATTTTCATATTTCGCTGCTAAGACATTTTTCCACAAACTATTTGGTTCGACTGCAAACCTCCATAGCCATTTAGTAAGAAGGACCCTATTTTTGGTTTTAAAATCCACCAAACCGAGACCACCACTTGATTTAGGTTGGCAGATTTTATCCCAAAGTCCTCCGTAATATTGTTGTGTAATCTTCAATTGACCTAAATTTCATCATATAAGAGTAATACCAATAGTTAAATGAAAATTTATGGATGAAACCATCTATTAGCTCAACCACCACATCTAGACATCTACAAATTTTAAACTGTTCGTTTTATTATTCATATTTTGTATTGATCATTTCAATAATATTGTCTCTAAAGTATAAACTGAAACTCTCTCTTTAAGAGTACAACGTGTCTTACCAACATATTCATTATATTTTGGTATTTTAAATTAGTTCTTAAAGGTTAAAATATATCTAGTATTATCTCAATCGAGTCATCTCGTTATTCTAACTGTGAACTTAGATGTTAACTGTCAACTTGGTTGGATCTAATGTGGTTTCCATTTTTAAATACATAGATTAATAGATATTAAGAGACACGTCATATCTAACCTAGGATACAACACTACTCTCGATGGTTAGACTAACGAAAGGACTTGATTAGACGATATTTTATTTTGAGGATTCAGTTATAACGTTATGAAATTTAAAAATCAATTTAAAATGAGATAATAATATAATTGACCCAATATATTTGATCAAATCTTCTAATGTTGTGCTACTACTTGAAGTTTCATTTCATCAATAGATATCTCCTTGTAACGCGTTAAGTTTCTATTTGTTTCACTGAAAACAATTACATTTCTTGGAAACAGATTTCAAAAATTATTTTCTGCTATTTGGATGTGTAATTCAGTTTATGTTGGTTGATAAACTTGCCCCTTTTTTTTTGGAATCTAATCTATTTCCAATAAAACAAACATATTACAAATTTTATTGATTTTTTATTTTTAATTGTAGATCTTTTAAATGAGGCCGTGTCGTTTTGTTTAGAACGTGTTGGGTTGAGATCATCATCTTGTTTTGGATATATTATAAAATAATATAGGATAATCTTCACCAGTGGTCCCTTTCGTTTAGGGTGTGTTTTATTTTGGTCACCAAAATTAAAAAACGAGTATTCTGGTCCCTAACGTTACAAAACGTTTATATTTTGATCACCCAACCGTTAGTCTCCGTTACTTGGCTAACGGGTAGCTGACATGGCTTGTTAAAAAATTAAAAAAAATTACGTGTTTAGTCCACGTGTAATATGTTAATTAATTATTATTTTGAAAAGGGGTAAAAAGGAGCCATGTCAGCTACCCTTTTTCTGCTTCATCTTTCAATGATGAAAGGAGGATTCGAAGTGGTTCATGCGACTCTGGAAATGATCTAGCCCCACCGTGAACCCATATGGGATTTCACAACCACCACCGTCAGCTCCATTCCCTGGCAACAACAATGCATAAACTCGGACAGAAATGAACTCTCCGAGTGGGTCGAACATGTCACCAAGCAACTCATTGATGACTTGTCGGCTGAGAATACAGAAACCGACCACCGTGGCAGCTTGCAGGCAGCTGAGACATCAATGGCATGCGAGAACAACTTTGCTCCGTCGCCGCCCCATCCTCTTCCTCGAGGGTGTGTTTTATTTCACCTCCGTCGCCGCCCCATCCTCCTCCTCGAGACCCACCACTTCAAACCAAACCGCCACCAAATCTTCCAGTGGTGGTGGCGGCGGATCCGGCGGTCTAGCCCCATCGAAATCAACCCTTTACGTCTCCAACCTCGAATACTCCCTCACAAACTCCGACCTCCACACTCTCTTCTCCACCTTCGGCAAAATCCCCCGCGTTACAGTCCTCAAAGATCGAGCCACACGAACTTCAAAGGGGGTCGCCTTCGTCCAGTTTGTTTCCCGTGAGGATGCGCTATCCGCAGCGAGTGTCAAGCACGGGAAAGTACTCAACGGCAGAACCCTCAGCGCTTCCATTGCCGTCGATAATGGACGAGCCCCTGAATTTATTAAAAAGAGGGTTTACAAGGATAAGTCTAGCTGTTATGAATGTGGGGTTAGTGGGCAATTGTCTTACGAGTGTCTGAAGAATCAGTTAGGGCCTAGGGAGAGACCGATGCCAAAGAAAGGGCGGAGAGGTGGCGGCGGAGGAGAGAAAAGGGAGGATGGCGGGGTAAACACGTGATTTTTTTTAATTTTTTAACGAGCCATGTCAGCTACCCGTTAGCCAAGTAACGGAGACTAACGGTTGGGTGATCAAAATATAAACGTTTTGTAATGTTAGGGACCAGAATACTCGTTTTTTAATTTTGGTGACCAAAATAAAACACACCCTAAACGAAAGGGACCACTGGTGAAGATTACCTAATAATATATTATGGTGAGAAAAAGAAAGAAGAGATGCATACATCTAAAATGTATAAAAACACAAACAAAGAAATTATAGTTTAAATAATCAAAGGACAATCCAATGTTGACATGGAAACCAAAAATACAACAACAAGCATTACAAGTAAAACATATGATCATACTCTGTTTTTCCTCCATATCTGAACATGTGAAATTGTTATCATGGATGACGAATATAGTTGCATCCGAGTTTTGTACACTCGCAACCGAATCTAATCGAGTTTTGTAAACTCAAGTTTTCAATGTTTGCTCAGATTAAAATCATCAATGACCTTTGAATACCATCTATCCTATACCCAAATTTAGTCTATGATGACGGTGAGAGTGCCAGTGAGAGGAGGAGTAACAATGATCAGAAGAGAGTAGGTCATATGTAAAAAGATGTGGAAAAAAAGGGAACTGGCTTAAGGAAAATGCCTTACCTCTAAAATTTCGGTCATTTTTTCACATGTAACGCAGTTAGAAGGAAATATGTACCTATATTCCCCCTCAAGATCTTGCAGAACAAAACTCGTTTTTGGAACATAACCAATTCCCTTTTATCTGTGAATCAACTGATTTCCTTGATCTTAGGATGTGCAGCATCCCCTGAAATAAAAGCATGAGAATTTGCTTGTTCACTTCAATCCAGCTACAGCCACGCTCCTTTTTAATGCCTTTGTCTCTCATTTGCCTCCGAATTTCAGCAACATCTTCCCATCTCTTAGAATTTGAATAAATATTGGACAACAATACATACGTCAAAGCATCTTCAGGATCGAGTTTTAGAACTTGTTTAGCAGCATATATCGCCAGGCCCACATTATGGTGAACCCTGCATGCTCCAAGCATTGTTCTCCATGTCGCAGCATCTGCTTCACATTCCAATTCCTTAACCCAACTCACAGCTTCGTCCAGCTTACCGCCCCTTCCAAGAAGATCAATAATGCAACCATAGTGCTCCCTTCTGGGATCAATCCCGTACAGTCTCTTTATCGATCGGAAATAAAACATCCCATCATCCACAAGACCGGCATGGGTACAAGCAAAAAGAACCCAAAGAATAGTGATAGAATCCAGTTTCATACCCGAAGCTTTCATTAAATCAAAGAGCTTCAACGCCTCTTGGCTAAAACCATTTTGAGCTAACCCTGCAATCATCGTATTCCATGAAATCACATACTTATGAACCATTCGCTCGAAAATTGACTTGGCATCCTCCAAACTACCGCCCTTACATTACATATCCAAAAGTGCATTGTTGAGTATCAAATCCACATCAAACTTCAACACATGAACATGAACTTGCCTCCCTACTTCTAACAGAGCTAAAGCAGTGCATGCTCTTAAAACACTTGCTAGTGTAGCTTGATCAGTTGTAAAGCCATCTCTTTTCATAATCTTGAACAATTTCAAAGCTTCAATGCCATCACTATTCAGCGCAAACCCTCCAATCATCGTATTCCACGAAACCACATTCTTATGAACCATCCGCTCAAAAACCAACTTGGCATCCTTCAGACTATTACTCTCACAATACATATCCAAAAGTGCATTGTTGAGTATCAAATCCACATCAAACTTCAACACATGAACATGAACTTGCCTCCCTACTTCTAAAACAGCTAAACCTGTGCAGGCTCTCAAAATATTTGTTAGTGTGGCTTGATCAGCTGTAAAGCCAGCTCTTTTCATACTCTTAAACTGATTCAGAGCTTCAAGGCCTTCACTATTCAATGCAAACCCTGCAATCATCGTACTCCACGAAATAACATCCTTATGAACCATCCGCTCAAAAACCAATCTGGCATCCTTCAAACTATTGCTCTTACAATACATATCCAAAAGTGCATTGTTGAGTATCAAATTCGCATCAAACTTCAACACATGAACATGAACTTGCCTCTTTACTTCTAAAAGAGCTAAACCAGTGCAGGCTCTCAAAACACTTACTAGTGTGGCTTGATCAGCTGTAAAGCCAGCTCTTTTCATACTCCTAAACTGATTCAGGGCTTCAAGGCCATCATTATTTAGTGCAAAACCTCGAATCATCGTATTCCATGAAATGACATTCTTATAAACAACCCGCTCGAAAACCAGCTTGGCATCCTCCAAACTACCGCTCTTACAATACATATCCAAGAGTGCACTATTAAGTATCAAATCCACATCAAACTTCAACACATGAACATGTACTTGCTTCCCTACTTCTAAAAGAGCTAAACTAGTGCAGGCTCTCAAAACACTTGCTAATGTAGCTTGATCAGCTGTAAAGCCAACTCTTTTCATACTCTTAAACTGACTCAAAGCTTCATGGCCATCATTATTCCGTGCAAACCCTCCAATCATCGTACTCCATGAAATGACATTCTTATAAACCAGCCGCTCGAAAACCAACTTGGCATCCTCCAAACTACCACTCTTGCAATACATATCCAAAAGTGCATTGTTGAGTATCAAATCCACATCAAACTTCAACACATGAACATGGATTTGCCTTCATACTTCTATCCGAGCTAAACCAGAACATGCTCTTAAAACACTTGCTATTGTAGCTTGAGAAGCTGTAAAGCCATCTCTTTTCATACCCTTAAACTGATTCAAAGCTTCAACGCCATCATTATTCCGTGAAAACCCTCCAATCATCGCACTCCATGAAATCACATCCTTATGAACCATCCCCTTGAAAACCAACTTGGCATCCTCCAAACTACCACTCTTACAATACATGTCCAAAAGTGCATTGTTGCGTATCAAATCCACATAAACTTCAGCACATGAACATGGACTTGTCTGCCTACTTCTAAAAGAGCTAAACCAGTACAGGCTCTCAAAACCGAAGATAAAGTGAACTTATCAGGCATCAAGCCTTCTCTAAGCATTAAAACAAAGCAGTCCAACGCCTTGCCACTACGCCCGGCATTAGCATAAGCAGATATTATCAAATTCCAAGAAATAACATTTCTTTCGGGAAATTGGTCGAACACAGTCTGCGCTTCTTTTAATAATTCAAACTTTCCATACATATTGATGAGATTGTTGAGAAGAGACCTTGTTGGTTGACACCCATTGGAGAAAACGTGCTTGTGAACCAGCTTGCCTTGTTCTACAGCGTTGCGAGCTAAACAACACTTGATTAACTCGGAGTAGGCGTTGGAGTCAGCATAAAGGCCGTGCCTTTCCATAGCAGCCATGGCTTTCAAAGCCCCTGGAAAATCCCTTTGGTAACACAAGTTTACGAATTCATTTAGAAGAGTGGATGAAGATTGGTTTTTGGGTTTAGCGTGGGAGGCAAGAGGGGTAGGAGAATAAGGACGTGAAGCTGTTATGTGTTTTAGCTTTGGGGATACGGTTTTCGTACCAGTTTTGGTTAACATAGGTTGTAGAAGATGAAAATCTTTAGGTTTCGGCATGGCTTAAGTGAGCAACTAATTCGGAGTAAATTTTATAAGACCAATTCATATAATATTTGAACTATTAAATTTATTTGAGACACAATATTTCAACGGATTATTGTTAGTAATGTAATATTTATTCATTAATAAAATGTATAGTATAATATTTTTACTAAAAAAAACTCCAATATAATCAATACATGTACTTTTAAAATGTTTAATTTGATATTTATAATTTGTAATATTTTTTAATATTATAATTTGCCTTATATTATTGTAATATTTAAATATATATTATTAATATATTTTATTCATGAATAATAAATTTTTATCTTTAATTATTTTTAAATTAGCATTATTAAAAAATAATTTATTATTTAATAATATCAAAAATAATATATAACATTAATGTTGTTAGAATTGATAGACTCGATTTCCTTCAACCATTATGGATTGCTAAGTGGTGGAGAAGTTGGATTTTTGAGTGTTTGAGTGGGTGGCAAAAATTGAGAATTAAATTAGCATTAACCTTTCCTTGATGCTTAGAGGTCTCTTTTATACTCCCAATTGAGTTTATAGCCGTTGAGGACCGTTGGGGTTGAATTGGAGCCGTTGAAGACTTTATTTCTCACCATAAATGCAGGACTGGTGATGTTTTTTCGATACACGCGTAGCTGTATAGAAACACCCTTCTTCAGAACTAGTCGTTGGAGTCTGATGCAGTGTGCCGTATCGGAACACTTTGGGTCGTATCAAAACGCTCGTATCAAAACGCTTAGAGCCGTATCGAAACAGCTTGCAATTCAAATAGTCGTTGGGAAATAGCCGTTGGGGGTTTTGACCGTTGGGATGTATGCCACGTAGGCTTATCGAAAACATCAAAGAGTGTTTTGAAACAACACTTGTCTGTATCGAAACATGTAAGCCCTGTATCGAAACGGGTTCTGGCAGTTTCAAAACGTTTCAATACATATTATGTCTGTATCGAAACGGGTACATTAAAAACACTGGTTTGGCTACTTAAAAACGTTTCAAACATTGTTAAAACCTTTTAAAACATCCTAAAACTTATTTTCAAGTTGTTTTTAATTTAAAGAATATTTTAAAAAAAATTCAATTAAGTCCAATTATTATATCAAAAACACATATTTAAAGAAAAATGTAATCATACCTGAGGAAAGATATATGACACAATGTGTGTTTGAAAACCTAAAGAATAACACATAGTGACAAAAATTAGCAGAATATAAATATTAGGATTGAAAACCAAAAACCTTCTTTTCTTTATTAAAACTATACGATATATGAATATAGAAGTGAAAATAGAATAAATCAGTCTTATAGATTGCTCGGCAAACAATTCTAAATACATCGTGTGAAACTGATAAATTGATTTTGATATAACTAAAGAATTTAAGGACTGAATTGAAAAATGGAAAATAAATTTTTAAGTCCTCAAAACCTCTCCATATATTTAAAGAAAAATGTTTAAGTCAAAAACTCAACTTGTCAAATGTTTTCTAAGTGTTTATCAAGCCAAAACAGTAATTTTCGAGTCACCGTTTCGAAACAGCCATTGGGCGTTCCGGAACAGTTTTGAAACTGTTAACTTCTGTTTCGAAACGGGTTTCGAAACGGATGAAGAATGTAACACCCCAAATTTAGGCCTAGATGTTTTAGAGTTCGAATCGGACCGGTCGGGGACGATTCGAATCTTAAAGGGAGGTTTAGGGAACACCTAGTTCGAGATGCTTTAAAAATATGGGAAAATGTCTAAAAATCCTCATTTATTATATGACTGATTATGGTGAAATCAATTTTACAAAATAAGGTTTGGAAATACTATATTTCGGTGTAGTGACAAAATCGCAGTTTTTGGAAAAGTTGAATAGTGATTGTTTTGTAAAGGGTTGAAACTTTGAATCTTTAAGGAGCTAATTTTACCAAAATGTTTTTAATCAGATTTCTTCTTAATTTGGGTGATTTTATTAATGTTTTAATTAAAGGAAAATAAAGATTAATTAAAAGGAAACTACCTTTGACTTTTCATAACTACCTTGCATCAATTTTCTCTCATTTCATTTTCTCTCAATTTCTTTTCAGCCAAACACATTTCCTCCAGCAATTATCCTTTTATTTTCATTCCTTTTGATGAGATTTCAATCTTCTTTTGATTCCTAATCTTTTCCTCATCAAAACCTCTTGTTTTTACATTGAATTTTCAAGAAAACTTGCCCAATTCAAGGAGAAATCAGCCATTAGAGGTAAGCTTCGTCCTTCTCCTCTAATGATCAGTTCTTTACTGAAATTCCCAAGTTATCAATCATTTGTTAATGATTTTTGAGTTGCTTTAATGTTAGAAACAATAAATTGTATTAAAACTCAAGGTTTTTGGAGAGATCTTGATGATTTTCGTGGTTGATGGTTAGGCTCTATTTTGAGATTGTTTTATAATGTATTTTGGATGTTAAATGATGTTATAAATGAGGTTTTATCAAACAAATCCCGAATAGGCTTGGATTCCTAAGTTTTGTATGCTAGAATGGTGGTTTTTGGGGTGGTTTTGGTGTTCTGTCATAGCTGGAGGTATAAGGACGAGTTTTGGAGATGATTTCGGTTGTGTTTGGTAGCCGAAATGAGGTTTTTGGGAAGAGCAGTGAGTTTAGGTGTGTGGCTGATGATTTCAATGCATGATGATGCATTAATCCCCTGCTCTTATGTGTTATAAATAGGGGAGACATCTTCGGACGCCTTTGGTGTTGATCCGGGAGCTTAGATAGCGTTTCGGCGAGCAAGCGAAACGTAATCGGTGAGTGCGTATGGTTTTAGAAGTCCTTGAGGGAAAAGAATCAAGGTTTGGGGATTTAGGAAAGGTTTGAAACACCTTCCTAAGTCTGGAAATAAGTATTGGCTAGATTGCTCTTTTAAATGTGGTGGTTGCCCATAAAATGCTTTTACATGGTCATGGTTTGAGATAGATAAATTCCTATTGTTTTTATGCATGATTTATAGCATGAGATCATGCTAGAGATGATTTCATTAAATAACATGTTGCATTGATGAGTTTTGAGCTCTTGTTTTAAAGTATGGCAAATGTTATGGTTTTGAAATGAGATGAGAATGATTTGAGAAATGTTGCATGAAAAACAGTAGGTGAGATGATATTTTGACATACTATATTGGCATAGGAGATGAGATACTTATCGGATATAATTGATCGATCAATAGGATGAGAGTGCACTATAAACTAAAAATGCGTACGTGCTCTTTGGTTTAATCCAAAGGGAGAGAACCGATGATGGGCATTCCATCGGGTAGGACTTGGTGAAATACCCAAGCTTTGTGGCGATGAGAGATTCCGCCATGTGAGTACGGTGATGTGAGATTCCACCGGAAACTATGTTACTAGACAAGTGAGTACGGTGATGTGAGATTCCACCGGAAGCGTCTAGTGGTTTGAGAATGATGTCCGCATATCCGAGTAACAATTAGATGTGAAATGCCAATAATATATGAAAATGCTTTTGAATCACATGTACCTATTGATGAGATGATTTATGCTATGAGAAAATGCATATGAGATTTGTATATGAAATGCTTTGGTTTTACAAGCATGTGTATGACCTTGCCATGAGATTTGCATTGGTTTGAATGCATGAGATATAATTAAGGTACATGTGTTTTCATTGAGAAGTTGCTTTGAAATGGTTTTCAAGCATGAGATAGAATGAGCATGTTGTAGAAAAAGCTTTTGGGAAAGTGTTTTCAAGAAATGCATTATTGTGTTGGTTTTCTTTAGAGCATGCCTCACTAAGCAATTTTGCTTACGCTCTCTTTTACCAATAATACAGATAATTGAGGTGTTTTTGGGCAGCAAGAAGGTTAAGAACATCCAAGGAAGTGCAAATCTCGTGTATGGTGATGTTTTTATACACTTTAGTTTTGATATTGGCAATGGGACCTCAAGGTTGTATTTGGGAGATGTGTTTGAACTCCCTAAGTTTGTGGCATGTTTGTGATGGCATTTATGGGTTGTAAATGGTCCTAAATGTTTGGTTTGAGGTTTGGTTGCTTATATTGGTTTTGAGACTAGGGAACATGCCTTTAGATTGTGTGATCTTGTGTTTGATGCCATGCTCTAGCTTAGGGGTCTTAAATATGTTCCTTAGTATCAAAATGAGTTGCTGGTATGATTTAATGCTCTTTGAGACATGTTTGATTGGTTTAAAAGGTGAAAAACCAACATTTTCTGTTGTCACTGGGCAAAGTGTATCGAAACACTCTCACCTGTTCCGAAACGGGGGCATGTAATGGCCATAGTGGTTCGGAACGGATGAAGCTGTTTCGAAACAGTTTGGCTACTGGTGAAGCCTGTTTCGGTACCGGTCTCGAAACACACCCGAGTACCGAAACAGTCAACACTGTTTCGATACGGGTGTTTCGGTATGAAGGGTGGGTGTTTCGATACAGTCGACCGTTGAACATTGTTTTGAATGGTTTGATGTTTTCATGCTTTACATTTTAGTCCTGAATGTTGTGGATGCAATTGCTTGAGCTTGGGATGTCTTTTTAAGCTGAAATTTGACAGAGGAGCATGTAACATGATTAATTTTATAATGGTAAACCTAAAATCTGCAAAGTGCTTATAGTTTCTAAAAATTACATTTTGGTCCCTAAACTCGTAATTTACGCAATTGAGTCCCTAAATGTTTTTTGATCGTTGTGCCTTTCTCTCCCATAATTCGTGAGTATTCACATAGGCTTAATGTGCATCTAGACAAGATTAAAATAAAAAGGGTCGTTAATCAAGGTTGACTTTTGGGTTGACTTTGGTTTTCCCCGTGTAATCTTCGTAGTTCGGGTCAAGCGTCTAGGTTGGGCTAAGGGGGTTACAAAGAACATCAGAACGGTTTGACTCGTTTCGATACAGTAGTATCGAAACGACCTCAAACGTTTCGAAACGGAATTCAAACTTGGTTTTAAAAATATGACCGTTGAAGTTTTTAACTGATTTTTAAGATTGTCGTTAAGGCGTATCGAAACGCTTCTAAGCCGTTTCGATACAGGCTTTGACAGTGGCAAAGTGTTTTGAAACGAATTTCGAAACGGGCTCTTAGCGTATCGAAATGATCATGCCCGTTTCGGTACGGTCTATTTATTACACCCCAACGGCTCTTTCTATTTTGGTCTGTTTCGAAACAGGATCGGGTGTTTCGGAACGGGTGGTTGCAGACTGCATTTATGGAGGGAAGATAACATCCCAACGGCTATATTGATGAATGCAACAACCCCAACGGCTAGAATTCAATGAAAAGGTATAAAAGGGACCTCTAAAAGCTCCAGCAACAACTATTGATCTCAAAAGTAATATCCAAACATCAAAGCCAAGCACTTGTACAAAAATCCCAATATTTCTTGTAAACCCCAATTGTGAAATTTGTAATTCTCATTCTTATCTATTCAATTGGGTTGAGTGCTTGTAAAAGGGCTATATTTTGTATTGAGAGATACTAGTTTTAGCCTTCATCTTCTTTGTATTTTTCAAGTAAGGATTGGGTCAAATTTTGGGTAGAAAATTTGACCGGTATTGTAAAGGTTACCTCCTTAGCCAAGAAAAGGAGAAGAACAATTAGTGGATTGTTGGAAAATCCTTAGTGAAGCTAAGGTAGTGGATGTAGATTTCGATTGGAACTTGAACCATTCTAAATCCTTTTGTCTATCATTTTTAATTTCCTTTCCACCACCAAAGTTCTAAAAATCCAATTCAACCCCTCTTGGCTTATATTGTTTCATTGATCCATTCAACAATTGGTATCAGAGCCTACCTCTTTGAAGGATTTACAACCACAAGAGGAGTTCCTAGGAAGAGTGTGATCAACCACAAATCAAGCCATGACATCTACCTCCGAGTCAAGCATGTACGAATCTCAATCAACCACCAAACTGCATTTCTTGGTACTAGGTGAAAGGTTGAAGATGATATCTTCAAGCATTCAACAATGGCAGCAACGTTCTTGGGACTTGACACGATGAACTCAAAAGAACCTGCATAATCTGTTATGCAAACCCGAATCGAAACTGTTCTTCGTAGTCGAAAGATGAACAAACTCCAAGGAAGAACTCGAACTATCTGTTGAACGAACCCGAACCTTATCTTGAATTTGTTCGAATAAGCACTTGGACCCTTCAATTATCTAACAATTGAGAACCCGAAGTATCAAGGAGATAGTTCTAAAAAGAACTAAAATTGAGAGAAAATCTCACAAATAATTTTATTCATCCAATGTCTAACCTTTACAAGTAGGTTTCGGCTACAATATATAATACAAAGGGTAATTTGCCGATTTACAAGATGTGGCTGGTATTTGCCCTTTTGAAAATTAAAATTCAAAGTAAAATAAACTTCCAAGGGCTGCAATTGAATGTCAGCCGTGTAAAGTTGAAATGGGCGGCATTTGGATATAGTCACATGCTAAATATGTATGTATTTAAAATTCAAAGAACTTTGCACATGTTAAATATGATTCGTTTGAATTTCAAACC
Organism: Hibiscus trionum; assembly: GCA_030270665.1. Taxonomy (NCBI): domain Eukaryota; kingdom Viridiplantae; phylum Streptophyta; class Magnoliopsida; order Malvales; family Malvaceae; genus Hibiscus; species Hibiscus trionum. The sequence continues at coordinate 2,250,618 of BSYR01000046.1, forward strand.
CCACTAAGCCGCTCGTGTGTAAAGAATGCTGGAAATGACTCTCTCTCGGCTGCACTTGAGAGTTGTTTTATTTTGAATTTAAAATTTGATTGCTGCAATATATACTTCACGTGCCCTTGAACTTAAATTCCACTCTCCAAATGCGCATAAAAATTCAGCACATGCTGAAATTCAAAGCCACACTCCAATGCCGCATATGTGCGAGAATGAAGAATAAATTCGGCTGCACATATTTGCATTAGGGCTAATAGTGCATGGTACATGCACACATACTCGAGACAACGTCAATTCGGCCCACACTTATTGCACTGACTCCTATCAAACAAATATATAATAATAATAATAATAATAATAATAATAATAATAATAATAAGTCACCGTATAATAATCCCAAAACTAAACCAATATAAAACATTATAAATCATATCAAACTAAGTTAAAACACACCAAACATATTGTATACATAGTAAACACACTAATATAAATATAAGAAATGTTACACATCAGTATGTAACAAATGAAAAAGCAAACTTCCCTGAAAGTTTGAAGTTGCATCGTTGGGTGTCATAAACGTGCTCACATCAGGTGATAACTACCCCTTTTGGAAGAACCGGATGCGCCTCTTCATTAAATCCAACGATTATCTAGTTTGAGGTGTCATTGAAGATGGTCCCTATATTCCAATGAAGAGAGGCGACGAAGGAAGATTGGTGCTAAAGAAGAAACATGAGATGAGTGAAAAAGAGAGAAAGAAGATTCAAATCAATGATAAAGCCCTTCACATGTTGTTTTGCTCTTTCGGTCCTGACATTTACTCCAAAGTTTCCTCCATAGAAATTGCTAAGGAAGTGTGGGATACACTTAAGACTACTTATGAAGGAACAAGTGATGTGAAGGAGACAAAGATTGGAATTCTCAATCTTAGTTATGAGAATTTCAAAATAGAGCCTGAAGAAACCGTGTCTAAGATGTTCGATCGTTTCTCAACAATCGTCAACGGGCTAAAGGGTTTTGGAGAGATAATCCCTGAAGACAAACTAGTCCGGAAGCTACTCTACTCACTTCCCGAGTCTTGGGATGGGAAGAGAACCGCCATCATTGAGGCCAAAAATTTGAAGACACTCAAGCTTGATGAGCTAGTGGGTTCTCTCCTAACTCACGAGATAATGAAGCAAGAAAGGGAAGATGAAAGGAAGAAGGAAGAGTGGAGAAGCTAGAGGTAGATAAGAAGAAGAAGATAGGAGTGGCTCTCAAAGCTTCACTACATGAGGAGAGCACTTCTAGTGAGGAGGAAGACCTAGAAGAATTAGCTATGATAGCCAAAAGGTTCTCACGGTTTATGAGGTCCAACCGAGGAAGGAAGATTCAAAGAAAAATGGACTTTTAAACCAAAAACAAAGAAAAAGATAGGGATCAAATTATTTGCTTCGAGTGTAAAAAACTGGGTCATATTCGTTCGGAGTGCCCTCAACTCAAGAAGAAGGGCTTTGAGAAGAAGAGGCTCAAAGTCAAGCTTGCTACTTGGAGTGACGAGGAGTCATCCGAGGATGAGGAATATGAAGTGGCCAACCTTTGCCTCATGACACTTGAGAAGGATTCCTCCATGGTAACCTCTAACTCATCATCTTTTGATTTTACATTTGATGGATTGCATGATGCTTATGATGAGTTACAAGAGGTATATGATGAGTTAGTTGAGAAGTATAAAGAGTCGGTCATAAGAAATAAAAAGATTATTTCAGAATTAAATGCTAAAAATGACTCACTTTCTCAAGCTAACTTAAAATTTGAGAAAAAGATCTTAGGTTTACAAGATGAACTTAAATTCTTTCAAGATGAAAACATAGACTTAAACAATCTTATTTCTCAATGCAATAGTGAACACCAAAAAGTGTTAGATGAGCTTAACAAGCTCAAGGAGTCTTTCAAAAATGTTGGTAATGTGAAACATGAAAAAGGTGAATCATCTAAAACAAACCAACCTAGGAGAAAGACATATAACTACAAACAAAGTGGCTTCCATAGACATAATAGAACTAAGAAAATTAAAAGTGTATGGGTTCCTAAGGAACTCGTTAAGTCTAATAATGTTGTTGCTATGTCACCTTGAATTCCCAAGGGAACCAAGCTTTTGGGAGCTAACACTCGTGGACCCAAAATGATTTGGGTACCAAAAACCAAAGCTTAATATCTTTGTTTGTAGGGGGAGCATTGCTACAAGGCCAAAGCACAAAGCCAAAATTCATGGTACCTTGATAGTGGATGCTCGAGGCACATGACCGGAGACAAGAGTCGATTCATGGACTTAAAGCTAAAAAGTGGAGGAGTAGTGACATTTGGTGACAACTCCAAAGGCCACATTAAAGGTATTGGATCCATAGGTAATCACTCTACTATTCTCATTGAAAATGTTTTATATGTCGATGGTCTAAAACATAACTTATTGAGCATTAGTCAATTATGTGACAAAGGGTTTAATGTCTTATTTGATAAAAATGGGTGCAAAATTGTTGACATTAAATCAAATAATATAATGTTCATTGGTCATCGCATAGGTAATATATACATGGTGCATTTAGATGACATTCATACATCCCATGCATGCTTTGTTTCACAAAATGAAAATGATGCATGGCTATGGCATAGGAAACTAGGACATGCTAGCATTAGTATTTTAGAAAAATTAGTTTCCCTAAATCTAGTTAGAGGTTTGCCCAAAATTAAGTTCTCAATTGACAAAATTTGTGATGCATGCTCTAAGGGTAAACACCATAAATCATACTTTAAATCCATTAATGATGTTTCTACAAGTAGGCGTTTACAACTTATTCACATGGATTTATTTGGGCCTATTAGAACTATGAGCTTGGGTGGTAAATCGTATGCATTTGTACTTGTTGATGACTATTCTAGATTTACTTGGGTTCTATTCTTAAGTACTAAAGATGAGGCTTTAGAAAAATTCATCACATTTTCAAAATTAACTCAAAATGATCTTGAACTTAAAATTTCTCATATTAGAAGTGATCATGGAACCGAATTTCAAAATCTAGGCTTTGAAGAGTTTTTAAATGAAAATGGTATTAACCATAATTTTTCGGCTCCTACAACTCCTCAACAAAATGGGGTAGTTGAGAGGAAAAATAAAACTTTACAAGAAATGGCTAGAACCATGCTTTGTGAAAACAATCTACCTAAATATTTTTGGGCGGAAGCCACAAACACCGCTTGCTACATTGTAAACCGAGTAATGATTAGGCCACTTTTAAAGAAAACACCTTATGAGATTTTAAAATCTAAAAAGCCTAACATTAGTTATTTTCATCCATTTGGTTGCAAGTATTTTGTTTTAAATAATGGAAAAGATAACTTAGGTAAATTTGATGCTAAAAGTGATGAAGTTATTTTCTTAAGTTATTCCTTAAACTCTAAAGCCTGTCGTGTATTTAATAAGAGAACATTAGTAGTAGAAGAGTCTATTCATGTTGTATTCGATGATAACCTCCTTCCGAGGAAGGATTCTTGTGATGATGATGATGTAGGAATCCTTGATGCCTTTGATGGAAGACAAACTTCAAAGGAGGATGAGATTCTAATGAAAGAAGAGGATACACAAGATCCACCTCTTGAAGCCTTGAAGAACTTGGCTCTTGAGGAAAAGGAAGTGAGCTACCCAAGAGAGTACAACTATGTCAAAGGTGGTGAAATCTTGGGTGATCCATCCAAGGGGGTAACTACTAGATCTTCTCTTAAACTCATGAATCATGTTGCTTTTATCTCATGCATAGAGCCTAAGAACATTAAAGAAGCATTAAAAGATGACTTTTGGATTATGGCTATGCAAGAAGAGTTAAATCAATTAGAGAGAAGTAATGTTTGGACATTAGTTGAAAGGCTTAGTAATCAATCTACTATAGGAACTAAATGGGTATTTAGGAACAAACTAGATGAGAGTGGTAACATTGTGAGAAACAAAGCTAGATTAGTTGCTCAAGGTTACACTCAAGAAGAGTGAATTGATTTTGATAAAACCTATGCACCCGTAGCTAGAATGGAAGCCATTAGGATGTTGCTTGCATATGCATGTTATCATGATTTCAAGCTTTTTCAAATGGATGTTAAAAGCGCATTTTAAATGGTTTTATAAATGAGGAAGTGTATGTGGAACAACCACCGGGTTTTGAAGACTCAAAATTTCCAAATCATGTTTTCAAACTAACCAAAGCACTTTATGGTTTAAAACAAGCTCCTAGAGCTTGGTATGAAAGACTTTCAAACTTTTTAATTGAAAAAGGTAAGGTGGACACTACACTTTTCATAAAAATGTATAAAAATGACATCTTAGTAGTACAAATATATGTTGATGATATTATTTTTTGGATCTACCAATGAGTGTCATTGTAAAAAGTTTGCTAAGTTAATGCAAGGTGAATTCGAGATGAGCATGCTGGGGGAGCTCTCATTCTTTTTGGGACTCCAAATCAAGCAAAGAAAGGATGACACCTTCATCAATCAAGCAAAGTACATCAAGGATATGCTCAAGAAGTTTGGCTTGGAGAATGCAAAGCCTCAAGCCACACCAATGAACTCATCTACAAAGCTTGACAAAGATGAAGGATGTAAGTGTGTTGACTCTAAGCTTTATCGCTATATGATTGGATCTTTGATTTACCTTACCGCAAGTAGACCTGATATTCATGAATAAAATATATTAATAATATATATTTAAATATTACAATAATATAAGGCAAATTATAATATTAAAAAAATATGACAAATTATAAATATCAAATTGAACATTTAAAAAGTACATGTATTGATTCTATTGGAGTTTTTTTTAGTAAAAATATTATACTATACATTTTATTAATGAATAAATATTACATTACTAACAATAATCCGTTGAAATATTGTGTCTCAAATAAATTTAATAGTTCAAATATTATATGAATTGGTCTTATAAAATTTACTCCGAATTAGTTGCTCACTTAAGCCATGCCAAAACCTAAAGATTTTCATCTTCTACAACCTATGTTAACCAAAACTGGTACGAAAACCGTATCCCCAAAGCTAAAACACATAACAGCTTCACGTCCTTATTCTCCTACCCCTCTTGCCTCCCACGCTAAACCCAGAAACCAATCTTCATCCACTCTTCTAAATGAATTCGTAAACTTGTGTTACCAAAGGGATTTTCTAGGGGCTTTGAAAGCCATGGCTGCTATGGAAAGGCACGACCTTTATGCTGACTCCAACGCCTACTCCGAGTTAATCAAGTGCAGTTTAGCTCGCAACGCTGTAGAACAAGGCAAGCTGGTTCATAAGCATGTTTTCTCCAATGGGTGTCAACCAACAAGGTCTCTTCTCAACAATCTCATCAATATGTATGGAAAGTTTGAATTATTAAAAGAAGCGCAGACTGTGTTCGACCAATTTCCCGAAAGAAATGTTGTTTCTTGGAATTTGATAATATCTGCTTATGCTAATGTCGGGCGTAGTGGCAAGGCGTTGGACTGCTTTGTTTTAATGCTTAGAGAAGGCTTGCTGCCTGATAAGTTCACTTTATCTTCGGTTTTGAGAGCATGTACTGGTTTAGCTCTTTTAGAAGTAGGCAGACAAGCCCATGTTCATGTGCTGAAGTTTATGTGGATTTGATACGCAACAATGCACTTTTGGACATGTATTGTAAGAGTGGTAGTTTGGAGGATGCCAAGTTGGTTTTCAAGGGGATGGTTCATAAGGATGTGATTTCATGGAGTGCGATGATTGGAGGGTTTGCACGGAATAATGATGGCGTTGAAGATTTGAATCAGTTTAAGGGTATGAAAAGAGCTGGCTTTACAGCTTCTCAAGCTACAATAGCAAGTGTTTTAAGAGCCTGTTCTGGTTTAGCTCGGATAGAAGTAGGAAGGCAAATCCATGTTCATGTGTTGAAGTTTGATGTGGATTTGATACTCAACAATGCACTTTTGGATATGTATTGCAAGAGTGGTAGTTTGGAGGATGCCAAGTTGGTTTTCGAGCGGCTGGTTTATAAGAATGTCATTTCATGGAGTACGATGATTGGAGGGTTTGCACGGAATAATGATGGCCATGAAGCTTTGAGTCAGTTTAAGAGTATGAAAAGACTTGGCTTTACAGCTGATCAAGCTACATTAGCAAGTGTTTTGAGAGCCTGCACTGGTTTAGCTCTTTTAGAAGTAGGGAAGCAAGTACATGTTCATGTGTTGAAGTTTGATGTGGATTTGATACTTAATAGTGCACTCTTGGATATGTATTGTAAGAGCGGTAGTTTGGAGGATGCCAAGTTGGTTTTCGAGCGGATTGTTTATAAGAATGTCATTTCATGGAATACGATGATTCGAGGTTTTGCACTGAATAATGATGGCCTTGAAGCCCTGAATCAGTTTAGGAGTATGAAAAGAGCTGGCTTTACAACTGATCAAGCCACACTAGTAAGTGTTTTGAGAGCCTGCACTGGTTTAGCTCTTTTAGAAGTAAAGAGGCAAGTTCATGTTCATGTGTTGAAGTTTGATGCAAATTTGATACTCAACAATGCACTTTTGGATATGTATTGTAAGAGCGATAGTTTGAAGGATGCCAGATTGGTTTTCGAGCGGATGGTTCATAAGGATGTTATTTCGTGGAGTACGATGATTGCAGGGTTTGCATTGAATAGTGAAGGCCTTGAAGCTCTGAATCAGTTTAAGAGTATGAAAAGAGCTGGCTTTACAGCTGATCAAGCCACACTAACAAATGTTTTGAGAGCCTGCACTGGTTTAGCTGTTTTAGAAGTAGGGAGGCAAGTCCATGTTCATGTGTTGAAGTTTGATGTGGATTTGGTACTCAACAATGCACTTTTGGATATGTATTGTAAGAGTAATAGTCTGAAGGATGCCAAGTTGGTTTTTGAGCGGATGGTTCATAAGAATGTGGTTTCGTGGAATACGATGATTGGAGGGTTTGCGCTGAATAGTGATGGCATTGAAGCTTTGAAATTGTTCAAGATTATGAAAAGAGCTGGCTTTACAGCTGATCAAGCTACACTAGCAAGTGTGTTGAGATTTTAGGGGCTCGATTCGATCAACCGTTCTTGCTCGCCAAGTGTGGAGAAGTTGGATAATTTGGTGTTTTAGTGGGAGATGAAAAATAGGCAATTTGACACAATGATTTATAGTGGTTCAACCTTCTAACCAAGGTCTACGTCCACTACCTTAGCTCCCCATTAAGGATTTCCAAACAAATTCACTAAGAATTTCGTCCTCTTTTCTAGGCTAAGGAGCCAACCTTTACAACCCTCAAAGCTTTCTACCCAAAGCTTGAGGAAACACTATCTTATACAAAGAAAGACTTAGCAAACTAGAAATCCCTCTAATAGGTGTTTGTTTGCAATTCTAAGCACTCACCCAAAACCTAAACACATGAGCAAATTTAACAATGTAAGCTCACAAGTGTTGTCTAAGCAAGAAATAAACAATTTAAGCTCTAGACAAATTTTGACATCATAATGTTGTAACAATTGAAGCATTAACATTTACAAGATGCTTGGAGGTCCCTTTTATACTCCCAATTGAGTTTGTAGTCGTTACTAGCCGTTGGGGATGATTTGGAGCCGTTGAGGACTTTATTTCCCTTCATAAATGATGTTCTGCAGCCTTCCGTATCGATACGCTTGGATCCGTATCGGTACGACCTTCATTAGAAACTAGCCATTGGGCTCTTGCTAGCCTAGGCGTATCGATACGCTTGAGGGCGTATCGGTACGGGTTCACTTTTAAATGACCGTTGGGAAAGTAGCCGTTGGGGTGGTTGAAAGGGGATCGGTACGCTTACCAGGCGTATCGAAACGATCCCGATCCGTATCGAAACGGCCAAGCCTGTTTCGATACGGGTTTTGGCAGTGACCAAACTGTGGCAAAAAGGTATCGATGCGGGTAGCTTGAAAACTTAAGTTTGGCTATATAAAAGCATGAAAAATCTTGCCAAAAACCTCTTAAAATACCTCAAACATAAATTCAAGTTGTTTGGACTTAAAACCACGTTTTAAATTCTATTCAAATTAGTCCAAAACATTTTTCAATTATTATATCAAAATATTAGTTCTACAAAGTGTTTTAATAGCATGCACTGCTTTAGCTCTGTTAGAAGTAGGGAGGCAAGTTCATGTTCATGTGTTGAAATTTGATGTGGATTTGATACTCAACAATGCACTTTTGGATCTGTATTGTAAGAGCGGTAGTTTGGAGGATGCCAAGTCAGTTTTCGAGCGAATGGTTCATAAGTATGTGATTTCATGGAATACGATGATTGCAGGGTTAGCTCAAAATGGTTTTTTAGCCAAGAGGCGTTGAAGCTCTTTGATTTAATGAAAGCTTCAGGTATGAAACTGGATTCTATCACTATTCTTTGGGTTCTTTTTGCTTGTACCCATGCCGGTCTTGTGGATGATGGGATGTTTTATTTTCGATCGATGAAGAGACTATACGGGATTGATCCCAGAAGGGAGCACTATGGTTGCATTATTGATCTTCTTGGAAGGGCCGGTAAGCTGGACGAAGCTGTGAGTTGGGTTAAGGAATTGGAATGTGAAGCAGATGCTGCGACATGGAGAACATTGCTTGGAGCATGCAGGGTTCACCATAATGTGGGCCTGGCGATATATGCTGCTAAACAAGTTCTAAAACTCGATCCTGAAGATTCTTTGACGTATGTATTGTTGTCCAATATTTATTCAAATTCTAAGAGATGGGAAGATGTTGCTGAAATTCGGAGGCAAATGAGAGACAAAGGCATTAAAAAGGAGCGTATCGATACAGATTTTCAACACTGGAATTTTGATCGTTCATAGCGTACTGATACAATTTAACTCCGTATTGATACGATATTCATCTAGGTAAGAATTTAAGCTATAGCGTATTGATAAGCATCGGAACCGTATCGATACAGTTTTTCATATAAAAATATTCTTTGCTATAGCGTACCGATACGATGTGTCACCGTATCGATACGATATACTGACCTTTGCAAAAATCTTTGCATTTAATTTTCGAACGTTGGCTTGTCAGTTATTGGAATCCAAAAATTCAAATGACCGTTGAATCTTACCGATACCGTTGAATCGTACCGATACGCTAAGGTAGCGTACCGATACACTTTTTAGCAAAACTCAATTCAGGATTCAAGTGAGCAAAAACTGTATCGATACGACATTTTGTATCGATACACCCCTTAATATCGTACCGATACGCCCTTCAAGCGTATCGATACACCTTGTTTTTCAGTCACAACGGCTCTTTCTTATTTGAGACAGGTACCGATACGCCCAAGAACTGTACCGATACAGTAGGTTGTTAAGAAGCATTTATTGCAAGAAATTGCATCCCAACGGCTAGATTAATGACATCAACCACCCAAATGGCTAGAAATCAATGCAAGGGTATAAAAATAAGTCTCAAATGCTACAACAACTATTGAGTCTTCAAGCAATATCAAAGCATTCAAATTCAAACCTTGAGCATTTTAGTGTCAAATCTTTGTACCTAACTCAATTGAGTCTTTCATTGTAAATCTTATTGAGAGTTTGGGGTGTGATTAATTGTATTTGGTTAAACATCAACCTTTGAGAGGTAATTGTAAGGTTTACCAAATTTCTTCTTTGTAAAGAGTGAGTTGGATTAAGCTTTGGGTAGAAAGCTTAATCGATCTTGTAAGGTTTCCTCCTCATCTAAGAAAAGGGGAAGAATCAATTTGTGGATTGATTGAATTTTTTTAGTGGAAGCTAAGGTAGTGGAAGTAGAGTTCATTTAGGAACTTGAACCGCTATAAATTGCATTGTGTCTAATTTTTCATTCATCCATTTTTTCCCTTCAAATTTTAATCGCCAATTAACCCCCTCTTGTCCATTTGCAATTGATTGATCAACTCAACACATATTCACAACCGAATTCGCCAAAGGTATCTCGCACTGCAGCAATCTGAGTTTAAACACGCAACAGTGCATTGATAAGCCAAGTCGACGATCGATTAAAGTTGCTATAACACTAATAAAAGTGAAAGAACTCATCTCAAAACCAAGAATCTACACAATTCTTTCAGCAAATTCATTGCTTTCATCACACGGGGACAACGACAATAAGCAAAAATTATAGTATTCCAACAGACAACATTTCTCATAGCCATTTTGTCGAACAAATTTTGGGCAGAATCCAAATCAGAGCATTTCTAGTGTCATGGCCCTAGGTCTCGATTTGGGAATTTCACAGATTAAGAAAGATGGTCTGTTTGGGAATAAACAAAACGACTCGTGTGGGCCGCGTTTCATTGAAGCTGATAAGAAGAAATCTGTTGAAACTCAAATGGGCAAGTGTGTTGTGGATTGGGCCGTGGACTGTGAACCCAAATGAGGAATCTTACACCGGGTGCATGAAACCATTCTAAGGGCTGATAGAGCGGATTCCATCCTTTGAGGAACCGTAGAGCCAGCTGGAATAACGACATTTATCCTATTCTGGTACTAGATAGAATATATTAGGAAGAAGGATTGTTCTGTAAATTTTTTATGCTTATTTTTTGAATCATTATCATCAATACAAATTCTCTGAAACCCCTTTCTTCTGAATTTCTTAAATCCTTTCTACAAATTCTACTACAACTGTTACAATTGGTAATCAGAGCTAGTCTTTGATCCACCGCCATGCTGGGTAAAGTAAAGAAAAACCAACAAATGGCTGAGACTGTGGACCTTTCCGACATCCAGCGTCAGCTGGGAGAACTGAAGGTCGACAATGAGAGCTGGGAGAAAAGAATGGACCAGATCGAATCAAGGATGGAAGAGACACATGCAGATCTGAGGAAAATAGTTGGGTTGCTGACCAGGGAAGCTGAGGAAATGGAAGTCCATACTCTTGAAAAACAACCATCTGCATCCAACACAGCAAAGAAAGAAGGTAAGAAACCTGTGTTTGTCACTGTCATTGATGAGAAAGAACGATACACTATGAAGTTAGATTAACCAGGAGTATTATCTCCTAAACCACAAAAACCTGTTGAGAAGCTCAAGTTAGGAGGACAATGGTCTGAGAAGGGAGACACTTCTCACCTTCAGGAACCATGTCTGACAGATAAGAAAACATCAGGAGGAATTTGGAGCACACTCAACATCAAACCTAAAATAGAACTGCATATGTTTGATGGGGAAAATGCTAGGGGTTGGATAAGGAGGTGTGAAAGGTATTTTTCCATTTTTTCGATCCCTGAAGAAGGAAAATTGGAGATAGCAGCTAGTATTTAACAGGGAAGGCTGAAATATGGTTCGACAGTTACATAATGCAAAAACATAGAGTCACCTGGCCTGAATTTGTAGCTGATCTACGTCATAGATTTTCTAAGAAAAATTCGAATGATGTCATAGAGGAATTCAATAAGCTGCAGCAAAAAGGATCGGTAGAGGAGTACCAGACCAAATTTGAGGAGCTTAAGCCCTATGTGATGCAGCTGAACCCTGGAGTTACTGAAGGCTATTTTGTGTCTAGCTTCATTAGTGGCTTTAAGGAAGAGCTGAAACATAAAGTGAAGGTACATGACCCTACAACATTGGCTGCTGCATTAAGGCAAGCTCAATTGTATGAATTAGCTATGGAAGTGGAAAACAGAAGGCATAGGTATGTTTCCAAAGGAGTAACTCACACCCCAACAGCTACATCAAGAAATGTGATCCATACTGTTGCACAAAAAGGAGTTCCAAACCAACCAAACAACAGGCAAACTCTAATGGAGTACAGAAGGGCTCACAATTTGTGCTATAAATGTGGAGAGAAATTCATGCCAGGGCATCAGTGTAAGGCTAAGCAGTTCAACCTGATGGATGAAGAGGAAGAGTTGGAAGAAAATGAAGAAGTAACAGAGGAAACACAAGAGAATACAGAGCCTGAAGTTCAGGGTGATGGGAACTTGGAAATTTCAATGAATGCCTTAACAGGGAATGTTGGTTTCAACACTTTAAGAATCCCAGGAATCATCAAAGGAAAGTCAGTAAGCATACTTATAGATAGTGGGATCACCCATAGTTTTATAACTCCAATGTGGGCTAAGGAAGGAATGGAAGTTGTTCAAACCCAACCCTTAGCCATAACTGTGGCAAATGGGGAGAAACTGTATAGCTCTGCCAAGAGTAACAAGTTGGAATGGAAGATGCAAGGGCAGTTGTTTGATCATGACTTCAGGGTTCTGAACATGGGGGAAGTGATATGGTTTTGGGGGTGGACTGGATGAGGAGATATAGCCCTATCATGATGGATTTTAGGGAGATGACCTTGAGCTTTGAGAAGGAAGGGAAGAAGGTGCTGCTTTATGGGGGAGGAAGACAGGCCACCTTGAAATTAATCTCAGACAAAAAGCTTCAGAAACTAAGAGAGAAAGATGGGGAATTGCAGGGTGAGTTATACCTACTCAACACTGAGGTAGAAGGGGCAGATATCCCAGAAGAGCTACTATCAGTTTTGGAGGAGTATAGTGAGGTTTTTGAGGAACCTAAAGGAATGCCTCCAGAAAGGACACATGATCATGCTATCAACCTTAAGGTGGGATCTCAGCCAGCAAATCAAAGGCCCTACAGATTTCCTTACTTCCAAAAGGCTGAAATTGAAAAACAGATTAAGGAAATGCTATCAGCTTCAATCATCCAAACAAGCAAAAGTCCTTTTGCAGCCCCTTGTTTGCTAGTTAAGAAAAAAGATGGCACGTGGAGGATGTGTGTGGATTACAGACAATTAAACGAGATGACTGAAAAAGATAAATTTCTAATCCCAGTGGTAGAAGATTTGCTAGATGAATTAGGGGGAGCTGAGTATTTTTCAAAGCTAGATTTGAGGTCTGGCTACTGGCAGATCAGGGTGAAGAAGGAGGATGTTTCCAAAACTGCATTTAGGACACACCATGGGCATTTTGAATTTAAAGTTATGCCTTTTGGGCTCACTAATGCCCCAGCTACTTTTCAAGCCCTAATGAATGAAGTATTTGGAGCCTATCTCAGAAAATTTGTGCTGGTGTTTTTTGATGATATTTTGGTTTATAGCCCCAACTTGAAGTTACATGTGGAGCATTTAAGACAAGTTATGGAGACACTGAGGACTCACAAGTTATTTGCCAAGAAAAGCAAATGTTTCTTTGAGCAGAGGCAAGTGGAGTACTTAGGGCACATCATATCATCTAGAGGTGTGTCTACTGACCCTTCAAAGATTGATGCAATGAGAAGTTGGCCAGTACCTCAGAACCTTAAGTCATTGAGAGGGTTCCTAGGACTAACTGGCTACTACAAAAAGTTCATTAAGGGATATGGGGAGATCAGTAAGCCCCTGATTGGGATGCTAAAGAAGGAGGGGTTTAAATGGTCTGAGGAGTCACTTGAAGCTTTTCAGCAACTGAAGGAAGCCATGTGCAGTTCACCAGTGTTAGCACTACTAGATTTCAAGCAGACTTTCTACCTAGAGACAGATGCTAGTGCCAAAGGGGTTGGAGCTGTTCTGAGTCAGCAAGGAAGGCCTATTGCCTATCTTAGTAAAGCCCTTGGTCCTAAGGAGGTTGATTTATCAATTTATGAAAATGAGTATATAGCTATTTTGATGGCAGTTAGCAAATGGAGGCATTATTTAGAGGGAAGTCAGTTTGTAATTAAAACAGACCATGAACCCCTGAAACACCTGCTGGACCAGAAGATTACTACTACAGTACAAAAGAAAGGATTGACAAAGTTGTTGGGATTGAACTACCTAATTCATTACAGGAAGGGAAAATTAAATGTAGTGGCTGATGCTCTTTCCAGGCAACATGAAGCTGGGTCAGAATTAATGCAGCTGCAAGCAACAATTATTATCCCTAGTTGGGTGCAAGAGGTGGAAAGCAGTTATCTACAAGACCCTAAGGCTCAGGAGATTATTACAGCTTTGGTCATTGACCCACAGAGACTAGAAGGATGGACATTAAGGAAGGGGGTACTCAGGTACAAGGAAAGGGTGTATGTGGGAAGTAATGGAACTCTCAGAAAACAATTGATTCAAACTCTCCATGACTCTCCCCAAGGAGGTCACTCAGGAATGCAGACTACATATCATAGGGTTAAGCCCTATTTTTATTGGAAAGGTATGAAAGCTATGATCAGATAGTACATTAGACTTTGTGATGTGTGCCAGAGAACAAAAGGAGAACATGTGGCATCTCCAGGACTCCTACAACCTCTCCCTGTTCCCAAACAGGCATGGGAATTTATAACTATGGACTTTGTGGATGGCTTACCAGTTTCAGGCAAGTTTAATTGCATACTAGTCATCGTGGACAAATATACCAAGTATGGTCATTTCCTAGCTATTTCTCATCCATATACAGTCACAGACATAGCCAAAGTTTATATGGACCAAATCTACAAACTACATGGGCATCCAAAGCTAGCTTTATCAGACAGAGACAAGGTATTCACTAGTGTTTTCTGGAAGGAGGTACTGAAACAAACAGGGACAACAACAATTTTTAGCACGACCTATCATCCTGAAACTGATGGTCAGACGGAACGACTCAACCAGTGCCTAGAACAGTGTTTGAGAAGCATGTGTTTCCTGAAACCTAAGAGCTGGGCTAAATGGCTACCCTTAGCCGAATGGTGGTACAACACGAATTATCATACAGCTATAGGAATCACCCCTTTCGAGGCTCTATACGGGTATAGGCCACCTAATATGGTCTGGGATGCAAACTCAAGGGTGAACAGTGTGCAGGAAGAACTCAGTAACAGAGAGCAAACTCAGAAGCAGTTGAAAGAACATTTAGAAAAGGCACAGCACCGCATGAAACAAAACGCAGACAAAAAGAGATCAGAGCGTGTTTTTGAAGAGGGTGATGAAGTATACCTGAAGCTACAACCGTACAAGCAGACATCTCTTGCTGTCCGAAAAAATCTTAAGCTGGCCGCCCGTTACTATGGTCCCTACAAGGTTGTTCAACGAATTGGAGCTGTGGCCTACAAATTAAAGTTACCAGATCATGCAAAAATACATCTCGTTTTCCATGTAAGTCTGCTGAAGAAGAGAATAGGGAATGAAGCGATTACCTCACTCGATCCGCCCGACGTTGATGCAGAAGGACATATGAAGGTCTACCCGGCAGCCGTGTTAGATAAACGGATGGTCAAGAGACAAAACCAAGCTGTGACGCAACTATTGGTGCAGTGGTCGAATTTAGGGGTTGAGAACGCGACATGGGAGGATTACAATGTTTTGAAGACGCAATTTCCTGAATTTGATCCTTGGGACAAGAATCAGCAAAAGGGGAGGAAATTGTCATGGCCCTAGGTCTCGATTTGGGAATTTCAGAGATTAAGAAAGATGGTCTGTTTGGGAATAAACAAAACGACTCGTGTGGGCCGCGTTTCATTGAAGTTGATAAGAAGAAATCTGTGGAAACTCAAATGGGCAAGTGTGCTGTGGATTGGGCCGTGGACTCTGAACCCAAATGAGGAATCTTACACCGGGTGCATGAAACCATTCTAAGGGCTGATGGAGCGGATTCCATCCTTTGAGGAACCGTAGAGCCAGCTGGAATAACGGCATTTATCCTATTCTGGTACTAGACAGAATATATTAGGAAGAAGGATTGTTCTGTAAATTTTTTTATGCTTATTTTTTGAATCATTATCATCAATACAAATTCTCTGAAACCCCTTTCTTCTGAATTTCTTAAATCATTTCTACAAATTCTACTACAAGTGTTACATCTAGCGAAGATATTAGTGTTTGTACGAAGATGTCTTGCTGGAAATCAAGTTGAAGCACGTTGACGTGGAACTTTATGCCATCTCGAAGAAAAGTAAAGGCAATATAGGCTTTGAAGAGTAATGGGAAAGTAAAGTTGTTGCCATGGACATTAGTGTTTCGTAATATTGAAGAATAGATTTTGAGAGTGTCAGCGAAATCGTCATTGTTGGTTGAGTTTTTGATTTTCATGTTTATCGGATAAAGAGAGAGCTTCTTTGAAGTTATTAATTTTTCAAGTTTAAACAGAGAAAACGAAAGGGTGGGGAGAAGGGGAAGGGGAAGAGGGACCAAAAGAAAAATTACCCATTAAATTTTAATGTGAACTAACGGTGAGGTGATCAAGTGAATTAACAGTCGAGTTACCGTTTTGTAACAAAATCAAAAGTTAATTGTCATTTTGTAATATTTGAAAGTTTGGTTACCGTTTTATTTTTTAGGTATAGTTTAATAACCATTTGTGTACTTTACCCTAGATTTTATATTATTTTACACATTAAAATTTATAAAAAGGATAATAAGAAAAATAAAATATGTCATGTCATACCTAAATATTAATAAAATAATTCAAAATACCAAAAATATAATTTAATAAATAAATTGAGTTTTTAAAAATTCAGTGACCAAAATAAGTCCTTGAGCAAAGTTGAGTGATAATTTAGGTATTATACCCTTCTATAAAAAAATATTCACAAGTAATTGATTTTGACACATCGATGACTTATCATATCATGTTTCAATTATTTTTTCACATCGAGTAATAATAATCATATTGAGGAGGATTAAAAATTAAAAATTAAAAATTACCACTGGATAACTCAATAATACACTACACATCCAAAAGAATAAATTAACAAACAATTCAACTCAAATTACTAAAAGATTTCAGTGATTTTACACAAAAGTTGTAAACACCATACTCCTCAACTATGGAACTGCTAAAAACATAATTTCAACAAAACTTGTGTATGGCTTGTTACTACTTTGGCAATTATAAGGTAATATAACTATGCTGCCGGATTCTTCATTTTGCTCGAAGTAACCGCGTCCGACCCATATTTGAATACGAGTATGGGATATGACTAAGGATCCTCCAAATATATGGAAAAACTTGGAAAATTTTGAAGCTACCCATCTCGGGCACAAATCTATTTCCGACATTCATAACCAGTTCCAAGTAACATGGTAACTGAAGGTGGAAGCGGAACATGATAAAATGGAATGGAATAACCTCGGTACACAAGACTTTACAATGTCAGGGCAACCCAATGCGGGAAGTCGCTATCTTTGCGACTTCCCAGCAGAGTGCAAGTAAACCGATACTGATACAACACTGCAAAAACCAGAGAAATACAGTAATTAAACATGATTGCTACACGTTTTGATATTAACGAAATGCTATACTCCCTGTAAGCATGAGACACATGGCTTAAGTGCAGTACCATTTACCAAGCGACAACACTATGAATTATGATAGATGCCAGAATTGAACTTGTGCATAGGAGACTATTAACTGCATGTATAGTAAAATGTGGCCAGAGAAAACTTACGTGGCACCAAGGAAGAAAGCAAGGGTAAGATTGAAGCCAAAGAGAAACACGGAAACGACAGCAGTGAGAAGCATTGCCACTGAAGTGGAATAGACCTGTACAACATTAAATAAACATTGCCATTTCAATTTAAGGATTCAAAATGGTTACTAAATGCAAACACACATTCCTCGTACCATTAGAGCACTTTTACCACGTTCCCAAATAGGCTGATAACTAATTTTTCATTCGAAATAATTTTAGTTTTGAGTGTGGATATATAATTCACGGGACACTTAGGGTATGTCACCGGGAAGCTGCAAACTCATTCCTAATAGTCTTAACTTGTTATCAAACCTCACACCACTTCATTGGGATCGCAGCAAAGACGTAAATTGAATTATCAAGAAAGAAAATAAAGCGCCTTATTTACAGGTTTTGGCATCTAGAACACCAGAAGCTTATTTACAGGTTTCGGAATCTAGAACACCAGAAGCTTATTTACAGGTTTTGGCATCTAGAACACCAGAAGTTACAATGGAAGCAGAGGAATAAAAAAGTAACCCAAGCCTCATGAGAAAGGATCAGCAACTTCATTGTAAATTGAACTATAAATGCATGAACACTATTACTCTATACTAATAATCATGGCATGCCTAACAAGAGTAACAAATCAGAGAGATGGGTGTAAATTCAGACAAATAAACGATTAAATAAAAATGAAATTTCATATCATGTCTTACCTTCACGATATTGTCTGCATATTTCATTACCATTGATACAGCGATGCCACTGCAAATGGAACAAATACATAAGCATGCTCCGTGAAAGCAAAACAGGGAAACTGAAAGGTCCTTAAATAGAACTTCACTAGGAAAAGAAAAACAAAGTACTTAAATAGTACTTCATGAAAGCAAAGCAGGGAAATTAAATAGTACTTCACTGGCAAAAAGAAATCATAATCACAAATCTAAGCTCTCATTGCAAAAAGAAGGTATATTTAGGCAGATGCCAGAGATTCTTATAAGCATTGGCTATAGTTAGATTGTCGAACTTCAGAATTTCCATTTCTTGAAGAATTGAAAGGGAAGATCAGTAGCAAAGTGCTAGGTACCCCTTGAATGGTAGTTGTGTAGCTAATTTGCCTGTTTTTTGAGGTTCACGGTGTTCTCCAAGAATAAAATTTAATTATCAGAAAAGATTGCAATGTCTTCCTAAATACAATGTCTACTGCAAAACTATAAATGGAGTCGGCAACTAGGTGCTAGCAAACTTACTCAAGCCAAAAGGAGAATGTAATACCTGAGTGCATGGTTAAGGATCATGAGAGTGGTAATTATTGAGTATCCATGGAAGAAGCCCCTGAGAAAAAGAAACAAATTTCAAAATATAAATGAAAGGACTATCGAGGATATGAAGTTATTAAAACAGAACTCTATTTTAAACGGCCAAACAGATTATTTTTCATTTTGTAAGACATCATTTATGCATCTACAAGTAATGAGTCACATAAATGCACGACATGCTGAGTTAATGATATTATTTCTAAGATAGGTGACAGCAACCAAATTTAAAGGCTCATGTTACTTGTTCATGACAGCATCAAAATCTTGTACTAGTATCGCTACAGCATTGAAGGCCATTCCGAAGATATACAACCAGAAGTTCTGCACATTAATATTCCTTGATGGACGCTTCTTAATTATAGCCTGCCAGCAGAAGTAAATAGTCAACATGGATTTCTATGAAAATCAAGAATTTTGCTAGTTGAACTCAGCAGAAGCTCTGTATGTCTTTGACTGAATCAAGACTTTAATTGATTGAGAACTATAGATCAATGAATTCAACCAGAATCAGACCAGGCAACATGGGCGAAACACCTTTACAGTAAATAATCATCCAAAAAAAGTTGCAGCTTCAAAAAGAAGAAATGAAATGGAATAAGTATCAACAAAAATTTACCTCAGTGTACACTCCTGCAAATCCACTCAAAAGAGCCATCACCTGCGAAGCAAATAAAAACACAAATGATTAAAAATTTTGATTTTGAAGCAACAAATCAATTCCACTTTTCATCTTTCTGGACTAAAAGGCAAATATTTTGGCAACTTACAATGGCCATTATCCAACCTGGCAGAGGTGTTTGAAGTACTTGATCAGAACTACAAAACATAATGCAAATTTACTAAGGCATAGCCAAATGATAAACCTTATAAAAATCACAAATTGAGAACAGCATGTGCGCATCCTCATGAGATTGAGAATTGAGATATCGATTGCCATTTCAAATACTCTACTCATAACCATATAAAGCATACAAGTTCAAATTGTTCAATCATTATCTGGCAATTTTAGGCGTTCATCAAGATGCAATAGACAGGTACATGAGTTCATCACGTTAACCATCATACAACAGCAGTAAGAAAATCTCCAAAGTCAATACGCTAGCATCAAAGTAACAAGCATGTACTCAGAAACAAACTGTGGATCCATCCAATCAAGGAACAATTAGTAAAGGTTTTATGATTCTTACCGAGAATTTAGTTGTGCTGTTGTGCAGCCAGCACATAAGAGAATAAAAGCAGCCCATTGAATCTCGCTTAATCTGAATTAAAGTATCAAATTATCAATAAGAGAAAAATTAATGGAACCCCAAAAGTTGAAAATATATGTATAGTTAGGTTTATCTTCCACTTTAATGTATATTAGGTTTATTTCATAGAACTTAGCATAACTGAGATGCTGAGAATTTCTATTGCTATGCTATACTGAATAATCGGAAAATGTTATCCATCAACATCGGCATGCATAATTTTAAGGAGCTTACCTTTTCTTAAGGATGATACGATACAAAACACCAGTACTAATAATATTCAGATTCTTCAGTATCTGATAACCCGGTGCATCAACATAGGCAAAGATGTAATACTGCAACATAAAATTGAAAAGCACGTACAATTACATTTTGGAAAATAAGACCAAGATATCATTACTCACAAGGAAAACAACAATCAAAATCCACCTGAAGCAAATTCTTGACAAGATAGAGTAAAGCAGGAATTGGATAAACAATAACTTCATCAAGGGTTGTACTCAACCTAGTTCAATAACAAATAAAGGAAAAACGTATGTTAATCTTCTCCACATTAATAAAAAAATTAGACATAAGCAATTGCAAGTAAAATTTACTTGTTATCGTCTGTAACACCTTCATTTTTCCATATTCTTGCCAAGGCTGCAAGTGACAAGGCACATTTCAAAGTCTCCACCTGTTTCCCAAAATAAAAGTAGAATGTAAATCCCATTGGCACCATGTCAAGTCAAAACACAAGATGACCATTCCACTCACCAAAAAGTTTGCTGTTGTAACACTATACTCGTACTTCCCAGCTCTCTTCGACCAAACAATAAGTATTGCTTGTGAACTTGTAAGAAATGTCAAAGCAAGTGTAACGATTGTCCTAATCAAGAAAAAAAAAGAACACAACCATCAAAACTTAAATTTCCTGTTTATTTAATTTTTCTTATTTGAAGCTAATATTAGTAAAAAGAAAACAGATTATATAAGTCGATCTTACTTGCGTTTCCACTTGGCCTGTTCCCTTGGAGGAACATTACTTACAGAAGCTGCATATCAATGGAAATCATAACAGAAATGAGAAAAACAAAGGACAAAATTTCGTACAATTGAAATTACATAGGAATCAAATAACACTTTTAACCAAAACATACCAACCCCTGTAAACCCACTGCCTCTTAGATTCTCAATGTCATCACTTACTGTTCCTCCATCATCATCCTACAAATCAAAATTCATTCAAACAATAATACAAATACTGGATTTAAACATCTTACAAGGATAATTTCAATCAAATCCTGAACAAATTTCACAAAATCAGCAAGTAAAAAGCATTTCTTCAATTTTACGAGATAAAAAACTAATCAGATTGCTAAACTAAATTCACTATAACCGCAAATAGTTTAAATGAACATTTCTTTTCTCCAGTAAAAAAAATACATCAAATTTTCAAGGAATTTAAGAAAAATTGCCACCAGATTCACATAATAAACTAACGAAAAAAGAAGGCCAATGCCGTTAAATAAACAAACTAAGCAAAAATATCAGTGACGATAGCTTCAAATTGGCATCCGAATATGATATGATAATGAAGAACGTTGCGAAGTACGATCGAGGAGAAAAAGATAAGTGAATACCTCGTCTTTGATTTTGCGATACTCCATTTCCGAATCTGCTCGTAGCAGATCTCACTGTTTTCTGCTATGGATTCTGCTTTTTCTCTAAAGAAAAATAGAAGGGAAATGAACAGTGAACCGATTTGAACCGTACTTTTGAGTTCGGTTCAATTGGCTTTGTTGATTGGGCTTCTGAGATTGTAATCTAAAGGCCTATGGCTGAGATTCAGCCCATCATTTTGAAAATTAAGCAAATTTGAGGGGCAATTGTGAAAAATCAAAGCAAATTCCTTTTTCTTCTTTTTGTAATTTTTTATTGGAAAATACTTTGATATATAAGTTTGTGTAAATTTTACAAGCCTTTTAATTTATGCTTTAGAGATATAGACGGCAGTTTAGGCTTTAAGAGTTTAAGGTTTAAGAGGTAGTATGTTAGAGTTAAGGATTTATGTTTTAAATTTTATAGTTTAAATATGAGGGTTGTCTAAAAAAATTTACACTGCTTGTGTATGAAAATATAACCCCTTTCTATTTTATGTATATATTATGCTCCATGAGTATTTTTATAATTCATATTCAAAGTTCGTGATATTAAAATTTAAAGGTTTAATTGTAAAATAAGTGTCTAGACAACATCTATTTTTTCAATAAGTATCTAAATTTTTTTAGTTAAAGTATATATCTAACGTTTCATTCTATTACTATTTTAAGCTCGATATGTCCACGGTCATTAAAAACGTCACCCAAACATTACATGATACATGGCTTATTTTTTAATTTTATTTATTTTTAAAAGAAATCATAAAATCATTAACTTTTAAAAAATCCGGAACTTTCAAATTTTTCGATAAAAAATTTCAAATCCCTGAAATGTCTCTCTATCGTCCTTAAACAGTAAATACCACACTTCATAGTTCATAGTAACAAAGTCTTTTCTTTTTGTCGCACGACGCAAGGTCCAATTTGTTGTTTATTTGTCTGTTATTTATTAATTTGATTAAATATCGGGAAAACTATATCGGTGGTCCCCAAATTATTATCGTTTTCTTATTTTGGTCTTTAAATTATTTTTTGGTAAAATCGTCCCTTCTATTACATAGTTTTCCTGTTTTGGTCCCCCGACGTTAAATAGCTAATGGATTTGCTGACGTGGCATTTTAAAAATATTTTTTAATATTTTTTTAATCATTGCTCTCTCATCCGATATTATTTTTATTTAACTTTATTCACCCAATCATATTGTGCCACGTGGCATTACCTTATTGGTTGAAACCCCCTAAAAACCTTAAAAGCCACATCTAGTGCTACTAGGATTCAAACACAAGACCTCTAGCACACAAGCCATGCGCATAAACCACTTGTGCTAGGGTGATTATTTGATTTAAATATACTAACAATTATATATAAGCTATACATATTAACCCAAAAAAACCTTAAAAACACAAATTGTAACCGCCAAAATTCAAACCCAAGCAACCAACATGCAAGGTCAATGTGCAAACCAGTTGTTCTAAACTAATTATTTGATTTAAATCTTCTAACATTTATATTTAACTTACACAAATTAGAAACAACACATGGTTAATGAATATAAAAGGTGGAGAGTAATTCGAACACAATCCCTTATTGATAAAATTTTAAATATTTAACCACCAAGTTAAACTAATAAATTGTGCTATTTTAACTTAAATATTTTTAGGAATTTTTAATTTTTATAAAATAAATAAATATTCAATTAGTTTTTATTACCGAACAAAGTAAAAAAAATTAGTTTGATTTTTTAAAATTTTAAACATAATTTAGTTAAATATATTTAAGTTCAAAATATCACAATTTATTAGTTAACTTGGTGGTTAAATATTTAAAATTTTATTAATAAGGTATTATGTTCGAATTACTCCCTACCTTTTATATTCATTAACCATGTGTTGTTTCTAATTTTTATAGGTTAAATATAAATGTTAGAAGATTTAATTCAAATAATTAAACTTAGCACAATTGGTTTGCATGTTGGCTTTGCATGTTGGTTGCCTGGGTTTGAATCTTGGTGGCCTCAATTTGTGTTTTTAAGGTTTTTTTGAGTTAATATGTATAGGTTATATATAATTGTTAGTAGATTTAAATTAAGTAATTAGCCTAACATAAGTGGTTTATGCATATGGCTTTTGTTTTGAGGTTTTGGGTTCGAATCCCAACAACACCAAATGTGGCTTTGAGGTTTTGGAGGGTTTTTTTCAACCAATAAGGTAATGCCACGTGGCACCACATAATTGGAGGAATAAAGTTAAATAAAAATAATATAGGAGGAGAGAGAAATGATTAAAAAAATATTAAAAAATATTTAAAAAATGCCACCTCAGCAAAACCGTTAACTATTTAACGTCGGTGGACCAAAACATGAGAACTATATAACAGAAGGGACGATTTTGTCGAAAAAAATAATTTAAGGACTAAAATAAAAAAAACAGTAATAGTTTGAGGACCACAGTGTAATTTTTCCTTAAATATTTTACGTCTGACGTGTGTGGTACGATTGGTCACCTATTTATGACTTCCTATAGTAAAAGAGTGAAATTATCAGTCAGGAGATTCGATGAAAAAAAAAGAAGTGACAGTTAAATTGACGATTGAAAGCGAGAAAATTAAAATTAAGAAAGTGAAAATAAATGTTAGACACATCTGTAACACTCATGTCCCACTCTATCATATTGAATGGTCGAATGGTAAAAGATGACGTTAGTTTTTCAAGTGACATGATTTGAGTTGCACAATCTGCATATGTGTGTCAAATTAAGATCGAAAAAAATATATTTTGGAGTTTATTGTTTGTTCTTATTGTGGTATGAACAATATGAATCTTATATATTGAACACGAGACTAAGACTCCGTTCAGCGAAACTGATAAAAACATATATTTGGGGTGAAGTAACATTTGAGAGAAGCTGAAAATTCTAGCTTTTCATAGGTGAGAGTTTGAGACCAAAATCAGGTCTAAAAACACGATGAGAAGGCTCAAACGCAAGGCATTTAATAGGGATAAAATTCGTCTGCCCCTTTTCGGTATCCCTACATATGCCCCAACACTAAAAAACACTATAAAATTAAATTCTAAGCCCTAACCCTAAATTCTAAATCCTAAACCCTACGCCCTATACCCTAAAAAATACACATACCCTAAATTCCCTAAACCCGAACCACAACCCCTAACCTAAAACCCTAAACCCTAAAGTTAATTTTGAGCGTGAGGGCATATATAGGGGCACCGAAAAGGATAGATGATTTCCATCCATTTAATAGAGATTATTTATTCAGCAGCCAAAAGCTTTTTTAAAACTGCGCCAAACGGACCCTAATACTTTGAAAACCAATTAAAACGTTCAACACAAAGAACTTTGAATAACCATATATTGCTAAGAACTTGGTAGTAATTTACAGAGATTATGATTGGCCATAAAAATTATAAGCCAATATCATTTCAGTACAAAGGTTCTAATCAGCGAGAGTTTTAGACATGTACAAGATGAACGACCGTACAAGGTCTAAAAAAAAATCATAAATGAGTTGAATTAAATGTTTATAGAGAAAAATAAAAAAAAATGATTTAATAAATTATAAAATAAAAAATAAATTTAAGGAGGGCTCATAATATATAATATATATTTTTATACTATGATAAAGATATCTTCGAAAAAATTTCTTATATATTTTGATATTATAAATTAAATTGTTTCGTTTTAATAAACTGCACAAGGCCCGTAAATCTTTGAACTGCCATTGTATTCAACACAAAGAACTTTGAATAACCAATGATTCTTCGGGTGACAAAGTCCTTTTACTGTTTTGCTTCAAAGCTTTGTCACACTAACAATCTTCTTCTTGTTGCTTTGCTTTACAATCTGCCAACAAACAATGCAAAACCTCAGTTTTCAGGACTGCAAATAAGGAGAAGCTGGAAACTATCATATAATTAGCAAATGTTCGAGAAAGTCTGGCTAAAAAAGACGAAAACCAGGTTTTCTCTTTTATCGAAATCGACAACTTCCGTTTCACTGGTTTGCCGGCATGGTGGTATCTAAAAACACCGTAACTTACATGCACAACCATCACAATCAAGATTATCGAGTTTTCTATCGCCTCTCGATTCTTTACCATAAATTCCAGAGTATCACAACAGTCTAAAGGTATGTGAATGAGCCCTTACAATTACACCACTGCAGACCATTACAATTTTCAGGCTAGAAGTGAGCCGGAATGTCTACCAATCGGATTTATAACCTAAACACACATATATATGTATGATGCTTCTAGAAACCGGAAAGAGGATATAAAGAGACAGTTCAAAGATACCTGTACAAGATGTGCCTGTATGGAAACTATTGGGAATCGGGTTTATCTTTCATGCTCACATTCATAGTACTGTTCCGCATGGTTCGTTTACCGATCCAACCATTTCCTTTTTTCATCATGTCAACAAATTCGCCGTAATCGATTTTTCCATCCTGAAATGAAGCAAAAGTCACAAGATTCGAAACTTTTGTCGAATATGTCCCAAACCCCACTGTTTATGCTAATGTAAATAAAGATGAACGAAATAAATTAGTTAGCTTGAGAATATTGTTGCCATTCAGTCATGCAGGCGAAATGGCGTACGTTATCTTGATCAACTTCTCTGATAATATCCTCGAGGAAAACATCCGTCATGTTATGCTCAGCACAAGCTTGTTGAAGCTCGTCAACTGTAATATACCCACTTCCATCCTTGTCGAAGTATTGGAATGCTGCAACGAGATGTTCCTCGCTCTCTAGTTTATTAAGGTGAACTGTTGCAGCTATAAATTCTCCGTAATCGATGGTGCCACTATTGTCGACATCAGCCTGAGAACAGAAAAATGAGCTCAGATTGTTATCTCTGTATCCGTCATGGTTGAAAGAAGGGCAGGAAAGAGAAAAAGAACACGCAAAAGAACATGAAACTAATGTTCCGATATCTGCTTCACAACAAACTTACAGCATCCATAAGGGCCTTTATCTCTATATCTTTCAAGGTTGAGCCATGTTTTCGCAGACCAGCTTTGAGTTCATCGAATGTGATTGCACCACTGTTATCAGTATCCATAGCCGTAAACATTTCTTTCAAACCTGCAATCTCTTCCTCGGAGAGACTTTCGGCTATTACCTGATAGAACAAAAGAAATGCAGAACATTTTTTCATCACATTGAGATCGAGTAGTACATTTAACTCCATTGTACACGGATGTGGATTCACGGACACACATGTCTAGAGAATCTTACCCGTAAAGCCATCTTCTTTAGTTTATTCATTGCCGAGAATTGTTTAAGACGAGAAAGTACAGCTGGATCAAGTGCCCTATCTGGGGCAACACCGTTTTCACAAATCCAAGGATGACCTAAACAAAAATCAAAGGCAACAGCACATAAGAAGGCACATAAATTAATTAAAGACAACTACTTATTGCTTCGTATCAAGGTGCACCATTGGTTCAAGGATACATTTTCCGACAACAATATAGCTGAGATTGAAAATGTGCTTAAATATATAGATCGACGAGGAACCAAGTTTCGAAAAGCACATTGAACACCAGATGTTGCAGTGACTCGGCAACTTTATGCATCTTTACATCATCATACTACTTAAAACAAATACGGAATGATATTACATACATAACACTTCATGAGCTGTGAGACGCTCTGCAGGTTGAGAGCATAACATCTTCCGGATTAAGTCCTTTGCACTATCAGATATTAGGGGCCAAGGATCTGAATCGAAGTCAATAAACCCTTTCAACACGGCACCAAATATTCCTTGCTGTGTTTCTGAAGAACAGACAGAAAATTTGTGAGTATGGAAACACTCGAAAGCTCATAACGATACAGAATCACAAAACATCATAAATACCTGCCCAAAATGGTGGCACGCCACTTAGCAATATATAGAGCATAACTCCTGCAGTCCATACGTCCACCTCTTGTCCATAGCTTTTTTTTAGTATTTCGGGAGCAACGTAATATGGGCTTCCAACCAAATCGTTAAAAACTTGTCCTAAAGTAGTAAACCATATGTTATGTCAATCGACTTGATTCTAGACGGCATTGAATTGAATAAACTAAAGAGGCTTAATTTCTCTATGACTCACTATGAATGTGTTCTTCCCTGTCACCGTTTAATAGGCATTCACACCAATAGAATGTGCCGATTAAAGTCGTATGCATTAAGTTTAAGTGCTAAAGATTAAGAATTGCCATGAATTACTTTGTTGCAGGCGTAATTACTTTGTTGCTTCTTAGAGTAATGAAGCCTCTTTAGAATATACCGATTTTTCTCTCAAGGTCTATGTTCCAGCTACTTAAGTTGCTTCAAATTCAGTAGAAAAATAGATTTCAAAACTAAGGAAGAACATTTAATTTCTTACCTGGTTTAAAGAATACAGAGAGTCCGAAATCGATCGACTTGAGAGAAAAATCGTCATCCCTGTTAACTAACAAGAAATTCTCAGGCTTCAAATCTCTATGCATAACCCCAAGCGAATGACAAGTCTCAACAACCCCAACAATAATCCTCGTCAATTCAGCTGCCCTCCTCTCGGTGTAATGCCCCCTCTGGATAATACGATCGAACAACTCGCCTCCGGAGCAAAGCTCCATCACGATATGCACGTACAAAGAATCCTCATACGCTCCTTGAATCGTCACGATGTTCTTATGACCGGCCAAATGATACATTATCTGAATCTCCCTCCTAACATCCTCCACATCCTCCTTGGCAACCAACTTCCTTTTCGATATCGACTTGCAGGCGTAATCGATCCCTGTAGAAAGCTCGGTACACAAATACGTAATCCCGAACTGTCCTTGTCCTAACTTAGCGCCAAAAGTGTAATGTTCGCGGATGTTGGGAGTCTTATGACCCATAACATAATAGGTCTGGTCATCATTACCATGTTTCATGATGTTTCCTTGCTTGTTGGAGCTAATATCAGCGGAATGGTTATCGGTTTCGGGTTTTCTTTAGCGAATTGTTCGAGAACTAATGGCTTAGGGGGATTATTCGAACAAGAACGACGAGAAGAATTAGTACTACCACGCTTTGAAGATATATCCTCAGGCCGATTACTGTTTCGCTTATAAAGATTCCCCTTGTTAGATCCACGGCATGAATTGCACATGAAACAATCAAAGTTCCCCCCACAACAACATAGGTTTCTTCATCCAATAATAAATCATCAATTCACACTGAAAACAAAAATTTCAACAAAAATGAACCTCAAATCTAAGCATATCGGAAGAATCCCATATCGGGCCATAGCTTCAAACATTGGAAATGCAAAAGGGAAATTAGAAAATGATTCATTTTTAATATTTTCCCTGAAACCAAACAGGAAAAATAAGCATCTAACATGTACCATGAAACAAGAGTAAACATCAAACCAACGAGAAATCTCAGCTAAAACGAATCGTAAAGAACAAATCTTCAGCCCAGAAATCCAAAAACATGAAAACAGAGATCAACTTACAATCATGTAAACATACACAATAATTAAAACAACAAAAGTAAATGAACCCAGAGATAAGAGAAGTACCAGTTTGGAGTGGGAAAATGAGATGATAGAAGGAGAGACAAAGGAGGAAATGGCTATGGAAGAGGGTGGATTGTTTAATGTTTGAATTTTTATTCTGTTTTTTCTTTTCTTTTCTTGTTTGTTTATTTTTGGGTTGCTGTTTTAAGAAACAACAATACATCCATGTATTTGTTTATGTTTACACGTTAATTTAACATGAAATAAATATATAAATTATTTTTACTTTTTTTACAAATTAAATTAACACACGTTTCAATTCAGTTAAACATAATTATTATTGATAATAAATAGCATTATTATTCTATTGCGGAAAAAAGCAAGATTATTTAGAGGCATAAGATTTTAGGTTAGGATTAGAGGTTTAGGTTATACGGTTTTTAAAATTTTATTTAGATTAAAAAATATCTATATTAGCACCGCCCTTGAAAATTTAACAGTAGGTGGTTCACCCATATTAATAGTTTAATGTAGTTCACCCATATTTTTTTACATTGATAATATATTACATATTGATTATTTAGTCATTTAAAACTCTTTATTTAATACAAGATTTTATTTAAAAAAAATCATAATCATATAATGTATTACAAAACTCTAAGGAGGCGTTTGGTTCGTGGAAAAGATCATTACTTGAGGGAATGATCTTTTTCGGAATCACATACCCACGTTTGGTTGGAGAGCATTCCCTCCAAGGGGTAATTTTACATTCCCAACAGTAGCAGTTTTTCATTAAAGGGTGGGAATGTGATTCCCTTGGATTTCTTAGGTATTTGTCAATTCCCTCCCCTTTGGACCATATTACCCATATGTTAATAGATTTTGTTCATATAGATCCTTTGTAAAATTTAATTAGTTGATTAAATATGTGTGGTGTAAATTAATTAAATATTTTTATTTAATATTTAAATGGTGTTACAAATATTTAATGTATTTTTATTAATATTATATTTATGATGTTTATAAGTTATATGTTGCGATATCATATTGCTTAAAAATTAATAACTTTAGAGTTGATGTTTTTAATTTTATTTTTATGTTTATGACCTTGTAAAATATTTTAGTAGGTTAAACTTATTATATAAATTCTTATCAGTATCATACAACTTTTAGATTTATTTTATTATTTACTTTAATTTGCTTGACATGTCACAAGTAATAAAAAAATTAAAATTTTGAACATATTAAATTTCTAGCGTTTAAAAATTTACAAAATATTTTAATAGAGGATAACTAGGGTAAGTAAATATAAAATAATTTTTTTAATAGTCTAAAGGTGATTATAAGGTAGTATATACAAAGTGACTGAACCCATGTCTTCTAGGACGAACTTCATCCATTTTTCCACTGAGACCACTTGTTGGGTTCTTTTAAAGAATAGTTAATATAATAATTATATTAAATATGATAAATATATAATTTTTACAAATTTTAGATAGTGTAACAAAAATAATTCTATTAATTTTTGTGCATGTATTTTTAAGTTAATATTGAAAGTTTAACATGTTAAAAAGAAAATATAACATATGGATAATTTAGTAAATTTTACTTCCAGATAACCTTATATACCTCCAGCCAAACACAGTACTCTTACATTCCTACACAATAAACCAAACAAGGTAATGTTACATTCCCAGTAATGTGTCAAGTAATGTTAAATTCCGGGAATCTTATTCCCAAAGGTAATCTTACATTCCGTGAACCAAACGCACCCTAAAAGATTTTAGTGAAAAAACACTCATTCAATGTAGTAAACTCTAAACTTTAAACTCTAACCATAAACCTTAAAACCCTAACTCTGAACCTTAACCTTAAACTTTAAACATAAACAATAAACCCTAAACTATACACACTAACACATAAATCCTAAAATCATAAAGCATAACACTAAACCCTAAACCCTAACCATAAACTCAAAATCCTAAACTCTAATACATGGGCGCGTTTGGTTCACGGAATGAAAGATTACCTCTAGAAATAAGAATCCTGGAATGTAACATTACCTGACATATTACTGGGAATGTTACATTACCTTGTTTGGTTTATTTGGTAGGAATGTAAGATTATTGTGTTTGGTTGAAGGTAAATAAGATTATCTGGAAGTGAAATTTATTAAATTGACCGTGTGTTACATTTTCTTTTTAACATGTTAAACTTTTAATATTAAATTAAAACATATGCACAAAAAGTTGTAGAATTATTTTTGTTACACTGTTTAAAATTTACAAAAATGATATATTTATCATAATATTAATATAATTATTATATTTTAATAAAAAAATATAATTTATATTTACATACTCTCTGTAACCCCCTCGTCCCGGTCTGGTCGGTTGACCGGTCCGAGTAGGCTACACGGGGAAAACCGATGTGAAACCCTTAAGGTCCCACCTCGGTTAGCAACCCTAGAAAAAATTTCTTTTAAATATATCTTGTCTAAAGGCACATTTACTTCCTAAGTGATCACGAAAGCGGAAAACATCAAGAAAGAAAAACCACCGAACCCAAAACAACATGTTAAACAGTCCATTTAAAGTCACAGAGCAGACCGTATCGATACACCTGTCAAGGGTATCGATACACCTTGACCAAGTCAACTGCCTTCAGTCAACGCAGGAAGACCGTATCGATACAGCCCTTGGGTGTATTGATACACCCTTCTCGGTCAACATCTCGCTGTCAACGAGACAACACCGTACCGATACGCCTAGAGCACGTATCGATACACCAAAGACTCGTGAAAATCTCGGAATTCCAGTGAAGATTGGACGTATCGATACCCCCCTGAGTATCGGTACCCTTAACCGATTCTGTGTCCCAAAGTGTAAGACCGTACCGATACGAACCTTAGGCGTATCGATACGCCCTGCTACCAATTGGCAGCAAAACAACACAAGACTCAACACTAAATGCATTTTATGACTTCCCTAGCCACATACAAGCATCCATACAACATTCCACAACCAAGATCTAGCACGTAGAACAATTTAGATGAATGACAAGGCATATACAACATGGCAATCACATAAAGATAAATAATGCATAACAAGGCATACTTAAAAAGCCAAAAGGCACATGTCTTCATACATAAGCTTACATGCTTGCCAAAACAACATATAACATCCAAAGGCATAACATTTCATCAAAAGCATTCAACAAAACATAACATGGTTTACAAATCTGAAACATAGCATAAGCAACATTCAACATTTATGAGTCATACAACGCTCATACAAACACATAGCAACCTGTGAAACCGATATTTTAATTTTGATATAACTAAAGAACCTAAGGACTAAATTGAAAATGTGAAAACAAATTTTTAAGTCCTCAAACATCCCTATATGATTTGAAGAATATGCCTAAGTTAAAAACTATGTTTTCTAAATATTTTCTAAGTGTTCTTAAAGCCAAAACAGTGATTTTCGAGTCCTTGTTTCGAAACGTCCTAAGGCGTTTCGAAACAATTTTGAAACTGTCAACCCATGTTTCGAAACAGGTATCGAAACGTTTTCAACACTGTCAACTCATGTTTCGTAACGGGTATCGAAACGTTTTCAACACTGCCAACCCGTGTTTCGAAACAAGTATCGAAACAGCTTTAGAACATAGAGAACCCGTATCGAAACGACATATAGTGTTTCGAAACGGTTCTTCATTTGATTTGAAAATATGACCGTTATAAGTTTTTAACTGATTTTTAAGAAACCGTTAAGGCGTTTCGAAACGATTTCAATCCGTTTCGAAACGACCCTTGACAGTGGCAAAAGTGTTTCGAAACGGGTAATACCATTTCGATACGGGCTCTTAAATGCACCCCAATAGCTCTTTCTATTTTGGTCTGTTTCAAAACAGGGTCGGGCGTTTCGAAACGGTTGGTTGCAGACTGCATTTATGAAGGTGAGATAACACCCCCAACGGCTCTATTGATGAATGCAACAACCACAACGGCTAGAAATCAATGAGAAGGTATAAAATGGACCTCTAAAAGCTCCAGCAACAACTATTAATCCAAAAGAAAACATCCAAACATCAAATCCAAGCATTTGTGCCTAAATCCCAATATTATCTAGAAACCCCAATTGTATTTTTCATTCTTATCATTTCAATTGGGTTGAGTGCTTGTAATTGGGCTACAATTTGTATTGAGAGATACTTTCTTAGCCAACAAAATCTTTGTTCTATTTGTGTGAGGATTGGGTTAAATTTTGGGTAGAAAATTTAACCGAAAATTGTAAGGGTTACCTCCTTAGCCTAGAAAAGGGGAAGAGCAATTAGTGGAATTGTTGCAAATCCTTAGTGAAGCTAAGGTAGTGGATGTAGAGTTCATTTGGAACTTGAACCACTCTAAAATTCCTTGTCTATCTTTTTAATTTGCAATTTCCACCACCTAAACCTTTAAAAATCCAATTCACCCCCTCTTGGTTCATTTCGATCATTCGATCCACTCAACAATTGGTATCAGAGCCTACCTCTTTGAGGATTAACAACCACAAGAGGAGTTTCTAGGAAGAGTGTGATCATCCAAAAATCAAGAGATGGCTTCAACATCCGGTTCGGGCATGTATGAGTCTCAATCCACTACAAAGCCTCCTTCTTCAATGGTGACAACTATCCGTTTTGGAAGAATAGAATGCGTCTCTTCATCAAGTCCAATGACTACTTAGTTTGGGATGTCATTGAAGATGGCCCTTACATTCCATTGAAGCAAGATAGTGAAGGGAAGATGGTTTTGAAGAAAAAGGTGGAAATGAGTGAAGAAGAAAGGAGAAAAATCCAAATAAATGACAAAGCTCTCCACATGCTCTTTTGTTCATTCGGTTCGGACATCTATTCCAAAGTGTCATCCATTGAGAGTGCCAAAGAAGTGTGGGACACTCTTGAGACTACCTATGAGGGAACCAATGATGTCAAAGAAACTAAGATTAGAATTCTCAATCTTAGTTATGAAAATTTCAAGATGGAGCCCAATGAGACGGTGTCCAAGATGTTTGATCGTTTCTCCACCATAGTCAATGGGCTCAAAGGATTTAGAGAGACAATACCGGAAGACAAGCTTGTCCGGAAGCTACTCTATTCACTTCCCGAATCTTGGGATGGGAAGAGAACCGCCATCATATAAGCTAAAAATTTGAAGACTTTAAAGCTTGATGAGCTTGTGGGTTCTCTCCTTACTCATGAGATTATGAAGCAAGGAAGGGAAGAAGAGAAGAAGAAAGAAGAGAAGAGAGTAGAAAAGCTAGAGGTTGAAAAGAAGAAGAAGATGGGAATAGCTCTCAAAGCTTCACTACTTGAAGAGAGCTCTTCTAGTGAGGAGGATGAGCTAGAAGAATTGGCTATGATAGCCAAACGATTCTCACGCTTTATGAGGTCCAACCGGGGAAGAAAAATTCAAAGAAAAATGGACTTCAAAGGTAAGAACAAAGAAGAAGCAAGGGATCAAATCATTTGCTTTGAGTGTAATAAACTCGGTCATATACGTTCGGAGTGCCCTCAACTCA
Source organism: Hibiscus trionum (assembly GCA_030270665.1). NCBI lineage: Eukaryota > Viridiplantae > Streptophyta > Magnoliopsida > Malvales > Malvaceae > Hibiscus > Hibiscus trionum. Next base: position 2,285,234 of record BSYR01000046.1, read on the forward strand.
AGAAGAAGGGCTTTGAGAAGAAGAAGAAGCTCAAAGCCAAGCTTGCTACTTGGAGTGATGAGGAGTCATCGGAGGATGACAAACAAGAAGTGGCCAACCTTTGCCTCATGGCACTTGAGGAAGATTCATCCATGGTAACCTCTAACTCATCATCTTTAGATTTTACATATGATGAATTAAATGATGCATATGATGAGTTACAAGAGGTCTATGATGAATTAGTTGAGAAATATAAGGAGTCGGTCATTAGGAATAAGAAAATCATTTTGGAACTAAATGATAAAAATGACTTACTCTCTCAAGCTAATTCAAAATTTGAGAAAAAGATATTAGGGTTGAAAGATGAACTAAAATTTTTTCAAGATGAAAATGTTGACCTTAATAATCTTTTATCTCAATGTAATAATGAACACCAAAAGGTGTTAGATGAGCTAAATAAGCCCAAAAAGTCTTTTAAAAATGTTGGTAGTGTCAAGCATAAAATAGGTGAATCTTCAAAGTCAAACCAACCTAAGAAAAAGACTAACTACTACAAACAAGGTAGTTTTCCTAGACATAGTAGAACTAAAAGAATTAGAAGTGTATGGGTTCCTAAGGAACTTGTAAAATCTAATAACATTATTGCTATGTCATCTTGGATTCCTAAGGGAACCAAGGTTTTGGGAGCTAACACTCATGGACCCAAAATGATTTGGGTACCAAAAACAAAAGCTTAATATCTTTGTTTGTATGAGGAACATTGCTACAAGGCCAAAGCACAAAGTCAAAACTTATGGTACCTTGATAGTGGATGCTCAAGGCATATGACCGGAGACAAGAGTAGATTCATGGATCTAAAGCCAAAAAGTGGAGGAGTGGTGACATTTGGTGACAACTCCAAAGGTCACATTAAAGGTATTGGCTCTATAAGTAATCATTCTACTATTCTCATTGAAAATGTCTTGTATGTCGATGGTCTTAAACATAACTTATTGAGCATAAGTCAACTGTGTGATAAAGAATTTAATGTTTTATTTGATAAAAATGGATGCAAAATTGTTGACATTAAATCTAATAATATTATGCTCATAGGTCATCGCATAGGGAACATATACATGGTGCATCTAGATGACATACATACATCCCATGCATGCTTAGTAGCACAAAATGAAAATAATGCATGGTTGTGGCATAGGAAACTAGGACATGCTAGCATTAGTGTTTTAGAAAAACTAGTTTCCCTTGATCTAGTTAGAGGTTTACCCAAGATAAAATTTTCAAACGATAAAATTTGTGATGCATGCTATAAGGGTAAACAACATAAGTCTTCCTTTAAATCCATTAATGATGTTTCTACAAGTAGATGTTTACAACTAATCCATATGGATTTATTTGGGCCAATTAGGACTATGAGCTTGGGTGGTAAATCTTATGCATTTGTACTTGTTGATGATTTTTCTAGATTTACTTGGGTTCTATTTTTAAGTACTAAAGACGAGGCTTTAGAAAAATTCATCACATTTTCAAAACTAACCCAAAATGATCTTGAACTTAGAATTTCACATATTAGAAGTGATCATGGAACCGAGTTTCAAAATTTAGGGTTTGAAGATTTTTTGAATGAAAATGGTATTAGCCACAATTTTTCGGCTCCTCGAACTCCTCAACAAAATGGGGTAGTTGAGAGGAAAAATAGAACTTTGCAAGAAATGGCTAGAACCATGCTTTGTGAAAATAATTTACCTAAATATTTTTGGGCGAAAGCCACAAACACCGCTTGCTATATTGTTAACCGAGTAATGATTAGGCCAATTTTAAAGAAAACACCTTATGAGATTTTAAAATCTAAAAAGCCTAACATTAGCTATTTTCACCCTTTTGGTTTCAAGTGTTTTGTTTTAAATAATGGAAAAGACAACTTAGGTAAATTTGATGCAAAAAGTGATGAAGCTATTTTCATAGGATACTCTTTAACCTCTAAAGCCTATCGAGTATTTAATAAGAGAACTTTAGTAGTAGAAGAATCTATACATGTTGTATTCGATGATAACCTCTTTCCAAGGAAGGATTCTTGTGATGAAGATGATGTAGGAATCATAAATGCCTTTGATGGAGGACAAACTTCAAAGGAGGATGAGATTCCAACAACAAAAGAAGAGGACACACAAGATCCACCTCTTGAAGCCTTGAAGGACTTGGCTCTTGAGGAAAAGGAAGTGAGCTGCCCAAGGGAGTTCAACTATGTCAAAGATGGTGAAATCTTGGGTGATCCATCCAAGGGGGTAACCACTCGATCTTCTCTTAGATTAATGAATCATGTTGCATTTATCTCATGCATAGAGCCTAAGAATATAAAAGAAGCATTGAAAGATGATTTTTGGATTATGGCTATGCAAGAAGAGTTAAATCAATTTGAGAGAAGTAACGTTTGAACATTAGTTGATAGGCCTAGTAATCAATCTACCATAGGAACTAAATGGGTCTTTAGGAACAAGCTAGATGAGAGTGGTAACATTGTGAGAAATAAAGCTAGACTAGTAGCACAAGGTTACACTCAAGAAGAGGGAATAGATTTTGATGAAACCTATGCACCCGTAGCTAGAATGGAAGCCATTAGGATGTTGCTTGCATATGCATGTTATCATGATTTCAAGCTTTTTCAAATGGATGTTAAAAGCGCATTTTTAAATGGTTTTATAAATGAAGAAGTGTATGTGGAACAACCACCGGGTTTTGAAGACTCAAAATTTCCAAATCATGTTTTCAAACTCACTAAAGCCCTTTATAGTTTAAAACAAGCTCCTAGAGCTTGGTATGAAAGACTTTCAAACTTTTTAATTGAAAAAGGTAAGGTGGACACTACACTTTTTATAAAAATGTATAAAAATGACATCTTAGTAGTTCAAATTTATGTTGATGATATTATTTTTGGTTCTACTAACGAATGTCATTGCAAAGAGTTTGCTAAGCTAATGCAAGGTCAATTCGAGATGAGCATGATGGGGGAGCTCTCATTCTTTTTGGGACTCCAAATCAAGCAAAAGAAGGATGGCACCTTCATCAATCAAGCAAAGTACATAAAGGATATGCTCAAGAAGTTTGGCTTGGAGAATGCAAAGCCTCAAGCCACACCTATGAGCTCATCTACAAAGCTTGACAAAGATGAAGGAGGTAAGTGTGTTGACTCTAAGCTTTACCGTTCTATGATTGGATCATTGCTTTACCTTACCGCAAGTAGACCAGATATCTTGTTTAGTGTTTGCTTGTGTGCTAGGTTTCAAGCTAGTCCTAGAGAGTCTCACCTTATAGCCGTTAAGAGAATCTTTAGGTACCTTAGAGATACTCCTTGTTTAGGTCTTTGGTACCCTAGAGACTCCACCTTCAACCTTCATGCTTATTCGGATGCGGATTATGGGGGTTGCAAAATCGATAGGAAAATACTTCGAGAACTTGTCAATTCCTAGGTAGTATGCTCATATCTTGGTTCTCTAAGAAACAAAATAGTGTAGCCTTATCTACCACCGAAGCCGAGTACATATCCTTAGGGAGTTGTTGTGCTCAAGCCCTTTGGATGAAGCAACAACTCTTAGATTATGGAATTAAAGTTGAAACCATACCCCTAAAATGTGACAACACTAGTGCTATATGTTTAACAAAAAATCCCATCCAACACTATAGAACCAAACACATAGAAATAAGGCATCATTTCATTAGAGATCATGTCCTTAAAGAAGATGTGGTTATAGAGTATGTAGACACCTTAAATCAATTAGCGAACATATTTACAAAACCTTTAGACAAAGAGCGTTTTTGGTCCCTAAGGAGAGAGTTAGGTCTAGCTAGCCTATCTTGACCTTTTAGGACCTCTTTTGTGCCTAAAATTGCTTGATCTTGTGAAATGCCATGTTTATGTGTTTTTACTCCTAATTTCATCCATGCCTATAGCTAGGGGGAGTATGTTTATGTTTGCATATGTTTTTCCTGCTCATTCATGTCATTCATGCAAGTTAGGCCTTAGACAAATTCATTTTTCTGCACTTTTAGAGCCTTATCTGCACTTCTAGGCCCAGGTGTATCGAAACGGGTCAACCTGTTTCGATACAGATGCTTTAAATTCATATCTGAGAGAAGGGCGTTTCGAAACGCCTTAACAGAGTTTCGAAACGTTTTGACTACTGCCAAGGGGTGTATCGAAATAAGTTTCGATACGAGTCAACGGGGATTCGATACGGTCAACCCCGCATCGAAACGGTCAGCTGAAGTCCAAAAGACGGTCAAACCTTCATGCCCGCATTTCGAAACGGTCAAGACCATTCCGAAACGGATTCACGGACTGCTTTAAGAAGGGCTTTTAATGATAAAGTTACACTTTATTTAAAACTCTCCCAAACCCTAAAAACCCTAGCCCAGATTTTTCCTATAAAAACCCTCTAAACCTCTTTGTTTTTCACCAAATCTTGAGGGGGTTTTCTCTAAAACACTAGTCTAAGCAAGCTTCAACAATATTGTGCAAGGATTTTCATTCATTCATCCAAAATCCCAAATTAAGGTATTTTTCCTCTTTTTCTTTTTCCTTCAATTTATGTTCGAATCTTAGGTTAGAAAATTTTATTTTTGTATAGTTTATATGTTTTTATGCTTGGGTTTTTCATATCTTGTAATTTTTTTTCAAAATCTTTAATTTTCTGATTCGAATATAAAAATTTTCACTCGTATTTTTATTCACTGTTTTTCTCTTAATTTTTTTTTGTTTTGTTTTGATTTGTTTATTTGATTTTAAAAACTTGTTTTTAAACCTAAGTGAGATTTATCATTGGATTGAATTACGAAATCTATGCATACACTTAAATTTTTTATATCGCTTGCTTAATGTTTTTAGGATGGCTACGGAGAATGTTAACAAAAAGCGTAAGTCCGTTCAATCCGGTGACTCGAGTATACGTCCAAATCTCGATCTGCTCTTTCAAAAATCTCTTCGAACTCAAGAGATGAGGGAGCGCTTCAAGTATGACAAGGAGTATGAAGTTCGACGTGAGCGTGTTATTGATCTCAACTTCCTTGACTCCGAGCGATTTCTTTTCCGTTACCTCGAGTGTTTAAGAGAATGGGATTTTCTTGTCTTGTTGAGCATCCCGGACGTTTGCTAAAAACACATGGTACTTCTCTTTTACTCCAATGCTCAACTTATCAATGATGAAGAAAATTTCGAAGTTGTTGGGATTGAGTCTTTTATTTTGGGGAAAAAGATTGTTGTTAATGTCCCTCTCTTGGAGTTTACGTTTTCCCTTAAGGATGTAGGAATTGAGAATGAGAGTCACTTTGGTTCTCACAACGGTCAAGTGCTTACTTTGGATGCGCACGATCGTTTCCTCCATTTGATGGTTTCATGGTTCCTTCGCCCTTCCGGAGGTAAATATTCTCACATCCGTCAAGTTGACTATTTTTGCTTAAGTGTTTCCGTCGTGGTGAGCGCCCTAATCTAGTTAAGATCATATTTGCCGAAATGGTTAACAATGTTAAGCTTCGTGACACTGATGCCTTGAAATCCTTTACTTATGGAATGGTCTTAAGTCACATCTTTAGCAAGCTTAATCTAGATTGCACCTACGACTCTCCGGAACCTCGCAAGTCAAAAATTGGTGAGTCCTCTCTCCTCAAGTCCGATTTTCGCTATGTAAATGATGGAAATTGGGCACGTGTTGATAGAGAAGCACCTCCTCCTCCTCCTCCCGTTGAACCTCAACCACAAGCTCAAGTTGCAAACAATGAAGCTCTCACGGCTTTGATTACCGAGCGGTTCAACGCCATGGACACTAACATGGCTTCAGGCTTTGGTGCTATTAATACACGTTTGCAAAATGTAGAGGATCGACTCTAATCCCTTGAGAATTCACACTCGGCCATGGAAATGTCCTTCTCCACCTTCTATGGCCAATGGATGAAGTTTTGCCATTCTCAAGTTAAGAGCGATGATGAGACTTCGGATGATGATGATGATGGTGACGACGAGGCCTAGGTCTTTCATGACATATCATATTAGCTATGCATTTTAGGATTAAGTTTGCATCTTTATTTTCATTATGTTTTATGAACCTATGCTTTTAGTTTCATTTGGGATTATGCTTTGAACTTATTGTTGAAGATTTATGTTTTTGATATTTTAATTTTATGAATTAATATTATTGTTGCTTATTGCTTAATGCTTATTGCTACTAATCCCTATCTCTTCTCTATAAGCCTTGATTATTATTTTTGATCTAACAAAAAGGGAGAGAAGAAATTTAAGAGCCAAAAATTCGTTTTAAATGTTCAAAAGTGTTTTTAAGTTTTAAACCTTGAATTTCAAAGTTAAACCTTGAATTTCAAAGTTAAACCTTTTAAAAAAAACTTTAAAAACCAATCTTAAATTGAGGGGGAGTTAGAATGTATTCAAAATTTTCAAAACTCTTAAAAATTCTAACTTTGGTTTTGTTATATAAAAAAGGGGGAGATTGTGAAACCGATATTTTAATTTTGATATAACTAAAGAACCTAAGGACTAAATTGAAAATGTGAAAACGATTTTTTAAGTCCTCAAACATCCCTATATGATTTGAAGAATATGCCTAAGTTAAAAACTATGTTTTCTAAATATTTTCTAAGTGTTCTTAAAGTCAAAATAGTGATTTTCGAGTCCCTGTTTCGAAACGGCCTAAGGCGTTTCGAAACAGTTTTGAAACTGTCAACCCATGTTTCGAAACGGGTATCGAAACGTTTTCAACACTGTCAACCCATGTTTCGAAACGAGTATCGAAACGTTTTCAACGCTGTCAACCCGTGTTTCAAAACAAGTATCGAAACGGCTTTAGAACATAGAGAACCCGTATCGAAACGACATACAGTGTTTCGAAACGGTTCTTCATTTGATTTGAAAATATGACCATTGCAAGTTTTTCACTGATTTTTAAGAAACCGTTAAGGCGTTTTGAAACGATTTCAATCCGTTTCGAAAAGACACTTGACAGTGGCAAAAGTGTTTCGAAACGGGTAATACCGTTTCGATACGGGCTCTTAAATGCACCCCAACGGCTCTTTCTATTTTGGTCTGTTTCGAAACAGGGTCGGGCGTTTCGAAACGGTTGGTTTCAGAATGTATTTATGGAGGTGAGATAACACCCCCAACGGCTCTATTGATGAATGCAATAACCACAATGGCTAGAAATCAATGAGAAGGTATAAAAGGGACCTCTAAAAGCTCCAGCAACAACTATTGATCCAAAAGAAAACATTCAAACATCAAATCCAAGCATTTGTGCCTAAATCCCAATATTGTCTAGAAACCCCAATTGTATTTTTCATTCTTATCATTTCAATTGGGTTGAGTGCTTGTAATTGGGCTACAATTTGTATTGAGAGATACTTTCTTAGCCAACAAAATCTTTGTTCTATTTGTGTGAGGATTGGGTTAAATTTTGGGTAGAAAATTTAACCGAAAATTGTAAGGGTTACCTCCTTAGCCTAGAAAAGGGGAAGAGCAATTAGTGAAATTGTTGCAAATCCTTAGTGAAGCTAAGGTAGTGGATGTAGAGTTCATTTGGAACTTGAACCACTCTAAAATTCCTTGTCTATCTTTCTAATTTGCAATTTCCACCACCTAAACCTTTAAAAATCCAATTCACCCCCCCTCTTGGTTCATTTCGATCATTCGATCCACTCAACACAACCCCATTGCTAAACTACTACTTTATTTACTAAACCATACTTGAGCAATTACAAAAGCTTGGAACGCCCCTTTCCTTGCTCCTTGCTAACTCCACGCTACTGATCTGCATTGTCGAAAATGAGAGCGTAAGCTAGAAGCTTAGTGAGGACGCTCTGAAACCAAAAACAACGACAATGCAGGGTTCAAGCATAAAATCCTTAACATCACACACAACATACATAAGCATCAACATAGCAAACTAGCTAGCAACACAAGAGTCAATAATATGGCATCTTACTTCATATTAAGCTCAACAAGATAAGGTATTTATCTAAGCAACATAACCACATGAACAAGTATATTGGCCACTATTAGTTTACTCGGATACGCGGATTACACTCAACAACAACATTACCTCGCTGGGATTACACTCATCACCGGACCTTGCATGGATGAGATTCCACTCATCATCACATGCCCTACGGATGCGATTCCACTCATCATCACGTATAATATAAACATTTCCGGTGGAATATTACATCACTGTACTCCTCTTTGATGGCTCAACGCCACCAAGGCCACGCGCGAATTTGACTCAACCGTGTGCACACTAATCCTAATGATCGATCATTTATACCCGGTAAGTTAACTAGTGCCAATCATACTCTCATAACCACATCATAACAACCATAATTTATAGCACACATCCATCATCACACACATCAATGTATATTCATACATAACCAAATCATGTTTCACAATAATAGAATAGGCACAAACATCTAAAGCTTGTAAACACACAAGAAGTTAAACTACCAATTTAACTTCCACCTTGGAATGGCCTACCAAGCACATCCCAAACCTCAACAACACACACTTGAACCACTTTAAACAAGTTTGAAAGTTTCACTCACCACCCTTCCTTAGCAAACCAAGCAAAGCTACTCAAGCCTCCACAATTTCCGGATTCGATCCCGAACTTTCTCTGATGTTTCTCTTGCTTCTAACCAATCAAAAGACAAGATATTACTCACCAAATCAATGCTAAACTCAGCCACAATCTCAACCCACAATTACAAGCCAAAACTTCATAGTTTCAAACCCAAACTAACCACAAAACTCATATTTTCGTACTCCAATAATACCCAGATGAAATCTATCATTTCCAACCCCCAAATGACCTCTAAAGACTTCCAAAACACCTTCCTAACAACCCTATACCATCAGCCCTTTAACCCAACACAAAACCACACCAAAATTTCAAGTTTTGACACCTTCAAAAATGCCCCCAAGACCCATTTCGGGATTTTTGTCAAAATCCTTCCATTTCAAAATATGAGGTGTATTAAGGTAAGCTTAACTCAAAACCTAACTAAACAAACCAAAAACAAGTTGAAAACCCATTAAAAATCCATACTTTTCTTCAACCTTGAAAACTTTGAAAAACTAAAATGTTGATGGTTTTGAAATCTAAAACCATGGAAATGCTTGGGGTAAGGAGAAGAGATCAAAAACGAAATTACCTTCAAAGGAGCCCTTGAGATGATAGAGAAAAGAGATGGAATAGTGATTTTGGGTTTTGGGGAGGGTTTTCACGTTAGGTTGCAAAATGAAGAAGAATACTTTTTTTTCTCTTTTTTTCTTTTAATTTGAAAAAGGCTCATCTTTTCCTTGTTTTGAAATAATTACAAAAATGCCATTACTTTAATTTTAATCTCATTTAAATTAAAACCAATGCCTAATTAAATTAAACTGGTTTTGACGACTTGAACCCAACACACACACCGAACTCCTAACCCCAAAACACGGGTGTTACAACTCTCCCCCACTTAAGGAATTTCGTCCCCGAAATTACCTGACTGAAAGAGATAAGGAAACTGCCTTTCCATATCCTCCTTCCTCTCCCAAGTGGCCTCGTCCACCCATCGACGTTGCCACCGCACTTTTATTAACTCAAGCGATCTACCCCGCAACACCTTGCTGTCTGAAGCCAAGATCTCAACTGGTTCTTCGTCATAAGTCAAATCCGGATTCAATTCAATCTCTTCTACAGGCATAACATGTGATGGATCTGACCTATACTTACAGAGCATCGAAACATGAAACACATCGTGTATCTTCTCTAGCTCGGATGGCAAACACAACTGATAAGCAACTGGGCCAACCCTTCTCACAATCTCATACGGTCCTATGTACCTCGGACTCAACTTCCCCTTTCTGCCAAATCTCATTACTTTCTTCCACAGAGACACTTTTAAGAACACCTTCTCACCCACTGAAAACTCAACTTCCTTCCTCTTCAAGTCGGCATAGGACTTCTGTCTATCCGAAGCTGCCTTCAAGCGATCGCAAATCAATTTCACTTTATTGGTTGTCCTCTTAAGCAAATCTGGCATATGTAACACATTCTGTCCCACTTCAGCCCAACAAACTGGAGTTCTACACTTTCTACCATACAAGGCTTCGTACGGAGCCATCTGAATGCTCGACTGAAAACTGTTATTGTACGCAAACTCAACTAGAGGCAAGTGCTTCTCCCACGTACCCTGAAAATCAATGATGCAACAATACAACATATCCTCTAAAATCTGTATAACCCTCTCTGACTGACCATCTGTCTGAGGATGATATGACGTGCTAAAATTCAAACGGGTACCCAAAGCTGTATGCAGACACTCCCAAAATCGAGCTGTAAACCTCAGATCTCTATCGGACATAATTGACTTCGGCACACCATGCAGTCTAAGAATCTCACCAATGTACAGATCGGCCAATATATCTAAGGTATAGGTCGTATTGACTGCTAAAAAGTGAGCACACTTCGTGAAACGGTCTACTATGACCCAAACTGAGTTCTTCTTCGTAGAAGTCAAAGGCAAGCCCGAAACAAAATCTATGGTGATATTCTCCCATTTCCATTCCGGAATTCTCAACGGTTGCAACAAACCTAAGGGAACCTGATGTTCCGCCTTCACTCTCTGACACACCATACACTTACTCACGAATTCGGCTACGTCTCTCTTCAAACCAACCCAAAAGTACTCATTCTTCAAATCCCGGTATATCTTCGTACTTCCAGGATGCATAGGAAACGGACTACTGTGCGCTTCAGTCAAGATCGTATGTCTCAAGTCACTGTCTTCTGGCACAACTATCCTATTTCTGAAACACAAGACCCCGTCGGTACTGAAACTGTAGTATGAAGGTCTACCCTCGGCTATGTCTTGCACGTGAGGTGCCAAAGATCTATCTAAGAGCTGCTTCTCCCTAATCAACTGACCTAGAGTAGGTCTAACCTGAAGCTCGGCCACCAAGCCACCGTCCCCGGACAAGCTCAATCTAGCAAACGTGGCTCTCAATTCTACAACTACCTTTCTACTCAAAGCATCATCCACTACATTGGCCTTACCCGGATGGTACTCAATCGTAAGATCATAGTCCTTTAGCAACTCTAACCACCTACGCTGTCTGAGATTCAAATCTCGCTGAGTCATGATGTACTTCAAACTCTTGTGATCTGTGTACACTGTGCACTTCTCACCGTACAAATAATGCCTCCAAATCTTCAGAGCAAACACAACTGCAGCTAATTCTATGTCGTGGGTCGGATAATTACGCTCGTGAGTCTTCAACTATCTTGAGGCATAAGCCACCACTCTCTTGTCTTGCATGAGAACACAACCTAGGCCTACATAGGAAGCATCACTGTAAACTACATAGTCTTTCCCTGACTCTGGCTGAATCAAGATCGGTGCTTGGGTCAAAGCTTCTTTCAACTTCTCAAAGGCTCGCTGTCTTGCATCTGACCACTCAAACTGAACACTCTTCTGAAGTAACTGTGTCAATGGAGCGACTAGCTTCAAGAACCCTTCTACGAACCTTCTATAGTATCCAGCTAAGCCTAGAAAGCTACGAACCTTTGTTACTGACTTCGGTTTCTTCCACTAAAAAATGGCCTCTATTTTCTTCGGGTCAACTCTAATCCCATCGGCTGACACTACGTGACCTAGGAAGACTACCTCTCGGATCCAGAACTCACACTTGCTCAACTTCGCATACAACTGATTATCTAACAAGGTCTGCAAAACTAACCTTAAGTGTCGGTCGTGGTCTTCCTCGGTACGCGAATACACCAAAATGTCATATATGAAGACAACTACAAACTGATCTAGGTACTGATGGAAGATCCTATTCATCATATCCATGAAAGCAGCCGGTGCATTAGTCAACCCAAAAGGCATGACTAAAAACCCCTAGTGACCATATCTAGTTCTAAAGGTCGTCTTCGGTACATCAACCTCTCTTACCTTCAATTGGTAGTAACCGGATCTCAAGTCGATCTTCGAAAAGACTGATGCCCCTCTCAAATGGTCAAACAAATCATCAATTCTCGGCAACGGATACTTGTTCTTCACCGTTAACTGATTCAACTGTCTGTAATCTATACACATTCTCATGCTTCCGTCTTTCTTCTTTACAAACAAAACTGGAGAGCCCCAAGGCGAAGAACTCGGTCGAATGAAGCCTTTATCTGTCAACTCTTGCAACTGAGTCTTCAACTCTTTCATTTCTTTCGGTGCCATACGATACGGAGCAATCGAATCAGGAGCTGAGTCTGAATAAGTCTCTATAGCAAACTCTACCTCTCTATCAGGTGGTAAACCCGGCAATTCTTCTGGAAAGTCACACACTGTCCGGATGTCTTGAGGTCTAACCTCACTCCTGTTTGGATTCATCACATAGGCCAAATACGCTTCGCAACCCATCTCAACTAACCTCTTAGCCTCTAGAACTGAAACTACATTCGATAAGAACTTCACGTTCTCACCCACAACCACTATCTCATAATCATCCGCGAGTCTCAAGGAAATCCTCTTAGTCTCAAAGTCTATCCTAGCTCTATGCTCAGTGAGCCAGTCCATACCCAAATCACATCAAAGCCATAAAATGGTAGCTCTATCATATCCACTGGAAACACATGCCCCTGAACTATAAGCGGACATCTTCTGTACATCCGCATAACTATTACCGTATCCCCGAAAGAACTAGTAACACTAACTCCTACTTCTAATATTTCACAAGGCAATTTCAACAACTTTGCATGCTCATTCAGTATATAAGAATGTGTAGACCCGGAGTCAATCAATGAAAGCAAACCCAAAGACTGTATCGAGAAGTTACCTGCAATCACATATGTGTCATGCTGATCCCCACGCTGAGCGTAAACTCTAGCCTGGCCTCCGCCCTCTGGCTGGACTGCAACTACATGCGCTATATTTCTCTGGCCATCATTTCTCGGCTGGAAGTTACCTCTACCACGCCCGCGACCTCTCTCAAAGTCATTAGCTCTAACAGAAGCCTGAACTGGTGCTTGCCCCACCTGATATGGACAGTCACGCCTAATATGATCCCTAGCTCCACAGCTCCAACACGAGTGAAAATTCCCCCAACACTCACCAGTGTGATTCCTCCCGCAACTAGCACACGTGGGCAACCTCCCACCAGCCCTCTGCCCCTGATGGCCTCTACCGTGGTTACCTCCACCACGTCTATAGTCATAGTGATGCATGTTGTCCTGATGCCTCTTGGCATCACCTCTATCAAAGTCACTAGTTCTCTTCCCAAAACTAGAACCACCAGATCGTTTGGTCAAGCCCAAACTGTGCTCTAAGTCCTTGGCCCTAGCGACCAAGACATCAAAATCTGTGTAGTCAGAAGCTAAAGGGTATCTCTTGATCTCTTCATTCAACCCATAGCGGAAACGGTTACAACGTTCCACCTCAGTAGGAACAAACTCAAATGCGGGTATCTCTTGATCTCTTCATTCAACCCATAGCAGAAACGGTTACAACGTTCCACCTCAGTAGGAACAAACTCAAATGCATACTGACTAAGCTTGACAAATCTGATCTCATAGTCTGTCACAGTCATACTCCCCTGAAGCAAAGCCATAAATTCCCTCTTCTTCTCATCGAGATATCGATGACCCAGATATTTCTTACGGAAAGCTGACTCGAAAAACTCCCAAGTGATCTTAGCCTCTTACATACCCGTAGTGATGGTGACCCACCAAGTGTAGGCATCACCCTGAAGCAAAGATACAACACACCCTAGCTTGTGTTCCCCGGTACACCCCATCTGTGCCAGAATACGGACGGTCTTCTCTAACCAAGCCTCAGACCTCTCGGGTGTCGACCCTCTGAACTCTTCACCTCCCAAACTGCGGAGCCTCTCTAATTGTAAACCAGTACCCTCTCCCTGGGGTTGTGCCACTGCCTGACCCCCAGCCACTGCAGCCTGAAAAGCCCCGGCTATCGCCTGAACTAGAGGAGCTAAATCTATTTCGGCCGATCCTTGGCCAACTTTAGGTTCTACGCCCTCGGCTCCCGCCTCGCCTCCCTCTTGATGAGGAGGAGGTTGAGCAGCCTGCACCCCACCAATTTGCTCAACTCCCGGAGCTTGTGCCCGTGGTTCCGGTTGAACCATCCTAGGCCTCCCTCGTGGTCTCATATTACAGCTAGCAAGATAACAACTACAACAAACAAACATATAAGGATTAAGTTAGCAAAGGCAAGGGTCCAACTGTGCTCAAGTATCTTCCTTTACAAAACTTTTTCAAATTAAGTAATAGTAGCAATGGGAACTCGACACTACACCAAACGCAACAATCATGCTTCCAAACACCATACGAATGAACAAACAACAAGCATACATGGCATAGCATTCACCGAGACATATCAATTACTTAACACTTCAAACTTACATCACTTACCTGCCCAAGGTCTCGGTAACCTCAGACTCTGATACCAACAAATGTAACCCCCTCGCCCTGGTCTGGTCGGCTGACCGGTCCGAGTAGGCTACACGAGGAAAACCGATGTGAAACCCGTTAAGGTCCCACCTCGGTTAGCAACCCTAGAAAAAATTTCTTTTAAATATATCTTGTCTAAAGGCACATTTACTTCCTAAGTGATCACGACAGCGGAAAACATCAAGAAAGAAAAACCACCGAACCCAAAACAACATGTTAAACAATCCATTTAAAGTCATAGAGCAGGCCGTATCGATACACCTGTCAAGGGTATCGATACACCTTGACCAAGTCAACTGCCTTCAGTCAACGCAGGAAGACCGTATCGATACAGCCCTTGGGCGTATCGATACACCCTTCTCGGTCAACATCTCGCGGTCAACGAGACAACACCGTATCGATACGCCTAGAGCCCGTATCGATACACCAAAGACTCGTGAAAATCTCGGAATTCCAGTGAAGATTGGACGTATTGATACGCCCCCGAGTATCAGTACCCTTAGCTGATTCTGTGTCCCAAAGTGTAGGACCGTATCGATACGGCCCTTAGGCGTATCGATACGCCCTGCACTGCAAGACACCAATTGGCAGCAAAACAACACAAGACTCAACACTAAATGCATTTTATGACTTCCCTAGCCACATACAAGCATCCATACAACATTCCACAACCAAGATCTAGCATGTAGAACAATTTAGATGAATGACAAGGCATATACAACATGGCATTCACATAAAGATAAATAATGCATAACAAGGCATACTTAAAAAGCCAAAAGGCACATGTCTTCACACATAAGCTTACATGTTTGCCAAAACAACATATAACATCCAAAGGCATAACCTTTCATCACAAGCATTCAACAAAACATAACATGGTTTACAAATCCGAAACATAGCATAAGCAACATTCAACATTTATGAGTCATACAACGCTCATACAAACACATAGCAACCCCATTGCTAAACTACTACTTTATTTACTAAACTATACTTGAGCAATTACAAAAGCTTGGAATGCCCCTTTCCTTGCTCCTTGGTAACTCCACGCTACTGATCTGCATTGTTGAAAATGAGAGCGTAAGCTAGAAGCTTAGTGAGGATGCTCTAAAACCAAAAACAACGACAATGCAGGGTTCAAGCATATAATCCTTAACATCACACACAACATACATAAGCATCAACATAGCAAACTAGCTAGCAACACAAGAGTCAATAATATGGCATCTTACTTCATATTAAGCTCAACAAGATAAGGTATTTATCTAAGCAACATAACCACATGAACAAGTATATTGGCCACTATTAGTTTACTCGGATACGCGGATTACACTCAACAACAACATTACCTCGCTAGGATTACACTCATCACCGGACCTTGCATGGATGGGATTCCACTCATCATCACATGCCCTACGGATGGGATTCCACTCATCATCACGTATAATATAAACATTTCCGGTGGAATATTACATCACCGTACTCATCCTTGATGGCTCAACGCCACCAAGGCCACGCGCGAATTTGACTCAACCGTGTGCACACTAATCCTAATGATCGATCATTTATACCCGGTAAGTTAACTAGTGCCAATCATACTCTCATAACCACATCATAACAACCATCATTTATAGCACACATCCATCATCACACACATCAATGTATATTCATACATAACCAAATCATGCTTCACTAGAATAGAATAGGCACTAACATCTAAAGCTTGTAAACACACAAGAAGTTAAACTACCAATTTAACTTCCACCTTGGAATGGCCTACCAAGCACATCCCAAACCTCAACAACACACACTTGAACCAATTTAAACAAGTTTGAAAGTTTCACTCACCACCCTTCCTTAGCAAACCAAGCAAAGCTACTTAAGCCTCCACAATTTCCGGATTTGATCCCGAACCTTCTCTGATGTTTCCTCTTGCTTCTAACCAATCAAAAGACAAGATATTACTCACCAAATCAATGCTAAACTCAGCTACAATCTCAACCCACAATTACAAGCCAAAACTTCATAGTTTCAAACCCAAACTAACCACAAAACTCACATTTTCGTACTCCAATAATACCCAGCTGAAATCTATCATTTCCAACCCCCAAATGACCTCTAAAGACTTCCAAAACACCGTCCTAACAACCCTATACCATCAACCCTTCAACCCAACACAAAACCACACCAAAATCTCAAGTTTTGACACCTTTAAAAATGCCCCCCAAGACCCATTTTGGGATTTTTGTCAAATTCCTTCCATTTCAAAATATGAGGTGTATTAAGGTGAGCTTAACTCAAAACCTAACTAAACAAACCAAAAACAAGTTGAAAACCCATTAAAAATTCATACTTTTCTTCAACCTTGAAAACTTGGAAAAACTAAAATGTTGATGATTTTGAAATCTAAAACCATGGAAATGCTTGGGGTAAGGAGAAGAGATCAAAAACGAAATTACCTTCAAAGGAGCCCTTGAGATGATGGAGAAAATAGATGGAATAGTGATTTTGGGTTTTTGGGAGGGTTTTCACGTTAGGTTGCAAAATGAAGAAGAAGACTTATTTTTCTCTTTTTTTTCTTTTAATTTGAAAAATTCTCATATTTTCCTTGTTTTGAAATAATTACAAAAATGCCATTACTTTAATTTTAATCTCATTTAAAATAAAATCAAGGCCTAATTAAATTAAACCGGTTTTGACGACTTGAACCCAACACACACACCGAACTCCTAACCCCAAAACACGGGTGTTACAACTCTCCCCCACTTAAGGAATTTCGTCAACGAAATTACCTGACTAAAAGAGATAAGAAAACTGCCTTTCCATATCCTCCTTCCTCTCCCAAGTGGCCTCGTCCACCCCTCGACGTTGCCACCGCACTTTTACTAACTGAATCGATCTACCCGCAACACCTTGCTGTCTGAAGCCAAGATCTCAACTGGTTTTGACGACTTGAACCCAACACACACCGAACTCCTAACCCCAAAACACTGGTGTTACACTCTCGTTACCTTCTATTAAAATATTTTTGTGAATTTTTTAAATGCTAAACTTTTAATATGTTTAATTTTTTAAATTTTTATTACTTGTGACAGATTGTCAAGTAAATTAAAGTAAATAAGTTGTGTAATACTGATAAGAAATTATATTATAAGTACCTACTAAAATATTTTATAAGATGATGAACATCTTATAAATAAAAGAATATTGTCTGAAAATATTACCTCTTAACTTATTAATTTACAACACACATATTTAATCATCTAATTAAATTAAATAAAAGATTGAAAATACAATATTACCCATTGGAGGGAATGCTCTCTAACCAAACGTAAGTATGTGATTCTGAAAAAGATCATTCCCCGAAGTAATAATTTTTCCCCGAACTAAACGCCCCATTAATATATACGGTCGGTCTATCTAAGTTTTTATTCAAATGACGTACCGTATGTACGAATATAAAAAAATACGTGAATAGTGAATACAATAGGGTTGACATTTTTCAATCTTGTAGAAAACGACAGCGATGGAAATTTGTACTTAAACTGATGCAGCATACGTCATGCTCACGTAGATTAAGAGTTTTCTAGGTCAACGGCTTGTCTTAACCAAGTTCTTCTTTTCTTTGGAACATTACTTGTCTTAACCAAGTTCTTTTTTTCTTTGGAACAGTACTTATCTTAACCAAGTTCCTTTTTTTTTGGAACATTACTTGTCTTAACCAAGTTCATTTAACGGAATATAGTGAAAAAATTATGGATTTACGCCATTCTGAAAATTATTTAACATGGCATGTTAATTTGAAGGCTTACTTAAAAATTAGGTGCCCAAACTTTGACATTTTTTTTATCATAAGTGTTTAAAGTATTTTTTAGCTGAAATAGGTGTCAAATGTTTATTTTTACTTGTTTTAAAGTTAATATGTCAAAAAAAAATTCACCACAAAATTATAGCTTGACATGTGGCTTTTATTTTTTATTTTAAAAAACAAATTGAAAATAAAATAAATTAAAAAATATCCCAATTTTTCAGAAATTACAAAACAGTCACAAATTCCTAAAACCCCAAACCCAAAATTGGTGTCATTGTCGTCGCCGATAGCCTCGTCGGAGTCCCCGCTCATTTCCCCCAATCACCCATCGTCGATAATCATCGGGAAGCGCACCAATCAGACGACGGGCTTAGAGGCTTTGAAAACTACAAGATGGACTCGGAGGAAGACATCAAAACTATGTTCGATCGTTTCTCCATCATTGTCAACGAGCATAAAGGACATGAAAAAATCATTCCGAAAGATAAGCTTGTGAGAAAGTTGATTTACTCACTTCTTGAATCATGAGAGTCTAAGAAAACCGTAATCATAGAAGCCAAGAATCTCAAGACGCTCAAGCTTGACGAGCTCATTGGATCCTTGTTAACCCATAAGATGATGTCTAAGGGGAAGAAAGAAGAGAGGAAAGAAGAGGACAAAGAAGAAAATAATGTTACTTTTAAATCCTCCACAAGCTTACAAGAAGAATCAAGTGGAGACGATAGTGAAGATGAAGAGATGATCAAACTCTACAAGAAGCTCGAAAGATTCATGAAGCGCGAGAAAGAAAAATCAATGCATGAATAGAAGAAGAAGAGGGATCCCATCATTTTCTTCGAATGCAAGACAGGGACACGTCAAGTAAAAATTTTCTCAACTTAAGAAGAAGGGATCAAGCCATTCAAAGAAGAAGACATTTGTGGCTACATTGAGTGATGAAGACTCCACCAATGAAGATGAGATAACCAACCTTTGTCTTATGGCATCCAATAAGAAGAGGTAACTTCTAATTCATCACCTTCAATTTCATATTCTTTTGATGAATTACAAGATGCCTGTGATGAATTGGTTTTGTTATTTAAAGCTTCATTTTTTAAAAATAAAAAGTTGGTTTCAAGCTTAAATATCGAAAATGAATTACTTTTTAAAATCAATCTTGAACTTGGAGCTAAGTTTAAAGATTTTGAGTGAAAGGGTTTTGATTTACAAAATTTGCTTCTTAAAGTTCAAGAAGATCATCAAAAGAAAATTGATGATCTTAAAAAAAAATTGATTGACAAGAATTTTGAAAAGAAAAATGAAAATTTTTTAAATCAAACTTTTACGTTGGACAATCTAGTTCCCCTAAATTTTTCAAAGGAAAAATGGTTAAAAAAATATTTAGGTCCCTAAGGGACTTATTTCTTTGAAGAAAAAAAAAGACAATAAAAAATAGATTCTAGAAGAAATTAAAATTTGTGAGGCTAATATGAATGAATTCAAAGCAATTTTGATACCAAAATGTAAATTATTGCCTATTGTACGTGTGTAAGAGCATGATGAGAAAAGGCATAGAATTTAGAAGCTCTAGACACATTAAAAAGAAGGACACTTGAAAAGAGTGAGGCCTAACCAACGTGGTAAAGGTTTTAATTTCATGCAATTTGCTTATGTTTTTTTCTTATGAAATTTTGTGATGATCTAAGCATGTTTGTTTGAATCTTTATGTGTTTAATTGCTAATAGATAGGGGGCTCTAATTGCATGAGTTAATTTTTTGGCCTTATATGTTCATATCTATATTTTTTTATCTTAAAATTGTAATAATTAGACGGTTTTGGTAATATCATACTTGTCTTGCTTCAAATGATAATTTTTTAAAAGCATGTTGATAAGTTGTGACTAAAATGATCTAAATGTATATAAAGGAGCTCTTAGAGCCTTTGCATGAACTTTATATGTTTATAAGACTTTTAAGGTGTGTTTTGCTGTAATTTTTCACCAAATCGTGTAGACGATATCAGTATAACCCATATCGTACTGGTATTGTATTCATCTTCTGTACCGGTATTGCAGTACTGGTACGCACAGTAAAAAAGGAATAATGTTGTTTCCTTTTTTGCTATTTCTCTTGTATATTTATTGTTTTATTTTCATAAATGACATGTTTATTGAATTTCTTGCTTAAATTTTATTTTATCTATGAAGTTTAATATTTCTCTTGAATGTTTGGACTAACATTTGATATGTTTGATTAAAAGGGAGAGCCATTGTTTTTAAATTCTTTCATGATTAAATTTGTTTAGGCCAACTCTCTATTGTTATCATGAACTTTAATTGATTTCAAACTTAGTTTGAATTATTTTTGATATAATAAAAAAGGTAGAGATACGTGAAAAATTCAATATCCAAAAGGAAAGGAGGGAGCTTAAATATTTTTCTAAAAATATCAAAAATTAGAAGATTGTTAAGATAATAATTTTGATATAACATTGGAAGGAAAATGTTTTTTTACTTATTCAAACATTTCAAAAATAATTTAAAGTTCGTTTTAACTTGAAAAATATGTTCAAAGTGGTTCTAAATGGTTCTATGTGTTTTTGATTTAATCAAGTACTTATAAAATACCTTTTGGGTCAAAAATAGCTTTCAGTACCGGTACCCTAGTTCCAATATTGATATACGATTTTTTTTTTAAAATTTCAGTGAGGAATTTCGGTACAAGTACGCCCAGTCAGTATGGGTACACCCGGAAATTTTGCAATGACTCTTTCCTTTTTAATTAGGTACCGATACGACAAGTCGAGTATCGATACAGACAGTTGTACAAGTGCATTTATGCCTATTTTTTTTCATCCCGACGATTTTAAACAATTTCCAATGGTCATAAACTCATTAGAGGGTTTAAAAGATACTCTCAAGCTGATGAAGATAAAAAAGAAAGCTAATGCATGCATTCATGTATAGAAAAAATTGTTTTTGTACTTGAAAGTTTATATTTTCATTAAAAAATACTTGTGAGTTTCATTGTCAATTTGCTCAAGTGTTTAGGTTTTGGGTGAATGCTTAAATTGCAAACATATCTGCCTTGTAAGGGTTTTCACTGTTTGCTTAATTTATATTTTCTCTTGGAAGAGAGTGTTTCAAAGTTTGAGTAGAAACTTTGAGGGTCTTTGTAAGGTTATCTCTTTTTTCCTCAAAAGAAAGAAAAATTTAATGGATTTGTAGAAAATCCTTGGTGGGAAAGCTAAGGTAGTGGATGTAGACTTAGTTGAGAAGTCGAACCACTATAAATCATTGTGTTCAAAATTTTTAATTCTTAGCTTTTCGTCTACAATCATTCAAAGGCCAAATTCACACCCTCTTGCTGTATTCGGTTGATCATATCGAGCCCAACAATGCATATGATTTTCTTAATTATGCATACACTATTAATAATATAGTGATATTTAATAATGAAAGTAATTGTTATTAAGATAATTAAAATTGAAATAATATTGAAATATGATTCATAATTTTATTATTTAGGGTTTTGCTATACAGAGTTATGTATAAGAACTACTAGATTCCTATCATTAATGCTTATTTTAATATTTAATGGAATCTATTTGAATGAAATTAATTACATTCATAAAAATTAGGGTTTTTCTATACACAACCCTAAGTGCTAGTATAAGAACTACTAGATTCCTATCATTAATGTTATTTTAATATTTAATGGAATCTATTAGAGTGAAATTAATTACATTCTTAAAAATTAAACATCATTAATTTAGAGTTTTTAATGTAATTAAACCTTAAACTTTAAATCTTAAACCCTAAAATTCAAACCCTAAACCTTTAAAATCACAAATCCCTAAAACATAACAATTAAACTATAAACCATATACCCTAAAACATAAGCCATACATCATAAAACTCTAAACACTAAAAACCTTAAACCCTAAAATATAAATCCTAAAACCATAAACCATAAATCATAAAACTATAAGCCTTAAACACTTAAACCACTAAACCTTAAAATAAAACTCTAAACCCTAAAACATTAAACTTCAAACCATAAAACATAAATCCTAAAACCCTAAACCATAAACATCTAAACTACTAAACCCTAAAACTATAAACTCTTTTACATGATAATTAATTACATTAGACCTCCTAAATTAATGATGTTTAATTTTTTAGGAATGTAATTAATTACATTCTGTTGAGATGATAAAAAATGAATTGGTCAAGAGAGGGTGAATTGGCTTTTTAAAATGAAAGTGAACAAAATGATACAATAAAAATTGAAGACAAAGAGATTTAGAGTGGTTCAAGCTTCTAATAAGCTATACATCCACTACCTTAGCTCCTAGTAAGGATTTCAACCAATTCACTACTGAATTTTCCCCTTTTCTAGGATTAGGAGGAAACTGTTACAAAGATCAAAACTTTCTACCCAAAGCTTGATTTAAATCACTCTTTTACAAGAAGAAGTTGGCAAATTGAAAAATGGACCTCTCAATAGGTAAAATATTTGCCCAATTACAATAGCACACTCCCCAAACTTGAAATGAAAGATTACAAATGAATTATACAAGTTGGGTGTAAGGGTTTGACTCTAAAAGGCTCAAAGAGATTAGATTTTTGCTTAATCGTGCTTGACTTGATTAATAGTTGCTGCTGTAGCTTCAGAACCTTGCTTTTATACCTTCTCATTGAATTCTAGCCGTTTGGGTGGTTGGCACCATCAATAGAGCCATTGAGCTTTCTTTTTCCCACCATAAATGCACTTCTGCAACCTACTATTTCGGTACACGGGGTATCCGTATTGATACTTGTCTCAAAACAGAAAGAGTCGTTGCAGGTAATAAAAAGGGCGTATCGATACGCGTGAAGGCGTATCGATACACGTGAAGGCGTATCAAAACAAATAAGGGGTCGTATCGAAACGATTATAGGTCGTATCGATGCAATTTTTGCAAACTTAGACACTGCTAAACTCCGTATCGGTACACCACTTGGGTGTATCGGTACGAGTAATTGAATTTTAAAAGTTTGCTGATTTCATCTAACTGACAAGGCAATGGTCATATAATAAATGCAAATATTTGAAAATCGTAACTCCCGTATCGATACGGTATAGGTCCGTAGCGGTACGCTAAACAAAAACCTTAAGTCCAGATGAATGCCGTATCGAAATAGGCATGTCCGTATCGAAACAGGCTCAGCCGTATTGAAACATGAAATTCCAGTAGCCAATTAAGATGAGGCCGTATCGAAACGATGGGATAGCGTATCGAAACGCCTATGTAGTTGTAGACTATCGGCGTGAATGATTATTTGCTGGCAATAGGGCGTAAAAGATATTGGAAAAGTGTTAACACAATGCCAAGAAATTCTATTACGTGTAAGTATACTCGGCCTGCAAGTAATACATCATTTCAGTTGAGTATCGATCCCACAGAGATTGTGTTGGAATTCAATTGCCTTGTTTGATTACTTGTTTTGAGAAAAAGATTTGTTTGATTGGAAGTGGTTTTGAAAATTGAAAAGAAATGTAAAGGAAAGTTTAAAACGTTGGCAAGGAGAATGCCTTAGCAAATGATAGGCGTTAGCAAGGAGTGCATGGTTTTCACGCTATTCTTGCCATGTCAGCCTTTAATAAATCCTGTCTTGGCATTGTTTGCCGAGCAGATTCAAAGATAGCAATGCTTCTATCGATAGCATTGCCCTAAATTAATTTTGGAAAACCCCTATATGTCTATAGTGAATGTTTTTTCATAAATCAATTTGATTAAATGTCAATCTTTACTCCCGAGGGGTAGATTTCACTCCCAAAGTAAGTTCATCTACTTGAACATCTTCTCTCGAAGCATCTCACCTCAGTATCTAGCATTTGATCGTCGCCACCCAAGTCAGTTATGATATTGAGTTGCAATAGGCTAACTATGCTAGCCGTCGCTTGGCATAATATTTTAAAAAGAGAGTGTCAGTTGTCGCTTGGCAGCACACTTAAAAATAAAAAACGTGCAAGATAGGGAAAAAAATGTCGAGGCAGTGTCGATTTATTAAAAACTAAACAAAAACATAGCGTTCAAACGCAATCACCCCTCACCAACTATGAAATTAGTTCATGGTGAGGGTATCAACCAAAAAACCATAATCGTTTTTGACATTTATCATCATTAAAACTAAATAAAACAACTAAACCAAAGAGAATAGCGAGAAAAAGGTCTCTTGATGCAGCCTTTCACGGTCCAGGCGCTCGATCAAATTGGTCGAACCACCTCTCCTTGGTGCAGCCAGTTGTGATCAATCCTCTCAGAAAATCTCTACCCTTTGCTCTTCATAATCGGTTTTTAAATATGCGTGTAAAAGAGACTAGGATAAGCCTTTGTATTTGAAATTTAAACGCACAACGGATAAGTCTTGTGATCATCTTTATCCAGATTTGAAGTGATAAGCTGATCAGGCTAGGGCTGATGTCATCGTGCCGACGCAGCTCTAGCATCCCAGCTTGGCATGGTTCTGCCAACCGCGCTTGGCACTGCTTATCCGCTATTTTTTGGAGAATGATCCAAACCCTATTTTCTCGCAGCCTGGTCTGGTCCTATTTTTTTGGGTTCAATAGCTACTTGGCATGGCATCAAGTTCTCTTCTTTGCCAACCGGTGCTTGGCAATGTTTGGTTCTTCTCTGCCAATAGCTACTCAGCATCCTCCTTGGCACCGTTTCTTGCCTATGCTGGTCTGGTCTTCTCTGCTCATTTCTTTGCCAAATATTATGCCAAATATGCAAAAATATCAACAAAACATCCCTTCACTCTGGCACAACACTGGTTCCTAACTCTTTATGCAAATGCATGACTTTGTGACCTAAGTGCAACTAATTGTACTTAAAAGAGAAGAAAAAACATGTGAAATAGGCATGAAAAACAATACTTTTGGAGCGTCAACACTCCCCCACACCTAGCTCGTTGCTTGTCCTCAAATAATGCCAAATAAAAACAAAATAAAAATGGTGAAAATAGTACCTCAGCAAAATTTTGGTTGGCATGCCAACAGATGCTGGCAAGTAGAAGTTGGCATAGGTATCATTGCGTGTGTAAAGTGCCCACAATTGTGCAAGTATACACGTCTCAAGTAATAATGTGATGAGTATTGAGTATCGTCTCCAATGGGATTGGTGTAACCTTCAATGTTTATCGTCTCGTACTGAAAAAGAAATAAAAGTAAAGAACACATGTGATTGATTGGGTTTTTAGAATAATCTGATAAATAGAAAATAAAATAAGCAAGTAAACTAAGAGTTGAGTAATCAAGATTAGAGAATGGGCCAGATTATATTGCATCGTAGTGTGAAAACCAATTGGAATTGTCTCGGTTTTTTAATGCAACGAATACCGAATTGCCTTGACAATGACCAAAGTTACTGCCGCGGCAATGGGTAAGTAACTGCCTCGGTAATCCCTTGCTTGGGCAGCAACGAACAACGTCAAGGTTCGACAAAGCGTCCTTCAGTGGCTCCTCCTTATCCTGAAGTTGAAACCGTGCTGATGTGCAGGCCTTGATAATACCTCCCAGCGTGAACCAAGGATGAACACCAACCAATCTTACGCTTCTTTTAGCCGTTGAAACTCGAACTTATCCCTAAGCTGAGTTAGTTTTCACCAATTGGGATGAAAACCATGCTTATCTGTTTCGTGAGTCTAACTCTCCCGATATTAGACAAATAGATGCAATCGCAATTTCCTCTCCCGATTCAATTGCAAGAAAACGTAAACACCAAGAATAAGCAAACCTTGAACTAAAATTGCATTAACAAAAACTTAAACAAAATCCAACACTTTTCTCAACACTACTAAACAATACAATCTAAACCTTAAAAAGAAATTAGAACGTGATAACAATGTAAGTTCTCTACAAAATCTCTCAACTCTTGATTGCTTGATTCTAAGATTGCTCAGATGCCCTTAATGGTCGGCTTTGGCTTTGTATTTATAGAGGAGGTCTAGGTCAAGTCTTTCTTGAGGAAGAAGTTAAGTTAGAATTAAATACTTTAAAAGAAAAGATCTTCTTTTAAAGTATTATATCATTCTTCCTTAAAATCCTCCCACTTGTGTGGAATCTTCTCTTGACCTTCCTTCGGCGTTTTCCTGATCTTCCCGCAGTCCGATCTTCATGCAAAGTGCATAGAAAAATCCAGCTTTTTATGCTCTTCAAAACACACATCACTTTGCATATTTTCTCCCTTGTTAACTATGTCGGGGTATTGCCTCGACAAAGGCTTGGTTATTGCCTTGACAATGGTCTGTCTGTCTTTTCCGCTTACCAGGGCTTTGTCTCATGGTTCAGCTTCCTTCAGTAGAAACTGACATCCTCAACTGGCTTGATCTAGACCGTCGAGAGATGGTTCTGCACCGTTCTTTTCTTTCCTTCACTGCCTCGACAGTGCTTGCCCGGGTAGTGAGTAACGAAATCTGCATACGCACCAAACACATACATAAGTAGTATCTTTTCCACTAAATAAACCAAACATAAGGATCAAACATGATAAAGATAAGATCAATGTGATTGATGCATGGAGGGCTACAATGTGACTCAAATGGGTGTAGATTTAGCAATAATTGTTATAGAAAAGGGGTGAAATTATAGTACTTTTACACACTTAATAAGTATGTCCTCAATTATCTTAGTGCAGTAATGCCAAGCTCATAGAAAATTCAAGAGCAACAATATAACTCTAGTCTTAGGGCATGAAAGTGCATGAAGTGTAGGCAATATGCATCAAGTGTCCACTAACTCCCTTAGTCAAATCTACTACCTAAACTCATAGTTATAATATTTTTTTTCTTTTTTCTTGCCTAGGGTTTTTTTCCTGGCATTAACTTAAGCTAACCTTGTGATACTATTTAGCGTGAGTAATAAGAGGGAGCATACCATGAATCCCCACCTTAATCTAGACATCACTAGGTTTTCTCTTCAACTCATACCTAAAGTTTTGGACTTGAGAACTAAGAGGGAGCATACCACGAATCCCCAAGTAACTTATTATCTCTAGGTAGAGGAGAGTTTCCTTTTTTATTGCCATGGCAGAGCATTGCTGCCTTATTAATTTTCAATTTTTACCTTGGCATCATTTTTTGGTTTTTTTTTCAATTCTGAGCGTAGTATCAAAAAATTATAAGTTTTCTAGGGAACTAGATGCATACTATGTTTTTAAATGTAATTAAATTTCCAAAACTATAGATCAATTGGCAAGCAATCCTGACATTACTATTCTGCTGGCATATGCATCTAAAGATTTTAAATTTCTTCATTGGACAGAAACCTAGGTAAAGTTAAGCTTGCCTAACAATTGTTAACATGCTTCAAAATTCGGTCGAAACAGAATTTTCTTTTTCACTTTTTTAGTGGTTCGATATGCATGGCATTAATCCTAATCTAACCTATATGGCATGCCATGAAAACATAATGCAGTACAGAAAATAAACATGAATGACATGGCATAAATGTGAGGAAATGCGCACCCTCAAACCCAAGATGTGCATTGTCCTTAATGCATGAAACAACACATATATACAACAAAAATAGAAAAATAAAAATACATGAACATGAACACGTGAATGCAAATGAAATACAAAGAGTTAGGAAGATGAAGACTTCCCTTCAGAAAAGACTCCTCCTTGGGCGGCACGGGCTTCAACTGCTAGCTTGGCTCGGCTCTTTCTTTGGGATAAGCTCCCACGATCTTGGGCCTTGCATTTAGATCTCGTCATGACATGCTTTGTGGCAGTGGAAGCTCCAACTTCCTTGACAATATGCACCAGCTCCGAGGCGGCAAGATTAGTGGCACTGGATGATGTAGGTGCATCTGGTGTGGCAGCAGACTTCTTAACAGACTTGGCTTTTGGTTTTCTTTTCTTCAAATTGAGTATCATTACTGGAAGATTCAACATGTACTGGAGACATTGGGACAATGACATCAAATGATGTGTGGGCTAGTGTAAAGTGTCCACAAGTCCTATATTTCCTACACATTCCACCTCTTATTATTACTGTTTTAAGCTTATTTTAGGCATAAGTAGGATCATGCATTGCATTTTACAGTATTTCTACGTATTACCTTAATTTTATAGATTATCGTTTATTTGGTAAACAAGAGATACTATTTTAGTGTATTTTTGTATTTAGGTACTAAAGCCTGAAAGAGGGAACCAAGGAGCTGATGATGCAATGCTGAGGCAGCAAACCTAGGAGTTGTACAGATGCAGTTCTAGCAGAAGGCAATTGCTACCGACCTTGCTGCCCACGGTAGCTGACTATGGAGTTGGAGAACCGGAGTGCGATATGTAGAGCTAAAAATCTTGAATCTATCGCTGTCATCCACTTAATTTTCCGACGTCTGTAGCAGCAGCTAGAGCCGCCAGAGTAAGATCTCAAGGTTACTTGCGGGCTAAGGCAAACGAGTTAAAGTCCACATTCAACGCAAAGAAGTCAGAGTTTAAAGTCACATTAAATGTGGAAAGCTACTTTTGAGGATTTCTACTTAAATGAGGACTTAGCCTAGTTATTTATCTATAACTACTCATTGTACTCCTAGTTCAAATCATCTTAGGTTTTCTATAGACATAGCTAGTGTTCTCTGCCGCTGCCATGTTCTAAACTCCATTTGGGTTAGGGTTATGTTGTAAATTAGCTGTGAAACGGTTGTATTAGGTTTTGAGTTGTTTTTCAATAAAATATTCCAAGTTTGCTTAATCTATGCATTTCATTGTTTCAATTAGTCCTAACCAGTCAGTTGAGAGAATCCATTTAGGGGCACGAAAGTGTCAACTTCACAAAAGGGTTAAGCACGGTCACAACATGTTGAGGCGTGACTAACTTGGTTCCTAACAGTTCATAAGTTTCAACGGCTAAAAGGGATCACCAACTAAGTTTACTAGCCTGTGTTAGGTTTACGCTAAGATTGCTAGGTATTGCCTACGTCACGCTAGGTTTTCGAGCATCCTTGCCTAGAAGTAGGGAGGATCACTGTCGACTATCCCGCCGAACTTAGAGTATCTTCCAGATTTGCCGCCGAGACTTATTTCCATTTCACCTGCCGATACAGCGAAAGTTGCAAAAGTAGTGACCCGCTGCGGCTGCGTGACATGGTCGTAGCATGCCGCCCGCCATACCCGCAGAGGCAGCATATCGTGGCAGTGCAAAACAACTTAACCTTTTACAACGCAGTTTCACACTAAGTGGCAACATAACCCTGCCTGCTTTATCAACCTGAATCACCTCCCTTATTACTTGTGTTTTCATTTACTTTTCATCACAACAATCAATTCACTTGTGTTTTTATTTTACATTGTGGAGGAACTACAAAACGAACCAAGCTGTCCAATCCTCGTGGGATTCGACATCTTTTATACTATAACTTGGCAGGAGTATGCACTTACGCTCTCACAAAAAGGGAACACCTACACGCCCTACAAGTTTTTGGCGCCGTTGCCAGGGATTGGTAACAACGAAATTCGTTTTTCAATTTCTGCACCATTTATTTAGTTTTTACTTTATCTATTTTTAATCGAAAAAAATTACCGTGTCCTTTCCGAGTGTATGACCAGGGCAAACCCTAAAGGAAATCTCCTTTTTTACGACGATCTCGAACGACAGACAAGAGCAATTAAGAAGGAACTCAAGGAAGTCCTAAATAGAAACAAAGAAAAGGAAGAAGCAAAGGTAAACACGGACCCAACTAACGGTGCCGCACACAACGGAGCGAGCAGCACGACTTGCCGCCCATAGGTCCACAAGATCCACCACGGCAGGATCCCTCACTTCCACCCATGCCGCCCCAGATTCGAACAACTAGGGATTATCTAGAACATGACTTCCAAGGGTTCAAACCAATAGTGACGGAACCTGATATAGGGGCAGACCATTTTGAGCTAAAGCCCGTCATGTTCAACATGATAAATACACTAGGGCACTTCGGAGGGACTGGCACAGAAGATGCTCGACAACATTTATAAGGATTCCTGGACATCTGCATAGCATTCAAGATACACGGGGTCCACCAGGATGTATTAAGGCTGAGGTTATTTCCCTATTCACTAAGGGATAGGGCAAAGTAGTGGTTGAATAACCAACCAGCCGGATCTTTCAACACATGGACGGAGTTCTGTAAAGATTTTCTAGACCGTTTTAGCCCGTCCAATGTCACTAATAGACTACGGAATGAGATCACAACCTTTAGACAAGGGGATGACGAGCCAATGTACGAAGCATGGGAGCGATACCAACAGATGCTGAATAACTGCTTGCTACATGGTCTTCCGGCTTGGACGCAGGTATCCATATTCTATAATGGGGTTAACTACCCAACTCAGATGATGATAGATGCCTCGACCAATGGGATCATTCTAGATAGACCCCAGAGGAAGCACTGCGACTGCTGAACCAAGCCGCTAAAAATGACTACAAGTACCCAACATCCCGCCGAGGTGGCACACGGCGGCCAACCACTGCAAATGAGGTAGAAGCCTAAGAATCTGTTAACGCCCACCTCGATACACTGACGGAGCTGGTAATGAAGATTGTGTAACCCCCTGGGAAGGTCTATAAGGTAAAGGCTATGGAGCCATTCTGTGGTGAATGTGGGGGCAACCATGATTCCTCTGATTGCGCATCAACTACTAACTACATGGAAGGACCATAATCCTGGATGAAAGAACCATCCCAACTTCTCCTAGAGCAACCCAAAGACGGCTGCAAACCCACAACAGCTACAGGGAGTCTACGAATAGAACCAGACCAGGCAGCAGACTCAGCAGCCACAGAACAATAACTCACTAGAAGCAACCCTACACACTTCATGTCTAGAACTAGTGACTTTATTGATCGTAAAAATAAATTTATTAATAAAACTGAGTCTTTTATGGACATGATGAAGATGCGGATGAACAACCAGGAGGCTGCTATAAAGAACCTAGAAATCCAATTTGGGCAATTTACAGAGATATACAGCAGCCGGACAATGGGAGCAGCATCCAGCAGCTCAGAGGCAGCAGCCAAACCCACTTATTAACATTGCAAGGCTATATCTACAAGAAGTGGGAAACAGTTGGATGAACCCAGGATGGTGGAACAGCCAGAAGCTCAGACAGACCAGAAAAGTAAGCCTGCCACAACAACACCAACACTAGCTGCCCCAACACCAACACCAGCCGCCCCAACGATAGAGCACAACAGCGGACCTGAAACAGATGATCCTCACCAAACTAAGCCCCAAACAAGGAGCATATAGAGGACATTCATCTTCCATCACCATCCCCTTAAAGGCTCAAGCAACAGCAACAAGAGCACTAGTTCAGAAAATTCCTAGATATTCTGAAACAGGTGCATATCAACATACCTCTAATAGAAGCCATTCAAAGTATGTCAAACTATGCCAAACATCTAAGGGACATGGTTTCTAAGAAGAAGAGGATCGGGGAATTCGAGACAGTGGCTGTCACTGAAGAGTGCATGGCAATGCTCCACAACAAGCTGCTGCCCAAGTAGACAGATCCAGACAGCTTTGTTATCCCATGAAGGATAGGCAGCAAACATGAAACTAGAGCCCTATGCAACTTGAGAGCCAACATCAACCTTATGCCCAAGGCCTTCTTTGATAAACTAGGCATTGGGCCTGCCAAGCCTACCTCCGTCATGCTTAAACTAGCTGACCATTCATTTGTACAACCGGAGGGAAAAATCGAAGACATCCTGGTAAAGTTGGGCAATCTGATTCTTCCAGCCGACTTCCTCATCTTAGATTGCGAGGCTGATGAAAGGCCCCTATAATTCTTGGGCGACCATTTTTGGCCACGGATAGAACATTTATACATGTGGAACTTAGGGAGATGACAATGAGGGTAGAGGAACAGAGCATCAAGATGAATTTGCTACAACCCTCAGAAGAAGAAAAAGAAGGCCCATATGCAAGAGCTGCCAAAATCAGCGTGGAAACAAGTCAGGGCAGCAGCTGCCGCAACAGACCAAGGGGCAGGCTTAAGAACCCAGTAACACAGCACCTGAAGGAACAAAAGGACCCCCCATAAGGGAAGAAAAAGTCAAACCACCTCAGGAAGTGGTTATGTCTGGGAGATGCACCCAAATGCACTCCCAACATAACTTAATTTTTATGATATTATTTTTATGTATTAGGATTAGAATTTATTTTAGGACTAGATTAGTTTTCAAAATTTCATAAGTTATTTAATTAGTTTTATTTCAGGTTTAGGAACACAAGAGCAGTATTAAAAAGGAGGCCCAGCAAGGAGCCCACCCACCATCCCGCCGAGATAGCAGCCAGCGCAGCAACGCGTAACGGCTAGTTGGTCGTCAACGGCTAGCTTCCAACGGCTCTGAAAATAACAGGCAAAAAATCCCGTAATATGCACAAGAAAATCGGACCATTGGGCATTTAATGCCGCCACGACATCTCTCGACAACCCTTATTTATACCACTCCCACTCAATTCATTTACTTCACTTTCACCTTCTTGCTATCTTCTTTTTGATTCACCTGCCCTCTCATTAATTGTGTTTCTAGTTTCAGCTACATACAACCGTTCACATGGCATCCACATCAAAGCAAAAACCACCCACAAGAGATTTTGCTACAAGGAGGACGATGAGAGATACAAAAACCAGTTCTCTAAGTAGGTAGTATGGGAAGATCAATGCCTCCATTACACACAGCAAACGGGAAACCGTGACTTAGAGCCTGACCTGTTCGAAACCATCCACAACAAGGGATGGGAGATGTTCGCTCAGCAGCCAGAGATAGCCAACATCACCATATTCAGGGAATTCTACTCCCCTCAGCCCTACCCAGAAAAGCCATTTATCTATGTCCGCGGGGAGCTGGTCAAACTAAATGCTGCTGTCATCAATAGGTGTTATGACCTTGATATGGACAACAACCCTCACGAGAAGTGGAGGTAGTCACTGACAGCTGCCGACTATGAGAAAATCAAGGCCAAACTATGCAAGCCCAACACGCCATGGCTGGGAGGCAAACATGTGGGATCTGTCCAGCGCCGCAACCTGCTGCCCGAGGCCATGTTGTGGAACACCTTTGTAAAAAGGCGTCTACTGCCCACATCCCACAACTCAACCGTCGATCGGCCGTGCCTCGTCCTAATTCACAGTATCTTGATGAACCGACCGATAAAAGTTGGGGAAATCATCTGCACAGAGATCCATAACTGCTTCAAAAAGAAGAAAGGCAGGTTGTACTTCTCATCCCTCATCACAGGTCTCTTCACCAACTTCGGTGTCCCAGCAGAGCCCACAAATGAGTTAACGACTGCCAGAGAAGGTTGGACCAGAAAGGTACGTATTCAGCTGATGCAGGATGCGGAGAAAGAGCCAACAACGCCTAGCCAACCTTCAGCCACACTGCCTGCAACTCCAGCCACCCTCGGCAATATTGAAGCTGCCCTAGACAAGGAAGTCCTCCAACTACTGCACACCCTTCTAGACAGCACAAAGCGCATCGAGCAACAATAGTTGGCCTTCATAAAATATGTAGGGGAGGCCCAAGAAGCTCTTGTGGCTTATTTTCTACAGAAATTCCCTGGTGAAGTACCCATCTCGCCGCCATACCCTGCAGAGCTTGCAGCAGTATCCCAAGCACAAAGAACGCCACCAGCCGCTGCTGCCCGCCAGATTGACCACCAGGTGCCCTCTCCGACGCACTATCCAACTTACTCAGCCACCACCCCATCTAACACATTGGAAGACTCCCCCGAGAGGCACCAGCAACACCTTTCCCTTTCTTGCACAGCAAGGACAGTGGTAGACACCTCCTCATCGGAGGAAATTGAGCAGCAGCCGCCGGAGCCAGAAACAGTAGTGGTAGCAGCAACAATAGCCATCCCAATGGCATTTATCCCTCTGGCAGAACCTACGGAGAAAGGTAATAGGAAGAGGAAGCGGCACATAATAGCCGTCAAACCTGTAGACTTCAAGACGGAGTCAGAAGAGAGCGACGAATCTCCCACCGTTCCTCTTGCCGAACCTCAAAAAGAGCCACATCATACGCCAAAAAGAGTCCAG
The DNA here is from genome assembly GCA_030270665.1 of Hibiscus trionum. Classification (NCBI taxonomy): domain Eukaryota; kingdom Viridiplantae; phylum Streptophyta; class Magnoliopsida; order Malvales; family Malvaceae; genus Hibiscus; species Hibiscus trionum. Next base: position 2,319,574 of record BSYR01000046.1, read on the forward strand.
CCGCCGCGGAAAGCTAAAACCTCACCTGCTAAGACCGCCGCCATGACATCTACCGGCCGCCGCTTCATCATCCAAACATCTTCCTCCTCTTCAGCTGACAAGATTCCAGCCTCCTCTCAACCCTCAGCAAACTTTTAGTTTTCTTTCTCTTTTCTTTTTCTTTTTCTGTTTTCTTTTATTTTTATTTTTAACATGTATTTATTTTTCTTTAATTTATTTTTTCTGTTTTGTACCTTGAGGACAATGCCCATCTCGAGTTTGAGGGGGATAGCTCTCACATCATTTGTCTAGGCATCTTTAGTTTCATATAGGTTGCATTGTACTTGCCTTAGTAATAATCGGAAAAGAAAAATTTGTTATGACTTGTGCCTATGATAGGATAGCCGACTAACTTATTTTCGCACCTAATAAAAATTGAACTTAAACTAGGAGAAAGAATGAAATATGACTTAGATTTTTTTTCTCTTCTTTCCTAAAAATGTCAAAACACCTCTGTTACTTGTTGAATGTGTAGAATATTTGATGAACATTGCCTGTTTTTTTTTAGAATTCTTTGCAAAATTCTAACAATGATTGCAGGTAGCCGCTGAGGCATGCAAAAGAAATAGAAAATTACAACACTGCCACGACAACAGAATCAAAAACAAAGAACAATGTTGTTTTACCCTAGAGGTGCCCACAACAGGCTCTAGGAAGAATCATGTGCGAGGACACTCCGCTGCTATCAAAGTCCATGAATATGAAAGCCTTAAAGTGACAGACAAATTAGCATGAGTGAATAAAAGCCTTCACGGGATGACTCTACTCCAAGGGTTCGGGGTTTAGTAGTTTGCTCCTATCTCAACTTCATACCTAGAAGAGTAGTTGTGATAAGCTGAAGCCCTCATTGCCATGATTGAAAATATAGTGCTTAACTATGATGCCTCGACAACAACCTTTAAATCACAACATCATCTTTGTTTAATTATTTATTCTGAATATTCAACTTGTTTACAGACATGCACACACCGCACTAGCATGAGAAATTTAATTCTGAGTTATTTTCTTGCTTATTTCCCTTTACTAATTTAATATAGGTGCCACGGCCTTGAGGCATAAAATCAAGTTAAAAACAAGTTCTTCTTTCTGATTATTATTAGAGCAAGTATTTTAGGTTGCATTGCTTGAGGACAAGCAATAGTTCAAGTTTAGGGGTGTGTAAAGTGTCCACAAGTCCTATATTTCCTACACATTCCACCTCTTATTATTACTATTTTAAGCTCATTTTAGGCATAAATAGGATCATGCATTACATTTTACAGTATTTCTACGTTTTACCTTGCTTTTATAGATTATCGTTTATTTGGTAAACAAGAAATATTGTTTTAGTGTATTTTTGTATTTAGGTACTAAAGGCTAAAAGAGGGAACCAATGAGCTGAGGATGCAATGCTGAGGCAACAAACCTAGGAGCTCTACCGATGCAGTTCCAATAGAAGATAGTTGTTGTTGAGTAGCTGCCGAATAATGTTGCTGCCGACCTTGCTGCCCACGACATCTGACTATAGAGTTGCAGAACCGGAGTGAGATCTGTAGAGCTAAAAATCCTGAATCTATCGCTTCCATCCACTTAATTTTACGACGTCTGTTGCAGCAGCCAGAGCCGCCGAAGTAAGATCTCAAGGTTACTTGCGGGCTAAGGCAAACGAGATAAAGTACACATTCAACGTAAAGAAGGCGGAGTTTAAAGACATATTAAATGTGGAAAGCTACTTTTGAGGACTTCTACTTTAAGGAGGACTTAACCTAGTTATTTGTCTATAAATACTCATTGTACTCCTAGTTCAAATCATCTTAGGTTTTCTATAGACATAGCAAGTGTTCTCTGCCGCCGCCATGTTCTAAACTCCATTTGGGTTAGGGTTATTTTGTAAATTCTCTGTGAAACGGTTGTATTAGGTTTTGAGTTGTTTTTCAATAAAATATTCCAAGTTTGCTTAATCTATGCACTTCATTGTTTCAATTAGTCCTAACCAGTCAGTTGAGAGAATCCATTTAGGGGCACGAAAGTGTCAACTTCACGAAAAGGTTAAGCACGGTCACAACATGCTGAGGCGTGACTAACTTGGTTCCTAACAGTTCACAAGTTTCAGTGGCTAAAAGGAATCACCAACCGAGTTTACTAGCCTGTGTTAGGTTTACGCTGAGATTGCTAGGTATTGCCTACGTCACGCTAGGTTTTCGAGCATCCTTGCCTAAAAATAAGGAGGATCATTGTCGACTATCATGCCAAACTTGGAGTATCTGCCAGATTTGTCGTCGAGACTTACTTCCATTTCACCTGCCGATACAACGAAAGTTTCAAAAGCAGTGACCCGCTGCGGCTGTGTGACAGGGTCGTAGCTTGCCGCCCGCCATACCCGCCGAGGCAGCATATCATGGCAGCGCAAAACAACTTAACCTTTTACAACGTAATTTCACACTAAGTGGAAGCATAACCCTGCCTGCTTTATCAACCTGAATCACCTCCCTTATTACTTGTGTTTTCATTTACTTTTCATCGCAACAATCAATTCACTTGTGTTTTTATTTTACCTTGTGCAGGAACTACAAAACGAACCAAGCTGTCCAATCCTCAGGGGATTCAACATCTTTTATACTATAACTTGGCAGGAGTGTGCACTTGCACTCTCACAAAAAGGGAACACCTACACGCCCTACAACTAGACTGAAAAGATTAGTTGTCATGGCATCATCGCTGGTAAAGACTTCTATGTGTAATGCCGCAACTTGACATTAAGCTTCTCGGCTTTCTCTAATTTAAGGAGAATAACCTCATGGCAGTGGTAGATCTAAGAAAGCAATGCAACCAAACTAGCTGGCATAGAGGTGTCAGGATCTGCCTTTGACGTTTTGGGCTTTGACATCGCCTCTGTTTGTTGTACCTTTGTCCTTGATCTTTGTAGCAGTGAGGTTCTTCCATATAGCTAGCAAGATGGTGGTGCCCTTGATCTCTTGGCCTTTTTCCAAATCAAGATAGGGCACACCATGCTTCATACAAATGTTAGAAATCAATAATGGAAAGAATAGACTACCATTACTCTTACCAGCTCATTTATAAGTCTCCTCAATGATGATTTTGCCGACATTGATTTTCCGGCCAACAATGGTCGAGTGTAGTAATGCCAGCTGTTCTTCTGACACCGTTTCATTGTGGGTGGTTGGCATCAGATTTGCATTTAATGGTTCCACCCCATCGGTTAAGATTTTAGTGCCAATCTCTTGACCATCCGATGTCCCTTAGAAGATATTGCCCATGTTGTGCCAAGCTTGCTAGGTTCTGCCAACAACTTCTTTCTCTTGGAAACAATCATTGAGTTGGCATACTCTATGTGTTCATCCTTAACATCCTCTAACTTAAACATGGCATTAACGAGATGAGGCTTTGGAAGGTTTGGTCAAAGGAAGAAGAAGAGAAAATATGGATCTTGGTTTCTTGCTTGATAGAGAAGTGAAAAAGTTTTTATTTCTTTGAATGACTAGGGTAGGTGAAAATTAAAGAGTTAAGTGTTAATGAGGTTTAATTAAAGTAGCCGAATTAATTGGGGTTAATGATGGAAAATAAAAAGATTTGATTAGATAAGGGGTTAAGTGGTAAGGTTGTAAGTGATAGGATATGGTTAAAGTGATAAGGTTGTAAGTGATAGGATAAGGTTAAACTGATATAGGGTTAAAATATTTAAATTGAATTTAAATTCAACTTAAATATGGGACGACTATGGTTAAAATTCAAAGAAAAACAATCTCTCTTTTCAATGGACCGAATTTAATCAAGCTAGGCTAAATTCTTCTTCCAAAATTCCAATTCGGCCCATGCCAAGCTTCTGCGCTATCATTACTCACAGCACACTGGATTCTTTCATTCTGCCAACTTCTCATGCCAATTCGTTGCTCTGGCACAGTGTCTGGCACAGAAATCTGCACATGGCTCAATCTTTTGATCATCGCATGCCAAGTCCCTCCTTGGCATTGTCCCTGACATACAAAATCTGTACATTCTCAAAGCAAACCTTTCAACACAGTAAAAGAAATAAAATGAAAATTAAAAGAAAGAAAAAGTACTGAAAATCCTAAATCCTAAAAACAAAGAAGAACAACTAACCTAATATTTACAAAGATTCAAACCTGCTGGCGATGTTATGGTACCTCTACCAAGAGGATATAACCTCTTTGGCATTATTCTGTTTGAATAACCAACGTAGAAGGCCAAAGAATTTCTTGCCTTTGATCATGCCAAATTCTCGATTGCACAATGAAAGGGAATATTTTACCATGGTGGCTTTAAACAACCACCTTAGAAAATCGAAGAATCTCTTTTTTGTCGAGGCATAGTCATCATCATCTTGTTCCAGAATCTTCATGAAATCTTTAGTTTTGAACCACAACATCTCTGGCATTGTTGTTACGACAAAATTTTCTTGTTTCAGTTCTTCATTCTCAGTCATTTGACATCCACTTTTCCTTCCAGCAACAATCCATTTGAGCAGACCTCGCTTCATGACATCAGCTCCAACTAGAATCGATATTCTTTGTCGTTCAATTGTTTTGCCATCACACTTTTGATTGATGGCATCATTTTTCATTCCTTGGCAATTCAATGCCAGGTTCTCATCCAAAATGGATTCCATTGGTTCAACTGTATGACATTCAATTTCATATGTACATTTAAGAGCGTTACAAATGTCAACAGTAATACCTTCTCTTCTTACCGACGTGGGGTTGGCAAATGGTGGCTCCACTTGTTTTGACACAGTGGTGCTGGCATCTGACTGTTGTTTGGCATCGAATATCGGTCTGACATCAAATATTGGGCTGGCATCATCAACCTCTGCCTCTTCTTTCTCTACTTCCTTAGATTCACCAGTTGGCCCTAATTTCTCTTCTGGAAAAAAATCGACTGCTTGCCTTTGTCTTCTTGGTTTGGAATTTCATATTCCCCTTGAACTAGTTGTTGTGGCGTGCTGTTTACGATGTTCAAAATCAATTTCATGTGATTTTCAATTTTTTTGATGTTTTCTCCAATCTCTTGATATTGAGCATCAGTCCTAGCTTTCACATCCTCCTTGAAGTGTAAGCTCTATTGCCAAGACATGTGTGTTGTATCAGCAAAGTTGTAATCAACATAGAAATCTATTTGATCAATGTACGAGTAGCTTGGTTGATGTTGAAGATGGTTTTGCCATGGCATATGTGTTGTAGCCGCAATGCCATTATCGTAAGCAAAAATGTAAGCTCCTTGGTCATACCATGGAAAATTTTCCTTGTAATGCAATCAGTCGTAGGCTTCAATATGGTCTCTAATGTTCATTCTTGAATCTTCCATGTTCCTAAAAGTACCTAAAACAAATGAAACTAAAAATAATGTTAGAAAAATAACTAATTAAAGGAAAATAATCATAAACTAAAACAAAGACAAGTAAAAATCAAAACAATAAAACTCCGTTGCAATCCCTGGTAACAGTGCCAAAAACTTATAGACGTAAAAGATATTGGAAAAGTGTTAACACAGTGCCAAGAAAATATATTACGTGCAAGTATACACGGTCTGCAAATAATACAACAATTAAGCTGAGTATCTATCCCACAGAGATTGCGTTGGAATTCGATTGCCTTGTTTGATTACTTGTCTTGACAAAAAGATTTGTTTGATTGGAAGTGGTTTTGAAAATTGAAAAGAAATGAAAAGGAAAGTTTAAAACGTTGGAAGGGAGAGTGCCTTAGCAAATGATGATCGTTGGCAAGGAGTTCATGGTTTTCACGCTATTCCTTCCATTCCAGCCTTTAATAAATCCTATCTTGGCATTGTCTGCTGAGTATATTCAAAGGTAGCAATGCTTCTGCCGATAGCATTGCCCTAAATTAATTTTGGAAAAACCCCTATAGTTCTATAGTGAATGTTTTTTCATAAATCAATTTGATTAAGTGTCAATCTTTACTCCCGAGGGGTAGATTTCACTCCCAAAGTAAGTTCATCTACTTGAACATCTTCTCTCGAAGCATCTCACCTCGGTATATCTAGCATTTGATCGTCGCCACCCAAGTCAGGTATGATATTGAGTTGCAATAGGCTAACTATGCCAGCCGTCGCTTGGCATAGTATTTTAAAAAGAGAGTGACAGTTTTCGCTTGGAAGCACACTTAAAAATAGAAAACATGCCAGATAGGAAAAATAATGTCGAGGTAGTGTCGATTTATTAAAAAATAAACAAAAACATAGCGTTCAAACGCAATCACCGCTCACCAACTATGAAATTAGTTCATGGTGAGGGTATCAACCAAAAAACCATAACCGTTTTTTATATCCATCATCATTAAACCTAAATAAAACAACTAAACCAAAGAGAATGGCGAGAAGGAGGTCTCTCGATGCAGCATTTCACGGTCCAGGCTCTCGGTCAATCTAGTCGAACCACCTCTCCTTGGTGCAGCCAATTGTGATCAATCCACTCAGAAAATCTCCACCCTTTGCTCTTCACAATCGGTCTTTAAATAGGCGTGTAAAAGAGGCTAGGATAAGTCTTTGTATTTAAAATTTGAACGCTCAAGGGATAAGGCTTGTGATCACCTTTATCCAGATTTGAAGTGATAAGCTAATAAGGTGATAAGCTGATCAGGCTAGGGCTTACATCATCGTGTCGCTGCAGCTCTGACATCCCAGCTTGGCATGGTTCTGCCAACCGCGCTTGGCACTGCTTATCCATTATTTTTTCAGAGATTGATCCAATCCCTATTTTATCACAGCCTGATCTGGTCCTATTTTTTTGGGTTGAACAGCTACTTGGCATGGCATCAAGTTCTCTTCTTTGCCAACCGGTGCTTGGAAATATTTGGTTCTTCTCTACCAACAGCTACTCGACATCCTCCTTGGCATCGTTTCCTGCCTACGCTGGTCTGGTCTTCTCTGTTCATTTTGTGCCAAATCTACAAAAATATCAACAAAAACATCCCTTCACTCTGGAATAGCACTAGTTCCCAACTCTTTATGCAAATGCATGATTTTGTGACCTAAATGTACTTAAAAGATAAGAAAAAGCATGTGAAATAGGCATGAAAAACAGTACTTTTGGAGCGTCAACAATAGTTTTGTAAAGTTTGGCTTTGGAAAGGCAAGGCCGTATCGAAACACTTATATAGTATATCGAAACACCTGGGAGATTTTGTTAAGTTTGGCTTTGAAAACACTTAGAAAATTTGCGGGGTTTAAGTTTTGACTTGGAAACATTTTAGGTTTAAAATCCTTGTCAATAGTGATACTTTCAAGTACTTAAAAATTTATTTACTTTGCAATTTTGTCCTTAAACTATTTTTTATATCAAAATCAATCATAATTTTTACAATCTCTCTCTTTTTGATATAACAAAACCAAAGTGAATTTTTAAGCACCCCCTCTTAGTTTAAGCTAGGTTTTTGAAAGATGTAGCTTGAAAATTTTAGCTTATACCCTTCTCCCCCTTTTTGCTAGATCAAAATCAATGATAGAAGCAAGATAATATAAGCAAGATTAAGCAAACAACATAAACTTCATTAATAGCTTAAAGCGTAACAAAGGAAAGCAAACATAAAATCTAAACTTAAATACTAAAAACATAAACCAAATATTCAAAGCATAGGTTCGAAAGGAAATAACATAGGTACATAAAAGAAAATCCTAATATGATATGTTATGATATGTAAGACCTAAGACTCGTCTTAATCTTAATCTTCATCTTCACCTTCGTTGTCGACATTATTTCCTCTAGATTGTTACCATTCATCATGAAAAGTTTGAAGAGAGACGCCCATTGAGGTTTGTTGAGTTTCAATCAAGGTAACTCGATTCTCAATGCAAAGGACTCTCTCCCCCAAGGTGGTGAACCTTGTGTCAATTGTGGCAAACCCAGAATTCATATTTGTTCCCAAAGATGTGAATTGCTCATTGAGAAAGGCCATGAGAGCATCCATGGAAGGTTGAGCAACTTGAGCTTGAGGATCCGCTTGTGGAGGCACACCTTGTTTGAGTCTATCTTCTTGAGGAATTTGATTGTGGCGAACCCATTGACCCTCATAATAGTGAAACTTTGAACATACAAGAGAACGCTCATTGATTGGATCTTTGAGAGGCTTGGGAAAGTCATGCGAGCAATCAACCTCCAACTTCGAGAACAAGTAGCTCAAAGCGGTGCCATATGTGAATGAAGAGACAAGAGAAGTTTGGTGATGTTGAAAAAGATAAACCATCTCTGCAAACATGATTTGACAAAGGTTTGGGCATTTACCTTCATGAAAGCAACAAATCCAAAAGTCATCGACTTGCCGGATTGTTGAGAACTTTTCACCAGAGGGGGAAAACCACCAAGTGATTATAAGGTGAAGGATACGATCATGCGCGTCAAGGATGGTTAAGGAGCCATTAAGAATGTGTCCTAAAGAGTCTTCATTAAAAATACCCTCATCTTCAAATCCAAAAACATCAGTTAAAACTCTTGGATCAATTCGAAGTTTCTTGACCATAAGATAGGATTCAATAGCAATAACTTGAGATCGATTGGGGCTAGAAATACACCAGACATTTGCATAAAAAATTAGACAAGTTTGCAATACAAAACACCGAGAATTTGCAAAAAGGGCATGAAGTTCCATTGGCGTAAAAGACCAAGATATTTAAACTTGAACCGTTCGGAATCCAAAAAGGGTAGAGAGGTGACACACTCAGGACGAATTTGGTAGTTTTGGTATTGTCGGTAGTGAACAAGAGCAGAGGAACTTGTAAAACACTTTTGATAAATGTAGGTGAGGTTTGGTCGGGTAACATCATCTTGATTTGAAGAATCTCCAACCTCACTAGTCCTTTGTCTCTTTTTAGGGGCCATAGTTCAAATCTGAAAAACAAATTAATGCACAAAACAATGTATGCATAAATCACCATATTCGATCCAATAATCAATCCAAAAGTTGAAGTTATTGTGAAATTTCTATGCAATATAGTTTTAAAAACATATATAAATATAAAAAATTGATAAAAAGAATTTTGTAAAACAGTTTAAACAAATATACGATATAATTTTATATTTGAATAAAAAATTCAATTTTGAAAGAATTTTTCCAAAATCTTTAAAAACTATACTATGTGTATATCATATATACAAAAACTAATTAAAAACAATATATACAATTAAATGAAATTGAAAAAGAAAGGAAAATAATTTTTATACCTTAATGATTTTGCTAGGGTTTGATGAGAAGCCCTCAAAAGATTTGATGATTTGTGTGAAAGCAAAGGGATTTGGAGAGTTTAAATGGGCAATTTTTGTATCTAGGATTTGAGAGAAAAGGTAGAAGTTAATTTAAACTTGAAAACCCTATTTTAATGCTCTTTAAACTGTCCAGTGGCTACGCGTATCGATATGCCACGTGGCGTATCGATATGCCACGTGGCGTATCGAAACATGTGTACCGGTATGCTTTTAAAGCCATATCGAAACACGAGCTCGTATCGGTACAAGTTTAACTGTATTGAAACACGATCGATGACCGTATCGAAACACTTTTAGCCGTTTTGATATAGATTTTGCTAGAAATGTGGTTTGGTCTCAGTCCAGGATCCCGTATTAAAACACATTAATCTGTTTCGATACCCTTGCGCTAGAAAGTTCATTTTGCGCAGACATTCAAGAACGTGTATCGAAACGCCTTTACTTGTTTCGATATAGATGTGCTAAAAAGTGCATTTTGGGCAGCAAGGAGTTTATGAAAACTATTTTAATTGCGTTTAAATGTATGTGTATAACATATGATCAACATGTATAGGCTAAAACAGAAGTATACTCCCCCTAGAAACAACACAGGTGCATAAAGGAGCAAAATCACAAGAGCACATACATCAATCAAATTCAAGCAAGTTTTTGAACTTAAGAGGCTCTAAAGGGTCAAGAGAGGCTAGTTAGACCTAACTCTCTCCTAAGAGTCCAAAAACGCTCTTTGTCTAGTGGTTTGGTAAAGATGTCCGCTAATTGATTTAAGGTGTCAACATACTCTAGAACTACATCATTTTTCAAGACATGATCCCTAATGAAATGATGTCTTATTTCTACGTGTTTGGTTCTAGAATGGTGGATGAGATTCTTAGTGAGACATATGGCACTAGTATTGTCACACTTAAGTGGTATGGTACCTACATCAACTCCATAGTCTAAAAGTTGTTGCTTCATCCAAATAACTTGAGCACAACAACTTCCGGCCGATATATATTCCGCTTCAGTGGTAGATGAGGCTACACTATTTTGTTTCTTAGAGAACCAAGATATGAGCATACTACCTAGGAATTGACATGTTCCGGAAGAACTTTTTCTATCTATCTTACATCCCCCATAATCCGCATTCGAGAAAGCATGCAAATCAAAGGAGGAACCTCTAGGATACCAAAGGCCTAAACAATGTGTGTCTCTAAGGTATCTAAAGATTCTCTTAACGATTATAAGGTGTGATTCTCTAGGACTAGCTTGAAACCTAGAACACAAGCAAACACTAAATATAATATCGGGTCTACTTGCAATAAGGTAAAGCAAAGAGCCAATCATAGAACGATAAATCTTTAAATCAACACACTTACCTCTTTCATCTTTGTCAAGCTTTATAGATGAGCTCATTGGAGTGGCTTGAGGTTTTATATTCTCCAAGTCAAACTTCTCGAGCATGTCCTTGATTTATTTAGCTTGATTAATGAAGGTGTCGCCCTTCCTTTGATTGATTTGGAGTCCCAAGAAGAATAAAAGCTCCCTCATCATGCTCATCTCAAACTCACCTTGCATTAGCTTAGCAAACTCTTGGCAAAACAACTCATTAGTAGAACCAAAAATAATATCATCAACATAAATTTGAACTACTAAGATGTCTTTGTCATTTCTTTTAATAAAGAATGTAGTGTCCACCTTTCCTTTTTCAATCAAAAAGCTTGAAAGCCTTTCATACCATGCTCTAGGATCTTGTTTCAAACCATATAAAGCTTTAGTAAGTTTAAAAACATGGTTTGGAAATTTAGGATCTTCAAAATCAGGTGGTAGTTCCACATACACCTCTTCGTTTATAAAATAATTTAAAAATGCACTATTGACATCCATTTGAAAAAGATTGCATTCATGATAACATGCAAATGCAAGAAGCATCCTAATAGCCTCCATCCTAGCTACGGGTGCATATGTTTCATCAAAATCGATTCCCTCTTATAGAGTGTAACCTTGAGCAACAAGTCTAGCCTTGTTTCTCACTATGTTACCACTCTCATCTAGTTTGTTTCTAAAAACTCATTTAGTCCCTATAGTAGATTTATTACTAAGCTTATCAACTAATGTCCAAACTTGACTCTTCTTAAATTGATTTAATTCTTCTTGCATCACCATTATCTAAAAATCACCATTTAATGCTTCTTTGATATTCTTAGGCTTTATGCATGAAATGAATGCAACATTATTCATAAGTTTAAGATAGGATCTAGAGGTTACCGTTTTGGATGGATCACCTAAAATTTCACCACCTTTGACATAGTTGTACTTCCTTAGGTAGCTCACTTCATTTTCCTCTAGAGTCATATCCTTCAAGGCTTCTAGAGGTGGATCTTATGCTTCTTCATCTTTGCTTGGAACCTCATCCACCTTTGATGATTGTCCACCATCATTGGCTTTAATGATTCCTACATCATCATCATCACAAGAATCCTTCCTCGGAAGGAGGTTATCATCGAAAATCACATGAATAGACTCTTCAACAACCAAAGTTATTTTGTTAAATACATTATAGGCTTTAGGTTTTAAAGAGTAACCTAGAAAAATATATTCATCACTTTTAGCATCAATTTTGCCTAAATTTTCTTTTCCATTATTTAAAACAAATTACTTGCATCCAAAAGGATGTAAATAGCTAATGTTAGGCTTTTTAGATTTTAAAATCTCATAAGGTGTTTTCTTTAAAACCGACCTAATCATTACTCGATTTATAATGTAATAAGCGGTATTTGTGGCTTCCGCTCAAAAATACTTAAGCAAATTGTTTTCACAAAGCATGGTTCTAGCCATTTCTTCTAAAGTTCAGTTTTTCCTCTCAACTACCCCATTTTGTTGAGGAGTGCGAGGAGCGGAAAAATTATGGGAAATTAATTGACCAAGATCATTTTGAATGATTTTTGAAAACGTGGATGAACTTTTCAAAAGTCTTATCCTTAGTACTTAAGAATAAAACCCAAGTGTATCTAGAGTAATCATCTACTAAAACAAAAGCATATGATTTTCTACCCAAGCTCATTGTCCTAATAGGTCCAAAGAGATCCATATGGATCAATTGTAATACTCTACTAGTTGAAACATCATTAATAGGTTTAAATGATACCCTTTTATGTTTACCCTTAGCACAAGTATCACAAATTTTATCTAGAGAAAATTTTAGCTTAGGTAAACCTCTTACTAGAATTTGGGAAACCAATTTTTCTAAAACACTCATGCTAGCATGTCTTAGTTTTCTATGCCATAACCATGAATCATGTTCATCCTTAGCTACAAAGCATGCATTAGAAATGTGAATGTCATCTAAATGCACCATGTATATATTACCTATGCGATGACCTATGAGTATTATTTTGTCAGTTTCAATGTTCAAGATTTTACAACCATTTATATCAAAGTAAACATTGAAACCTTTATCACATAATTGACTAATGCTCAACAAATTATGTTTTATACCGTTAACATATAAAACATTATCAGTGAGTATGGAAGAGTGATTACCAATGGAGCCGATTCCTTCAATGTGGCATTTGGAGTTGCCACCAAATATCACTACTCCACCACTTTCCGGCTTTAGTTCCATGAATCTACTCTTGTCACCGGTCATGTGTCTTAAGCATCCATTATTAAGGTTCCATGTGTTTTGACTTGAAACTTTGGCCTTGTAGCAATGCTCCCCCTACAAACAAAGATTAGGTCTTGATTTTTGGTACCCAAATCATTTTGGGTCCATGAACATTAGCTCTCAAAATCTTGGTTCCCTTGGGAATCCAAGAAGCAATAGCATGTAAATCATTATAAGCAATTAGGTTCTTAGGAACCGAAACACTCCTAATCTTCTTACCTCTAGAGGGCCTTTGGAAGCCTTTTTGTTTGTGGTTAACAATTTTTTTACATAGTTAGGTTTTGAATATTCACCTTTTTCAAAACTTCAATTCCCAACTTTTTTCAAAGAAGCTTTGAGATCATTCACCTCCTTATGGTGATGATCATTAAGATCAGAAAGAAGGTTGTTTAATCAATATTTTCTTTTTCAAAATATGTTAAATTTTCTTTTAAAGCAAAAACCTTCTTTTCAAGTTCGAAATTAGTTTTAGATAAAGAATCGTTCTTTGTTTTCAAATAAAAAAAACATTTTCTTGTTTTTCAAAATTGATTTCTTATGTTTCTCAACCAATTCATCATAAACCTCTTGTAACTCATCATATGCTTCTTGAAGCTCATCATATGTAAAATCAAAGTTAGATGAGTTAGAGGTTACCTTAGGATCCTTCTCCTAGGCCATGAGGCAAATGTTGGCAACTTCTTACTCCTCTTCATCGGATGTTTCCTCATCACTCCAAGTAGCAATGTTGGTCTTGAGCTTCTTCTTATTCTCGAAGCTCTTCCTTTTGAGTTGGGGGCAATCGGTTCGTATATGCCTCGGTTTCTTGCACTCATAGAAAATGAGTTGATCAAATTCTTCCTCCTTGTTCTTTTTCTTAAAGTCTCCTTTCCGATTGAACTTTCTATCTCTATTAGGCTTCATGAGTCGAGTGAACCTTTTGGCTAACATAATCATTTCCCCGTCTTCCTCTTCACTTGAATCGCTCTCTTCATGTGAAGCTTTGAGAGCAATTCCAATCTTTTTCTTCTCTACCTCTTTCTTCTCTATTCTTTTCTTTTCTTTTCTCTTTTCTTTTATTTATTCTTCTCTTCCTTGCTTCATGATCTCATGAGTAAGGAGAGACTCCACTGGTGCATCGACCTTCAAGGTCTTCAAATATTTTGCCTCGATGATGGCAGTCATCTTCCCATCCCATGACTCGGGAAGAGAATAGAAAAGTTTTCGGACAAGTTTTTCATTGGGAATGACTTCACCAAAGCCTTTGAGACTGTTGACGATGACGGAGAAACAATCAAACATCTTGGTGACGCTTTCATCGAGCTCCATCTTGAAATTTTCATAGCTCAAATTGTGGATTCCAATCTTGGTTTCCTTGACATCATTGGTTCCTTCATATGTGGTCTCTAATTTGTCCCACACCTCATTCGCACTTGTACACGAATACATCTTCGAGTACATATCCGGTCCAAGAGCACAAAATAGCATGTGTAATGCTTTGTCGTTAACTTGTAGCTTCTTTCGATCATCATCGGCCATCTCGATCTTGGACTTGGGAACGAGTCTACCATCCACACCTCTCTTCATTGGAATTGATGGACCTTCTTCTACTACATCCTATAGGAGGTAGTCATTCGATTTGATGAAGATCCTCATCCTATTTTTCCAATAGGGATAGTTGTCCCCATAGAAGTAAGAAGGTTTTGTGATGGATTGTGACTTATAGAGGTTTTGGCAGGAGGTAGATGTCATGGCTTCAAGTGTAGGTTGATCAATCTCCCCAAGAATCGACTCATGAGGGTGTTAATCCTTCTAATGAGTGAAGCTCTGATACCAATTGTTGAGATGATCAAACAATGTCGAATTGGCCAAGAGAGGGTGAATTGGCTTTTTAAAATGAAAGGGAGCAGAATGGTGAAATAAAAATTGAAGACAACGAGATTTAGAGTGGTTCAAGCTTCTAACAAGCTCTACATCCACTACATTAGCTCCCACTAAGGATTTCAACCAATTCACTAATGAATTCTTCCTCTTTTCTAGGATTAGAAGGAAATCGTTACAAAGATCAAAGCTTTCTACCCAAAGCTTGATCGAAATCACTCTTTTACAAGAAGTAGTTGGCAAATTAAAAAATAGACCTCTCAATAGGTAAAATATTTTCCCAATTACAATAGCACACTCCCCAAACTTGAAATGAAAGATTACAAATGAATTACACAAGTTGGGTGTAAGGGTTTGACTCTAAAAGGCTCAAAGAGATTGGATTTTTGCTTAATTGTGCTTGACTTGATGAATAGTTGTTGTTGTAGCTTTAGAGGCTTGCTTTTCTACCTTCTCATTGAATTCTAGCCATTTGGGTGGTTGGCATCATCAATAGAGCCGTTGATCTTTCTTTTTCCCACCATAAATGCACTTCTGCAACCTATTTTTTGGTACACGGGATACATGTATCGATACTTGTCTCAAAACAAAAAGAGTCGTTGCAGGTAATAAAAAGGGCGTATCGATACACAAGAAGGCGTATCAAAATGAATAAGGGGTCGTATCGAAACAATTATAGGTCGTATCGATGCAATTTTTGCAAACTTAAACACTGCTAAACTCCATATCGATACGCCACTTGGGTGTATCGGTACAGGTAACTGAATTTTGAAAGTTTGTTGATTTCATCTAACTGACAAGGCAATGATCATATAATAAATGCAAAGATTTGAAAATCATAACCCCCGTATCGATGCGGTATATGTCCGTATCTGTACGCTAAAAAACCTTAAGCATAGATGAATGTCGTATCGAAATAGGCATGTTCGTTTCAAAACACCCGTATCGAAATAGGTTCATCCGGATCGAAACATGAAATTCCATTATCCAATTAAGATGAGGCCGTATCAAAACACTGGGATAGAGTATCAAAACGCCTGTCTAGTTTTGTAAAGTTTGACTTTGGAAAGGCAAGGTCGTATCGAAACACATATAGTGTATCGAAACGCCTGGGCGATTTTGTTAAGTTTGGCTTTGAAAACACTTAGAAAATTTTGTGGGGTTTAACTTTTGACTTGGAAACATTTTAGGTTTAAAATGCTTGTCAATAGTGAGACTTTCAAGTACTTAAAAATTTATTTACTTTGCAATTTGGTCCTTAAACTATTTTTTATATCAAAATCAAACATAGGTTTCAAAAACACTTATACCCACAAGAAGTGGGATTATAAGGATCACAAAAGTGATAACCCAAAAGAAGTGGGATTATAAGGGTGGCAATAGTGATAAAGATCATTCTAAGTAAATGAAATCCTTTTTATTACCAATGTGATGTTATAAACTATTGGTCTCGTACTTGTCGTATGTTGAAAAATCAACCATCATTGAATGATAAAGGAAAGAAAATAGAAGCACGTTTTGTTTGCGAAAATAACGAAGATGATATTGGTCCAACTTAGGGGTGGCAATTGGGCGGGTCGAAGATGGTTTTGCATTCCCCACTCCGTCCCCAACACTCGCGGGTACGGTTTCGAGAAATCCTCATTAAACATTTCAGTTATTTTTTTGTCCTCGTACCCATCCCTTACGGATCACCGCGGTTTTTGGTTAATCTTCGTACCAAAAAAACAAATTTTAATACATTAAAACAAATACTCAACACTAAATCTCCAAAATTGCAAACATAAATAATAAGTTTAGTTTTACCAACAACAAACAATCCATTTCAAAACTATAAAACATGACTAAATTATTAACTATTAAAACATGACAGTCGGCAACTACCTTTATAAGAAAATATGTAACTAATAATCTACAATTCTAAATCATGATTCGTTTCTTCTAAAAGGAACTATATTCGATAGTCTTTTCAACCATATAAATTACCTCTTCTAATTTTACTCGTATGATTTATGGCGAATTTCTGAATTCACTGCCATTGTTGTTTTTAGAAACAGTGTGCAATCTTTTCTTCTAACCTTTTCCCACTCAAAAATTAATAACTCCTAATATATAACTCGAAATCAAGAATCAATCATTTTAAACAAATCTATACTTCTGTATGGTTATACAATATAAGGTTCACTTCTTGATTTATCTTGTAGAATTTTTTGTGATTTTTCAAAGTTACTGCTAAAACTGTTTTCTAAGAAATCTGTTGCCAAATTTTTATGACATTTCAACATTCAAATATTCATATTTTTAAAAAAAAGTATATATCAAAATCGATCATCGTATATTTTAAACAAAACTAAACTGAATCACGTTTACAACGGTACATACACCACTTTCAAATTATTTTTATGGAATTTACGGAGAATTTCCAAACTTACTCCAGCGGATCATACTTAGGTTGTGGGAAATTTGATTTTTATTGAAAATGGGTGAATTACTCTTATGCCCATCCAAATTTGTAAAATATTGGGGATCCCTGCGGATATTTTTTAGGGATCCCCATGGTGATTTATATGGGTATAGTTCAGTTATCCCCACGTTTCGGATATAGTAATCCCCGTCCCCATCCCCATTTGAGCTTTGGTGATAAAACTCTCCCTCATCCCTGTCCTCGTGGGTGAAAATTTCGGTTATTCCCCATACTCATCGGTTCGAATCCCTGCGGTTTTCGTTTATTCTCCTCTCGATTGCCTCCCTTAGTCCAACTCTTTTGGACGTTGTTGGTCCAACTCATTTGGACATTGTTGATTTCCTTATAAACCTTCAATGGAATAAATCATCTTCTAATTATTTGTATAACCTAAAAGAGAACTATTTATCTTTTAATTTACTTTGATTTATGTTTATTTACTTTACACATTAATTATTTACACTTTATATATAGATATATATTATGGCATTGTTATTTATTTTGTTTAACATGATTATTTATCAAATACAATCTATGGTGATGATTTATGCTTAGTATAAGCATAAAAATATTTTTCTCATTTATATGCAAGGGGGAAATGTGAGTACTATATCTCAAAATACTAAAAATATTGATGCTCCAGAAGAGCAATAAGTTCTTGAGAGAAAGCACATTATGAAAAGTGCATAATTTTAAATATTGTAATAATTATCGCTAATGGTAATAATATCGTCACCATCAAAAGTGGAAATTTTAAGAGAACAATAAGAGTTCTTAGAATAATCCTTCAGGAATTATAGATAACATATGTTATCAATTAGCATATGAAATAAGCCAATGTGAATATAAGTTCTGGTAGCCAAAAAAGCCAGTTGAAAGCCCTAGAAGAGCTATATATTGCTACCAAAAGAATAATTTCATTGAAAGCTCCGGAAGAGCTAAATATATTCATATTCAAAGGAACAATTTTTGGTGGACAGTGTATTATCAAGTTTTAAAGAAGCTTGTATTTAAAAATTTGTACCTCGCATGTACAAGTGAGATTGAATCACATGTTATGGTAAACCATAAGTTTACAAATTCGAAGATATATATACACATATATAGTTGGCATGATCGGTTAGTCCATCCTGATCAATAATAATGCGAAAATTATTGAGATTTATATGCACATTTATTAAAAGAACCTGAAGTTCTTGTGATGCTTGTTCTTAAAGGAATTGATTAAATTCCATTTACTAAAAGAATCTGAAGTTCTTGTGTTGCTTGTTCTCAAAAGAATTGATTAAGATCCCACTTACCAAAAACAACTTGAAGTTCTTGTACTAAAGTTGAGACTACATGTCTTGCACATCTGAAGAAAATATGGGCTCATATATCCACAAATGTGGAAAGTTTTTATATGATTTTAGTAGATGCATCTACATATGTATTATCAACTTACAACCAGAAGTTTGTGAGATTGATTAGAAAGATTCAAATTATGCAATTAAGACTACTCGTCTTGCTAAAGGTAGTGGGTTTATATTTTAGGCTATATTAGTTGAAATAACTATTACTAAGCATATTGATTATGAACAAATCAGTTTAGCGAAATTTTGATTGGATGTCTTCTCTTTAATAGCTAAACTATGAGAACAAAATATTTATATGGTATTTTCACATAGCAACACCTATACGCATCAACCCAATGAGTTATAATAAACTCCTCATTAGGATTGACTTTTGGTCAGAAGCCATATATTTCTCATTTTTAGTTTTTGAATGTGCGATATATAGTTGAATTGCTCCACTACAACGCACAAATATAGGTATATAAAAAGGGTTGAGAATATATATTGAGTACAAGTCTCCTTTTATGTTTCAATTCTTAAACATTAATTAGAGAATCATTTATGACATGATTTTTCTAAACATCAGGGGGAGATACTAATCAACTAGATAAAGGAAAATGAATTATCATTATCTTGATCCTCGTATATGAACTAGAAGTTCATAAGATAATTTATGTTATTACATGTCAACTGTCAGACATATTTACTGACCTAATGAGAGTAATCAAGTCTTATATACCATCTAAAAATGCTCTAAATTTGAATTACATATTAGAGCGAATGGATAAAAAGCATGACTGAAGCATGATAGTTGAAATTGGTTTCAATGATCAAAATTCTCATAAATGGAAAGTAGTATGAGATAGACATATATTGGAGGCAGGTGCTCCTGAAAAGACCCAAGACATAACTAATAATAAAACTCTAGAGGAGTTTCAGGTACCTAAAATAAAGATTGAAAAGAGATTTCGATAAATTATATCACTACGAGAAAATAATGGAACCAAAATAGAAAAAGTCGCCGACAACAATTGTACATAGAATATTTCTATAGAAGTAAAGAAACAAAATGAGGATTTAAACTTCTAGGAGTATAGATATTAAATTGGCCAACATAGAAAGACGCTTTAAACTTCCAAAAGTGAAGTTTTTAGACCAGTAGTCCAAACACCTAAAGGTGTAATGCAAGTGGGGTACAAATAAATGGTCGTGAGATATAAATACGACTTGAATTGTGATTTATGAAGAATTTTAATTACTTCATGGTGGATGCAATTACTTTGGCAGTTATGAAATATTTTATATGCTTTTAATTATTTTGTAGATCCCTATTTATCCTTGAAGGGTTTAAAATTCTACAAGCATTTGGAAATTTTCAATGAAATTTATTTAGACGTGTCTCATTGAATATTTATATTTTGGCGCATTTGGTAGAATCGCCTTAGTAATTACTTATTGAGAAAATATTATAAGAATGATCATATTTCCTTATGGATTTTATAAAGGAGTTTGGATCAAGATTCATTATGATATTTTGAATATAATTATAACTCCTGAAGAGATTCAAATTGGAAATTCATGAAGAGCTTTCAAAGCATTTAATGAAAGTATTTGAAAAAAGAATCTTGAGATAGGGTTTTGTCTCGACCTAAAGATCGGGCACTTAAATATGTGATTTTTTCTATGAATGGACATAGGCCGAAAGATTCTTAAAGAAGATTCAATATGGATAAAGCATATTTATTTAGTACCATAATGATTGTAAGTTTATTGGATGTAAATAAATTTATCTTCAAAAGAAATATAAATGTATCCTTGGTCTGAAGGCACCATATATTAGTTGGTCCAGAAATACCATCTAAAAGCTACAGAGATCATTACATTTAGATCTTCAAACGTTAATCGATGTTTCCTCAAATAATGTAAAAAAAACATTGTTATGCATGAGGCAAGCCAAAAATGTGTTTGGCTAAGACTATTGATCCAACATATTTAGAAGATATGTGATTTACTATCACAAGATAAGATACAAGCTATCTTATGTGGATATAATACAAAATTTATATCTTAATCGAAATGTGGATACATCAAAGATGAAAAATGAAACATATTGTAAAACTAATAAATTGATTTTGATATAACAAAGGGTTTAAGGACTAAATTGAAAAGGAGAAAATGAATTTTTAAGTCCTCAAAACCTCTCTATGTGTTTAAAGAAAAATATATAAGTCAAAACCTCAACTTATCAAATATTTTCTAAGTTTTTACCAAGTCAAAACAGTGATTTTCGAGTCACCATTTCGGAACGGCCTTTGGGCGTTTCGGAACGTTTTGAAACTGTTAACCTCTATTTCGGAACTAGTGTTCCCGTTTCGATACGAGTGTATCGAAACAGGTCTTATTATTTCGAAACAGATTTCAAACTTGGTTTTAAAATATGACCGTTGAATTTTTATAACTGAATTTAAAAATATTGTTAAGCCGTGTAACACCCCAAATTTGGGCCTAGATGTTTTAGAGTCCGAATCGGACCGGTTAGAAAATGGTTCGAATCTTAAAGGGAGCTTTAGGGAACACCTAGTTCGGGATGCTTTAAAAATATAGAAAAATATCTAAAAACCCTCATTTAATATATGAAAGATTATGGTGAAATCAATTTTACAAAATAAGGTTTGGAAATACTACATTTCGGTGTAGTGACCAAATCACAGTTTTTGCAAAAGTTAAATAGTGGTTGTTTTATAAAGGATTGAAACTTTGAATCTTTAAGGAGCTAATTTTACCAAAATGTTTTTCATCAGATTTTTCCTTAATTTGGGTGATTTTATTAATGTTTTAATTAAAGGAAATGAAGGCTAATTAATTGAGAAACTACCTTTGACTAATCATAACTACTTTTCACAAATTTTCCCTCATTTCATTTTCTCTCAAATTCTTTTCAGCCAAACACATTCTCTCCAGCAACTAAACTTTGATTTTCACTTCATTTGATGAGATTTCAATCTTCCTTTGATTCGTAATCAATTCCTCATCAAATCCTCTTGATTTCTACATTGAAATTTCAAGAAAACTTACCCAAATCAAGGAGAAATCATCCATTAGAGGTAAGCTTCGTCCTTCTCCTCTAATGATCAGTTCTTTACTGAAATTACCAAGTTATCAATCCTTTGTTAATGATTTTTGAGTGGTTTTAATGTTAGAAACAATAAATTGTCTTAAAACTCAAGATTTTGGAAGAGATCTTGAAGATTTTTGTGGTGAATGATTGGGCTCTGTTTTGAGATAGTTTTCTAATGTATTTTGGATGTTAATTGATGTTACAAATGAGGTTTTATCAATCAAATCCCGAATAGGATTGTTTTCCTAAGTTTTGCTTGCTAGAATGATGGTTTTGGGGTGATTTTGGTGTTCTGTCATAGCTGGAGGTATAAGGACGAGTTTGTAGTGGTTTTTGATGTTAATTGATGTTTATAAATGATTAAAAGTGGTAGATCTTGGCTGGGCTTTGTTTTGGAAGAGTTTGGAGATGTTTTCGGTTGTGTTTAGTAGCCGAAATGTGGTTTTTGAGTAGAGCAGCGAGTTTAGGTGTGTGGCTGATGATTTCAATGCATGATGATGCATTAATCCTCTGCTCTTATGTGTTTAAAACAGGGGAGACATCTTCAGACGCCTTTGGTGTTGATCCGGAAGCCTAGATAGCGTTTCGGCGAGCAAGCGAAGCGTAATCGGTGAGTGTGTATGGTTTTAGAAGTCCTTGAGGGACAAAGAATCAAGGTTTGGGGATTTAGGAAAGGTTTGAAGCACCTTTCTAAGTCCAGAAGTAAGTATTGGCTAGATTGCTCTCTTGAATGTGGTGATTGCCCCTAAAATGCTTTTACATGCTCATGGTTTGAGATAGATAAATTCCTACTGTTTTATGCATGTTTTATAGCATGAGATGATGCTTGAAATGATTTCATGAAGTAACATGTTGCATGGTTGAGAATTGAGCTTTTTTTTAAAGCATGGCAAATGTTATGGTTTTGAAATGAGATGAGAATGTCTTGAGAATTGATGCATGAAAAACAATAGGTGAGATGATGATTTGACATAATATATTGGCATAGACGTTGAGATACTTACCGGATATAATTGATCGATCAATAGGATGAGAGTGCACTATAAACTAAAATTCGTGCGTGCTCTTTGGTTAAGCCAAAGGAGAGAACCGATGATGGGCATTCCATCGGGTAGGACTTGATGAAATACCCAAGCTTTGTGGCGATGAGAGATTCCGCCATGTGAGTACGGTGATGTGAGATTCCACCAGAAATTATGTTACTAGACGAGTGAGTACGGTGATGGTAGATGCCACCGAAAGTTTCTAGAGAGTTGTCCGCATATCCGAGTAATAATGAGATATGAAATGCCAATATAAAATATGAAATGATTTTGATTCACACGTACCTTTGATGAAATGATTTATGCTATGAGAAATGTATATGAGATTTGTATATGAAATGCTTTGGTGTTACAAGCATGAGTATGGCTTTGCCATGAGTTTTGCATTGGTTTAAATGCATGAGATAGAATGAAGGTACATGTGTTTTCAATGAGAAATTGCTTTGAATGGTTTTCAAGCATGAGATAGAATGAGCATGTTGTTAAAAAGCTTTTGAGAAAGTGCTTTCAAGATATGCATTATTGTGTTGGTTTCCTTTAGAGCATGCCTCACTAAGCATTTGTGCTTACACTCTCTTTTACCAATAATGCAGATAATTGAAGTGTTTCTGGGCATCAAGAAGGATAAGAACATCCAAGGAAGTACAAGCTCATGTATGGTGATGTTTTCATACACTTTAGTTTTGATATAATGGCAATGGGAAACCAAGGTTGTATTTGGGAGATATGTTTGAACTCCCTAAGTTTGTGGCATGTTTATTTTGGCATTTTTGGGTTGTAAGTGGCCTTAAATGTTTGGTTTGAGGTTGGATTGCTTATATTAGTTTTGAGATTAGGGAGCATGCCTTTAGTCTATGTGATTTTGTGTTTGATGTCATACTTGTGCTAGAGAGTCCTAAATATGTATCTAGACAAGATTAAAATAAAAAAGGGTCGTTAATCAAGGTTGACTTTCGGGTTGACTTTGGTTTTCCCCGTGTAATCTTCGTAGTTCGGGTCAAACGTCTAGGCCTGGCTAAGGGGGTTACAAGGCGTATCAAAACGCTTCTAAGCCGTTTCGATACAGGCTTTGACAGTGGCAAAATGTTTCGAAACGAGTTTCGGAATAGGCTCTTAGCGTATTGAAACGATCGTGCCCGTTTCGGTGCTGCCTATTTTTTACACTCCAACGACTTTTTCTATTTTGGTCTGTTTCGAAACAGGGTCGGTCATTTCGGAACGGGTAGTTACAGACTGCATTTATAGAGGGAAGATAACATCCCAACGGCTATAATAATGAAGGTAACAACCCCAACGGATAGAATTCAATGATAAGGTATAAAAGGGACCTCTAAAAGCACCAACAATAACTATTGATCCAAAAAGAATTATCCAAACATCAAATCCAAGCAATTGTGCAAAAATTCCATTTTTTATTGTAAACCCCAAATTGTGTTGTGTGTAATTTCATTTTTATTTTTCAATTTGGGTTGAGTGCTTGTAAAAAGGGCTACATTTGTATTGAGAGAAACTAGTCTTTAGCCTTAAACTTCTTTGTATTTCTTGAGTGAGAATTGGGTCAAATTTTGGGTAGAAAATTTGATCGGTATTGTAAAGGTTACCTCCTAAGCCTTGAAAAGAGGAAGAGCAATTAGTGGATTGTTGGAAAATCTTTAGTGGTAGCTAAGGTAGTGGATGTAGAGTTCATTTGGAACTTGAACCACTCTAAATTGTCTTGTCCTTCAATTTTTGCTATTCCACTTTCCACAACAAATTCTAAAAATCCAATTCACCCCTCTCTTGGCTTAAATCGATTCTTCGATCCACTCAACACATATTACTCCAAATTTTCATCTCTCACGATCTTCAGAAAAATAGTATTTAAGATTGAATTATGAAGATTCAAAGATCTTATGTGATATTTTCTTGAGGGGGAGTAAATACGTGTTGCACTATTTTTCCCTTAACCAAGGTTTTTTCCCAATGGGTACTCCTAGTAAGGTTTTTATTGAGGCAACATGTTATGAGTATCAAAGATGTGTGCACTCTTTTCCCTTCACTTAGAATATTTTTTCCCATTGAGTTTTTATCTTAGTAAGGTTTTAACAAGGCACATTATCTTCATAGACATCCAATGGGGAGTGTTATGAATATTTATCTATGTGGATGTCTATCATGATAAGAACTTTATCTTGGAGATTTAATTTACTTTATCATTAGATATATTATCTTCATTAATTAGAGTTTCATGTAATATGTACTTCTTATGCCTATAAATAGATGATTTGATCAAGGCATTGTACACACTTCAATATTCAGAATAAATACAAATCTCTATCTTTCTCTCATCTCCTTGTTCCTTTGTTCTTATTATTGTTCTTCCTTGTTTTATTCACAATAAAATTAACATTAATGATAGGAATATAGTAGTTCTTATATACAACCCTTAGGGCTATGTATAGCAAAACCCATTTATTTATAATCTCATTCTTCTTTTAGTTTAATTTTTATTTTAATTATATTTTTCATATTTTATAATCATTTAAATAACACTATTTTATATAAATAAATGATACTATAAAATAATATTACGTGTTCAAAATAAAATTATAAATTTATAGTGAAAAAAAACATAGAAAAAAACTTAAACATTTGTTTTTTTTCAATTGTGCCCTTAACGTTGTCATGTCATAAAAATGTTAACAGCTAATTTACCATTCAAAAATCCTTTAAGATCAAGTTTTAAAAGTTTATTTAAGGCTTAACTATAAAATAAGTGTCTAAATTATGCCTTTTTTTGCAACATATGTCTAAATTATTTTTTAGCTGAAATAGGTGCCTAAAATTTCATTGTTGGCTTGTTTTAAAGCCAACGAAGGCATCTACTTTGGCACCTATTTCAACCAAAAATACTTTACGCACCTATTTTAGCCAAAAATGAAACTTTAGGCACCTATTTCAACCAAAAAATACTTTAGACGCCTATTGCAAAAAAGAGACATAGTTTGAAAACTTATTTTGTAGTTAAGCCTTTAGTTAAATATGAGTTATAAGTAGTTTAGTTTCATTGCATAAAAAATAAATTTTATTTAATGCTCAATTCTTTACGCTCAAACTTGATTATTTATAGAAATAATTAACATTAAAGAGCAAGCATATTTGGCCTGTTAGAGTATGCCCAAAGATCAATCATAAGATGGTTGTAAAAGACATATTTATTTTATCTTGTTTATTAATATAAAGCAATTATTGTTATTATTTCAATCTTAGCCTGTGCATTTATAAATAAACTGAATTTTAATAAAGTCCTTAGAATAATATAGTTATTCTTGAATGCCCTTAGTCGAGTATTATTGTGGGCATGTACAACACTAATATATTAAGACTAATATGTAGTTGATTGATGACAAAGCGTTGTCATTGACATGGAAATGTCAAAATCAATACATAAGTATGTGTTAGAGAATGAGATACTGGACTAACTTGCTATGAGCATGTTTCTTGGATTATTATGTGGCAGTCACAACATCGCTCATGATGTTAACTACATGTATGATCATCATACTTGAGATCATTATCATTTCAACATCGTGAGTAACATATTTTGATACGGTCAAATGTGTGTTGTAACTGACTACACTATAAAGACTAACATTGGATATGTCACAATCTATGTAGCGAAATATGGTTGATCAAGATAGGATTTGTTCCTTCTACATAATAGAAGTAATATCACAGGCCACTTGATTGAGTGAGACTAGAAAATACATGGTCATGCTCGAATAAATTGATATGAGATATCATAATTATTCGTTTATAATAGTCTACTCAAGATATCAAGAAACATTAGATGGACTATACAAGTGTGACTAATCCATGACTTGTGTTCGATCTAGATATGAGGACAAAATGATGTAATACATAAAAGAAGTTAATCACGGAAAAAGATAAAGTCGAACCACGACTTCATGTAACTTAGGTACCAATGATGTATTGCTAGATGTCACTCATTGCTTGTAATATTAGAATTGTCCTAGATATTACTACTAACGTTGCATGAACCTACAAGGGTCACACCATATGATTGAAACGAACAAATATCGACTAAATAACATGTGTACAAACTTGTTGTACATGTAATAATTATTAAAACAAAATTATTGTAATTATAGATAATCTCGTTTATATATATATAGATATATATAAATTAATAATAGATAATTATTGTAATTATTAAATACTATTTAATTATATTCAGTTAAATATATTGTATATTTAATTAATCTAAATATTGTTCGTTTCGTTCAGGTGGATTGCGTAGAAGTCGGAACGCGTGACGACTCAGATTCGATTTGGATTCTCCTATACTCCTTGCGGATTTCCATATTTATTAAGGTAATGTTTCATCCTTTTCACCCCAAATTCGCTCCTCGTACATGGATTTCTGGAGGTAATCGCCGGATAATTTTTTCGCTATGCCATGGGGTGTACTGGCGTTTCCCAACAGTTCCCTTATTTTCCTTAGGTCATGTGTTTTAGACCCACTAGGAGCACTCACTTCCTTCTCGTAGAGTCCTCCTTCCCGCAAAAGCCACAAATTAAAGCCGAACGTCGTGAGAAAACTATCCACGAACATAAATCTACCACAAAGGTATGCGAAAATGTGCCATAAGGTAGAAGCGTGCCACATTGCAAAGGAAAAGTGTACCATAAGAGCTGATAAAAACTAGAATAATACCGAAATATAAGAGAAAACAAAAACTAAATATAATAATAAGAAAGAAAAAATAACGATGGCCGATGATCAACACTAAAACTAACGTCGTCACCTGCCGACCAAAAACAAAAATGGGCACTTAAAGTTTTAAAATTAGAGAGAGCGATAATTGAACTTGGATTTTGAATATGCAATTAGGGACCAGCCGAGTGTTGGGTTAAATGGAGATGAGCCTAGTTTATATTGGACTTGGGATTTCTCATATAAGGTGTTTATTTAAAAATATTTCGTGTGCTGTTTTTAATTTCTTCTTTTGTAGTGTTTAGTATTCATTACTGGGAAAAAAAACCCTAGCCGCTCCTCTCTCAAACTTGTTTCAATTCTAGCCGCTTTTCTTTTTGTTCAATCTCTTTAATCGGTGGTCGGCAATCAATTTTTGTATTGGTTGTCGGCCACCGATTTTATCAGTTTTCTTATTTTTATTTCAATAAAAATCTCTGCTTCTGTAGCACGCTTTTTCTCTGTCCTAGTGACACGCTTCTTCTTCTGTCTTTGTGACATGATTTTGTTTTATTTTTTTGGTTTGGTTCATCTGTCTTCGTGGCAGGTTTCAGCATACCCTGGCGTTCGATTGTTGTTCGCACAGAGATTCACTCGGCGCTAGTTTCTGATTCATGGTGTTGTCGGTGGTCACTTGGAATGTTTTATCCCCACTCGTTGATGGTTGTTTGCCGACAAAATCAGTCCTAGGTAGCGGTACCTTTTGCCTGACAGAATGGATCGCGCACCACTCCTTCCTTCTTTATGCGTCTCGTTTGGACAGAGACAAGGAGATTCAGGAAGCTTTTGAATTTTCGTTGGTATGCGTATTTCCATAGAAATTTTCGTTTTCATTGTTTTTGAGTTGTAAGATTTTTTTGGGTTATTTTAACCCAAAATTTCTTCTTATTGATTGCGTTGTAATTGAATTTTTCTATGGTTTAATGAAAATTCAGTGACTATTTCAAAAAAAAAGTATTCATTACTGGGTGCAATTGTTCTTTTTACCATCACTACTGATATAGTTTATTTCTCAATCATCTTTTTCTAATAATATACTCACTGAATTTATTAGAAAATAAAACATAAAAAATATTCCAAACAAGAAAAATGTAGTAAAAAATTTATAAAATAAAGTAAAACTAAATTGAAAAAAAAAACAGAAGACAAAACATCATACTAGCAAACACAGGTCAAGTGAGCTACAACGACAATGATGAGATGAAACACTAGATAAAGGAAACATGAAACAAAATTCATTGTCTCTATCCACCTACATGCTTAAGGATTGAAGTAGAAGTGGTGACTGGTGAGCAAAACCAACAATCTTGCAGGTTGTTTCACAAAACAGATCCGACTGCATTAACAAACGAACCACAAAATGAGAACAATCTACTAAAAGACCATCGACAGCCGCAAATCAAAATCTAACATTGTAAAAAACTATCTACGAATATAAATCTACTATAAAAATATACGAAAATGTGCCAGATAAAAACTAAAAAATAAACTAAAACATAAGAAAAACAAGAACTAAATACAAGAAAATAAAATAAAAGAAATATCGACTAAGATAACCAACACTAAATGTCAAAAACTGACTAGCGGCACTAATTTTTTTTTATTTTTTTTCAGAAACAAGGAGATAGCGGCACTAAGATAACCAACACTAAATATCGACTACGATACATGAAAGTCGAATATCAACATTTATAATATTTTCTTTATTCTAAACAACAATTATATTTTTTTATGTAATTGACAACCTCTCTTAGACTCATAAATAAACAATTACCAGGTGTTTGAGATATACTAATTTATCTAAATGTCATAGATATTTATCTACTTCATTTTTTGTGTAAATTCAAACATTTACCTTAAAAATATTATTTTAACTCTAATTAATTGAAAAAAAAAATACAAGATGTTTAAATACATTTGAGTTTACAACTTCTAAAATATTATAATAGTAACATCAATTAAAGTAAGTTTCAACCAACTAATCATAAATAATTATAAAACACTAAAGCATTTTTTTTATTTTTCCCTCCATCCACTTGTAATTTTTTCTCATTTCATGTTTATTATATTTTTAAGGTTTGATACATTTTTCTCTCTAAACTTTATCTATATTTTTTTAATTTGCCTCTTAAAGTTTATTTTGACTACTTTTATCTCCTAACATTTTCGACGTTACCCATATTGCCCCCTATCTTGACCAATCAGAACGCGCCACATCATTTTTATTTATTTTTAAATTTAAAATAAAATAAATATATTAAAACCTTTATTAATTTAATTATATTTCCTAAAATACCCAAAACACCATTTTCATCCCATCATCTTCTTCCCCATTTATATCGAGATAAGCTATGAGACAAACCCATACTCATCGGAGCTAAGTCTTGAGCACCTAGACCAGATATGAGTTCTGTCAACTGAGTTCTCACACCTCTCAACAATTCCATACAACAGTATTGTGAAACAATCAATTTTCTGCAAACATGTAATTCCTTTGACAAGTCCTACAGTAACAAAAACACAAATTTCAATCCAAATTCAGTTGTATAAACTAAAACATGAAGCCATTGATTTTCATTCAATCAATGAATGTTTTTTTCCTACAGTTAGTAACATTAAAAATGTAGCTTCCTATTAATTCTCAGAAGACTTTCAAAAGGGCAAAGCCCCACTTCTCTTGTTTTCCGTGGAACCGCCTTTGTGGAAAGATTATTTACAAAGAATGTCATCCAAAGCCCCACTTTTTTGGTCCCACAGCTGCAGTTGTGGCGCCGTCGCCTACGGTGGCTCTTGGTCAAAGTGCTGAACTTCATGGAGTGGAGTTGGCTCAGCCTCGGCCAAGTTCAAAGGAGCACAAAAGAACCGCAATTGTTATATTGTTCTCTTCTGAGGTCTTTGTTCTTATTGGTTCACTTGAAGTGATGATGATAGGAAGGGGAAGAGGGCGAGGGATTTAGTGAAATGAGGATGAAGATGAAGTATTTTGGGTATTTTAATATATTTATTTTTATTTTAAAATTTAAAAATAAATAAAAAACGATGTGACGCGTTTTGATTGGTTAAGACAAAAAAATTACGGTAGGGGCAATATAAATAATGTCAAAAACGTTAAGGGACAAAAGTGGTCAAAATAAACTTTAGAAGGTAAGTTAAAAAAACAAATAAAGTTTAAAAAGAAAAAATGTGTATTAAGCCAATTTTTAATATCAATGATTAACGTAAAAGCCGAATGACGTGCCAACACTACCCATAAAGCTTTTAATTTGGTTTTGATTTAGATTTTAAAAAATATCAATGAAAAGACTATTAACATGTGTTTAGCTAAGAATCCACCATAAACAATTTAAGGAATAGTTCAATAGAGGAAATCAGAGTGTTAAAATCAGCACACCTCTTATGAATGGAAATCAGAGTGTTAAAATCAGCACACAAAGGCCATGGGACATCAAATTCTTGCATCAACGCCCTAATTGTACAAGGAGCATAAAGGGTAACCAAACCACATTTCCGACAATTTTGGGTTATCCTCTTCTACTCAACCAATCGCCAAAGTTATTCCCTCCAATTTTGTTTCCTGAATTCTCACAACTTATCTTTTTGATCTCAAAATACTATTTTTAAAAATTGATTACACCTGATCACAAGCTTAATTTTTTAATAAAAAAATAAAGATAAGTAACTGGCCATTATTAAATTTGATTTTAATTTTTATTTAACTCTTTGTATCATGACAAATTAATAATAAGCCTATGAAGGTCATTAGTGGATGCAATCATCACAAATAATATTGTTCTTTTATTCAAAAAAATAATTAATACTATTTTAAAGACATTATTAAAACATTATTTTATACTTTTAATTATTTTATTATAACTTTTATCATTGTTTTTTTAACAATAGTATCTGAATTTTATTAATCACCATAAAAGATAACACAATGCATCAAAAAAGGAAAAAAATGACAAGTCCACTAAAGGTCTCTTACAATGATGCAAAGTAAAGCACACACTTCCGTCGAGATTAGCATACTAAAATCCAGAAACTTTCTTGAATCTCCTTATCTCTATCTAAACGAGACGCTTTAGGGGTAAAAAAGGAGTGGTGAGAGAACCAAGCTATCAGGCATATTGCTCAGCTATTCAGGCCTGATTACACCGGCAACTAATCATCAACCGAATGTGGATCTATCTTTCTTAGACCACCAACAGAACCATAATCAGAGATTAGCGTCGTGAAGATATATGTACGAGCATCAACCGATCGCTAAAGTATGTTGAAATCATGCCATAAGGACATATGAAACGAACCACAAAAAATCAAAGAAAACGTGTCACAAGGACATAGAAAACACGTGCCACAAAAGCAATGATTCTTATTAAAATATAGAAAACAAAAAAACAAGAAAAATAATAAACTCAGTGATCAACAACCAATATTAAAAGTGATTGTCGACCATCAACTACCAAAAAAAATAAAGTTACAGAGGATAAAGATTCCAAAGAAAGTTGCTAGGTAAAAAAAAAAGCGCTATTATCGTCATCATTGCTATTATTAGTATTTAGAGCTTTCTTTTATCAGCGTTATTATTACTTATTTTTAGTTTTTTGTCATCATACACAACTTATAATCAAACCTTTTTTGAATATAACTTATAATCAAACTTAACTATTGTTAATTATGAAATATGTGTACTATTTTTATTATAAAAGTACAAATATTTCAATAGTTAAAATAGGTGATAATTAATAATCGGGTAAGTTATAAATTTCATCACTCAACTTTACTCCTACTCTTATTTTGGCCACTAAATTTTAAAAAATTTTAATTTGCTCACTCAACTTTGACATTGCGTCGTTTTTTTTCATTCTACCGTTAAATCACAAACGGTGTAATTGACATGGTAAATAATCTAATGACTCACTAAAACGACGTAGTTTTGAATCTCTATTAAAAATCACCAAAACGACGTCGTTTTGAATCTTTATAAAACCTAAAAAAATTAAAAAGCCTTCATTTTCTCTAAAACAACCCAGATTCAGGCAATCATTTGCTACAATCGGCCACCACACGGGTCACCATCAGTTCTCATCGGCGGCAGTTGATGAGTCCTAAAATCGCTCACCCTTCAGGTTTGTTCTGCCATTTTCATTTCTCAATAATCAAATGTGGAGGGAGCTAAGAGAAAAGCCGCCTCTCAAAAGAAATACGAGAACCATAAACCAGCTCCCAAAGCTAAGCTTGCTAAGACCTCCAAGCCTCAGACGGAGCCAAAGTATTTCGAAGATAATTGTAAGTTGGTATTATTATTTCATGAATAAAGCTTTTAATTCTTCAGTTTGTTGTTTAGGGTTTTTTTTTTTTTTACTTTACTATTTTGGTTTATCATATATCTAAGTTAATAAGGGGATTCAACATTAGGTTTTTTAAGCTGAATTTCTTAACAATGTTGAATTTCTTTGTCTCGTATTTAAATTTGAACTTCTAATTCTGATAATTTTATGGTTAAATTTAATATTTATTATACGAGCTTTAGCATTCTTATGTCAAGAACAAACCTTAGTGGATACAACTTGGAGCTTAATTATCATTCGTTGAGGTCATTAAATGGGTGAAGTTTTACTTTGTTAAATTTGTTTTGGTGATTATTGTCGATTTGCATTGTGCATGAAGATTTATAAACAGTTGTATTTTCTGTTGGAACATGGGTTGGAAGTTTGAGTTTCCATTCAAATGTTGAATATTTGTGTTGAGCGGATCGAATCAACCGATATGGCTAAGAAGGAGTGCATTGGCACTTTTAAAAATAAATGAAGCAAAAGGAACAATTAAAAATGAAGAACAAGGCACGTATGGTGGTTCAAGCTTCTAACCAAGCTCTACATCCACTAACTTAGCTCCTACTAAGGATTTTCAACAAACTCTCCACTAATTTGTTCTTCCCCTTTTCTAGGCTAAAGAGGAAACATTTACAAATTCAATCTTTCTACCCAAAGATTGAATGACAAGACTCTCAATTATAAAGAACAAAAGGCAATTTGAAATGTATCTCTCACAAGACTAATATATTGCACAATTACAAACCAACACTCCCCAAACTTGAAAGAAAGATGAACAATTGAGAATTTTACAAGTTGGGTACACAATTTGACTCTAATAGGCTCAAGGGTTTAGAATAAGTGCTTTGATGTTGCTTGAAGGCTCAACAGTTGTTGCAGGTGCTTTGGAGACTTGTTTTTATACATTCTCATTGATTTCTAGCCGTTTGGGTGGTTGAGATCATCAATAGAGCCATTGGGGCTCTCTCTTCCCTCCATAAATGTTGTTTTGTAACTACTCGTATCGGAACACGAGGCTCTGTATCGAAACGGACACCAAAAAAAGAAAGAGTTATTGTGTGTAAAAGGGCTCGTATCGAAACGGCTATAGGCTGTATCGAAACAGTTTGAAACTGTAAAATGTAAAAGAGGGTCGTATCGAAACGATTAAGGGTTGTATTGAAATGTTTTGAAACTGTAAATTGGTGTTTCGAAACAGCCTAGGGGTGTATCGAAACACTTAACCAAATTTTCAAAAGTTCATTTATAACAAGTAACGGCTAGTTCATTTAATGCTCGATTTTGAAAATACTTAACCCCTATATCGAAACGAGTATGAGTCGTTTCGAAACAACACTTAAAAATCAAAAGCCCAGATGATGGTTGTATCGAAACGAGCAAGCCCGTTCCGAAACCCCTATCTCGAAATAGAATAGTCCGTATCGAAATGGGCGTTTCTAGTGGCAAAACGTATCGAAACACTTTGGGGTGTTTCGAAAAGCCTGGACAATTTTATATATTTTAGCTTTGAAACACTTAGAAAAAATTATGGGGTTTAAGTTTTGACTTCAAAACATTTTAAGTATATATTTTACTTGTCAAATGTAAGTATTTTGATTACTTAAAAATTTATTTACTTTGCAATTTAGTCATTAGATTATTTGTTATATCAAAATCAAATATTGGTTTTACAATCTCCCCCTTTTTGATATAACAAAACCAAAGTAAATTTTTAAGTAAACTCCCCCTAAATTGAAGCTAGGTTTTGAAAACAATTTTGAAAAATTTAGCTTAATCCTTCTCCCCTTTTTGTTAGATCAAAATCAATGAAGGAATATAATCAAGAGATAAAGCAATATAGCACAAGGCAAAGCAAAATTAAAGTAACATAATTTCATTAACCATAAGAAACCAAAGGAAAATAATTCCATAATCTCCAAACATAATATCCAAACCTTAATACTTAAAACATAATATCCAAACATAAATCAAAGCATATGTCTTAAAGCAAAAACATAAATGGGTGCATAAAAAGGGAAATCCTAAACTAGATGATATGCAATGGAATGCAAATATCTAAGGCTCATCGTCATCGCCATCTTCATCTTCATCATCATCATTGGCGGAGCTCCTTTGAAATTGTCTCCATTCGCCATAGAAGCCGGTAAAGGACATGTCCATAGAGGTTTGTTGAGTTTCAACCGAAGTGAGTCGATTCTCAACACTTTGGATACGTCCCTCTACAGAAGTGAGGCGAGTGTAAAGAGTGGCAAAACCAGAGTTCATGTGGGTGCGCAAGCCATCAAATTGCTCGGTAAGGAAAGTCATGAGGGCTTCGTTGTTTGGTGGAGCAACTTGAGGTTGAGGTTCGAAGCCGCAACTTGAGGAGGATGCTCGACACGAGTCCACTCTCCATCAATGAAATGAAATTTGTACCGGAGAAGTGTGTGCTCATCGATGGGATCCTTGAGAGGTTCCGGAAAGCCAATAGAGCAATCAATCCCCAACTTTGAGAACAAGTAACTCAAATCGGTGCCATAAGTGAAGGAGGTGACAAGATCCGAGTTGCGGTTTTGGACAAGATACACCATCTCGGCAAACATGATTTGACAGAGATTTGGTCGATGTCCCTCACGAAAGCATCGAATCCAAAAAACGTCCACTTGCCGATTGTAGGAGAATTTTCCACCGGAAGGACGAAACCACCATGAGATGAAGGATGTGATCATGAGCATCAAGGACCGTGACGGAGCCACCAAGAGTATGTCCCAACGAGTTCTCATCCGAAATACCCTCACCGTTAAACCCGAAAACATTGACCAAGGTTTCCAGATCAACCCTAAACTTCTTCCCCATTAGATAAGACTCAATGGCAACCTCTTGATCGGCATTGGAGATACAACGAGCATTGGCATAGAAGAGAAGAACCATGTTACGGTACAAAGTACCAGGTAAGCCCAAAAAGGACATGAAATTCCAACGCCTCAATAAATCAAGATAGCGAAATTGAAATCGTTCGGAATCCAAAAAGTGTATAGAGACAATACGCTCACGAAGGATAGCATGGTATTGAAAGAGCTTGAAGTTGGTATAGGCATCTTTGTTTCGAAGACTCTTTTGGTAGAGTAGAGTGAGGTTGGGACGAGTAGAATCGTCATCGATGTTAGAGCTTCCACCAGCCTCATTAGTTCGTACTCTCTTCCTAGAACTCATATTTGAAATCTGTAAGGAAATCAAGACACAAAAATATATGTATGCGTAAATCAACCAAATTCAATCCAATATGCAATCCGATAATCAAGGTGTTGATAAAAAAACTATAAAATATAGTTTAAAAACATATATAAATATAAAATAAATTTTTGGTAAAAAGAATTTCGAAAAACATATTTAAAAAATATACAGTATAATTTTATATTCGAATAAAAAATTTAGATTTTGAAGATTTTTTGCAAAAACTTGAAAAACCATACTATATGTATATGTTTTATACAAAAAGTAATTAAAAACAACCAATAAAATTAAACAAAAATGTAAAATAAAAGATAAAGGGTTTATACCTTGATATAGGATAATAGATGAATGAGGGAAGATTAATGCACCAAATTGCTTGCAAAGCTCTAGCCTTGATGTGTAGATTGAAAACCCTAAAAAATTTAGGTTTTGATGTGAAAAATCAAGGGATTTGAGGAGTTTATATAAGGGGTTTTGGTTAGGATTTGAGAGAAAAAGAGAGTTGGTGTTTTAATTAAAGTTTGATACTCTTTTAATGCTATTTAAAGAAATCTGTGCGGATAAGTTTTGATACTCCACTTGTCGTATCGGAACGGCCGTATCGAAACACTTTCAAGTCGTTTCGGTACGAGACTCGTTTCAATACAGGTTGACCCTATTTTGGAACAACACCACGAACCCGTATCGAAATGTGAAGAGCCCATTTCGATATGATCCAGTACTGGATTCAACTTAGATCGATCCCGTATCGAAACAGATGTACCTGTTTCGATACACCCTTGCAAAAAATGCATTTTGGGCAGTTTCATGTCCAAATAGCCAACTTAGATCGAGCCTAAATGCATGTAAATGATATATGAGTATGTTATATGAACTAAAACTGATGCATACTTCCCCTAGCAACAAGCATAGATGCATTAAGAAGCAAAATCACATAAGCATGATCATCATTCAAAATTCAAGCAAATTTTGGCCATTTGGGACTTAAAAGGGTCAAGGAAGGCTGGTTAAACCTAACTCTCCTAAGGGTCCAAAAACGTTCTTTATCTAAAGTTTTGGTAAATATGTCCGCTAATTGGTTCAAGGTATCAACATATTCTAGAACTACATCATTTTTCAAGACATGATCTCTAATGAAATGATGTCTATTTTTTATATGTTTGGTTCTAGAGTGTTGGATGGGATTCTTAGTGAGACAAATGACACTAGTGTTGTCACACTTAAGGGGTATGATATCTACTTGAACACCATAGTCTAAGAGTTTTTGCTTCATCCAAAGAACTTGAGCACAACAACTCCATAAGGATATGTACTCTGCTTCGGTGGTAGATAAGGCTACGTTATTTTGTTTCTTAGGGAACCAAGATACGAGCATACTACCTAAGAATTGACATGTTCCGGAGGCACTTTTTCTATCTATCTTACATCCCCATAATCCACATCGGAGAAGGCATGAAGGTCAAAGGAAGAGTCTCTAGGATACCAAAGACCTAAACAAGGTGTATCTCTAAGGTATCTAAAGATTCTCTTAATGGCAACTAAGTGTGATTCTCTAGGACTAGCTTGAAACCTAGCAGACAAGCAAACACTAAACATGATATCAGGTCTACTTGCGGTAAGGTAAAGTAAAGATCCAATCATAGAACGATAAAGCTTAGAGTCAACACATTTATCTCCTTCATCCTTGTCAAGCTTAATTGATGGGCTCATAGGAGTGGCTTGAGGCTTCACATTCTCTAAAACAAACTTCTTGAGCATATCCTTGATGTATTTGGCTTGATTAATGAAGGTGTCATCTTTCATTTGCTTGATTTGGAGCCCCAAGAAAAAAGAGAGCTCTCCCATCATGCTCATCTCAAACTCACCTTACATTAGCTTAGAAAATTCTTGACAATAAAATTCATTAGTAGAACCAAAAATAATATCATCAATATATATTTGAACTACTAAGATGTCATTGCCATATCTATTAATGAAAAGTGTAGTATCCACCTTGCCTTTTTCAAAACCTTTTTTAATTAAAAAGTTTGAAAGTCTTTCATACCAAGCTCTAGGAGCTTGTTTCAAACCGTAGAAAGCTTTTGTTAGTTTAAAAACATGGTTTGGAAAGTTTGGATCTTCAAAACCGGGTGGTTATTCAACATACACTTCTTCATTTATAAAACCATTTAGAAAAGTACTTTTTACATCCATTTGAAAAAGCTTTAAATCATAATAGCATGCAAATTCAAGAAGCATCCTAATAGCTTCTATTCTAGCTACGGGTGTATATGTTTCATCAAAATCAATTCCCTCTTCTTGAGTGTAACCTTGAGCAACAAGCCTAGCCTTGTTTCTCACTATGTTACCACTCTCGTCTAGTTTGTTTATAAATACCTACTTAGTTCCTATAGTAGATTGATTACTAGACCTATCAACTAATGTCCATACTTTACTTCTCTCAAATTGATTAAGTTCCTCTTGCATAGCCAATATCCAAAAATCATCTTTTAATGCTTCTTTGATATTTTTAGGCTATATGCATGAGATAAATGCAATATAATTCATAAGTTTGAGAGGGGATCTAGTAGTTACCCCCATTGAATGGATCACCCAAGATTTCACCACCTTTGGCATAGTTGAACTCCCTTGGGTATGTCACCTCCTTTTCCTCAAGAGCCAAGTCCTTCAAAGCTTCAAGAGGTGGATCTTGTGCTTCCTCTTCTTTAGTTGGAATCTCATCCACGTTTGATGTTTGTCCTCCATCAATGGCTTCAATGATCCCTACATCATCATCATCACAAGATTCCTTCCTCAGAAGGAGGTTATCATCAAAAACGAAATGTATAGACTCTTCAAAAATCAAAGTTCTTTTATTAAATACTCGGTAGGCTTTAGAGTTTAGGGAATAACCCAAAAATATTGCTTCATCACTTTTAACATCAAATTTACCTAAGTTGTCTCTTCCATTGTTTAAAACAAAACATTTACAACCAAAAGGGTGGAAATAGCTAATGTTAGGCTTTTTGGATTTTAAAATCTCATAAGGTGTTTTCTTTAAAATAGGCCTAATCATTACTCTATTAATAATATAACAAGCTGTATTAGTGGCTTCCGCCCAAAAATACTTAGGTAGGTTATTTTCACAAAGCATTATCCTAGCCATCTCTTCTAAAGTTCTATTTTCCCTCTCAACTACCCCATTTTGTTGAGGAGTGCGAGGAGCCGAAAAATTATGGCTAATACCATTTTCATTACAAAAATCTTCAAAACCCATATTTTGAAATTCGGTTCCATGATCACTTCTAATATGTGAAATTTTAAGATCAAGATCATTTTGGGTAATTTTTGTAAATGTAATAAAATTTTATAAAGCCTCATCCTTAGTACTTAAGAACAAAACCCAAATGTATATAGAAAAGTCATCTACCAATACAAATACATATGACTTACCACCCAAGCTCATAATTCTAATAGGCCCAAATAAATCTATGTGGATTAATTGTAACACCCTACTAGTCGAAACATCATTAATGAGTTTAAATAAGGTTCTCTTTTGTTTACCCTTAGCACAAACATCACATATTTTATCTAATGTAAATTTTAGCTTGGGTAAACCTCTAACTAGATTTTGGGAAACTAATTTTTCTAAAAAACTTATGCTAGGATACCCTAGTTTCCTATGCCACAACCATGCATCATTCTCATCGTGTGCAACTAAACATGCATGGGATGAATGTATGTCATCTAAATGCACCATATAAATATTTCCTATACGATGACCAATAAGCATTATTTTATTTGTTTTAATGTTCACAATTTTACACCCATTTTTATCAAAATGAACATTAAACCCTTTATCACAAAGTTGAATAATGCTCAAAAGATTATGTTTTAGACCATTGACATATAAAACATTCTCAATGAATGTAGATGAGAGATTACCAATGGAGCCTATCCCTTCAATGTGGCCGTTGAAGTTGTCACCAAATGTCACACATCTTCCACTTTTTGGTTTAAGCTCTAAGAATCTACTCGTCTCCGGTCATGTGTCTCAAACAACCACTATCAAGGTAACACGTGTTCTTACTTGAAGCTTTCACCTTGAAGCATTGCTCCTCCTACAAACAAAGAGATTAAGCTTTGATTTTTGGTGCCCAAAATGATTTAGGTCCATGAGAGTTAGCTCCCAAAAGCTTTGTGTGAAACCGATATTTTAATTTTGATATAACTAAAGAACCTAAGGACTAAATTGAAAATGTAAAAACGAATTTTTAAGTCCTCAAACCTCTCTATATGTTTTAAACTATATGCCTAAGTTAAAAACTGAATTTATCAAATATTTTCTAAGTGTTCTTAAAGCCAAAACAGGGATTTTCGAGTCACCGTTTCAAAACGGCCTTAGGCGTTTCGAAACAGTTTTGAATGTAACACCCGGGTTTGGGGACCGGAAGAAAATAATATTTAAATAATGGTTCGGGTTTCGGTTTTACAATTTAAAATAATAAAATACTATTTTGGGCCCGGGTTTTCAAACAAATAAATTATGTTGGGCATGTTTTGGTTTTAAAGCCCAATTCCATGAAATTGGAATAAACTTAAATGGCTATCTTCATTAATGGCAAAAGGGTAAATAATGGACTTCTAATTTAAATCCCCCACCTTTTTATTAAAATATCCCTTTTGTCATCTTCTTCACCCATTCATTTTCATTCCAACGACATTAGAGAGCTCTTCTCTCCTTTACATTATTCCATCACCTAGCATCTTCATCTTTAGAGCTTTTTGAAAGGTAATTACATTTTCGACTTGCTCTCATCTTTCCTCTACTTGGAAGTACAAATAGATTTCATTTTCATCAATGTTTTAGAAATTGGGTTTTTGAAAGTTTAGGTTAAAGGATGGAGCTTTATGGGTTTTTACTAAAGCTTTTGATTTATAATGGTTAGATATGATGTTTGTGAATCAAATAGTCCAACATATATGATTTTTAGAGTATTTTAAATGAATTCCCGAATTTGGGTATAAATGGGGTTTTTGGAGGGTTTTGGGTGAGTTTTGGGGGTTGTTTTAGGTGGAAATTGATAGCCCAATGGTAGTACTATGGTTAGGGGTTGATTTGGGATTGTTTGTGGGTGCTATGGATGTTGGAAACATGGTTTTCTGGACATGGTTTAGGGGCTGCCCGAAATTGCTAAAAATGGGATTTGTTCATGGTTTGCAACATGATAAATTGCATTTGAATTGTATTCCGGGTTGGTATTTTGATGTTGGGCTGATTTGGAATTGTTTGAAATGTGTTTGAGGTTGTTTAGAAGCGGGAATTTGTGTTGGGGAAGCTTCGGGAAGAAATCCGGAAATTTGAGGGAGGTTGCTTGCTTGGCTTGGAGCTTGGAAGCTTAGGTGATTGGTTAAATAT
The DNA here is from genome assembly GCA_030270665.1 of Hibiscus trionum. NCBI lineage: Eukaryota > Viridiplantae > Streptophyta > Magnoliopsida > Malvales > Malvaceae > Hibiscus > Hibiscus trionum. The sequence goes on from BSYR01000046.1 coordinate 2,361,010, forward strand.
TTTTAAAATGGTTTCGAGTATTTGGTTCAAGCATGTGAACCTAGGATGGGCTTGGTAAACCCACCTAGAGTTGGGATTAGAGTGGTAGCCTAATCCCAAGTTTTGATTAGAGACTTTGGTTGCACTTTTTAATGGTTGTATATGTCTCGTGTTAAATTGTGATGGTGTTGATTATGTATATGTTGTATACATGTATGTGGAGGCATGGCTTAATGCATTGTTACATGCATGTTGATGATAAATGTGATAGAGATATACATATGTATGAAATATGATGTGATATTTGTGTTATTGAGATGCATGTAGTGTTGACATGTGTAATGATGTTATGAAGTGATTGTATGATCCGAGGATCAGGTGAGTACATGCTAGGCATGGAAATGTGGTTCGTGCATGACGGTGAGTCATGATGAGTACGTGCTAAGCACGGAAGTTGTTATGGATTGATATTGTGATAGATTAATGAAATGTGTAGTATTGGCACTAGTATGCTTGGGTACAAATGATCGATCATTAGGATGTCTAGTGTGCACACGTGAGTCAAAATGCGCGCGTGGTCTTGATGATGGTAGTCATCAAGATGGAGTACGGGTTCGCCCGGAAATCTTCATATATATTAGTCGGTGATGAGTGGAATCCCATCGACGGGCGTGAGGATGAGTGGAATCCCCTCCGCGTGAAATGAGGCGTGAGGATGAGTGGAATCCCCTCCGCGTGAACGGTGATGAGTGTAATCCCACCGTCAGGTAATGGTTGAGTTGTTGGATGTGAGTTCCAACGGTTATCCGCGTATTCGAGTCATAGCTAGGTGCCAATACAGATTGTAGTTTATGTTGCCAATATGTGGTTAATTGTGAGCCAATGTGATTTGGGATGTGTTGCTAACATGGTTTAATATATGTGATTTCATATGTTGTGGAATTAAACATGTTGAGCATGACATGATATTGAATATATGTTCATGCATCATCTATATTTATGGCTCGCGTGGATCGGAGGTAAGATCATGCATTTTATCTTGGTTGTAGCTCGTGCTTGGACCCTGCATTGTCGAAGGTTTGTTTTATGAGCTTACCCTCACTAAGCTTTTATGCTTACGCTCTCTATTGTTCGACAATGCAGATCAATGGCTTGTGGGTGGCAAGGGCAAGGAAAGGCCTTCAAGTGTTGCTTATGGTTAGCTCAAGTATGATGTTTAAATTTAAAAATTGTAATAGTAAAGCAATGGGTTAGGTGTCGTGGTATGATGCTTTTGGAATATATTGTTGTTGTTGTTGTTGTTTAGGAGCATGTTAGACTCCTCACATGTGTTTGTTAATTTGGCTTTTGGGATGTATGCCTTGCTTGAAATCATGTTAGTATTTACTATCTAGAATTGCCTAAGTGTTGGATATGTTAAAGCTTAATATCTATAATGACATGTATGGTTGTGTGGCAATGTGATGTTGTGCCTTGGTGTTAAGTCTTGTTATGATGATGCTCAAGCATGCTTGTATGTTGGTTGCCTTTAAAATTGTTGTTAGTGTGTTGTTAGAGGTTTTGGTGGGGTTTAGGGGCACCCTTGTGCCTTAAACCAGCAAAAACCAGTCTGCAGACAGGGGGCGTTTCGGAACGGGCCACCCTGTTTCGAAACGGTTCCTTTGCATTTGGCCTGCCGTTTCGAAACGGATGGGGGTCGTTTCGGAACATTTTTGCTACTGGAATTTTGAGAAATTGACGAGATAAAGGCGTTCCGAAACGGTCAAATATCGTTGACCACGAGAAGTTGACCGTTAGGGTCGTTTCGATACGGGTCACTCCCGTTTCGAAACGGTCACCCTATGGTTGACCCTGGCCTGTTGACTAAGTCAAGGCGTTTCGGAACACCCTAAGGGCGTTTCGAAACGGCCTGCTGTAAAGGACTAAAATGAGCTGTTTAATGTTTTGGTTGGTCGGAGTATGTTACATTGTTTGTATTTTCCGCTGTTGTGCTTCACATAGGTTTAATTATGCCTATAGAAAAGATAAAAATAAAAAAGAAATTTTTAGGGTCGTTAACCGAGGGGAAACCTTAACGGGTTTCGCTTCAGTTTTCCCCGTGTGGCCCACTCGGATCGGTCATCCGACCAGACCGGGACGATGACCGATCCGAGGGTGTTACATTGAAACTGTGAGTCCTTGTTTCGGAACGGGTATCGAAACGATTTCAACACTGCCAACCCGTGTTTTGAAACAGGTTTCGAAACGGCTTAAGAACATTGAGACACCGTATCGAAACGACATCCGGTGTTTCGAAACGGTAGTCAATCTGATTTGAAAATTATGACTGTTGAATGTTTTTAACTAATTTTAAACAAATCGTTAAGGCGTATTGAAACGATCTCATCCCGTTTCGATACGGTACTTGACAGTGGTAAAATGTTTCGAAATAGGTTTCGAAACGGCTCTTAGCGTATCGAAATACTTCTAACCGTTTCGATACAGGCTCTTTAATGCACCCCAACGACTCTTTCTATTTTGGTCTGTTTCGAAACAGGGTCAGGCGTTTCGAAACTGTTGGTTGTAGACTGCATTTATGGAGGCAAGATAACATCTCCAACAGCTCTATTGATGTGTGCAACAACGACAACGGCTAGAATTCAATGAGAAGGTATAAAAAGGACCTCTAAAAGCTTCAGCAAAAACTATTGATCCTAAAGCAAACATCCAAACATCAAATCCAAGCATTTGTGCCTAAATCCCATTATTGTCTTGTAACCCCAATTGTATTTTTCATTCTTATCATTTCAATTGGGTTGAGTGCTTGTAATTGGGCTATATTATGTATTGAGAGATACTTGTTTTAGCCAACAACTTCTTTGTTTCAATTATGTGAGGATTGGGTCAAATTTTGGGTAGAAAATTTGACCGAAAATTGTAAGGGTTACCTCCTTAGCCTAGAAAAGGGGAAGAGCAATTAGTGGAATTGTTGCAAATCCTTAGTGAAGCTAAGGTAGTGGATGTAGAGTTCATTTGGAACTTGAACCACTCTAAAATTCCTTGTCTACCATTTTTATTTGTAAATTCCACCACCAAGAACTTTAAAAATCCAATTCACCCCCTCTTGGTTTATTTTGATCATTCAATCCACTCAACAATTGGTATCAGAGCCTATCTCTTTGAGGATTAACAACCAGAAGAGGAGTTCCTATGAAGAGTGTGATCATCCAAAAATCAAGAGATGGCATCTACCTCCGGTTCGAGCATGTATGAGTCTCAATCCACTACAAAACCGTCTTTCTTCAATGGTGACAACTATCTATTTTAGAAGAATCGGATGCGCCTCTTCATCAAGTCCAACGATTACTTGGTTTGGGATGTCATTGAAGATGGCCCCTACATTCCATTGAAGCAAGATAGTGAAGGGAAGATGGTTTTGAAGAAAAAGATAGAGATGAGTGAAGAAGAGAGGAAGAATATCGAAATAAATGACAAAGCTCTTCACATGCTCTTTTGTTCTTTCGGTCCGGACATCTACTCCAAAGTCTCATCCATTGAGAGTGCCAAAGAAGTGTGGGGTACTCTTGAGACCACCTATGAGGGAACCAACGATGTCAAGGAAACCAAGATTGGAATTCTCAATCTTAGTTATGAGAATTTCAAGATGGAGCCCGATGAGACGGTGTCCAAGATGTTTGATCGCTTCTCAACCATAATCAATGGGCTTAAAGGATTTGGAGAGACTATACCGGAAGACAAGCTTGTCCGGAAGCTACTTTACTCACTTCCCGAATCTTGGGATGGGAAGAGAACCGCCATCATAGAGGCCAAAAATTTGAAGACTCAAAAGCTTGATGAGCTAGTGGGTTCTCTCCTTACTCATGAGATTATGAAGCAAGGAAGGGAAGAAGAGAAGAAGAAGGAAGAGAAAAGAGTAGAGAAGCTAGAGGTGGAAAAGAAGAAGAAGAAGAGAATAACTCTCAAAGCTTCATTACTTGAAAAGAGCTCTTCTAGTGAGGAGGATGAGCTAGAAGAATTGGCTATGTTAGCCAAAAGATTCTCACGCTTCATGAGGTCCAACCGAGGAAGGAAAATTCAAAGAAAGATGGACTTCAAAGGTAAAAACAAAGAAGAAGTGAGGGATCAAATCATTTGCTTCGAGTGCAATAAACCCGGCCACATTCATTCGGAGTTCCCTCAACTCAAGAAGAAGGGCTTTGAGAAGAAGAAGCTCAAATCCAAGCTTGCTACTTGGAGCGATGAGGAGTCATCGGAGGATGACGAACAAGAAGTGGCCAACCTTTGCCTCATGGCACTTGAGGAGGATTCCTCCATGGTAACCTCTAACTCATCATCTTTTGATTTTACATATGATGAATTAAATGATACATATGATGAGTTACAGGAGGTCTATGATGAATTAGTTGAGAAATACAAGGAGTCGGTCAATAGGAATAAGAAAATTATTTCGGAATTAAATGATAAAAATGACTCACTTTCTCAAGCTAATTTAAAATTTGAGAAAAAGATTTTAGGGTTGAAAGATGAACTAAAATTCTTTCAAGATGAAAATGTTGACCTTAATAATCTTCTTTCTCAATGTAATAGTGAACACCAAAAGGTGTTAGATGAGCTTAACAAGCTCAAAGAGTCCTTTAAAAATGTTGGTAGTGTGAAGCATGAAATAGGTGAATCTTCTAAAACAAACCAACCTAAGAAAAGGACCAATAACTACAAACAAGGTAGCCTTCCTAGACATAGTAGAACTAAAAGGATTAGAAGTGTATGGGTTCCTAAGAAACTTGTAAAATCTAATAATATTGTTGCTATGTCACCTTGGATTCCTAAGGGAACCAAGTTAATGGGAGCTAACACTCGTGGACCCAAAATGATTTGGGTACCAAAAATAAAAGCTTAATATCTTTGTTTGTAGGGGGAGCATTGCTACAAGGCCAAAGCACAAAGTCAAAACTCATGGTACCTTGATAGTGGATGCTCGAGGCATATGACCGGAGACAAGAGTAGATTCATGGATCTAAAGCCAAAAAGTGGAGTAGTGGTGACATTTGGTGACAACTCCAAAGGCCACATTAAAGGTATTGGCTCCATAGGTAATCACTCTACTATTCTTATTGAAAATGTCTTGTATGTCGATGGTCTTAAACATAACTTGTTGAGCATAAGTCAATTGTGTGATAAAGGATTTAATGTTTTATTTGATAAAAATGGGTGCAAAATTGTTGACATTAAATCTAATAATATTATGCTCATAGGTCATCGCATAGGTAACATTTACATGGTGCATCTAGATGACATACATACATCTCATGCATGTTTAGTAGCTCAAAATGAAAATGATGCATGGTTGTGGCATAGGAAACTAGGACATGCTAGCATTAGTGTTTTAGAAAAACTAGTTTCCCTTGATCTAGTTAGAGGTTTACCCAAGATTAAGTTCTCAAACGATAAAATTTGTGATGCATGCTCTAAGGGTAAACAACATAAGTCATCCTTTAAATCAATTAATGATGTTTCTACAAGTAGGTGTTTACAACTTATCCATATGGATTTATTTGGGCCAATTAGGACTATGAGCTTGGGTGATAAATCTTATGCATTTGTTCTTGTAGATGATTTTTCTAGATTTACTTGGGTTCTATTTTTAAGTACTAAAGATGAGGCTTTAGAAAAATTCATCACATTTTCAAAACTAACCCAAAATGATCTTGAACTTAGAATTTCTCATATTAGAAGTGATCATGGAACCGAGTTTCAAAATTTAGGGTTTGAAGATTTTCTAAATGAAAATGGTATTAGCCACAATTTTTCGACTCCTCGAACTCCTCAACAAAATAGGGTAGTTGAGAGGAAAAATAGAACTTTACAAGAAATGGCTAGAACCATGCTTTGTGAAAACAATTTACATAAATATTTTTGGGCAGAAGCCACAAACACCGCTTGCTGCATTGTGAACCGAGTAATGATTAGGCCAATTTTAAAGAAAACTTCTTATGAAATTTTGAAATCTAAAAAGCCTAACATTAGCTATTTTCATCCATTTGGTTGCAAGTGTTTTGTATTAAATAATGGAAAAGACAACTTAGGTAAATTTGATGCAAAAAGTGATGAAGCTGTTTTCATAGGATATTCTTTAACCTCTAAAGCCTATCGTGTATTTAACAAGAGAACTTTAGTAGTAGAAGAATATATACATGTTGTATTCGATGATAACCTCCTTCCAAGGAAGAATTCTTGTGATGATGATGATGTAGAAATCATAAATGTCTTTGATGGGGGACAAACTTCAAAGGAGGATGAGATTCCAACAAAAGAAGAGGACACACAAGATCCACCTCTTGAAGCCTTGAAGGACTTGGCTCTTGAGGAAAAGGAAGTGAGCTACCCAAGGGAGTTCAACTATGTCAAAGATGGTGAAATCTTGGGTGATCCATCCAAGGGGGTAACCACTCGATCTTCTCTTAGATTAATCAATCATGTTGCATTTATCTCATGCATAGAGCCTAAGAATATAAAAGAAGCATTGAAAGATGATTTTTGGATTATGGCTATGCAAGAAGAGTTAAATCAATTTGAGAGAAGTAACGTTTGGACATTAGTTGATAGGCCTAGTAATCAATCTACCATAGGAAATAAATGGGTCTTTAGGAACAAACTAGATGAGAGTGGTAACATTGTGAGAAATAAAACTAGACTCGTAGCACAAGGTTACACTCAAGAAGAGGGAATAGATTTTGATGAAACCTATGCACCCGTAGCTAGAATGGAAGCCATTAGGATGTTGCTTGCATATGCATGTTATCATGATTTCAAGCTTTTTCAAATGGATGTTAAAAGCGCGTTTTTAAATGGATTTATAAATGAGGAAGTGTATGTGGAACAACCACCAGGTTTTGAATACTCAAAATTTCCAAATCATGTTTTCAAACTCACTAAAGCTCTTTATGGTTTAAAACAAGCTCCTAGAGCTTGGTATGAAAGACTTTCAAACTTTTTAATTGAAAAAGGTTTTGAAAAAGGCAAGGTGGACACTACACTTTTTATAAAAAGGTATAAAAATGACATCTTAGTAGTACAAATTTATGTTGATGATATTATTTTTGGTTCTACTAACGAATGTCATTGCAAAGAGTTTGCTAAGCTAATGCAAGGTGAATTCGAGATGAGCATGATGGGGGAGCTTTCATTCTTTTTGGGACTCCAAATCAAGCAAAGGAAGGATGGCACTTTCATCAATCAAGCAAAATACATAAAGGATATGCTCAAGAAGTTTGGCTTGGAGAATGCAAAGCCTCAAGCCACACCTATGAGCTCATCTACAAAGCTTGACAAAGATGAAGGAGGTAAGTATGTTGACTCTAAACTTTACCGTTCTATGATTGGATCATTGCTTTACCTTACCGCAAGTAGACCGAATATCTTGTTTAGTGTTTGCTTGTGTGCTAGGTTTCAAGCTAGTCCTAGAGAGTCTCACCTTATAGCCGTTAAGAGAATCTTTAGGTACCTTAGAGATACTCATTGTTTAGGTCTTTGGTACCCTAGAGACTCCACCTTCAACCTTCATGCTTATTCGGATGCGGATTATGGGGGATGTAAAATCGATAGGAAGAGTACTTCGGGAACTTGTCAATTCCTAGGTAGTATGCCCATATCTTGGTTCTCTAAGAAACAAAATAGTGTAGCCTTATCTACCACCGAAGCCGAGTACATATCCTTAGGGAGTTGTTGTGCTCAAGTCCTTTGGAGGAAGCAACAACTCTTAGATTATGGTATTAAAGTTGAAACCATACCCCTTAAGTTTGATAACACTAGTGTCATATGTTTGACAAAAAATCCCATCCAACACTCTAGAACCAAACATATAGAAATAAGGCATCATTTCATTAGTGTAGAACTATTGTTTTGATATAATAATTGAAAAATGTTTTGGACCAATTTGAAAAGAATTTAAAACTTGGTTTTAAGTCCAAAACACTTGAATTTATGTTTGAGGGATCTTAAAAGGTTTTTGGCAATGTTTTTCATGCTTTTATATAGCCAAACTTAAGTTTTAAAGCTACCCGTACCGATACGGTCCAACCCGTATCAATACCTTTTTGCCCTAGTTTGGTCACTGCCAAAACCTGTATCGAAACAGGCTTGGCCGTTTCGATACGGATCGGGATTGTTTCGATACGCCTGGTAAGCGTACCGATCCCCTTTCCAACAACCCCAACGGCTATTTCCCAACGATCATTTAAAAGTGAAACCGTACCGATACACCCTCAAGCGTATCGATACGCCTAGGCTGGCAAGAGCCCAACGGCTAGTTTCTGATGAAGGTCGTACCGATATGGGTCCAAGCGTATCGATACGGAAGGCTGCAGAACAACATTAATAAAGGGAAATAAAGTCCTCAACGGCTCCAAATCATCCCCAACGGCTAGTAACGGCTATAAACTCATCAAGGAGTATAAAAGGGACCTCCAAGAATCAAGTAAAGGCTAATGCTCATATTGTCAAACATCAAATGATCAAGAATTGTCTTAGAGCTTAAATTGTCATTTATTGTATAGACAAACACTAGTGAGCCAAAATTGTCAAATTTGCTCAAGTGTTTTAGGTTTTGGGTGAGTACTTAATTGTGCAAACAAACACCTATTAGAGGGTTTTAAGTTTGCTTTCATTGTCTCTTTGTAAGAGAGGATTTCAATCAAGGCTTTGGGTAGAAAGCTTGATTGTGTGTAAGGGTTACCTCCTAAGCCTAGAAAAGGGGAAGAGCAATTAGTGGAATTGTTTGGAAATCCTTAGTGGGGAGCTAAGGTAGTGGATGTAGACCTTGGTTAGAAGGTTGAACCACTATAAATCATTGTGTCTATCTTTATTTTAGCTTCCACAACCCTTCCACCCAAAAATCCACCTCTCCACCACTTGGTGAGCAAGAACGGTTGAACGAATCGAGCCCCACACATCTCAACAATTGGTATCAGAGCTTGGCTCAATCGATGGGGATTCACATCCTATTGAGAAGATCCGGCAAGCTCGATCATTATTTCATCAACCGGCTCAAATGGCACAATCTATCGACAAACCGCCTTTCTTTGACGGAACCCACTATGCCCATTAGAAGACAAAGATGAAGTTCTTCATCAAATCTAGAGATTACAAGCTATGGGATATAGTTGAAGATGGTCCGTTCGTACCTCAAAGAAGCAAATCAGAGTGGAGTGCCGACGATCGCAAGAAGATGGAGCTCAATTGCAAAACCTTGCACATCTTGTTTTGTGCTTTTGGCCCAACCATCTATGAGAAGATGTCTTCTTGTGAGAGTGCCAAGGAGGTATGGGACAAGCTTGAATTCACATACGAGGGGACCGATGAAGTCAAGGAGACCAAGATTGGGCTCCTAACCTTAGAGTATGAGAACTTCAAAATGGATCCGGAAGAGAACATCGAGAAGATGTTTGATAGGTTTTCCACTATCACCAATGGTCTCAAAGGCTATGGAGAAGCCATCCCGGAGGAAAAGCTTGTTCGAAAGCTCATCTACTCACTTCCCGAGTCTTGGGACTCAAAGAGGACCGCCATCATCGAAGCAAAAAATTTGAAGACTTTGAAGCTTGATGAACTCATGGGGTCACTCCTTACTCATCAAATCATGAAGAAGAACAAAGAGGATGAGAAGAAGAGGGAAGAAATTAGAGCTATGGGAGAGAAGAAAATTAAAGGGCTTGGCATCAATGCAAGTGTCATGGCTCTCAAGTCCTCCACTTGCCATCATGTTTATTCAAGTGAAGAGGAGGATGAAGATGAAGAGATAGTTCATCTCTTCAAGAAGTGTGCCCCGTTCATGAAGAAAGCTTTGAGGAAGCTTGAACGAGAATCCAAGAAAAAGGAGAGGGTAAGCACTTCAAGCCATAAGAATAAGGCACATGTGGCTACTTGGAGTGATGAGGACTCCGCCGACGATGAACAAGCCAACCTTTGCCTTATGGCCATCGAAGAAGATTCAAGGGTAACTTCTAATTCATCTACTTCATGTTCTTATTCTTTTGATGAATTACAAGATGCCTATGATGATTTGGTTTTAGACTTTAAAAATCACATTTTGAAAAACAATAAAGTGATTTCAAAGTTGAAAATTCAAAATGATTTGATTTCTAAAACCAAACTTGAACTTGAAGCAAAACTCAAGGAGTTTGAACTAAAATGTTTTGATTTACAAAAATTTCTTCAAAAAAGTTCAAGAAGAAAAGGATTTGATTTCCAATGAGCTTGAAAAGAAAAACAATTTTGGAAAATCAAATTTTTATGTTAGACAATCTAGTGCCCCTAGATTTGTAAAAGGAAAATGTTTTAGAAGTGTTTGGGTCCCAAAAGGACTAACCACTTCAATTAAAAATGATGACATTAAAAAATGGATTCCTAAGGGGACTAAAATTTGTGCTACTAACGTTTATGGATCCAAAGCAATTTGGATACCAAAAGTTACTTGATTGTCTTTTGCTAGGTGTGATGGAGATGTTCAACAAGTCAAACATTGAGGGGGAGCTCCATGCACACAAGGATGAACACTTGAAGAAGGAAGGCTTCACATCCTACCTTGAGTTCAAGTGTTGGTAAAAATCTAGTTGTTTTTGCATTTATTTGTTTTATTTTTTTATTTTATTCAACTAGATGATCATAAATGTTGGACAAACATTTTATTGATGCTTTGAGTAAGGGGGAGCCATTTTAAAACCAAATTCTTATTTTTGTCAATTTTTACCTCCATTGTTATTTTTGAACTTAATGTTTTAAATTCTTTTTGATATAACAAAAAGGGGGAGAAATGGTTTGAAAAATTGCATTTTCAAATGAATAAGGGGGAGCTTTATTTGATTTCATATCTTAAATCTCTTATTCACATTTTTAAAGTTAAAGGAGGAGAATCCCAAACAATATTTCAAGTGAGTTTTATTATATCAAAAAGGAGGAGATTGTAGAACTAGTGTTTTGATATAATAATTGAAAAATGTTTTGGACCAATTTGAAAAGAATTTAAAACTTGGTTTTAAGTCCAAACAACTTGAATTTATGTTTGAGAGATCTTAAAAGGTTTTTGGCAATGTTTTTCATGCTTTTATATAGCCAAACTTAAGTTTTCAAGCTACCCGTACCGATACGGTCCAACCCGTATCGATACCTTTTTGCCCCAGTTTGGTCACTGCCAAAACCCGTATCGAAACAGGCTTGGCCGTTTCGATACAGATCGGGATCGTTTTGATACGCCTGGTAAGTGTACCGATCCCCTTTCCAACAACCCCAACGGTCATTTAAAAGTGAAACCGTACCGATACGCCCTCAAGCGTATCGATACGCCTAGGCTGGCAAGAGCCCAACGGCTAGTTTCTGATGAAGGTCGTACCGATACAAGTCTAAGCAAGCATCAACAATCTTGTGCAAGGATTTTCATCCATTCATCCAAAATCCCAATTTAAGGTATATTTTCATCTTTTCTTTTTCCTTAAATTTATATTCGAATCTTAGGTTAGAAAATTTTAATTTTGTATAGTTTATGTGTTTTGATACTTGGGTTTTTCAAAACTTGTAATTTTTTTTCAAAATCTTCAATTTCTTGATTTGAATATATAAGTTTTCATTCGTATTTTCTTTATTTTTTTTATTGTTTTCCTCTTAAAAAGTTTTTGTTTTGTTTTATTTTAAAACTTGTTTTAAACCTAAGTGGGATTTACCATTGGATTGAATTAAGATCTTCATGCATACACTTCAAATTTGTTTTTAAATTGTTTGCTTTATGTTTTTAGGATGTCTACGGAGAACGTTACCAAAAAGCGTAAGACGAGTCAAACAAGTGATTCGAGTATTCGTCCTAATCTCTCACAGCTGTTTATCAAAAGTCTTCGGACTCCAGAGATGAGGGAGCGTTTCAATTATGTCAAGGAGTTTGAAGTTCGTCGTGAGCGTGTTGTTGATCTCTCGTTTCTTGACTCCGAGCGCTTTCTCTTTCGTTACCTCCCTTGTTTAAGAGAATGGGGATTCCTTGGTCTCTTGAGCATCCCGGATATTTGTTACAAGCACATGGTTCTTCTCTTTTACTCAAATGCCCAATTTATTAATAGTGAAGACAACTCCGAAGTTGTTGGCCTTGCGTCTTCTATCTTGGGAAAGAAGATTGTCATTGACATCCCTTACCTAGAGACTACTTTTGGGCTTAAGAACGAAGGAATCGAGAATGAGAGTCACTTTGGTTCTCACACCGGTTCGGTGCTTACCTTGGATGCTCACGATAGGTTCCTCCACTTGATAGTCTCGTGGTTTCTTCGCCCCTCCGGAGGTAAATTTTCTCACGTTCGTCAAGTAGACTATTTTTGGCTTGAATGTTTTCGTCGTGGTGAGCGCCCTAATCTTGTTAAGATCATGTTTGCCGAGATAGCGAATAATGTTAAGCTTCGTGACACCGATGCACTAAAATCTTTCACTTATGGGATTGTTTTAAGTTACATCTTTGGAAAGCTTAATCTTGATTGCACCTATTACTCACCGGAACCCCGCAAGCAAAAACTTGGTGAATCTTCTCTCCGTAGGTCCGGTTTTCATTACATCAATGGGCAATGGGAACATGTTGATAGGGAAGCACCTCCTCCTCAAGTTGAACCTCAACCACAAGCTTCAGTCGCAAACAATGAAGCTCTCACGGCTTTCCTTACCGAACGGTTCAACTCTGTGGACACTAACATGTCTAGAGGGTTTGGTGCTATCAATACCCGCCTTGCAATCCGTGGAGGATCGTCTCCTTGCAAATGAGAATCGCCTCACATCCCTTGAGAATCAACAAGCAGCTATGGACATGTCCTTCTCCACCTTTTATGGTCAATGGATGAATTTTCGTCGCGCTCAAGCAAAGGATGATGATGATTCCGTGGATGATGATGGTGACGACGACAAGGCTTAGGATTCTCATGTCATCTCATATTAGCTATGCATATTAGGATTAAGTTTGCATCTTTATTTCCTTTATGCTTTATGAACCTATGCTTTAATTTTATTTGGGATTATGCTTTGAACTTATCGTTTAAGATTTATGTTTTGGATATTTGAAGTTTATGAATTTAATATTATGTTGCTTATTGCTTATTGATTATTGCTTTTAACCCTATCTCTTCTCTTTGAGCCTTATTTATTATTTTTGATCTAACAAAAAGGGGGAGAAGTAATCTAAGAGCAAAAATTCTGTTTTTTTAAGTGTTTTTAAGTTTTAAACCTTGAATTTAAATCTTATTTTTTTTAAACTTAAAAAAACCCATCTTAAATTGAGGGGAGTTAGAATGTATTCAAAATTTTCAACTCTTAAAAATTCTAACTTTGGTTTTGTTATATCAAAAAGGGGGTGGTTGTGAAACCGATATTTTAATTTTGATATAACTAAAGAACCTAAGGACTAAATTGAAAATGTAAAAATGAATTTTTAAGTCCCCAAACCTCTCTATATGTTTTAAACAATATGCCTAAGTTAAAAACTGAATTTATCAAATATTTTCTAAGTGTTCTTAAAGCCAAAACAGTGATTTTCAAGTCACCGTTTCGAAACGTCCTTAGGCGTTTCGAAACAGTTTTGAAACTGTGAGTCCTTGTTTCGGAACGGGTATCTAAACGATTTCAACACTGCCAACCCGTATTTCGAAACAGGTTTCGAAATGGCTTAAGAACATTGAGACACCGTATCGAAACGACATCCAGTGTTTCGAAACGGTAGTCAATCTGATTTGAAAATTATGACCGTTGAATGTTTTTAACTAATTTTAAACAAATCGTTAAGGCGTATTGAAACGATCTCATCCCGTTTTGATACGGTACTTGACAGTGGAAAAATGTTTTGAAACGGGTTTCGAAACAGCTCTTAGCGTATCGAAATACTTCTAACCGTTTCGACACGGGCTCTTTAATGCACCCCAACGGCTCTTTCTATTTTGGTCTGTTTTGAAACAGGGTCGGGTGTTTCGAAACGGTTGGTTGCATACTGGATTTATGGAGGCAAGATAACATCTCCAACAGCTCTATTGATGTGTGCAACAACCACAACGGCCAGAATTCAATGAGAAGGTGTAAAAGGGACCTCTAAAAGCTTCAGCAACAACTATTGATCCTAAAGCAAACATCCAAACATCAAATCCAAGCATTTATGCCTAAATCCCATTATTGTCTTGTAACCCCAATTGTATTTTTCATTCTTATCATTTCAATTGGGTTGAGTGCTTGTAATTGGGCTATATTGTGTATTGAGAGATACTTGTTTTAGCCAACAACTTCTTTGTTTCAATTGTGTGAGGATTGGGTCAAATTTTGGGTAGAAAATTTGACCGAAAATTGTAAGGGTTACCTCCTTAGCCTAGAAAAGGGGAAGAGCAATTAGTGGAATTGTTGCAAATCCTTAGTGAAGCTAAGGTAGTGGATGTAGAGTTCATTTGGAACTTGAACCACTCTAAAATTCCTTGTCTACCATTTTTATTTGCAAATTCCACCACCAAGAACTTTAAAAATCCAATTCACCCCCCCTCTTGGTTTATTTCGATCATTCGATCCACTCAACACTTTGTCCCCTTAAGAATCCAATAAGCAATTGCATTTACATCATTAGAAACAATGAGTTCCTTAGGAATCCATACACTCCTAATTCTTTCAACTTTAGATTGCTTTTGAAAATCTCTTTGTTTGGGGTTAAATGATTTTCTCTTAACATATTAGGTTTTTGAAGAATTCCCCTTTTCAAAAGCATGTTTCCCAATAGTAAGAGATTTTTTTAGATTATCCACTTCCTTTGTGTGATAATCTTAGAAATAAGAAAGAAGTTTTTCTTGTTCTATATTTTTCTTTTTAAGTTCATTAGTGAGATTTACCAAGTATAAAACCTTCTTTTCCAATTCAGAATTTGTTTTAGAAAAAGATTCATTTTGAAGTTTTAAATCGGAAATAATTTTCTTATTTTTCAAAATGGACTCTTTATATTTTTCAACCAATTCATTGTAAACTTCTTGAAACTCATCATATGCATCATATAATTCATCATAAGTAAGAGATGATGAGTTAGAGTTTACCATAGATTCCTTCTCAAGGGCCATGAAGCAAAGGTTGGCCACTTCATGCTTCTTATCCTCAGATGATGACTCCTCATCACTCCAAGTTGCTACTTGAGCCTTGAGCTTCTTCTTCTTCTCAAAGCTCTTCTTCTTTAGTTGAGGGCAATCGATGCGAATGTGACCCGACTTCTTGCACTCATAGCAAATAAGTTGGTCTTTTTCTTCTTCTTTGTTTTTGTTCTTGAAGTTTTTTGTTCTTGAAATTTTTCTACCACGGTTAGACTTCATGAACCTTGAGAATCGTTTGGCTATCATAGCCAATTCTTCAAATTCATCTTCCTCACTAGAAGTGCTCTCCTCTTGTGGTAGAAATGCTTTGAGAGCAACTCCTTGCCTTTTCTTCTCTACCTCTTGCTTGACTACTCTTCTTTCTTCTTTTCTCTTCTTTTGTTCTCTCCCTTGCTTCATGATCTCATGTGTGAGGCGAGAACCAACTAGTTCATCAAGCTTTAGTGTCTTCAAATTCTTTGCTTCGATGATGGCGGTTCTCTTTCCATCCTATGATTCGGGAAGAGCGTGTAGTAGCTTCCGGACTAACTTATCTTCGGAGATGATCTCTCTGAAGCCCTTCAACCCATTGATGATGATGAAGAAGCGACCAAACATCTTTGTTACGGTCTCATCGGCCTCCATCTTGAAGTTCTCGTAACTAAGATCGAGGATCCCAATCTTCATCTCCTTCACATCGTGTGTTCCTTCATATGTGGTTTCAAGAGTGTCTCACACTTCTTTTGCACTTGTGATTGAGGATACTTTGGAGTAGATGTCCGATCCGAGAGCACAAAATAGCATGTGCAAGGCTTTGTCAATCACTTGCAATTTCTTTCATTAATCTTCACTCATCTCCACAATCTTCTTTGGAACAAGCTTTCCTTCTTCATCTCTTTCATGTGAATGGTTGGTTCATCTTCTACTGCATCTCATACGAGGTAATCACTTGATTTGATGAAGAGACGTATTCAATTCTTCCAATAGGGATAGTTATCCCCATTGAAGAAGGGTGGTTTGGTGGTAGATTGAGACTCGTACATGCTTGGCCTGGAGGTAGATGTCATAGCTTGACATGGAAATTGATCAACACTCTTCTAAGATCTCCTCTTGTGGTTGTGAAGCCTTCAAAGAGGTAGGCTCTAATACCAATTGTTGAGTGGAAAGAATTAACCGATATGGCCAAGAGGAGGTGAATTGGCACTTTTAAAAATGAAGGGAGCAAAAGGAACAATTAAAAATGAAGAACAAGGCACATATAGTGGTTCAAGCTTCTAACCAAGCTCTACATCCACTAACTTAGCTCCCACTAAGGATTTTCAACAAACTCTCCACTAATTTGTTCTTCCCCTTTTTCTAGGCTAAGGAGGAAACCTTTACAAATTCAATCTTTCTACCCAAAGATTGAATGGCAAGACTCTCAATTACAAAGAACAAAAGGCAATTTGAAATGTATCTCTCACAAGACTAATATATTGCCAATTACAAACCAACACTCCCCAAACTTGAAAGAAATATGAACAATTGAGAATTTTACAAGTTGGGTACACAATTTGACTCTAATAGGCTCAAGGGTTTAGAATAAGTGCTTTGATGTTGCTTGAAGGCTCAACAGTTGTTGCAGGTGCTTTGGAGACTTGTTTTTATACATTCTCATTGATTTCTAGCCGTTTGGGTGGTTGAGATCATCAATAGAGTCGTTCTTCCCTCCATGAATATTGTTTTGCAACTACCCGTATCGGAACACGAGGCCTTGTATCGAAACGAACACCAAAAAAAGAAAAAGTCGTTGTGTGTAAAAAGGGCCCGTATCGAAACGGCTATAGGCCATATCGAAATAGTTTTAAACTGTAAAATGTAAAAGAAGGTCGTATTGAAACGACTAAGGGCTGTATCGAAACTTTTTGAAACTGTAAATTGGTGTTTCGAAATAGCCTAAGGGTGTATCGAAACACTTGACCAAATTTTCAAAATTATGTTTCTGACAAGTAACAACTAGTTCATTTAATGCTCGATTTTGAAAATACTTAACTCCTGTATCGAAACGGGTATGAGCCGTTTCGAAACAACACTTAAAAATCAAAAGCCCAAATAAAGGTTGTATCGAAACGTGCAAGCCCGTTTCGAAACCCTTGTCTCGAAACAGAATAGTTCGTATCAAAACGCACGTTTCCAATGGCAAAACGTATCGAAACACTCTGGGGGTGTTTCGAAACGCCTGAGAAATTTTGTATATTTTAGCTTTGAAACACTTGGAAAAGTTTATAGAGTTTAAGTTTTGACTTCAAAACATTTTAAGTATAAATTTTACTTGTCAAATGTATGTATTTTGATTACTTAAAAATTTATTTACTTTACAGTTTAGTCCTTAGATTATTTGTTATATCAAAATTAAATATTGGTTTTACAGTTTGATTTATGTTTTAGAGATGAATGTAAGTTATGTTTCCATTCAAAGGTTGAAACATAGCTTTCATTTTTTGTTGTTGTTGTTTGGAATTGGGATCAACTGGACTTTGTTTACCAATTTAACTGAAACTTTTTTTAATCTAGAGGTGATTTGCAAGACTGCTTGAGGGTGATCATCTCCTTGGTTGGGTGAAACCTTTTAGGATTCATCGACCGCCGTTAACGGCGACTGACGGTGGTCAATGTAGTGACCAGTTGCAGCAAGCAGTGGGGTAAATCTGAGTTGACTTAAATAGATTGAAAGAAAGTGAAATAAGAAGAAAATAGAAAAAATAAAGGCTTTTTTAAATTTTCCTTAGGCTTTTATAAGGATCTAAAACTACGTCGTTTTGGTGACTTTATTAGGACTCAAAAATACGTCGTTTTGGTGAGTCATCAGACCGTATGCCATGTCATCATGTCGTTTGCGATTGAACGGTTGAGTGACAAAAAAGACGCAATATTTAAATTGAGTGAGTAAATTGAAAATTTTTAAAGTTTAGTGACCAATATAAGAGTGGGAGTAAAGCTGAGTTATGAAATTTGTAATTTACCCTTAATAATAAACAGGTAATTTAGTTAAACATTTAGTTGGTCAAAATTTATGAAAATTTATCTCCATCCCCGTCAATATTTTTTTAGATTATTCAAACAAAATTAGTAAAAAGATGTTTAATTATATTTAAAAAAGCATACTTTGTATGAAGGTTGATTAAGTGCCTTGGTTGTTGGTATACACCGACTTACAATAGAGTCTGATAATCTTGAGGTGGTTCGATTAGTTAATAATGTTGTCGGAAATGGTATGGTTTCAACACTAGTGTGCCACATTGATTTGCTTATCCAACGTCAATAGGAGATCCAGATTGTGCACATTCGACATGAAGGTAGCGAGAAGTGGTGATTTACTCTGCCACAAGTTCCTTTCATCGTCGGATGAGATCCTCACAATCTTGCATGAGGATTGTGTTGTCCGGTTGTAATTTTATGTACTCCTGCATGGAGATCAATACGTTTCGTCGTGGTCTTTTCTTGTAATTTGACTCTATAATTATTATCACGTGTATTCTTTTCCTTTGATTAAGATTAAAGATTTTTAACAAGGCATGTAATAATAATTCCTTCTCTATAAAAAGAAACATACTTTGTAAAATTAAAATATTCTATTATGATAGTATAAAATAAATTTTAAACCATATAACAAGTGAGTGATAAGCAACTACTAGTCATTCTTGTGAGTTAATGTGTTAGGTTACGTAAGCAATATTAATGACTGGAACTCTACTTTTATGAATATGAATGGTTATGAGTCAAGTTTTTGGTCGAATTGAATTTGACTCGATTATTATACCCCTCCACTGTGCTTAATCCAGTTTGAGTAAGATTTTTGACTGATCTGAATTTTGGGATTCTACCTCTGACCTGACATAAATATACAATATTTTTATTTTTATTTTTATTCGGCAAAGATAAGGAGGAGCTAACGGATAAAATAAAAGAGATTTTATGACAATTATCTCTAAATATATAGAGGAGAAATAGTACTATCTCATACTGAGTAAAAAATTTCACCTTAAATCCGACCTAACCCGATCTTATCTTTCACAGAACTTGATCCAAGCCCAAATTTTAAAAAATATCAACTTTATAAGATCGATTGGGTCGAAACACATCAGGTTCAAATAATTTGACCATCTTAGTTGTGGATCGAGTAAATCGTTGACTTTTTTATTTCAAATGTTATTATTTTATCATTAAATAATTTTTTTGATAAATTTTAATTCTAATCCTAAACCTACTTAAAGGGGAAGGGAAGATTTTGAACAAAAAAAAGGAAGGGAAGATGAGACTATAAGGGAAGAAATGAGCTGCTTTTAGTGGATCCAAAACTCATGATTTAAAAGAATATTATATGAGATAACAAAGATAAATAAATTGACCAACCTACTAAATGTGTGAAGAAACTCCCTTAAAAACCTTTAAATATTATTAAAATTATTTAAGGTTTTTAATTTGAAAACTTTAAATATTATTAAGGAAAATAAAATAAAATAAAAACTCCCTTAAAGAAACCTCGAACGACATTGAAAAATACGGAGTACTGATTTTTTTTCAAACTCACTAGACCTCTCTACTTGTCTTTTTCATAACATCAACATCAAATCAAATCAAGACATTATTTCGTGAAAACTAATAAAAAATTGAAACGTTGAATCTGATGTTTTATTTTTTTATTAATCAAGTGAAAATGCCAGAAGATTCTGACCTATAAATTATTTTTGGACTCTTCCTATTTCCTAATCACCACTTCTTAATTCTTCAAGGTCACTATCATTAATTAACCAATTTTACAAAATGGTCCAAATTACTTAAATAATTCAATAATCCTAAAATATTGTAAAACTATTAAAAGTTTTAATCTCATCATTAAACTTAAATAATTCAATAATCCTAAAATATTGTAAAATTACACACTTTCGTTAATTTTTTGATAACGTCTATTTACCGGTGAACGGAGAAAATTCTCCAAAAATTTATACGATGAAAAACCTCATCGGCACGAGAGAAACAACATACTAAGAATTGAGCTCCATACAACGACATAGGAGAGAGATCGACGAAAGAAGGTTTTTGGCTGAGTTATGGACTTTTTAGTACTTTTCGGCAAGATGAAGGTCGAATTCATACTCAAGGGGTCGAAACGAAGTGACTGGTGAAATTTGGGACTGGACGATCATCATCTATGATTGTTTGAGGTTTAATAGTGACAAAACGTTAAATGTCTAAAATTTAGTGACAAAAAACGTTCAATGTCTAAACTTCAGTGAGTAAATTGAATGTTTTGAAACTTCAGTGAACAAAATAGGTTTAAGAGTAAAGTTTGGTGATGATTTACGTAATTTTTCCTATAAAGGCCATTTTAGTTTAAAATAAAACGTTGAAGATTAAATTACTTTAAAGAAGGAATATAAGCTAAAATGACTATTCAGTCAAACATTGAGTATTTTTTGTATTATGCTTATAAAAAGTGAGTTAATTGCCCACACATTCTCAAACCACAACCCTTATTTTTAACTGGTCCCATTTTTTTAATATTTCAATTTTACCTTTAAATTATAACTTTTATTCTAAAATAATCCCTAAATCTTTAAAGATTCTAATTTCATCCCAAATTACACTATCCGTCCTTTGTTTGTACTGTACATAGTCGTTGGCTTTATCCAGAAAAGCTGAACTTTCGTCTTGAACCATTGGATCACATCGTCTTTTGAGTTACTTTTAGTTGGGTTGATAGTCTCATATGGATCCGGGAGGAATAAGGGTGTGTATTCGATCATGTTTAATTAATTTTTTTTGAATTAGTTAAGTTGACGAATTTTATTTTATAATTTGAATTTAATTCGTATTTTTTTGAATCGAGTTATTCGAGTTTTTGTTTGAATTTAATTGTAAAAATTTATAATATTATTATACTAATTGATTTTAATTTAAACGACTTTCTATAACCAGGTCCGTTTCTGAGATTTTAGTGGCCCATGGGTGAACTTAAAAAATAGGCCCCTAATTAAGGGTGAGCGTTCGATCAAGTTAAATTGAGTAAAAAAATTCAAGTTATGCGAGTTTACGAGTCCTTACGACTCGAACTTAAAAATTTATCTTCTAAATACTAAAATTTTGAGTTATAGAAATTTTATTTTACAACTCAAACTTTATTTGAAATTTTTTTCGAGTCAAGACGAATCGAGTCGAAAAAATCAGTTTTTTCGAGTCGAGTGGAGTTTTGCTCACCCTTTCCCCTAATACCGATTATTGGAAAAAAAAAATTGAAATTAGACCCTTAGTAACAAGTGATATATAAAAAAATGAGTTGAAAAAAAATGAATTTTAAGAGTATTCTTGTAATAACAAATATAGGGAAAATGGAACCCTAATAACAAGTATTGAAAAATTAAATTTAAGAGTATGCATGTAATAACAAATATTAAGGAAAATAGACCATAAATAACAAGTATTGAAAAAATTAGACTCGTAATAACAAGTATCGGAAAAAATAAAAATTTAAGAGTAGGGACCTAATAACAAATATTAGAAAAGATAGGCGCCTAGTAACAAGTATTGAATAATAGACCTCATAATAACAAGTATTGAAAAATTTGTACCCTAATAACAAGTATTGAAATAACAATAAATAATAAAAAATGGGCCCCTAATTACAAGTATTCGAAAAAATGAGCTTATAATAACAAGTATTGAAAAAAATTATACCCCTAATAAAAAATATCAGAAAAAAATAAATTTTAAGAATAGAACTCTAATAACAATTATTAAAAAAATTAAATTTTAAATAATAAATATTAAAAAAAAATTAACCCCTAACTATAAATATTCGAAAAAATGGGCCCTGGGAAGGGTAGGGGCCCTGGGCGGGCGCCCCTACAGCCCATGCTCAGGGACGGCCCTGTCTATAACTAGAGCTGTATCGGAGGGGAGCAGCATGAGCTCACGCTTAATACCATCATCTTCTACCTTTACAACTTTAGTAATTTATCAAGTGACAATCTTGTAAGCAAGGGTGAGCAAAACTTGACTCATTTTGACTCAACTTGATATTTCATAAACTTGACTCGTCTCGAAAAAATTTCAAATAAAGTTTGAGTTGTAAATTGAAAATTCAAATAACTTATAATTTTTAGTAATTAGTGGATTGATTTTTAAGTTTAAGTCAAGCCCCTCAATTTTTTTCTAGTATATATTTACTGATATAAAAAATGAAAAAAATATATGTCGCATATGAAAAAATATGAAAAAATATATATGCATATCTTATATGATTAGAGAAAGTCGTTAAAATTAGAATCAAATTGTACTATAACATGATAAATAATTACAATTAAATTTGTATAGAAACTCGAAAACTCGGCTCGAATTGAAAAAAATCAAATAAAATTTAAGTTGTAAAATATGACACGTTAACTCGAATAACTCAAAATTTTTTAACTCAGCTCGATCAATCGCTCACCCCTACTTATAAGTTAATGGCTAACTTTTATTATTTTTAATGATCTAAACATAACACACCCAATAATTTAATGATTAATAAGATTATTTACCCTTTATTCTAAAATATAAATAGAATCCAAAATAAACCATTCAATCTCCTTTGTTACATAAATCATTGATGTAGTGACCAATAATTTCCGTCGCTAAATCTTTGTTGATATCGAATTTTATTTTCAAATCTTGAATAATCTCTTCCGCCCGACTCTTGGCAAAAAGGATCTCCCAATTGAAATTAAATTATTAATAAATAATAAAATATATTATGGAAAATACTTTGATGCACAAGCTGTGTAAACTTTAGTTTACACGAGCCCTTTAATTTTAGGGTTTAGGGTTTTATGTTAGGGTTTAGGGGTTTAGTATGTAGGGTATATAATTTAAGGTTTATTGTTAGAATTTAGAGTTTAGGGTTTAGTGCTTAGGGTTTAGGGCTTACGTTGCTAGGGGTTTAGTATATAGGGTTTTATTTTGATGCACAAGCTGTGTAATTTTTTTTTACACAATCCTTTTATAAAATTTAAAATTTAAATCACAAACCCTAGCAACTTAAAACCTAAACCCTAAGCCCTAAAGCCTAAACTCTAAATTCTAACCATAAACCTTAAATTATATACCCTACATACTAAACCCCTAAACCCTAACCTAAAATCTTAAACCCTAAACCCTAAAATTAAAGGGCATGTATAAACTAAAGTTTACACAAGCTTGTGCATCAAAGTATTTTCCATACATTATACTCTTAATTCTTTAATCTCTAACCCAAAATTAATCCTAAATCTAATTTTTTAGTACAAGAACATAAAAAGAGACCGAAGAGACCGAAGAGAGACAAATGATTTCTATTCATATATATAACAGTATCTTTCATAATTTTTTAACCCTTTAACAATGCACATAGAGATACTCAAATCCGAATTTTTTAAAATATATATGATCATCTTTCACGCCGAATCTACTCATTGGGAGATGCTAAGGTAAGGTACCTTAGGATACGACTAAAATGCGACCATAAATAAATTTTTATTATTTTGGTAAGAATTTATGTAAGACCGAATAATAATTTAGAAAGAACTGAAATTCTTACTAATCGAATAAAATTTAGGGTAATTGTTCTATACACAAGCGCTTGTGGAAACTTTTTTACACAAGTGTCTTAGTTTTAGGGGTTAGGGACTCCGTTTAGGGTTTAAAATTTAGTGGTATAAGTGCAATAGTTTTGAATTTAGGGATTGTTGATAGAATTTTGGGTTTAGGGTTAAAATTTAGGGTTTATAGGTTAAACCCTAAATCCCTACCCATATTACCCTAAAACTAAACACTAACCCTAAACCCTAAATTCTAACCATGAATCCTAATTCTAAACATGAACCCTAAATTCTAAACCTTTACACTAAAACCCCTAAACTTTAAACCCTAAACTCTAACCCTAAACCCTATAATTGAGGCGCTTGTGGAAACAAAACACTTCCACCGCCAGTGTATAGGATATTAATCCTAAAATTTATGTAAACTATACAAATTCTTTTTAGAGTAAAAATTTGTATAAAACCACCTATTTTAACAGGTATCTCTGCTCATTGGATTCTACTGCGACAAGAAGAGTGAGTGAGGTGAAACACGGGTTTTAGATATTTGTTGTGACAGAAATAAAGTGCAAGGCAATACGTGCAAACTAAGGAGAGGTAGAAGAGGAGGCAGGTGGCACCCTACCAAAAGGCAAATTGCCTGTTTTTCATTTTGGCTTTTTCTCTTTGCTTTTTCATGCTCTCCTGTTGATGAGATCACCTCCCCTTCTTCTATAATAAAATGAATAAAATAAACAAAGCCTCATCACCCCCAATAACCAACACCACTTTTTTATTTGATTCCAAAGCTGATGACAGTCTGTTATGGCTTTCTCTGCATCTCATGATCCTTGAAACTCTTTATCAGCTGCTTTCCTGCTCCTCTTTCCTGCCATATCTGCCTTTGCTTTACTTCCCTAGGTAAAGTTTGCCACTTTGGTTTGTTTTCCATCTCTCTCTTCTAGTACATAAACAAAAAAAAGTTTGGTTTTTTGTTCATGGGGTTTGGAAAACTGTGATCTGGTACTCTTCAGATGCTGCATCTGGCACTGGTTTTAATTGTTTTTTTCGACCCATGATCTGGGTTTGCTTTGTTTAACTTTCAGGGTACTTGGTTAAGTGTCACTGTTGAGTGGATTTGGGGTTTTTTTTGTTTTCTGGGGAAAAAATGAGTGGAGCTGTGCTTGTAGCTGTTGCAGCAGCTATTGGTAACTTATTGCAAGGATGGGATAATGCTACCATTGCAGGTAAATTCGTTGCTTTCATGAATTGTTTATGTAGATTTAGTTCGAGTTCAACATCGAAAAATTTGGTCTTTGGGGCTAAACATGATGGCTTTCATATGTCAAAGATCTATGGTAAATTTGAGTTTGTAATTGAATTGATGGGGTTTTTCTTTACTTAATGATGCTATATAGTCTTATTTCCTACTTGGATGTAAAGGGTGTTTTGCCATCTCTTTAGATTTGATTAATTAGTATCATCTTTGGTTTTGTGAACTGCTATATATATAGTTCGGCATTGAAAATTCAGTCTTTTGGACTAAAATGATAGCTTTCTAATGTCGAAGATCTATGGTAATTTCGAGTTTTCTACTTAAATCTAAAGGGTGTTTTGCCATCTCTTTAGATTGATTAATTGGCTATCATCTTTGGTTTCATGAACTGCTACACATACGTTGTTCAACATCGAAAATTCAGTCTTTTGGACTAATTAGATCTATGGATTTTGAATTGATGGTCTAATTAGATTGATGGAGGTTTTCCTTAATGATTAAGATGTATTTTGCTCTCTTTTGATTGATTCATTTTTTACCCTCGTTGGTATCGTGAACTGCTATATATATTATGAAGTTCAACACCGAAAATTCAGTCTTATGGACTAAGATGATAGCTTTTATATGTCAAAGATCCATGGTAAATTCGAGTTGATGAATAATTGGATCGATGGGGTTTTTCTTCCATTAATGATTACATATATTGTTCTTCTTTATTTCTATGTAAAGGGTGCTTTGCGATCTCTTTAGATTGATTAATTAGTTATGCTGTGTTTCACACTGCAGGTGCTGTTCTATACATAAAGAGAGAGTTTAAATTGGAAAGCGAACCAACTATTGAAGGTCTGATTGTAGCCATGTCTCTTATCGGAGCCACATGCATCACTACATGCTCAGGAGGAATATCGGACTGGCTAGGCCGCCGCCCAATGCTAATAATCTCATCCGTTCTTTATTGTCTTAGTGGTCTTGTAATGTTATGGTCTCCTAATGTTTATTTCTTGCTTTTGGGAAGACTTTTGGATGGCTTTGGGGTTGGTTTAGCAGTAACTCTGGTCCCAGTTTACATATCCGAGACTGCACCACCCGAAATAAGGGGATTGTTGAATACCCTTCCACAGTTTACTGGTTCTATTGGAATGTTTTTGTCATATTGCATGGTTTTTGGAATGTCGTTAACGGACTTACCGAATTGGAGAATGATGCTTGGAGTTCTTTCTATTCCATCTCTTATATATTTTGCATTAACTGTTTTCTTCTTGCCCGAGTCACCAAGATGGCTGGTAAGTAAAGGACGAATGGGAGAGGCGAAAAAAGTTTTGCAGAGATTACGTGGCAGGGAAGATGTTGCTGGTTAGTTGTCTGTAGTCGCTCTTTTCTCAGTAACTGATGCATGATGTAATTTTGAGACTGTTTTTTCTTTTTTTACTGGAGATTTAAATTGCAATTACTTCTCACCGTGGGATGCGATATGATGAATAATGATGTATCTTGCGAATGATACTGATATTATTTGAAATGAACAGGTGAGATGGCATTGCTAGTTGAGGGACTTGGTGTTGGAGGTGAAACATCGATAGAGGAGTACATAATTGGTCCGGCCAATGAGGACATCGAAGACCAAGATATATCTGCCGATAAAGATCAAATCAAGTTATATGGACCCGAACAAGGTCTTTCCTGGGTGGCCAGACCTGTCACAGGACAGAGTACTCTAGGTGCTGTGTCTCGGCATGGAAGCCTAGCTTCTCAGAGTGCTCTTGGCCTTGTGGATCCTCTTGTTACCCTCTTTGGAAGTGTCCATGAGAAGGTTCCGGAAACAGGAAGTATGCGCAGCGCACTTTTTCCGCACTTTGGTAGCATGTTCAGCGTTGGAGGTAATCAAGCTAGAAACGAAGAGTGGGATGACGATATTGTTCCCAGAGAGGGCGAGGACTACCAATCCGATGGTGGCAATGGTGATTCCGATGACAATTTGCATAGTCCTTTGATCTCGCGGCAAACAACCAGTTTGGACAAGGACATAGTTCCAGCTGCCCATGGAACTCTTACAAGCCTAAGACATGGTAGCCTAATGCAATCAACTACCGGAGAACAAGTTGGTAGCATGGGTATCGGTGGTGGTTGGCAGATTGCATGGCAATTGTCTGAAAAAGAAGGTCCGGATGGGAAAAGGCAAGGGGGATTTAAAAGAATTTATTTGCATCAACAGGGTACACCCGGATCGATGCGTGGATCACTAGTTTCTCTTCCCGGTGCTGAAGTCCCTGCAGACAATGAGTACGTGCAAGCTTCTGCTTTGGTGAGTGAGCCAGCTCTTTATTCCTCTGAGCTTATGAAGCAGCATCCAGTTGGAGCGGCTATGGTTCATCCAGCTGAAACTGTAAAGGGACCAAGTTGGAAGGATCTCTTTGAACCTGGAGTCAAGCATGCTTTAGCAGTAGGGATCGGAATTCAGTTACTTCAGCAGGTAATGTAGAGAACCTAACCATAATTATCCCTATTTCTTCAAACAATACAGTCTGAGATTGTAGATGGTTGCTATGTATAGTAACCGTGTACACGGGATAATACTATTGCAAAACTGTTTTCCAGCTTTGCCTTATTTGCTTATTGAGGATCGTTCTTTATTCCTTCCTTTTCAAACTGCAGTTTTCCGGTATAAATGGAGTGCTATACTACACTCCCCAAATTCTTGAGCAGGCAGGAGTCGGAGTTCTTCTTTCAAACTTGGGCATCAGTTCATCTTCTGCATCTCTGCTTATCAGTGGTATTACGACCTTGTTGATGCTTCCGAGTATTGCAGTTGCTATGCGGCTTATGGATGTAGCTGGCAGAAGGTATGTTTTGTACCTTTTTCGGGTTTGTTTGCACTGACAAGTCTCACCTGAAAACATGATATCATTTGGCATGCAGAATTTAAAATTTTTGTTAATTACAAGTGTCTATTTGATAGGGTAGAACGGAAGTGGTTAGTTTCGTAACTGCCACTTCGTGATGTCATTATCCAATGCCATGCCAATATTGCAGAAGTTCGTTTAATTTGAAGTTGTGAAGAAATTCAATACTGACTCTGATTCATAAATTTTCCTTGGTAGTACTTGATCTGTTCTCATTGGTAAATCATTGTTGCAGGAGTTTGCTGCTCACCACAATCCCGGTCCTGATAATATCTCTTGTCGTTTTAGTCATCGGAAGCGTTGTGGAAATGGGGAATGTTGTGCACGCCGCGATCTCGACCGTTAGTGTCGTGCTATACTTCTGTTTCTTCGTCATGGGATTCGGGCCGATCCCAAACATACTCTGTGCCGAGATCTTCCCGACACGGGTTCGCGGCATATGCATCGCTATATGCGCCCTTACATTCTGGATTTGCGACATCATTGTCACGTATTCACTCCCAGTGCTGCTCAAATCGATAGGTTTAGCCGGTGTCTTCGGGATGTACGCTGTCGTGTGTGTTATATCGTGGGTGTTTGTGTTCTTAAAAGTGCCTGAAACCAAAGGCATGCCCCTTGAAGTCATTACAGAGTTCTTCTCCGTTGGTGCAAAGCAAGCTGCAGCTGCCAAGAACAACTGAGTTTGGTTAAGTATTTGATGGATATTTTGAAAGTTTTGACGACTGATGTTAAATTTATCTTCTTTTTTTACATTTTTATTGGCCAGTAGGCAGTTTGATTTATGTAGAAAAAGATTTTTTTATTTTTAAAATATTTAAATTAGAAAAAATATTCGTGTACAACACCGTCTCTAAAATTGAACATACCTGTATCCGACATTCACATCTGCGAACATCGGTCACCCTCAAAAATGGTCAGTCTTAAAAGTTAATGTACCTAACATAAGCAAATTTGTAAAACCACCACGTCCACCACTGGCCGCTACCACTCATCGACCAGAATCTCCACAACCATACATAATTAAATTGATTCAACATAGAATTCACTAACATCATATGTAATCTTAATAATCAGAAGCAAGATGTCCCCACTGCATTCATGATAAGAGTGGTATCAAACAAGTTCAAAAGACCTGCTAGGCTTGAGTTCTCATATGCATAATAATAATCAAACTTAAAGTGAGAATCAGCCAGCTAAGCTCAATGTTGAAAAAAACTGAGCACACAATTCTTTCATGTTAACAATCAAAAAATGAATTTCTAATAGCTACTGCTCTGTGTTGATCGCTTTTGACCTTCTATGGTATTCTGAAATTAAATATATCCGTCCCAGGAAGGGTTTAGATTTCGTAATAACGGAGTCAACGATCGACAAGATGGCTATACCAAGTCAAAAATGAAGTGTGCATGGCTTACTTCAGTCGAATATCCTCTCCCCTGTTGAGAATAGCAAGAATATGAAAGAACTAAATACGCAGAGCAATCCGGGAATGAAAAAGACTGCTCTCCAGCTTTCTGGACTAGAAAGATCTGAATATTCAGCTTGAGCAGCTTCGAGAAGCTTTCCGGTCATATCGACCCCAATGATCCCAGCTAGAGTACCGGCTGTGTTAGAGACGCCCATTACAATTCCTGCGTATTTGGGTGCAATATCCATATGATTCACTGCAAACCCAGCCCTACCAAGTGCCAAGAAACCGAGAGCCACGGAAGAACAGAAAACGGCTCCACCAGATGTTCTGAAGATCGGAAGTGCCATCAGTGCAAGAGAAGATACTATAAATCCTACAGTGTTCAAGAACTTCCTAGTTTTAGTCACAGACATGATTCTTTTGGTGATCAAGTGGTCTGCAACAACCCCGCCAATATTTGAGAATATGAACATGTTGAAATAGGGCATCATCTTTGCAAAACCCATTTCCTGAAGACTAAGTTGGAGGCCGAGCTCGAAGTATGTGGGAAGCCAGTTCATTAATACATAAAGAGCATAGTGGAATGTGAAATTATTTACCACGATTGCCCAAACTGGTCCGCTGACTAAAATCCTCTTCCACGGGATTTTGGAAGTTCTGAGGTTAGTCGCCGGTCCATTCTCCAATTTTATCTTCTGACCTGCTTTGGTAGGTAACAAAGATTCTCCAAAACTATTGGCAGTAGCTTTCTGATGCTCGGATCGAGGGGGGTCAGTTGCATATTTATACCAGAGGAAAGACCACATGACACCTAATGCCGCTTCTGCAAGAAATACAGATTGGGGACCTCTTAACTTCACCAGGCTCGGAAGGACAAGCATTCCCATGGCTGCACCTAGGTACATTCCGGAAGTAGTAAGTGAAACAGATCTTGACCTCTCATGTGGTGGAACCCACTGTGCTAGGACAGTGTGGATAGAAGGGAAGATGAAGCCTTGTGCCACACCTACAAGTAAGCGAGCAACGACCAAGGTTGTGACTCTATTGGGATCTAGTGGAACCAAGAAACAAGTCGATGACCATAATACGAATGAGAGAAGAAGAACCTTCCTTCCCCCGATCTTTTGAGCCGCCCATCCTCCAGGCACCTGAGAACAAGCATAACCATAATAGAACGTGGAAAGTATTGTGCCTTTGCTTGATTGGTTAATTCCAGCAGCATCAGCTGCAACCGTGTATGCTATGGAGAAGCCCACACGTTCTATGTAACATACACATGTGCTAACAAAGGTTAAAATGACAATTAAGTATCGCTTTGGGAATTTCATCCACTTCATGATTCACATCTACTCTTATATAGGAATCTTTATTCTGTTAACTGTCTTCAAACAAATTGACTATCTAACAGCTTAGACTTTCGATCTCTATTAGCAAGCATTTCATCACAAGACAGCAGTTTCTTCGTCACTGTCTCATACCTTTAATATGTTTGCAAAGCCTGTACGGAAAAGAAAAACATACAAATGTTAAAAATGAAGGAAAAAGTGCCATCAAATTAGCTTGCTAAAGCCAAATGTTAAGCAGACATCACTTAAGAAGGAACCCATGCTTAAATTACTTCATTAGTAAAACTTTAAGTCAAAACCTCTAGTGATTGCTTGCTTCTTAGGAAAGGATGACACGTAAAAGCAGTCCAAGATATCAGATAAAAAAGATATAATGTCAAAAAATGCCCCTAACGTTTGACTAAATAGTCATTTTGGCTCATATTCTTTTTTGAAGCAATTTAACCCTCAACGTTTCATTTTGGGTCAAAATGGGCCCTCTGTGGATGAAAACTGTCAGTCATGGTAAATGGCTTGAAATGATATGATAAACCTACATGGCAATGTCATATAGACAAAGGTGTTGACTTAAAAGAATGTCACATTAGTATATAACATAAATTATTTTTTTCTGCTGACTTGTCATTCTGTCAAGTCATTTCAAGTTGTTTACCGTTAGTGTTAGGGGCCAAAGTAACTATTCAGTCATATCTTAGGGACATTTTTCGCTTTATGCCGATAAAAAAAGATTGTTGAGTTATGACCATGAAATGAGTTTCCCCAGAACATCCCACGAATGGCAAAAGGGATGGAACTGGCATCCAAATTCAGACACAAAATTTACGATCTGCCGTATTTGCAAAAACCAATCATGAAAATGTTGGTTAACAGATTGTTGTAATATGAGCATGAAGTAAACTTTGGCCTCTACCCTTAACTGCATCCAGATGATAACCAACAAGGAATGCAACATTAGAAAATCACAAACTAATAATAGTTAAGTGTTAAAAAAATGGGGGAGGCTAATGTTTAACCACTCACTTCTGTGCTTAAGAATCAAAAGAAGTTCATAAGTAGACACTCATTAACAGACAATACAAATAATAAATTAAAAACAACCAGATCTGATAATATGCTTAGCTAACTCTCTGATGAAAGCATTATCAGAGGTAAAGATGAGATTTTTCACAATTATCTAGCCAAAGGACCAGCATTTGCAATTTCATGACACCATGATATTTCACCATTGAAATGGGGTTGCCATTTTAATGAAGATCTTGTAAAGTGCATCATTTCAATTATGTCAGCCATTTTATATCAAATATCTACCAGATGAATGAACTGATCCCTCCCAGCACTCACAAATTCAAGAACAATTCAGACATCGGTAGAAAAGATACAATGCAATAACAAAATATAATTTCGGATCTCATCATATGAAAGGAGATCAGAGAGCTGGGTTTCAACTGAAAATTACCCACGGGTCGACTAAAGAACACCCAAAAAAGAATCTTTGTAACAAACAATCAAACATTTTGTAAGAAAAAAAATAAGAGGCAAGGAATGGAATTGGGTTGGGAATATCAACAAACAGAAAGATGGCAAAATAAACAAAGAGAAAGATTAGATAAAATGGACCAAATTGAAACAAAAAACGAGAGACCCAGAGTGCAGAAACAGGTAAAAAAACATACCTTGAAAACCTGGGTATCATTGGAAATTCATGGAAGAAGCAAAAAGCACATTTGTGGAAAGAAAACCCCTAATCAGAGATAGAGAGAGATTGAAATTTGGAAGTCAACGTGGTGAAAGGGGTTGTCTGTGGTACTGAAAACTTACTAATTTCTAAACTTCACGTGTTCGTTAGCATCCTCTCGCAGAATGCGATGCTCCTCCTCTCTGACAATTTACCTTCAAGATTTCAAAAATAAAATAAAATAAAATAAAGATAAAATACACCATAGATTGTTTAAGGGTAAATTATAAATATCAACGCTCAACTTTCTTATCATTCTTGTTTTGGTCACTTAAGCTTAAAAGTTTTCAATTTAATCACTAAACTTTCAATTTGTTCCTATTTTGGTCACTCTGTCGTTAAATATTTTACGGTGTTATGACTTGACATCTATCTTTTAAAAATTATGAAATGGACCCAAATCTTTTTTATATTTTGTGAAAAACTCCATTGTTTTGGGTTTCCTTTGATTTCTCAACGAATGAGCATCTTCTTCCAAATCCCGACGTTGGGAGGTGAGGAAGAGATCAGTATATTCTGATTCCAAGTTGATTGAATGGTGGATATTGTAAATCTAAGTAGTTTAGAGTTTTGCGAGTTTTAAAGTGATTTTGGGAAAATCCATTCTAATAGAGTGGTAGGAGACAATGAGATGAGTTTGTTGGTTGTCTTAAGTGGTTAGAGAATAGTTATTTCAATGTCGGCGTGACAAAGGCGTGAAATTGTAAAACTTCCATATTTTGGGGAAGAAAATAAAATAAAAAATAAAGAAAAAGTGTTGACGTGGATGACATGTGCCTGCCATGTCAGCAAAAAGTAGTTCACATTAGCACCAATGCACGTGGCTTCCATATCACACTTCTATTTCTGATTTAACGCCCGAATGACCGAAATAGGGACATATTAGAAGTTCAGTGATTAAGTTAAAAAAAATTTAAACATGAGTGACCAAAATAAGAGTGAGAAGAAAGTTGAGTGATGAAATTTGTAAATTACCCATTATTTAATTATAAGTTCTGTAATAAATATATCACTTTTCTTTTAAAAGTTATAATTTAGCAATTCAATTAAAAAATTTACAAATGAATCACTCTATTGTTAGAATTAAAATATGACATGGTATAATAACGATTTTAGTTTCAAAACTTATACATTCTTTTAATTTGATTTTGATTCAAAAAATAATTCAATAAACTTAATCATTCATATTTAAAAATTTTGACATTTCATCTTCCTAACACACCATCTGACCAACTTGTCGCACTCTGCTAATGTTCATCAGCTCGATAATCGATAGATGTGACAACTTGACAAGTACAATCACTTACCTAATGAACATCTGACAAACTAATGGAATAAACTTAGTATGAACTTCACGTCGCCTACTAGTAGACACAATGACTTCACTAACGAAATTTTTAAATATAAATTGTTAAATTTATTAAAATATTTTGAATTAGGTCCAAATAAATAGATGTATAAGTTTTGAGAACTAAAATTGTTATTATATCAAATCATTATTTCCCGTTCGACAGAAAAGTGATACGCTTTTAGGAAATTTTTAATTAAGTGACTATATAATTCTTACAAGAAAAGTGACCTATTATTGCTAAATTTATATTTAAATGACGTGCGATATATTTTACCTCCAAAGTAATTGGAAACTTGTTCCTAGTTTAACCGGATTAAGATAAAACAAAACCAGATTTTTTTTATAAAAAATCCAATGATATCAAATTTAAATAATTTGAGATATATAAAATATAATACAAAAATAATATTTTTTAATGGAAAAAAATAATATTAAAGTCTCCCCTAATCAAAATATCACGTAGGATTCTTGATTCAAATCTACTAACACTTATATTTAAGCTGTACAAATTAACCCAAAAAAACCTAAAAACATAATTAGCGCCGCTGGGAATCGAACCTAAGACCACCAGCGGATAAGGCATGCGCGTGAACCAACTATGCTAGGCTGATTACCTGATTCAAATCTACTAACATTTATATTAAAGCTGTACAAATTAACCCAAAAAAACATAAAAACACAATTGGTGCCACCAAGATTGGAACCGAGGTAACTAGCATGGAAGGCCAACGTGTAAACCAATTACACTAAGCCAACTATTTGATTTAAATTTTCTAACATTTATATTTAACCTATACAAATTAGAAACAACACATTCGAACGCAATACCTTATTGAATTTTTTTATATATTTAACCACCAAGTTAAACTAGTAAATTGTGCTATTTTTAAATTAAATATATTTAACTAAATTATGTTTAAAATTAAAAAATCAAACTAATTTTTTTACTTTGATTGATAATAACAAAACTAATTAAATATTTATTTATTATTATAAAATTATTATAAATTAATATTTATTTATTATAAAATTAATATTTATTAATAATATAAGAGGAGAGAAATAATCAAAAAATATTAAACTAATAATATTTATTAATATTATATTTAATATAATAAATAAATATTAATTTATAATAATTTTATAATAATAAATAAATATTTAATTAGTTTTGTTATTATCAATCAAAGTAAAAAAATTAGTTTGATTTTTTAATTTTAAACATAATTTAGTTAAATATATTTAATTTAAAAATAGCACAATTTATTAGTTTAACTTGGTGGTTAAATATTTTAAAAAAAATTCAATAAGGTATTGCGTTTGAATGTGTTGTTTCTAATTTGTATAGGTTAAATATAAATGTTAGAAAATTTAAACCAAATAGTTGGCTTAGTGTAATTGGTTTACACGTTGGCCTTCCATGCTAGTTACCTCGGTTCGAATCTTGGTGGCACCAATTATGTTTTAAGGTTTTTTTGGGTTAATTTGTACAGCTTAAATATAAGTGTTAGTAGATTTGAATCAAGAATCCAGCTTAGCATAGTTGGTTCAAGCGCATGATTAGTGCGCTGCTGGTCTTGGGTTCAAATCCCAACGGCACCAAATCTAGTTTTAAGGATTTTTGGGGGGTTTTTTCACCTAATAGTGTAGTGACACGTGTCACAACATGATTGGGTGAATAAAATTAAATAAAAATAATATATAAGAGGAGAGAGAAATGATTAAAAAAATATTAAAAATGCCACGTCAGCAAAACCGTTAATTATTTAACGTCGGGGACCAAAACAGGAGAACTATGTAACAGAAGGGACGAGTTTGCCGAAAAACATAGTTTTGGGACCAAAACAGGAGAACGGTGATAGTTAGGGGACCACCGGTGTAGTTTTCCCAAAAAATAATTGGCCAAATTTATAAAAAGAAGGGTAAAAATGGTAAGCTAATCTTACATTAGCGCGAAAGGCGTTTAGCTCAAAAAATGTAAGGTTATCATTAGTAATATAATTATCGAAACATGTGAACACTATCAAGAATATATTATCTGTTTGGTTCATTTGGTCGGAAGACGAGAATTTAATATCAGATAATATGATGTAAAATTATCTAAATATAAAAAATAATTATGTAATTTTCTAAATCCGACTATGTGACACACCTAAATCTAGGAGGTCACATTAGAGTCGTTGGAGCGACCCGCATTAAAATTTTCAAATAAAACAAGTTGTCAAACTATTTAAAATCATAAATCAAGTTCTGAATTAAAATACAATTTTCAGAAATCATTTAGACAATGAAACATAAACTATGATACAAGTTACTAATACAAGTTTCAGACTCAAATATGAACAAGACGTGACATACATGCCCCCTCCACATGATGAGCATGTCTGGGCTGACGACGCGCCCTGCCGACGACGGAGGCGGCCGAAAACGAGGGAAAACAAAGGGGGAGGGATTTGGTTCTCGTTGAACCTTCAAAACGACCTACACGGTGAACGACAATGTTCCACCACGAGTAATGGCCAAAGACGGAACCAGAACGGGACGACGATTCAGACTGCAGTGGCGGTGCACGCCACGACGCGGTGGTGGTTAGGGAGAGAAGCTTTGGAACTCTCCAGATCTCTCTTTCTCATTTGAAACAGATGTGTGCCTTCAAAATGGGTAAACGAAGAGTCAGATCAAACTTAATAAATTTTAGTATCTCCATTAAGTATCATTTAATATTATACTGGAGTAAAAGTTAACTAGAAGCACCTTTAGCATAGATGGTTAAGGCTTGGCTTACCAAGTGAGGGGTCAAGGATTTGAAACCCTTCAACAACACCTTTTTCCTTTCTTTCTTTAATTAAATTCTTATTATCATAGAATTGACTTTTTTTTTCTTTCCACATGTACAATCAAAGAAGTTGAAACAATTTTAGATATTAAGGTAAATTACGTAAATCATCAGTGAACTTCAGATATAACCATACATAACTAAAAACAAGACCAACGAATACAAAACTAAAAATAGAGCTGCATCCGACGGCGGGGGAGAGAGATCGACGAGAGAGAAACCAAATTTTTTTTGGTTGATTCGTGAACTTTGGAGCACTTATCAACAAAATGGAGGTCGAATTCAAATTTAGAGGGTTGAGATAAAGTGACTGGTGGAATTTCAGACCAAATGGCCACCATCTACAATCGTTTGGGGTTTAAGAGTGACCAAAGTTATTCAATGTCTAAACTTCAATGAATAAATTGAACATTTTAAAACTTCAGTGACCAAAATAGGTTATGAATAAAGATCAATGATGATTTACGTAATTTACCCTAGACATTATTAGTATGCAAATTAATCATTGAAATTTTTTGAATGGTTCTATGAATGATATGGTATTTTTCTAGTTAGAATTTGTTGCGATACTTATATATTATTATTTTTATTAAAAATACTTCATATATTTTTTAAAGTTGGCTTTATATATAATTTGTTTTAAACATAATAAATGATAATTTATCAATTGTTTATTAATGTATTAAGTTAAAATATTATATTATAATAATTTTAAGGGTAAAGTATCAAAATGGTCATTGATAATCAAACTTTCAGATGTTACAAAATGACAATTAAATTTTATGTTTTGTAATAGAATGGTAACTCGACCGTTAATGGGGTAACGTTGCAATTATAAAATTTTGGATGACAACACATTTAGTCTTCTATATTTATAGATTCAATCAATTTAGTCCTAATTAAAAACAATAAATTTAACCCCTTTTCCTCCTAATTAAGAATGATAGGACTAAATTTATTTCTGCAGAAATGAAGGATGAAAAGGAGTTAAATTTATTATTATTTTTAATTAGGACTAAATTGATTGAATCTATAAATATAGAGGACTAAATGTGTTATTATCTAAATTTCCATAATTGCAACGTTACCCCATTAACGCCGAGTTACCATTTTGTTACAAAGCATGGAGTTTAAATGTCGTTTTATAACATTTGTAAGTTTGATTACCATTTTATTTTTTTAACAAAGTTTAGTGACCATTTTAGTACTTTACCCTAATTTTAAACAATTCATACATAATATATTTACTTGGTTTAACCATCAATATCCAACCTGAACCCAATAAGTGATCCTAGTGGAAAAGCGAATGATATTCATCTTAGGAGACTCGAGTTCAATCGCAACATCTGTAAGGTATGTGCACTGTCAAAAGGTTGAAAATATCTATAAATAGATTCACTCATGAGGGGAACAAAAATTATGAGAGGAACAAAGACTTAATTACAAAATCTTGAGAGAGACAAGGTATGTTCCTTACATTGATTTCAAAATTATCAATAACTTAAAGCGTAATTAAACCATTAAAGTTGGGAGGGGCAATTGAGGGACCCTAAACTCTAAATTTTAAATAATAAATTATATTCTCAAGCCTTAAAACCTAACCACAAACCCTAAATGCTAAATGAAAAACTTGTTTTTCACTGCCAATACATAAAATATTTTTCTCATATAAAATAACCTAAATCAAACGCGACCTAAAATTCATAACCCTCAAATACGACCATTCTCATCGTCATTGGCCGCGTTGCCAATGACAGAATGAAGAGGGAATGAAGCGCTCTCCCCTCGTCGAACAACCCACACGCCGTTCGCCGTCCGTCATGCTGTCGTTCGAAAGAACCATTCGGCAATTTTGGCGTTTCGTACGACGTCAGTCGATTTTTGGCGATGGAGTGGTGGGGGAAATTGCTGGTCCGGCGATCGATATGGTGGGTGGCGGCGTGGCAATCGACGGTGGAATCGGCCTAAATCGGGATTTAGGTTTTGGGAGTTAAGGAATTTGGAATTTGGGGGTTGTTTTGTGAAATTTGGAAAACTTAGAGATTTTCTAAAAATGAAGTAATTTTATTTATTTTAAATATAATTTTAGAATTTTTAGGAGATAATACGTGTCCTTTAACGGTGGGAATTAACGGAAAACTTTAAATGAGTCACGAAATGAAACATTATGCACCTATTTTGCCCAAAAATAATTTAGGCACCTTACTAGAAAAAAGTATAATTTAGGCACATATTTGAAAAATTGTTAAGCCTTTAACAATCACAAAATGTACATTCAAAGGTATGTCCATGTCAAATACACATACAGAAAAATTGAACATACTCATCCGATCTCAATCCTGAGCAACACATCAGCAACTGTCATATAATTTTGGTCTATGTTGTTTCAGCAAATCCTGGAACAGACAAAATTGCATGCCATTTCATTTTTTGTTATCACCTGTCATGCTTCCAACATGCTCCAAAAATCCTGCAAAAACAAGAATGCACGCAAGAAAAAGTTTGCGTTCATGTTAAATATCTCATTCTGCAGCTCCTCAACATCTCAACCTGTCATTTTTCCAAATCAAAATTGACATGTTGATCAACGAAGATGTCCTAGGACGCATATTCTCCGGATGGACAAGTATCCTAAGAAAATGTGTGTTCCGAGTCCTTCGAGTCGGTCCGATACCATGTCACGTCGCGATCATCATGGACGGCAACCGAAGGTATGCCAAAAGGAAGAGGCTGGAAGAAGGGACAGGGCACGATGCAGGTGCAATGGCACTCTTGTACTTGCTCGTTTACTGCTACGAGCTCGGGATTAAATACGTGACGGCGTACGCTTTCAGCATCGACAACTTCAAGAGAAACCCGGAGGAAGTTCAGAAGATAATGGATTTGATGATGGAGAGCGTGTTTCTATTAGCGAGGCTATCGAAAGTATGTTCCCTGAGGGTTCATTTCGCCGGTAACCTACAGCTTTTGAGTGCAGATCTTAGGACAGCAGCCAAAAAATTGATGGAAAACACCGCGGGCAACTCTAACTTGGTGTTGACAATCTGCGTCTCCTACACTTGCTCCGACGAGATCTTGCACGCCGTCGAAGAATCGTGCAAAGAAAAAACCGAAACCACGGGACGTGACGACGAGAGTGTTATAAAGTTGGCAGACATTGAAAAGCATATGTACATGGCCGTTGCACCGGACCCCGACATTCTTATCCGCACCGGCGGGGAATGCCGGCTGAGCAATTTCCTTTTGTGGCAGAGTTGTTGCTGCCATTTGTCTTCAATATTCACAGTTTGGCCGGAGTTCGGCGTGTTGCATCTGGTTAAGGTGGTATTGGATTTTCAGCACAAGTACTCTTATTTTGCCAGGAAAAAGAATGCAATTATGGAACTTGAAAATGGTTAATATCTTTGCAAGTTCTTTGCTTGTATTAGTCCCATAAATTTTCTTTTGATGCAATATTAGTCCCATAAGTAAATGTTAATTGGACGCAAGTTCAATAAATAAATAAAAAAACTAAGAACCGTGACAACAGGCCCGACACTGGGCAGGGGCAACAAGGGCGCCTGCCCAGGGCCTACGCTCAAGGAAGTTATATGTTTTTAATTTTATTCAAATTGTATTTGTTCTTAATAGTTTTAATTTTTTAATATGTGTCATTAGGGGCTAAATTTTTTCAATATTTGTTAATAGAAGTTTAATTTTTTTCAATATTTATTATTAGGGTCTACTCTTAAAATTCAACTTTTTCTAATACTTGTTATTAGGGGCACATTTTTTAATATTTATTATTTTTGGTATACTCTTAAAATTCATTTTTTATTTTTTGTTCTTAGGGACCCAATTTTTCAATACTTGTTATTATGGACCTAATCTAAAAATTATTTTTTTGTTACTTGCTATTAGGGACATAGATTTAAATATCGGTATGCAACCGCAACAATGACCGTTACATGACGATAGCAGAAGTGGTGGAGCCAGTATTTTCTTATAGTGGGGTCATGAGTGAAGTATGAGGTATTGAGGATTTCTATACCACTAGAATAAGCATTGTTGACCTCATACCCCAACAAATTAAGTGGGGTCAAATATAATATTTTTTATGCAAAATTCTATATTACCTCCTTGAAAACCCCATGCCCCAACAAATCAAGTGAGTTCAATTGCACCCCCAATTTATGTGCTACATCCGCCCATGGGTAGCGACACTATCTGAAATTGCGATACTCGCAACTATTGTATCCACAATAGCGTATGTTATTAAGAGATTTCACAATCGCGATACTCGCAGTGACCAAAATAGCATTTATAATGTCCGCAACTACAATAAAATTTAACATGACTGTAAATACGACCGCAACCGTAAATTAAAATTTTATTTTAGGTCCATTTTTTATATTCGCCTTAGGCCTCCAATAGCCCATGACCTGCCCTGTCTGACAATGGGACATGCCACCAACTTATAAGTTAAATTCAATTTTAAATAGAAATCATATACAATTTTTTTTTATATAAAAGGTCAATTAAATGTCTTTTAAATGCATGAGTTGTTTCCATGGGCATCCAGAAATCGGTCAAAATTTCTTTGAATATGTTCTTGAATTCATTCGAGACGTGAGCAAAACTTAGATTGGAGAAGAATATAGCCCATGGGTTCCCTTTATTGTTATATATGTTAGAGATTGTGACTCAAATTGACCCGAAAAGTTTGTGGTGCGATCTATTTGGTGAAGAGTTAAAATTGTGAAATAATCAAAGATTTATGGTGGATGCAGAGGCTCTTGGGTCGTATTGAATTAGTGTTCATACACGGATATATTTTATGTGTTAGATACTAAGTGAAAGTGAAAAAATTAATTATTAAAGCAGATTTCTTGTTGTTCAAATTTCTATTGTAATCAAGTAATTAATAGACATTATAAATAGATAATTGGGGTCTAATTTTTAGGTAAATTCTTGAAAAGTTTGAACAACTCAATTCACATTCTATTGTATATTTCGACATTAAAATGAATTTTTTATACATATTATATTCATGGGGCCATTACCCTACATTCTCTCCCACTCAACCTCGAGATACTCTCGTCATGAGCTTTCGCTCTCGTGATTGATCAATTATCACGGTTGTCCATCCTGCCTACCTTGCTCACGGGCGCTCGACGTGAAATCAGGCAGTCAAAGGGTCGCTCTAATACCATTTGTAACGAAGCCATCACCCTCTTTCCAAAAGACATGTCTGATAGGATCTGCAACACTATCGTTTATATATCTCAAGACCTTCTTTTTCCTTTCTAATATAAAATTAATGACTCTGCCTCTTCTCAGCGTAACAATATAATTTTTCATGTTAAAGTTTTCTGCATAATTTGTGCTTTATTATTTTTCTTCCTTTTAATTTGTAGTTTTTTGTTTGTCATTGTCTTGTCGTATATTCATAATATCATATTACTTCACCCTTCCTGACTCTATTTTTTTATCAATGTTTTTTAATTAAGAAATTGTAACAAATATATTTAATTTATTTGAAATTATAAAAATAGGAAAAATATATAAAGTTTAAAAAACTATAAAATTATTAAAAATCCATGACCTTTTTGTCCGTTTATTTAATTTTAAAAAGAAAAAAATGTTCGAGCGCCAAAATAGATGAAAAGAAGTTCAAGAACTAAAAAGTTTGATAGCAAAAAATGTTATCAAAACTTTTTTTTGTTTAAAACTAATTTAACATCTTAACGAACAACCATGTTTACCAGATCTATTAATTGGTCGGGAGGCTAAAGATGCTCATACTGTCTCATCTTGTATGGTTTCAAATTTCGGTAATTGCTTTGAGAATGTAATTCCTCTCTATTTAATAAAAAAATATATTTACAATTCACATTAACTGACATCATTCACAACATATGATGATCAAATTATAATTAATTAAAATATAAAAACTATATCTAGAATTTTAATATAATAGAAAGACCAAACCATAATTCGACCCAATAAAAACAGAAATGGTGTGGATTGCACACTTGGAATGTACTATCTTGGCATGAGGCTGATCTAATGGCTTACGTTCGTGAGAAAATTTAACTTTCTAACTATATGTCTATATCAGAATCAATTATTATTATAAGTATTTAAAGATGAAACTAAAATTTAGTCTCGGAATAATTAAGATAAAATAAAAAATTGGAAGATAAAGATAAGATTTTTGCATTAAAATGATTTGTTTACTTAAAGGCTAAAAAGGACTAAATTGAGTTTTTCACATTTAAGAGGGACTAGAACAATTATTGGACCATTTAATCAAAGAGGTCAAGGCTCATGTAAACCCCGGCTTTGCTCTGGCTAGAACTACATTGTCATTGTGCAACTAACTTAACAATTTTTTCAACGCAAACTACAACTAATTATAAAATCCATAAATGATTTACATAAACTTAGATTCAAACCTAAAACTTAAGATTCAAAAAACCTTAATCTTATAAGGGTAAATTACATAAATCATCACTAAACGTTACTCTTAAACCAAATTTGGTCACTAAAGTTTCAAGACGTTCAATTTACTCATTGAAGTTTAGACATTGAACGTTTTTGTCACTAATTTCGTCACTCTTAAACCCCAAATAGTTGTAGATGGTGGTCGTCTAGTCCCAAATTTCACCAGTCACTTCATCTCTCCATCTGAGTTTAAATCCGACCTCCATTTTGTTGAAAAGTGCTTTGAAGTTCACGAATCGACAAAAAACCTTCAGGTTTCTCTCTTGTCGATCTCCCTCCTCCTCCGTTGGATGAAGCCTGTTTCTCAGTATGTTGCTTTTTTTGTGCCAATGAAGTTTTCCGCTGTTTGGATCTTGGAGAAGTTCCTTCGTTCGTCGGTAAATAGACGTCAAAAAGTTAATGGAGGAGTGACAAAAACATGCAATGTGTAAACTTCAATGAGTAAATTGAACGTTTTGAAACTTCAGTGACCAAAATAGGTCTGAAAATAAACCTTAGTGACTATTTACGTAATTTACTCTTATAATTTTTCCAAGACCTCATAAACTATGTAAATAAATTAAAAGTATGCAGAAACAATGATTTTTTTCCTACAATCGAACTTCTATAGGTTATATTTTGATATTCAGTAGGCATAAAAAACATTTACACCTTTGTTTCTATTCAAACTATACAATATGAAATTTAAATTCTTAACCTTAAAACTCTAAATTCTACGTTTTAAACCTTAAACTCTAAATTCTAACCTAAAATTCTAAAACATAAATTCTAAATTAAACAAGCTCTTTAAAGTGTACACAACTTGTATAACATTTTATGTGCTATTTAGGAGACCTTAAACCCTAAACTCTAAAATCCTAAATATGACGCATAACAACATTAGAATTTCACTTGCAAGAAAAAAATTCACTACTATATATGAAATAAGGGTAGAATACACTCTTCATCACTCAACTATCTTCTTATTCCTATTTTGGTCACTCAACTTTTAAACTTTTTAATTTACTAACTGAACTTTTGAATTGCTCATGTTTTGGTCACTCTAGAATATTTTATTATTATTTTCGATTTTTTAATATTATTAAATATAAAAACAATTTAAAATAAATAATAAAAAATATTTTATTATTATTAAATTTATAAATATAAAAAAATTACCACCACCGTCGACCATCGCCGACCATCGTTGGTCTTAGAATCGACAATAGTTTGATCTCAAATTGCACCGGTAGACTTGTTTTGACACGTTGAGTCCGAATCTGGTGTTTGTTTCATTAGAAAATGTCCCAAAACTCGCAAATCCCCTTTGAAACTTTTCAGTTTCCTCACTTTCAATCTCTTTTTTTTTCAGACTTCGGAGCACTTTCATGCAAAATGGAGGTCATATTCGGACTTAGGGGTGAGACGAAGCGACCGGTGAAATCAGGGACTAAACGGCCACCATCTACGATCGCCGGTGATGCGTCCGACGATGACAAATAGTAACAGTTGGATTTAATTTTATATTTTACATTTTAAATTGTTTATATACTAAATAATAATAATGAATTGCCAATAAATCAAAAAATAATAATAAAATAATGGAGAGTGATCAAAATAGGAACAATCCAAAAATTAAACTAGTATAAAAAATTTGAATATTAAATGACAAAAATAGGAGTGAGAAGATAACTGAGTAATTATATGTGTTTTTTACCCATAAAATAATTTTCCAATAAAAAAGTTATTCTTCTGGTTCAAAGTCAGAAGCCCCCCTCTGTTAATCACTCCACAAGGCCTAACATCCCCGAGACATCTTTACCACAATCCATTGTTTTATACATTTGAGCACTTCGATTTAACTATATACAAAAACA
Source organism: Hibiscus trionum (assembly GCA_030270665.1). Classification (NCBI taxonomy): domain Eukaryota; kingdom Viridiplantae; phylum Streptophyta; class Magnoliopsida; order Malvales; family Malvaceae; genus Hibiscus; species Hibiscus trionum. The sequence continues at coordinate 2,405,860 of BSYR01000046.1, forward strand.
GTTGACTTCAAACTTAAATATTAATTTAGTTGATTTGTGTAATTATTTTTAGTTAAATGTTGTACTCACAGAATTCAACATTTCTAAATTACAGTTCATAAATTGTCACTAACCCATGTCAGAATATTTATTCAACTCATTAAACTTTTAAACGTTATAAAATAATTATTAAATTTTAATTTTTATTATATAATGACCAATAAGATGTTAACGACTGTTAACAGGTGACACGACAATAAAAAAATTTCTATTAATACATTTAATTTTTCATGTTTATACATGCAATCAATTTAGTAATAATTTGAAAAAAAACAATAAATTTAATCTTCTCTATATTATTTTCAGTAAAAATATTAATATTCTTTAAATAATATGAAATAATAAATAACATTAGGCATTAAATAGTATTGAATTGATTCTAATAAAAAATATTAAATTATTTATAATTAAAAATATGACCAAATTGATAAAATATATAAATAATGAGAGCTAAATTAATTAAATGTATAAACATTAAAGATTAAATGTGCTACTATATTAATTATCTTAACTGACACATCATCTATTAACGAATGACTATTTTATAACAAAAACTAAAATTTAATAATTATTTTTTTAATATTTTTTTTGAATAATACCTACAACCAAGGTGAGTGGGGAAGAAAAAATTCTGGGTATTAAACACAGGACCTAGTAATGGGAGGGGATACCAACGAAAAGTTTAATCACTTACCTCAATGTTTACTGACATATTTTCTAATATTAGAAAATTGAATGAATGTTTTTATATAATTTAATGACCATTGGTTTCAAATTATGCTCAAATCTGAATATATACATTAATTATTAGGACGTGTGGCTTCCACACTGTATTATCTATGAGCTATTAGCCATCGTATTCATCATCAACCTGCCCACGCCGCTCCATGTTTTCTTTATAAATTCTGTAGATTAAAGGCGTGTGTCCTCCACAAGCCTACTTTGTCTAAAAGATTATCACTATTATTTGTATATTGTTGTTTTCGTTCGCCATGGATGCCTCTGAAACTCTTCAACCTTCCTCGTTTAACGACGAAGTCGAGAAAATATCCGTTCTAGTCATCGACACTAAAGAAAACCGGATTCAAGAGACGGATGTTAATGGATTCGATTACTCTCAGAGAGCGCAATGGCTCCGGGCTGCTGTTTTGGGAGCCAACGATGGGTTGGTTTCCGTTGCGTCACTAATGATGGGTGTCGCGTCGGTTAAAGAAGACATCAAAGCTGTGATCGTTGCCGGTTTTTCCGGTTTGGTCGCCGGGGCTTGTAGCATGGCGATAGGAGAGTATGTATCCGTGTGCACCCAGAGGGATGTGGAGGTAGCTCAAATGAGAAGGGAGAAGCGAAAGGGGACATCCGAAGTTGGGAATGATGAAAAGCTACCGAACCCTGTGCAAGCTGCGGTGGCGTCGGCTTTGGCTTTTGCCGTTGGTGCGGTGCTTCCGCTACTGGCTGCTGCTTTTATAAGGCAGCATAAGTTGAGGATTGCGGTGGTGGTTTTGGTGGCTAGTGTGGCTTTGGTGGTGTTTGGAGTGGTGGGTGCTTTGCTTGGAGGAACTCCGGTTGCTAAATCTACCGCCAGGGTGCTTGTTGGTGGATGGATGGCCATGGCTACTACTTTTGGGCTCACCAAGCTCATTTGATCCGATCATGGGATGCAAAATTTGTCAAACCTTAAATTCGATCCGGCTAAATAGAAAGATCAAGGACATCGTACACAGGGATTTAAATAGCGTTCGCGGTCGCGTTTTTGATCGCGTTGCGGTTATCGCGGTTGCGGACATAACGGAGGCTATTGCGGTCATTGCGGGTGTCGCGGTCGTGATTTTTTTTAATTTGCACAACTTATATTAAAATATAATAATTATAATTATAACTATGAAAAGTCATTTTTAATGATATTTACAATATTTTCTAAACAAAAATAAACATAAATTAAAATGGATTAAAAAATATATATTATAAATTATAATTGTGAGATAGGAGATTAAATTTCTTACGATTTTATTAAAGATTTTTTTTCCATTAGCAAACTCAAAAATAATATATATATTTGTTCTAGGTCAATACCTAAATTAAAAAAAAATATCAAGGTAAATATCAAAAATGGGAAATTTAAATTATAATTATAAAAAATTTCCAACACTTATAAATGGATTTAATTGAAAGAAAATAAGAGTTAGAGGCTCAATTGGAAGTTTTGTTATGGATTTGATGACTTAATTGAAAATGGAATAAAATAAAACATCTTAATTAAACTAAAAATCTGCCTTAAAGGACTAAATTATAAGAAAACTAAAACTTTTAAGCCTCTCCAAAAATGCATTAAAATTAGAACCCTTCTTCCCGCATTTACCCTTTTAATGTTATACCATCGTCTTCAACCCGATTCCCTTTTTTTTTCTCTGCAACTTTTTCCTCCTCCTCGGCCACCATCCGCAATTGAGCTGAAAACGGGGATAGCGTCCCGCTATCGTCGCGACAGCCGCTATCTCGTTATTTTGCGTTTGCGACAGCCCGCTATCGTCGTGATTCCGTTGCCCACCGTGATTTCTTTCGATTGCGGTTTCGGACGGCAGCGCGACCGTAATTTTGCAGCCACTATCGCGATTGCGCTCCGCTATTTGAAACCCTGATCGTACCCTAAAAACTTGTTAATTTAGCCAAAACATTTAATTTCTTACACAATAATATTAGAGTAGTATTTTATAAGATATGAACTCTAATATAAAGTCATATATTTCAAATAGGGTAAACATCATCATTGGTCACAAAAATATTCTCGCTTTCATGTTTTGGTCACCAAACTATTATTTTGTGCAAAACCGTCACTAACATTACATTTTTCTTATTTTGGTCACTAATGTTACTTCTTTTTCCTGTTTTGGTTACCAATCTATTGCTTCTTTCTTATTTTGGTCACTAAACTATTCTCGTTTTCCTATTTTTTCTTGAGTTTTTTAACGGCGGGTGACCAAAATAGGAAAAAACGTAACATTACTGACTATTTTGTCAAAAGAATAGTTTGGTGACTAAAACAGGAAATCATGAATAGTTTAGCACCCCACAAATGTTCGGTATCGATACCTTTAATTTTGTGTGGCATATTGGCAGTTTTGAATAACAATTCGAATTCAATTTAATCATTAATTATTAACTGAGTTTATATTTCAAATGAAAGTATTCCTTTTATATGAAAAATATATTTTTGATTTCAGTATAAATTGTAAACACCCATATACGTTCAGGGCACCTCTATTCATATTTCCAAAATATATTTCGAATATAAAAAGTTTTATAGGCAAAATTAGTGGAATAATCCACTTGAGTTTTATATTTTGGTTATTAGGGGCGTTCAGATAATAATTTGGGATCTAGGCCAGAAACTACAGTAACAGCTGGACCTCGCCACCTCTTCCTGACGAGGTAGGACCTCGCCACCTCCTCTTGACGAGGTAGGACCTCGCCATGTGCTCCTGGCGAGGTGCTTCTGAATATGCCAAGCCTCGGCTCAGTTGGTAAGAGCCTGCAACGGATCAGAGCGGCAAACCTGACTCGGCTTAGCTTTAATCGTTGAAAGCTCGCGATGTGCTCTTGGCGAGGTACTGTGCATGCAAGCATGCAAAAATACTAGCTTTCACGTGAAAGCTGGTCACCCCTTTTATTTTTTTAATATTATTTGTATGTATAGGGTAGAAGTGTGTGTATGGGGTGTATATTTGAGAAGAGAAAAATTAAGAAGAGAAGAAGATTTCGAGTGTATAAGGGCTGAGAAGAGAAAATTTTTAGAGAGATTGAGACATCAATTTGAGTGATAATTTTTGAAGATATATTCAAAGACGGTGAAGATTGTTGAAGTATATTTTTTTGTAGATCTTCTCAGTTTTTTAGAAGTAAGTAATCAATTTTTTTTAATTATTCCTTTGTTGTTTTTTAATTATAGTGGGTTTGTAGTTTTTTTTCCTTGTGTTCAATATATTGTAATGATAATTATTTATTTTTATTGTTCAACGCTTTAGAGTACATATACACAGTTTCTCGTCGTCTAATCCGGTAACATTTTGTATTTTTAATCAATTTGTTGTTGTTTTTTAATTATGAAGGGTTTGTAGAATTTTTTGTGTGATTGAAGATATATTCGAATGATAATTATTATTTTTATTATTGAAGTCTTTATAGTATATTTACACGATTGTAATAAGAAAACTAAAATTTAATCTTTGCATATGTTTTTTTAATATTTACAGAAAATGAGTTCATCAACATACTGTGACACCGAACCCACAGTTGGTCATTGAGGCAAATCGCTTGATGATTTTAGCGAGGATGAAGAAAATATTGTGCCTATTAAGGGAGATGATGACGTGCACTTACTCGACGCTGATGATGTTGAGGCTGTTATGACAGATGTGTCTCAGGGTAACGGTATCGATGTTGAAGATGATGTTTGAGCCACGACTGTTGCTAAGCTCGGGTTGGGAAATGAGCAGCTAGTTTGGGGTTATGTTGAACAAGAACCCCAACAACCGAGACCCATTTATCCAGCATATGAAGCTCCAGCAGCCCGCATGTATGAGATGGACTATACTGCAATGCGATATCCGGAACATCAATCCCACGTATTTGGTTCTTCATCATCTTCCAACTTCGGAGAATTGGTACTGAAGGCAAAATTCGAAACAAAAGAAGCTGGCCAGTTGGTAGTTTATGAGCACTGCATCAAACGCCATACGTCATTTTCTGTTGTGGAGTCAAATAAAAGTACGTATTGTGGAAGGTTTCTTCATTGGAAGAGCAAATGCCCTTGGTGGGTAAGAATTTCATACAAGAAAAGGAGTGATATGTGGGAGGTGTCACGGTTCATTGAGCAACACACATGTTCCAATATGGTTTCATCAATGGACCACATTAATTTAAGCTCTGATCTAATATGTGCTTAAACTAAGGCATTGGTTGAATAGGATCCAAGAATTTTGATTGCAGTGTTAATAGCATCGATCCAGACTCAGCTTGGATATATGCCGTCTTACTACAAGGCATGGATGGCAAAGCAGAAGTGCAACTGTATGGTGATTTGGATAAATCGTATAATGAGCTACAATCTCTTTTACGAGCAATGCATATATTCATCCCGGGAACCATGGTAGAATACGAAACAAAACCGACGTTCAACTTACAAGGTGAATTAATTCTTGGTAAAATAATATTTAGTAAGTTATTTTGGGCGTTCAATACATGCATTGAAGGGTCCCCATTCTGCAAACGCATGATTCAAGTGGATGGTACCTGGCTGTATGAGAAGTATTGTCATATATTAATCGTGGCTGTTGCACAAGACGGAGACAATAATATATTCCCAATTTCCTTTGCCATAGTTGAAAAGGAAGACGTGGATGGATGAGAATTCTTTTTGAAGCATCTACGCAACCATGTAGTAAAAGAAGACATGATTTGCATCAATACCCCACCGATAAGTTGCAGTATATATGCTCGGGTTGCACACTCAAGCTCTTGGCGACCATATTCATCTGTTAAAATAAATTGCTGCTGCAACCATGAATTTTTGAGACGTAGACCGTCCACACATGACTCAGGAGGAACTATGCCCAGGTACTGCCTGCAAAGCTCAATTGCATTATACTTGTTTTCTCCAACCAATGCCTTCCCATTTATGGGGACACCAAGCTGTATTGCTACATCCTCCAAAGTTATTGTGCATTCGCCAAATGGAAAATAGAATGTGTGAGTCTCTGGTCTCCACCGTTCAATCAATGCAGTAATCAACCCTGGGATAATCTTAAATTCACGGAGAAATGTAGCATTATAAAAACCGGCGCGCCGTGGGTAATACACTATGCGATTGGAAGGTTGCTTGATTTTAATTCCTCGACGGCGGATGGTATGCTCCACACCCTATACTTAATATAGAAAAAAAATCAATTGAATAAATGAAGTAATTGCATTTTTAAATTTAAAAATAATAGTATAAAATAAGATAAAAAACAGATAAAAATATAAAATATTAATAATAATTAATAAAAAAAGAATAATTATAATAAAAAATAATAATTAATAAATTTTTTTTGACTTAATTATTTTAATTCTTTATTCTTTTTTTTCATTGTATTTTTATAGTCTTTTTCTATTCTTTATTCTTTTCTCAACTCTCAACATTTCTATTCAAAATTTACAATCATATTGACAACAACGTAATTATAATAATAAATTATTTCGTATTACACATGACATAATAATTTTTAAATTACGTACTTGCTCTTCTTGAGTATGAGACGAAATGTGCTCATGGTCACGGTACAACAAAACTCCTCCACATGCCATTTTCTATTTGAAGATTTGCAATTTGAAGTACAACTCACGATAAGAAACATGAATGATATCCAGTTTAGTCTTCGATTTCCACTAACAGGAATATCTTGAGCATCTGACTTTGGAGTATTCCTCAGTAAAGGAAACGTTGAAGGGGTAGATTTCAAAATATTACTTTGATTCTAGTAGACTCCAAACTGTAATGAATTACTGACAAAAGCTTGCTTTGGATTCTTTCCTTTCTCTTTTATCTCAATTCTTCCGAAAAATAATTATCTTTTAGAATCAAGGTTCTTCTTTCCCACAACATAGTGCCCAAAGACTTACAAAACTTCGGTGGCACTATCATCAAAAAGTGATTCTGCGTAAGATAATCCATCAAACATGAATATGGCATCAGGACATGACTAATCATCTTCTTGTCCTTACTAAAGTCTTCAGCCTCTTAGTCTCGCGTTTCTATGCTCTCTGCTCCTCTTTTACTTTAATGTAATCAATTCTCTTGTGAGAAAACTTCTATACTCAACTAAATTTTGGGCTTTCACCACTTCGAAAAAATACTCTACAAATATATGCAATCCCTCGACTTTGTTAGAACTATCATGTCCTCTAACCGTTACTTAACCATTAATCAATAAGATTTTGGCAGAAACACCAAAATTTTGCTCTTATTCACTCCATCTATGTCTGTCTACTAAACTACCTTCATCTCAGCATTATCAAAATCCACTAGTGCATTAAGGTCAAGAACTTTAAAGTCAAGCACTTTATTATTTCTTTCATAACTCAGTCTTAGATCTACTGGATTTCTTACAGATGCCCTGGCTATATTGATTTGAACTTCTTCTTTTTCCCCTTTTCCCCTCCTTTTTTATTTTTTTCATTTTATTTTTTTTTGCAGGAGGAATCATTTCAGGTTGAACCCTCATGTGAGATGTGATACCTCTTAGCTCATCAATATCGGCACTTCCACCTGAAACATTCTTTTTCCGGCTTCCCTGATTCTAAGCAATGTGGTAGCTCGTATTACTATCTCGTTCTGTGACTGGTCAATCTTTTGCACAATACTACCCAATCGTCTCTCAAACACCTTTTGAGATTGCTAAACTTTAATAAGCCTGCTACCCATGCTTCTCAAAATATTGGTTTTCAGCTAATGCGATGTTATTTGAAGAAAAGAATGTTTTTTTTTTCAAAAAAAGAGAAGATATTTAAGTAATGCAATGCATGAATGCATGAGGTATCGATTTTAAGAACTAGTCGTTAGAACAACTTTCATTAGCCAAAAGGTCGAATATATGAAATAGACAATCAAATTACAGATAACAACTAGCCTTAGCTCCTAAGTTAATGACTTCGTTTAGCATCCGAGTCAGCGCATGTCCTAGCTCGGTGCCAGGGTGTTGTTGCAGGTTCATGACTTCATTGGACATGATCAGCACATACTAGGTGATTTACCGCATTTGGTTGTTAATCATTTAATGATTCTACCTTTGGATATTCTGGGTGGCTACCTCAAGCTTGCCTTTCAGTGCATTGTCCTCCTTTTGTAGTGCCCTTTCGAAACTTACAAGCCGACCTCCCTCTAATTTCTATTTGGTCCGACTGTTTGAATCCTCTAGCTCTTGAATCTTCTTCCTCGCAGCTCTCTTAGTGTCTTCACACTACTTCTTGTAACTGCTTGCATCCTGACACATGACTCCCCTGGATACTATTCCTCTTCTTGTATTAGATTTCCTCCGAACAGGTCCACATCGACTATTGCCTTCTCCTTGTTTATTAGACCCTTCAACCATTATGATCGATGTCTATTTGACTGACCCTCGAATCGATACCTCTAAAGATGCAAAATGATGCTAGATATATAAAAAGAAGACCACAAAAGAAAAAAACAAAACAAAAAATAGAGTCAATATGGTAAAATAATATTGTAAGCAAAAATTAAATTGATGCAATAAAATAGGTTATATCGAGCAAAGAAAATAACCAGAGAAGCATATTTAAAACAACAACACTCTAACAGTAATCCGTCTAATTCTAAGGTCCCTGATTAGTTTTAGTGGGGTGAGCTCCTAGATTATAAAATGTGATTTTTATTCTAGATTGTGGGTACCCGAAATATCGTTACTTTCTACTACGAGAGCAAGACATCGATTCGAGAGAATATGACCCCTTATAACGGATGCTTAACCTCATGGTGTATAAGATTGGTATACCGAAAGAAAGAAAAATTCCCGCTCGGAGGTGGCGAACCTCACTTAGGATCATATATCGCTCCCACTTAAAGGAGAAGCCCTAGTAGAAGGCTTATGCATGAATGACATATATATCACACATATAAAAAGCATACTTCCATTCTTTCCACAAACCCATAATTATTGAAGAAATTAAATTCAAATTATCATTCTTAAAATGCCAATATGCCACACAAAATTTATTAGCGGAGTTGCCAAACTGTTGAAACCATTTTTTATGCGAGAAATAGCTCGAACGACTAATTTTGAAAATCATGGGTTTTCTATTTTTATTAGATTTTGAAAATAATTTAGAGTTATCACCGATCACTTTGGTAGACCAGACACCATAAAAACAACCAAAGATTTGTTCTTGTAAAATTAGGGTTTGAGAGCCGGTTACGTGTGGGGAAGGTTTAGCACCCCCACAAATGCTCGATATCGGTACCTTTAATTTTGCGTGGCATATTGACAGTTTTGAATAGAATTCGAATTTAATTTAATCATTAATTATTAACTGGGTTTATATTCCAAATTGAAATATTCCTTTTATATGAAAATATATTTTTGATTTGAATATAAATTGGAAACTCCCCTAGACGTTCAGGGCACCTCTCTTCATATTCAAAAAATATATTTCGAATAAAAAAAAGTTTTATATGTACGATTTATTATTGTCTTGTTTATTTTAAGTTCTAAATTAAAAGGCTCTAATTATAATTGGTGTATTATTTAATTCTACGAATATTATTTAATTTAAAGGCTTACATGAGATAACACTCACTTGCTTGAGCACCATCCATATTTAAACCCTAAAGTTATAAATAATATTCCATAGTTTATTAATTTCTCTAATTATTTAAAGTACTATTCCTAATTAAGCTCTAATTAATTAATTAATCTAAATTATTTATCAATTTTCTAAGAGTTTTAATGAATATTAAGTTTTCTACTTAAAAGACCATCTTGAACAACATCCATTACATTGGGACATCATTTAAATTTGAACTTCAAAGCTTCACACTTAATGTCCATTAATTTTGCTACAATTATCTTCCTAATTAAATTGTTAAAGCCTAATAGAGTGACTATACTAAAGCTCTAACGAAATATTAATTAAATTAAATTAAATGATTTTATTAACTAACATTTAATACTACATGATTTAGTGTTAAACATGAATCAATCATTAATAATTAAAGCAATTAAATATAAATAGAACAATTAATTAAAATCAAAGAATAGGGACATAATTAAAAAATTAAAACTGAAATTAATACAAGTTAGGACCAAAATGAACTTTATTAAAATTGAGGATCCATATTACAAGAAAAAAAACACGGGCTTCAGCCTAACCCGCACAAAAACGTGTGAACCCTAGCTCAAGTTTAGGTCCATGTGCGAGTTGGCTTATAAAAGCCCTTCATACCTGAATTTTACCCCTTTCTCATTCCCCTTTTCTCTCTCCTCCATTCGATACACTACATTTTTCTAAAATTCTCCGAACCTAAACACTTCCTACCCAGAAAACTAACCCCCAAATGGATCAAAAAATTCATGGTTTCGGATGAATATTCATATGAGTTCTTCGTGTTTACGAAGAACAAGATGAACTCCAGCCATAAACAACCACCAACACTGCTAGTTGATCTTCAGCTAATTTGGTTAGTTTGGAAGGAGTGATACAGGAAACTATGCACGAAAGTGATGGTTTAGGTTCAAAGAGTAAAGATATCTGTGTGAACAAAGATGAAGAGAGGGAGAGGGAAAGAGATAGAGGGGGAGAGAGGGAGGGAGAGGGAGAGGGAGAGAGAGAGAGAGAGAGAGAGAGAGAGAGAGAGAGAGAGAGAGAGAGAGAGAGAGAGAGAGAGAGAGAGAGAGAGAGAGAGAGAGAGAGAGAGAGAGAGAGAGAGAGAGAGAGAGAGAGAGAGAGAGAGAGAGAGAGAGAGAGAGAGAGAGAGAGAGAGAGAGAGAGAGAGAGAGAGAGAGAGAGAGAGAGAGAGAGAGAGAGAGAGAGAGAGAGAGAGAGAGAGAGAGAGAGAGAGGGAGGGAGAGGGAGAGGGAGAGAGAGAGAAAGGGAGAGAGGGAGGGAGAGAGAGGGGGAGAGAGAGAGGGAGAGAGAGAGAGTGAGAGAGAGAGAGAGAGAGAGAGAGAGAGTCTTAGTCCTATAATAGTAGAATTATATTCCAATCCCTTAAAAACCAGGAAATTACAAATCAATATACAAGAGAATTACACTTTTACCCCGAAATTATAATTTAATTATTTTCTTGCTTCATCCCTATTACAAAGCATGATATGTTGTTTTGGACCGTCAAACAGATAGATGAGGAACACTTATAGTCCACACCAAAATATTATAATCTTCAACTCTTGATGCTTATTTATTTCGATTATAAATGTAATGAATGTTGTGAAAGTTAATTAGAATAACATATCGAAAACATAAGAAACCAGAATCTTTGCATGATTTCTTTCAAGATTTATGGTTTACTTCCTTAAAAGAAACCCACTAAATTTTTTTGATCTTTTAAGTGGAAATTTTGTAAAATAAATAAATAAATTAAACTTTTCAAAGTTGTAGGTGCCAAACCCAAAAGTAAGTTGGTATTCACTTTATTTAAGTATATTATTTGAACATGGATATTAGTACGTGATATGAATTTTATTTATTTTTTCTTTAAAAGAGGAAGAACTTGATTTTTATTAAAAGAAAGAGAATGTACATAAAGTTAGACCTAGTAAACTTGACCCGAGAACTGAGATTCGAACTGATTTTTTCGACTCGAAACCCGAAACCAACCCGAACATGCTGAGCTGAACTTGATCCGAAACCCAAAATGAATTGACCCGACCTGAATTTGAACCAAATTTTAGTTGAACCGAAAATAAACCTAAACTGATTTCACCCGAACCGAAAACAACCTTAACAGAAGGCAACCCGAAATAAAGAAAATATATTAAAATAAATAAAGAAAGATGAGAAGTGAAATGACACACAACTCACCGAAAAGCCAAATATACGAGATATATAAAGCCATATATAGGGGTGTAAAACCTAACTCGATCTGAAAACCCGACTTAAACCGATCGATCTCTTATTATTTTGAAATTGACCCTACACGAAATCACTCGACCCGAAAATAACTAACCCAATGTAAATAGATCCAAAAGTCAACTAACCTGAAAATCAAACGAATCAAACTGATACTCAGCCCAAAGTCACCATAGACCCGAATTTAAACCGAAGCGATCCGAGTCGACCCGAACTAAATTTAAACCGAATGAATTCAAACCCGAAATGACCCAAACCGAAATAAATCAAACTGAGTGACCGTTTGCCACCTCCACATAAAGTACAATGCACCAAAATTATAGAAAGAATCTTGGTGGACCAAGTTCACCAAAAACATTATTGAAGAAAGAAATTTAATACATGTAATCCAAAGGTTATGTAGATAAAGAGTGAACCTTCCCTTGAATACATTGCTTATCTTCTATAAAATTTCAATAATCATTATGAAAATATCTATGTCTCTTCCAACGAGACGCTATCTTGATGTAGGCATGAGTGAGAAGCAATGTGAGGTAATGTTGTGTCAGTTGACACCAAATTTTTTTGAAAATTTTTAATATATATTATAAATTGAAACAATTTTAAAAAATAGGATCTTGAAATGAAATTAACACTCAATATTCGACTCCACCTACTTTTAATAAATTATGAGTTAACATCCAAAATTGTGACACCATAATCTCAATTTTCTAGCTCCTCCCCTAAATGTATGAGTGGAGATCGAGAAAATCAATCTTGCAGCTTGCTTTGTTAACGATTTTGATTGCATCAACAAACTACCACAAAAAGGGATCTAACAATATTAGATCATTCGTATCACCATGATCTCAATTTGGATCCTAAGTGATACATTCGGGTCACCGAAAAATGACCCATCAAAAACTTCCAATTTAAAATCAAAAGTTTAGTCGTTTTCAAATTATCAAATCATCCATAAAGTCCATGTACTTAAATAAGCATTTAATTAAGTTTACAAAACATGAGCTCCAAGTCTAAAACATTGTTTAACAAAATAATACTTCAAAATAGAGTTACAGACTCAACAGTGGTAGGGTCCTATGAATACATTAGCCAAAACTAAAATAATAAGTACTGTACTCTAAAGCGACGCAATGCTGGGAAAACCCTTCTTGATGAGCTCCTCCCAAGGGTGACCTGTCAACCTACGCACAGAAAAACCACACATTCGCACACTGAGCTAACAAAGCTTAGTGGTACAAATCTATTCTACCATAATTCACGAATATCAGAAAATAAGCATGCACGATAAATATAGTCAAGAGAGCATGGATAAGGCTTTTCTATCTGTGGGATATCATTTAGCCTACACTAGCTAGAGTTCTTAGATTACCTATATCAAGGCATCAACAAGTCTACAAGAAGTCATACAAGTTACTCCATACATTACCATACTCGAGGTCACATAGCCATAAGGTGTATATGCTATCAATCTATAGCAACCACACAACACGCATAAATACATTCATACCTCATCCACAAAATTGCCAACGAATCTCTAATTTACCCGTTCTCACACAGCCGTCGGGTTACCCGTGCTCACATAACAGACGGGTTGAAAGGAATATATCTGGATCACTATAGTCACGAATATGTCCTAGACATAATTGGATCATATTAGCCACAAGTAGTCTTTACCTGAGGTCACACAACCAATCAGGTTACTCGAGCTCACTCAACCCATAGAGTTTATTACCTTATTCGGATCACTATAGCCACGAATAGGTTTCTAACCACACCCAGATCACTCAACCTGTGGGTACGTCACATGTACTTGATCACTTCCAGATTCCTTCACCACAACATAAGATAACATATGCTCTCCGAGCAATCATACACTTCACCAAGAGGTATGTGGCATCAAGCCAAGCCATTAACAAATGCCCTAAGGCATGACACTAAGCCCTACAATTATATCGAATCAACATTTACCAAGTTATTACACATTATTCTCATATATAAGGGTTAAAACTTGATTTCTCAATTTTACAATTTATTTTACTACCTTAGAAGCCCATTGGATCTTAGTCCTTGAATTATCAACCCCTCGAACTCAACCTCATATTTTTCGAGTAAATTACTCAGGCAGTACCAGTACATGCCCTCGCGTACCGATACAGTAAAGCGGGTACCGATAGTTGCCCTTCTTGTATCGATACCCAGCTTCACGTAAAAGGGGTTGGTAAGCTACTGGAATTTCAATGGAACAATAAGTACCGATACGGTCCTAGCCCGTACCGATACTCCCTTTAAATATTGACTATGTTCATCATTTTGAACACAAGGTATCGGTACAGGCTTTTCGTGTACCGATACCTAGAATTGACTTCCAAGCTCGAGAAATCACCTCCCAAGCCTCTAAAACGAAACATTTAACCCTTTAACTCAAACCTACATATTATGGGAGTTAATTAAGGTGGTTTGCTACCATTTTTACACATTATTAACAATTAATCTGAATTTCACCATTAAAGGGCTTTAAGCTACCAAAACACCCAACTAGCAAACTTAAACCAGACAATCATGCAAGGCAAACACTTTATGATCTTCAAGAAGAGCATGGGTAAGAGATGGACTGGCCTTAATCAATAAACCCAAAATCAAGCTTCCAAGCAAAAAACCCTTCAACTTCACCTTTTGATCCAAGCTTGAAGAACCCACCCAAAACCTCCTCTTTTTATACCAATCATGAAAAATGAAACCATATATGAGATAACAGCTAAAGGTAAGCTTGATTATGAATTAATAACCTTAAACCTCAAAGAAGAGCTCCATAACATCTTAAACCCTTCAAAACTCAAAATGAGAAACTCACATTTTAAGAAGAGAATGCCACTTTTATGAAGCTTAAGAGATGTAAAATACTTTTTTCTTCACTCATAAACCATGAAATCAACTCTTTGAAGGTAATGATTTGAGCTTTAAACCTTGGTGGCTTGGGTTACCATGGGGGAAAAAGTAAGGAAGAAAGAGAAGAACAAAAGGGTAAGTGAAAGAGTGATATCACAAGCTCCCCCTTTGTCCCCCTTTCACTCACGTAAAACACCAACGAAATAAAGGTGTTCAGCCCATTTTCTTTAAAAAGGGTATAACCCCAACATAAAACTCCCAACCTTTACCTTTATTACAAAATGATCACCCCTTAAGCCCACATAGCCAAATTCTTATAAAACAAGGCCCAAACTTGGCCCAAAGGTTCTAATTCCTTAACCAAACATGAAGGTCCATAACTCGGGTCAACGCCCAATCGTTGACATGAAAATTCGGGTTGTTACAACTCTTCCGTCGTAAAAAGAAATTTTGTTCTTGAAATTTGAACGAAGGGAGGAGGTGCAACCATCACAGATCCAACCATTTCCCATCTTCACATACTTTCACCTTGATTCTGAAATTTCTCCTCCAAACTTTCTTAGACAAAGCTCACTACACTGGACTACTCAACAACTTTCTTATGAATTCTCAACGATTCATTTCCAACAATCAAGCCACACGCACATTGGACTCTAGAGCAAAACAAAAAATGATAACCTTAAACGATATTGTCCAAACATCAACTCAAGAAATTCTCTCTATATGAGTTTAATCCCGGTTAACAATCCTTTTGATCACCATCCACAGTTTAAAACTCTTCCACTCAAATCTCATCCGTGTCCGAAACATGACACCTCTTCAAGGTACACTACTAGGAACACTTTTTTCATTTATCACCACCATAACCCAATGTTTCCAAGAGCAAGCAAAACTCTTACAACTGAACTCTACCACCAATCTATCTTGAATTAACAACCTTTCTTTTTGACTTGGCTAGTCAAGATGGAACTTAGCACTTCACTTAACTAGATCTCAACCCAACTCGAGTGAAGGCTAACTCATGATCATGAGATTTCACTATCGAGCCACTCTGATTCCAAAAGAAAACTGTTATCGCTTATGAACTCTTTACTAGAGATCAAAACTCATCCAACTATCCTTGAAGGTTCGAACATGCTATTCCAACCCAACAACTTAATTCCAATGTACAATTGTACTGAACCTCTAACAATCCCTCAAGGATTTCCATACGAGTCCTCTAACAAGATCTGTTACCACACAAGAATCTCAGTTCCGCATAACCATAACCGTTAAACCATACTTCCGCTGCGCTACTCTGATTGTATTCTCACTGTTTTACCATACATGTAGATAATCAATCACAAAATGTGACAAAGCAAACACTCAAATCATTAAACTCGAGATTAAAACTACGTATTCGTAAGTCCAAACCACTTCATGGCTTGTCCTTAACGTCCAAATATCGCACCAAACACAATATTTATCATGAGTTCTCCTTACCCTACAACTTACGATACTCCAATTCTGAACCATCATACGAAAAACTTAAAACTCTTCAACAATTTGCAAGATCATCAAACCCAAAGAACAGGTATTGGTCCTCTATCGACACACGTCGACTCACTACATCCAACGCCACCACTCTTCGCCATACCAACATAGGTATGTCCAAAGGTGATCCACTTGGCAACGACACCCGTATCCAATCACTTTTGCAAATGAGTCCCCACTCTAAAAGTTCAGTCAGTGCCATACCACAAGGTGATGGGCACAAACACCAAACTCGACATTACCTCTATCGTGGGTTCTAATCTATAATAAGAAAGTAAGCCCGCTCATTCCTCGAAGAGCACTCCAACAACCTCTCAAATGTTTGCTACTCTAAAGCTTTGGACTCTCAACTCGCGTATCCAACGCAGGTTAAGAACGTCTTGCAACTTACAAGACCCTCTTTAGAAAAACATCACAAGAACAAAACCTTCACTCTATAAAGGCAAAGGTTCATCGCGTCCATTACCAATAACATAGTTTATCTCGAACCTCGAAACTTTAATAGTCTAGCTTGAAAACCAAGGCATACATCAAACTCACACAACCAACCTACACCAAGTTTAACATCTACCAACTAGGGAAAGAGTAAATCTAACAAGTCTACGGAGACTATTACTCTCAATCCCCACCTACCACCCACAATAAACACATCACCTATAATATCTTATAAAACCGTCGACCTAAACAAACCAACATCAACCTCAAGATCTTACCACAACACTTATCCAACAAGAACCAAAACCATTAAATGAACGAGAGATCAAAATTCCATCGTTGTAACAAATGAAACCAAAACAAACACATATACCTGACATCTCCTCGGTGGCAAAACTGTAGTCTTTGGCCCGAACAACAGACTGTTTAGCAACAGCTCGATCGTCAACTCTGACGGTGTATCTCACTGGACCTCCACCCTGATACCCAGACAATGCCCTAGCACTGCCTCTAGCAAAACTATGACCATGTCGAAAATAAGTCAACCTCTAAGAAAGAACATGTGTACCATCATCCATAACTAGGAAATCCTTTGTCATATGACTTGGTAACCGACACCTATAGCGAACTCTCCGAAGCAAAAACCACACTCCAAGATGATGTCGACCACAATGCTCACAAGCCGGTGGAAGCGACACTCCGGTTGAACCGTCAACACCCCTATTAAGAGTAGAAGTCAAGGAACCCCTACGAACTCTTGGTCTGGACCTCCGAACTTCCCTTGGCTGCTGATCTGAAGCAACTCTCTTCATATCCCTCGAAGAACAAAACCTCCTAGACGGTGGCATTGCTATCTTTGAATATGCTCGACAAACAATGCCAAGATATGATTTATTAAAGGTTGGCATGGCATAATTAGCGTGAAAACCAGGCACTCCTTGCCAACGCTTGTCATTTGCTAAGACAAATTCCTTGCCTTCGACTTTACTTTATTTTATTTCTATTTTTGTTAGTAACTTCAAAACCATTTCCAATCAAAACAATCTTTTTCACAGAGCAAGTACTTGGCTAAGCAATTAAACCCTTGAACGCAATCCCTGTGGGATCGACACTCAGTTTAACTGTTGTATTACTTGTAGACCGTGTATACTTGCACGCAATAGATTTTCTTGGCATTGTGTCAACACTTTTCCAATATCTTTTACGCCCTATTGCCAGCAAATAATTATTCACGCTGAGAGTCTACAAGTTTTTGGCGCCGTTGCTGGGGATTGCAACGGATTTAATTGTTTTTAGGTTTTTACTTGTTTTGTTTTTATTTTATTTTTATTTTCATCAGTCTATGCCCAGAAAGCATGCTGAAAGGGAAGTTAGACCATTAGACCTTGAGATTGAACGCACCTTGCGAAGAGTGAGAAAGAATATTCGAGAGATGAATCATGGAAATCAAGGAAACGAAGGAGTAAATGGTGTTCAAAACAATCAGGAGAATCAACCAAACAATGGAGGAATACCATTACACAATAACAATGCCGTCAACAATGCCGAAGAAGAGAGACTCATTCAAGAACAATCAGTACATGACATCACAAGCTTAATGCTAGGAGTTATTGGCAATGAGGTAAATTCATCAAATTACGAACTTAAACCCGTAGTGATCTCAACTCTTTTGAATGTAGGACAATTCGATGGAGCACTGACTGGAGATCCAAAGCAGTATTTAAAGCAATTCATGGAGATATGCCAATTATTTCAGCAACCATGAGTGTCTGAGGATATTGTGAAGCTGAAACTGTTCACTTTCTCTTTGAGGGACAGAGCAAAGATGTGGCTCAATTCTTTGCCACTTGGCTCAGTAAATTCCTGGGTAGATCTATGCCAGAGGTTCTTAACAGGATTTCAGCCACCGACACTCACTGCCAAGCTGCGTGGTGAGATCATTACCTTTAGACATGCCGAGGACGAGACCCTATATAATGTCTGAGAGAGATTTAAAGACTTGTTGAGAAGGTTTCCTATGCATGAGTTCCCAAATTGGATCCAGATACAAACATTCTACAAGAACACAACCTCCACTCTATAGTGGCAAAGGTTCACCGCGTCCCTTACCAATAACATGGTTTATCTCGAACCTCAAAACTTTGAGACTCTAGCTCGACAACCAAGACATACATCACACTCACACGACCAACCTACACCAAGTGTAACATCTACCAACTAGGGAGATAGTAAATCTAACAAGTCTACGGAGACTGTTACTCTCAATCCCCACCTACCACCTACAGTAAACACATCACCTGTAATATCTTACAAAACTATCGAGCTAAACAAACCAACATCAACCTCAAGATCTTACCACAACACTTATCAAACTAGAACCAAAACCATTATATGAACGAGAGATCAAAATTCCATCGTTTTAACAAATAAAACAAAAAAAAACACATATACCTAACATCTCCTCGGTGGCAAAGCTGTAGTCTTTGGCCTGAACAGCAGACTATATAGCAACAACTCGATCGTCAACTCTGACGGTGGATTTCACAGGACTTCTACCCTGATACTTAGACAACGCCCTAGCACCGCCTCTAGCAAAACTCTGACCATGCTAAAAATAAGTCGACCTCTAAGAAAGAACATGTGTACCATCATCCATCACTAGGAAGTCCTTTGCCATATGACCTGGTGCATGAAATCTATAACAAACTCTCCGAAGCAAAAGACCACACTTCAAGATGATGTCGACCACAATGCTCACAAGCCGATGGAAGTGACACTCCGGCTGAACCATCAACACTCCCCTCAAGAGTAGAAGTCAAGGAACCCCTACGAACTCTCGGTCTGGACCTCTGACCTTCCCTTGGCGGATGATCTAAAGCAACTCTCTTTGTATCCCTCGAAGGACAAAACCTCCTATACGGAGCCTAAAAAGAACCTATAATGTTCTAGGTCCCCACAACATAGCCTCTAGAGTCCTCAACTTGACTCGGTGTAGAACTCTGAAGTCGCTCAAGTGCCTTCAAACTATTGGCTAGCTCGGAGAATGTCCCAAGTGGACCTGCGTCACGTGCACCTGAAATTCAACCTTTAATTCATGTCAGAACCTCTTACACCTCAAGTCCTCGATAGAAACTAACTCTGGGACATAACGGTTCAACCATAGAAAATCTTACTCATACTCAAACATTGGCATGTCTCCCTGAACTAAATGTAAGAACTGATCTCACCTCACTGATGTACTTTTTCTTGAACTCATCCACGAAGACATCCCATGTCATAAGTGCAGGCTATAGCCCCATCCAAACGGTCTCCCACCACTCATGTGCATTACCCTTAGAAGGGAGACAATGCAATCGAGATCATCCTCTGGACTTCCTCTCATCTGTCTCAGAACCCTCCGAGTGTCTCTTAACCACTGGTCAGCCTTGATCGGGTCATCCTCACCCAGACCTTCAAAGTCTTTTGGCCCAAAACGGCGAAGCCTCTCAACAGGGGTCTTGCGAGGCGTCTCAGACTACTTCAGGATAGCTTGCACCACTTGCAAGAGAGTAGAGGTGGCTCACCCCTCAACTTCCGATACCTCTTGGAAGGCTTGTATCCCCAACCTCTAGGACAAACTTCTTGTCGAAGTCTTCCTCTTGAGAGACATGGCTCTCCTCATGACTCTTCTAGTCGCGTTTGGCTTCACTCGCCATCGAACTTTTTCTGAAACATAAGGAAACAAGGAAACATCATCAGGATTCCCAGTTGTTGACGCTCCAAAAGTACTAAATTTTATGCTTATTTCACATGCGCTTTCTTGTCTTTTGAGTACATTTAGCTGCATTTAGGTTGTAAAATCATGCATTGCATAAAGAGTTAGGATTTGATGTTATTCCATTATGAAGGGGTTGTTTTTGGCACCTTTTTGCAAGTTGGCATAGTTGATGGCACAATAGCTGACAGAGCAGAAGACGACGCCAAGGAGGATGCCGAGTTGTCGTTGGCGCAGAAGGACCTTTAATGCCAAGCACCGGTCGGTAGAAAAAAAACATTTGATGCCAGTCCAAGAAAATGTTAACCCTGAAAAAATAGGACCAGATCAGGCTGTGAGAAAATAGGGGTCAGATCAATTTCTGAGAAAATAGCGGACGAGCAGTGCCAAGTACAGTTGGCAGTTCCATGCCAAGTTGCAATTCCAGAAGAGTGATGGCACGATGACGTCATGTAACACCCCTTCCCGACCTGGTAGAGAATCGGATCAAAGAGCGTTATCGGAAAACATAACCGAAGATCAAAAGCTAAATCGGAGTTCAGAAACTTTTTAATCAATATTTTAATGCCCTCAAGCTATAGCTAACATTATTAAACAATATAACAAATCTAATTATTCCAATATGAAACAATGTTTACTCAATTAGGACCAATTTATAACTTTTACAAAATTTAAGGACTAAAATGTAAATTTTACCAATTAGGGGTTATAATCAGAATTTCGAGTTATCATACTAAAATTAAACTTACTAATTATTAGCATGTGAAATGTCGTTACCAGACGAGGTCAATTACCTATCCGATTAGACGATGCAATATTTAGTGACCATTTTGTAAATTATTTAAAATTGTTTTCATTCGAATTAACCTATCAAACGAATTCTAGACCTTATCAAATTTTACCAGCATGCTTAAAAATCACATTTCTAATAGCATACAAAATTTTAGAACGTTTCGAATCCCTTTACTAAGTTTTTACTATTTAAGCCAAAATAATATGACATCTTAAGCACGTAAACTTTATATAGAACATAGTCATAACGAACACATCATAGCCAACTAGTTAAATTATTTTTCCACCATTCGAGGAGTTTATAAAGACAAAACACAGCACTCTAAGCTTGTGGTGACTTGTCGATCCTTTGACTTCTCCGATCTCGAACTGAACACTTTGCTAGCCTGAAATGTTATGAAGATGAATGCATTAGACTTACATAGCCTAAGTGAGGTAGCCATAAATAATGAATGAATCTATATCATGTAATGCAACATGTCTCAATATCAGTAATGCTATGTCATGAACGCACACATCATTTCTATGCTTACTAACAATAATAACTATCATGACATCAATAAAGCATATTATTCAATAATCAATCTGAAAGCATCATAACAAAAGCAATATCAATAATCAACATTTTTTTGGATCGATTCAACCGTATTTGGACACACGAATTCTACCACTACACCAAAAATTAACTAACATGGTCTCAATATCCTCCACTACACCATTTTTGACCTCCACTACACCGTTTTTGACCAACACATATCACATTCCTCCACTACACCACAAAACTTCGTACCAATGAGCTCATAAATTTTTACGACATACCAATTGTATCCAATGTCCATAAATTTACAAGTTCACTAAGTCTATATTTTTGATATCATATCATATCAAATAACAAGATGAGCCGTAGCTCCAAATCATGTAGCATTTCATATATCACATACATGTAGCATATCATAGTCATATTCGAACATATCAAAGTAATGCAAGGCACTTACTAAATTTTCCATTCGAACATAGTTGCTCTACGTGAGCCCTTAACAAATGCAAACATAACCGTAAAATAATGCAGCGTGGTGACACCGAGTCTATCCCTTGACACAACTACACTCACCTTGACAACTTGATATTTTTAAGACTCTCGGATAATAACACCTTTATTCTTGGCTTTTGGAAAAAATGACGGTTATTCTTTATCAACCTCTTGAACCCAACGATACCAAGGATTCAATATTACTAAACTGAAAAATTCGGGCTACCAATCTAACACTGAACCATAATTGTTTCTCACCTAATTTTTCCCTTACCTTTTCTATACCATATGCGCACATTCCCCCTATTTATACTTAAATTTCACCGGCTCTCATTGTTCTCTACTTATTCCATGTGAGCTTGGAAATGTGGCATGATTTTGGAAATAATTTCCCTTTGCTTGGGCCACGTGGTGGCAGCCAATGCCACCTTACGCCATGTATCCCTTGCCGTGGGATAACCATGGCAAATTCCTTCAATTTAAAGGAACTGTCGTGGGTCCCATCATTCATCATCATTTTTTAATAATAATAAACTACTACAATTGACCCAATAAGATTAAATAAATTAAAACATTCAATCATCGAAACCCAATTCCGACTAGACCGGTTTTCGGGATGTGACACACCATCTCTAACCTGATCAAACTTAGGATTCAAATGTCAGATAAGATGATCATCTTCCTTATCCCTGCACGTTCAAATTCAAATCCAAGATAATTCTAGGCTTTCCATGGAGTCCTATTTAAACCCGATTGTTGCGTGTAAAAGGTGCTCTGTAGTTTGTGCAAGTGTACACGTCTCAAGTAATATAATGACGAGTATTAGAGTATCGTCACCACATGGATTGAGATGACTTCCTTTGTTTATCTTTTCGCACTGAAAAAGAAAAGTAAAAGTAAAAACACAAGTAGAGGAGTTTTGGATTTTAATTAAACTAATAATCATAAACTAAAGTAAACAAGTAAAAGTTGAGAAATCAAGATGAGAGAATGTGTCAGATTGTGCTGCGTTGTATTGTGGAACCCAATTGAACTTGTCTTGGCATTTAAATGCAACGACACCAATCTGCCTTGTTAACAACCTTTGCTGCTGCTGCGGTAGAGAGGAAACTTAGTAGCTGCCTTGGCAACCAATGGTCCTTTCAAGGTTCGGTAGAACGTCCTTCTATGGCTTCTTCTTGTCCCCAAGTCGAAACACTATTGATGTGCAAGTCTTGATGATACTTCCCAGTGTAAACCAAGAGTGAACACCAACCAATTTCACGCTCCTTTTAGCCGTTGAAATTGCAACTTATCCCTAAGCCGAGTTAGCTTCCACCGTTGGGATGAAAACCATGCTTATTCGTTTCTTGAGTTTAATTCTTCTGATATCAAACAAATAAATAACCTCACAATACTCTTTCTCGATAAGATTGCAAGAATAGAATCAATGCCAAGAATAAGCAAACCTTGAACTAAATTGCATTAACAAAAGCTTAAACAAAGTACAATTGTTTTCTCACAACTACTCAACAACACAACCTTAACACTAAAGAAAAGTTAGAACATGCTGATAAATAAAAGCTCTCTCTTTAATTTGTAAGGAAGATAAGATATCTAAGTACATGGACTTGGTCTTGTATTTATAGATGATGTCTAGGTCAAGTCCTTCTTGAGGAGGAGGTAAAGTTAGAATTAAATACTTTAAAAGAAAAGTTCTTCTTTTAAGTATTATATCTTCCTTCCTTGAATTCCTCCTATTTGCGTGAAATTCTTCCTTGACCTTCCTTCGGATTTTTCGTACTCTTCCCGTGGTCCAATCGTCATGCAAAGAACGTAGAAAAATCTAGCTTTTTATGCTCTTCAATTCACGTCCCACTTTGCATATTTTGCCCTTTCGGCAGTTCTGTCTGGTTAAAGCCGCGGCATCGTTGCATCTGCTGACTCGACAGTGATCTGTTAATTTCCTCAGCTCAACAGGGCTCTGTCTTCTTGGTTTCAGCTTCCCTCAGTAAAAGCTAGCTCGTTCTGGACCATCAGGGGATGATTTCCGCACTGCTTCTCTTTTTCTTTAGATGCCCTCTCGGCATAGCCTGTCCCAGCAATGGGTGAAACCTGCAAAGCACAAAGTACACCAAACAATACCTCTTTTTCCACCAAATAATCAAAACATAAAGTTCAAACAGAATAATCATGAAATTATTGTGATTGATGCAAAAAGGGTACAATACAACTAAAGAGAGTGAAGTTTTAGCAATAATTGTCATCCAAAGAGGGTGTAAAAGATAGGACTTTTACACACCTAACACACCCCCAAGCTCAAACTATTGCTTGTCCTCAAGCAATTCAACTATTAGAAAATAAATAAATACTCGCCAAAGTTCTTAATCTTCATAGAGATTGCTTCAACTCGTCTTCTTCCTCATGACCTAGCACTTGAAAATACATGATTAGATTTTTTCAGATGACAAAAGGAATTACTCAGAACTACACTATGATGCTTGTGAGTGTGTGCATGTTTTGTGAACAAGATGATTATCCGGGTTCTAAGTAAACGCTTAAGCATTAACCTACTTAACTTGGGTAATTTTTTTTGCAAGCGATCTAACCAACTAGAGCCAATTTCGGGCACCTCTAGTGATTAGCCTAGAGTCGGTTTTGGGCACCTCTAGGGCTTCCTTAAGCTAGAGCCGGTGTTAGGCACCTCTAACTTCTTACCCAAAATCTTCTTTCTAAGCAAGTGTATGTTCTGAGTGTCCTAGAATTCCTTAAATCATACAAGTTACAAAAGTGTATTTTTATTTTCAGCCCCCATAGTATGATTCTAAATGTTTCCTAATAGTCATCCTATCCTCTAAGGAGTATTTTGAAGTGCTAAGGTAGTTTTCATCATTGGAAGAGTTTTGTAAGTCTAGGTAAGTCTAAGTCAAATTAAAGAACTAAGCAAGTATTAAGGCAAGTGCTTAACTAGGAAATAATACTGCATTGCTACAAAGACAACAGATGCCGCGGTAGAACTACTGAAGCAACAACTACATGCCCCAAAACTCAAAATTTTCATTGCCCTCAATGCATCATCACAACAAAAAGAAAGAGTAAAATAAAAATAGAGATGAAAAAATTCAGAGTGATGGGGAATCAGAGAAATACTTCTCGGAGTCATGGACGATCAATTTCCTTTTCATTGCCGTGTGTTTGACCCATTTGGCGGTTCGTGGTGGATGGGTATGCGTCAGAGGAGTGGTCCTGGTTGGAGTGACTGCCGAAGAAGTTGGTTTACGTTTGTTTGTTACCTCTTCAACGTCATCCGTGGCAATGTGCAACTCCTCAGTTGTGGCGGCTTTGTGCTTCTTGGATGCAGCTTCATCGAACATCTTGCTATGAGAGTGGACTGTGTCGGTCCAATCGAAAACTTGCTCGGTCATGATCAGCTTGTTCGAAGGTGGTGTAGCAAGACCGTGGACTATATGGTGCGATGTCGCGAAAGAAGAAGTGTTGACTGGGGCTTTGCCTTGTCTATGTGTTACCGCGGCAGAAGGGGCATCAGCAGGAGCTTTGCCTTTGCGTTGGGTGGTGGCGACAGAGGCGGGATCTGGACCATGTGAGGCAGAGTACTGATGCGTTGCTGAGGCAAAATATGTTGGAGTTGCTGCGACATAGGCTGCTATTGCTGGTGGGACAAGAACATCGTCGGGGAAGGCTGGAAATGGCACGACTTGAGTGGGGAACTTCTCTTGGATAAATTGCACAATGGAGTTGCTGAAGTCCCTCATAAATTCCATGAACAATCTCTGCCGGGTGTCCATGACTTCCAAGTGCTGGGCAATGTGACGGTGTGACTACCTCAGCGGTAGTAGGCTGAGGACTTGTTGGGTCACTGCCCAAGGTTTTCGCCGTGGTATGGCCCTGCACTAGCGTGAATTGCGGTTCTACCTCGGTGATCTGCATCAGCTTGTAGTAGGCATCTCTGTCCTAACCTGTTCTTTCGGGTGTGTAGATGTCAGCCGGATCGGTGGGAATGCCATTTCGTTGACAAAGTCCAGTGATGAGCATTGGGAAGTATAGACGACCTCTATCCTTTTTGCTGCACTCATAAATCTCGTTACAAATAATAGCTCCTACATTAATGATGCACTTATACATAATGGAGTGGATGAGTGCAAGTCTAGGTTTATCTACTGTGCTATTATGAGATATTGGCAGTAGAAAACGTTTGGCAAAAGTATTCCATAGTTTAGCCTCTGGCTGAAGCCTTTAGTGATTTATCGTCCCTCTGTTTTTCCCAACATTCCATATCGTGGCGGCAACACACAGTTCGTCTTTAATGGCCTCATAGTCGGAGTTGGTGAGTGCATCCGTGAAGTCCTTGTGCTCGTCTATAGTCACGTCTATCCCATAATATTACTTGATGCTGTCGGGATCAATGGGAATAGCTTGACCTTGAACATAGACGAAGGGAACGTGGGCGTTCGAACTTTGTGCATAAAACTCCCGTACCCAAGAGACCTTGGCTTTCTCCGGTTGTTGGAAAAAGATTTTCCATTGTTGGTGCTTTATCTTCTCGATGAGGAAGTTATCAATACCATAGTTGTCACCTCCGGTGTAGTGAAAACCTTGTTCTTCCCACACTAAGCAGCCGATGAAGCGTTGGTTGAATCTTTGTTCCACCTTCGATGGGGCAAATCTCTTGAATGGGGTCTCCTCGGCGGCCCTAGAGCTTTCTCCCCTTTGGAGTTTGAGTCATGTTGTGTGTTGAGCGGGTTGTGAGAAACAAAGAAAGTAGAAAATTCTTCGGAGATAAGGTTGAGAGGAAAATTGGAAGTGAGGGTAGAGTGGTGAGGGTGGTGTGGTATAAATAGGTGAAGGGATGACCGTTAGGCAGAGGTTGCGTGCGGGGCAATGGTTGCCGTGCTGGCAACAACTATTTACAGTTGGGCAAAAACTAGCCGTTGGGCATCGTTCATTGAAGCGACATTGAATGCGGTCACGACAACAGTTACATACATCTGGATCGGAACTAGCCGTTGGGTAACAGTTGTCTATGGGGCATTGAATGTTGCCGCGGCAACGACTGCGACAGTGGTCATCTTGGGCTGGATTGGGCTTTTCCTCTTCATCTTTGGGCTCCGTCCTAAAACAAACATAAATGAAGACAATTTTATTAAAACTTGATAAAAACGTAAAATAATTCGAAATCCTTAAAATTAAAGATGTGGAAGATAAAAATAAAAGCAAATAAAATTAATTAAAATTCTAAATCCTAAAAACAAAAAAATAAACAGAAAAATAAAAATGAGAAGAAAAAGAAAAATTAAGACACTAAAGGAGTGCATGGGGATGCATCTTCTAAAGTGAACACTTCTCTGTCTTTATTGACATGTCTGCCATTGTAGTGCTTCAGCCTCTGTCCATTCACTTTGAATTCGTGCCCATCCTTAGTTGATTTGATTATCACAGCTCCATGGAGGAATGCTTTAACAACTTCGAACGAGCCAGACCATCGAGATCGTAGTTTCCCTGGAAATAACTTCAATCGAGAATTGAAGAGGAGGGCTGTCTGCCCGAGCAGGAATTGCCGCGGCAGCAGCTTGCTATCGTGCTAGCGTTTGGTTTTTCTTGTATATTCTCTAATTGTCGTATGCCTGGGCTCGAAATTCTTCTAGTTCATTGAGGTCTAGGAGTCTTTTCTGTCTGACATTTTCCCAATCCATGTTCACCATTTTAATGGCCCAATATGCCTTGTGCTCGATTTCAACTGGTAAGTGACAAGATTTGCCGTACACAAGTCTATATGGGGACATTTCCAGTGGGGTTTTGTAAGCTGTTCTATATGCCCACAAGACATCATCAAGCCGAAGCAACCAATCCTTTCGAGATGGGTTAACCACCTTTTCGAGGATGTTCTTCAGCTCACTGTTGGATATCTCAGCCTACCCACTGGTCTGCGGGTGATATGTCATGGAAATTTTGTGTGTGACACCAAATTTCTTCAATGCCGCAACAATGAGTCTGTTGTCGAAGTGTTTGCCCTCGTCACTGATGATGGCTCTAGATACCCTAAATCATGTAAATATGATTTTCTGTAGAAATCGATGCACGGTTTTAGAGTCACAATTTGGTGTGGTAATGGCTTCGACCCATTTGGAAACATAGTCGACGACAAGAAGTATGTAGATATTTCCACACGAGGATAGAAAGGGCCCTACGAAGTCAATTCCCCAAACATCGAAAACTCGACTTCAAAGATGTTTTGTAAGGGCGTTTCGTGTCTCCTTGATATGTTACCCATCCGTTGACATCGGTCACACTGCTTATCGTATTCATGGGCATCCTTGTAGAGTGTAGGCCAATATAAGCCTGACTATAGCACTTTGACAGCGGTCCTAGTTCCTCCAAAATGTCCTCCATATGGTGAAGAATGACATTGTTGGAGTACTTCGTTTTGCTATTCTTCTGGGACACATCTCCTTATAACCTGATCTGCACATTGTCTAAACAAAAGAGGTTCGTCCCAAAAACTATGCTTCGCATCATGTTGGAACCTCTTCTTCCCTTGATGGTTAAGGTTATAAGGTAAAACACCACTAACTGAAAAATTAACAAGATCTGCATACCAGGGTGTTGTTGCGACAGCCAGTACTGTCAAGGGAAATACCGAGGCAATGCAGTCTGAAATTGCTGAGGCAATGGTGTCCGTTATTGCCGCGGCAGATGCTGTCGCGGCAGCTAAGAGCTGCTCATCTGGGAATGCATCCTGTATGTCAAGGCTTATGGTGTCTTCTTCTCCTTGTTCCAGTCTCGATAGGTGATCAACCACTTGGTTCTCCATTTCTTTTCTGTCTTTGATGTCAACATCGAATTCTTGCAGTAAAAGGATCCATCGAATCAACCTAGGCTTTGCATCTTTCTTGGAGAACAAGTATTTGATCGCCGAGTGGTCTATGTGAACAGTCACCTTGGTTCCGATTAGGTATGATCGGAACTTGTCAACGGCAAAGACTACTGCTAGCAACTCCTTCTCAGTGGTAGTGTAGTGGACTTGGGCCTTGTTGATTGTTTTTCTAGCATAATAAATTACGTGAAAGATTATGTCTTTCCTCTGTCCAAGGACTGCCCGATGGCATAGTCGCTTGCATCGCAAATAAACTCGAAGAGCAGCGCCCAATATGGTGGGACTACTATTGGTGCGGTCACAAGCTTTTGTTTCAGTATCTCGAATGTTTTAGTACATTCGTCATTGAAGTCAAAGGTCCAATCCTGTTCAAGCAGAGAAGACAAATGTTTACTAATCTTAGAAAAAATTGCAATAAATCTTCTATAAAAACCCGCATGTCCTAGAAAACTCCGGATTCCTTTAACTATGGTTGGTGGGGGCAGCTTCTCGATCACATCTATTTTGGCTTTATCTACTTCAATTCCCCTTGATAAAATCTTGTGGCCGAGCATGATGCCCTCATCCACCATGAAGTGGCATTTCTCCCAATTTAGGACTAGATTGGATTCCTCACATTTTTCGAGTACCCTCTCCAAATTGCCGAGGCAATTGTTGAAGTTATCGCCAAATACTGAGAAATCATCCATGAAGATCTCCAAAATGTCTTCTACCATGCCGGAGAATATCACCATCATGTATCGTTGGAATGTTTTTGGGGCATTGTAATGTTCGAACGACATTCTCCTAAATGCATATATGCCGTATGGGCATGTGAAGGTGGTTTTTGCCTGGTCATCCGGTGCTATGGAAATCTGATTATAACCTGAGTAACCATCAAGAAGACAGTAAAATGCTTTACCAGTAAGTCTATCATGCATTTGATCAATAAAGGGCAAAGGGAAGTGATCATTTCTAGTTACTTTATTCAACTTGCGATAATCCATACAAAACCTCCAACCGGTCACAGTCCTGGTTGGGATTAACTCATTGTTCTCGTTGGCTATCACAGTCATTCCACCTTTCTTTGGTACACATTGTATTGGGCTTACCCACGTGCTGTCGGAGATGGGATAGATAATTCCAGCATCAAGCCATTTAATGATCTCTTTTCATACCACCTCCTTCATGGCATGATTAAGCCTTCTTTAAGCCTCAATGGTAGGTTTATGATCATCCTCTAAAAGGATTTTGTGCATACATATCGTTGGGCTTATCCCCTTCAAGTCGCCAATCGTCCATCCTATTGCCCTCTTATGCCGCTGCAGCATATTGATCAGACTTTGTTCCTGTTTTGGCTGTAACTTAGAAGAAATAATTACGGGCAACGTGTCGTTGGTTCCCAAATAAACATATTTTAATTTATCAGGTAATTGTTTTAATTCAAGAATCGGCGGTTTCTCGATTGAGGGTTTTTCAATATTTCTTTCCTCTTCAAAATAATTGAGGAGTTCAAAATACTTACCTAGATGAGAGACCGTCCATTAAGCTTCCTCAGTTTCTACCTCTTCAATTTCTTCAGAGTCAGGGAGGCTGTCTAGTAAATTGCCGAGGCAGTCGTCAGAATGCATGCCGAGGAAGTGGTCGAACACATTGTCGAGGCAGTGTATGCCGAGGTAGGGTGCATCGATGTCAAAGTTGAATTCAGTGGTGGCTTGTATCATTTGACATTCTTCTTGATCATCGACACATTTGAGGTTTTGGAAAACATTGAGCTTGACTTGTTGGTCATTTACCCTCATTGTTAGCTTACCTTTTCCACATCAATCAATGTCCTCCCGGTGGCCAAGAATGATTGCCCAAGTATGATAGGTGCATGTTCATCTGCCTCACAGTCAAGAACAAGGAAGTCAGTGGGAAAAATAAACTTATCAACTCTTACCAGTATATCTTCAATTTTCCCATTTGGTTGCACATATGAGCGATCGGCCAGTTGGAGCATGACTGTGGTTGGTCTTGCCTTTCCAATCCCTAACTTTTGGAAAACCGATTTGGGCATCAAGTTTATGCTTACCCCTAAGTCACACAATGCCTTCCCCACATAATGATTCCTGTTTGCACATGGTATTGTGAAGCTTCCAGGATCTTTAAGCTTAGGTGGTGTTCGGTTGTGTAACATGGCCATACACCCTTCTATTGCGGCAACTATTTCGAACTCCCCTATTCTTGTTCTCATTGACACCATGTCCTTAAGGAACTTGGCATAATTCGGCATTTGCTCTATTGCTTCCACGAAGGGTATGTTGTTGTGGACATGCTTCAAGATATCTAAGAACTTCTTGAACTGGTACTCTTGTTTTTGCCGTTTAAGCCTTTGTGGGAATGGTGGTGGGGGTCGAATGTCTTCGATCCGTTCTTTATATGGAAATTTAATTTGGGGCATCATATCTGGTTTTTTAGCGTCCTTTTGATTTCCCTCAGCATTTTTGTTTGCTGCCACGGTTTGGTCAGGTTTTGCCATGGCAGTGGGATCGCGTAATGCCGAGGCAGGTTCTGCCGCGGCAGAGGCTTCCTTTTCTTTGGTCTCCTCTTTTCCACTGGATTAGGTTTCCTTCAGATGTTTACCACTCCTGGTGTTGATTGATTTGCACTGTTCATGACTATATCCCTTAACGACTTCAGTA
The DNA here is from genome assembly GCA_030270665.1 of Hibiscus trionum. NCBI lineage: Eukaryota > Viridiplantae > Streptophyta > Magnoliopsida > Malvales > Malvaceae > Hibiscus > Hibiscus trionum. The sequence goes on from BSYR01000046.1 coordinate 2,437,482, forward strand.
TCTCTTAGAAATCCCCCCCTCGGTCTGGAGTTTAGGATTTGTACAAACTGCCCGACTTGAGTTTCCAGGGATTTCAATGTTGGCATGAAAGCATTAAAAGAGTTTTCTAAAGAACTAGTTGGGATAGGCTATTGCGGCGGCATTGACTGCTGTTGCGACATGGTCTACCAAGGCATGTTTTGTTGAAATCCTGCTAATGGAGCATTCTGATTGTTCGGATTGAGTGTGTTGTTGGGGTTGCACTAGGAGAAATTCAGGTGTTTCTTCCAGGCCGAGTTGTAGTTGTTGGACATCATGTTATTGTTCCAGTTGTAATTTCCAACGTAACAGCTCGACTCTGTATTATGTGGACATTCAGAAGAAACATGGTTACCCCCACAGTTTTCACAAAATAAATCCATTACCTTGACCTCTTGGTGATTATTCTGTGGTTGCATGTTGATGACCAAATCTGTCAAGGTGGCGATTTGAGCTGAAATTGAGTCCGAGGACCCTATTTTGTTTACTGTGGGTTGGCGTCTGATTCCCCCTCTTCTGGCCATTGGGAATTGATAATCGTTCTTGGTCGTCCTATTCAGAATCTCCATTGCTTCCTCCGGTTCCTTGTCTAGGAGTATGCCATTTGCCGAGGCATCAAGCATTATCCTCATTGCCGTGTTGACAACATTGTAGAACATTGTCACCTGGGTCCGCAATAGGAATCCTTGCAAGGGGAATTTATGTAATAGCTCTCTGTATCGTTCCTAAACCTCGTGCATGGATTCTTCATCAGCCTATTGAAAAAGGTGATTTTGTTACGTAATTTATCAGTTAAATTCGTTGGATTAAAACGTGCAAGGAAATCATGACATAGGCCACTCCAAGATCCAATTGATCCTGCTGGAATGCTATTTAGCCAGGCGTTTGCCCTATCCCTCAATGAATAGGGAAACAACTTTAGTCTCACAATATCCTCATGTACTCCTTGTATTTTAAAGGAATTGCAAATCAGAAGGAAGGATTTGAGGTGTTGTCTGGCATCTTCAGTTGTTGAGCCGCTGAATTGCCCCATAGTATTGATCGTGTTGAACATTACGAGCTGCAGTTCAAAGTGGGCGACTTCTATCTCAGGTGTGACAACTCCCAGATTTAGTCCGTTCAGATCTTCTTCTAGGTAGTCTCGGAAAGTTAGGTTTCGCACTAGCTCAAATTGAATTCACGAATTTTCTCCACCTCCCACTGGGGCATCTTGCTGCCCGTCGGCAACTGGCTGCTCGTCGGCAACCTACTGCCCATTGGCATTCCGATTGTTATTGGCATTGTTACCGCCAACTTGATGTGCCATCTTTTGTCTTATCTGTTGTTTGAGTTTTTGGAAACTTCGATTGATTTCTTGATCAAGGTCGTACAATGGATACTTTGGGTTCGCTCTGGTCATACACCAATGCAAAACCAAAGTTGATTAGTGCTTGAGAAACTAAAACAAATGAAAGTGCAAGAAAATAAAATTGAAAGTCGCTATTGTCAATCCCCGGTAACGGCGCCAAAAACTTGTTGTGAGTAAAAGGTACTCCGTAAATAGTGCAAGTGTACACGTCTCAATTAATATAATGATGAGTATCAGAGTATTGTCTCCACAAGGATTGGGATGACTTCCTTCGTTTATCTTCTCGAACTGAAAAGGAAAAGTAAAAGTTAAAACACAAGTAAAGGAGTTTTGGATTTTAATTAAACTAATAATCATAAACTAAAGTAAACAAGTAAAAGTTGAGAAATCAAGATGAGATAATGGGTCAGATTGTGCTGCGTTGTAGTGTGGAACCCAATTGAACTTGTCTTGGCTTTTGAATGCAACGACACGAATCTGCCTTGTTAACAGCCTTCGCTGTTGCGGCAGCAGAGAGGAAACTCAGTAGCTGCCTTGGCAATCCCTTGCCTCGGCATCCAATGGTTCTTTCAAGGTTCTGCAGAACGTCCGTCTATGGCTTCTTCTTGTCCCCAAGTCGAAACACTATCGATGTGCAAGTCTTGATGATACTTCCCAGCGTAAACCAAGAGTGAACATCAACCAATTTCATGCTCCTTTTAGCCGTTGAAACTCCAACTTATCCCTAAGCCGAGTTAGCTTCCACCGTTGGGATGAAAACCATCCTTATTCGTTTCTAGAGTTTAATTCTTCCGATATAAAACAAATAGATAAGCAAAGTACAATTGTTTTCTCACAACTACTCAACAACACAACCTTAACCCTAAAGAAAAGTTAGAACATGTTGATAAGTAAAACCTCTCTTTTAAGTTCCTAAGGAAGCTAAGATATCTAAGTACATGGCCTTGGTCTTGTATTTATCGATGATGTTTAGGTCAAGTCCTTCTTGAGGAGGAAGTAAAGTTAGAATTAAATACTTTAAAAGAAAAGATCTTCTTTTAAGTATTATATCTTCCTTCCTTGAATTCCTCCTATTTGAGTGGAATGCTTCCTTGACCCTCCTTTGGCTTTTTCGTACTCTTCTCGTGGTCCAATCTTCACGCAAAGCACGTAGAAAAATCCAAATTTTCATGCTCTTCAATTCACGTCGCACTTTGCATATTTTTCCCTTCCCACACTTCTGTCTGCTTATTGCCGTGGCAACATTGCATCTGCTGCCTCGACGATGATCTGTCAATTTCCTCAGCTCAACAGGGCTTCATCTTCTTGGTTTCAGCTTCCCTCAGTAGAAGATGGCTCGTTCTGGACCATCAGGGGATGATTTCCGCACTGCTCCTCTTTTTCCTTAGCTGCCCTCTCGGCATTGCCTACCCCGACAATGGGTGAAACCTACAAAGCACAAAATATACCAAACAATACCTCTTTTTCCACCAAATGATCAAAACATAAAGGTCAAACAGAATAATCATGAAATTATTGTGATTGATGCAAAAAGGGTACAATGGAACTAAAGAGAGTGGAGTTTTAGAAATAATTTTCATAGAAAGAGGGTGTAAAAGATAGGACTTTTACACACTTAACACAGATCAAAGAAAAATGAAGCACACAGGGAGAATTGGGGAGAGTGATCGGAGATAGGGTGCAACAATCGAGAGCCTGGCCGTGAAGAGCTGCATCGAGAGACCCTCTTCTAGCCCATTCTCTTTGTTGTTAGTTTTCTTAGTTTTAATGATGATGGATGTTGAAAATTATTATGGTTTTTTGATTGATACCCTTATCATGAACTGATTTCATAGTTGGTGAGGGGTGTTTGCGTTTGAACACTGTTTTTAATGTTTAGGTTTTGATAAATCAACACTGCCTCAACACTATTTTTCCTATCTGGCATGTTCATTATTTTTAAGTGTGTTGTCAAGCGACAACCGGCATTCCCTTTTTAAAATATTATGCCAAGCGATGACTAACATAGTTGGCCTATTGCAATTCAATATCATAACTGACTTGGGTGGAACCGAACGATTGCTAGATACTAAGAAGAGATGCTTCGAAAGAAGATGTTCAAGTAGATGAACTTACTTCGGGAGTGAAATCTACCAATTAAGAATAAAGATTGGAACTTAATCGAATTAATTTATGAAAAAAATATGCACTATATACATATAGGGGTTTTTCCATAATTGATTTAGGGTAATGCCATCAACGGAGGAATTTCTATCTTTGAATTTGCTTGGCAAACAATGCCAAGACAAGATTTATTAAAGGCTGGCATGGCACATTTAGCGTGCAAACCAGTCACTCCTTGCCAATGCTCGTCATTTGCTAAGACACATTCCTTGCCTTCGACTTTACTTTATTTTATTTCTTTTTTTATTAGCCACTTCAAAACCACTTCCAATCAAAACAATCTTTTTCACAAAGCAAGTACTTGGCTAAGCAATTAAACCTTTGAACGCAATACCTATGGGATCGACACTCAGCTTAACCGATGTATTACTTGCAGACCATGTATACTTGCACGCAATAGATTTTCTTGGCACTGTGTCAACACTTTTCAAATGTCTTTTACCCCTTATTGCCAGCAAATAATCATTCACGCCGAGAGTCTACACCAATCTTGGAAGGGTAAAACTTAACTTTAGGGGCTTGTATTCACTAGACACCTTAACACGACCTCTATACCACCCAGGGTTTCCTAGAACTGGCTAAACCTATTTTCTTATACCATTGTTATAACACCACCATCCCAATCCGAATCCAAAGTGTTACATTCGAGTCACCCAAAACTGACCCATCAAAAATTTCCAATTAAAAACCACAAGTTTAACCGTTTTCAAATTATTGAATCATCCATAAAATCAATGTACTTAAATAAGAATTTAAATAAGTTTACTAAATAAAAGCTACGAGTTTAAAACACTGTTTAGCAAAATAATAATTCAAAATAGAGTTACAGACTCAACAGTGGTAAGGTCCTATGAAAACATTAGCCCAAACTAAAATAACAAGTACTGTACTCTGAAGAGAACGTGGTGCTGGGAAATCCCTTCTTGATAAGCTCCTCCCAAGGGTGATCTGTCAACCTACGCACGTAAAAACCACACATCCGCACACTGAGCTAACAAAGCTCAGTGGTACAATTCTACTCTACCACAATTCGTGAATATCATAAAATAAGCATGCAAACCCTAAACCCTAAACCCTAAACCCTAAACCCTAGTCAAGAGAGCATAGATAAGGCTTTTCTATTTATGGTATTTCATCTAGCCTACACTAGCTAGAGTTCTTAGATCACGTATCTCAAGGCATCAACAATTCTACAAGAAGTCATGCAAGTTACTTCATACATTACCATACTCAAGGTCACATAGCCAATCGAGATACTCGAGCTTGCACATCCCATCGAGTTAATACATGTCGTACCATGATCACTCAGCCATAAGGTGCATAAGCTATCAATCTATAGAACCCACACAACATAAATAAATACATTTATGCATCATCCACATAATGGCCAACGAAGGCCTACTTTACCTGTACTCACACAGCCGTCGGGTTACTCGTGCTCACACAGCCATCGGGTTGAAAGGATCGTATCTGGATCACCATAGACACAGATATGTCCTAGACATAATTGGATCATATTAGCCACAAGTAGTCTTTACCTGAAGTCACTCAGCCAATCACGTTACTAGAGCTCACTCATCCCATCGAGTTTATTACCTTATCCGGATCACCATAGCTACAAATAGGTTTCTAACCACACCCGAATCACTCAAGTCGTAGGTATGTTGGATATACTTGATCACTCAGCCTGAATTACAGATCCTCTCATATAAGTACCATAGTACTGACACTAGGACATCCAGATTCCTTTACCACAACATAAAATAACAGATGCTCCTCGAGCAATCATACACCTCACTAAGAGGTAGGTGGCATCAAGCCAAGCCATCAACAAATGCCCCAAGGCATGACACTAACTTCTACGGTTAAATCAAATCAAAATTTACCAAGTTACTACACGTTATTATCATCTATGAGGGTTAAACCTCAGTTTCCCAGTTTTACAATTCATTTTACTACCTTTGAATCCCATTGGACCTTAGTCCTTAAATTATCAACCCCGCGAACTCAACCTCATATTTTTTCGGGCAGATTGCCTAGGCAATACTGGTACACGCACTTGCGTACAAATACGATACATCAGGTACCGATACTTGCCCTTAACGTATTGGCACCCAGCTTCACGTAAAAGGGGTTGACTGTTGACCCCGTACTGATACACAACCCTCGCATACCGATACACCCAAGGTATTGGTACGGTTACAAATGTACCGATACCACTTTAAGCTACTAGAAAATCATTGGAACAATGGGTACCGATACGGTCCCAGCCCGTACTGATACTTCCTTTAAATATTTATTGTGTTCATCATTTTGAAAACAGGGTATCGGTATAGGATTTCCGTGTACCGATACCAAAATCTAGATTTGACTTCCAAGCTCGGGAAATCACCTCCCAAGACCCTAAAACAAAACCTTTAACTCTTTAACTCAAACCTACATCTTATGGGAGTTAATTAAGGTGGTTTGCTACAATTTTACACATTATTAACGGTAAATCCGAGTTTCACCATTAAAGGGCTTTAAGCTACCAAAACACCCAACTAGCATAAATCCGAAATCAATTTCCAAGCAAAAATCCTTCAACTTCTCCTTTTGATCCAAGCTTGAAGAACCCCTCCCCCAAAACCTCCTCTTTTTATACCAATCATGATAAATGAAACCATATATGAGATAACAACTAAAGGTAAGCTTGATTACGAATTAATAACCTTAAACCTCAAAGAAGAGCTTCATAACATCTTAAATCCTTCAAAACCCAAAATGACAAACTCACATTTTTAAGAAGAGAAGGTCACTTTCATGAAGCTTAGGAGATGGAGATTACTTTCTTCTTCACTCATAAACCCCGAATTCAACTCTTTAAAGGTAAAGATTTGAGCTTTAAACCTTGGTGGCTTGGGTGTTCATAGAGGGAACGTGAGGAAGAAAGGGAAGAACAAAAGGGTGAGTGAAAGAGTGATATCACAAGCTCCCCCTTTGTCCCTCATTTCACTCACGTGAAACACCAAGGAAATAAATATGTTTAGCCTATTTTCTTTAAAAGGCTATAACCCCAACATAAAACTCAAACCATTACTTTTATTACAAAATAATCTCCCCTAAAGCCCACATAGCCAAATTCTTACCAAACAAGGCCCAAGCTTGGCCCAGAGTTTCCAATTTCTCAACCCAACATGAAGGTCCATAATTCAGGTCAACGCCCAATCGTTGACTCGGAAATCTGGGTCGTTACAAATCTCATCTCCTAAAAACAAATTTTGTCCTCAAAATTTGAATGAAGAGAGGAGATGCAACCATCACAGATGCAACCATTTCCCATCTACAGATATGTTCACCTTGATTATGAAATTTCTCCTCCAAACTTCCTTAGCCAAAGCTCACTACATTGGACTACTCAACACCTTTCTCATGAATTCCTAACGATTCATTTCCAACAATCAAGCCACATGCACATTGGGCTCTAGAGCAAAACAACATATGATAACCTCAAACGGCATTGTCCAAACATCAACTCAAGAAATTCACTCCATATAAGTTTCATCCTGGTTAACAATCCTTTTGATAATCATCCACAGTTCAAAACTCTTGAACTCACGTAACACACCGAAAACTGGTCTAGCTGAGATTAGGGTTTCAGTGATAAAAAACCCTAAATTAGAAAGGTCCAAATACTATTCCAATCATTTTATTAAGTCCATTATTATGTTATTGATCTATATTTAAACTGAATTACCGAACTTGGACCTTCTTAAATAAGATAGACTCTTTTAGTGGCTAAATTGTAAAAGTTGGAAGTATGGAGGCAAAATCTTGAACTATCGAATGTAGAGGGACTAATCTTGCGATTAGCACCTCCAAAAAACAATTGTCGTTCCTTAAACATTGAAATTTTTATTGTTAATAAGTATATATCATGTTATAGCCATTGTCATTGTTAAAGTATATTGCCATTGGTCATTGAAGTAAGCATTGAAATTGTTATTGATCATTGTATCGATATGTCATTGAAACATTGATATTGAATATCGATAAGGACATTGAATCATTGGATACACCGATCTTTATTATTGCTAATGAATATTGTAATTGTCACCGGACCTTGGATTCGAAGGACATTGGATACAATTGGCATGCCATAGAATTCATGAGCTTAGTTTACGGGTGGACTACGATCTTAGGGCTACGACCTATATTGATTTGGTGAGGCGGAGGGATGTTTGTGTATTGGTCATTTTGGGGAGGTGAAGGGATAAGACCACTCATTGTTTGGCGAGGCGTAGGAATTCGCGTATCCACTATCCAGAATCGATCCAAGGAATTATTGATAAAATATGATTATACTGTTATTGAGCATGATCATTGTGTTGTCATTGGAAAATCGTGTCATGATAATTGTTAATGTGGAGATGAAATTGCATATTATAACATTTTTATTCTTGTGATTACCTCACTAGGCAAAATATGCCTAATGCATTTCATTTCATCCATTTCAGGTTAGCTAAGTTTTTGGATCGAGATCGGAGGAGTTGAAGTGTTGCACAAGTCACAATCAAGCTATAAGTAATGTATATTGACCCTTTTGAACTCCTAGTTGGTGGCAAAGTGTATGTACTAGTCGATAATGTCTCTTTTGTTATGTCCATATTATGGTCAAGTGGTAAAAGTGTCATATGCCTAATATGAACTTCCCATATAGTGAAAAATGGTCTAAAATGCATAATTTGGCACTAAAAGGTAAAAACCAAGTAAATGGATTCATTTGACTATAAATTTGGTATGCAAGTAGATTGTACAGTTATAGTGTTGTGTGTAAAGTTTCATTGCATTTGGACATTGTTTAGTAGGTCAATTCGATTAAAAACCAGCAAAAAATTGTCATTACAGGTCAGGCCGTATCGATACGGGTAATGGCGTATCGATACGGGTAGGCATAATTGAACTCATAGAACAAGGCGTATCGAAACAGTTTAGAGCCGTACTGGAACATTTTGCTACTGGAATTCTCTGTTTTGATACAGGTCTAACCTGTATCGAAACGGGTCAAGTTCAAGGTCAAAAAGAGTCAACCCGTACCGATACATGGCTTACTCGCATCAATATGGTATAAAGGGGAAAAGTCAATAAAGGTTGACCATCGCACACCCGTATCGAAACAACCTAAAGGTGCTTCGATACAGGGTTAGCTAAGTTGGTTAAAGGCACAATTTGAAAGTTTGCATTGTTCACAATCTAGTCACTGAATTTAGGACGTTTAAATTGGATGAGTTAATGAATTCCGAATTGCATGAAAATTTGAAGACTTATTAACATTGCATTGAATTTCATTGTGGTATAGTCTATTGCATCGAAGGACCTCTAATTTAGTAGATTTACATATTAGTCCCTAAAACTTGTATTAGTTAAGAATTAGTCCTAAACGTTTAAATATTGTTTCACAAGGAGTTGATTGGACTACGATGTATATCTGGTAATGTTTTTTTTGTGTAATTTTGATCAATTGTTGATTAAGAAATGAAATTTTATTGCACCGATCATTGTACTGTTTACCAGTAGGACACTCCGACCCGGTTCTCGACCAGGCCGGGAAGGGGGTGTTACATTTGTGGTATTAGAGCTAGAGTTTATTCGATTCTAGAACTAAACCGAAGCTTGTTGCATTGTTATTTTGTTACTTTTCCAACTAGGAGTTGTATAGTATATGTATTGTGACTTGTCAGCTAATCTGATCTCTTCATGTTATAGCTATGTCTGGAACGAATGTGGCTCACATTCATCAACATGCCATGAGTTCTTCGACTCATGGCGAAGAAGTAAGGGGGAGAACAACCAGATCTGCCTGGGTCCCCACCTCAGCAAGCTGAGCCTGCTGCACCTGATGCACATGCAGAATGTTATCGGAACATGGCTGACATGTTCAAGTAGTTCATGACTGCAATGGGAGCGGCACCATCTGCACAGCCTGCTCCACCTGTTGTTCAGTATGTCTGAGCCCCTGTAGATAAGTTGGCTTTGCTCCGAGCTTATTCTTTTGACGAGCAAGATGATGATAATCCGGAGATTGTTGAATACTGGTTGGACAACACACTGTGAATTCTGAATAAGTAGTTACATTGTTCGGACGAACATAAGTTAGAGTGCGACCTTGCATTGCTGACTGACGAGGCTCTCATGTTGTGGGTAACCATTTTCCTTACCATTTCCAAAGATTCTATTACCTGGGAGTTCTTCCTTCAAGAATTCTGAAACAAGTACATTAGTGATTACTACCTCACCGAGAGGCACAATATCTTCCTCCATATGAAACAAGGTCGACGACCTATCGAGTAATACATCCACGACTTTTGCAAGTATTGCCGATGCGGTGCTGAGTACATAAAGAAAGAGGAAGACAAGTGTAGGATGTTCATTGCTGGCCTTAACGATGAGTTACAACCTATGTTCACAGCCCTTGACATCACTAACTTCCAGGATCTGGTGAACCGAGCCAAGGCTACTGAAGCTCCTCAAAGGGCCCAGAGGGGGAGTGCATCAGGAAAATCCAAGAAGAGAGTACGAGATGATTCCTGACTGTAGAGCGTTTTAGTGTTCTCAATTTATGAGCGCAAGTGCACACTCCTGTCAAGTAATAGTATAAAAGATATCGTCTCCCACAGGGATTGGACAACTTGACTCGACTCGTAATTCATACACAATGGAAAATTAAATGTACAAGTAAGTTGAATTGTTTAAGAATAAAAGTAAATAAAACACAAGTAAATAAAATGGAAGATATCAGATTGATGGAATGGGTTGGGTTATACTGCTGAGTAGTGTGAAAATGCGTTGAAAAGGATAAGTTGCTTTGCGCTGGTGACTTCGCTGTCGCGGCGAGAAATTGGCAGATTAGCTGTTGTGCCGCTCTCGCTGCCCCAGTAGTGGAATAGATGTGTGTCTCAGCGGTGAACTCAGCAGAACTTCAAGGCTCGGCAGAACGCTTCGAAAGTGATCCCGCTTATGTTTAAGTTAGAATGTTGTTGATGCCCACTGTAGATAATACCAGTCACGGTGTGAAACGTGCAAAGACAACAATATTTGGTTCGTTCTCTTTTAGCCACCTTAAACCCTAACCTATGTCTAGGCTGGATTGGTCAACACTTGATTAAGGTAAAGGTCGTACTTACTCCTTTCGTGAGTTCGACTCTCTCGATACCGAATAAATGGATAATAGTCAACTAATCTTTCGCCTTAATTTAAAACCATGAAGGACATGGAATAAGCAAACCTTGAAGCTTTATTGCAAAAACAAAATTAAAATCCTAAACAACTGTTCTCACACTAGTTTACAACATAACCCAAACCCAAAGAGAATTTAAAACATAATGGCGGCAAGAAAACCTAAACTATGCTTAAGGGAAAACCTAAGTTTTTTTGAAGTAAAAGTACAATGGGTATATATAGGCATTAGCTAGGTCTAGTCTTTCTTGGAGTAGAAGTCTTCAAAGTAGCTTTTTGCATTAAATGCAACCTGAAATTCTGACTTCTTTAAGTTTGTTGAGTTGATCGAACACTTGCAAATGGCCAAGAGGGGGGTGAATTGGCAATTAAAATTTTGGTGAAGAGAAAGATTGAAAATAAAAATGACACAAGGGGTTATAGTGGTTCAAGTTCTCCAAATGAACTCTATATCCACTACCTTAGTTCCCACTAAGGATTTTCAAACAATTCACTACTTGAATTCGTCCCCTTTTCTTGGATGAGGAGGAAACCTTACAATTTCGTTTAAGCTTTCTACTCAAAGCTTAATCCACTCAAATACAAAGAAAGATTTTTGGTAAACTCAAATGTTTCCTCTCAAAGGATAATTGTCTACCCAATTACAATTTCAATAACCCCAAACTCACAATACAAATTCACAATTTGAAACACACTAGAGTTGGGTACAAAAATTTGACTTTGAATAGCTCAAGGGTTTGGATTTTTGCTTTAATGATGCTTGAATGTTGAATGGTTGTTGCTGACCTTCAAAAGGCTTCATTTTATACCTCCTCTATTAATTCTAGCCGTTTGGGTGGTTGGGAACATAAATGGAGCCGTTGGAACCCTCTCTTACCACCATAAATGCACTTCTGCAGCTATCCGTATCGGTACACGGGGAGTCGTATCGATACCTGTCTCAGAAAAGAAAGAGCCGTTGTGTGCAATAAATAAGGGGTATCGATACGCACGTAAGCGTATCGGTACTGGGTATCGAAACGGCAAAGACCGTATCGATACCTTTTTCTCAACTTAGCTCACTGTCGATTTCCGTATTGGTACGAGGGTTTTGCGTATCGATACGGGTCAACGACCAATTTAAAATTTGGTTACCAACCAACTGACACCAACGGTCAAAATAATTAAACCGACTTGAATTTAAAAATTCATTAAGTCCGTATCGATACGGATGAAGTCGTATCGGTATGCCATTCAAACTCTTTAGACTTTTACGAAGGGGCGTATCGATACAGGTAAAGAGCGTATCGATACGTGTTCCTCCAGTAGCCAACTTTGGTAAAAAGGTATCGATACGCTTGGAAGTGTATCGATACACCTGGACGTTTTTCAATACTTTGGCTTTGGAACACTTAGAAAATATTTTGAGTTTGAGTTTTTCAAATCAGTTTTAAAGAGTTGGTAATTTAAAACTTATTAAGGGACTTATGAAACAATTTTAAGTTTTTCAAATTGATCCTTAAAGATGTAATTATATCAAAATCAAACATAGGTTTTACAATCTCCCCCTTTTTGATATAACAAAACTAAAACTTAAAACTTTTGACACTTTGAAAAACTTTACAAAGTTAACTCCCCCTTAATATAAGCTTGGTAACTTTTAAGTTGAAATCAAAATTTTTGAAGTGTTGTGAGCTAGTTTCTCTCCCCCTTTTTGTTAGATCAAAAATATTGAGACAATAGATAAGTGCATAAACATAGGCAAAGGTATAAATAAGCAACATTAATATTATTAATTATAGCATCAAACTTAAAAATCCAAACAAGAACATGAAATCAAAGCATAGGTTTAATAATAAACTTAGTCCTAAGAACATAAATCAAAGATGCATAAAATAGAAATATCCTAAATGATATGCATGAGATGCAAGAAGAAACGTCTAGGCATCGTCTTCGTTGTCTTCATCATCAACTCCCATTAGATCATTATCCCTCATGCTATTGCTCCACTCATCATGGAAAGCGTCTAGGGAAATATTCAAAGAATTATGACCGCTTTCAAGAGATGTGAGGCGATTCTCCATGCTCGTCATCCTTGTATCAAAATTTGTTTCAAGGGCGGTAAGACGATTTCCCATGTCCGTGCGCAACCCGGTAAATTGCTCATTGAGGAATGTCATGAGAGCATCCATGGAGGGTTGAGGAGCTTGAGGAGCTTGATCTCCTTGAGGTTCTTCAAGTACGGCTGCGGCCTCGGGTGGTAGCTCGGAAAGACGTAACCAATTTCCATTAAAATAATGGAACTTACCCCGTGCAAGAGATCACTCATCAATTGGATCGGTAAGGGGAGTTGGGAAGTCAAAAGAGCAATCAATATCCTTTTTGACAAAGAAATAACTTAAGTCCGTACAGTAGGTGAAAGAGGTGACGAGAGAGGTGTGACGATTTTTCACAAGATAGATGATATCCACGAACATGATTCGAGCAAGGTTAGGACGCTTTCGCTCACGGAAGCAACGAATCAAAAAATCATCCACTTGACGGATGGTAGAGTATTTTCCTCCGGAGGGACGAAACCACCAAGACACCATCAAATGGAGGATCCGATCTTGAGCATTTAGGGTGGTCACGGAGCCACTAAGAACATGCCCCAAAGCATTCTCATCATCAAGGCCTTCATCCTCTAATTTAAAGACTTCACAAATAGATTTGACATCAAGGATGAATTTCTTTCCCATGAGATAAGAACTAATGGCGACAACTTCCCCATTGCGAGAAACACATTTGGCATTAGAGTAGAAAATCAAAACCAAAAGACGATAATAAAAACCGGGAATAGATAGAAACTCTATAAAATTCCAACGACGAAGCAAAGGAAGATATTCAAATTTAAAGCGCTCCGAGTCGAGAAAAGGAATGGATATTACCCTTTCCGCACGAATCTTATAATTCTCGAATTGACGAAAGTATGTGAGACCCGTGGGAGTTTCAAAGGATTGTTCATAGATGGAAGTGTAGTTCGGACGTGCAACCGCTCCAAGAGTGGATGATTCACCTGTTAGAGAAACCCTTGACCGCTTCCTCGATTCCTTTGGTGCCATGATCTAAAAGAGAAATCATGCATAAGGATTTCTTCAATTTTGGTTATGAACCAAGGTAAAAAAAATTAAAAAAGATTTAAATTTTTTTTGGAAGAACAAAAGTTTTGTTAAAAAAATATGAATCATAAAATAAAAAAAAAACAAAAACAAAAAAAATGAAAAGGAAAATGAAAGAAAATTTTACCTTGATAGAAACTTGAGAGATTGAAGAAAATTCTAGCACAATTGTGATGAGAAGGAGCTTAAAGCTTTACTTGATTGAAAAACTCTTTTAGATTTTGAGTTGTGGTGTGAAAATATGAGGGAGGAAGAGCCCTTTTATAGGCAAAAACGGCTAGGGTTTTTAGGGTTTGAAGAATTTTAGTTTTGGTAAAAGTTAAACACTTTAAATGCCTTATTAAAAGCTGTCTGCGCAATCGAGTATCGATACGCCTGAGGGTGTATCGATACGGGGGTAGAAACGTCATTTCCTTAAAAGTGCCCGTTGGAGAATCGTATCGAAACGGATGAGGTCCGTATTGAAACGATTTGAAGCTCGTATCGATACGGGTTTAATCGTATCGATACCCGTTTAAGCAAAATGAATTCTGGGAATCTGAATGAAGAACACGTATCGATACGCGTAGATCCGTATCGATACTCTATGCCCAGAAATGCATCTTTAGTCCTAAAGAACAACCATAGGCTCGATTTTAGCATCTCCTAAAGGTATGCAAATGATGAATGAACAGTTCTAAGCATATTTTAATAGAAGCATACTCCCCCTAACTATAGGCATGGATATTTTCAAGAGTTACAACACATAAACATGCAATTTCACAAAATCAAGCATTTTTAAGCACAAAGAGGTCCTAAAAGGTCAAGATAGGCTAGCTAGACCTAACTCTCTCCTAAGGGACCAAAAACGCTCTTTATCTAAAGGTTTTGTAAATATATCCGCTAATTGGTTCAATGTATCAACATATTCAATAACAACATCATTTTTCAAAACATGATCTCTAATAAAATGATGTCGAATTTCTATGTGTTTAGTTCTAGAGTGTTGGATGGGATTCTTAGTAAGACAAATGGCACTTGTGGTGTCACACTTAAGGGGTATGGTTTCTACTTCAACACCATAATCTAAGAGTTGTTGCTTCATCCAAAGGACTTGAGCACAACAACTCCCTAAGGATATATACTCCGCTTCGGTGGTAGATAAGGCTACGCTATTTTGTTTCTTAGAGAACCAAGATACGTGCATACTACCTAAGAATTGACATGTCCTGGAAGTACTTTTCCTATCTATCTTACATCCCCCATAATCCGCATCCGAATAAGCATGAAGGCTAAAGAAAGAATCTTTAGGATACCAAAGGCCTAAAGTAGGTGTGTCTCTAAGGTATCTAAAAATTCTCTTAATGGAAACTAGGTGTGATTCTCTAGGACTAGCTTGAAACCTAGCACATAAGCAAACACTAAACATGATATCCGGTCTACTTGCGGTAAGGTAAAGCAAAGAACCTATCATGTAACACCCGTGTTTTGGGGTTAGGAGTTAGTCTGAGTCGGTAAAATTAATTTTAATCAAATTGACCTTAGTGTGAGCAAATTGAATTTAGAAAGAAAGGGAGGGATCATTTTGGTAATTAAACCAAAATAAAAATAAACACCACCTTATCTATCATCTTTTCTCATTTCTTCTTCTTCTTCACCGTATAACCATCCCAAATTCTCTCAAACTCTCTTTACTATTCCCTTTGATTTCTTCATCAATTCAAGGGGTTTTTGAAAGGTAATTATGTTTTCTTAATCTCCTCTTCATCCTCTATCTATCTATAGTCTTAGATTTCAAAGTTATGGAGTTTTGAAAATTAGGGTTCATATCAAAGTTTGGGTTTTTAAGGGGTTTTTCATCTTGTTTTGATAAATTGAGTTGGGGCTTTGTTTAATCATGTTAAAATACACATAATATGTTAAAATGAGTAATTTTGGGTAAAAATCCGAAATGGGTATTTATGGCCATTTTTGAATAGTCTAAAACTTGAAATTTGGTGAGTTTTAGAGTTAGGTTGAAGGGTTGATGGTTTATATATGTTAGGAGGATGTTTTGGAATCATTTAGATATCATTTGGGTGTTTAAAAACATAATTTTCTGCTAAGTAAAATATGAGTACGAAAATGGAGTTTTGGAGGGTTTTGAGTGAGTTTTAGGGGTTGTTTTAGGTGGGAAATTGATAGCCAATGGTAGTACTATGATTAGGGATTGATTTGGGATCATTTGTGGGTGCAATGGATGTTGGAAACATAACTTTTGGAAGAGGTATTGGGGCTGTCCGAAATTGCTAAGTATGGGGTTTGGTCATGGTTTGCAAAATGGTAATTTGTACTTGAATTGTTTTCCGGGTTGATAATTTGATGTTGGGCTGATTTGAGGTTGTTTGAATTGCATTAAGGTTGTTTAGAAGCAAGAATTTGGGTCGACAAAGCATCGAGAAGAAATCCGGAAACTTGGAGGTAGAGGTGAGTGGTTAAAATATTTTAAATGGTTTTGAGCAATTGGTTCGAGCATGTGGACTAGGTTGAGATTGGTAGACTCACCTAGAGTTAGGATTAGGGTGGTAGCCTAATCCTAAGCTTTAGTTAGAGACATTGGATGATCTCTTTAATTGATGTTATGCCTCATGATGATTTGTGTTATGATGATTATGTATAATGTGTTATACATGTTGTTGAGGCATGGTTTGATGCATTGCTATGCATGTGGTTTGGATTGTAAATTGTGCATGATGATGTTGAGCTTAATATGATGTAAGATGCCATATTATGACTCTTGAAAATGACATTGTGATATTATGTTGTTGAGATATTTGATGTTGAGCTTAATATGATGTAAGATGCCATATTATGACTCTTGAACATCAAAGGTTGTGAAATTTGATTATTATTGGCACTAGTATGCTTGGGTACAATGATCGATCATTAGGATGAGTGTGCACACAAATTGAGTCAAAACGTACGTGGCCTTGGTGGCGTTAAGGCACCAAGGAGGAGTACGGTGATGTAATATTCCACCGGAAATTTATATATATTCTACGTGATGATGAGTGGAATCCCATCCGTAGGGCATGTGGCGATGAGTGGAATCCCGTCCATGCAAGGCCGGTGATGAGTGTAATCCCACCGAGGTAAGGTTGATGTTGGAAAATGCGTTCCAACATGTTATCCGTGTATTCGAGTCATAGCTAGGTGCCAATATGAGAAAGTATGTATATACCAATATGAGATTATGCATACATGCTTATATGAATTGATATGTGTATCAATGTAATATGAAATGTGAATTCCAATGTGTAGCGGTATATGATGTGGATAATACATTGAGTATGTATCATTGTATGTTGAACTCATAAGCTGTTGAGCATGACATGAATTTGGTAATATGTTCATGCATCATCTATATTTATGGTTCATGTGGATCGAAGGTAAAGTCATGTATTTCATCATGATAATTGCTCGAGCTTGGACCCTGTATTGTCGAAGGTTTGTTTTATGAGCTTACCCTCACTAAGCTTTTATGCTTACGCTCTCTTTTGTTCGACAATGCAGATAAATAGCTTGTGGGTGGCAAGGGAAGAGAAAGGTCTCCAAGTGTTGCTTTTGGTGAGCTCAATGTATGGTTTATAAATTGAAGGATTGTAATAGTAAAGCAATGGGATAGGTGTTGTTGTTTTGGATGCCTTGATGTATGTTTATTTGGTTTGGCACTTGGATGCCTTTTTCGATTTGTAAATATCACTTATGATGCATGCCTTGATGAATGCTTGAGTGATGCATGCCTTGATGAATGCTTGAGTGATGCATGCCTTGATGAATGCTTGCGTGAGATGTCATGCCATTTTTGGATGATTAGGTTGCTTTGCTGATATGTGCAAACCTCATAAGTGTTAATGTGTGCCTTTAGTTCTTTTTAAGCTCAGTGTATGATTATATATGAATATGAGGTGTTTTTATCATTGAAAGACATTAGAATGAAGCAAAATATGCTCCCCTGCACCTAGGTTTCGAAACTAGGGGTAAAGTTTCGAAACCTTTGCAAATTTTTGGATTCCAGAGGCCACTGCCAGCCAAAGTTTCGAAACCTTTGGGCAAGGTTTCGAAACTATGGTCAAAGGTTTCGAAACCTTCCCAAGGTTTCGAAACTTTTGGGGAAAACTGCATTTTTGAGCATGTTAGAGTCATTTCTGGAAAAAGTGTTCTTCTACAAAGTTGTAGAGGACAAAATTTTACATGAAATAGAGGTATGATTTGCTCAAAAATGTTAAGTATAAGTCTCTGAATTGTTGTTAGAAGTTGACGGGACTGAAACTGAATGAATTGGAATTTGCTGGTCTAAATTGTGAAATTCGAAATGTTTAGGGGTTTAATTGATACCAATAAATTCTGAAAAATTTATTAGAAACAGGGGAGGTATTTTAGAAATGAAAAATAAATAATTTAGTTTGAATTATATATCAATTGATAGTCTAAATATCATTAGAACACATAGAAGATCAAAATGGACTAGTTTGTAAGAATTGATAATTTGAGGGCTTATATGCCCTGTTTGACCCTTGTAGGCCTGTTTGAAGAGAAAGATACATAGGTACTAATATGCCATTAGCCAAGATTAAAATTTGGATGTTTGAATGTGGTTTAGGAGTTTAAATGTTGCCTCGTGTGATATATTTCGCTGTTTGATCACTTAGAATTTAATACTCGAATGTGACAAGATTAAAAAGGAAAAAAAATAGGGTTGCTAACCGAGGGGGAACCTTAACGGGTTTCGCTTCGGTTTTCCCCGTGTGACTCACTCGGACCGGTCATCCGGCTAGACCGGGATGAGGGGGTTACATATCATGGATCTATAAAGCTTAGAATCAACACACTTACCTCCTTCATCTTTGTCAAGCTTTATGGAAGAACTCATAGGAGTGACTTGAGGCTTTGAATTCTCCAAGCCAAACTTTTTGAGCATACCATTCACGTACTTAGCTTGATTTATGAAGGTGCCATCTTTCCTTTGTTTGATTTGGAGTCCCAAAAAGAATGAGAGCTTCCCCATCATGCTCATCTCGAACTCACCTTGCATTAGCTTAGAAAATTCTTTACAATAACACTCATTAGTAGAACCAAAAATGATATCATCAACATAAATTTGAACTACTAAGATGTCATTGTTATATCTTTTTATGAAGAGTGTTGTATCCACCTTTCCTTTTTCAAAACCCTTTTCACTTAAGAAATTTGAAAGTCTCTCATACCAAGCTCTAGGAGCTTGTTTTAAACCATAGAGAGCTTTTGTTAGTTTAAACACATGGTTTGGAAATTTTGAATCCTCAAAACCCGGTGGTTGTTTAACATATACTTCTTCATTTATAAAACCATTTAAAAAGGCACTTTTTACATCCATTTGAAAAAGCTTGAAATTATGATAACATGCAAATGCAAGCAACATCCTAATGGCTTCCATCCTAGCTACGAGTGCATAAGTCTCATCAAAATCAATTCCCTCTTCTTGTGTATAGCCTTGAGCAACAAGCCTAGCCTTGTTTCTCACTATATTACCACTTTCATCTAATTTATTCCTAAAAACCCATTTTGTTCCTATAGTAGATTGATCATTAGGCCTTTCAACTAATGTCCAAACTTTACTCCTCTCAAATTGATTTAATTCCTCTTGCATGGCCAAAATCCAAAAATCATCTTTTAAAGCTTCTTTAATATTTTTAGGCTCAATGCATGAAAGAAATGCAACATGATTCATTAATTTGAGAGAGGATCTAGTAGTTACCCCCTTGGATGGATCACCCAAGATTTCACCACCTTTGACATAGTTTAACTCCCTTGGGTAAGACACCTCACTTTCCTCAAGAGCCAAGTCCTTCAAGGCTTCAAGAGGTGGATCTTGTGAATCCTCATCTTTGGTTGAAATCTCATCCACCTTTGACATTTGTCCTCCATCAATGGCATCAATGATTCCTACATCATCATCATCACAAGATTCCTTCCTCGGAAGGAGGTTATCATCGAAAACAACATGTATTAACTCTTCAACAACTAGAGTTCTTTTATTAAATACACGATAGGCTTTAGAGTTTAAAGAATACCCTAAGAAAATAGCTTCATCACTTTTAGCATCAAATTTACCTAAGTTTTCTTTACCATTATTCAAAACAAAACACTTGCAACCAAAAGGGTGAAAATAGCTAATGTTAGGCTTCTTACATTTTAAAATCTCATAAGGTGTTTTCTTCAAAATTGGCCTAATCATTACTCGATTTATAATATAGCAAGCGGTATTTGTGGCTTCCGCCCAAAAATATTTAGGTAAATTATTTTCGCAAAGCATGGTTCTAGCCATTTCTTCCAAAGTTCGATTTTTCCTCTCAACTACCCGATTTTGTTGAGGAGTGCGAGGTGCGGAAAAATTGTGGCTAATCCCATTTTTATTTAAAAACTCATCGAAACCTAGATTTTGAAATTCGGTTCCATGATCACTTCTAATGTGAGAAATCTTAAGTTCAAGATCATTTTGAGTTATTTTAGAAAATGTGATGAATTTTTCTAAAGCCTCATCCTTTGTACTTAAGAATAGAACCCAAGTATACCTAGAGTAGTCATCTACAAGCACAAAAGCATATGATTTTCCACCCAAGCTCACTGTTCTAATAGGCCCAAAAAGATCCATATGAATTAATTTTAAACATCTACTAGTAGACACATCATTTATGGATTTAAAAGAACTTCTATGTTGTTTACCCTTTGAACACGCATCACAAATTCTATCATTTGAAAATTTAAGTTTGGGTAAACCTCTAACTAGATTAAGGGAAATTAATTTTTCTAAGACACTCATGCTAGCATGTCCTAATTTTCTATGCCAAAGCCAAGAGTCATGTTCATCATGTGCAACTAAGCATGTATGTGATGAATGAATGTCTTCTAGATGCACCATGTAAATGTTCCCTATGCGATGACCAATGAGTATTAGTTGATTTGTTTTAATGTTTACAATTTTACAACCACTTTTATCAAATATAACATTAAAACCCTTGTCACACAATTGACTAATACTCAACAAATTATGCTTAAGACCGTTGACATACAAAACATTTTCAATGAAAATAGAAGAGTGATTACCAATGGAGCCTATTCCTTCAATGTGGCCTTTGGAGTTGTCACCAAACGTTACCACTCCACCACCTTTAGGCTTTAGTTCCACAAATCGACTCTTGTCATCGGTCATGTGTCTTGAGTATCCACTATCAAGGTACCAAGAATTTTTGCTTGAAGCTTTAGCCTTGTAGCAATACTCCCCCTACAAACAAAGAAATTAGGCCTTGATTTTTGGTACCCAAATCATTTTGGGTCCATGAGTGTTAGCCTTCAACATTTTGGTTCCCTTAGGAATCCAAGAAGCAGTAGCATTCATATCATTAGAAATAATGAGTTCCTTAGGAACCCAAACACTCCTAACTCTTTAACCTCTAGATTGCTTATTAAAATTTCTTTGTTTAGGTATAAACGGTTTTCTTTTTACATATTGGGATTTAGAATGATTTCCTTTTTCAAAATTATTTTTCCCAATAGTAATAGATATTTTAAGATTATCCACTTCCTTTGTGTGATAATCTTGAAAAGCGAAAAGAAGTTTTTCAAGATCAAGATTTTTTGTTTTAAGATCATTTGAAAGATTTACTAAAAACAAAACCTTCTTTTCCAATTCGGAGTTAGCTTTAGAAAACGTCTCATTTTGATTTTTCAAATCGGAAATGATTTTCTTGTTTTTCAAAATGGATTCTTTGTATTTTCCTACTAACTCATCATACACTTCTTGCAATTCATCATAAGCATCTTGAAGTTCATCAATAGTAAAATCGAAATTGGATAAGTTAGAGTTTACCTTAGGTTCATCATCAATGGCCATGAGACATAGATCGGCCACTTCTTCCTCTTCCTTGGATGACTCATCGTCACTCCAAGTAGCTATTTGTGCTTTGAGCTTGTTCTTCTTCCCAAAGCTTTTCTTTTTCAATTGAGGACACTCGGAACGGATGTGACCCGGTTTCTTGCATTCATAACAAGTAATTTGGTCATTCTCCTCTTCCTTGCTTTTACTCTTGAAGTCTCCCTTTCTAATGAATTTTCTTCCACGATTTGACTTCATGAACCGAGTAAAACGTTTGGCCAACATAGCCATCTCCTCATCTTCATCCTCACTAGAATCACTTTCTTGATGTGAAGCTTTTAGTGCGATTCCCACTTTCTTCTTTTCAACTTCCTTCTTCTCCACTATCTTCTTCTCTTGTTCTCTTCCCTTCCTCATAATCTCATGTGTGAGTAGAGATCCAACAAGAGCATCAAGCTTGAGATTCTTCAAATCTCTAGCTTCAATGATGGCCGTTCTCTTGCCATCCCATGACTCCGGAAGAGAGTACAACAACTTTCTCACTAGCTTGTCTTCGGGAATGATTTCGCCGAAACCCTTTAAACCGTTGACAATGACCGAGAACCGATCAAACATCTTGAAGACACTTTCTTCGGGATCCATCTTGAAGTTCTCATAACTTAGATTGAGTAGCCCAATCTTTGTCTCCTTGACATCACTAGTTCCCTCATATGTTGTCTCGAGGGTGTCCCAAACCTCATTGGCACTTTCGATTGAAGACACCTTGGAGTAGATATCCGGACCAAGTGCACAAAATATCACATGTAGAGCTTTGTCATTCACTTGCATCCTTCTTCTCTCATCATCCGTCATTTCGGCTTTGACTTTTGGGACAAGTCTTTCTCAATCTCTCTTCATAGGAATGTATGGACCTTCTTCAACCACATCCCACACCATGTAGTCGGTAGACTTGATGAAAAGCCTCATCCTATTCTTCCAATAAGGATAGTTATCCCCATTGAAGAATGGTGGCTTGGTGGTGGATTGGGACTCATAGTTGGAGGTGGATGCCATTGCTTGACTTGTTGTTGATCAAACTCTCCTAGAATCGACTCAAGAGGTTGTAATACTTCCAATGAGTGTGGCTCTGATACCAATTGTTGAGTTGATCGAACACTTGCAAATGGCCAAGAGGGGGTGAATTGGCAATTAAAATTTTGGTGAAGAGAAAGATTGAAAATAAAAATGACACAAGGGGTTATAGTGGTTCAAGTTTTCCAAATGAACTCTACATCCACTACCTTAGTTTCCACTAAGGATTTTCAAACAATTCACTACTTGAATTCGTCCCCTTTTCTTGGATGAGGAGGAAACCTTACAATTTCGATTAAGCTTTCTACTCAAAGCTTAATCCACTCAAATACAAAGAAAGATTTTTGGTAAACTCAAATGTTTCCTCTCAAAGGATAATTATCTACCCAATTACAATTTCAATAACCCCAAACTCACAATACAAATTGACAATTTGAAACACACTAGAGTTGGGTACAAAAATTTGACTTTGAATAGGTCAAGGGTTTGGATTTTTGCTTTGATGATGCTTGAATGTTGAATGGTTGTTGCTGACCTTCAAAGGGCTTCATTTTATACCTCCTCTATTAATTCTAGCTGTTTGGGTGGTTGGGAACATAAATGGAGCCGTTGGAACCCTCTCTTACCACCATAAATGCACTTCTGCAACTATCCGTATCGGTACACGGGGAGCCGTATCGATACCTGTCTCAGAAAAGAAAGAGCCGTTGTGTGCAATAAATAAGGGGTATCGATACGCACGTAAGCGTATCGGTACTGGGTAT
Organism: Hibiscus trionum; assembly: GCA_030270665.1. NCBI lineage: Eukaryota > Viridiplantae > Streptophyta > Magnoliopsida > Malvales > Malvaceae > Hibiscus > Hibiscus trionum. The sequence goes on from BSYR01000046.1 coordinate 2,461,071, forward strand.
CGAAACAGCTAAGACCGTATCGATACCTTTTTCTCAACTTAGCTCACTGTCGGTTTCCGTATCGGTACGAGGGTTTTGCGTATCGATACGGGTCAACGACCAATTTAAAATTTGGTTACCAACCAACTGACACCAATGGTCAAAATATTTAAACCGACTTGAATTTAAAAATTCATTAAGTCTGTATCGATACGGATGAAGTCGTATCGGTACGCCATTCAAACTCTTTAGACTTTTACAAAGGGGCGTATCGATACAGGTAAAGAGCGTATCAATACGTGTTCCTCCAGTAGCCAACTTTGGTAAAAAGGTATCGATACGCTTGGAAGTGTATCGATACACCTGGACGTTTTTCAATACTTTGGCTTTGGAACACTTAGAAAATATTTTGAGTTTGAGTTTTTCAAATCAGTTTTAAAGAGTTGGTAATTTAAAACTTATTAAGGGACTTATGAAACCTTTTTAAGTTTTTCAAATTGATCCTTAAAGATGTAATTATATCAAAATCAAACATAGGTTTTACAAAGTTTAATGTGAACTTCTTCATGTTGCCTTGCTCCACAAGTAATCTCGAACTCCTTCTTTGGTGGCTCTGCCCGCTGCTACAGTATCAGAAAATTGAGTGGATAGCATCGTTAGAATCAGGATTTTCTGCTCTACAGATTGCACTCCAGTTCTCCAATTCCTTATCTTGCTGTCTTAGGTGACATGTATGGCGGCGGCAGCTACTCGGCAGTTGTTGTCTCTGTCTGGAACTACATCAGTACAACTCCTTGGTCTGCTGCCTAAGCATCATGTCCTCAGGTACTCTCTCCATCTATCAGCCTCTAGTACCTGAAACTAAAACTAAACTAAAACAATACCTTTTCCTTACAAAATAAACGATAATTAATAAAAAGTATGTCAAAGTAAAGAATACTGTATAATGCAATGCATGATCCTCATTATGCCTAAAATGTACTAGAAAACAACAATAATATGAGATGAAATGTGCATGAAATATAGAACTTATAGACACTTTACACTCCCCCAAACTCGAACTATTGCTTGTCCCCAAGCAATGCAACCTAAACATACTTGCCCTTTAAACTAATCAGAAAGAAATTTTTTTGTTTTAAACTTGATTTAACACCTCAAGGCCGTGGCACCTGTCATTAGATTAGTGAGAAGGGAATAACACGAATTACCTCAGAATTAAACTATAATGCTAGTGAAGTGTGTGCAGAACTGTGTACAAGCTAAATCTGATGAATATTCTAAGTAAACAGAGATGATGTCATGATATATAAGGTTGCTGCCGAGACATCATAGTTAAGCACAATTATATAATCATGGCAATAAGGGCTTCAGCTCATCACAACTACTCTTCTAGGTCTGAAATTAAGATAGGAGCAAACTACAAAACCCCGAACCCATGGAGTAGAGTTGTCCCGTGAAGACTTTCATTCACTCATACTAATTTGTCCGTCACTTCAAGATTTTCAGATTCATTGACTTTGATAGTAGCGGAGTGTCCTTGCAATTGGTTCTTCCTAGAGCATGTTCCGGGCACATCTAGGGATAGACAACATAAAAATTTTCTTTTTCCTGCCTTGGCAGTGCTTTTGTTTTTCTTGTTTGTTGCCTATCATGGCTACTTCCTGCAACCACGTTAGAACTTTACAAATAATTCAAACATGCAATGTTTATCAGAAACTCAAACAAATTCAGCAAGTAACACAGTTTTTTAATTTTTGGCAATTATAGAAAAATCCTAAGTTTACTTTATGCTCCCCCCCTAAAATTAAGTTCATTTTATCTTGGTGCGAAAAATTAAATTCGGCTATCCTATCATAGGCACAAGTTTTAACAAAAAAATTTCATTTCGATTAATTTTTATTAGGTAAGTACATAATGCAACCTAATATGCACTAAAATATGCCTAACAAAAATAATGAGTGTTAACCCCCCAAACTCGAGACGGACATTGCCCTCAATGCACAAAATAAAAAAGTAAAAGAATAACTAAAAAATAAACATGAGAAAAGGGAAGGAGACTTAGGCTTAGTTGCTGTTAGATGGTGTAGAGGATTTGGAGTTGTTTGCTATGCCGTCAATTAAGGGTTGTGGCAGCAAGTTTAGCAATGGTGCCTACTGCTGTGCGCGGCGACTCGATTCTCAAGGGTCTGAATCTGTATAATTAGTTGTGAGACGGGAATAAATGGTGAATAAAATAAAATCTAGTCCTAAAAATCTACTCCTAATTAGATAAAGCGGTAAAGATGTGGAAAGATAAAATTATGTCAGAGTGGGGTGGGCATCCCCCAATTTGAATACTTTCTGTTCTCTCGGGACCGAATCTCCTGCGTAGTGCTTCAATCGCTGCCCATTAACTTTGAATTTTGTCCCTCCATTCACTAGTTTTATTGTCACGACACCATGTGGGAAAGCTTGGACCACTTCGAACGGCCCTGACCATATGGATTTTAATTTCCCGGGAAACAGCTTGAGGTGGGAGTTGAATAGTAGCACTTGATGCCCGGGCAGGAACTGTCTTTGTTGGATCTTGCTGTCGTGCCATTTTTTTTATACTTTTTCCTTGTACATCTTGGCGTTCTCGTATGCCTCCCGCCGAAATTCCTTCATTTCGATTAGATCGAGTAATCTCTTTTCGCCAGCATGTTTCCAATGCATGTTCACTTCCTTGACTACCCAATATGCCTTGTGTTCTATTTCGACAGGGAGGTGGCAGGCCTTGTCGTATACTAGTCGATATGGGGACATTCCGAGTGGTATTTTGTATGCTGTTCGGTACGCCCAAAGAGCATCGTCTAATTTCAACGACCAATCTTTCCTGCTTGGATTGACAACTTTTTCCAAGATGGTTTTGACCTCTCTGTTCGATATTTATGCATGCCCATTTGTTTGTGGATGGTATGCCGCGACAATCTTTTGCTTGACACCAACTTTTTGGAGTGCCTTGGCAATTAGCTTGTTATCAAAATGGGTTCCCTCGCCACTAATAATGGCTCTTGGAATCCCAAACCTTGTGAATATATTCTTTCCTAGGAATCTATGGACGGTCTTGGCATTATTGTGAGGGGTGGCAATGGCTTCTACCCACTTGGAGACATAGTCGACCGCTATGAGGATGTACATGTTACCGCAAGAGGATGAGAATGGTCCCATAAAATCTATCCCCCAAACATCAAATAATTCAACCTCCAAGATGGTTTGTAGAGGCATTCCGTTCCTTCTCGAGATGTTTCCTGTTCTTTGGCAACTATCGAACTATTTGTAGAAGGCTTGGGCGTCATTATGTAATGTTGGCAAAAAAACCTGATTGGAGTACTTTTGTTGCCGTGTGCTGCTCTCCAAAATGGACTCCATATGGTGTCGTGTGGCACTGTGACAGTATGGCTTGTTGTTCATCCACTGGGACACACCGTCTAATGACCTGATCTGCACAGTTTTTAAACAAGAAAGGCTCGTCCCAAAAATAATGCTTAGCATCATGTTGGAATCGTTTCTTTCCTTGGAAGTTAAGTCCATAAGGTAAAAAACAGATACCAAGTAATTCACGATATCTGTATACCAGGGTGTGGCTGTCGATGCTGCTGCCGCGGCCTCTTCATGGGCGGCTAGTGAGATGCCTTCAGCTTCTAGGGCAGCTACTAGAATAGAGGCTAGTAACAACTGTTCATCAGGGAATGCATCATGGATTTCGCTGGTGGATGTCTTTTCTTGTCCACTCTCAAGCCGAGATAAATGGTCCGCCACTTGATTTTCTGTGCCCTTTCTGTCTCTGATTTCCAGATCGAATTCTTGCAGCAACAGGATCCAACAGATCAGGCGAGGTTTTGCATCCTTCTTTGCGAATAGGTACCTCAAGGCAGAATGATCTGTGTGGACTATCACATTTGTTCCAATTAGATAGGGTCGGAACTTATCAAAGGCGAACACAACTACCAATAATTCTTTCTCTATAGTGGTGTAGTTGGTTTGGGCAGGATTCTGCGTTTTGCTGGTGTAGTAGATGACATGGAAGATTTTGTCTCTGCGCTGTCCTAGGGCGGCTCCGACGGCAGTATCACTAGCATCACACATTAGCTCAAAAAGCTGGCTCCAATCAGGGTGAACTACCACAGGTACTGTCACTAGCTTCTCCTTTAGGGTTTTGAATACTTCTAGGCATGCCTCGTCGAAGTTGAATGGTTTGTCCTGTTCCAGCAAGGAACACAATGGTTTAGAAATTTTAGAAAATATTTCAATCAATCGACGATAAAAACCTGCATGTCCTAGGAAACTCCGAATGCCCATTGATACCTATCGACGATGGCAAGTTGGCGATCACTTAGATCTTGGCTTTGTCTACTTCTATTCCTCGTACAGATATTTTATGCCCCAGGACTATGCTTTCATCGACCATAAAGTGGCATTTTTCCCAATTGAGTACCAGGCCTGTTTCCTCACATCTGGTGAGTAGTTTCTCTAGGTTCCTGAGGCAGCTGTCAAAGCTGCTGCCGAAGACAGAGAAATCATCCATAAATATCTCCATAAAGTCCTCTATCATGTCGAAGAAAATAGACATCATGCAACGCTGGAATGTGGCAGGGGCGTTGCATAATCCGAATGGCATTCTTCGGAAGGCATAAATGCCATATGGCATGTGAATGTTGTTTTGGTCTGGTCCTCTGGTGCAAAGGCAATCTGGTTATAACCTGAATATCCATCCAAAAAACAATAGAAAGGTTTTCCAGCAAGGTGGTCAAGCATTTGATCAATAAAAGGTAACAGGAAATGTTCCTTTTTAGTTGCCTTATTTAACTTACGGTAATCCATGCATATTCTCCAGCCAGTGACAATTCTAGTCTGAATTAACTCATTATTGTCATTGCTTACCATAGTTATGCCACCTTTCTTTGGTACACATTGTACCAGACTTACCCATTCGCTGCAGAGATAGGATATATGATACAAGCATCTAACAATTTGATGATCTCCTTTTTGACAACTTCTCTCATGGCATCATTTAATCTCCTCTGGGCATCCACAACTGGCTTTTGATCCTGTTCAAGCTGGATTTTGTGCATGAAAATTGATGGGCTTATTCCTTTTATATCTGCAATGGTCCAACCTATTGCCTTCTTGTGCTGCCGCAACAGTGCTATCAGTTTATGTTCATGTGTAGGTTGCAACTTGGAGGAAATTATCACAGGCAGTGTGTCATTTGCTCCCAAGTAAACACACTTAAGTTGTGCAGGTAAGGCTTTTAATTCAAGAGTGGGGGTTGTTCGATAGATGGTTTGAACATTATGCCCCCCTTTTCTATATAATTCAACGGTTTGAAGTACTTACCTGGCCTGTTTGTAATCCAGTGTGGTTCTTCTTGTTCCTTCGGTTCCTGTTCTATCCACTCTCTGCATTGTTCATCTTCTGGGTAATTTTCTAAATGGCTACCAAGGCAGCTGTTGAGATCGCTGCCCAGGCAGTCGTGCTGTAACTCCCTCGTCCCAGTCTAGCCAACAGACTGAACCGAACGGGTTACACGGGGAAAACTGAAGAAAAACCCGTTAAGATCTCACCCCGATTAGCAACCCTATTTTTCTCCTTTAATTATCTTATCTAAATGCTTTATTTGACCCTACATGAGATAAGCAAACAACAAAAAAGCAACCACTAATTCGATCCAAGCAAAACTGACAATTAAAGACAAATTTTTATCCATTTAGCTAAGGGAGTATCGATACTCCAAAGGACCGTATCGATACGCCTTCAATAGTCAACCTTACCTAGAGTCAACTCAGAGAGTCCGTATCGATACCCTCAAAGGCTGGTATCGATACGCTCTCAACGGTCAAAAACCCAAAGTCAACCCTAAGACCATAACGATACGCTTAAAGCCCGTACCAATACCCTAATTTCTCGTCAAAATCTCAGATTTCCAGAGAGCAAATTGGGTATCGATACGCCCCCGCGTATCGGTACGCTAGGCCTAAAAACAAGGGACCGTATCGATACCGCCCTTGGGCGTACCGATACACCCTGCACAAAAAATCTGCAGATTTTGATTTTTAAGCACAAGGGACTATCCTAAACAACTTAAGCAGGCATTAGAACATCATATAAACATAAATACAACTTTAGGCAAACAAGAGACATTCATTTAAGGCATTCAAGCACAAAATAGAGCTCATTTCATCAACCAAGGTATAACGAGCAACCAAACATGCTTAACATCCACCAAAAGAATCAAAGACCATAACAAGACATGCTTCAACATTTAAACATGTCAACAACATTAACAATAACAAGACTTAGGAGGTTGAACACCAACTCCATAACAAAAGCCTAGTATTCTCATTGTCTAAGCATTATTACAAAACATAAACCATACTTTGAGCTTAGCAAGAACTCCAAGAATTCCTTCCTTGCCCACTTGCCTCTCGGAACCTCTAACGATCTGCATTGTTGGAAAAAGAGAGCGTAAGCTGAAAGCTTAGTAAGCAGAGCTCTAAAACACGACAACAATGCCGTTCAAAACATAAAATCTTAGTTTTGGAAACAAAACCATTTAAGTAAGAGATGAAATAAACACAAGTATAGACCAAACATGGTTTGCACATGCACAACCATTCCCGGTGGGACTACACATCACCGTACACAACAACTAGCATTTTTCGATAGGACTACACATCACCGTACTCATCACCTACTCACTACCGGTGGGACTACACATCACCGTAAGCAACGAAAACCATCACGTGAGGCTTGACATCAACAACGACTACACAACAACATTAGAACGGGAATAAAAGCATTTCGAAATCAACATCACAACACGTATAAACACGTACATCAACAAGCAACAAAGCAAGGCAAGTATAGGCAAACTTACACTTGGGTTTAGGTTAGCCCTTAAGGCTCAGCCCAATCCCCGAAGAATCCACTTTGAAATCATTTTAACTTCAAAACATTACCACTCACCAGCTCAAAACTCGATACAAGCTAACGATTCTCATTCAATCTTCCACAACTCCCGGTGTGACGTCCGAAGGAACCGAATCGTTATCCGCTACTTCTACCCAAATCAAAACAAGGAATTAATACATCTTTTAACATTCTAACTTGCTGAAATCATTACCATCAACATCCAACAATAACAAGCATCTCATTTCTACTCCAAACTAACCCAAACTATCCTCAAACACACACTAACCTCAAGTCAGCCATATCCCCCTCAATTTAACATCCAAACCATGTTCAAATACTCCAAAAACATCAACCCAACAACTCCCAAGCATTAGGAACCCTTCTCTACCATTTCTAAGCCAAAAACCCAAAAACCCATTTATGAAAATCACATATTTTCACAAAATTCGGGATTTCATGTTAAACCCAACATCTTAGTACCATTTTACACTCAAAACATCCTTTAAAACTCTCTCAAACCATTGTTTTCACCATAGAGCCTAAACCCCTCAAAAATCCCATTTTTACCCAAAATGGAGAACTTGAAAAATCTTCCTTCTTTTGAAAAGAAGGTGTTACAAGCAAGTTTGAAATGAAAAGATGATTAAGGAATCAAGTTACTTACCTCCTTCAACTTCCAAATGGTGAAGATTGATGAGAAATAGGTTGTGGCTATGGTTGGGGAGTTTCTAACGTGAAAAACTCTTGGGGAAGAAGAAGATATAGCAAATTTTGAAATAATTTATTTTATTTTAACTCAAAACCTATCTAAAAATCCATTTGACCACGTTTTACCAAAAGGCCCTTTTTAAAACCCCTTTAATTAAAAGACCCCTTTTTGTCTATTAAAAATGTTTTCTTTCGATTAAACTAACCCAAACTGGTTTAACCAAACCCGGTTATCTCCCAGGCCCCAAACCCGGGTGTTACAACTCTCCCCCACTTAAGGAATTTCATCCCCAAAATTACCTGACGGAAAAAGATACGAAAACTGTCTTTCCATGTCTTCCTTCCTCTCCCAAGTAGCCTCTTCTACACCTTGGTGTCTCCACAAAACTTTGACTAACTCGATAGACCTCCCACACAACACTTTCCTCTTCGTAGCAAGAATCTCAACCGGCTCTTCATCATATGACAGGCTGGGGTTCAACTCAATCTCTTCTACTGGCATTACATGAGATGGATCTGATCTATACTTTCGGAGCATCGAAACATGGAACACTTCATGAATCTTCTCTAACTCTGTCGACAGTCTCAATCTATACGCAACGGGACCGATCCTCTCAACTACCTCGTAAGGTCCAATGAATCTCGGACTCAATTTACCTTTCCTACCAAACCTCATCACCTTCTTCCAAGGTGAGACTTTCAAAAACACTTTTTCGCCCACGACATACTCTATCTCCTTTCTCTTCAAATCAGCATACGATTTTTGTCTGTCTGAAGCTGCCTTCAAGCGATCACAGATCAGTTTTACCTTCTCGGTAGTGCCTTTAAGCAAGTCTGGCATCGGTACAAGCTTCTGTCCAACCTCGGCCCAGCAAATAGGTGTTCTACACCTCCTACCATATAAAGCCTCATACGGTGCCATCTAAATACTAGCCTGATAACTGTTGTTGTATGCAAACTCTACTAACGGTAGGTGTTTCTCCCAAGAACCCTGAAAGTCGATGATACAACACCTCAACATGTCCTCCAACACCTGAATAACTCTCTCAGACTGACCATCTGACTACGGGTGATACGAAGTACTTAAGTTCAACCAAGTACCCAGGGCACGATGCAAACACTCCCAAAATCTAGCTGTAAACCTCAAATCTCAGTCTGATACAATCGATTTCGGTACCCCATGCAATCTCACTATCTCACTGATGTACAGATCAGCCAACTTATCTAAGGTGTAGGTAGTATGAACAAGTATGAAATGGGCACACTTAGTGAATCTGTCGACTATCACCCACACTGAATTCTTCTTCGAAGGAGTCAACGGTAAACCCGGCACAAATTCCATGGTGATACATTTCCACTTCCATTCTGGAATCTTCAACGGCTGTAACAAACCTGAAGGAAACCGATGCTCGGCTTTAACTCACTGACACACCATACAATTACTCAAAAACTCGGCCACATATTTCTTCAACCCAACCCAGTAGTACTCTTCTTTTAACCCACGGTACATCTTCGTACTACTCGGATGCATAGCAAAAGGACTGTTATGTGCTTCATTTAAAATAGTACGTCTTAATTCAGCATCTTCTAGGACTACTATCCTATCCTTGAAACATAGGATCCCGTTGTCACCAAAGTAGAAATATGTGGGTCTACCCTCGGCTATATCTTGCACGTGAGGTGCTAAAGACTCGTCTTGCAACTGTTTCTCTCGAATCAACTGGACCAACAAAGGTTTAACCTGTAGCTCGGCTATCAAACCGCCATCATTTGACACACTCAATCTCGCAAACATGGCTCGCAACTCAACTGCCACTTTTCTACTCAAAGCATCGGCCACTACGTTTGCCTTACCCGGATGGTATTCTATCGTAATGTCATAGTCCTTAAGAAGCTCTAACCGCCTACGCTGTCTAAGGTCAACTCTCTCTAAGTCATCAAGTATTTCAAACTCTTGTGGTGGGTATAAACGGTGAACTTCTCACCATAAAGGTGATGTCTCCAAATCTTCAAAGCAAACACTACTGCAGCTAACTGTATATCATGAGTGGGGTAGTTCATCTCGTGAACCTTCAACTGTCTTGAAGCGTAAGCTACAACCTTACCTTCTTGCATAAGAACACAACCTAAACCTACATACGAGGCATCACTGTAAATCACACTCTTTCCCTGGTTCAGGCTGAATCAAAATAGAAGCTTCGGTCAAAGCTTTCTTCAACTTCTCAAACGCTCGTTGTCTTACATTCGACCACTCATACAGAACATTCTTCTGAAGAAATTTAGTTAAGGGTGCCACAATCTTCAAAAATCCCTCGACAAATCTTCGATAATACCCCGCCAAGCCTAGGAAACGACGGATTTCTGTCACTGACTTCCGTTGTTTCCATCTCATTATGGCTTTTATCTTCTTGGGATCCACACTAATTCCATTTTCCGATATCACATGACCTAGGAAGACTACCTCCTTAATCCAAAACTCGCATTTACTCAACTTGGCATACAACTGATTCTCAAGCAAAGTCTGAAGCACTAGCCGCAAATGCTCATCATGCTCTTCCTCGGTCCTAGAGTATACCAAGATATCATCTATGAACACTACCACAAACCTATCCAAAAACTCGTGAAACACTCGGTTCATCATCTCCATAAATGCAGCTAGAGAATTAGTCAAACCGAAAGGCATTACCAAGAACTCATAGTGCCCATAACGTGTATGAAAAGCTGTCTTCGGTATGTCCACATCTTTCACCTTCAACTGATAGTAACCGGATCTCAAATCAATCTTTGAAAACACTGAAACACCTCTCAATTGATCAAGCAAATCATCTATCCACGACAAGGGATACTTGTTCTTCACCGTTACCTTGTTCAACTGCCTATAGTCTATACACATGCTCATATTGTCGTCCTTTTTCTTCACAACAAGACCGGAGCACCCCACAGAGAAATACTAGGCCTAATGAAACATCTATCCGACAGTTCCTGAAGCTGTGTCTTCAACTCTTTCGGTGCCATTCTATACGGAGCAATAGACACGAGTGCATAATCCGAATATGTCTCAATAGCAAACTCAACTTCTCTATCTGGAGGCAAACCCAACAACTCTTCCAGAAAAACACTCAGAAAATCACAAATTGTTCTGATGTCTTGTGGTCTAGCCTCACTCATATTCGGATTCATCACATAAGCCAAGTACGCCTGACAACCCGAATCCATCAATCTCTGAGCTTCTAAAGCAGATACAACATTGGACAAGAACTTAATGTTCTCGCCCACCACTACAACTTCAAAATCATCCGTAAGCCTCAAGGAGACTCTCTTGGTTTCAAAGTCTACCCTAGCTCTATGCTCTACGAGCCAATCCATACCCAAAATCACATCAAAACCATAGAACGACAATTCCATCATGTCAATCGGGAAACACATGGCCCTGAATCATCAAGGGACACCTCCTATACATCTTCCTAACTACCACGATATCACCGAAAGAACTAGTAACATTTACACCTACCTCTAACCACTCATACGGTAGACCTAGGGACCTTGCATGTTCACCCAAAATATACGAATGTGTCGAACCCGAATCTATCAAAGAAAGCAAAGTCAAAGACTGTATCGAGAAATTACCTGCAATGACATTCGTGTCATTCCCAGCCTCTCGCTGTGCATACACCCTAACCAGTCCTCCACCCTTGGGCTGAACTGCCACTACATGAGCCAAGTTCCTCTGACCATCGTTCCTAGGCTGAAAATTACCTTGACCGCGCCCACGGCCTCTCTGTTGCTCAAATACCCTAGCTAGAGCCGGTCTGCCCCTAGCCGGGTGTGGACAGTTACGCCTCAAATGATCTCGGGAGCCACAGTTCCAACATACACCAAAGGTACCCATACACTCGCCCGGATGACGTCTCCCGCATCTAGTTCATTCAAGTGTGTGAACAACAACTCCTTGGCCCTGATGGCCCCGTCCATGGTTACCAGCCCTATGCCTCAAATCGAGCTGATACCTCCTATATCTATACCTCTTGGCATGATCTCTGTCCTAATCCAAATGTCTCTTCCCGGAATCAAACCCACTCGCACGGGTACTCGAGCCCAAGTTCTGCTCAATATCCTTGGCCCTAGAGACCAAAACATCAAACTCGGTGTACTCAGAGGCAAGCATATAAGTCTTCACATCTCTAGTCAAACCATAACCAAAGCGCTCACACCTTTCCCTCTCACTGGGAACCAACTCAGGAGCATACTGGCTCAACCTTACAAATTGAACCTCATACTGGGACACCGTCTTACTACCCTGAACCAAGGCCATAAACTCTCTCTTCTTCTCATCCTGATATCGGACTCCAAGATACTTCTTCTTAAAGGCAGTTTTGAAAAATTCTCAAGTGACATCCGCTTCTTCCATACCCGAAGTAACGGTAGTCTACCAAGCATACACATCTCCCTGAAGTAGGGAGACAACACAACCCAACTTACGAGTGTCTGAGCACTCCATTTGACCTAAGATGTATGTAGTACTCTCGAGCCAAGCCTCTAAACCCTCGGGAGTCAAACCACGGAACTCAACTCCACCCAAACTACGAAGCCTTTTAAGGGGTAAACTTGTCCCTGCACCCTGAGGTGGTGCTGCAGCATGTATACCGGCCAAAGCTGTCTTAAAAGCTCCGACTATAGTCTGAATCAAATGAGTCATGTTAGCACATGCCGGACCCTGACCTGCCTGAGCTTCATTACCCCTAACATTTGTACCGGCCTGAGGTCCATTACCATCACCTCCAGCATTCGCACCGGCCTGAGGCACATTACCTTCGCCACCCACCCCATTACCATCGGGAGCAGGAGGGATATGAGGCACATCCCCGGGTGCCTGGTCACCCGCTCTAGGCCGTCCTCTTGGTCTTACCATAACGAAGGTAAAATCTAAAACAACAAACACATCACACACAAGAAAACATGAGGTTAGCAAGGGCAAGGATCCAAGTTCTCAAGCTCTTTAAACCAAAACCATTTTTCAATAACAACATCTAACAATGGGAACACTCGACTAAACCTCAACCAACAAGAAGATCAATAAAGCATGCTTTCATACACCGTGCAATAGAAAACAACAAACAAACCAACTTACCCGACTTACCTTCCCGGGAGACCTCGTAACCGAGGCTCTGATACCACCAAATGTAACCCCCTCGTCCTGGTCTAGCCAACAGACCGAGCCGAACGGGTTACACGGGGAAAACCAAAGCGAAACCCATTAAGATCTCACCCCGATTAGCAGCCCTATTTTTTCCCCTTTAATTATCTTGTCTAAATGCTTTATTTGACCCTACATGAGATAAGCAAACAGCGGAAAAGCAATTACTAATTCGATCAAAGCAAAACTGACAATTAAAGACAATTTTTTATCCATTTAGCTAAGGGCATATCGATACTCCAAAGAACCGTATCAATACGCCCTCAACGGTCAACCTTCCCCAGAGTCAACTCAGAGAGTCCGTATCGATACCCTCTAAGGCTGGTATCGATACGCTCTCAACGGTCAAAAACTCAAAGTCAACCCTAAGATTGTATCGATATGCTTAAGGCCCGTACCGATACCCAAAATTCTCGTCAAAATCTCATATTTCCAGAGAGCATATTGGGTATCGATACGCCTCTGTGTATCAGTACGCTAGGCCTAAAAACAAGAGACCGTATTGTTACCGCCCTTGGGCGTACCGATACGCCCTGCACAAAAAGTCTGCAGATTTTGATTTTTAAGCACAAAGGACTATCCTAAACAACTTAAGCAGGCATTAGAACATCATATAAACATGCATACAACTTTAGGCAAACAAGAGACATTCATTTAAGGCATTCAAGCACAAAACAAAGCTCATTTCATCAACCAAGGTATAACGAGCAACCAAACATGCTTAACATCCACCAAAAGAGTCAAAGACCATAACAAGACATGCTTCAACATTTAAACATGTCAACAACTTTAACAATAACAAGACTTAGGAGGTTGAACACCAACTCCATAACAAAAGCCTAGTATTCCCATTGTCTAAGCATTATTACAAAACATGAACCATACTATGAGCTTAGCAAGAACTCCAAGAATTCCTTCCTTGCCCACTTGCCTCCCGGAACCTCTAACGATTTGCATTGTTGGAAAAAGAGAGCGTAAACTTAAAGCTTAGTGAGAGGAGCTCTAAAACACGACAACAATGCAGTTCAAAACATAAAATATTAGTTTTGGAAAAAAACCCTTTAAGTAAGAGATGAAATAAACACAAGTATAAACTAAACATGGTTTGCACATGCACAACCATTCCCAGTGGGACTACACATCACTGTACACAACAACTAGCATTTTCCGATGGGACTACACATCACCGTAAGCAACGACAACCATCACGCGAGGCTTGACATCAACAACGACTACACAACAACATTAGAACGGGAATAAAAGCATTCTAAAATCAACATCACAACACATATAAACACGTACATCAACAAGCAACCAAGCAAGGCATGTATAGGAAAACTTACACTTGGGTTTAGGTTAGCACTTAAGGCTCCACCCAAACCCCCAAGAATGCACTTTGTAATCATTTTAACTTCAAAACATTACCACTCACCAGCTCAAAACCCGATACAAGCTAATGATTCTCCTTTAAGCTTCCGCAACTCCCGGTGTGACGTCCGAAGGACCCGAATCGTTATCTGCTGCTTCTACCCAAATCAAAACAAGGAATTAATACATCTTTCAACATTCTAACTTGCTGAAATCATTACCATCAACATCCGACAATAACAAGCATCTCATTTCTTCTCCAAACTAACCCAAACTATCCTCAAACATACACTAACCTCAACTCAGCCATATCCTCCTCAATTTAACATCCAAACCATGCTCAAATGCTCCAAAACATCAACCCAACAACCCCCAAGCATTAGGAACCCTTCTCCACCATTTCTAAGCAAAAAACCCCAAAACCCATTTATCAAAATCACCCATTTTCAGAAAATCCGGGATTTCATGTTAAACCCAACATCTTAGTACCATTTTACACTCAAAACATCCTTTAAAACTCACTCAAACCATTGTTTTCACCATAGAGCCTAAACCCCTAAAAAACCCCATTTTTACCCAAAATGGAGAACTTGAAAAATCTCTATTCTTTTGAAAAAAGGTGTTACAAACAAGTTTGAAATGAAAAGATGATTAAGAAATCAAGTTGCTTACCTCCTTCAACTTCCAAATGGTGAAGATTGATGAGAAATAGGTTGTGGTTATGGTTGGGGAGTTTCTAACGTGAAAAACTCTTGGGGAAGAAGAAGAGATAGCAAATTTTGAAATAATGTATTTTATTTTAACTTAAAATCTATCTCAAAAATCCATTTGACCACTTTTTACCAAAAGGCCCTTTTTAAAACCTCTTTAATTAAAAGACCCCTTTTTGTCTATTAAAAATGTTTTCTTTCAATTAAACTAACCCGAACCAGTTTAACCAAACTCGGTTGTCTCCCGAGCCTCTCTTTCATCTGCTTCACAATCTAGTACCAGGAAGTCGGAAAGAAAAATGAAAATTTCCACCTTCACCAAGATGTTTTCATTTTTTCCTTCTGGTTGTACATATGTTCTGTTGGCTAGCTGTAACATTACTGTCGTTGGGCGAGCGTCTCATATCCCCAATTTCTGGAAAACGGACTTGGACATTATGTTAATGCTTGCCCCTAGGTCACATAGTGATCGTATGGAATGGTTGCTTCCTATTTTATAGGGAATTACGAAACCGCTCGGATATTTCTGTTTGGGTGGTGCCTTATTGTGCAGCATTGTCATGCATCCCTCTGTTACTGCCACTGTCTCAAATTCCCCGATCCTTGTTCTTTTGGATACCATATCCTTTAGGAACTTAGCATAACTGGGCATTTGTTCGATCAATTCTACCAGGGGAAGATTGATTTTTACTTGCTTCAGAACATCCAAGAATTTTCTGAACTGCAAAACTTGTTTCTATTTTTTTTAATCTTTGTGGGAATGGTGGTGAGGATGTGGCGTCTACAATTTTTACCTTGGGGAGGATCTTATCTTGGGAGGCAGTAACTGGTTCAAAGTCTGTCTGTTCTTTCATAGTGTCATCTATCAGCTCTTTTTCCGGTTCCGCGTTGCCTTATTCATGCGCTGCCGCAGCAAGGTGTTGGGCGGCTGGGACTGGATTGGCAGGTGTTGTTTCTCTCGCAGCAGAAATTGATGGCTCTTGCAGCGTTATCGCACTTCTAGTCGTTATAGCTTTGTACTGTTCATGGGATTTTCCTTTTGTGGTTTTCGTATCACTAGGTAATCCACCCATTGGCCTAGTGTTAACAATCTGAGCGAACCTTCCGAACTGGGTTTCAAGATTCTTTATTGCTGCCTCCTGGTTATTCATCCTGATTTCAATCCCGTTCATGAAAGATTCAGTTTTGTCAATTTATTTATTCATATGAACCTTAAATTCATTAGTACGGGATATAAAAGTATGTAAGGTAGATTCTAATGAACTTGTGTTCATATTATGTTGTTGCTGAGGCAGCTGTCGTGACAGGTTTTGTAGGTAGCCTCCCTGTTGCTGTTGTGGATTGGCAGCAGTTTTAGGATTACTCCAGGAGAAGTTTGGATGATTCTTCCATCCAGGGTTATACGTGTTTGTGGCGGGCCTGCTGTTCCTCTCGTATCCTCCCATGAAATTGGCAGATGTGGTACATTCAGAGGAATCGTGGTTGCCCCCAAACTCATCGTAGAATGGCTCTACAGCCTTAGCCTCATATATTTTTTCAGTGGGTTTACCATGTTCATAACCAACTATGTCAGTTTGTCGAGGCGGGCATTGACAGATTCTGTGGCTTCCACTTCGTTCACAGTAGCTGGCCGCTATATGCCGCCTCGACGGGCTGTTGGGTACTTATAGTCATTCTTGGTGGCTTGGTGAAGGATCCGAAGTGCCTCCTCTGGTGGTCTGTCGAGGATGATTCCGTTCGCTGAGGAGTCGATCATCATTCGAGTTGGGTAGTTCACCCTATTGTAAAACATTGACACATGTGTCCAAGGCGAAAAACCATGAAGCGGGCAGCTATTTAGCATATGTTGTTACCGCTCCCATGCTTTATACATTGGCTCGTCATCCCCTTTTCGGAAGGCTGTGATCTCGTTTCTCAATCTGTCTGTGACGTTCGATGGACTTAAACGATCCAAAAAGTCTTTGCACAGATCTGTCCAAGTGTTTTGCCCTATTCCTCAGTGAATAGGGGAATAACCTCAGCCTTATCACATCGTGGTGGACTCCGTGGATTTTGAAAGCTCTGCATATATCTAGGAATCCACTTAAGCGCTGCCAAGCATCTTCTGTGGCAGTCCCTCCGAATTGCTCCAAAGTGTTGATCATGTTGAACATCACGAACTTCAGCTCAAATTGATCCGCCTCAATTTCAGGTTCTGTAACTGTAGGATCGAACCCTTTAAAGTCATGTTCCAAATAATCCATGGTGGTCCGAACATACTGTGGCTGCATGAGCGGAATATGGGGCGGCTGCCTAGGTGGAACTTTCTGCTGTTTTATGGGCAGCAGGTCTTGCTGCCCATTCCTGTCGTTCTGGGCATCGTTGGCAGGGTTGACGTTTATTTCGCCCATGATTGCCTCTATTTTTTCTTCTTCTTTAGCTTTCCCTAGGGCTGTTCTAATTTCCTTTTTGAGTTTTCTTGCTCTTTGTACGATATCGTCACAATAAATGATTTCACCTTTTGGGTTTGCCCTGGTCATGCACTAGCAAAGGAAACTGTAAAATTCTTATTTTTTTCGATTAAAAATAAAAATAATTAAAACTAGAAATTAAATGAAAATAAAATTAAAGTGCATAAATTAATGAAAGAATTTCGCTATTACCGATCCCCGGCAACGGCGCCAAAAACTTGTAGATTATTTTAGTGTTCTCTATTTATGAGCGCAAGTGCACACTCCTGTCAAGTAATAGTATAATAGATATTGTCTCCCACGTGGATTGGACAGCTTGACTTGACTCGTAATTCCTGCACAAGGGGAAATTAAATGCACAAGTAAGTTGAATTGTTTAAGAAAAGGGAAGAGATCATATTGATCGAATGGGCCGAGTTATGCTGTTGAGTAGTGTGCAACTACGTTGAAAAGGTCAAGTTGCTTTGCGCTGCCATACTTCGCTGCCTCGGCAGGAGATGGAAGATTAGCTGCTGTGATGCTCTCGCTGCCCCGGCAGTGGAATGGATGTGCGTCTCGGCGGCGAACTCGGTAGAACTTCAAGGCTTCGCAGAACGCTTCAAAAGTGATCCCGCTTATGTTTAAGTCAGAATGTTGTTGATGCTCACTGCAGATAATACCAGTCGTGGCGTGAATCGTGCAAAGACAACAATGTTTGGTTCGTTCCCTTTTAGCCGCCTTAAACCCTAACCTATGTCTAGGCTGGATTGGTCAGCACTTGATTAAGGTGAAGACCGTACTTACTCATTTCGTGAGTTCGACTCTCTCGATACCGAACAAATGGATAGTAATCAACTAATCTTTTGCATTAATTGAAAACTATGAAGAACATGGAATAAGTAAACCTTAAAGCTTTATTGAAAAAACAAACTTAAAATCCTAAACAACCGTTCTGACACTAGTTTACAACATAACCCAAACCCAAAGAGAATTTAGAACATAATGGCGGCAAGAAAACCCAAACTATGCCTAAGGAAAAACCTAAGTTTTTTTGAAGTAAAAGTACAATGGGTATATATAGGCATTAGCTAGGTCTAGTCCTTCTTGGAGTAGAAGTCTTCAAAGTAGCTTTTGCATTAAATGCAACCTTAAATACTGACTTCTTTGAGTTGAATGTGAACTTCTTC
This sequence comes from Hibiscus trionum, assembly GCA_030270665.1. Lineage (NCBI taxonomy): Eukaryota > Viridiplantae > Streptophyta > Magnoliopsida > Malvales > Malvaceae > Hibiscus > Hibiscus trionum. The sequence continues at coordinate 2,479,579 of BSYR01000046.1, forward strand.
ACGTTGTCTTGCTCCGCAAGTAATCTCAAACTCCTTCTTCGGCAGCTCTGCCCGCTGCTACAATCATCGGAAAATTGAGTGGATAGCATCATTAGGATAAGGATTTTCTACTCTACAGATCGTACTCCAGTTCTCCAATTCCTTATCTTGCTGTCTTGGGAAGTAGGTATGGCAGCGGCAGCTGCTGTCTCTGTCTGGAACTGCATCAGTATAGCTCCTTGGTCTGTTGCCTCAGCATCATGTCCTCAGCTCATCTCTCTATCTATCAGCCTCTAGTACCTGAACCTAAAACTAAAAAAACATTACCTTTTCCTTACTAAATAAACGATAATCAATAAAAAGCATGGCAAAGTAAAGAATATTGTATAATGCAATGCATGATCCTCATTATGCCTAAAATGTACTCGAAAGAATCAATAATGCGAGATGGAATGTGCATGAAATATAGAACTTATGGACACTTTACACATACCTCCTAGATGGAAAAAGAAGGGCAAGTACCAAGGCTCGAAACAAGGCTAGTATCCACAGCCTTCCTGTTCTGGGAATATTGAGAAGCCTTAGAACATTACTCAGACTATGACCAAGGCAACCTCAGTTGAGAGTATTGGGGTTCAAATCAAAGTAACTAGCATCCAACCTGTAACTTTTGTCAGAAGTGATATCCAACAGGACAGTGTCGGAGGCAGACTGAAGCATGTTTTTACTGTGGTGAGCAGAGCCACTTCATCCTTGATTTTCCCCAGAATCCTTCCAAATCCACAACTACACTAGTAGACATTGCATCGCCCGTTCAGTCCTTTTGAGCAAAGGGGGCAGGACAAGCATCCATTGGAGTTAAAGGGAGACCTGGTGGTTCAGGAAAGTCCAGTAATAAACAAGAATCAAAGGCCTCTGCCCAGATGTATCATGTCAGGAGCCTGGAGGAAGACAACGAGCCTGATGTTATCGTAGGTACTATTGTATTATATTCTCATCCCTTGTATGCATTGGTTGATCATGGCTCTACACATTCTTTCATAAGCACGTAGTTGGTAAGAAACCATGGAATGTCTAGTGAACCTATAACACCGAAAGTCTTTGTGACCAATCCGTTAGGTGATTGTGTCACCATAAGCCTCATATGTAAGAACTGTCCTTTAATGATTCAAGGGATTCAATTTCCAGTGGATCTCCTAGCCCTACCGATCTACGAGTTTGATGTGATACTAGGCGTAGATTGGTTTGGTAAACATCAAGCGTAGGTAGATTGTAACAAGAGGAAATTGTATCTCCGAGGCCTAGGTAAAGAAAGCATAATTCTGATGAAGTCACGAAACCCCTCATTGCATGCCTTAACCTTAGAAGCCAAGGATGACCCTCGTATACAAGAAATTGATACGGTGTGGGAATTTCTCGACATCTTTCCTCATGAACTTCCAGGTTTACCTCCGACCCGTGAAGTGAATTTGGTGTTGAAGTGCAACCTTGAACTACCCATGTTTCCATTACACCTTATCGAATGGCTACAGCTATATTTGGAGAATTGAAAGTTCAAATTCAAGAGTTTCTCGATAAAGGCTTTATTCGGCCGAGTTCCTCACCTTGGGGAGCTTCGGTCCTCTTTGTAAAGAAGAAAGATGGTTCCATGAGGTTGTGTATTGATTATCGACAACTAAACAAGGTAACCATAAAAAACAAATATCCATTGTCCAAGATTGATGACTTGTTTGATCAACTTAAGGATGCCTCAGTGTTTTCCAAAATCAATCTAAGGTCTGGGGATTATCAGATGAGTGTTAAAGATTGTGATGTACCCAATACTGCTTTTCGTACAAGGTATGGTCACTATGAGTTTTTGGTAATACCTTTTGGGCTAACCAACTCTCTAGCAGCTTTCATGAACTTGATGAACCGAGTTTTTAGACCCTACCTTGATAAGTTTGTTGTGGTTTTCATCGACGATATACTAATTTATTCTAAGAACGCGGAGGAGCACTGCAACAACCTTCTTATCGTGCTTCAAACACTCCGTGAGAAGCAATTGAATGCTAAGTTGTCTAAGTGCGAGTTTTGGCTCACCGAAGTTGCTTTCCTTGGACACATTGTATCGGCTTCGGGCATTCAGGTAGACCCGAAGAAAATTCAAGCTATTCTCAATTGGCACCCACCAAAGAATGTTGGGGAAGATAGGAGTTTCCTCGGCCTTTCCGGATACTATAGAAGATTCGTTAAGGGATTTTCTATGATATCAGCTCCATTGGCTATGCTTTTACTGAAGGAGACCCCTTTTGTGTGGACCGAGGAACAATAACGAATCTTGGATCAATTGAAGCAAGTATTGACTCATGCACTCATACCTATTAGAATGGACTATGGTCTCTCTAAATTAGCTGACTTGTATATCAAGGAAGTTATTAAGGTTCATGGAGTACCATTGTCTATCATCTCCGATCGGGATCCCCAGTTTGCTTCTCGATTTTGGAGAACCCTACAAGAAGCTCTAGGCACTAGAGTTAATCTCAGTACAACTTTTCAGCCTCAGTCCGATGGTCAATCGGAAAGGGTAATTCAGATTTTAGAAGACATGCTACGAGCGTGTATCATTGATTTTGGCGGAACATGGGAGAAGTCCTTGCCTCTCATTGAATTTGCCTATAACAATAGCTATCAGGCTTTCATTCAGATGGCACCGTACGAAGCGTTGTATGGTAGACTTTGCTGTACTCCATTGTGTTGGTCTGAACTCGGTGAAGGCAAGCTATTGGGCCCTGAGTTACTTCAGGAAACCGAAGGGAAGGTCACCATCATCTATGAACGTTTGAAAGCTACCTTCGATCGACAGAAGGCCTACGCTGACCTTAAAAGAAGGGATATCTAGTATGAAGTGGGTGAGAAAGCTTTCCTCAAAGTCTCACCATGGAAAAAGATCCTACGATTTGGCAAAAAGGGGAAATTGAGTCCCTGATTCATTGGACCCTTTGATGTGGTCGAAAGGATTGGCCCAGTGGCCTACCGTTTGTCATCACCCTCCGAATTAAGCAAGATCCATGATGTATTTTACGTCTCTATGCTCCGGAAATATCGATCTGATCCCTCGCACATTGTTGAACCTGAATCTGTTGAAGTTCAACCCAATTTATCTTACGAGGAGAAACCGGTGCAAATTCTTGCCAAGAAAGTCAAGAGGCTTTGTAATAAATATGTACCGTTGGTTAAAGTACTCTGGAGGAGCCATTTAGTGGAAGAGGCTACCTGGGAACCAGAGGAAACCAAGAGGAAACAATATTCGCATCTCTTTGAATAAGGTAAAATTCGAGGATGAATTTTTCTTAAGGGGGAGAGTTGTAACATCTTGAAAATCAGTCTAGCTGAGATTAGGGTTCTGGTGATCAGAAACCCTAAATCAGAAAGGTCCAAATATTGTTCCAAATATTTTATTTATTCCATTATTATGTTATTGATCTCTATTTAAACCGAATTACTGAACTTGGACCTACTTGAATAAGATAGACTCTTTTAGTGGCTAAATTGTAAAAATTGGAAGTATGGGGCAAAATCTTGAACTATCAAAAGTAGAGGGACGAATATTGCGATTAGCCTCTCCACAAAACAATTGTCGTTCCTTAAACCAATGGATTGAAAGTACTTCATCCTTGGGAAAGAGCCTTTCGGCCAAGTTAATAAATGAAAGGAAAAAGAAGATTGAAACTTACCCGAGAACATTAACAAGCTAGCACCTCTATCTCATCTCTTTCTTCCTTGAAGCAAGCACCTCCATTGGTGACCTTGTAAAGCTTGAATTTTCTTTAAGATTTTGATATCGAATTGTTGTTCTATATCGGGTAAGCTAAACCTCCTAAGTTATCATTGAATTCCATGGATAAACTAAGTTTAATTTAAGCTAGGGTTTGGTCATCAATGGTTATCGAGTTAGCTACTGCTATCCTAAGTTTAGATATTGATTCCAGTATTGTTATATCGATTTTGATATCGAAATGTTGTTCTAACGATTCCCTATTGATTTTCCTAGCTCGGGAGATCGATCTAGATTATCCATTGACACCAACAGAAGCTAGAAATAAGGGCGTTGTCATCCGAGAACCGTAGGAGCCTCGGATTAGCAAGGTGATTGTAGTCAGAGTCTCGGGTTCAGGCGAAAATGTAACACCCCAATTTTGGGCTTAGAAGTTTTGGGTTTTGGACCGGACCGGTCGGGTTGCGGTTCGAATATAAAAGGTGATTTTTAGGAAAGCCTAGTTCGGGTTGCATTAAAAATATGGAAAAATGTCTTAAAATCCTCTTTTATTATATATAAGAGTTTGGTGAAATCAATTTTGTAAAATGAGGTTTGGAAGAGTGACATTTTGGGTTAGTGACCAAAATGTAATTTTTGAAAACTGTGTGACTGTTTTAAAAAGGATTGAAACTTTGAATCTTTAAGGAGCTATTTACCCAATGGGAGTTTCTCCAGATTTTTCGAAAATATTAAAGGTTTAATTAATGTATTTTAAATAAGGGAAAAGAGAGGGAAGATATTTTCCTAAATTTCTAACTAACTTTTCCACATTTTCCATTTTCATTTTCTCTCAAACCAAACATATTTCTCCAGAGCTTTTCCCTCTGATTTTGTCACCTAAATAACTCATTTCAATTCTCTTTTGATCTTCAATCATCTCTTCAACAAAACCTTTGCATTTGCTAAGTGGATTTTCAAGAATTTGGTTCCAAAAAGGGAGAAACTCAAGTTTGGAGGTAAGAACGTCCTTCTCCTCTAAACTCTCAGTTCTTTACTGAAATTCCCAAGTTCTCAATCCTTGATTTGTGATTTATTAAAGGTTTTACAATTTTAATCTTGATCTTGGCTTTAAATGCAAGATTTGGTTGATTTTTTGGTAAAATTTCGTATGATCTGTTTGAGCAGTGATTTGAGGTGTCTTTTTGATGTTGAATGAATGTATAATTGATGAGAAATTGAGGTTTTATCAATGCAATCCCGAATAGGTTAATTTTCCTAAGTTTTTCTTGAGTTTTTGGTTGTTTTTGGAGTGATCTTGGTGATCTGTTATAGCTGGAGGTATAAGGACGTGGTTAGATTCTTTTTGGATGTTAATTGATGATTAAAAATGGTTAGAAGTGTTGGATCTTGGCTGGGTTAAGTTTTGGAAGTGTTTGGAGGTGATTTCGGTTGTGTTTGGTAGCCGAAATGTTAAATTTGTGTAGAGCAGTGAGTTGAGTTGTGTGGCTGGTGTTTTTAATGCATAATGATGCATTAATCCTCTGTTGTTGTGTGCTTGAAACAGGGGAGATTGATTCGTGAGCATTAGAGGTGGTGTGGAAGGTTTCGGATGCTTGGAAGGCTTGTTGGCTAGCCTTGTTTTGTGTATCGGTGAGTGAAGTTGGGTTTTCAGCTTTTAAACCAAGGTTTGAAGGTTTTGGGAGCTTAGTTTAAGTCTAAACAACTTTGCTAAGCTCAAGAGTAAGTAAATGGATTTTCCCTCTTGGTTGTGTTGTGAATTGGTTTTAAAGCATTTGTGATTGTTTGATGCAATGCATGTGATTTGCATGTTTTAAATTCTGTTTTGAAAGCATATTTTAGCATGGTTTAATGCTGGTTTTGAAAGCCATGTGTGAAGGATGCTCAAGGTAAGAGATCCTTGGTTTTGTACATTGGAATTGTGGAATTGTTGCATAGTGTTGCATGTTGTTTAATGGCTTTGTATAATGCTTCAAAAACAATGGATTGATGATGGTAATTGGTGGTTTTTGCATGTTGGTTATGCTTGTAAATCAATGGATTAATGTGGTAAGATGGTTATATTGGCAAGTGATGTAAGTGGTTCTTGGTTACTTAAATCGGATATAGTTAGCCGGCTATAAGATTGGGTGCACCGTGAATAAAGTCGCCTTGGATGTGGAGTGGTTGTGAGTGAACCGGTAACTCCATCCAAGTACACTAACGAGATGGTTAAGAGCACCATGGTGGTTAAAATTCCATGGGTGGGTCTTGTGTTAAGGTCATAATGGTGGTTGAAATTCCATTCGAGGACCTTGGGTAAGCAAAGGTTATAATGGTGGTTAAAACTCCATTTGAGGACCTTGTGCTTGTTAAGATCACAATGGTGGTGTAAAGTCCATGTGTGGATCTTGTGGAGTATGTCCCGAATCTCGTTAGTGATGTTATACAACTACCAATGGATAATGTTAAGGTTATATGGTGGTTAAAATTCCATATGGGAACCTTGTGAATGTTAAGGTTATATGGTGGTTAAAATTCCATATGGGAACCTTGTGAATGTTAAAGTCATATGGTGGTTAAAATTCCATATGAGGACCTTGTGTATGGTAAGGTCAAATGGTGGTTAAAATTCCATTTGGGGACCTTGGGATTGGTAGTGTGTATGAAGCGTGGGGACAACGCTTGTGATCCGCGTATCCGATTGGATGTTGTGTTGAAAAGTGGATTTGGTTATCACTTGGAAGCCAATATAATGTTCTTGTATATAATGAAGCATGAGATGCTTGAAATGATGCATGGTTGCATGAGAAGTGTGTAATGTACTATGAATGCATGTTTGCTTGTTGGTCTAATCAAATGTTGATTATCTATTGAGAATGGTGCATGTGTACATGAAATCTCTTTAGTGCATTGAAGTCTTGCGAAGACTTGTTTTTAAAGGCATGTGATGCAAATATTGATGATGTGGTTCATATGCTGCATTTGTTTAATGCACGTATTTGATAGAGTGAGTAAATGGTTTTAAAGGTTTCTTGCTTTAAAATGATATTCAAGTATGAGAAGGGTATGATGTGAAGTGGAAGTGTTTTCCAAGGTTTTGAATTTAGCTTTGCATATGATGTTCATGCATGGAATGGTTAAATTGATGGTTTTACAAGTTTGTGCTTCGAAAAGGTGTGTTTAGCTTTTCTAAGCTAAGGGTTGGGTTTTCATGTTTGAGCAATGCATGATTTAAAGCATGATGTTGAAAAGGGTTTTCAAACTTTGCTTTGGTTTATCGAATCGAGTTTGCTTTTAAAAAGTGGTTTTATGATTCGCTGCATTGATGGTGTTTTGGTTTTGAGCATTCCTCACTAAGCATTATGTGCTTACTCTCCTTTTTGTCCATCAATGCAGATATTTGAAGTTGGAACAGCGAGAAGCAATGGATTCAAGGAGAACTCCACTTGAGATGTATGTATCGGTTAATAGCTATAGATAGTAAAGGCAATGGGGGAAGAATCTCTTATGTTGATGTTTAATGAGGTTGTGTATGTTGGACAAGTTTGGTTTATGATTTTGAATCATGTGGATTAATGTTGCAACGTTTGAATCTCCTTGTACTTAAATTGTTATGTTATGCTTCTTGTTTAAAAGCATGTTTGAGTGTTGGATATTTTGAATGAGTTGGTGCACCTAGGGATGGTCTTGTATCTAGATTTTGATGCAATTATGTCCCTTGTATGTTGAATGACGTGTTGGTGTGTTTTGGTTGCCTTTGGAGCATGTTTGATGGGTCAAATGTGTGTTAAACCAGCAATTACTCTGCAATCTGGGCAGCCTGTTTCGGAACAGGTGCTACCGTATCGGAACGGAGGCCTGAAATGGCCTGGGCATTCCGAAACGGAAGGAACTGTTCCGGAACGGTTTGGCTACTGCCAGGCCCTGTTTCGGTACCAGTTTCGGAACGGTCCCGCGTTTCGGAACAGGTTCTCCCTGTTTCGGAACACTCGACCGTTGGGCACTGAAATTGTTGGTTAAATGTTTTGAAAACCTTGCGTTTTGGTCCTGAACTTTGTTTATGCAATTGGATGAGTTCGAGATGTCCATTTGAGCTGAAATTTGGCAGTGAAGCATAAAACATGACTAATTTCATACTGGTAACTTTTAATTGGGTTAGGTCCCTGTAATTCTCAGAATTTACAATTTGGTCCCTAATTCCTTAATTTGTGCAATTGAGTCCCTGAATGTTCTCTGATTGGTATGATCTTGGTGTTTTCTATTCTTGTGAACATTTCTAGGGTTAATAAGCATCTAGACAAGATTAAAAAAAATTTAAAAAAATGGGTCGTTAATCAAGGTTGACTTTCGGGTTGACTTTGGTTTTCCCCGTGTAAACTTCTTAATTCGGTTCAACCGTCTGGGCCGGGTTAAGGGGGTTACAGAAAAGCCTTCCCGAAATCATTGTTATCAATTTTGAATACATAGCTATCTTTTTTAAGGTTATAGCACGAGTTCGTTTAACGGACATATCGGTAAGTCTCGGTAAGCATTGTATTGAACATCGGATATCAGATATCAAATGAAATTTTATTGCACCGATCACCGTACTGTTCACCGGTAGCACACCCTGACCCAGTTCACGACTAGGCCGAGAAGGGGTGTTACAACTCAAATCTCATTCATGTCCAGAACATGAAACCTCTTCAAGGTACACTACTAGGAGCACTTTTTTGTCATTTATCACCACTATAGCCCAATGTTTCCAAGAGCAAGCAAAACTCTAATAACCGAACTCTACCTGTGAAACCTTTCTCCCAGTTTAGTAGTAAACCGGTTGAGAGGAGTCGGGTCGAAAACACGAAAATTTAAAACTTATCACAACTCATTCCGAAAGAATGAGTTGCTTGACTAGCAGGCAACAATCAACCAAAATTTTGCAAATAAATTTAACATGTTCGATTTCACGACATTCAATCTCAAACATAAACAACAAAATTAGACAATTCATTTACTTAACTTACCATATGTGTGATGTTAAAGTTTATTCCTACTTATAACTTAATTATTCAAACCATACAAGTAAACAATATATATATCATATTCTTTATTGACCTATTCGAAACATCAATCCCATACATAATAAAATTTCCATTCGATTTATTTCAAGGAAAAGAACAATTAATCAAACATACCCAACCAACATTTCAATCAACTATATAATTCATTCAATATTTCAAAACAAGATCATACTTATCATTCATTAAACCAAGCTAACATATTTACAAGTCGAGTCTCAAAACATGATTCTAGCATCACATATATATAAAGACCATAACCAAGTTTATATTTACAAACACGTCTTAAGTTCATTACATGCCAAGATCAACTAGCAAGTACATCATTAACCATATCATCTAGACACAATATGCATGACATAACCAACATAAAAACTAACTCTATGGCACCCTCCAGAAGTCAAACAAGAAGGATAACGTCGTACATGATTACTTGCTTGTAGTCTTTGCTTTGGATCAAGGAATTATTAGTTATTGAACCAGGATCAATCTGTTATGTTGGGAAGAAGGAAACAAGAGATGATAAGTACAAAGTTGTACTTAGTGAGGTAGCATTTACATTATTCAATTTTAAATTAAGTTGGATCTTATTTAAGGTTGCACAAAGATTTCCTACATAGATTTTTAATATAGAGACCTAGTTAGAATTCATGAAAGATTACCTACATAGGCATTTAATAAGAAGACCTAGCTAGTCTCATAGCATATTCAATCATATGCATTCATAAAAAGTCATATAACAATAATCATTGCTTGCAAAACAAGTCACAATAACAATTATCATAAGAACTAACCATGCAAGACAAGTCATGTTATATTTAATCTTGTAATTAAGTTGCCATGTTTATTAGATTGGTCTAGGTAATCGAGTCACAAGTTGGTACATTTGTACCTAATCAAGAAGATACTAGATAGTATCACAAGTAGATGCTAAGACATCAATTCCACTAGTACATAAAGTACCATTTCACAAGGCACACAAGGTGCTAATCAAGGTGTATAATCACCTATACAAGAAGGTATATCAATACCCAAATCAAGAGAGCTCTAGACTCTAAGGCATGGCCTTCTACCTAAGCCATCTAGTAAACCAAGGTCTTGTAGCTTTTAAATTAGCATATCTAGTATATTTTATGTCATAGAAGATAAATCATGATACAACAAGAGGTTATTCAATCAAACCATGGCATGATAATTTCCAGCAAGCTTTCACATGGATTTTCATACCATTCAATCAACTAAATCAAGAGCAACCAGATTCAAGTCATACATATAACAATCAGCCATGGTAAACAAACATGTATCAACCTTTAAGTGCATTCTAGGCAACCAACCATTCCTAGTGTTTTTATCATTTAACTCACTTCTTCCCTTATCTAATTTTTAGCAACCCATAATTAATTCATGTTCATGTAATCAAGAAAGCATAACAAATCAAGTAATAAACATTGGTTAGGACACTAGTCATAACCCTAAAATAAACTACATTCACAAACTTTCAAGCTACTCTTGTTCCTTGATAGTAATCACCTTGTTCTTCCTTTGGGATGACCCAATCTTGGCTTCCTCCTCCAAGTTTTCAATCCCTTGGTCTTTTTGATCATACATATACATATAAAAGATATATTAGCATCTAAATCATGCATTAGACAACCAATATGCAAATGCTAATTTCACATTCTCAAGGATGTGCCAAACTGGCAGATTTGAGTTCCAATTACTAAATTGGTCATAATTTTTTCTATAAAATTCCAAAAATCAATTATCATAAATTCTTAAGAAGGTAATTCAATAAGATATTTAACAAAATTGGCCTCACATTTTTCTCATTTCTCGATTAATACAATTTATTACTTCTTTACAAGTATTCCAGATTCAAAACAGTTTTGGAGTGCCTAACTTAATTCATTTCCAGATTTTAGCACATAGCTCCAAATTGAGCTCTATTTTCTCTCAACTAAAATGGACATATGAAAGTTTAATCCATAAAAATTTCAGCTTAAAATTCCTTATATAAATTTTATAGTGAATTTTCAAAGTTGCTATCCAGAACAGGACTGTTCTGGACAGATTTCACTAATTTGCTCAATTTATCAAATTCAGCCATTCTAAGTTCAATTCAAGTTACTAAAATTTTTCTAACATAATCCCCTGATTTTTAAATCAATTTTAAGAATCATAATTTAACCAATTTTAATCCTAGCATTTTGTAATTATTACAAAACAGTCCTACAATTCAGTTTTCATAATTCGCTTAACCAGTTGGTTAATTCCTTCAATCTAACTTCATTTTAATCACAATTTAGCCAATCCAAACCTAAAATTTATAATTAAGACCCTAATATTCAATTCATTACTAATGGAAATTTTCCAATTCAAACCCTAACTCTATCAATTTTACAGATTAGTCTAGAGCCATAAACATTATCTTCAAATTTGTCCTTAGGTTAATTGGTTCTCTAATTCAAGCTAAAAATCAGATTTCAAGTAAAATCCTTCATCAAATTTCAATTCTAAGATCATGAAAAACACATGCATGTATGATACTATCATTTTCATCCATAAATTCAAGATAAGACTCAAGCAAATGCACCAACTCAATCGGTTAACAAGATGGTGACAAGGAGGCTACTTACATTGCAAAATCTCTAATTCCTCTCGATTCTAATCTTAAATTGAGCTTCAACACTCCTCCATGGCCAGAAAAACAGCAACAATCCTCTCGTTTTTCACTCTATGGTTCATGGCAAGAAGAAGAAAGGAAGAAGGAGAAGAGAGAGTCCTAATTTAGTAGTGGAAATTGATCTAATCCCACTTCTCTCAAGTGGCCGGCCAAGGAAATGATTAGGGGCTGGAAAACTCAATTCTAACCCTCAACTCTCTTCTAGAATTAGCTATTTACAAGGGTTAGACTTGGTCCATTTGAATTTTTGCATACAACTTTATTATTTAAGCTTAATCCTAGTTAAGTCATCTTTATTCAGCTCTCATATTTTCAATTTCATTCAATTAGCTACTAAATCATCTAATTATATTTAATTTGTGATCAATTAATTCAATTAATTAATCAACTTAATTTATTTTCCTTCTAAGGTACATTGAGGATATTACACTACTGCCAATCTATCTTGAATTAACAAACCTCCTTTCTAACTTGGCTAGTCAAGACGGAAGTTAGCAGTTCACTTAACTAGATCTCGCCCCAACTCAAATGAAGGCTAACTCATGATCATACAATTTCACCACTCGAGCCACTCAGATTCCAAAAGAAAACTATTGTTGCTTATGAACTCTTTACTAGAGATCAAAACTCACCTAACTATCCTCGAAGGTTCGAACATGCTATTCCAAACCAACCACTTAATTCCAACGAACAGTTGTACTAAATGTCTAACAATCCCTCAAGGATTTCCATACAGGTCCTCCAACAGGATCTGTTACCACACAAGAATCCCAGTTCCGTCTAACCATATCCGTTAAACGAAACTTCCGCTATGCTACTTTGATTGTATTCTCACTATTTTACTATACATGTAGACAACCCATCACAAAACTCGATAGAGAAAACATTTAAATCATTAAACTTGAGATTACATTGACGCACTCGTGAGTCCAAACCACTTCGTGACTTGTCCTTAACGTCAAAATATCACATCAAACACAATCTTTATCATGACTTCTACTTACCCTACAACTTACGATACTCCAATTCTGAACCATCATACGGAAAACTCGAAACTCTTCAACCATTTGCAAGATCATCAAACCCATAGAACGAGTAACAGTCCTCCATCGATATACGTCGACTCACCACATCCAACGCCACCACTCTTCGCCATAACAACACAGGCATGTCCCAAGGTGATCCACTTGGCGATGACACCCATATCCACTCACTTTTGCAAATTAGTCCCCACTCTAAAAGTTTAGTCGGTGCCATACCACAAGGTGATAGGGACAAACACCAAGCTCGACATTACCTCTATCGTGGGTTCTAATCCATAATAAGAAAGTAAGCCCGCTCATTCATCAAAGAGCACTCCAACAACCTCTCAAATGTTTGCAACGCTAAAGCTTTGGACTCTCAACCCGCGTATCCAACGCGCGTTAAGAACGTCTTGCAACTTACAAGATCGTCTTTAGAAAAAACATCACAAGAACACAACCTTCACTCTGAAGAGGCAAAGGTTCATCGCGTCCATTACCAATAACATGGTTTATCTCAAACCTCAAAACTTTGAGACTCTAGCTCGAAAACCAAGGCATACATCAAACTTACACGACCGACCTACACCAAGGGTAACATCTACCAACTAGGGAGAGTGTAAATCTAACAAGTCTACGGAGACTGTTACTCTCAATCCCCACCTACCACCCACAGTAAACACATCACCTATAATATCTTACAAAAATTTGGAGCTAAACAAACCAACATCGACCTCTAAATATTACCACAACACTTATCCAACAAGAACCAAAACCATTATATATACGAGAGATCAAAATTCAATCGTTGTAAAAACTGAAACCAAAATAAACACATGTACCTGACATCTCCTCAGTGGCAAAATGGTAGTCTCTAACATGAATGGTAGACTATCTAGCAATAGCTCGATCGTCAACTCTGGCGATGGATCTCACAGGACCTCCAACTTGATACCTAGATGTACGCTGTCGAATAGTCATGCTTTAAGTGCAAGTGTACACTTATGCCTAGTTGTAATATAAAAGATATCGTCTCCACAGGGATTGGGAAACCCTTCAGAATTTATCTTCCTGTACAAGTAAAAATAAAAACAAGGAGTCGAGAAATCATATTGAGAAAATAGGTCGGTATTGGTATGCGTTATAGTGTGGATTTTGAATACTCCATCTCAGCAAAGTATTGCAGAATCGTCTTAATAGTCTGGATAGAAAACTGCCTTGGTGGATGCTCGCCTCGGCAGAGACTACGTAGCAGCCCAGGCGGCTAAGCGACAATTCAAAGTTCGGAAAGGCTTCCTTCATTGACTCCTTCTAATCCCTAAGTCGAAGTGCTATTGGCAAACACGTCTTGATAATACCTCCCGACGTGAATCAAAGGATGAACACCAACCAATGCTAAGCCTCTTATAGCCGCTGAACTTCCAACATATTCCTAAGCCAAAGTAGTTTTACCCTAGATTGGATAAAACCGTGTTTACTTGTTTCTTGAGTTCAACTCTCCCGAAATTGAACAAATAGATAAATTGCAACTTCCTCTCCCGATTTGATTGCAAACAATTGAAAATCAAGAATAAACAAACTTTGAATTTTATTGCAATAACTTTAACCTAAACGAATACAAGCAATCTCTCACAACTACTCAACAAAACCAACCCTTAGCCTTAGGAGAAGTTTAGAATATGATGGATGAATGGAAACTCTAGGGTTTCTCAAAAATCACTCGATCTCATCTCTTAGTCGTCTAGGGTATGTATTTATAGGGCTTGGCCTAGGTTAAAGTCGGTTTAGGGTAGGAGTACTAGTTTGAATCATATTACAACTCATTAAAAGAACAAATCTCTATCATTAATTCTTCCTAGATTCTTGTTTGACTTTTTCCACCATAACTTTGATCGTGGCTTTTCTTGAGCTATTGGGCTCCGATCCTCATGCAAGTGGTCTCTAAAAATCATGCTTGATGTGTTGTTTCAATCGCATACCACTTTGCATTTTTCCAGTTTCCTTGGGCTGCTGCCTCGGCGGCATACAATATGCTACCTCGGTAGAGGTCTGTGTTGGTGTGAGTAACTGAGCATGGTTCCTTACTCTGGGCTTATCCTCTGATTCATAGTATGATCAGCTCTTCATCAGGTTCATCACCATCTTCCATCGATATTTCAGCTCCTTCCTTCTGCCCTCCTTGCTCTCTCGGCATGGTATGTCTGGAAGGGTATCTGCGCACAGAAAAAACACATACATGAGCATTATCTTTTATAGAGAAAAATAGTGAAATTCATCAAACAGGGCAGATTATCTAATCTATGAAATTTTGTGTATGGTTACCTAATAAATGCAACTAAAACATGCTTAAGTGCAACAATATTTGAGCTAAACTAGGGCTAAAATGTAGGACTTTTACACTCTTAACACACCCCCAAAATCGAACTATTGCTTGTCCTCAAGAAAATGCAACCTAGTAGTTACTTGCATCTCTAGAAAGTGTGGCTTCATATCTTGAGTAATCCCTAACCTCCATGTGATCACCTGCGTGGGCAGCAACCTTTCGAATGAAAATGGACTTACCCGGAACAATACTATGATGCTTGTGAGTGTGTGCATGTTTTGTGAACAAGTATGATTCTTCGGATTCCATGTAAGCATAAACGTAATCAATTCAACTCTTGGGTTTCTTAACTTGTCTTACTAGAGCCAGTTTCGGGCACCTCTAGTTTATCAACCAATGCTTTCCTCCAAAACTTAATCAACTAGTGTCGGTTTCGGGCACCTCTAGTGATTTCTCATTACTAGAATTAAAGGCAAACATTTCTTGCAATATCTTTTACTCTTTACTAAAGCTACTGATAGGCATCTCTACTATATAAAATTTTTCTATTTTAAACCCAAGTAATTATCTAACCTTAACTCACTAGAACTCCTTAAATCATACAAGTCACAAGGAGTGTTTCTAAGTTTCAACACAATAGTAGATTTCTAAATACTTCCAAAGTCATTCTAAGGTCACTGCCACGACGGCTACTACGGCGGCAGTTAGGAAATACTCAAAATCTAAGCCAAATATTATATATATATAACAACAAGTAACAATACATTCTATATGAATACTAAATATACATTCTAACATTAAACAAATAAAAGCAAAAGAGAAAATAAAATAAAAAGTTAGGACTAATTCCCCCCCCCCCCAAACTCAAGAGGAGCATTGTCCTCAATGCATGCCTACATACTCAAAATAAAACATAGATTAGATAAAGAAGGAAGATGATTGCTTAGAATGTTGGCGAATCAGAGGAGGTGTCGTCTTCTTCGTCATCGCTAAGTATAATCCGCCGTTGAGCTGGCACTTTAAGTCTTTTGGCCGCCCTTGGCGGCTGCTTGCGGGATGCTGGTATTGGTTGGTCTTGATTCTTCTTTCTTCCTTTGGGTTTTGTTTCTCTAAAAATAAACTGAAATAAAATTATTAGTGCTTGAAAAATAAAATAAATGCTAACATTAAATATAATGCCTAAAAACAGAAACTTAAAAATAATGTGTTTGAAAAATAAAATAAATGCAAGAATTTAAATCTAATTCCTAAAAAACAGAAATTTAAAAACAGAAAAAATTAGGCTATATTAGGAGTGCATTTGGATGCATCTCCTAACATGACCACTTCCTTGTCTCTTGCAACATGAGTTCCTGTGTAGTGCTTTAACCTCTGCCCATTCACTTTAAATTCATCCCCATCCTTGGTAGATTTGATCGTGAGTGCACTATGTGGGAATGCTTTAACTACCTCGAACGGGCCAGACCATCTTGACTTCAACTTCCTTGGGAATAGTTTCAATCGAGAATTGAAGAGTACTTGCTACCTGGGCATAAACTGCCTTGGAAGAAACTTCTTGTCATGCCATTTTTTGGTTTTCTCCTTGTATATTCTCATATTTTCATATGCCAAGGCTCTGAATTCTTCGATCTCATTCAGGTCCATGAGTCTCTTTTGTCAGGCTTTGTCCTAGTCTAGGTTTATTGCCTTGATGGCATAGTATGCCTTATGTTCAATCTCAACAGGCAAGTGGCAGGTTTTTCCATACACGAGCTGATAGGGTGACATGCCCAATGGGGTCTTATAGGATGTTCTATATGCCCATAATGCATCATGGATTCGAAGAGACCAATCTTTCATAGATGGATTAACCACCTTTTCGAGAATGCTCTTCAGTTCCATGTTTGATATTTCAGCCTGCCCATTGGTCTGAAGGTGGTATGCCGAGGCAACTTTGTGTGTGACACCAAATTTCTTCAATGTTGTGGCAATCAATTTGTTGTCAAACTGTCTCCCCTCTTCACTTATGATGGCTCTAGGGAATCCAAACTGTGTAAAGATATGCTTTTGGAGAAATTTCAGAACGGTTTTGGAATCATCCTTTGGTGTAGCAATGGCTTCCACCCACTTGGACACATAATCCACTGTTAGCAGTATGTATAAGTTCCCACAAGATTATGGAAACGGGACCATAAAGTCGATTCCCCATACATCGAACAATTCGACTTCTAGAATATTCTGCAGTGGCATCTCGTTCCTCCTTGAGATGTTACCCGTACGTTAGCATCTGTCACACTGTTTGTAGTATGCATGTGCATCTCTATATAGTGTCGGCCAGTAGAGTTCTGATTGGAGAACCTTGGCAGCAGTTCTGGTACCTCCAAAATGTCCCCCATATGGTGAGTTGTGGCAATGGTGGAGGACTTCTTTTTGTTCTTCCTCTGGTACACATCTCCGAATCACCTAGTCTGCACATTGCTTAAACAAAAGAGGTTCATCCCAATAATAATGTTTTGCATCAGTTTGGAACATCTTTTTCCCTTGGTAATTCATGTTATGAGGAAAAATACCACTAACCAAGAAGTTTACAAGATCAGCATACCAAGGTGTGGTGGAAGTCGTCATGGTTGCCAGAGGTTCTGTCGCGGCGGCTATGGTATATGCTGCCTGGGCGACTGCGAAGTCCATTGCCGAGGTGGCTAGGATCTGCTCATCTAGGAAGTTTTCCTAAATTTCAGACGTGTATGTGGGTCTTCTGTAACGCCCCAATGTTGGGCTTAGATGTTTTGGTGAGTCGGGTTGGACTGGTGGAACCGGTGACGGTGGTTCAAACCGTTTAAAAGGTGGTTTTGGAAGATCGGAGTTCGAGATAGGATAAAAATGTGATAAAAATTTCTAAAATCCTCTAAAATGGTGTTTAAGAGGTTGGTCAAATCATTTTTACAAAACGACTTTTCGAAAGTATACATTTTGGGTAAGTGACCAAAATGTAAAGATTTAAAAGTTGAAAAAATGGTTTTTCAAGGAGAGTCAAAATATTAGAATCTTTAGGGAGCTACTTGGAAATTATGCATTTTCCCTAATTTGGCATGTGTTTGAAATGTTTATAAAATAATTAAAAGGGGTTTTACTTAATTAATTAAGGAGAGTTAGTTAATCGGTAAAAAAAGTTTTCACGATCATTTTCATTTCTCACTTTTGACATCAGCCAAACACCCTTATTTTCTCTCAATTTTCCAGAAATATTTTGCTCTCAAATCCTCTTTTGATTCCTATCATTTCTCCATTGATTTCTCTCATTTTTCCTTCAATTTTCTTCCAGCAAAACATGCCAAACTAGAGGAGAAGCACGGATTGAAGGTAATTTTCGTGCTATCTCTCTAATCTATGTTCTTTAATGAAATTCCAAAGAATTTGACTCTTTAATACTAATTTTGATTGAGGTTTTTTTGTTAGAATATTAACTCTTGAAATCTTGATGAAAAATTGGTTTAAAATGAGATTTTCGGACTTTAATTGATTTGGCTATTTTGAGATTGTTTCTAAATGGGTTTTGAAAGGTTTTTGATGTTGAAGTGGAGCCTTATTCAAATAGATCTCGAAATCCTTGAGATCCTTAGTTTTTGAAGTGTTTTTGGGTGAGTTTTTTAGGTGTTTTAGAGGATTTCGAGTTGCTAGAGGTGTAAGGATGGTTTTAGGTTGTTTTTGGAGGTTGATTAATGCTTAGATTGTGTTGGATGAGTTGGTTAATGGTTGGGCTAAGATTTAAGGTCAATCGATTGAGTTTTCAGTTGTTTTGGATGGGTGTTTTGATGCTTTAGAGCAGTGCTGCGGGATTTCTTGTGTGTGTTGGGGTTTTGAATGCATTTAAATACATTGAGCCTCTGTTTTGATGTATTAAAAACAAGGGATATTAATCAGGAAGCAAACAAGGTGTTTTTGGAGGCTTCGAAAGGTCCTTAGTTGCGTCAGCAAACGTGGTTTCGCGAGTCGGTGAGTGGAATTTGGTTTTCCAGCGTGGAACGTTTTGGAAAAGGTTTTGGGAACTTAATAAGAGCTTGAAACGCTTTATTAAGTTCAGAAGTAAGTAAATCGAATTTCTCCCTCGGTTGTTCTAGTTAAAAGCCTTTGGTTGCACATGATTTTGAATGCATTTACCTACTATTTTAAAGCATGTTATGAGAATATAAATTGTGTATGACGATGCCATGTGGTTTAAGGATACACTAGGTAAGTGGTCCCTGTATGCATGTGTTGATTCATGAGGTATTAAGCATGGTTTAATGCTTGTTGATGGCTTATCATGAATGCTTTGTAAAAACAGTGAGTTATGCATGTGTTATGGACTATATTGGCAAGTGATGTGGTTTAAAGTGTTTTAAAAATGAAATCGGATATAGTTAGCCGGCTATAGGATTGAGTGCACTATAAACAAGTCGCCTTGGATGTTGAGGGGTTGTGATTGTACAATATACTCCATCCAAGTACCCTAACAATTGAGGATTGTTTAAGGTTGCAACGGTTGAGGGTATCTCTCGTGTGCGAACCTTGTGTTTTGTCCAGTCTCTCGTTAGTGGATTATACATCTACCGATGAGTGGTGTTGAGGGGTTGTGATTGTACCGAATACTCCACCACGGGTATCACAACGATGGAGGGTCGCACTCGTGTGTGAACCTTGAGATGCCGGTAGAGGGTATGAAGGGTGTGGGACAACCCTTGGTAATCTGTGTATCTGATACTTTGTTTTTGAGATTGTTGTTATCACTTGTGACCCAATATAATGGAATTGTATAATATGGAAAATGTTGCTAATGCATGTTTTGAAAGATGAACGTTTTGGTTTAAGCTTAGCATGATGGTATTTATGCTTGGAAAGCTTTGAAAATGAGTAGCAATGGGTTAATTGTTGGTTTTGATTTGGATCATGTTGCATGATTTTTGAATCAGTGAGTTTGATGAAAAAGTGCATGGTTTATCAAGAAAGGCATGTTGGTTTTGAAAAGAGTGAAAAACGGTTTTGTACATTGATGATGTTGTAGTTTTGAGCAACCCTCACTAGGCTTGTATGCTTATGCTCTCTTTGTTTCATCAATGCAGATAATTAGACTGTTGGAGGCAGCCTCTTCGAGGAATCACACCAAGACATTTTGTTAAAAGTATGTTGAGCTTTTAAACTAGCGTAATAAGGGCAATGGGGGTGTCTGATGCATTGAACGTTATTGATTTGTTGATTTTTGGTTTTGAACAAGTTTATGATGCATATTTGGAATTGTAAATGGCCATTGAGAATTGGTTTATGCTTGCAATTAGTTTTTAGCCTTTTGTGCTTTTTGACATCTAGGGAGCATGCCTTTAGTATCATGGTTTGTGGAATTAATGCTTTGATGATGCTTGTGCTTCGTATATGTGATCTTTGATGTGTATACAAGTTGTATGTATGTTGAGGCATGTGTCGGGGTGGTTTCGAATGTCGAAAAGTGATTTAAAACAACTTTTTGGAATGTTGCAGGCCCAGGCGTTTTGGAACGACCTTACCTGTTTCGGAACAGTGGCCTGTAATGGCCTTGGTGTTTTAGAACGGTGAGGCACGTACCAGAACACTTTGCCTCTGTGAACCTTTGTACCGAAACATGTTTAGAAGGGTTTCGGAACATGTTCCGGTACGGTCCCGCCTTTCAGAATGTACATCTATGTTTCGGAACTGCTGAATCGAAATGAGGCTCCCTGTTCCGAAGCACCAGACCGTTGGATGTAGATTTTTAATTTTTCTCAGTTTCTGTTTCTTACATTTTGGTCCATGTTTGTCTAGTATGCAATTGGATGAGTTCTAAATGTCATTTTGAGCTGAGCTTTCACCTTTAAGCATATAATGGACTTAATTAAAGGTTGGTAACTTGAATTTCACAAGAGTCCTTATAATTTTCCAAATTTACAAAATGGTCCCTAAACCTTAATCGGCTTTAATTAATTGGCGAACGTGTTGATGTTTTATACGCTGCTTGTGTACGTTCATATAAGAACATAAGATGCATTTAGACAAGAAAAAAAAGAAAAAAATGGTTGTTTATTGAGGTAAACTTTCCCGGTTTACTTCAATAATCTCCGTGTGATCCGTTCGGTTCGGTCTATCGGCCAGGCTGGGTCAAGGGAGTTATATTTGGTGGTATCAGAGCCAGGATACGAAAGGGTGAGATGATGGTAGGTTGTTGGTAAGTGAACTGCGATTTGTATATGTGTTTTGGTGGTATTTGCTTTGTCGTGTGAGTGTTTAAGCTTGCGTATGATTGACTGTGTGATAGGAATGTTGTATTTGATGAGTGAATGTGGATGTGAATTGTTCTATGTTGTTGTCTAGACTGAATCTTGGTGCCTGAGTGATATGAGGGTTGAAGTATGCATGATGTATGCTTTATGCTATGTTGTGGGGAAATTGGAACGCCCATTACCTTATCACCTAGTGAAATGTTTTAAATTGGTTTTGAAAGTCTTGGGATCCTTGCTAAGAGCTGGCCTGATTATTTGTTTGTTTTATGTTCATATTTAAATGTTAACTAGCACAATGGTACCGAGGCGTGAGTTACGTTCTAGAGCGATAGCTCCTATTGAGGGGCAACGAGGTAAGGAGAATGAGGTTTCACCTGGTGGAAACCTACCTCCTCCTCCGCCACCACCACCTAGGGTGATGAGGAGAGCCAACATGGACAGGCTGGTCCTGTGTTGCGAGATTTGACGCCTCTGGTACAGGCGATGACCGGGGCATTTTCAGGCTGCTGTTGCCGGAGTGCATGTACAAGCTCTTGCTGGTGGGCAAGCAGGTTTGCCATTGGAGCGATTGAGGAGTTTAGGAGGAGTAGAGTTTCGAGGACTATCTCCTGAGACGTCTGAGGCATGGCTGACCAGTACGATCCGGATATTGGATCAAATGGGGTGCAATGATGCACGAAAGCTGGGTTGTGCAGTATCGTTGTTTCACGGTGATGTATATACATGGTGGACGACTGCAACCCCATCATTGGAGCCGGAAGAGGTAGATTGGACGTTCTTTCGGTCTACTTTCAGGAGGAAGTACCTTGGAGTTAGGTACTTGGACGACAAAAAGAGGGAATTTATGTCTCTAGTTCAAGGGAGTATGATTGTAGCTGAGTACGAGGTCTAGTTCGTACGGTTAAGCGAATATGCTCCGGAGTTAATGCCAAGTGATAGGCATCGATGCGACCATTTTCGGTACGGCCTGGTGCAGGAGGTAAACACGTATATGCTTGCGACAAATTATACGAATTTTGATGTGCTCGTGACTTGAGCCAAAGTTATAGAGCAGAGTTTGGGTCTGTCTTCGCGTGGAGGTGGTTCTGGTTTGGGCAAGAGAGCTGCTGAAGCTGGCCTAGTGGTGGGCAGAACAAGAGGAACCGGGACCGTCGATATCAGTCTACGGCTAGGCGTGGTAACTTCAGATGTGGTGCGTCAGTTCATGGCAACAGACAGAGGGTTGAACAGAACACGTGTTGGACGTGTGGATCACGGGAGCATATGAGGAGGGATTGCCCTCATGCGGCTCATGAGGTGCAAGCTCCCGTGGCTGGAGCTAATTCATGTTGGCACTATGGATCCGCTGACCATATGAGACGAGAGGGTCCCCTGTTAGTGGAAGTTTGTTAGGGTCGTGCACCAGTTGTTGCTCAGCAGAGAGGTCGTGGGCGCGGCCGTGGTAACTTCCAAAGGAGAGAGGATGGCCAGAGGGGTGTGGCCCATGTCGTTGCTGTTCAGCCAGAAGGAGGTGGTCCTGGGAGGGTGTATGTACATCGCGAGGGATGCAACGACACTGATGTGATCGCAAGTACCTTCACATTGCAATCCATATCCTTGTTAGCCTTGATTGATTCTGGATCTACGCATTCATACATCTTGAATGAGCATGCACATTTTCTTGATATTCATGTTGAGATGCTAGATGTAGGGATACAAGTAACGAGTTCTTTTGGTGAGATTGTGGTTACAAGGAAATTGTATAGGAAGTGCTCGTTGTCTGTTCAAGGTCATTTATTTTCTGTTAATTTGATGGAACTGCCTTTTTATGGCTTTGACATGATTCTTGGGATGGACTGGTTGGTTGAACACCGAGTTGTGGTGGATTTTGATGTTAAGCGAGTCACCCTGGAGCTTGCGGATGATTGCGAGGTAGTAATCATAGGTGAGAATGTAAAGTTCTTATCTAACGCAATTTCGGCTCTAGAAGCGAGTCGAATGATGGAGTTGGGATGTGAAACTTTCTTGGCATATGTGATGAATCCTGGCATGAAGGAAGTGCATGTGCAAGACATACAAACTGTATGTGAGTTTCCGGGTATCTTTTCGGAAGAGTTGCCAGGGTTGCCACCCAACCGAGAGTTTGAGTTTGGTATAGAGTTGTACGAGAATATGACTCCGGTGTCCATTGCTCCTTATTCTATGACACCTAAGGAGTTGAAGACGAAGCTCCAGGAGTTGCTTGACCGAGGGTTCATAAGGCCGAGTATTTCGCCTTGGGGCACGCCGATCTTGTTTGTAAAGAAGAAGGATGGTACCATGCGTATGTGTATTGATTATCGGCAACTGAACAAGTTGACGATTAAGAACAAGTACCCTTTGCCGAGGATCGATGATTTGTTTGATCAGTTTCGTGGTGCTTCAGTGTTTTCGAAGATAGACTTGAGGTCTGGGTATTACCAGCTTAAGGTTAAGGATGTGGATGTAACTAAGACAGCTTTTCGGACGAGGTACAACCATTATGAGTTCTTGGTGATGCTGTTTGGCTTGACGAACACACCAGCTGCATTCATGGACATGATGAATAGGGTGTTCCATGAGTTTCTGGATCAATTTGTGGTGGTGTTTATCGATGATATTCTTGTGAACTCACGTACCGAGGAGGATCATGATAGACACTTAAGGATTATGTTGCAAGTGTTAATGGAGAATCAGCTTTATGCTAAGCTGAGCAAGTGTGAGTTTTGGCTCAAGGAAGTGGTTTTCTTGGACATGTGGTGTCAGAAAAAGGTATTCGAGTTGACCCACACAAGGTTCAGGCGGTGATGAGTTGGAAGACGCCTAAGTCAGTGACGAAAGTGCGTAGTTTCCTTGGATTGGCTGGTTACTACCAAAGGTTTGTTGAAGGTTTTTCTAAGATTGTTGCTCTTTTGACCAAGTTGTTGCAAAAGAATTTTCATTTTTAGTGGACAGATGTTAGGCAGCAAGCTTTCGAGAAGTTGAAGGAAGCTTTGATGCAAGCTCCTATCTTGATTCAACCAGAATTGGGTAAGGAGTTTGTAGTCTACAACGACACACCATATGTTGGTTTGGGTTGCGTGTTGATGCATGGTGGGAAGGTTGTGACTTATGCGTCTAGACAGTTGAAGGTGCATGAGCGCAACTACCCTACGTTTGATCTTGAGCTTCCGGCAATGGTTTTTGCTCTGAAGATTTGGATACATTACCTTTATGGTGGAAGGTGTGTAGTTTATACCAACCACAAGAGTTTGAGGTACCTTATGTCTCAGAGGGAGTTGAATCTTAGGCAACGAAGATGGTTGGAGTTGCTTAAGGATTATGATTTGACCATTGAGTATCATCATGTGAAGGCTAATGTTGTGGCCGATGCTTTGAGTAGAAAGGTGGTTGTTGAGCTGAGAGCTATGTTTGCTCGTTTGAGTATATCACGGGATGGTGACTTGATAGCCGAGTTACAAGTGAAACCTTCTTTAATTCAGTTGATTAAGGAAAAGCAGTTGTTGGATGATTCGTTGGTGCCTCATGTTCAGGATATAGTCGATGGTAAGGCTACAGATTTCTGTTTTAATGATGATAGAGTTCTTTGTTTCAAAAGTCAAGTAGTGGTGCCAGAAGATGTTGAGTTGAGGCGCACTATTTTGACTGAGGCCCATAGCAGTCCTTTTTCTATGCACCCTGGTAGTACTAAGATGTATTGTGGCTTGAAGGATGAGTACTATTGGGTAGGTTTTAAAAAGGATGTGGCCGATTTTGTTAGCAAATGTATGGTTTGCCAACGAGTGAAGGCTGAGCATCAGTTTCCTTCCGGTTTGTTACATCCTTTGAGGATATGTAACCCCCTTAACCCGGCCTAGACGGTTGACCCGAATTAAGAAAGTCACACGGGGAAAACCAAAGTCAACCCGAAAGTCAACCTTGATTAACGACCCTTTTTTTTCTTTTTAAAACTTGTCTAGATGCATATTAAGCCTAATTGTGATCACACAAACATCATACCAAAAGATCACAAACATCAGAGATCAAACAGGGACTCAATTGAACAATTTACAACTTTAGGGACCAAATTGTAAATTCTGATAATTATAAGGACTTAACCCAGAATGAAGTTACCATCTTGAAATTAATCATGTTTCATGCTTCTCTGTAAAATTTCAGCTCAAAAGGACTTCCCAAACTCATACAATTGCACAAACAAGTTTCAGGACCAAAACGCAAACATTCCAAAACATATAACTGCCAATGTCAGCCCCCAACGGTCACCCGTTCCGAAACAGGCATAGCCCGTTTCGAAACTCGGGGCCGTTCCACAACGCGTACCGAAACGGGGGTCTGGCAGTGGCCTTTCCGTTTCGGAACGGCCCCTCCCGTTTCGGACGCCTGGGCACAATTAAGGCACCCGTTCCGAAACGGTAGGTGCTGTTCCGAAACACCCTGCACAGATTGACTAAAAATGCATGCTTAAACATGCAATTGACCAACCAATTATGCTCCAAAAGCCACCAAACTTTGCCAACATGCAATTCAATATATATGAGACATACTTGCATCAACAATTCATCAAAACATCCACATATATGAAAAGCCCCAAATCTATAGGCATGCTTCCTACACAAGTAAGCCATTCAAGCATAAACTTCCAATTCAAGCATAAGAAGGCCAACCACAAAACCAGCATTCTCAACAACATTCAACATACTTAGGGAGTTCAAAACATCTCCCCAAAACATACACATAGGTCCCCCATTGCCAAATTACCAAAAGCTAAAATGTACTTAGAAAACCTTCCATACTTAGAGCTTTGTTTCCACTTGGATGCTTGCCCTCCTTGCTGCCCTCAAGTACTCTAATGCTCTGCATTATTGAATTAAGAAAACAAAGAGAGCGTAAGCAAAAGCTTAGTGAGGAATGCTCATTTAAACCATTCAATAATGCATTTATAAAACACTTTATAAATCATGCTTCAAACCATCATTTACACATGCTCAAAAGCATACTTAAACATGCATCTCATGCATCAAATCATAACATGTCATATTGGCCACAAGTGATAAATTCCATTTCTTTAAAAACAAGTTCATCAACTTTCACCCCAAGGACTTTTAAACACCTTGGCCCCAAGGACTTTTAAACACCTTGGCCTATGGACTTTTAAACACCATAGAATGTATCACATCAAGGAATTTTAAACACCTTGATCCCAAGGACTTTTAAACACCTTGGCCATGGACTTTTAAACACCATGAATTGAATCACCTCAAGGACTTTTAAACACCTTGAACCCCAAGGACTTTTAAACACCTTGGCCTATGGACTTTTAAACACCATAGAATGGACCACACAAGGACTTTTAACCACCTTTGTGTCCGTAACAAGAACCATCCAAGGACTTTTAACCACCTTGATGTTCTTAAGTAAACAAGGCTCACTCAAGGACTTTTAACCACCTTAGTGACCTTAATCTTTTCAAAACATCACTTGCCAATATACATCATTTTCATCAATTAATCCACTGTTTTAAAGCATTAAACCAAGCCATATTCCTCATGCATTTAAAAGCATCAAACCACATTTAATCAATGTTCAAAAACAAGGAACTCTTACCTTGAGCTTCCTTTAACATATGGCTTATCAAAACAGCAAATACCATGCTAAATCATGCTTTCAAAACAGTAATCAAAACATGCAATAAACCACATTGCATCACAACAAAATCATGGCCACCACTAGAGAAAATTTCCGAAAACTTACACTCGAGCTTAGCAAAGTTGTTTAGACTTAAACTAAGCTCCCAAGACATTGGTTTCAAAGCCGAAAACCCAATTTCACTCACCGATTCCACTTCGCCTCTTGCCGAAGCACCAATTCAAGCTTCCGGATCAACAACTCTTGGATCCAAAGATGCCTCCCCTGATTAAACACATTAAAGCAGAGATTTAATGCATCATCATGCATCAAAAGCTTCAATGAAAGCACTCAAACTCGCTGCTCTCATACACACTCCAATTTCGGCCACCAAACACAACCGAAATTGCATCAAAACCACTTCTCAACAAAGCCCAGCCATAAACCAGCAAAACCTAACATCCATTAACACCATTTAACATCTAAAAACAACCTATAAACATCCTTGTACCTCCAGCAACATCAGATCCACAAGATCACCACAAAAACATCCAAGAATCACAAGCTAAACTTAGGAAACAAAACCTATCCGGGATTGCATTAATCAAAACTCATTTCCTTATCAAATTAACATTCATTAATCATCATTTTAGCACCTTAAAACACTGCTTAAACAGATCCAACGAAATTTCATCAAAAACACACCAAATCTTGCATTTTAAGCCAAGATCCACTAAACAATCTTAAAAGCCATTTATAAAACATCAATTAGGGATTGAGAACTTAGGAATTTCATTAAAGAACTTGAAGTTCAGAGGAGAAGGACGTTCTTACCTCCAAACTTGAGTTTCTCCTCTTTTAGAGCCAAAAAGCTTGATGAATCAAGTAGCAAATACAAAGGTTTTGATGAGGAGATGATTAGGAATCAAATGAGGATTGAAAAGAAGTATTTAGGTGATAAAAATCAGAGGAAAAGATCTGGAGAGAATGTGTTTGGTTTGAGAGAAAAGATGAGAGAAAATGGGAATGGAAAATTTAGAAAGTTAGTTAAAAATGACTAAAAATATCTTTCCCTCCTTTTTACTTTTATTTTAAACCATTATTAAATCATTTAATATTCTAGAAAATCTGGAGAAACTCCCCTTTGGGTAAATAGCTCCCTAAAGATTCAAAGTTTCAATCCTTTTTAAAACAGTCACAAAACTTTCAAAAATCACATTTTGGTCACTAGCCAAAATGTCACCCTTCCGAAACTCATTTTCCAAAATTGATTTCACATTTCACTTAATTATATTAAAAGATGATTTTAGAACATTTTTCCATATTTTTAATGCAACCCGAACTAGGCTTTCCTAATTTCACTCTCTTAGATTCGAACAGCACTTTGACCAAACCGGTCAACGCCCAAAACTTCTAAGCCCAAAACCGGGGCGTTACAGGATACCAGAGTGGAAATGGGAAAGGATTACATTTGATTTTGTATCAGGGTTACCTTTTCACCATCGAAGAAGAACTCTGTGTGGGTGATTATGGATCGCCTTACGAAGTGTGCACATTTCTTGGCTGTGCATACTACGCATTCGTTGGATAAGTTAGCCGAGTTGTATATTGCTGAGATTGTGCGTTTTCACGGTGTGCGCAAGTCTATAGTGTTGGATAGAGATACGAGGTTTACATCAAGGTTTTGAGAATGTTTACATTAAACGTTAGGTACGCAGTTGAATTTCAGCACTTCATATCATCCTCAGTCGGATGGGCAGTCGGAACGAGTTATACAAGTGCTTGAGGATATGTTACGATGTTGTGTGATTGATTTCCAAGGTTCTTTGGAAAAGCATCTGTCGTTGGTTGAGTTTGCCTATAATAACAGCTTTCAGGCAAGTATTCAAATGGCACCGTATGAGGCCTTGTATGGGAGGAAGTGTAGAACGCCTCTTTGTTGGGCTAAGGCGGGGCAAAAGTTGCTTTCCTTGCCGGATATGCTCAAAGGAACAACTGAAAAAGTTAAGCTCATATGTGAGCGGTTGAAGGCTTCATCGGATCGTCTGAAGTCTTACGCGGATTTAAAGCGTAAAGAGGTTGAGTTTGCGGTTGGAGATCACGTGTTCCTTAAAGTATCGACTTGGAAGAAGGTGATGAGTTTCAGACGTAAGGGGAAGCTTAGTCTGAGGTTTATTGGGCCATATGACGTTGTGGAGCGAGTTGGTCCAGTGGCTTATCCGTTGAGGTTGCCTCCCGAGTTGGAAAAGATCCATGATGTGTTTCATGTATCTATGTTGCGGAGATATAGATCGGACCCTTCGCATGTGATGCCGGTTAAGGAAATTGAGTTGAATCCAGATTTGTCCTATGATGAAGAATGGGTGAGAATTTTGGATTCGAGTAGCAAAGTTCTTCGGGGCAAGATGATTGAGCTTGTGAAAGTGTTGTGGCAACACCGAGGAGTTGAGGAGGCCACGTGGGAAAGCAAGACGGACCTGGTGAGGCAGTTTCCACATCTTTTTCCTTCAGGTAAAATTTCAAGGATGAAATTTCCTAAATGGGGGAGAGTTGTAACGCCCCAATTTTGGGCTTAGATGTTTGGTGAGTCGGGTTGGATCGGTGGAACCAGTGACGGTGGTTCGAACCGTTTAAAAGGTGGTTTTGGGAGATCGAAGTTCGGGATAGGATAAAAATGTGATAAAAATTTCTAAAATCCTCTAAAATGGTGTTTAAGAGGTTGGTCAAATCAATTCTACAAAACGAGTTTCCGAAAGTATACATTTTGGGAAAGTAACCAAAATGTAAAGATTTAAAAGTTGAAAAAATGGTTTTTCAAGAAGAGTGAAAATCTTAGAATCTTTAGCGAGCTACTTGGAAATTATGCCTTTTCCCTAATTTGGCATGTATTTTAAATGTTTTTCAAGAAGAGTCAAGAATAGTCTATTTTGCCCGGCTTTGTCCCAATCTAGGTTTAGTGCCATGATGGCCTAGTATGCCTTATGTTCAATCTCAAAGGGCAAGTGGCAGGTTTTTCCATACACGAGTCGATAGGGTGACATGCCCAATGGGTTCTTATAGGTTGTTCTATATGCCCATAATGCATCATGGATTCGAAGAGACCAGTCTTTCCTAGTTGGATTAACCACCTTTTCGAGAATGCTCTTCAGTTCCATATTTGATATTTCAGTCTGCTCATTGGTCTGAGGGTGGTATGTCGTGGCAACTTTGTGCGTGACACCAAATTTCTTCAATGTCGTGGCAATCAATTTGTTGTCAAAGTGTCTCCCCTCGTCACTTATGATGGCTTTAGGGATTCCAAACAGTGTAAAGATATGCTTTTGGAGAAATTTCAGAAACGGTTTTGGAATCATCCTTTGTTGTGGCAATGGCTTCCACCCAATTGGACACATAATCCATTGCTAGCAGTATGTATAAGTTCCCACAAGATCATGGAAATGGGGCCATGAAGTCGATTCCCCATACATCGAACAATTTGACTTCTAGAATATTCTGCAGTGGCATCTCGTTCCTCCTTGAGATGTTACCCGTTAGTTGGCATCTGTCACACTGTTTGTATTATGCATGGGCATCTCTATATAGTGTCGGCCAATAGAGTCCTGATTGGAGAACCTTGGCAGCAGTTCTGGTTCCTCCAAAATGGCCCCCATATGGTGAGTTGTGTGAATGCTGGAGGACTTTTTTTTGTTCTTCCTCTGGTACACATCTCCGAATCACCTGGTCTGCACATTGCTTAAACAAAAGAGGTTCATCCCAATAAAAATGTTTTGCATCATTTTGGAACCTCTTTTTCCCTTGGTAATTGATGTTATGAGGAAAAATACCTCTAACCAATAAGTTTACAAGATCAGCGTACCAGGGTGTGGTGGAGGTCGTCATGGTTGCCAGAGGTTCTGCCGCGGCGGCTATGGTATATGTTGCATTGTCGGCTAAGAGGTCTACTGCCGAGGTGGCTAGGATATGCTCATCTAGGAAGTTTTACTGAATTTCAGCCGTGTATGTGGGTCTTCTGTAACGCCCCAATTTTGGGCTTAGATGTTTTAGCGAGTCGGGTTGGACCGGTGGAACCGGTGACGGTGGTTCGAACCGTTTAAAAGGTGGTTTTGGGATATCGGAGTTCGGGATAGGATAAAAATGTGATAAAATTTTCTAAAATCCTCTAAAATGGTGTTTAAGAGGTTGGTCAAATAATTTTTACAAAACGATTTTTCGAAAGTATACATTTTGGGTAAGTGACCAAAATGTAAAGATTTAATAGTTGAAAAAATGGTTTTTCAAGAAGAGTCAAAATCTTAGAATCTTAGGGAGCTACTTGAAAATTATGCCTTTTCCCTAATTTGGCATGTGTTTTAAATGTTTATAAAATAATTAAAAGGGATTTTACTTAATTAATTAAGGAGAGTTAGTTAATCGGTAAAAAAAAATTCACGATCATTTTCGTTTCTCACTTTTGGCATCAGCCAAAGACCCTTCTTTTCTCTCAATTTTCCATAAATCTTTTGCTCTCAAATCCTCTTTTGATTCCTATCATTTCTTCATTGATTTCTCTCATTTTTCCTTCAATTTTTTTCAAGCAAAACTTGCCAAACTAGAGGAGAAGCAAGGATTGGAGGTAATTATTGTGCTATCATCTAATCTAAGTTCTTTAATGAAATCCCAAAGATATTTGACTCTTTAATACTGATTTTGATTGAGGTTTTGTTGTTAGACTATTAAACTCTTGAAATCTTGATGAAAAATTGGTTTAAAATGAGATTTTCGGACTTTAATTGATTAGGCTTTTTTGAGATTGTTTGTAAATGAGTTTTGAAAGGTTTTTGATGTTGAAGTGGAGCCTTAATCATATAGATTCCAAAATCCTTGAGACCCTTAGTTTTTGAAGTGTTTTTGGGTGACTTTTTGAGGTGTTTTTGAGAATTTTGAGTTGCTAGAGGTATAAGGATTGTTTTAGGTTGTTTTCGGATGTTGGTTAATGGTTAGATTGTGTTGGATGAGTTGGGTAATGGCTGGGCCGAGGTTTAAGGTCAATCGATTGAGTTTTCGGTTGTTTTGGATGGGTGTTTTGATGCTTTAGAGCAGGGCTGCGGGATTTGTTGCGTGTAAAAGAGTCTATCGCAATGTAGTGCAAGTGTACACGACGCAAGTAGTAAAGTGATACTAGAGTATCGGATATCGTCTCCACAGGGACTGGGCTAACCCTTTCCTTCGCTATCTGCACAAGGGGAAAAGAAGAGATTTAATAGTTTGTCACGAAAATAATAAAAAATACGTAAATAAAAGAGTAGAGAAATCAAGATAGAGAGAATGGGCTGGTATTGAATTGCTCAGTAGTGCAGGTATTGAATTGCTTAGGATCTCCAGTTCTGTCGTCGCGCCTGTCGCCGACAACACCTGTCGCGGCAGCTGTCCGTTGATCGTCGCGGCAGCGAACACACCAACTCCGTACTTCAAGCTTGGCAAGAATCCCAGATCTGCCTTGCCCTATCCCTAGGCACAAGTCTGTCGATGATCACGTCTTTGATGATACCTCCCGGCGTGAATCGAAGGATGAACACCGATGTGTATGAATTCTTCTTTAGCCACTTAACCTCGCCCTATCCCTAGGCACGAGATGGTTCAACTATAAACTAGAGAACGCGCTCTTATCTCTTTCGTATACTTAACTCTCCCGATGCTAAGTAAATAGATAACCTCACAATGCTCTCCCGATGCTCTTGCAAGATATTAAAACCAAGATAAAAGAACTTGAAGTTTATTTTATTGAACTTGAAAAATCCTAAAACAAAGCAACCCTTGCAACTACTTTACAAAACAACCCGTAGCCCTAGGGGGAAATTAGAACATGTCGGTGACGGGTGGACGACAGGGGGGTTTAGGTTTCGGTTATGGGTTAATCGGTTCTGCCCTAGGTTTAATCTATGCCCTTATATAAGCTTTGGGCTCAAGTTATCTAAGGTAACAAGGATTACAACTTTAATTAAAAGTAAGATTCTAATAAAGACTAAATCTCTAAAGTCTCCTACTTTCCAGCCGCATCCTTGTTTCTAGGAATTTCTTCTCCTTGAGCTTTGGCTTGACATATCTTTTGATCCGGGGCTTGGAAAAATATTTGGCTTCCACACGACAGACGAGCAGATTTTTCTCTATCTATCGAGATCCACTTTACTTTTCCTCTTCATAAGTCTGATGTCACCTTGCTGTCACGACAGGTCCATGACAGGTTCGTTCTTCTTCGGCTGCTTGTCCAGTTCAGCTCTTCTGCTTATCTGCCCTGGGCCTGCCTTCTCCGTCTTCTATGGCAGATACCTACAAAAACAGCCATTTTTAGTAGAATCTGTGCCTTTTAATATATTTGTGATGTTTTGCTGTAAACTGACCTAAATGCAATGAATAATGCTTGAATGCAGTAGAAATATGGGTTAAAAAGGGTGTAAATAATAGAACTTTTAAACACTCATCACACCCCCAAACTCAAGTTTTTGCTTGTCCTCAAGCAATTAAGACTTAAAAGAAAAATGAAAATTTTTGTGTTGGCCTTCAAACAGTGAACTGTCCCTTACCCGTCGCTCATTCTCTATGGCGGCAGCAACCTGTCGGAAAGATTGGATCTGTCCGGAATCTCCCTATAGTCCTCGTGCAGTGTGTGCATGCTTGTGAACAGTTATATGCCAAGACTCTCTTAGTTTCACTAGAAAATTTCAGCTCTTAACTCGAATTTTTATGCCAAGTTTATCTTTTGAAGGCACTTCTTATGCTCCTTTGATTTTCTGTTTTGACTCGATTTCAAATTTTTTTTAAGCTAAAGTTTCACTAGAGCCGGTTTCGGGCACCTCTAGCTAACTTCCTAGAGCCGGTTTCGGGCACCTCTAGGGCTATTGATTTTCTTTTGCTAAACTTCTTTCCTAGAGCCAGTGTTAGGCACCTCTAGGGGCTATTCAAGTACTAAGCATCCTGTTCTACTTTGGCTAAAAGACATCTAAGCGGTATAACAGTCACAAAAGTGTTTAAGTTTTCAGAACAATAGAAAGGCTCTAAACTTCTCCTTAACCTGTCCTAAAGATGCTGCCACGACAGAGCTGTCATGACAGGTAAGTTAACTTCACAGTTTTAAGCCAACAGTTTTATATTTTATGATTTTTTTTTAGAGAACTTAAATAAATAAAAGACACAACAATTAATAAAAAGACTTAAGACTCCATTAATGATGGAGGGTTGCCACCCCCAAACTCAAGGGTTGCATTGCCCTCAATGCAAAATGATATGAAAAATAAAATAAAGAAAAAGTACATCACAAAATATAAAGGCAGGCAGCAATAAGAGGTAAAAACTTAAATTTTAGTCGCTGCCTCGCTGCTGCTGCTGACACGGATCTGATGGGGGCGTCTGGGCTGTGGAGGAGGCTGGGCAGGTTCAGGGGCAGGTTGCTCCACGACCTGGATGTCGGAGCTGCTGCCTCTGAGAAAGTGGAAGCAGCATTGCGTCGGGTTTTCCTATAAGACATATTAGTGCAAGGGTTGTGAAAAGTAAATGAAAGCAAATGAAAACTAAAAAGGGAGAACAAGTAAGAAAGACAGAAGTGAGTGAAAATGAAAATGAAACGGGGTTTTATAGTGGTCGAGGTGCTGCCCGTTAATGCTGTAACGGCAGGTGTGAATAACGGAGCGGCAGATTGGATTTAGCGTGTCTGACGCGTCTGACACGCATTTATTCGTCTGTTACGCGTCTGCCGCACGCTTCTGCGTCTGCCGTGTCAGTCTGTTGACAGCCTGTCATATCCGTCCGCGGCGGCAGCCGAAACGACAGGTCTCCATAAATGGGTTGATGGATGGGCGGTGGGCTTGGGTCACTTCTCCTTTTCTTCTTGACTCCTTTATTTCCTAAAAACATAAAAATAGAAAAACATTATTTGAATAAAATAAACCTAATTCCTAATAAATAATAATAATAATAAAATAAATAAAAATTTGGTTAAATTAGGAATGCCTTGTGGGGCATCTCCTAAAGTAACCACTTCCTGACTTCCTGGGGCTTCAGTCCCCTGATAATGCTTGAGGCGTCGTTTCCGGTACTTCTTGAAGTCCATCTGTACCCTCCATCTGGTGATTTTTCTCATGGTGGGGGCTCCTTTCTTTCTCTTCCCTTTGTAGTCCATGAAGTCCTCCCTTCTTGGTAATGTTTCTGAGGGCATGAATATATGATTAGAAATAATCAAATTGACATTCGGCCACAAACTTACCTTGTTTTCGTTGAATGTTGTTGTGGTTGAATATAGCCCTTGCTGTCGTGTCTGCTGCTGTGACAGGCAGTTATTTTGACAGCCTGTTGTCAGGTTACTTTGCAGGTCAATGGGACATTGGTAAGTGCCATCGCTCTCTATACTAAATTTTGTTGACCACTCATAAATCTCCATCAGTAGAGACTTTGATGATTCTATGTCCACCGGCTTTGGTTCCTCTAATACCTGCAATGGAATTGGTGAGTTTTCATATAATTCAAAAGGTTCGTTTATTACCTGCTCATATTCCATCGGCGAGGCATTGTCATTGGGTAGCTCTTCTAGGTGGTCGTGCGAGTGCCATGACAGAGATGGATGTGTGCAATCTTGGTTAGGCATAATCGAGGTCGTGGGTTGAGAATTTGCCTCTGACGTGGTTGCTGCTGCATCATCAGTTGCTGCCGAGGCGGCAGTTGCTGCCAAGGCGGAAGTTGCTGTCGAGGCGGCAGTTGCTGTCGAGGCGGCATTTTCTGTCGAGGCGGCAGTTTCTGTCGAGGCGGCAGTTTCTGTCGAGGCGGCAGTTTCTGTCGAGGCGGCAGTTTCTGTCGAGGCGGCAGTTGCTGTCGAGGCGGCAGTTTCTGTCGAGGCGGCTGTTTCTGTCGAGGCGGCAGTTTCCGCTTTGACTGGAGTTTCTGCCTCAAAAGTTGTTGCTGCCGTGACATTCTCTTGAATTTCACTAAGCATTGTCGCGGTGTTGCTCCATTCCGGCTCCTCGGTCATTGCCATGGCATGTTGTTGCTCAGACTCATCATATGTTGGGTATTCCTTCACATGGGCATCCTCGTCGTCTTGCCTCAGGATTTCAGGTTCATCTGTGGCATGAATGAGGACTGGTCTGCTCAAGAGTTCATCCATCTTGGCGATACTTGCTTTCGTAGAGGCTGACACTTTTTGAGAGATTGCCAAGAAGGCTTGCAGTGTGTCTTCTAAGGATTTTGACTGCTCTTGAGGATGATGACATTGCCAGGGCAGGTCGGGTTCTGCAGCAAAACTGTTATGGTATAAAAAATTTTGTGGGTTTTGATCGCACCATAAAAAATTTTGCTGCTGCGGCATCGGCATTTGCTGCCACGGCTGCTGCCCTGGCAGCATGTCTTTACGGTAATTGCAAGAACTTTCCCACATCAACTCTCGAATGGTTTTTCCTGGCATGTTGATGCCCTTGAACCTGTATTTTCACCTGAGTTTTTTTTTTGTTAAAAAAATAAAAAAAATAAAAAAAATAAAAATAAAAGAAAAGTGCAGAAGCTATGGTAAGAGTGTGTTGCCAGTCCCCGGCAACGGCGCCAAAAACTTGTTGCGTGTAAAAGAGTCTATCGCAATGTAGTGCAAGTGTACACGACGCAAGTAGTAAAGTGATACTAGAGTATCGGATATCGTCTCCACAGGGACTGGGCTAACCCTTTCCTTCGCTATCTGCACAAGGGGAAAAGAAGAGATTTAATAGTTTGTCACGAAAATAATAAAAAATACGTAAATAAAAGAGTAGAGAAATCAAGATAGAGAGAATGGGCTGGTATTGAATTGCTCAGTAGTGCAGGTATTGAATTGCTTAGGATCTCCAGTTCTGTCGTCGCGCCTGTCGCCGACAGCACCTGTCGCGGCAGCTGTCCGTTGATCGTCGCGGCAGCGAACACACCAACTCCGTACTTCAAGCTTGGCAAGAATCCCAGATCTGCCTTGCCCTATCCCTAGGCACAAGTCTGTCAATGATCACGTCTTTGATGATACCTCCCGGCGTGAATCGAAGGATGAACACTGATGTGTATGAATTCTTCTTTAGCCACTTAACCTCGCCCTATCCCTAGGCACGAGATGGTTCAACTATAAACTAGAGAACGCGCTCTTATCTCTTTCGTATACTTAACTCTCCCGATGCTAAGTAAATAGATAACCTCACAATGCTCTCCCGATGCTCTTGCAAGATATTAAAACCAAGATAAAAGAACTTGAAGTTTATTTTATTGAACTTGAAAAATCCTAAAACAAAGCAACCCTTGCAACTACTTTACAAAACAACTCGTAGCCCTAGGGGGAAATTAGAACATGTCGGTGACGGGTGGACGACAGGGGGGTTTAGGTTTCGGTTATGGGTTAATCGGTTCTGCCCTAGGTTTAATCTATGCCCTTATATAAGCTTTGGGCTCAAGTTATCTAAGGTAACAAGGATTACAACTTTAATTAAAAGTAAGATTCTAATAAAGACTAAATCTCTAAAGTCTCCTACTTTCCAGCCGCATCCTTGTTTCTAGGAATTTCTTCTCCTTGAGCTTTGGCTTGACATATCTTTTGATCCGGGGCTTGGAAAAATATTTGGCTTCCACACGACAGACGAGCAGATTTTTCTCTATCTATCGAGATCCACTTTACTTTTCCTCTTCATAAGTCTGCTGTCACCTTGCTGTCACGACAGGTCCATGACAGGTTCGTTCTTCTTCGGCTGCTTGTCCAGTTCAGCTCTTCTGCTTATCTGCCCTGGGCCTGCCTTCTCCGTCTTCTATGGCAGATACCTACAAAAACAACCATTTTTAGTAGAATCTGTGCCTTTTAATATATTTGTGATGTTTTGCTGTAAACTGACCTAAATGCAATGAATAATGCTTGAATGCAGCAGAAATATGGGTTAAAAAGGGTGTAAATAATAGAACTTTTAAACACTCATCAGGATTTCTTGTGTGTGCTGGGGTTTTGAATGCATTTTAATACATTGAACCTCTGTTTTGATGTGTTGAAAACATGGGATATTAATCCGGAAGCAAACGAGGTGTTTTTGGAAGCTTCGAAAGGTCATTAGTTGCGCCGGCAAGCGTGGTTTCGCGAGTCAGTGAGTGGAATTTGGTTTTTCAGCATGGAAATGTTTTAGAAAAGGTTTTGGGAACTTAATAAGAGCTTGAAACGCTTTATTGAGTTCGGAAGTAAGTAAATCGAATATCTCCCTCGGTTGTGTTTGTTAAAAGCCTTTGGTTGCACTTGATTTTAAATGCATTTACCTACTGTTTTAAAGCATGTTATGAGAATATAAATTGTGTATGGTGATGCCATGTGGTTTAAGGATGCACTAGGTAAGTGGTCCTTGTATGCATGTGTTGATGCATGAGGTTTTAAGCATGGTTTAATGCTTGTTGATGGCTTATCATGAATGCTTTGTAAAAACAGTGAGTTATGCATGCGTTATGGACTATATTGGCAAGTGATGTGTTTTAAAGTGTTTTATAAATGAAATCGGATATAGTTAGCCGGCTATAGGATTGAGTGCACTATAAACAAGTCGCCTTGGATGTTGAGGGGTTGTGATTGTACCGAATACTCCATCCAAGTACCCTAACGATTGAGGATTGTTTAAGGTTGCAACGGTTGAGGGTATCTCCCGGGTGCGAACCTTGTGTTTTGTCCCGTCTCTCGTTAGTGGATTATTCATCTACCGATGAGTGATGTTGAGGGGTTGTGATTGTACCGAATACTCCACCAGGGGTATCACAACGATGGAGGGTCGCTCTTGTGTGTGAACCTTGAGATGCCGATAGAGGGTATGAAGAGTGTGGGACAACCCTTGGTAATTCGTGTATCTGATACTTTGTTTTTGAGATTGTTGTTATGACTTGTGAGCCAATATAATGGAATTTTACAATATGGAAAATGTTGCTAATGCATGTTTTGAAAAATGAATGTTTTGGTTTAAGCTTAGCATAATGGTGTTTATTCTTGGAAAGCTTTGAAAATGAGTAGCAATGGGTTAATTGTTGGTTTTGATTTGGATCATGTTGCATGATTTTTAAATCAGTGAGTTTGATGAAAAAGTGCACGGTTTATCAAGAAAGGCTTGTTGGTTTTGAAAAGAGTGAAAAACGGTTGTGTGCATTGATGATGTTGTGGTTTTGAGCAACCCTCACTAGGCTTGTATGCTTATGCTCTCTTTGTTTCAAGCTCCATCTCGGTTAAGAACGGTGATGGTCTACGTTTCACACGGCGCATGATTCCATGCATAGTTTCATTCGGCATTGTGATGGAGGACATAGCTTACGATCATCGGCTTTGATCATGCCACTAGGCATTTGATTAAGACATTGCACAATGATTCGAACACTTTGTCGCAATGCAGATAATTAGACTCTTGGAGGCAGCCTCTTCGAGGAATCACACCAAGACATTTTGTTAAAAGTATGTTGAGCTTTTGAACTAGCGTTATAAGGGCAATGTGGGTGTCCGATGCATTGAACGTTATTGATTTGATGATTTCTGGTTTTGAGCAAGTTTATGATGCATATTTGGAATTGTAAATGGCTATTAAGAATTGGTTTATGCTTGCAATTGGTTTTAGCCTTTTTGTGCTTTTGACATCTAGGGAGCATGCCTTTAGTATCATGGTTTGTGGAATTAATGCTTTGATGATGCTTGTGTTTCGTATATGTGATCTTTGATGTGTATACAAGTTGTCTGTATGTTGAGGCATGTGTCGGGGGTGTTTCGAAGGGCGAAAAGTGATTTAAAACATC
Source organism: Hibiscus trionum (assembly GCA_030270665.1). Classification (NCBI taxonomy): domain Eukaryota; kingdom Viridiplantae; phylum Streptophyta; class Magnoliopsida; order Malvales; family Malvaceae; genus Hibiscus; species Hibiscus trionum. The sequence continues at coordinate 2,519,017 of BSYR01000046.1, forward strand.
TTTTTGGAATATTGCAGGCCCAGGCGTTTCGGAACGCCCTTACTTGTTTCGAAACAGTGGCCTGTAATGGCCTTGGTGTTTCGGAACGATGAGGCACGTACCGGAACACTTTGCCTCTGTGAACCTTTGTACCGGAACATGTTTAGAGGGGTTTCGGAACGGTCCCGCATTTCGGAACGGACATCTGTGTTTCGGAACGGCTGTATCGAAATGTAGCTCCCTGTTCTGAAACACCAGACCGTTAGATGCAGATTTTGAAATGTTCTGACTTTCTGTTTCTTACATTTTGGTCCCTGTTTGTCTAGTATGTAATTGGACGAGTTCTAAATTTCATTTTGAGCTGAGCTTTCACTTTTAAGTATGTAATAGACTTAATTAAAGGTTGGTAACTTGAATTTGACATGAGTCCTTATAATTTTCCAAATTTACAAAATGGTCCCTAAACCTTAATCGGCTTTAATTAATTGGCGAACGTGTTGATGTTTTATCTGCTGCTTGTGTACGTTCACATAGGAACCTAAGATGCATTTAGACAAGATAAAAAGAAAAAAAAGGGTCGTTTATTGAGGTAAACTTTCCATGTTTACTTTAATAATCCCCGTGTGATCCGTTCGGTTCGGTCTATCGGCCAGGCCGGGTCGAGGGGGTTACATCTTCCCTCTAGTCGTGATAGATGATCAACCACTTGGTTCGTTATACCTTTTCTTTCCTTGATTTCTTCGTCGAATTCTTGCAGTAGAAGAATCCAGCGTATCAAGCTTGGTTTTGTATCTTTCTTGGAGAAAAGGTATTTTATGGCCGAATGGTCTGTGTGCACTGTCACCTTTGTTCCAATAAGATAGGCTTGGAACTTATCAAAAGCAAAAACTACTGCCAACAGCTCCTTCTCAGTGGTGGTATAATTATTTTGGGCATCGTTGAGCGTCTTGTTGGCATAGTAGATGACATGGAGGATTTTGTTTTTCCCTGCCCTAGCACTACCTTGATGGCGTAGTCACTAGCATCACACATTATCTCAAAGGGCAGCGTCTAGTCTGGTGTTACTAAAATGGGAGCGGGTACAAGTTTCTTCATCAGGGTTTCAAATGCCTCAATGCATTTGTCATCAAAGTTAAAGGGTTTATCCTGTTCAGGCAAAGAACACAATGATTTAGTTATTTTTGAAAAGTTTTCAATGAAACGTTTATAAAAACCAGCATGTCCTAGAAAACTCCTGATCCCTTTAACAGTGGTCGGTGGCGGTAGTTTTTCAACAATAACGATTTGGCTCTATCAACCTCGATGTCGCGGTGGGAGATTTTATTGCCCAACACAATGCCCTCGTCTACCATAAAGTGGCATTTCTCCCAGTTTAAGACCATGTTAGATCCTTCACATCTTTCGAGTACTTTTTCCAGGTTGCCAAGGCATCTGTCAAAGTTGTCTCCAAAAACTAAAAAATCATCCATGAAGATTTCCAGGAAATCTTCTACCATATCGGAGAAAATGGCCATCAGGCATCTTTGGAAGGTTGTCGGTGCATTGCAAAGTCCAAACGACATCCTTCTGAATGTGTATGTTTCGTACGGGCAGGTGAAGGTAGTTTTCTCTTGGTCCTTCGAAGCGATTGCAATCTGATTGTAACCTGAGTATCAATCGATAAAACAATAGTAAGGTTTTCTGTCCAATCTATCTAGCATTTGATCTAAGAAAGGTATGGGGAAGTGGTCCTTTCGAGTTGCTTTATTCAGCTTTCGATAGTCCTTACAAACCCTCTAACCGGTCACAGTCCGAGTTGGGATTAACTCGTTGTCTTTGTTGGTGATGACTGTCATCCCTCCTTTCTTGGGCACACATTGGACCGGGCTTACCCATGTTCTGTCGGATATGGGGTAAATAATACTGGTATCAAGCCACTTGATTACTTCTTTTCTCACCACATCCTTGATGGCCTCATTTAGCTGCCTTTGGGCATCGACTGTCGGCTTATGATTGTCCTCTAGGAGGATCTTATGCATACAAACTGCCGGAACGATTCCTTTTAGATCAGCAATAGTCCATCCAATGGCTTGTTTGTGTTGCCCGAGCATTTCAACCAACTGTTGTTCCTGTTCCTGCGTCAACTTGGAAGAAATAATTACGAGCAAAGTGTCATTCTGTCCAAGATACGGGTATTTAAGCTGCTCGGGCAGTGGTTTAACCTCCACTTTAGGCGGCTGGTCAATAGATGGTTTTTCAACGGTACTCTTTTTTGTTGTGTACTTAAGAGGTTCAAAATACTTACATGGACGAGTACCAGTCCAGTTTACCTCTTCAGACTGGCTGCCGAGGCAGGTGTCTAGGCAGTCGTCTAAGTAGCTGTCGAGGCACTGCCTAGAGTCTTTGCCCGGGCATAGGCTGTTGAGGCAGGGGGCATATGATGTGAGATTTACTTTCGTGGTTGCCTGGATCAGTTGGCACTCCTCCTTTTTATCAGCTTGCTTGAGGGTTTGAAGCACAATGAGCTTTATGTGCTGGTCGTTTACCCTCATGGTTAATTCTTCCTTCTCCGTGTCAATTAGAGTTCTGCCCGTGACTAGGAATGGTCTCCGCAGTATGATCGGTGCATGCTCATCTGCCTCACAATCCAAAACAAGGAAGTCATCAGGGAATATAAACTTATCCACTCTTACCAAGATGTCTTCGATTTTTCCTTCAGGGTGTACGTAAGAGCAGTCAGCCAGCTGGAGCATGACAGTGGTAGGTCAAGCTTTCCCAATGCCCAACTTTTCGAACACTGATTTGGGCATTAAGTTGATGCTTGCCCCAGGATCGCATAAAGCCTTCCCCACATAATGATTTCTAATGGCACAGGGAATGCGGAAGTTGCCTTGGTCTTTCAGCTTAGGCGGTGCTCGGTTGTACAACATTGCCATGCAACCTTCTGTCATGGACACAGTTTCGAATTCCCCTATCCTTGCTCGTTTTGATGCCATGTCCTTGAGAAACTTAGCATAGTTTGGAATTTGCTATGTGGCTTCAACAAGGGGTATGTTTATGTGTACTTGTTTAAGAATATCTAGGAACATCTTAACCCGCTTCTCAAAATTCTCTTCACATTTAGTATATTTTCTTCATCTTGATCCAGAAATCTTAATAAAACGGACTGGCCGGAGGTTTAGCGAAGACATGGTCAACCAGAGCAGAAACTTTTAAAGCCTGGTGGTAACTTGTTGTTTACTTTTGATTAATCTATTTCGGTAGGAAGATGGCGAAACTGTGTAATGTATTACCATGTTCAATTTTTTATTTTTGTTTTGGGAGAGCATTAGTTTGTATTTCGGCTTATGTGTACTCTTTTCCTCCACTTAGGATTTGGGAGGTTTTGAATGAGGCACATAATGCCAGGTAGGCTTATATGAAATTAATAAAATCATATTTGCCGAGCAAAAAAATATAATATCAACTCAACTTAATTAGGATTTCAATATATATCTATAGTAATATATATAATCACAATTCAACTGAATTATGATTTCAATATATATCTATATTTTTTAAATTTAAGAGTTTTAAATATTTTTATTCGTATTCATATATGGATCGGACTCGGGTCGGATATGGATTTAGATCAAATTCGAATCGGATCATGGCAATGTCAATATCCGATTGACCTCATATTAGAACTTGAACATTTTTTCGGATTCGGATTCAGACTTTTTTCGGTCGAATTTGAATCAAATTCGGAACGAATTCGAATTATATTGTCATCCCTATCATGTGGTAGCTACCGTAAGGTGTTTGATTTTGTTTTAAAATTTGTCATGGTTGTCTATGCTGAGACTGGAGAGATGTTTAGGTTGATTAAGACTGTAATCTTTAGCTAATTCCACTGCTTGCCGCGGTAGATTTTAATAAAAGTTATACTCTTGCTGACCTAAAAAAAAAGGGTAAACTACACAGTTGACCACCGAACTATAGGGTTGGTGTCAATCTTACCACTATTTTTTTTTCGTCTCAAATACACCACACAACTATTTATATGGTGCCACGTTTGCCACACGCCGTTAAAAAAAACGAAAAAGTTGACGGAACTGTTAAAAAAATTAGTATAATTACACATTTGGTCCTCTATATTTTATACAATATATCAATTTAGTCCTAATTTTAATCTAATAAAATAAATTAATTATTCAATAAGATGGTAACACGTGTCACCCAATTGGAGGTGGAAAATTGAAAGGAACAAAAACACCCCTGCTATGATTCGAACTCAAGACCTCTAGGTATAGAGGTTGTGTTCTTGCCACTGAACCAAGCACACTTTCGTGCTAAGGGGTTATTAATATATGTATTTAATGATTGTTAATGCCCAGAAAATAAAAGAGAAGAAAATGCAAATGCAGGGATTCAAACCAAGGACCTCATGGTTGAAAATACATGTGCTTGCCATTGCACCAAGTGTATTTCTTGTGATACAAAGTACAACATTTAATATATGTCTTATATAGATTTTAATGCTTGAGAAAAAGAATGAAATGTAGTTTTAAGAAATTCGAATGTAATATTTTTATGATCCATAAAAAAATCTAACCCAATTAAATAAATCTAATAACTAAGTTAATATTATTTTAAAATTTTTATATTTTAAACTATATTTAATATATTTTTCAATTTTAGATTTATTTTTATAATTCCACGTATATAATCGTTGAATTGAGTTTTTTTTTACTTAATTAATAATTTTAATATTTATTAAAAATTTAATCGTGAAACTAATATTAACCGAATTCGAGGGCAAGCACATCGTGAAAATAATAATTTTAATATTAATTTAGTTATTAGATTTATTTAATTGGGTTAGATTTTTTTATGGATCATAAAAATATTACATTCGAATTTCTTAAAACTACATTTCATTCCACATATATTAATGACAACCATATATTAAATGTTGTACTTTATATCGCAAAAAATACACTTGGTGCAGTGGCAAGCACATGTCCTTTCAACCATGAGGTCCTTGGTTCGAATCCTTGCAATTGCATTTTCTTCTCTTTTATTTTCTGGGTATTAACAATCATTAAATACATATATTAATGACCCCATAGCACGAAAGTGTGCTTGGTTCAGTGGCAAGCACACAGCCTCTCTACCCAGAGGTCTTGAGTTCGAATCGTGGTAGGGGCGTTTTTGTTCCTTTCAATTTTCCACCTCCAATTGGGTGACACGTGTCACCACCTTATTGGAAGTCTTTAATTATTTTTATTTTATTAGATTAAAATTAGGACTAAATTGATATATTGTATAAAATATAGAGGACCAAATGTGTAATTATACTAATTTTTTTAACAGTTCCGTCAACTTTTTCGTTTTTTTTTAACGACGTGTGGCAAACGTGGCACCATTTAAATAGTTGTGTGGTGTATTTGAGACGAAAAAAAATAGTGGTAAGATTGACACCAACCCTATAGTTCGGTGGTCAACTATGTAGTTTACCCAAAAAAAAATTAGTGTATCATCCTATTAAATTAATTTATAGTTGGTAGTATTATGTTGTTTTTGCCTTTGCTTAAAGTGAAGAAGAAAATTATAAAGATAGAGATTTAAATGAATAGAAAATGGAAAAGTAGAAAATTACTATTTTTCTTTCTACAAATGTGCTTGGTGTGACGAATGAAAAAATTGAAAGCAAATTCAATTTTCATTTTGTTCACTGCTCAGTATAGTGGAAAAGGGAGAGTAAAGCAAATTCAATACATAGTTTGAAACTAATTTCTATTTAACATATTTTTCCATTTATTCCTCTTAAATTAGAATGATTTATTTAATACATAGTTTGAACGTAACTTTCAAACTTCAATTATGAAAACATTATAAACATTAGTGAACATAGATTTAATTTACCCTGATGTCAAAAGTATCAGACATCAAATAAGGTGATGGAGACGATAGTCATGAGAGGAAGTTGGTTGGTTCATTCATTTTAAGATGGGCGGAGAGCTAAAGGTGAGGATGAAGAAAGTACTAGTGGAGGATGAGATGAAAAGAGTTGGCTTGCTTGTTATTTTCAGCTTAATGGGTATTTATAATCGAATAGTACTGTTTGATAGTACGAGTTCTGACCTAATGGCCGCTATTGATGGGTTGACCTGATAGCGAATGTCATATTCAAAGTAACCCGGAGGCAAAGGCTACAAAGGCCGGAGACAAAAATTTCAAAAAGCTATGATGCTTCACAGACAGAGGTATGACATTTGTAGGCGGATGTATAACAATATACTAGTTTTACTGGCGCACTTTATGCACATAATATTAATAAATTGTAAACAAATAATTCATGCATAAGGCGTGTCGGCTAATTAGAGACTCGAGATGTCGCAATTGTAAACAAAATTTAATTCTAATTTTAATCTGAATAAAAAAAAATTTACTCATTTTCAGTGCTCTTATTTATGCCCCCAACGCTAAAAAACACTATAAAATTAAATTTCAAGCCCTAATCTTAAATTTTAAATCCTAAACCCTACACCTTACCCTAAATTTCTTAAACCCTAACCATGAAACTTAACCTAAAACCCTAAACCCTAAACTTAATTTTGAACATGGGGGCATAAGTAGGAACTCTGAAAAGGGGCAGATGATTTTCATCCTTCTAATCCTATCTAATGAGGAGAGAAACTAAAATTAAAGAGAAGGAAGAGAAGTTCTCTTAGTGGATTTAAAACTCGTAACCTAAGAGAATATAAGAGAATAAAAAAGAACAAATTGATCAACCGACCAAAATGTACTTGCTTAGAAGAGTTCTTATTTAATTATATTATTCTATCTTATAATATATATTCAGGACATGTGATTATTCATTTTAATAATTTAATTGCAATATATTATTCACTGCTGATACGAGGCGGTAGCGGGTTGAGATTATAAGTCTAAGATTAGAATTTTTTTTTGTTGGTAATCTTAATTCTTCAAGTAAACTTGTATACCTTTATTTACAAAATTTTGTACCGTATGTGTGATTTGGACTTATATTATCTCGATTTTGTTCTTCTAATTGAATCTAGTTGGAAGGTCAACCCATTACTTACTGTAACAGCTTGTGAAACAAGAAATTTGATCTTTTATTGATAATGAAAGGTTTACAAGAAGAAGAAAAAGTAATCGAATGAATGCTCAACACATTCTGAAAATACATATATATAGCTGGCTAAAACGAAGAAAACTAAAGCTTAACTAACTAACTAACTTAATCTAATAATACATGAAATACAATATTAACCCTAATAGCCCCTCCTCAAGTTGGTGTCTGATGTATGTTCAAAAGACCCAACTTGGACATGATAAATTGGAAAGCAGGAAGAGGTAAAGCCTTGGTAAAAATATCTGCAAGTTGATTTGAAGATCAAACATGAAGAAGCTTGAAAAAACCAGAGTTGATCTTGTCTCGGATGAAGTGGCAATCCACTTCTATGTGCTTAGTTTGTTCATGAAAAACCTGATTCATAGCTAGTTGAATAGCTGATTTATTATCGCAGTAAAGAACAACGTGTGGAATAGGAATTTGAAATGAGGCAAGCAAGGATTGCAGCCAAACCAACTCACAGGTTGCAGTAGCCACAGCCCGATATTCAGCTTCACAACTAGATCTACTAACAACACTTTGCTTTTTAGATTTCCAGGAGATGAGAGTGTTACCTAAGAAGGTGCAATGTCCAGTTATGGACCGTCTTGTATCAGGACAAGATGCATAATCAGAGTCCACAAAGCCTTGCAATTGCAAAGTAGAGTCTTTTGGAAAGAACAAACCAAGACCAGGTGACCCATTTATATAAGACAATAGATGATGAACAACATCAAGATGTGGCTTTCTTGGAGAAGAAACAAATTGGGTTAATAAATGGACAGCATGAGTGATGTCGGGCCTGGTGTGAGTAAGGTAGAGCAATCTACCAACTAATCTTCTGCAGGCAGAAGAATCCTCTAACAATTCACCATCATCCTTACTTAATTTGTGATGAGCAACAAGAGGTAATGCAGCTGGCTTTTTAGTAAGGGAGCCAGTATCTTCAAGAAGCTGCAAAGCATAGTGCCTTTGTGAAAGAGAAATCCCTTTACTGTTTCGAGCTATTTCAAACCCAAGAAAATATTTCAGATCCCCCATTACCTTAAGCTTAAAATGTTCTTGAAGAAAATCTTGAACATGAGTTAACAAATGTAAATTCTTGCCTGCTAGGACTATGTCATCCACATAGACTAACAAGACAACCAAATTATCACCTGATCCTTTTATGAACAAGGAATGATCTGAGCTTGATTGTGTAAAACCAAACTGAATAACAACTTTGGAGAATGTATTGAACCACTGTCGAGATGCCTGTCTTAAACCATAAATGGATTTCTGTAACTTGTAAGCTAAATTATCCCCTTGCACATCAGTGACATAACCCTGAGGTAACTTCATGTATACCTCCTCATCTAACAATCCATTAAGGAAAGCATTGTTCACATTCAGCTGCAACATGTGCCAATCATTCTGAGCAGCTAGAGTAAGTAAAACTTTAAAAGATGTGAACTTAGCAACTGGAGAAAATGTGTCAGTGAAATCGATGCCTTTAATTTGTGTAAAACCTTTGGCAACAAGGCGAGCCTTGTATCTATCAACAGTGCCATCGGCCTTGTGTTTGATCCTAAAGACCCACTTGCAATCAATAGCTTGTTTCCCAGCAGGTAATGGAACAACTTTCCATGTTTGCAGATTGACCATAGCATCCAGTTCATCCTTCATAGCAGCTCTCCATTCAGGAGACTTCACAGCTTGTTTATAAGTAGTAGGCTCTTTTAACATTGAAACATTAAAGATAAAATCTAAAAAGGAAGAAGACAATCGTGAAGCAGAAACATAATTCTCAATAGGATAAGAAGGAAAAGAATGTTGTGAATCAAAATGATCCTGGGATTCAGAAATCATGTTAGTTCGATAATAATTCTTTAAATAAGATGGAAATTGAGAGATTCTAGTTGACCTTATGATAATAGGAACAGTTCTTGAATTATCAGGAAGATCTACATTGTCAACTCGATTCTGATGAATAATAGGTTCCTGTTGCACAATTTGATCCTGCAAGATACTAGGCATAGAGTCTCTATTTGTGAAATTATGCTCATGACCACGATTAGTACGATCAGTACGATAAGTGGAAATACCTTCTTCATGCACATCACTTATACTATTATTCTCATGTTGGCCATCTTCAGCATGCATATCACGTGTATCATCAGCCTCATTTTGTATATATTCTTCATGCATGTCATGTATAGCACTGGTATTATTATTTTCATGCAAACCATGCACAACACTTTCTGCACGTTGAACATGATCATCTCTTGAATTATCAACATTCAAAGTGCTATTATCAAGAAAATTATCGAAGAAGGAAGTATCGAAAGAAGAGTCAAGATTACCTATGGAAGGCAAGGATACATAAGAAAAAGAATCAATTAGGGAATCATAACAAGAAATAGAATGAAAAGGATATATTCCTTCATGAAAAACAACATCACGCGAAACAACTACACTTTGAGTTTTTAGAATGTAAACTTTGTAACCTTTAACACCTGGCACATACCCTAGAAAAACTCCAGCCAAGGCTCGTTCAGAAAACTTATGTCTATGAGATTTAAGAGTGGACACAAAACATAAGCAACCAAAAGACCTTATCAATTGATAGTTGGGAACAAAAGCATTTAGCAATTCGTAAGGAGTTTTATTATTGAGAAAAGGAGATGGAAGCCTGTTTATCAAGAAGGTAGCAGTAAGCACACAATCTCTCCAAAATTTTAAAGGAACTCGAGAAGTAATGTAACCCCCTTAACCCGGCCTAGACGGTTGACCCGAATTAAGAAGATTACACGGGGAAAACCAAAGTCAACCCGAAAGTCAACCTTGATTAACGACCCTTTTTTTTCTTTTTAAACTTGTCTAGATGCACATTAACCCTAGTTATGATCATTCAAACAACATACTCAAAGATCATAAACATCAAAGATCGAACAGGGACCCAATTGAACAAATTACAACTTTAGGGACCAAATTGTAAATTCTGGTAAATATAAGGACTTCACCCAAATTAAAGTTACCAACTTGAAATTAATCATGTTTCATGCATCTCGGCCAAATTTCAGCTCAAACGGACATTCCAAACTCATACAATTGCACATACAAGTTTCAGGACCAAAATGCAAACATTTTGAAACATATAACTACCAATGTCAGCCCCCAACGGTCATCCGTTCCGAAACGGGAGACAGCCCGTTTCGAAACGCGGGGCCGTTCCGCAATGCGTACCGAAACGAGGGCTGACAGTAGCCTTTCCGTTTCGGAACGGTGTCACCCGTTTTGGACGCCTGGGCTGCTTCGAGGCACTCGTTCCGAAACGGCAGGCACTGTTCCGATACGGCCTGCACAAAATGCAGAAATTTGCTTGCCTAAACATGCAATTGACCAACCAATCATGCTCCAATTGCTATCAAACTTTACCAGCATCTCATACAATGTATAAGGGACATAATTGCATCAACCAATCATCATTATATCAATATATATGAAAAGCCCCAATCTAAAGGCATGCTTCCTACACAAGCAACCATTCATGCACAAAAGCCTTCAAACCAACACATAGTGGCCAACTACAAAAACCAACATTAACAACAACATAAATCCAACTTAGGGAGTTCCAAACATCTCCCAAAACAACAACATAGGTCCCCCATTGCCAAATGCCAAAAGCTAAAAGTGTTTAAGAAAACCTTTTCATACATGAGCTTAACTTCCACTTGATTGCTTGCCCTCCTTGCTGCCCTCAATGCACTTTAATGCTCTGCATTATTGGTTTAAGAAAAGAGAGAGAGCGTAAGCAAAAGCTTAGTGAGGAATGCTCATTAAAACCACACAATAATGCATTTATAAAACTCATTTATAAATCATACTTCAAAATACATTTAGACATGCTCACAAGCAATCTTAAACAAGCATCTCATGCTTCACATCATAACATGTCATATTTGCCACAAGTGATAATTACCATCTTTAAAACAAGATCAACATAAGACTCACACATGGACTTTTAAACACCATTGTGATCTTATCCCCAAGGACTTTTAAAAACCTTGGCCCATGGACTTTTAAACACCATGGCAAGGACCACACAAGGACTTTTAAACACCTTTGTGTCCTTAACAAGTTTCACCTCAAGGACTTTTAAACACCTTGACCCCAAGGACTTTTAAACACCTTGGCCATGGACTTTTAAACACCATGATATAAATCACCCCAAGGACTTTTAAACACCTTGGCCCCAAGGACTTTTAAACACCTTGGCCATGGACTTTTAAACACCATGATATAAATCACCCCAAGGACTTTTAAACACCTTGGCCCAAGGACTTTTAAACACCTTGGAAAGGACCACACAAGGACTTTTAAACACCTTTGTGTCCGTAACAAGAACCATCCAAGGACTTTTAACCACCTTGATGTTCTTAAGTAAACTAGGCTCACTCAAGGACTTTTAACCACCTTAGTGACCTTAACCTTTTCAAAAACATCACTTGCCAATATACATCATATATCATCAATAATCCACTGTTTTAAAGCATTTAACCAAGCCATAAACATCATGCATCTTTAAGCATCAAACAACATTTATACAATGTTCAAAAACAAGGAACTCTAACCTTGAGCTTCCTTAAACACATGGCTTATAATCTCAGCAAACAAACATGCTAGATATGCTTAAAAAAACAGAATTTAAACATGCAACAAACACATTGCACCTAACCATCACATGGTTCCTCATCAAGAGAGTTTTTCCGAAAACTTACTCTTGAGCTTAGCAAAGTTGTTTAGACTTAGACTAAGCTCCCAAACCTCCAAAACATTGGTTTCAAAGCCGAAAACCAAAATCCACTCACCGATTCCGTTTCGCCTCTTGCCGAAACACCAAATCAAGCTTCCGGATCACCACCACTTGGATCCAAAGATGACTCCCCTGTTTTAACACATTAAAACAGTAGATTAATGCATCATCATGCATTAATAGCTTCAATGAAAGCACCTAAACTCGCTGCTCTCATCCACACTCCATTTTCGGCCACCAAACACAACCGAAAATGCCTCCAATCAACTTCTCAACAAAGCCCAGCCATAAACCATCAAGACTAAACATCCATTAACATCATTTAACATCTAAAAAGAGCTTAACAACATCCTCATACCTCCAGCAACAACAGATCCACAAGATCACTCCAAAACAACCAAGAATCACAAGCTAAACTTAGGAAATTCAACCTATCCGAGATTGCATTAATCAAAACTCAATTCCTTATCAAATTAATGTTCATTTATCATCAAAAACACATCTCAAATCACAGTTTTAACAGATCTAACGAAAATCTATCAAAAATCACCAAATCTTGCATTTAAAGCCAAGATCCATTTCAAAACTTTAAAAGCCATTAATAAAACATCAATTAAGGATTGAGAACTTGGGAATTTCAGTAAAGAACTGAGAGTTTAGAGGAGAAGGACGTTCTTACCTCCAAACTTGAGTTTTCTCCCTTTTAGAACCAAAAAGCTTAAAAATCCAAATAGCAAATTGCAAGGTTTTGTTGTAGAGATGATTAGGAATCCAAAGAGAATTGAAAAGATAGATTTGAGTGACAAAATCAGAAAGAAATCTCTGGAGAGAAAGTGTTTGGATTGAGAGAAAATGAGAGAAAAAGGAAAATTGGGAAAATAGGAAAATTAGTTACAAAATAGCCAAAATGATTTCCCTCCACTTTTCTTTAGCTTTAAAATCAGAATTAAACATTAAAATATCTTAGAAAAATCTGGAGAAACTCCTTTTGGAATAATAGCTCCTTAAAGATTCAAAGTTTCAATCCTTTATAAAACAGTCACGCAACTTTCAAAAATTACATTTTGGTCACTAGCCAAAATGTCACCCTTCCAAACCTCATTTTTCAAAATTGATTTCACAGTTCACTTATATATATTAAAATATGATTTTAGAACATTTTTCCATATTTTTAATGCAACCCGAACTAGGCTTTCCTAATTTCACCCTTATAGATTCGAACAGCACTTTGACCAAACCGGTCCACACCCAAAACTTCTAAGCCCAAAACCGGGGCGTTACAACTCTCCCCCCCCCCTTAAGAAATTTCGTCCTCGAAATTTACCTGAAGGAAAGAGATAAGGAAACTGCTTCAGCATGTCATCCTTCCGCTCCCACGTGGCTTCCTCAACACCTCGATGCTTCCACAGCACCTTCACCAACTCAATGGTCTTGCCACGAAGAACCTTGCTATCCGAATCCAGAACCTTCACCGGTTCCTCATCATAGGTCAAATCCGGATTCAATTCCACTTCTTCCACAGGCATCACATGCGAAGGATCAGATCTATACTTCCGGAGCATAGAAACATGAAACACATCATGAATCTTCTCCAACTCTTGAGGTAACCTCAACCTGTACGCAACAGGACCCACACGCTCAACCACCTCGTATGGTCCAATGTACCTAGGGCTCAACTTGCCCTTCCGGCCAAACCTCATCACCTTCTTCCAAGGCGAAACCTTCAAGAACACACGGTCACCCACCGCATACTCAATCTCCTTACGCTTCAAATCCGCGTAAGACTTCTGCCGATCAGAAGCTGCCTTCAAACGTTCACAAATGAGCTTCACCTTCTCGGTGGTTCCTTTCAACAAAGCCGGCATCGAAACCAACTTCTGACCCGTTTCAGCCCAAGAAAGAGGAGTCCTACACTTCCTCCCGTACAAAGCCTCATAAGGTGCCATTTGAATGCTCGCCTGATAACTATTGTTATAAGCAAACTCAACCAAGGGCAAATGCTTCTCCCAAGAGCCCTGAAACTCAATCACGCAGCACCTCAACATATCCTCCAAAATCTGGATAACACGCTCAGACTGACCATCCGACTGAGGATGATAGGATGTACTGAAATTCAACCTCGTACCCAGAGCTTGATGCAAACACTGCCAGAACCGCGATGTGAACCTCGGATCCCTATCCGACACAATCGACTTTGGCACACCATGCAGCCGCACAATCTCCGCAATGTACAGCTCCGCAAGCTTATCCAAAGAGAACGTAGTATGCACAGGCAAGAAATGCGCACACTTCGTCAGGCGATCCACAATCACCCACACCGAATTCTTCTTCGACGGTGACAAAGGTAAACCAGATACAAAATCCATGGTAACCCTTTCCCACTTCCACTCAGGGATTCTCAACGGTTGCAACAACCCTGAAGGAAACTGATGCTCAGCCTTAACTCGCTGACACACCATACACCTGCTGACAAACTCCGCAACATCTTTCTTTAAACCCACCCAATAGTACTCATCACGAAGATCTCGATACATCTTAGTACTACATGAGTGCATAGCAAAAGGACTACTATGACCTTCAGTCAGAATAGTACGCCTCAACTCCGCATCATTAGGCACCACTATCCGACTCCCAAAACACAACACTCCATCATCATTAAAACAGAAATCCGAAGGTCTACCCTCCGCGATATCCTGAACATGCGGCACCAAGGAATCATCCAGCAACTGCTTTTCCTTGATCAACTGAACCAAAGATGGTTTCACTTGCAACTCAGCCACAAGACCACCATCACGCGAAATACTCAAACTGGCAAACATAGCCCTCAGCTCAACAGCTACCTTCCTACTCAAGGCATCCGCTACAACATTAGCCTTCCCAGGGTGATACTCAATCGTCAAATCATAATCCTTGAGCAACTCCACCCAACGTCGCTGCCTGAGATTCAACTCCTTCTGAGACATCAGATACTTCAAACTCTTGTGATCCGTGTACACAGTACACTTCTCACCATACAGGTAATGTCTCCAGATCTTCAGAGCAAAAACCACTGCAGCCAACTCAATGTCATGCGTAGGATAATTGCGCTCATGCACCTTCAACTGCCGCGATGCATAAGCTACCACCTTACCCTCTTGCATCAACACACATCCCAACCCAACATAGGACGCATCACTATACACCACAAAATCTTTCCCTGACTCAGGTTGAACCAAGATAGGAGCTTGCGTCAAAGCCGCTTTAAGCTTCTCAAAAGCCTGCTGTCTCGCTTCCGTCCATCCATACTTAACATCCTTCTGCAACAACTTTGTCAAAGGTGCAGCAATCTTAGAAAACCCATCCACAAACCTCCGATAGTATCCTGCCAAACCAAGGAAACTACGAACTTCATGAACAGACTTAGGAACCTTCCAATTCATCACTACCTCAATCTTCTGAGGATCAACCCGAATCCCCTTAGCAGAAACCACATGCCCAAGAAACACCACCTCTCTTAACCAGAACTCACACTTGCTCAGCTTAGCATAAAGCTGATTCTCCAACAAAGCTTGCAAAACAATCCTCAAATGCTCTTCGTGCTCCTCCTCAGTACGCGAGTACACGAGGATATCATCGATGAACACCACAACAAACTTGTCCAGGTATTCATGAAACACACGATTCATCATGTCCATGAAAGCAGCAGGAGCATTGGTTAAACCAAACGGCATCACCAGGAACTCATAATGCCCGTACCTTGTCCTGAAAGCTGTCTTAGGCACATCCACATCCTTCACCTTCAACTGGTAATAACCAGACCTCAAGTCAATCTTAGAGAACACAGCAGCTCCCCGAAATTGATCAAAGAGATCATCAATCCTCGGCAAAGGATACCGATTCTTGATAGTCAACTTGTTCAGCTGACGGTAATCAATGCACATCCTCATAGTGCCATCCTTCTTCTTCACAAACAAGACCGGTGCACCCCAAGGCGACACACTCGGCCGAATGAAACCACGCTCAAGCAACTCTTGCAACTGCGTCTTCAGCTCTTTCAGCTCCTTAGGTGCCATTCTATAGGGAGTAATGGACACAGGAGTTGTATTCTCATACAGCTCAATTCCAAACTCCACCTCGCGATCAGGAGGTAAACCAGGCAACTCCTCAAAAAACACACCAGGAAACTCCTTCACAACCCTGATATCTTGCACCCTCAACTCCTTAGAGCTAGGATTCATCACAAAAGCTAGGTAAGCTTCACAGCCTTGCCTCAGCATCCGGCTCGCCTCCAACGTAGACACAACATTGGCAAGAAACTTCACATTCTCACCGACTACAACAACTTCATAATCATCCGCAAGCTTCAGCGAAACTCGCTTATTTTCACAATCCACCACAGCACGATGCTCAGCAAGCCAATCCATACCAAGGATTACATCAAAACCATAGAAAGGTAACTCCATGAGGTCAACATGAAAAACATGATCTTGAACAACCAAAGGACACCTTCTATACAACTTTCGAGTCACAACAATCTCACCAAAAGAACTAGTGACACGCATACCAACATCCAAAGACTCAACAGGCAAACCAAGCAATTCAGCATGCTCACGCAATATGTAAGAGTGCGTAGATCCAGAATCAATCAAGGAAAGTAATGACAAGGATTGCAGAGTAAAAGTACCTGCGATCACATCCGCGTCATTCCTCCCCTCTCGCTGAGCAAACACTCTAGCCTGCCCGCCACCCTCTGGCTGCACAGCTACAACATGAGCCACACCTCGGCCACCTTCCTCTCTCCGCTGGAAATTACCACGGCCGCGCCCACGACCTCTCTGCGGTGCTTCAACAACAGGAGCACGAACTTGGCCACCAGCCAACATAGGACAATCACGCCTCAAATGATCCAAAGATCCACAGCTCCAGCAACCATTACCAGCTGCCGCAACAGGAGCTTGCACCTTCCTCACAGTACGAGGACAATCACGTTTCATGTGACCATGAGAACCACAAATCCAACAAGCACTCGGATCAGCTCTAGCGTTGCCTCCCCGAGCAGGTGCTCCACCACCTCGCTTAGCCGAGGACTGATACTTCTGATCACGTCCCCTCTTGTTCCGTCCACCACCGAAACTATACTCAGCTGCTCGCTTACCAGCACCTTTAGCAGATAAACCCAAGTTCATCTCTATGTCCTTTGCTCGGCCTACCAGCACATCAAAATCATCATACTCGGTAGCCAGCACATACATCTTCACATCCGTCACTAAGCCATAATGGAACCTTTCACACCTCGCCCGCTCATCCGGGACAAGCTCATGTGCATATTGACTGAGTCGAACAAACTGTACTTCATACTCAGCCACCGTCATGCTCCCTTGAGTAAGAGACATGAACTCACGCTTCTTTTCATCTAGGTACCTCACACCCAGATACCTTCTCTTGAACACATTCTGAAAGAATGTCCAAGTCACATCAACTTCTGCCATCCCAGCAATAGTGGTTGTCCACCACGTATATGCATCCTTCTGCAGCAAGGACACAACACAGCCAAGCTTCTGCACATCAGTGCAACTCATCTGACCCAAGATCCTCTTGGTACTCTCTAACCAAGCCTCAGAACCTTCAGCAGACATACCCCTGAACTCAGTCCCTCCTAGACTGCGCAAACGCTCCAAAGGTAGTCTAACTCTAGCATCTTCCTGATGCCCAGCTCCTCGAGCTCCAGCTACCGCTGCTTGAAAAGCACCAGCTATAGCTTGAATTAACATCGTCATGTCAGGAACAGCTTGCCCCTGACCAGCCTCAGGTCCTGCAGCCTCAGCACCAGCTGCAGCTCGAGCTTCCTCAGCCCTAGCACCACCACCACCAGGTGGAGGAGGTAAAACCGCACTCTCAACATTCTCTTCATTTTCATTCTCATTCTGAGCCGTAGCTCGCACATTACTCCTCAACTCTCTACGAGGTGCCATACTCTAATTATGCAATCACAATGCAAAATAAACAAAGTCAGGCCCAGCAAGGTAAGCAATCCAAGTACTCAAGATCATTTCCAATTAAAATCAACATCATTTCATTAGCTTTGATTTGGCAATGGGTACCCACAACATGCTTCATCACAGCATACATCTCAATTGCAACATACATGCAATCCACACAACATGCTTTCACCCAACAAGCATACAAAGCATACATACTTCAAGCATTCACATACACATTCCCATTTACTCGAGAACTCAGCTCTGATACCACCAAATGTAACCCCCTTAACCCGGCCTAGACGGTTGACCCGAATTAAGAAGATTACACGGGGAAAACCAAAGTCAACCCGAAAGTCAACCTTGATTAATGACCTTTTTTTCTTTTTAAACTTGTCTAGATGCACATTAACCCTAGTTATGATCATTCAAACAACATACTCAAAGATCATAAACATCAGAGATCGAACAGGGACCCAATTGAACAAATTACAACTTTAGGGACCAAATTGTAAATTCTGGTAAATATAAGGACTTCACCCAAATTAAAGTTACCAACTTGAAATTAATCATGTTTCATGCATCTCGGCCAAATTTCAGCTCAAACGAACATTCCAAACTCATACAATTGCACATACAAGTTTCAGGACCAAAATGCAAACATTTTGAAACATATAACTACCAATGTCAGCCCCCAACGGTCATCCGTTCCGAAACGGGAGACAGCCCGTTTCGAAACGCGGGGCCGTTCCGCAACGCGTACCGAAACGAGGGCTGACAGTAGCCTTTCCGTTTCGGAACGGTGTCACCCGTTTCGGACGCCTGGGCTGCTTCGAGGCACCCGTTCCGAAACGGCAGACACTGTTCCGATACGGCCTGCACAAAATGCAGAAATTTGCTTGCCTAAACATGCAATTGACCAACCAATCATGCTCCAATTGCTATCAAACTTTACCAGCATCTCATACAACGTATAAGGGACATAATTGCATCAACCAATCATCATTATATCAACATATATGAAAAGCCCCAATCTAAAGGCATGCTTCCTACACAAGCAACCATTCATGCACAAAAGCCTTCAAACCAACACATAGTGGCCAACTACAAAAACTAACATTAACAACAACATAAATCCAACTTAGGGAGTTCCAAACATCTCCCAAAACAACAACATAGGTCCCCCATTGCCAAATGCCAAAAGCTAAAAGTGTTTAAGAAAACCTTTTCATACATGAGCTTAACTTCCACTTGATTGCTTGCCCTCCTTGCTGCCCTCAATGCACTTTAATGCTCTGCATTATTGGTTTAAGAAAAGAGAGAGAGCGTAAGCAAAAGCTTAGTGAGGAATGCTCATTAAAACCACACAATAATGCATTTATAAAACTCATTTATAAATCATACTTCAAAATACATTTAGACATGCTCACAAGCAATCTTAAACAAGCATCTCATGCTTCACATCATAACATGTCATATTTGCCACAAGTGATAATTACCATCTTTAAAACAAGATCAACATAAGACTCACACATGGACTTTTAAACACCATTGTGATCTTATCCCCAAGGACTTTTAAAAACCTTGGCCCATGGACTTTTAAACACCATGGCAAGGACCACACAAGGACTTTTAAACACCTTTGTGTCCTTAACAAGTTTCACCTCAAGGACTTTTAAACACCTTGACCCCAAGGACTTTTAAACACCTTGGCCATGGACTTTTAAACACCATGATATAAATCACCCCAAGGACTTTTAAACACCTTGGCCCCAAGGACTTTTAAACACCTTGGCCATGGACTTTTAAACACCATGATATAAATCACCCCAAGGACTTTTAAACACCTTGGCCCAAGGACTTTTAAACACCTTGGAAAGGACCACACAAGGACTTTTAAACACCTTTGTGTCCGTAACAAGAACCATCCAAGGACTTTTAACCACCTTGATGTTCTTAAGTAAACTAGGCTCACTCAAGGACTTTTAACCACCTTAGTGACCTTAACCTTTTCAAAAACATCACTTGCCAATATACATCATATATCATCAATAATCCACTGTTTTAAAGCATTTAACCAAGCCATAAACATCATGCATCTTTAAGCATCAAACAACATTTATACAATGTTCAAAAACAAGGAACTCTAACCTTGAGCTTCCTTAAACACATGGCTTATAATCTCAGCAAACAAACATGCTAGATATGCTTAAAAAACAGAATTTAAACATGCAACAAACACATTGCACCTAACCATCACATGGTTCCTCATCAAGAGAGTTTTTCCGAAAACTTACTCTTGAGCTTAGCAAAGTTGTTTAGACTTAGACTAAGCTCCCAAACCTCCAAAACATTGGTTTCAAAGCCGAAAACCAAAATCCACTCACCGATTCCGTTTCGCCTCTTGCCGAAACACCAAATCAAGCTTCCGGATCACCACCACTTGGATCCAAAGATGACTCCCCTGTTTTAACACATTAAAACAGTAGATTAATGCATCATCATGCATTAATAGCTTCAATGAAAGCACCTAAACTCGCTGCTCTCATCCACACTCCATTTTCGGCCACCAAACACAACCGAAAATGCCTCCAATCAACTTCTCAACAAAGCCCAGCCATAAACCATCAAGACTAAACATCCATTAACATCATTTAGCATCTAAAAAGAGCTTAACAACATCCTCATACCTCCAGCAACAACAGATCCACAAGATCACTCCAAAACAACCAAGAATCACAAGCTAAACTTAGGAAATTCAACCTATCCGGGATTGCATTAATCAAAACTCAATTCCTTATCAAATTAATGTTCATTTATCATCAAAAACACATCTCAAATCACAGCTTTAACAGATCTAACGAAAATCTATCAAAAATCACCAAATCTTGCATTTAAAGCCAAGATCCATTTCAAAACTTTAAAAGCCATTAATAAAACATCAATTAAGGATTGAGAACTTGGGAATTTCAGTAAAGAACTGAGAGTTTAGAGGAGAAGGACGTTCTTACCTCCAAACTTGAGTTTTCTCCCTTTTAGAACCAAAAAGCTTAAAAATCCAAATAGCAAATTGCAAGGTTTTGTTGTAGAGATGATTAGGAATCCAAAGAGAATTGAAAAGATAGATTTGAGTGACAAAATCAGAAAGAAATCTCTGGAGAGAAAGTGTTTGGATTGAGAGAAAATGAGAGAAAAAGGAAAATTGGGAAAATAGGAAAATTAGTTACAAAATAGCCAAAATGATTTCCCTCCACTTTTCTTTAGCTTTAAAATCAGAATTAAACATTAAAATATCTTAGAAAAATCTGGAGAAACTCCTTTTGGAATAATAGCTCCTTAAAGATTCAAAGTTTCAATCCTTTATAAAACAGTCACGCAACTTTCAAAAATTACATTTTGGTCACTAGCCAAAATGTCACCCTTCCAAACCTCATTTTTCAAAATTGATTTCACAGTTCACTTATATATATTAAAATATGATTTTAGAACATTTTGCCATATTTTTAATGCAACCCGAACTAGGCTTTCCTAATTTCACCCTTATAGATTCGAACAGCACTTTGACCAAACCGGTCCACACCCAAAACTTCTAAGCCCAAAACCGGGGCGTTACAAGTAAATAACAATGCCCGAGCAACATATAACAAATGCTGGTGTTTTCTTTCAACTTTAGAATTTTGTTGAGGAACTTCAACGCATGAAAATTGATGCACAATTCTTAACTTGTTAAACAGATCAACAAACTTTAATTCATGAGCATTGTCAGACCTGAAGATTTTAACATCATAACCATATTGTTTCTTAACCATGTTGATAAAATAAGGAAAATTACTAGCCACATCAGACTTGTGCTGAAGAAGAAAGGTACATGTTGAACGAGAAAAATCATCAACCAAGGTTAGAAAGAAACGTTCATTATTATAATTTGGAATTCTGAAAGGCCCCCAGATATCACAATGCAACAATTCAAAAGGTGCACAAGTATGAGATGTAGAAGATGGAAAAGAAGGACGTTGTTGTTTAGCAATGGGACAAATCGAACAAGGAACATTGTGAACTTTATTAGAAATAGACAAAACATCCTTCAAACAATGTAAAACCTTATCACTAGGATTACCTAGCCTTACATGCCAATCAACAACATTAACAAAGGAATTTGAACTATTAAGCTGATCAGAAACACCATTGACAGAAGATTTTCCAACTTTTAAAAGATACAACCCTTGACAAAGATCAGCTCTCCCAATCACATGCCATAAGTCCTGAATAAGACTATGTTCATTAGAGAATAAAATTTGCAGATTAGTATCTTCAAGTAATTTACTTACAGCAAGCAATTAAAAGAAAATTCAGGAACATAAAGCACATCATGAAGAACAAGTTCAGGAGTAATTTGAACAATTCCAGAAAAATGAACATTGATAATAGATTTATTAGGGAGTAAAATATTACCTTGAGGGATAGAATTCAAAGATTCAAATAATTCTTTAGAATGACAAATATGCTTAGATGCACCTGAATCAATGATCCAACAAACTACAGACTCAAAAGTTTTAAAAGAATTAATGTAAGATAAGAGTTTACCCTGCATCACCATATTGATAGAAGTGGTAGGAGCCTCGGATCGTGAGGATGTGATATTCTCAACTTTAGAATGTAGTTGACTTGTCAGCATAGAGATCAACTGCTGACATTGTGCAGCAGACAAAGAATCTGTAGAATTAGGCTGAGAATTTTGCTCATTGACTTGAGAATTTTTTCCAGCATTTTTCCCAGACTGATTAGTACTAGAGTGAACAATATTAACTTGAGAATTTTGATTCTTGGTGCGTGAGTACCCTGGTGGAAAACCATGTAACCTGTAGCATCTTTCCTTTGTATGTCCAAGCATATGACAATGACTACACTGAGGACGATTCTTGCGAGCAAAAGAATTATAAGCATTTTGATTGGAATTCTGGTGATTCGAATTCTGTTGAACTTTGATAGAAAAAGCATGCTCAGAAACAGGATTAGCAACATTCAAAGTTCTTTGATTTTCTTCTTGAACAATCAAAGAAAAAACTTTTGTAATTGATGTTAACGGATCCATCAGCAAGATTTGACCTCTAACATGTGAAAAAGATTCATTCAAACCCATCAAGAACTGCATTGTCAATTCTCGCTGCCTATCATCAAGAATCAATCAAAGACCTCCACAAGAACACTGAGAACAAGTGCAAATGGGTTTAACAGAACAAATATCATCCCATATAATCTTCAGATTTGTGTAATATGTGCTGACCGACATATTCCCTTGAACCAAATCAACTAATTTCTTCTTTAACTGAAAAATCCTAGGACCATTATTTTGCGAAAATCTATCCTCAAGATCTTTCTAAATTGCAGAGGCATTCGAATAATACAACAAACTTGCTGCAATATCCTTAGAAACAGAATTAAGAATCCAAGAATTTACCAAATTATGGCCCGCGTCCAAGCATTGTAATTTGGAGAAGTGGCTGGTGGAACCGACAAAGAACCTTCTATGAACCCAGTTTTATTTTTAGCAGACAAAGCCATGAGCATGGCTCGTTTCTAACTATTATAGTTATCACTCCCAAGTGGCTGAGTAACCAACAAAGCCCCTGGATTATCAGATTGATGGATATAATATGGGTTGTTGCCATTGCTGAAATCATCATTGGAAGCAGCAGTCGACTGAGCATTGTGACCTCTATTGCCATCAACACCAGTATTGCCATTTCCAGCATTGTTATCAACAAGAACGTTGTTAACAAACACGTCCATGAAAGAAAGAAAAGAAAGAAAAGAAGAAGAGAAGCGGAAAAGAAGCAGAAGCCAAAACCTCAACTGATACCATGTAACAGCTTGTGAAACAAGAAATTTGATCTTTTATTGATAATGAAAGGTTTACAAGAAGAAGAAAAAGTAATCGAATGAATGCTCAACACATTCTGAAAATACATATATATAGCTGGCTAAAACTAAGAAAACTAAAGCTTAACTAACTAACTTAATCTAATAATACATGAAATACAATATTAACCCTAATACTTACATAAACTTGATCTTCGCCCTTGGGGCTAGCATCAACCACCTATAGTGCTTGTCAGGGACAAAATCACCTCCCTTAAAAGTTTTGGTATAACAACAATTTAGGTACTTTTTTTTTCAGCGAAATATATTTTTATTAAATATAAAATCATACAATTTTAAGCTAAAATTGTAAGCCTTATTAATTTTTTTTAAAATTTATATGGAGAGAAAATACAACAAATCAAGTATTGAACACACTCTAAATAAACCAACAAGCTAAAAAAATCACCATACACCTAATGAGAGTGCCAAACTCTAAGATACAGTGAGCAAAGATCATAAGGGGAAACACATAACTATATCACAGAATCTCATTGCAAGCTAATATAGCTTAATAGACTCTTACCTTTCTCAATTTTTGTTCTTAACTTGGTCCCCACAACAGATTCTCACAGACAACAAGACAAACATTAACACTTTTCACCAAAAACCACCACGCTTAGAACAATTAGCGTCATTTCATTCCACCTTATAAAAAATGGTCCGCTTTTCTTCTCAAAGGTGCGGATCTTGGCGCACTTCAGTTTTAGGTCTTTTTAGCTTAAAACTCCGTTTAACTAAGTTTTTATTCTTCTTAAGTTTTAGATCTAAAGGTTAAATAAATTATTGTTCTTTATAATATTTAATCCCAACTCCATCCGGTACATGCAAATTGTAATCGATAAAGCTTAACTGCATTTCCCAACTGTGAATGATTGACACTTTCATACACAATTAAAACAAACAAGTCCAATCTGAGAGAATTTTCCATTTACTGTGAAACAAAAGTAGAGCAAAAGAAAATCAAATTTGCATATCATGAGCTGATCCAATCATCTTGGTGAGCCCAAAAGTAGTTCCCATGGCCATCCATCCACCAACAAGCACCCTGGCACTCGATTTCGCCACCGGAGTTCCTCCGAGCAAAGCCCCCACCACTCCAAACACCAACAAAGCCACGCTTGCCACCGCTGCCACCGCCGCAACCCTCACCTTATGCTGTCTTATAAAAGCAGCAGCCAACAGCGGAAGCACCGCACCGACCGCGAAAGCCAAAGCCGAGGCCCCGGCTGCTTGTGCAGGGTTCGATAGTTTCTCATCATTCCCACTCTCCGACAATCCCATCCGCTTTTCTCTCTTCATTTGAGCTATCTCCACATCCCGTTGGGTGGATACCGATACAAACTCCCCGATCGCCATGCTACAAGCCCCGGCGACCAAACCGGCGAAACCAACAATAATCATAGCCTTGACATCTTGTTTAACCGAGCCAACACCCATCATTAGTGATGCAACGGAGACCAACCCATCGTTGGCTCCCAAAACGGCAGCTCGAAGCCATTGTCCTCTCTGAGAGTAATCGAATTCGACAACATCGGGTTCACGAGTCTTGTCCTCTTCGGTGTCGATGACTTGTATCGGTATCTCAATGATGTTAAGAGATGAAAGTTGAAGAACGTGAGGGGCAACCATGTTGAACAAAAGCAAGAATATATAGAAAATAGTAATTATCTCTGAGATAAGAAGGCTTGTGGTGGACACACGCCTTTGATCTGCAGAATTTATACACAAAATTCTGCAATGGTGGGAATAGCTTTGATGCTGAAAACGATGGTCACTAAGGTCATAGATAAAAGAGTGTGGAGGGCACACACTCCTAATAATTGGTGTACATGTTCCCATTTACTTCCACTAAGAGAATTCATTTTGGATATCGGATTCGATCTAAAAAATTAGATATTTAAAATTTCGGATCGAAATACGATCTAGAATCAGATATTTAGTTATTCAGATATCGGATATTCGATTATCTGAATATATAATTTGGTTAAAGTATTTTTTTTTCAAATTGGGTGGTCGTATCTATGAAAATTTCGAATTTTAGAATATAACAAACAACAAATTGCCAAATATAACAAAATTCACATCTATGAAAATTTTGAATTTTCAGATAAAACAAACATCAAATTGTTAAATATAACATCATTAATATCCATGAAATTTTGAATTTTTGGATAATCAGAAACTTTGAATATTGTGATCCGTATCGAATTTGAAAATAAAAATCGAGTTGATATCCGAATTTTCGAATCGTATCAACGGATAAACGGATCAGATTGGTCGGGTCGAATATTTTTACACAGCCCTAGAATCCGAATAGAAATCTCCTATCCCTTTTTGGTGCCCCAATTTATGCTCCCATACTAAAAAAATAGGTTTAGGGTTTAAAGTTTATATAATTGGGTGTAGAGTGTCTTTCTTAAGGCTTAAGGTTTAAGATTTAGAATTTAGGATTAGCGTTTAAAATTTAATTTTTTTAGTGTTAGGACATAGAAAGAGGCACCGAAAAGGAATAGAGAATTTTTTGTTCCTAACTTTCACCCTCTAAATCTAAAATGTGTGAGCCATATCAATTTAATGTGGATGGGTCAGCTCAAGGAAAACCGGAGCCTACAGGTTTTAAAGGGGTGTTGCGAGACGAGGAAGGGAAGATGTTGGCAATTTTTTCTGGTTCCCTTGGGTGTATTGAATCAAACGAGGCAGAATTACGCGCAATTGATTTCGTTTTGTTTTTGTTTGCTTGTTCTTGTTGGTCTCATAGGAGTCTTGTGGTGGAATCAAATTCAAAAATAGCGGTGGGTTGGGTGTTGTATGTGCAAAAGCGGCTTTGGCATTTGTGGGAGGTTTTTCGGAGAATCGATCGGGCTTGCCTTGACTTTTGTAGCGTTAGTTTTCATCATGTTTTCCGTGGAGCAAATGGCTTAGCCGACACTTTGACGAAGCGAAGGAAGGTGTGAGTAGAGGGACTTTGTTTCAAGTGAGCTTATAGCTTCGGGTGGTGCCGGTTGTGGGGTGGGTGTTATGCCCGTGTGCTGGTTGCAGTTCCTCGTGTGATGATTTTGTCTTGCTTTGCTTTGTGGTTTTGTCTTGCTTTGCTTTGTGCTTGGTGTTTTTGGATTGATGTATTTGGATCTCATTTGGGTGGGTTTACTTTTCCGTTAACGAGTCGTATTCTTTTCATCCACTTAAATTTAAGAAAATTTTTAATGAAGCGTTGGTTAATATTTAGTTGTATGATTTCCCCTTAATGAATCATATGACTTTTGACGATCAAGAAAAATGGTTACGGCACTGCAAATCTAAAAAGTGTGAGCCATATCAACTTATTTGATCACGGCACTACATATCAATTAATACATTTCCGTATATGACATTCAACTTGTAATCAATTCTTTTTTTAAGTGCATTAATAAGCAGGGGTGAGAATTTAATGAAGGGTTTCAATATAAAAAAAATTCTTTAAGAAATTCAAATACAAATAATTTTGTTCGTAATGGGTGTTTGAGTTTATCGAGAACTAAAAACCAGAATAAAAAAACTATCATAAGATGACGTTAAAAATGCTAAAAATTAAGGAGGGTTAAGTTTAATAAAATTCTTTATAGGATCGCAAATGTTGAAATTTAATCACGTTAATGCAAATTTTGAGCATACTCCCTGTTGAAGAAAATGCTGAAATTCAAGAGCCGCCACCACAGCTGGAGTCACAGCTGTCATCGCCTCTAGCCCTCTCCAAATCTGTTAGAAATTAGTACCATCTAGAAAAACTACACATGTCACGCTCAGCTCTATTAGGGTTTCATTTTTCTCTTGTATAAAACGCAGAGCTGCAAATGAATAATACACGCCTTTTGTGATCTTTATAGCATCTTTATCTTTACCTTTTATCATACATATTGTATGCTCAGCATGGTATTATTGTTCCGGGTCATCTTCTGGTGATCTCAGTCTCTTCTGCCACCATGCCTGATGATCTTGCCGCCGCTGGAGAAGATGTCATCCTCTCCTCACCACCAGATGACTCCACTGATAACTCCTTCTCCAACAAACGGATCAACATCCAGCTTGATGACACCAACTACCTCCTCTGGAAACAACAAGTGACCCTGCTCATACGAGGACAAGGCCTTGAAGGGTACATCGACAGCTCCATATCCCCTCCGACCAAGCTAGTCACACGCGATAATGGAGACCGAGTCCCAAATCCAGCCTATCTTCGATTCATCAAGCAGGACAGCTCGTTGGCCTCCTGGTTATTGTCTACCGTCAGCTCCAACATCCTTCCTCAACTCGTGGGTGCTGAGTCTTCTGCTACAATCTGGTCCACCATTTCAGGATTATATTCTGAACTCTCCACGACGCGAATCATTCATCTTCACTGTCGTCTGCGTTCAATCAAGAAAGCTTCACTGTCCATGCGAGCCTACACCATGCAAATCAAGGAAATATGTGATCTGCTAACATCCTATTGGAAGCCCAGTTTCTACAGTTGAACACATTGCCACCATTTTAAATGGTCTACCCTCCGAGTATGACCCATTTGTAGCAGTCATCTCTGCTAGCAAGGAGCCTTACACAGTAGATGCAACGGTCTCGGTGCTCATTGATGCTGAGTCTAGAATCCCGGACCCTCTTCGATTGCCTATTGGCATCCACAACACCAACTTCTCCAATCCTCGTGACAAAGTTTCCTACTCTGGCTCCACAAACAACCAAGCTCGTGATGACTCAAGAGGAAGATATCGTGCTACAAGACCTCACATTCAATGTCAACTTTGTGGTAAACCAGGCCATCTCGTGGACCGTTGCTGGCATCGTTTCGATCACAACTTCAAGGGTGTTTCATTCCCCTCCCAACCTTGAGCCAACTCAGCCACTCGGGTCCTCGAGCCAACTCAGCCACTCGGGCCAACGCTTGTTCCTACAAGCAAGACACAATTGAAGAAGCTAATGACCCCTTCATCAGTGACAATGCAGGCACCGAACCAGCTGACAATCCTAAAGTATCATCTGGTGACATGTAAATTCATACCTTGGTTGCATCCGCTACAGTTTGGCATCCTGACTCTGGGGCCACACATCACGTGGCCAATGATTCCACCTCTCTGCTTGGTGGCTCACCATATTTCGGTAAGGGTTCAGTTCATATAGGTGATGGATCGTCCTTAGCTATAACTCAAGTTGGTCACTCGATAATACCCACTCCTACTTACAGTCTCACCTTAAATGATC